>CM024603.1:39248130-40733776 GCA_014182555.1 Eucalyptus erythrocorys | reverse complement strand
ATTCTTCAGACTTTTACTCTCAAGGCTGTTTTGTCAACTTCAAAACTCCAAGGGATTTTTCTTCAACATCTACAAGAGAGAGAATTCCCAAAAGTTTTGGTGAGGACTTTGTTGCTTACCATCTTGAGGATGATCTATTCTCCTATCAGGAAGCAATGAGATCTAAGGAATCTCTACTGTGGACAGAAGCCATAGATGATGAAATGAGCTCTATGCTGCAGAATCACACTTGGCAGTTAGTAAATTTGCCAAAAGGGGCTAAAGCTATAGGCTATAAATGGTTGTTGAAGAAGAAACTGAATAGTGATGGATCAATAGCCAGATACAAAGCACGTTTAGTAGCTAAATGCTATAAACAACAGAGTGGAATAAACTATTTTGATGTCTATTCATCTGTGTGTCATCTATCAATTATAAGAATTCTTTTTGTTTTGGCATCTATTGAACAATTTGTTGTGCATTAAATGGATGTCAAAACAGCTTTCTTAAATGGGGATTTAAATGAGAAAATTTACATAGAACAACCAGAAGGATATGTTACGAAAGGTCTTGAGGACAAAGTTTGTAAATTGAATAAATCCTTGTATGGTCTTAAACAAGCACGAAAGATGTGGCATTTTAAATTTGACAAAGTGGTAAGGAGTTATGGCTTTCATTCTAGTTATGCAGATAAATGCCTTTACCATCGTTCTACGTCAAATAAGATAGTCATCATTTGCTTGTATGTTGATGATATATTAATTCTTGGTTCGGATCATTCTGTAGTGAGTGACGTGAAAGCTATTTTAGCTAAAGAATTTGACATGAAAGATCTTGGTATTACTAATACAATTCTTGGTATGAAAGTAAGCTTTAAATAGCAAGTCATCTCCCTTAGCCAGACTCGTTATATTGAGCAGCTACTTTCTATTTAGGGTTACGATAAGTACAAATCGAGTGAGACACCATGTGATTATAATAACAGATTGAGTCCTAATGAAGGGACCGATGTGGATCAGTTAAAATACTCGAAACTGCTTGGTAGTCTCATGTATGCTATGAGTTATACTAGACCTGACATAGCCTTTACAATTGGCATGCTGAGTCGTTTTACTAGTAATCCTAGTAAAAAACATTGGGATGCCCTCGATAGGCTAATGAGATACCTTAAAGATACTAAAGATTATGCTCTCTAGTATTCTGGTTATCCTCCAATTGTGGATGGATATACTGATGCCTCATGGTGCTCAGATATTGGAAATAGTAAGTCCACTAGTAGATATATATTCACTTTGGGTGGAGCTGCTATTACTTGGAAATCCAAACAAGAGACTTGTATTGCATTGTCGTCTATGGAATCAACTTTTTGCTTTAACCTCAGCCGGTGAAGAGGCAGAGTGGATAAATAATCTGATTATGGATATTCCTTTGACTCGGCTAATGATTAATTCTTTAAGCCTATTCTGTGATAATCGAGCAACTGTCCAAGTCGTCAAGAATGCTTTCTTTAATTTAAAGCGAAGACATGTGAGACTGAGACATGCGTTGTTGAATTATCTAAAAGAGCAAGGGGTCATCACCTTGATCGTTGTGAGATCAAAGGATAACATAGTCGATACTCTCACCAAAGGTATGCCTAAAAATCAATTGTTCAAACCAATGGAGAACTGGAGTTAAAGACTATATAGGCAAGTCTTAACTACCATTTACTTACCTTTTAATTATGTGTTTTGAATTATCGAATCTTTCTTTATTGGCTACAATGATAAGCACAATTTATATGTTTCATCGATGTTCACAGTTGCTGACTAATTTGAAAATAGTGAGTTATCTCATTCCAAACTTGATGAAGATGACCTTAACCTAATTCAAATGTTCTATCGGGGAAAATTGTGTCATTCCAAACTTGATGATACAATTTAACTAGGTTAGACTATCCTTTTTGGTTAAATGATCTCATTCCAAACTTGATGCTAGATTATTTGACTTTAAGGAATCAGTAACTGTGACATTCCAAATTGAAACATAGAAACAATTGTTTATATAAGAAGCCTGCTGGTCTTGTTCTTAATTGAAACTTGATATTATATGACTAAGTTATTGTAGGTGACTTGACTATTGGTCATGTTCTTTGAAACTAGACAATAGTTATTCTCCTACAAATAAACTTAAGTTGATGGCTCTTAGTAAATCACACTGTCTAGGTCTTGTTCATAATATATGAAAATTGATTGATGCTTATGAATATGATATTATGATACTTTATGACATCAATATATGTTCTTCTCTACCTGATAGAATGTCGTTAAGTTTTTATTCAAATGATTGAATTCATGATAATATGAAATTCATATTTGACATTCTACAGGGGATGGTAGAGATTGAGGAGAGCTTAATGAGTGGGATCCTGACCAGGATAACCTACTTGGTGAATGAATATATATCATTAAAATCGTGTAGGGACTTGACAGTTTACCTGCTATTACCTATTTTGATGAAGTCCATTTACTTGAGACTAGCATTTTGCTATTTCTATTTTGTGAACATTATTATGCTTGTTTCTTATATTTGTAAGGCCTTGCACTATTTTGACTGGCTTACTTATACTTGACTATTATGTATATATTGGTTGTGAACTAAGTCTGAGATTTATTTTGGGATTTGGATTTTGTTAATCTCATAACAAATTCATGATAAGAATGATGAGTAAATGATGATTTAGTTTAATATTTTACTAGTGAAATACTCTTTCACCGATCTAAGTTGATCGTCATGGACTGAATGTGGATGATTCATGTTTGTGTGAACATTACACTGAACACCTTATTGGATTGTGTTGTATGGTGAACATAGGAGGAGATTGTTGGATATATTATTAATATAGTCCAAAATAATATGTTCACATACAAGCCCAATAGGTGAAAGCATGGTTATTTGGGTCCATATGGGCCAGAGCCCAATAACTTGCATATAAAAACTCTAGGGTTTCCCTACGCTGGAGGTAACACTATTGAGTGTTCCAAACTTGACGTCTCTTGGTGCAATACTTCAAGAAACTATTTCTTCTCTCTCAAACCCATAACCTCCAACATTAACTGCAGCTAACATTTTCTCTACACCAAGCATTACCTAGTCACGACCATTGATAGTAAGAGACGTGTTGCAAGAACCGTAAAAAAGTATGGTCAACCTATGAATTTTGCGGTTTGATTGAGAGAGGTTTGTCGTTTGAAGGAAATTTCCATGAATTGATGCGGCTGTGTCTTACCGTTGGATGTCATAAGAAGTTGAAAACGCAACTACGACTATTTATGGGAAAGTACTTATACTTGACTATTATGCATATATTGGTCGTGAACTAAGTCTGAGATTTATTTTGAAATTTGGATTTTGTTAATCTCAGAACAAATTCATGATAAGAATGATGAGTAAATGATGTTTTAGTTTAATATTTTAATGCTGAAATACTCTTTGACCGATCCGAGCTGATTGTCTTGTACTGAATGTGGATGATTCATGTTTGTGTGAACATTACACTGACCACCTTATTGGATTGTGCTGTATGGTGAACATAGGACGAGATTGTTAGATATATTATTAATATAGTCCAAAATAATATGTTCACATACAAGTCCAATAGATGAAAGCATGGTTATTTGGGTCAATATGAACCGGAGTCCAATAACTTGCATATAAAAACTCTAGGGTTTCCCTACGCTGGAGGTAACACTGTTGAGCGTTCCAAACTTGACGTATCTTGGTGTAATACTTCAAGCCACTGCTTCTTCTCTCTCAAACCCATAACCTCCAACATTAAGTGCAAATAACATTTTCTCCATGCCAAGTATTACCTAGTCACGACCATTGATAGCAAGAGACGTGTTGCAAGAGCCATAAAAAAGTATGGTCAACCTACGAATTTTGCGGTTTGATTAAGAAAGGTTTGTCGTTTGAAGGAAATTTCCATGAATTGGTGCGGTTGTTTCTTACTGTTGGATGTCATAAGAAGTTGAAAACGCAACTGTGACTATTTATGGGAAAGTACTTATACTTGACTATTATGTATATATTGGTTGTGAACAAAGTCTGAGATTTATTTTGGGATTTGGATTTTGTTAATCTCTTAACAAATTCATGATAAAAATGATGAGTAAATGATGATTTAGTTTAATATTTTACTGCTGAAATATTCTTTCACCGATCTGATTGATTGTTTTGGACTGAATGTGGATGATTCATGTTTGTGTGAACAATACACTGACCACCTTATTGGATTGTTCTAAATGGTGAACATATGAGGAGACTGTTAGATATATTATTGATATAGTCCAAAATTATATGTTCAGATATAAGTCCAATAGGTGAAAGCATGGTTATTTGAGTCCATATGGGCCGGACCCCAATAACTTGCATATAAAAACTCTAAGGTTTCCCTACGCTGGAAGTAACACTATTGAGCATTCCAAACTTGATGTTTCTTGGTATAATACTTCAAGCAACTACTTTTTCTTTCTCAAACCCATAACCTCCAACATTAAGTGCATCTAACATTTTTCTCCATGCCAAGCATTACCTAGTCACGACCATTCATAGCGAGAGACGTGTTGCAAGAACCGTAAAAAAGTATAGTCAACCTACGAATTTTGCGGTTTGATTGAGAGAGGTTTGTTGTTTGAAGGAAATTTCCACGAATTGATGCAGCTATGTCTTACTGTTGGATGTCATAAGAAGTTGAAAACACAACTGCGACTATTTATGGGAAAGTACTTATACTTTACTATTATGCATATATTGGTTGTGAGCTAAGTCTGAAATTTATTTTGGGATTTGGATTTTGTTAATCTCTAATCAAATTCATGATAAGAATGATGAGTAAATGATAATTTAGTTTAATATTTTATTACTGAAATACTCTTGACCGATCCAAGTTGATCGTCATGGACTGAATGTGGATGAGATGTTTGTATGAACATTACACTGACCTCCTTATTGCACTGTGCTGTATGGTGAACATAGGAGGAGATTGTTGGATATATTATTAATATAGTCCAAAATAATATGTTCACATACAAGCCCAATAGGTGAAAGCATGGTTATTTGGGTCCATATGGGCCGGAGCCCAATAACTTGCATATAAAAACTCTAGTGTTTCCCTACACTTGAGGTAACACTGTTGAGCGTTCCAAACTTGACGTCTCTTGGTGTAATACTTCAAGCAACTGCTTATTCTCTCTCAAACCCATAACCTTCAACATTAAGTGCACCTAACATTTTCTCCACACTAAGCATTACCTAGTCACGACCATTGATAGCAAGAGACGTGTTGCAAAAACCGTAAAAAAGTATGGTCAACCTATGAATTTTGCGGTTTGATTGAGAGAGGTTTGTCGTTTGAAGGAAATTTCCATGAATTGATGCGGCTATTTCTTACCCTTGGATGTCATAAGAAGTTGAAAACGCAACTGCGACTATTTATGGGAAAGTAGTTTTACTTGACTATTATGCATATATTGGTTGTGAACTTAATCTGAGATTTATTTTGGGATTTGGAATTCATTAATCTTAGAACAAATTCATGATAAGAATGATGAGTAAATGATGATTTAGTTTAATATTTTACTGCCGAAATACTCTTTGACCGATCCGATTGATTGTCTTGGACTGAATGTGGATGATTCATGTTCATGTGAACATTACACTGACCACCTTATTGGATTGTGCTATATGGTGAACATATGAGGAGATTGTTGGATATATTATTAATATAGTCCAAAATTATATGTTCACATACATGCCCAATAGGTGAAAGCAAGGTTATTTGAGTCCATATGGGCCGGACCCAATAAGTTGCATATAAAAACTCTAGTGTTTCCTTACGCTGGAGGTAAAACTATTGAGCGTTCCAAACTTGACGTCTCTTGGTGTAATACTTTGAGCAACTGCCTTTTCTTTCTCAAACCCATAACCTCCAACATTAAGCGCACCTAACATTTTCTCCACACCAAGCATTACCTGGTCACGACCATTGATAGCAAGAGACGTGTTGCAAGAACCGTAAAAAAGTATGGTCAACCTACGAATTTTGCGGTTTAATCAAGAGAGGTTTGTCGTTTGAGGGAAATTTCCACGAATTGATGCGGCTATGTCTTACCGTTAGATGTCTCAAGAAGTTGAAAACGCAACTGCGACTATTCATGGGAAAGTACTTATACTTGACTATTATGCATATATTGGTTGTGAGCTAAGTCTGAGATTTATTTTGGGATTTGGATTTTGTTAATCTCAAAACAAATTCATGATAAGAATGATGAGTAAATGATAATTTAGTTTAATATTTTATTACTGAAATACTCCTTGACCGATCTAAGTTGATTGTTTTAGACTGAATGTGAATGATTTATGTTTGTGTGAACATTACACTGACCTCCTTATTGCATTGTGCTGTATGGTGAGCATAGGAGGAGATTGTTGGATATATTATTAATATAGTCCAAAATAATATGTTCACATACAAGCCCAATAGGTGAAAGCATGGTTATTTGGGTCCATATGGGCCAGAGCCCAATAACCTGCATACAAAACTCTAGGGTTTCCCTACGCTGGAGGTAACACTATTGAGCGTTCCAAACTTGACGTCTCTTGGTGTATACTTCAAGCAATCGCTTCTTCTCTTTCAAACTCATAACCTCCAACATTAAGTGCACCTAACATTTTCTAACACGCCAAGCATTACCTGGTCATGACCATTGATAGCAAGAGAAGTGTTGCAAGAATCGTAAAAAAATATGGTCAACCTATGAATTTTGCGATTTGATTGAGAGAGGTTTTTCGTTTCAAGGAAATTTCAACAAATTGATGCGGCGTTGTCTTACCATTAAAATATAATAAGAAGTTGAAAACACAAATGCGACTATTTATGGGAAAGTGCTTATACTTGACTATTATGCATATATTGGTTGAGTTAAGTCTGAGATTTATTTTGAGATTTGGATTTTGTTAATCTCAAAACAAATTCATGATAAGAATGATGAGTAAATGATAATTTAGTTTAATATTTTATTGCTGAAATACTCTTTGACCGATCCGAGTTGATTGTCTTAGACTGAATGTGGATGATTCATGTTTATGTGAACATTACACTGACGTCCTTATTGCATTGTACTGTATGGTAAACATAGGAGGAGATTGTTGGATATATTATTAATATAGTCCAAAATAATATGTTGATATACAAGCCCAATAGGTAAAAGCATGTGTATTTGGGTCCATATGGGCCGGAGCCCAATAACTTGCATATAAAACTCTATGGTTTCCCTACGCTGGAGGTAACACTATTGAGCGTTCCAAACTTGACGTCTCTTGGTGTAATACTTCAAGCAACTGCTTCTTCTCTCTCAAATCAATAACCTCCAACATTAAGTGCACCTAACATTTTCTCCACGCCAAGCATTAATTGGTCACGACCATTGATAGCAAGAGACGTGTTGTAAGAACCGTAAAAAGGTATGGTCAACCGACGAATTTTGCGGTTTGATTGAGAGAGGTTTTTCATTTGAAGGAATTTTTCACGAATTGATGCGACCATATCTTATCGTTGATGTCATAGGAAGTTGAAAACGCAACTGTGACTATTTATGGAAAAGTACTTATACTTGACTATTACGCATATATTGGTTGTGAACTAAGTTTGAGATTTATTTTGGGATTTGGATTTTGTTAATCTCAGAACAAATTTATGATAAGAATGATGAGTAAATGATGATTTAGTTTAATATTTTACTGCTGAAATACTCTTTGACCGATTCAAGTTGATTGTCTTGGATTGAATGTGGATGATTCATGTTTGTGTGAACATTACACTGACCTCCTTATTAGATTGTGCGGTATGGTGAACATAAAAGGAGATTGTTGGATATATTATTAATATAGTACAAAATAATATGTTCACATACAAGCTCAATAGGTGAAAGCATGGTTATTTGGGTCCATATGAGCCGGAGCCCAATAACTTGCATATAAAAACTCTAGGGTTTCCCTATGCTGGAAGTAATACTTGTTGAGCGTTCCAAACTTGACATCTCTTGGTGTAATACTTCAAGCAAGTGCTTATTCTCTCTCAAACCCATAACCTTCAACATTAAGTACACCTAACATTTTCTCGACGCCAAGCATTACCTAGTCACGACCATTGATAGCAAGAGACGTGTTGCAAAAACCGTAAAAGGTATGGTCAACCGACGAATTTTGCGATTTGATTGAGAGAGGTTTGTCGTTTGAAGGAAATTTTCATGAATTGATACGGCTGTGTCTTACCATTGGATATCATAAGAAGTTGAAAACGCAACTACGACTATTTATGGGAAAGTACTTATACTTTACTATTATGCATATATTGGTTGTAAAATAAGTCTGAGATTTATTTCGGGATTTGGATTTTGTTAATCTCATAACAAATTCATGATAAGAATGATGAGTAAATGATGATTTAGTTTAATATTTTACTGCTGAAATACTCTTTGACCGATTCAAGTTGATTGTCTTGGATTGAATGTGGATGATTCATGTTTGTGTGAACATTACACTGACCTCCTTATTAGATTGTGCGGTATGGTGAACATAAAAGGAGATTGTTGGATATATTATTAATATAGTACAAAATAATATGTTCACATACAAGCTCAATAGGTGAAAGCATGGTTATTTGGGTCCATATGAGCCGGAGCCCAATAACTTGCATATAAAAACTCTAGGGTTTCCCTACGCTGGAAGTAATACTGTTGAGCGTTCCAAACTTGACATCTCTTGGTGTAATACTTCAAGCAAGTGCTTATTCTCTCTCAAACCCATAACCTTCAACATTAAGTACACCTAACATTTTCTCGACGCCAAGCATTACCTAGTCACGACCATTGATAGCAAGAGACGTGTTGCAAAAACCGTAAAAAGGTATGGTCAACCTACGAATTTTGCGATTTGATTGAGAGAGGTTTGTCGTTTGAAGGAAATTTTCATGAATTGATACGGCTGTGTCTTACCATTGGATATCATAAGAAGTTGAAAACGCAACTACGACTATTTATGGGAAAGTACTTATACTTTACTATTATGCATATATTGGTTGTAAAATAAGTCTGAGATTTATTTCGGGATTTGGATTTTGTTAATCTCGGAACAAATTCATGATAAGAATGATGAGTAAATGATGATTTAGTTTAATATTTTACTGCCGAAATACTCTTTGACCGATCCGATTGATTGTCTTGGATTGAATTTGGATGATTCATGTTTGTGTGAACATTACACTAACCACCTTATTGGATTGTGCTATATGGTGAACATATGAGGAGATTGTTGGATATATTATTGATATAGTCAAAAATTATATGTTCACATACAAGCCCAATGGGTGAAAGCATGGTTATTTGAGTTCATATGGGCCGGAGCGCAATAACTTGCATATAAAAACTGTAGGGTTTCCCTACGCTGGAGGCAACACTATTGAGCGTTCCAAACTTGACGTCTCTTTATGTAATACTTCGAGCAACTGCTTTTTCTGTCTCAAACCCATGACCTCCAACATTAAGTGCACCTAACATTTTCTCGACGCCAAGCATTACCTGGTCACGACCATTGATAGCAAGAGACGTGTTGCAAGAACCGTAAAAAAGTATGGTCAACGTACGAATTTTGCAATTTGATTGAGAGAGGTTTGTCATTTGAAGGAAATTTCCACGAATTGATGTGGCTGTGTCTTACCGTTGGATGTCATAAGAAGTTGAAAACGCAACTGCGACTTTTTATGGGAAAGTACTTCATGTAATCAATGAGGCAGGCAGGAAAGCTAGAAGTGGGTTTTATAGTCAATAAAAAATGTGCCGTCATCCAATGATCAAAACACGCCAAGATGACAGCCAGAATTGTAGGTCACCGACGCATTAATTGCTTTCCATTATATGACTCAGGATCCCAACTGCCACGTACTAGCGATGAAGGGAGATATTGACCCTAACGTGCATGTATAATGGGCTAACTTCTCTATTTTCAAACTTGTCAAGCTGGACAAATTAAGATTTTGGTTCTTTGTGCCATGATCCACTATGCTTTCGCCAAACAATCCAAAATAGGCCTGATTGGAGTTGGGTGGGATTACGAAGTCAACTGGCACGAGGGAAAATGCATCGCCTCGCGGATTTTCATGGGACTAAATCTTTGATTGGGCAAAAGAGAATGAGGTTGAGAGATCCTTCTAACAATATCATAACTTTCTCATAACACTCATTTTAGTGTCATAACCTTCCAAGCGATTATTAAACCACCATCATTTTAAAGAAAATCGATCATTCAAATGATATTGACCATTTGTGTCACGTGGAAATCTTATGCTACTTTATTTTTAGAATAAATAAGCCAACTCATCTCGCTATAGATGTCGACATTTAAGATGCAAATCAAATGCATTCGGCAACACATTTTTCCTCCAGATTGAGAAATTAGGTTCAATTTGCTCCATAACTAAACCATAAAGCACTTGAAAATGTGTACACGCAATTTTCTCATTCAACATTTCTAGATGGAGATGGAGAAAATATTGAATGGGGCATCTCTTGCCAGGTTAATAATAAATCATTTGATTTGTCGATCAACGGGCCCACATTTTAGTTTTTTAAAAAATTCCTTTTTGAATCTCCTCTTTTTCATAAATACCCATCACCTTCATCTTCACACCCTTGACAAAACTGACGTAGCCACTCCAACAACCTAGCTTCAAAGCTTGTGGAGCTTTCCAATCCCGAATCAACTTCCTCTTCAGCTGCATGACAGAAAATACACATCGAATAAATTCTTTCTTTTCTTTAGAAAAATGACCTTTACACAAAAGCAATTTGGGAAAAATCGGTACCCTATTTGGGCACACCTTACTGCATTTGAATTTCCCTCGCCATTACATAGCTCCTTCTTCATCTTTTCTTTTTTATTTGGGAATCGGTTCACGGGTTAAGGGCTTTGCTCCTCTTGTCGCATTGCAAAGATGGAGCCTCTGTAGTTTTTGGCAGATTGTGATCTGAGAGACGACGACAGTCCATTTTTGTTCATGTTTTTTTGCGGATTTGGATTTTCCTGGTTGGTAGGCAAAGAGATTCCGTGCGGTGGGTGAACTTAACAAGGAGCAAGAACAGAAGATGTGAATGGTGTCCATGGAAAAAAAAAAAAAAAAAAAAAACAGGCGAGTGAGGAAAGTATTCCTAGAAAAATCCGAAATATGGGCCCCACCGGACACATTTTGATCCATGAATGGATTGATTTATTACTGGCACTGACTTTGAAGATGGGGGACCACGCGGAGGAGTGACTTTTCAAGAGGAGCCACCTAAAAAAGCGAGGTTATTTAAGGTACGAGAAAGACCACGTAGGTCTTTTTTTAGTAAGAGTGTCCTCTGTCCATCCACTTCAACAGAATCTGCAAAGAAGCTGTTGAACGGGTCAAAAATTTGGTTTTAGGAATGCGTGGTTCTAGGGGTGATCGGGTCCAGAATTTAGACCTGGATCATGTACCCGATCTTATTATAACCGGTTCCTCTTTTCTAGATCCTATATGCGACCCTATTTGTATTGTACCCTGTACTCGATCCACTTTGTTTTTCCGATCCGGTTCTAGGGTTAACCCTGTTTCAACTGGAACATATTTTGTAATCTCTCAATATTCTATACCACTTCGGATTTTATATTAATAAACGAGAAAATAACGTAATCCTCCTAATTTATATTGAAACATTAAGCACTCATAATAAATTAATACATAAACTTTTTGACTAAATGAAAAATTAAGGATCCATAGGGCTTATTATAATAAATAAAATCATAAGGAAAAGAATTAGCAACAGACATGGGTCTAATATCAGTCTTATTTCCACAACTACTACATGAAGTTATTCATCTATGCAAGCATAACTCCTCCTATAAAAGAGAAATTAGGCGAGTCAATCCATGTGATACACAAGAATTTGGCAGCGACGAATACCGTCCATCCATCAGACGATGCAAGAGGGAGCCGGTGAGGGAGGGAAGCAAGTGAGGAAGAGAAATGACAAAGAAGGAGTGTCATGCATGTTTGAGAAAGCCAAGAGGAAAAATATCGTGTGATTGCGGAAGTAAGAATAGAAATCGGGAGAAAAAAAAAAAGTTTTGGACCTCTACTTACAAAACCCGTCCAGGAATCGGTTCCAAAACCAATCCAGGAACTGGTTTCTAGGTGGGTAATGACTCAGAACCTGTTCTTGGACTGGTTTAAACCGGTTCCAAATTTTGAGAATTGGTTCCCGGACCGGTTTCAATGGGAACCGGTTCCCTACCCTGTTTTTTGGGTGGGCCGGTCCAAGAACTGGATATATCCAGTCTGATTGCACACCCCTACGTGGTTCACTATAAAGCACACCATCCCAAGCCAGTTGAATGGTGCAAACCTTATCTTTAACAACTGTAGAGTACACTTCTCCTAACAACCATGTCTCGTTCTCTTCCTTTGTGCACTCTCTTGATCCTTTTCTCCCTCGTTTGCTCTCCCATTATCCCCTTTGTCAGTTCTCTTTACTTCAATATAAGAAACTTTGACATGCATCGAGACGACATACTGCTCGAAGGAGTTGCGAAAATTAACCTTAGCTCCGTTGATCTATGCAGTAAATATGCCTCACCATTCTATCCCTATCAAGTCGGCCGCATGCAGTATTCCAAACCCATTGATATATGGGATTCTGTTACAGGGAGACGAGCAGACTTCTCTACTCGTTTCTCAATCACCATCGATACTTACAACGAGACTAAATATAGTGATGGCATTGCCTTTTTTCTTGCTCCCGTTGGCTTCCCAATCCCCCCTAACTCAGCTGGCGGTTTTTTAGGATTGTTCAATTATAGCACAAATGATAAGCCTCAGAACCAAATCGTCATGGTCGAGTTTGATACTTATGTGAACGAGGCATTTGATCCTCGGACGGAGCACATAGGAATCAACAGTAACTCACTCCAATCGCTTACTTATGCTCCTTGGAATGCTGGATCACACAGCGGCAAGGCAACTGATGTTATAGTGACCTATGATTCTACTCGCAAGAATCTTACTGTATTCTGGTCATTTGATGACAAGCCGATTTCTGAGGATAACAAAACTTCCCCGCTTTCTTGCCAAATTGATCTTGCTAAAGTTCTTCCTCAATCGGTAGCAATTGGATTCTCAACCTCGTATGGCCCATTTGGGATGAGACACAGCGTCAATTCATGGGAGTTCACATCAACCTTGGACGTTGTGCGCCGTCCATCCGTGGATCCGTCGAAAAAGGGGGTAAACTCTAACATTTATAGGATTGTAACATTCATCACTTTTCCCGTAGCATGTCTCTTGTTGGTCATTTTAGGAGGTTGTTGCTTATTTATGATCAAGATGAGGAAAAAATATGAGTCTCAGGCTCTGACTCACATTGACAAAGAGACAGTAGCATTGCCACTGAAATTCTCTCGTCAAGAGTTGCTCGTAGCTACAAATGGCTTTGCAGATGATCGAAAACTAGGTCAAGGAGGGTCCAGCCAAGTTTACAAGGGATTTTTGAGTAGTTTAGATCGCCTAGTCGCCGTCAAAAGAATCTTTGCAGGATCCAAACATTCAGAGAAGATCTTCACCAACGAAGTGAAGATACTAAGCCGCATGATTCACCGAAATCTGGTGCAATTCATTGGATGGTGCCAAGAACAAGGTGAGTTTTTGCTTGTTTACGAGTATATGCCTAATGGTAGTCTTGATAATCATCTCTTTGGAACACGAAAAAGTTTGCCTTGGGATGTGAGGTACAAGATAGCTTCAGGACTAGCATTAGCCCTCGACTATCTTCATGAAGATCTGGAGCAATGTGTTCTCCATAGAGACATAAAAACTGCCAATATATTACTCGACACAAACTTCAACACTAAGCTCGGAGACTTTGGTGTGGCTAAGCTCATTGACCCTCGGTTTAGGACACAAGCAACAGATGTGGTAGGGACATTTGGTTACCTGGCGCCAGAATATTTGAGTGAAGGTAAGGTTACTAAAGAATCCGACATGTTCAGCTTCGGGGTTGTGGCTCTAGAAATCGCATGTGGTAGAAGGACCTATCAGCAAGGAGAATTTCATGTTTCGCTACACAAGTGGGTTTGGCAGCTTTACCTTGCTGGAAACATGCTTGAAGCAGTGGACGAAACATTGGGTTCGAGTTTCGATAGGAAGGAAATAGAATGCTTGATGATGGTGGGACTGTGGTGTGTGCATCCAAATCCCAAGATGAGGCCGAAAGCAGGACAAGTTGTAAGATTTCTTTAGCTAGAAGTCCCGGTGCCCGAGTTTCCACGTGGCACCTATGAGGCCCCCACTTCATATCAGCCATCGACACTAAGAATAGAGTCTTCCTTTTCTACGCAAGAAATCAGTTCTTCTCAGCTAGATAGATCATGGCTCCTAAAGCCATCCAGCAACACTTATTGACTTTTGGGAAAATGAAACAAATGTTGTGACGGATTAATTGTGCTCGATCGACCTTTTCTTTACTGTAATATATTGTCTAGCTACTGATCATTACCATTATGTAGGAGTCACAGAGACATCAGTTCCGTTATAGATGCCACTTCTGCAAAAGCTCGCATTGCATAATATGATTTTTTGAGGAATTATGCCAAAGAAGTATGTACTTTGACTCTATTTCAGTTACAATCTGGAGATGCCTTTAGCCTTTACAGGGGGATAATTTAGTTGAAAGATTGGGTGGTTATAACAGGTAAAAACTTTCCTATAAAAAGATTAGTTAATTTATGCACCAAGGATGGTAACGAAAAAAGAGCATTAGAAGTGTGCCTGCAATTCAGAGCAAAACTAAGGGACAAAAAAAAAAAAAAAAAAAAAAAACCAGACTAATGACAGATTATAGGTTCTTGACGAATCATTGGTAAGAACTATCTATCTCTTAACACAAAGTAGAATAGGCGATTGTGGAAATTAGCATTGCTGCATAACTTGATTAATGTTACCTAAAAAGTTCTTGTTTCTATTACTTTAAATGCTTTGCATGAGGAACTTGTCGCTAATTATAAAATTTCCTCTCCAAAAGAGAAAAACACCATACTCGGCCAAATCTTTCCAGTCCCACCATAGCTTCGGCATTTTTCGGGAAATAATGGTCCGCCAAAGAGGTTTCAGCAGGTTACTTTTGTTAGTTTAAGAGAGTCAGCTCTAGCAAGAATCTATGACTGTACTGATATTGCAAGAACAAGTAAGCTTTGACTAGTCTTTTACTGTTAGATTAACATGTTTTCTCTCCATGCGAGCTCTTGCCTGATTATGGAGGGAAATAGATCTTGCTTAACACATGAAGTGAAGATCTGGCTGCAACATTTCTCTTGCCGCTTGTTAGATCAGTTCATATAATCTAGGAGCAAGTTCTTAAGATCCTTTACATTTATATCTCATTCGAGTAGTTTAGTCATTGTCGGGATAACACGATCAGAAAAGCTAATAGGAAGATGAGTTGCATGATCCGCAATTGCAAGCCAACAATCAAAAAAAAGAAAAGCTGGAAAGTGGAAAGGCGCCCCAGACTCGAATTTGTATTAGCATGGATGGATGTTTTAGCATGTCAGGATGTATCCAACGCTGATTGAACTCGTCTTGGTTGATTCATGAGGGATCAATTATAATCGAGTCAAGCAGCCAAAAGAACTTAAAAGATAGGCTCTTTATGTTTCCAGATAGTGAGGTTTGACCCAGACACATGTAGTCAAAGCTTATTCACTACAAAATATACTTTTGTGCATCCTGTCCAAAAAGGTTCTCCTAGTGCTAAACTCAAGAACAAGCAGTAAACCTATGGTAAAAAAACTGCCTTCTGAAGAGGTTTTGTATTACATGAGAGACATAAACTTCAGGATTGTGAAAGGCTCCATCTTTGTGCTTAGAGACAAGTACAACAACCACGCATGATCAATAAAAAGAAACTACCCATGACTATTCGACTGTGTTACCTGGTTCTGCAGAATTAACTCTCTACTACTTCGGCCATTGCAATACTCATGATATACTCAATTTCTTCGGCAACTTCTTTCATGGAACGACGGTTCTACCTCCGTTCCTCCAAGCATCCAACGGCAAGAAACCCGAGCGCCTTCATGGTCTCCACGTTGGCGGTGCTTGCCTTTTCCTTTAGCATCGGATCCACAACATCCATTATCCTCTCCTCCTCTACCATCCTTCGCACATAGACCGCCAGATTCACATCATCCGTTGCTCGATTGAAGTCTATCGCCTTTTGAGATGTCAAGAGCTTTAACAGCACTACTCCAAAACTATATACGTCACTCTTATCAGTCAACTGGTAGTTGCGATGGTACTCGGGGTCAAGATATCCGAGTGTACCTTGAACACACGTTGATATGTGGCTTATATCAGTGTGAGCCAACCGAGATAACCCAGAATCCGAGACTTTGGCCTTCAACTTCTCATCGAGCAATATGCTGCTAGACTTGACATCTCGGTGGTATATCGGAGGAACTGCTGAGAAATGAAGGTAAGCAAGGCCCTCGGCCGTGTCATGTGCAATCTGGAGGCGACGAGTGTTGGTAATTTGTTTATAAAACAAATGAAGAGGTGCCTTGTCCCACATCGAAAAGATGTGAGTGCGCACGTGGATGAGATTTGGCACTAATCGACGATCATTAATTTTATTTATTGAAAATTCGGATTTATTTCTATAAAAAATTAACTATAAAGTCTTGTTGAATCAATGCAACTGTTCATAAAAAGTTACGATTATTTTTTTTTTATTATTTATTTATTCCGAATTTTTATATCTTTTCAACGTAACCTTTGAGAGATACTTGTTCACGAAAGGTTGTCTTTGTTTCTTTTTGTAACCTTTTGAAGAGTTGCCTCTATTCAAAAGAAAAAGATAAATACATTTGTTTTGATATCAAACACACATTTTCTTTCATTGTTTTTCACAATCATTATTTCCAATTATTTCCCATAAGAGACCCTGGAAAAATATTAGAATTGTTATCTAGTATTCTCATTTTGAGACTTTGTTGTATCTTGGAGAAATTTCCCGGTGACCATTAGCAATGTTGTGGGGCAAATAAATCCTTAAATAAAGTGATATCACGCCTCAAAGTCTGACTTGAGTACTCTAAAGATCTGACTTCATTGTTTTACCCAATTTGAAGCCATATTTTCCCAACAATTTTAAGGATTTATTCGTGTAACAATAAAGTCAGAGGAAGTACCAGCCTGTGGTGGCTCACCATCAGCGGTCCTCGGGATGCCGTCCATGAATCCTAATCTTCCTCTTCTTTTGCCCATCGCAACATGCCTCTCAGAAATTGGAAATGGGATGGATAGACTGCATATTATTATTATTTGCTTATTCTTCTCCACCGCCTCTGTCACCTTGAAGTTTAAGACAAATCCGAAATCATTATATGCACGTAGACCTCTCCATCCAATGTCGCGGACGTGGCCTGGACTTCAAAGTTTACGAGGAGAAGTCGAGAAAAACGCCAAAGCAGAATAAGATCACACCCGCAACGGCACGCACCGGTCAGAGACGATCTCCCCAGCGAATTACCACGACGCTTCGCCATACACACAATCGCCATCGGAGATTATCGTCTCTGTATTCAACTGGCAATGATGTCGGCACTAATTACCCCGGTTCGTCTCGGTCTTTGTGAGTCCGGCGGCAAAAACGAGGATGAAAATCCCGCTTCTAAAGATGTGGGGCCTGTGGCGGTTTAGGATCTATCTCCATGCAGTTCCCTAAATCGAAGACCCGTTGCAGCAAAATCAACTTAAAGGCCTCCTCGAATTTGCCGAGATTTCTACAGGCAAATGCCTTACATACACGTTGCGCTGGATGGGTACACCATGCAAAGCATGTTGAGTGCTTGCGCTGGTGCGGCTCTCTAGGGATGGCTTGGCAAATTTTTCCAGAGGATCAACCATCTCTCACCTTCGTGCCCGACATTGACGATGTCGAGACTCTGATCCACGAGATCAAGCGCAAGGCGAAAATGGCAGTTCAATCTGACACCTGAGAATTGGGGCAGGTACGTGACTCCCTGGGTGACCAAGATTGATTGTGCGGTCTTTTGATTGCTTGAAGTCGCTTCACCTTTGGCGCATGATGGTGGGAAACTCAGACTTGGTACTGCTTGCGAGATCGAGGGGATGCATTCTGCGAGTGCTCAAACTCCACAAGTGCTCTAGTTTCTCGATGGATTGGTTTTTACACGTGGGACATTTGCGCAGGTAATTTAATTTTCTACGCCCGTGTATAGTAATGAAAGACTTGCAATTGCGGTACCATGTTGATTTGCTTACGGTATGCATGGTGCATTGATGAAGTTCTTATCATTTCGTAAATCTGCTTTACTCCATAATATTATTTTGTAAAGGAATCATTCAAGAGCTAATAGCATTGTCTTGGTTTATGCACTTCCCAAGGTTCTTATGTAATGCTTCGATTAGTCCCCAGTGTACATGATATATGTTGAAGTGCAGATTTTTCGTCTGTTCATTTTCTGTCTTAAGATTCTGGACAACACGTAAGACATGCCGAAGAAGCAAGGAAGCCGTGGGTTATCATGTCACATGTGTAGTTTATGAGTGGCTGGTCCTTAATTGACCAATGGATATGGTAAATATGTTATGTGGGAAATTCATGTGGAGAGGAGGTTCCTTGATATAGCTTTGGAAGGTTTTATTTATTTATTACATTGTTATCGTCATAACATCTCATGTGCAAGAGCCTTATATGCAAAACTTGGCATGCAAAGTGGACAAAGGATTTCGGTTAATGATTGACAAAGTCCCATTTTTGAGGGTAGTGTAAATTGGGATTTGGGAAGTGTAAAAAGTCCACTTCCCATGGGCAGACTCTGGGTTAGAATGCTGTCATTAATGCTTCCTTACAGCTTACAGTGGTCACGATAGCCATGACAAGCATCAATGAGTGGATTGATAATTCTGAATGTTTTGGGGCTTTCATGTGGAAAGAACTAGAAAAACTTGTCTTATTTCGACCAATGCTTCATGACAATGCTTGGTTGTGCTCGCTTCTTAATTTGCTAGTCCCCCGGTTTCTTGTCTCTGTGAAAATGTTCTTCCGAGGCTTCAAAGCTGCAAAAGGAAAAGGAGGAGGCGACTGAGACAAAAAGAAGTAAGCCAAATAAGCATCTCTTTGTGATTTCTTTAGAGTCATGGTTGACGATATGCTTATATTTGGAAATAATATGACTGGAATCATTGAAATTAAGAAGTATTTGACTTTCATTTTCAAAATGAAAGATTTGAGTGAAACGGATACTATCTTAAGTATTAAAATTAAAAAAAAAAAAAAAAAAAAAAAAACAGTGGGGGTTATTCTTTAAGCCAAAGTGAGGACATGGAAAAGATGTTAAATAAATTTAAACATCTTGGCTTCAAAGAAATGTGTACTCCATTTGATTCGGTATTAAATTAAATTATAATACTAGTAGAGTAGTAGCACAATTTAAATATGTTAGTGCTATAAGATCTTTAATGTATACGATGCATTAAACAAGATTTGATATTGTGCAAGTTGAGTAAGTATACTAGTAATCCAAATATAAAACATTGAAAGGTTATTATTGGAATTTTTGGTTATTTTAAGAGAACTAAAAATTTGTGATTGTTCTATAATAATTATCCAGATGCATTAGAAAGATACACCGATACTAGTTGGATTACAAGTGTGGGAAATGAAACTTCTAGATGGATTTTCACATTATGTGAATGTGTTGTTTCTTGGGCGAGCAAGAAACAAATGTGCATAATTCACTCAACTTTGAAATTTGACTTCTTGTTTTAGTAACAATGGAGAAAGAGGCTGAATGGATTAGGAATTTATTGTTGGATATCAAATTATGGCCTAGTCCTATGCCTCCTATTTCTATCCACTGTGATGATCAGGCTACTTTGGCAAGAGCCTATAGTAGCACTTGCAATGGTAAGTTTAGACATATTAGTCTAAGACATGGATATGTGAGACAATTGATTAAAAAATTGTACCACAACAATTGTCTACGTGAGATCAAGTAATAATCTAGTCGATCCCTTGACAAAGGCTTTACCAAGAGACATGGCAATAATGACCTCATAAGAAACGGGGCTAAAACCCTTTAATTAAAATTACTAGTAATGGTAACCCGACCTTTTTCTAAAACATTACTAGTTACAAGGTTTAATAGGTAAAAATAAGTTACTAAATGTGATTGTTTGATACTGACGTAGCCCTGATATGAGAAGTCAGTATCGTCTGTTACATTTTATAGGTTGAATTGAATTCTTAATGAAGTATAGTACAAATTTGTAATGTGTTAATAGTAACAGAAACACATACTAGATACTTCACCTATATGAGCTTAGAAGTGGTGCCGCTTCTTACGAAAGTTAGGGTTACTTTCTAAGAGCTCATGAAACAGGATCAAGCGCAAGGCCATAATAGTGCGGAGTAATATAAAACTTCTCGCTGAAACAAGAGGTTAGTATATGTGCGGTATGTCCGATTCTATTATATAAAAGTATAAGTTTAAAGCCAAGCTACTTGTCACTTTGATAGAGCTTTAAGATACTTGCACTAAGTAAAGGTTTAACTCGAAAGAGACCTTTATGTATGTATATTAATCTCACAGAAATTTTGGCTATATATTTCTAACGTTTTATTTCTTGTTTTGTTTTATAAACAAAAGTGGGGGATTGTTGGTAATTTGTTTATAAAACAAATGAAGAGGTGCCTTGTCCCACATTGAAAAGATGTGAGTGCGCACTTGGACGAAATTTGGCACTAACTGACGATCATTAATTTTATTTATTGAAAATTCGGATTTATTTCTATAAAAAATGAACTATAAAGTTTTGTTGAAACAGTGCAACTGTTCATGAAAAGTTACGATTATTTATTTATTTATTATTTATTTATTCCAAATTTTTATGTCTTTTCAACGTAACTTTTAAAAGATACTTGTTCACGAAAGGTTGCCTTTGTTCTTTTTTGTAACCTTTTGAAGAGTTGCCTCTATAAAAAAAAAAAAAAAAAGATAAATACATTTGTTTTAAGATCAAACACACATCTTCTTTTGTAACGACCCAGGCCCCACTGTATAATATTGTCCGCTTTGGATAGGACTAACATTTAATAAGGAAATGGCTTCGTGCAATCCTATCCAAAGCGGACAATATTATACAGTGGGGCCCGGGTCGTTACAAATGGTATCAGAGCCGACTCCCGACCGCGTGTGGGGCCACAGCAAGGGCGTTGTGCTCCCAAGGAGGAGAGAGTGTGACGGCCTGAGTGGCGGTGCGCGGGGAGGAGGAATGGCGGTGCGTCCGCGCCTCAGTCTCTGGACGTGCATAAGGAAGGAGTCCCTGTCCTACATCGCCTAGGGAGGAAGTCTTGGGCCAGTATATAATAGCTTGGGTCCCTTTAATCTGCATAATGCGTTTCACACATTCTTCCGCTGTGCTGAAAACAAAGCCTTGAGGGAGGGAAATGGCTTCGTGCAATCCCGTCCAAAGAAGACAATATTATCTCTTGGGAGAGGGAAGGCCTGCGGGATGGCCCTCTGCCCCTGCATAACGCGTTTTAAAGCCGTGAGAGAGGGAAATGGCTTCGTGCAATCCTATCCAAAGCGGACAATATTATACAGTGGGGCCTGGGTCGTTACAAATGATATCATAGCCGACTCCCGACCACGTGTGGGGCCAAAGCGAGGGCGCTGTGTTCCCAAGGAGGGGAGAGTGTGACGGCCCGAGCGGCAGTGCGCGAGGAGGAGGGATGGCGGTGCGTCCGTGCCTCAGTCTCTGGACGTGCGCAAGGAAGGAGTCCTTATCCCACATCGCCTAGGGAGGAAGTCTTGGGCCAATATATAATGGCTTGGACCCTTCTTAACCTGTATGACGCGTTTCACGTACGCTTCCGCTGCGCTGAAAACAAAGCCTTGCGGGAGGGAAATGGCTTCGTGCAATCCCATCCAAAGAGGACAATATCGGTTTGGGGAAAGGAATGGCCGAGTGCAACCTTGTCCCCAGATGACGCGTTTTAAAGCCGTGAGGGAGGGAAATGGCTTCATGCAATCCCATCCAAAGCGGACAATATTATACAGTGGGACCCGGATTGTTACATCTTTCATTGTTTTTCACAACTATTGTTTCCAATTGTTTCTCATGAGAGACCCTAGAAAAATATTAGAATTGTTATCTAATATTCTCATTTTGAGACTTTATTGTATCCTGGAGGAAATTTGCCGGTGACAATTAGCAACGTTGTGGGGGCAAATAAATCCTTAAAGAAAGTGATATCACGCCTCAAAGTTCGACTTGAGTACTCTAAAGATCCGACTTCATTATTTTACCCAATTCGAAGTCATATTTTCTCAACAACGAGTCCAGGACAATTTACCCTGTCCTTCACCACGGAGATGATCCAGTAGAGTACCATTCTCGATGTACTCATAAACCAAGAGCGGCTGCTCAAGCTCGACACAACACCCGAGTAAACGAACAAGACTTCGGTGATTGACTTGGCACAGGATCTGAACCTCGTTTAGGACCTGATCAGTTCCTTTAGTGTTCCCGAGTTTTGCACACTTGATGGCGACAACAGTGCCATCATCTAGGATGCCTCAGATAGACTTCGCCATATCCGCCAGCACCAAGAAGCCGATCCTTCGAAAAGTTGGCCGTCGCCTTTTTTATTTCTTTCCCAGTGAACAATTTGGCTGCTCTGCCGCCCCTGGCATTAAGGATATCCTCACGCTCCCTGGTGAGGCGTTCTCGAGCCTCTTGAATGCGCCGGTAACGCCTATATAGCAACAGAGCGACGATGGCTACAAGAAGGGCCACACCTATCCCAGACGTTAAACCTGCAACGAGTTCAAAGTTGTCAAACATTGAATTGACGACTGCATTTGATCTCATAAGACAGCAAAACAAGATGCTTTCACGTAGCTCAAACTGTAATTGTCATCTTCACACAGTCTAAGACCTACTGTGAAGGGAATTCAGCTAGATGCAAATTTCGACGATCAACAAATTAAACATGAAGTGTCCAAACATTCTATTCCTGAATAATCTTGTTAAATTGAGCTACCTTGGTTTCATCGAGCATGATTTCCTTAGCCTAAATTCAGTGGAATCATAGCCATGCTTTTAAATTTTGGAATCAACTTATTATTTGTAAAGTAAAACCGAATTTTCCAAACCGAAAAATTATGCTCTTCATTAAAATGAAATTATAATGATACAGAACACATGAGGAAAAAAAATATATCAAGATCTCACAATTAGAATAAGAAGTGGGTACCTTCTATGAGAGCAATCATATCCGTTCCACAACCACCCGGCTCTTGACATGTCACTTCTGCACCCAAAAAAAAAAAAATGAGAAAATCCACTTCTTACCCATTCTTTTACAGCAATCAAATAATAATTAATTACCAATTACGGTTTCCAAGGGCAACCCAGTGTTTCCACTGGCGCCATCATTACCCTATACCACGCCCGGGGTGATTACCGGGGAAGGCATCGCGGGGTTCAGACGTGCTGGCTTCATCCCTGTAAAAGGGTTGTGACCGGTCCAGCAGTGGGGAGGAAACATTTTTCCAGCCTCCTCCTTGACTGTATCCAGAGATAGCAGGGACTCTCACCTTTGTGAGGTTATCCCTCCCTTTCTCTGGGACCCGTCTTTCCGGGTTGTCAAAGCCTTTTAAGGTCCTGCTTAGGACCGAACATAAAATATAAATGTACATAAGATTTATCGTTACTCTTGCACCAAAAATAAAATATATGGAAGAATAAAAGTGCCCAAAAAACACTTTAAAAAACTTACTCTCTACACAAATTCCTTGGGTGGGGTCCCACGTGAGCCCGGGCTGGCAGAAGCACCTGCTGACCCCAACCCCCGGCCGGGTCGGCCCGGCACGTGGCATTCCCGTCGCAGTCTGACTGGGCCCCGCAGACGGGCTCTGGCGGCAGAACCCACTGGATCTCCATCCCGGGCTTGGGCCAGAGGCTCACGGGCTCGCTCGGGTCCAGGTTGACGAAGCTCGTGTATGCCCGGCAGCCCGCGTCCCTGACCCGGATCGAGTACGACGTCGTCAACCCGCCCGCCCGGAACGTGCAGCAGATCGCCGCCGCCACGCCGGCCGTTCCGTTCACGTAGGTGTGGCAGAGGCTCGCCGACGAGCAGTTCAGCGGCGAGTTGAGCAGCGTGGGGGTGCAGTTGAGGTAGAGGATGGTGTTGCTGCCGGTGACGTTGAAGGGCAAGGGGGAGTTGAGCTGGACGCCCTGGTGGACGAGGTCGGAGGTGACGCAGGCGTTGGCGAGCACGCTCGCGGGCTTCATCACGAGCCGCTGGCTCTCCGGGTCGACAGAGGTGATCGGGTACGTGTTGTTGAGGGTGTCGAAGAAGAGGGTCCTGCCGGCGTCGCACCAGACCTTGTACGACTGTTCGCCGCACGGGGGGGAAGTGCTCAGCGGGTAGGGGACCGGGGTGGAGCCGCAGTCCAGGCACCGGCAGTACATGAACTCCCTAATTTTCTTCTATGGACGTCTCTTTTACAGTCATTCAATTGTTCTTGTAGAAGAAATCTAATAGTTTGTCTTCCTGAATCTGTGCAATTATATCTTGATTAGTTGATATTCTATCTGGGTTGAAATAGATCTCTCCCTGACCAGCTGATCTCTCAATCGGCTGCTGGAGAAAGCAATGTGGAAAATTTGAATAAATTGCATTTGTATTTCATTGTAAAGACATATCTACGTGACACTTTACCTGCTGATGAAATCTCTCAGTTCGATGAAGCTTTAAGTGAGAGTGAATTGACAGTCTTGCGTGAAATGGTTTCTTGAAGGAATCTTTATAGGTCCAACGTTGGTCAGTTTTTTGTCTCATAGAGGGAGATCTTGATGACAGGTACTAAATCTGAAGAAACAAAGGTAGCTGGGGATAACTTGGCTCAGCTTGGGAAAGGAGGTGCTGTTCTCATGGTTTGCAGGACTTGCGGTAAGAAGGGAAGATCACTGGACATCGAGTGTACGTACAAGGACCTAGCTCAACCAGTTGAGACCTTTGTTGATAAGCCAGCGGCAGCAGAGCGAACAAGCACTAAGGGAGCTTATGTGCCCCCGAGCATGAGAGCTGGGGCAGAGCGGACGGGGACAGAGATGAGGCGCAGGAATGAAGAGAATTCTGTCCGTGTAACTAATTTGTCAGAGGACACTCGGGAGCCCGATCTGCTCGTACAGTTCCGCACGTTTGGCCCAGTTAGTCGTGTGTATTTTGCGATTGATCAGAAGACAGGTTCCAGCAGGAGTGAGCAGAGGTTTCGGCTTTGTCAACTTTGTAAACAAGGAGGACGCTGAGTGGGCGATCAATAAGCTCAATGGATATGGCTATGATAACCTCATCCTTCGTGTTGAATGAGCGACACCCAGAGCTAACTAAAACGAAATATGTGAGGTGTTATCAACCGCAGCGCAGCCCTAGTTTGCCCACCAGCACTGCCGATGGTGGGTCTGGACCTTTTCTTCTTTGGGTGTATTGAAGAATTTATGGTATTTTAAAGTTAATGTTTCCGTTCTCTTCCCTCTTGAGGAATTTGTTGCAAATATTGTAAGGGGAGTTAGAACTCAATTTTGTATTGCAATATGAAAGTAACCCTGCTGCTTAGGTAATATCAATTTTATTATCATTCAAAGTTAGGACATTTCCCATTTTCTTGGGAACTTCTTGACCATTGCTTCCTGGACAAAAAGAAGTGAATATCTTGTCTCATGAAGCATATGGCTTTGGACATGATGTAATAGTCTTGTCTGAGCTCCGGCTTTGCTAGTTGAGTGGGTAGAGTTTATAGCATGGTATGCATGGCTTGTCTAATTTTGCTTCTTAAATTCAGTTTGCTTATTGTGGATTTAGATTCTCAGCTTAGCTGATGACTGTTAGTCAGAATGGACGGACCTCAGCTCAGTTGACAAAGTAATGTATCGACACTTCCGTTTTAAGCGTGACTTCCCACTCCGATCATTGTCGCCTTTTCATTGTTGCCTTTACGGCTCTGAATTTTGTACAGCCATTATGTATGTTGCAATGTTTTAGCTTTTTTTCCTCGTCAAGATGGCCTGGATGTGCTAATCTCAGTGATTCCATCAAGTCCGGAACGATTTCTCTGAAAATCAGACCAGTCTTGTGATCCTTCTATGTTCAGTTGGTAGGTCATGTGTATTAGCATCAACAGAATCCCGTGAAGGAGCTTTGGTTTCCTGTTGTTGGATGCTTACACTACCATAGAAGAAGAAACAGTGAGAGAGAGAGAGAGTGTGTGTGTGTGTGCCTGTAGAGAGAGTCAAACAACAGAAATATTTGATGCAGAATTTGTAATTTACTTGGAAATCCTTTTCATTTACACGGAAGTCTTTTTCATATTGCCAATTTGGAACTCGGCCCAAATTTACATTCTCCGGTTTCTGTCTTACAAGGAACCTTGTATCTGCATTGGTTCAATAAGCCAAGGTATGTCTTGCTGAAAATGGACTGAGGGACGCCGGGACAGAGTAGTCTGCCCCAGATGGTGATACAAACTGGGTTCTTCGCTGGCGTTGCATGGTAGCTCCAGTACTGGGACTTCTAAAGAAACCTCGTCGCTTCTCCTACTTTAGGTCTCGCCTTAGGATCTGGATGCGCACACCATAGACCCACCATCATCAAACATTACATTTGCTACTAATCAAAACAAGATCCTGTCATCATGAAGCGTCCCATTAGCTTCTAATCAGAACAAAGACCCAGAACAAGTCCCCAGCGGCTCAGCAGCTGTGTCAAGTATGCCGTCGGACAGGTAAAGCCGCTGGACCCACTTAGGGGGTGCAAGACAATCCCCTGTTCCAGAAACAATTTTTATATTCCAGACTTATTTCTAATATAAATCTATTTGATAAAATTATCCCATTTTTCTATTTTTGAAATAAATTTTTGTTCCAGAAATAGATTTAGAATAGAAATCAAAAATCTATTTCTAAAATAGAAATAAGAAATAAAAATTCTTTTCATCATTCGTCAATCGGTCCTCCATCCATTGCCGCCAACCACCGTCCATTGGTCGCCGGCCACCGCTCGCCACCGGTTGCAATGATACTTAAGTCCATTTAAAGAATTGAGGAAAAATGTCAATAGCAGTACCGATGCGTCTTGCTAGAGATGTCAACATCCAAGGTGGAAATAAAATGAGTTAATAGCGGTGCCGATGCGTCTTACTAGAGATGTCAACATCATCTTGCTAGAGACATCAACATCTAAGGTGGATATCAAATGACGCTATTCGGCAACACAATTTTGCCCTGAATTGAGAAATTGGGTTCATTTTGCTCCATAACCAGACCCGTAAAGCAGTTGAAAAATGTGTAGACGCGGTTCAATCTTTCAACTTTCCAGCTGAAGATGGTTACCATGCGGAGGAGGGACATTCAATTTGCGGCCACTGTCGTGGGAAAGCACCAAAGAACGATCAAAATGACCGAGTTGATATGTTTTTTTAGTAAGAATGTCCTTGTCCAACAACTTTAGCAGAAATTGCAAAGTTGTCAACCTAGGCATGTTCAATTGGTCAAAATCTGCTTTTATAAATATCCGGTTCATTATAAAGCTGTTGGGGAGAATCCGATGATACAATTCATCACAAAACTAAACTCAATCCAAGATTAGTTTCTCCCTAAAAACCAAATCAACAGAAATTCTCTTAACCCGCAACAACAACTAGCAATATATAACCTCACAATATGCGGAATGATAAGTAGATAAAGCAAATACGACACCAAGAATTTAACATGGAAAAGTCAATGTGGAAAGAATCACGAACCATCCAAAAACTTTCACTAATTACCAAGAATGGTCTGATACATAAAATATTCTTCTCTAACACACACTTGAGGCTCAACATCAATATTACAACCATATTTTCTCACCACTCAGTAGATAAACAAATTCAAATAAAGAAAACCCTAACCGTGATTGGAGAATTTAGAAGATACCAATGAGGGGACCGATGCTTAGAACCAGGGAAGGATAAGTTGCTGCAAGTATACCTTTCGACAATGGGTGAACTTCTGTTCAAGCCTTTTAAGGACAGCCTTTTAATAGCAAATTACCTAGAGATTTAGTTCGGAGCATAGAGATACTCAATGATGTTAAGATTATAACATTTCTAACTAACCGAACTGCATTTTTTAGAGATCCTTGAAAGAAACTGATCAACTCATAGCTCTCGGTCTCATGAACAACATACTCAAATTTGAGCCAATTCCATCAATATTTGACCTTCAAATCAGAGCCTCAAAGTTGTGCCCCTTTTTCTTCTCTTCTTCTCCATGCTCTTGGCTAACTCCCTCGGTGGGGCACTCTCTTCGTCTCTCTCCTCAAGTCTTGTACGAAGCAACAAACCCACTTTTGTTCTTTTTTTCTTTTTTGACTTTTCATTTTTATTTATTTATTTACATATTTACATATTGGTTGGACTCCACAAATGGGGTGGACCCAGCCAAAGAAAGCACACCATCCGCCTTATGAAGGAAGATCTATCATGCCCGCTTTTCTTCTACAAGAGTCAAGCTTCATCACGGGCAATGCCTTGGTCATCATATCGGATCTATTGTTGTCGGTGTGGACTTATGTAGCAAAAGCTTTTCTTCTAACTTCTCTCGGATCCAATGATATTTCACATTAACATGCTTCGATTTTGAATGCAATACCGGATTTTTGCTAAGATAGATAGCACTTATGCTATTAGAACAAACTTTTTTTTTTTTTTTTTTTTTTTTTTTTTTTTTTTTTTTGCTTTAAGCCCAACTATTGTAGGAATTTTTGCATCTACAAAATCTAACAGCTTAAACTCTTAGGATAATTGGCAGTAGTCCCACAAAATCTTACATCATATCAAAGTGAGAGGTCCTAATTTCAAATCTTTTCAAGCCCCTATTTACCCTAATTATATGTTTCCATATTTAGGCTTAGGCCAAAGTTCAGCTTATAAGTGAGGGGGAGTGTTAGAGTAATTAAATATTAAACCACGCTTTCATCTAATAGCTTAAGTTTTTAGAACAGTTGGTAATGGTTCACAAAATCTTACACCTAAGGCTCTTTAACGAGAGCACGTTGTTGCAAAGAGATAAAGAAAGAGTTATGTTCAGCCCACTATATGCGAATGAGAGATGATGAGTTTTTTATTTGATAGGCAAACTTAAGCCTGTCCGCCCATATTGAGCCAAAATCTGGCCCGTAAATGAAAGGCCCATAAGTAGTTACTGCAATATGTAAATAAATAAATAAGAGGGAAGTATCTTAGTAGTAATGGTTTCACAAAGAAATATGCTTCTCTAAAACTACGATAGTACTTAATCTGTGGCAATCAAAGTACGTCTATCTTTGTGATATGCCTTCAATTGGTGTTAAATGTTTCCAAGCATGTTTCCGCGTATGTTTTCGATATTCGATCGTTCAAGTATCGGTTCGATTTTTCCAATACCGACAAAAACAATGGTCAGGTCCATCATCTAATGCACCTTCCTTCCCATAATTGGTGGAAATTGTCATTGATGGTGCTATAGCATTTTTTTTTTTAAATAGTATTCACCTTGGTGTTGTGACTTTTTAAACGATCAATTAAGTATCATGACTCTTTAAATATTGACCATTCAAGTGACACTGGCTACTTGTGCTGTTGAGAAATTCTATGTTACATTATTTTAGAATAAATTACTGGAGATGTTAACATTCAAGTTACAAATCATATGACGTTGTTTGGCAACACAAATTGAGAAATGATCTATTTGCTCCATAAACCAAACCCAACACCCAAAGTTCTTACCCCAAATTGAGAAATTGTGTTTAATTTGTTTCCCAAATATCCTCGCCCCACAATTTCAATTTGAAGGGATTGCTTAGAGGCAAGGTAGTTTGTCTTTTGGATGACCCGACAATGGCCAAGGCATTGGCGAAGCCAAACTTGAGATATTGATCCCAATGTGCATGTATAAAGGAGATATTGATCCCAATGTGCGTGTATAAAGAGCTAACTTCACTATTTCCAAACTTGCCAAACTCGACAAATAAAGATCTTGGTTAATTTTTCCATAGGCCACAATGCTTTCGCTGAACAATCCTAAGGGTGCGTTTGGTTCGGCATTCCCAAGGGGCTTTCAGCCTCCAAAACCCCTAAGGGAAATGCTGGCCCGTTTAGTAACTATTTTGAAATAGCTTTCAAGTGAAAGTCAGTATTGGGAAGGCTGAAAGCCCAATACTAATAGGAACTAGCTTTGAGCTTTTAGCATTTAGCCTTTAATATTTGGCCAAATGCTGAAACTTATTTTTTTTTTCCCAAACTATCATCACTCATTCTTCAAATTTCTTATTTTGCCATCATTATTATTTTTTAAATGCCAAAATAATGCTAGAAAAATCAAATTTATATAAATGCTAAAAAATTAAATATTTTTTAGTCCTTTTTAAAAAAATTTATTTATATATTTGATTTTTTTAGTATATATATTTGATTTTTAGCACTATTGTCAAATTTTATATTTAAAAAGTTGCATACATTATTTTTTTCAATTTTAAACAAATAAAACTTAAAAAATTCCGATGAAGGGTTTGGTCTTTTTATTAAAAAAATCATATATATATATATTTCATTTTTAGTTTTATTTTCATATTTATATTCAAAAGTTACATACATTATTTTTTCAATTTTAAACAAATTAAAATTAAAATTCCGACGAAGGATTTAGTCTTCTTTTTTTTTTTTTTTAAAAAATTATATATATATATATGTATTTGATTTTTTAGCTTTAATTTGTTTCCCAAATATCCTAGCCCCACAATTTCAATTTGAAGGGATTGCTTAGAGGCAAGGTAGTTTGTCTTTTGGATGACCCGACAGTGGCCAAGGCATTAGCGAAGCCGAACTTGAGATTTTGATCCCAATGTGCGTGTATAAAGGAGAGATTGATCCCAAAGTGCGTGTATAAAGGGCTAACTTCACTATTTCCGAACTTGCCAAACTCGACAAATAAAGATTTTGGTTAATTTTTCCATGTGCCACAGTGCTTTGGCTAAACAATCTTAAGAGTGCATTTGATTCAACATTCCCAATGGGTTTTTAGTCTCCAAAACCCCTTAGGGAAATGCTGGACAATTTTGTAACTATTTTGAAGTAGCCTTCAATTGAAAGTTAGCATTGAGAATGTTGAAAGCCCAATGCTAGTAGAGACTAGCTTTGAGCTTTTAGCATTTGGACAAATGATGAAACTTTTCTTTTTCCAAAATTATCATCACCGATTCTTCAAATTTCTTATTTTGCCCTCGTTATTATTTTTTTAAATGCCAAAATAATTCTAGAAAAATCAAATTTATATAAATGCTAAAAATTAAATATTTTTGGTCTTTTTTAAAAAATTATTTATATATTTGATTTTTTTAGTATATATTTGATTTTTTTAGCATTATTGTCAAATTTTATATTTAAAAAGTTGCATACATTATTTTTTTTCGATTTTAAACAAATAAAAATTAAAAAATTCCGATGAAGGGTTTGGTCATATTTATTTAAAAAAATTTACATATATATGTATTTTATTTTTTGGCGTTATTTTCATATTTATATTTAAAAAGTTGCATACATTATTTTTTCAATTTTAAACAAATTAAAATTAAAATTCTGACGAAGGATTTGATCTTTTTTTATTATATATATGTATTTGATTTTTAGCATTATGTCAAAATTTATATTTAAAAAAGTTGCATACATTAATTTTTTTTCAATTTTAAACAAATTAAAGTTAAAATTTTGACTAAGGATTTGGTCCTTTTTTTTTTAATTATATATATGTATTTGATTTTTTAGCATTATTGTCAAAATTTATATTTAGAAAGTTGCATACATTATTTTTTTTTTCAATTTTAAACAAATAAAAATTAAAAAATTCCAATGAAGGGTTTGGTCTTTTAAAATATATATATATATATATATATATATATATATATGCATTTGAATTTTTTAGCATTATTTTCAAATTCATACTTAAAAAGTTGCATACATTATTTTTTCAATGTTAAACAAATAAAAATTAAAAAATTCCAATGAAGGGTTTGGTATTTTTTTAAAAATATATACATGCATTTGATTTTTTAGCATTATTTTCAATTTCATATTTAAAAAGTTGCATACACTATTTTTTTCAATTTTCAACAAATAAAAATTAAAAAATTTCGACGAATGATTTTGTCTTTTGAAATATATATGTTTTTTTTTTTTTTTGCACTATTGTCAAAATTTATATTTAAAAAGTTAATTACATTATTTTTTTAATTTTAAGCAAATAAAAATTAAAAATTCCAACTAACCGAACTGCATTTTTAGTTCGAGCATAGAAACACTAAATGATCCTAAGATGATAACATTTCTAACTAATCGAACTGCGTTTTTTAGAGGATCTTTGAACAAAACCGATCAACTCATAGCCTTCAATCTCATGAAGAACATACTCAAATTTGAGCCAATTCCATCAACGTTTGTTCTTCGAATCGAAACCTCAAAGTTGTGCCCCTTTTTCTTCTCTTCTTCTCCACACTCTTGGCTAACTCCCTCGATGGGGCACTCTCTTCTTCTCTCTCCTCAGGTCTTGTACAAAGCAACAACCCCACTTTTGTTCTTTTTTCCTTTTTTGACTTTTGACATTTTGACTTTTCCTTTATTTATTTATTTATTTACATATTTACATATCGGCTGGACTCCACAAATGAGGTGGACCTAGCTAACGAAAGCACACCATCCGCCTTATGTAGGAAGATCTATCATGCCCGCTTTTCTTCTACAAGAGTCAAGCTTCATCACAGGTAATGCCTTGATCATCATATTAGATCTACTATTGTTGGTGTGGACTTTCTCAAGTAGCAAAAGCTTTTCTTTTAACTTCTCTTCAATCCAATGATATTTCACATTAGCATGCTTCGATTTTGAATGCAATACTAGATTTTTGCTAAGATAGATAGCACTTATGCTATTAGAACAATTTATTTATTTATTTATTTTGCTTTAAGCCCAACTTTTGTAGGAATTTTTGCATCCACAAAATCTAACAGCTTAAACTCTTAGGTTAATTGGTAGTGGTCCCACAAAATCTTACAATGTATCAGAGCGAGATGCCCTAATTTCAAATCTTTCCAAGTCCCTATTTAGCCTAATTATATATTTCCACATTTAGGCTTAGGCCAAAGTTCAACTTATGCGTAAGGGGGGTATTAGAGTAATTAAATATTAAACCACGCCTTCGTTTAATAACTTAAGCTTTTAGAACAGTTGGTAGTGGTTCACAAAATCTTACACCTAGGCTCTTTAACGAGAGCAAGTTGTTGTAAAGAGGTAAAGAAAGAGTTTTGTTCAGCCCACCATGTGCGAGTGAGAGATTATGAGCTTTTTATTTGATTGGCCAATTTAAGCCCGTCCGCCCATGTTGAGCCAAAACTTGGCTGGTAAGTGAAAGGCCCATATGTAGTTACTACAATATGTAAATAAATAAATAAAGGGGAAGTATCTTAGCAGTAATAGTTTCACAGAGAAATATGCTTCTCCATATTTCCCCCCTTGAAGCAGTACACTCCTCTCGACAAACGGAAATCCAAGGCTTCAAAGGATTTCTCTAAAACTACAACGGTACTTAATCTATGGCAATCAAAGTATGTATGTCTCTATGATATGCTTTCGATTGGTGTTAAATGTTTCTAAGCACGTTTCTGCGTAAATTTTTTATATTCGATTGTTCGAGTATCGGTTCAATTTTTTAGGAATTGATTTCCAACACCGACAAAAACAATGGTCAGGTCCATCATCTAATGCAACTTCCTTCCCATAATTGGTGGAAATTGTCGTTGATGGTGCTATAGCATTTTTTTTTAAATAGTATTCACCTTGGTGTTGTGACTTTTTAAACGATCAATTAAGTATCATAACTCTTTCAATGTTGACCATTCAAGTGACATTGGCTACTTGTGCTATTGAGAAATTCTATGTTACATTATTTTAGAATAAATTACTGGAGATGTTAACATTCAAGTTACAAATCATATGACGTTGTTTGGCAACACAAATTGAGAAATGATCTATTTGCTCCATAAACCAAACCCAACACCCAAGGTCCTTACCCCAAATTGAGAAATTGTGTTTAATTTGTTTCCCAAATATCCTAGCTCCACAATTTCAATTTAAAGGGATTGCTTAGAGGCAAGGTAGCTTGTCTTTTGGATGACCCGGCAGTGGCCAAGGCATTGGCGAAGCCGAACTTGAGATATTGATCCCAATGTGCGTGTATACAGGGCGAACTTCATTATTTCCAAACTTGCCAAACTCGACAAATAAAGATTTTGGTTAATTTTTCCATGAGCCACAGTGCTTTCGCTGAACAATCCTAAGTAGGCCTGATCAGAGTTGGGTGGGTTACGAAGCCAACTAGCATGAGGAAAAATGCATAGCCATCCTGGATTTTCATGGGACTAACTCTTCGATGGGTAAAAGAGAATCAAGTTGAGAGTTTGTTCTAACAGTCTCGTAAATTTTTTCATGGCGCTCATTTAGTGTCATAATCTTCCAAGTGATTAATAAACTACCATCATATTAAAGAAAATCAATCATTCAAATGACATTGACCATTTGTGTCCCGTGAAAATCCTATGCGGCTTTATTTTTAGAATAAATAATCCAACTCATTTCGCTATAGATGTCAACAGTTAAGATACAAATCAAATGATGTTCAGCAACACAATTTTCCTCCGGATTGAGATATTAGGTTCAATTTGCTCCATAACTGTTCTATAAAGCACTTGAAAAAGTGTACACGTGATTTTCTCATTCAACATTTCTAGAAAGAGATGGAGAAAATATTGAATGAGGCCTGTCTTGCCAAAGTAGCAATAAACCATTCCATTCGTTGATCAACGGGTCCACGTTTTAGATTTTTCAGAAATTCCTTTTTCAATCGTTTGCTCTATTTCATAAACATCCATCACCTTCATCTTCACACCCTCGACAAAAACTGATATAGCCACTCCAACAACCAAGCTTCAAAGCTTGTGGAGCTTTCCAGTGCTGGATCAACTTCCTCTTCAGCTGCATGACAGAAAATAATCGAACAAATTCTTTCTTTTCCTTAGAAAAATGACCTTTACACAAAAGCAATTTGGGAAAAATCGGTACTCTGTTTGGGCACACACCTCACTGCATTTGAATTTCCCTCGCCATTTACACAGCTCCTTCTTCATCTTCTTCATTTCAGAATCAGTTCACAAGTTAAGGGCTTCGCTCGTCCCGTCATGTTGCAAAGATGGGCAGGATTACAAAGCCAACCAGCGCGAGGAAAAATTTCTAGCCATAACGGACTTTTATGGGACTATCTTTGATGGGTGAAAGAGAATTAGGCCGAGAGATCCTTTTAATAGTGTCATATTCTCATTTTAGTGTCGTAAACTTCCAAGCGATCAATAAACAGCCACAATTTTTTTTTAAAAAAAAAAAAAATCGATCATTCAAATGACATGGACCATTTGTGTCGCGTGAAAATCTTATGCAGCTTTATTTTTATAATAAATAATCCCACTCATCTTGCTACATATGTCGACATTTAAGATACAGATCAAATGATGTTTGACAACACAATTTTCCTCCGGATTGAGAAATTAGGCTCAATTTGCTTCATAACTAAACCATAAAGCACTTAAAAATGTGTACACGCGGTTTTCTTGTAGAACATTTCTAGATGATCATGGAAAAAAATATTGGATGACCTGTCTTACCAAGTAAGCAATAAACAATTCCGTTCGTTAATCAATGCAGTCCACGTTTTAGATTTTTTAAAAATTCCTTTTTCAATCGCATGCTCTTTTTCATAAACACCCATCGCCTTCATCTTCACGTCCTCGACAAAAACTGCCATAGCCACTTTAAAAACCTAAGCTTCAAAGCTTGTGGAGCTTTCCAGTGCTGGTTCAACTTCCTCTTCAGCTGCGTGACAGAAAATACACATCGAATAATTCTTTCTTTTCCTTATAAAAAGGTCCTTTGCACAAAAGCAATTTGGGAAAAATCGGCACCCTGTTTGGGCACACGCATTTGAAGCTCCCTCGCCATTTACACGGCTCCTTCTTCGTCTTCTTCGAAATCGATTCACAAATTAAGGGCTTCGCTTCTCTCACCGCGTTGCAAAGATGGATCCTCTGTAGTTTTTGGCGGATTGTGACATGAGAGACGACGCAGTCAATTTTCGTTCCTGCTTTCGTGCCGATTTGGACTTTCCGAGTCAGTAGGCAAAGAGATTCCGTGTGATGTGTGAACTTAGCAAGGAGCGAGAACAGAATATGTGAACAGGGTTCATGGAAAAAGAGCAGGCGTGTGAGAAAAGGATTCCCGGAAAAATCCGAGAACAGAATATGTGAACAGTGTTTATGGAAAAAGAGCAGGCGTGTGAGAAAAGGATTCCTGGAAAAATCCGAAACATGGACCTCACCATGAATGGAGTGATTTATTATCGACACTAACACTGAAGATGGAGGACCACTTATGTAGTACCGACACGCGATACGACACGAGTGTCCGATACGATACGATACGATACGTCAACACGTCATTTCTAAAAAATAGAGAATTTCGACGTATTCCGACACATTATATATTAAATGAATATTTTTATTTTTAATTAATTTAATTCAAATCAATACTTTTTTTTTCAAGATTATTTTTTAATCTCATTTATTTATTTTTTCAATTAAAAAAAAACTCCACTACAGTCCACCCCTCTCTTCTAGTTCTTTTCCTTGTCCCTTCCCACCCGCCCCAATATTTTTCTTTCCCTCCCCACCATTGTCCATTTCCCCCACCTCCAAATTTAAAGTTCTTTCCCTTGTCCCTTCCCACCTGCCGCCGCCGCCGCCTCCCCCCCAATATTTTTCTTTCCCTCCCCACCATCGTCCATTTCCCCCACCCCCAAATTTAAAGTTCTTTCCCTTGTCCCTTCCCACCGCCTCCCCCCCCCAATATTTTTCTTTCCCTCCCCACCATCGTCCATTTCCCCCACCCCCAAATTTAAAGTTCTTTCCCTTGTCCCTTCCCACCCGCCTCCCCCCACCCCAATATTTTTCTTTCCCTCCCCACCATCGTCCATTTCCCCCACCCCCAAATTTAAAGTTCTTTCCCTTGTCCCTTCCCACCCGCTACAAACCCCCCCCAAAAATATTTTTCTTTCCCTCCCCACCATCGTCCATTTCCCCCCACCCCCAAATTTAAAGTTCTTTCCCTTGTCCCTTCCCACCCGCCGCGCCCCCTGATATTTTCTTTCCCTCCCTACCATCGTCCATTTCCCCCACCCCCAAATTTATTTTTCTTTCCCTCCCAACTCCTATGACAGACAAGTTGTCCCTGTCTCTTCCCCTCCCCCAAAAAAAGTGATGGCGCAACAAAAACTCTAGCTCCGCACGACCCTTCCACTTCTCCTTCCTCGCGAGCTCGCACGACCCACAACCCTTCCTCTTCTCCTTCCTCGCGAGCTCCGCACGACCCTTCCTCTTCTCCTTCCTCGCCGCTCACCGCACGACCCCTTTCCTCTCCTCTCCTCTTCCTCTCGCTTTCGGCCCTTTCTCCCTCGTAGCTGCAACCTCGCCGGATCCATCGCAGCATCACAGTGGCGGCTGTCTCTCGCTGTCGCGGGCTCGCCTTGCTCGTAGCGTCGCTCGCGGCCTCTGCTCCCTCGCCTCCACCCTCCATCAGTCTGCTAGACATGCGTCGACACGCGTGTGGAGAAAAGTTGACCGCGTGTCGGAAAATCCGATACGCGTTGACCGCGTGTCCGACCATGTCGTGTCCGACACACTCCGACACGTGTCGGACACGACACGGAAGCACGGACAACGGAGGAGTGACTTTTCAGGAGGAGCCACTTAGAAAATTGAGGTTATTTAAGATACGAGAAAGATCAAGTAGATATTTTTCTAGTAAGAATGTCCCTTGTCTAACCATTTCAACGAGACTGCAAAGGAGCTGTTGAACGGGTCAAATTTTGGTTTTGGGAATGCGTGGTTCACTATAAAGCACTCACCCAAACTAGTTGAATGGTGCAAACCTCATCTTTAACAGCTGTGGAATACCCTTCTCCTTTAACCATGTCTTGTTCTCTTCCTTTGTGCACTCTCTTGATTCTTTTCTCCCTCGTCTACTCTCCTACGATCCTCTTTGTCAGTTCTCTTTCCTTCGATATAAGTAGCTTTGACACGAATGGAGGTGACATAATACTCGAAGGAGTTGCGAAAATTGAGTCTGGATTCGTTGTTCTCACTGAAGGCTCCCCAGCGCCATCTATAGAAGTAGGCCACATGCGGTATGCTAAACCCCTAGGTTTATGGGATTCTGCTACGGGGAAACATGCAGACTTCTCTACTCGTTTCTCTTTCACCATTGATATTATGAACAACACTCTACATGGTGATGGCATTGGCTTTCTTCTTGCTCCGGTCGACTTCTCAATCCCACCCAACTCCGCTGGTGGATACCTAGGACTCTTCAATTCTACCACATATCATGATGGGTCTCAGCAAATTGTGGTCATTGAGTTCGATACTTCCTATATCCCCACCATACCAAATGATATTTCAACGGAGCACATAGCAATCGACATAAAATCTGTCCCGCCATGTAAATATGCGCTTTGGGATTTTGCATCACACAGCAGCGAGGCAACTAATGTTGATGTATCAAGACTGCACGTGCTATTATCTCGTTTTGTTTTATTTACTCAGTTTGTTGGTGTCTTGTTTTTTAGGAGTTGGTTAGTCAATCTTATCTCTGTTTTTTAAGAGTTGGTTAGTCAATCTTATCTCCTAGGAGCAGTTAGCTGCACGTATCTTAGATATTCTGATTTGTTGCTGATTTTGTGGATCAAGATAGCTGTTAGTGGACAACGTGGGTTTGTGGTTACGTTCTAGTATGTATTTGAACCTTGTTTTTCCAGTTTTTCCATAATACGAAGCTTTGCTTCTACAAAAAATTTGTTCTTTGTTTCTTTGTTGCCTATGTGTTCTCTGTTCTCTTAAAAAAAAAAAAACAACACTGGTATCAGAGCTCTCTTGATCTTAAGGGGCTGTGAGTGACTTGTGAAATTGATTGAGAGGTGTGTCTCGCATCCATAGAAGTTAAAAGCAAGATGGAGGCGGGATCGAGTGGTTTTTCAGCAATGGCTCCGCCAGCGTTTGATGGAGAAAATTATCAAGCTTGGGCAGTGAGAATGCGAGCCTATCTAGAGGGTTGTGATTTTTGGGAAGCTGTGGAACAAGATTATGAAGTTGCTCCCCTTCCTGATAATCCAACCATCAATCAAATCAAGTTTCACAAGGAGAGGACAACAAGGAAAGCAAAGGCAAAGTCTTGTTTATATGCTGCTGTCTCACCTGCCATTTTCAGCAAAATTATGGCTTGTGAATCAGCCAAAGCTATCTGGGACTTCCTCAAAGATGAGTATCAAGGAGATGAGAGGTTAGAAGCATGAAGGGGCTAAATCTGATCAGAGAATTCGAGAGACTGCAGATGAAGGATTCTGAGACAATTAAGGAGTATTCTGATAAATTGATAAGCGTTGCAAATCAGGTAAGAGTTCTAGGCACTGACCTCTCTGATAATAGGCTAGTGCAGAAAATTCTTGTCTCTTTGCCCGAGAGGTTTGAGGCAACCATTGCCTCTTTGGAGAATACCAAAGATTTGTCTCAGATCAAGTTGGCAGAATTGCTAAGTGCTTTGCAAGCACAAGAGCAAAGGAGGTTAATGAGGGTGGAAGGAAGTACAGAAGGAGCTTTGCTAGCCAAAGAACAGCAGAATGTAGGAGGAAAAGTTAAGAAGTGGAAAGGGAAGAAAGAAAATGGCAGTAGTGGTTCAGAAGCTGCTGCGGGAGAGAATAGTGCGAGCAACTCCAAGAACAATTGGGGAAGATATTCCTCATGTCAGCACTGTGAAAAAAAGAATCATCCACACTTTAGGTGTTAGAAGAGACCAGATGTAAGGTGCAGAAAGTGTCATAAGCTTGGACACGTTGAGAAGTTCTGCAGAGAGAAGAGAGATCAGCAGGAGGGTGAGGCACATGCTGCAGTTCAGCAAGAGGTAGATCAACTGTTTGTTGCCTCTTGTTTCTCCTCTAGTACTCCACGTGACAGTTGGCTTGTTGATAGTGGTTGCACAAACCATATGACAAGTGATGAAACGATGTTTATAAATCTTGACAAGTCGTTGAAGTCAAGAGTGAGGATTGGGAATGGGGAGTACTTAGAAGTGAAAGGTAAAGGGACTGTAGCAATGGAGAGTTGTGCTGGAACTAAGCTGATTTCTGATGTGATGTATGTGCCTAAAATTGATCAGAATTTGCTGAGTGTGGGGCAATTGGTAGAAAAGGGATTTAAGGTGATATTTGAAGAGGAGAAGTGTTTGATCTTTGACTCCAATGGTCAGGAGTTGTTCAAGATAAAAATGCAACAAAAGAGTTTTTCTTTGAATCCCCTTGAGAAGGAGCAGATGGCATTCAAGTGTCAGGCTAATGATTTAGAATTATGGCACAAGAGGTTGGGGCACTTTCATCATAAAGGCGTGCTGTTCATGCGAGAGGAATGAAATGGCAACCGGGTTACCAAACCTAGAGGAGCAGATCACAAGGTGCAAAGCTTGTTTGCTGGGCAAGCAGACAAGACTTCCCTTCAAGAAATCCACTTGGAGAGCGACAGAGAAGCTACAGCTGATTCATACGGATCTATGTGGTCCACAAGTGAATCCTTCACTAAATGGCAGCAGGTACTTCATTATTTTCATTGATGATTATACTAGAATGTGCTGGATTTACTTTATGAAGCAAAAGTCAGAAGTTGCTGAGGTATTTCTGAAGTTTAAGAAATGGGTTGAGAACCAAAGTGGCTGCAAGATTCAGGTCATTAGATCTGATAATGGAACGGAATACACTTCACAGAGGTTTAAATCTTTTTGTGAAGAGGCTGGAATTGAGCATCAGCTTACTGCTCCTTACTCTCCACAGCAAAATGGAGTTAGTGAGCGGAAGAATAGAACCATTATGGAGATGACTAGGTGTTTGCTTTATGAGAAGAGTCTACCAAAAGAGTTTTGGGCAGAAGCAGCAAACACGGCAGTTTTTCTGCTGAATAGATTACCTACAAGGGTATTGGAGATGAAGACACCCTTTGAAGCCTGGTTTGATGTCAAGCCAATTCTAAGAAATTTGAAGGTGTTTGGCTGTTTGTGTTTTTCTCATATTCCACAGGTCAAGAGAGACAAGTTGGGAGAGAAAGCTGAACCTGGGATCTTTGTTAGCTACAGTTTAGTGTCAAAAGCTTATAGGATCTATCAACCACAGACAGGGAAGGTGATCACTAGCAGGGATGTTCAGTTCCTAGAAGATGAGAAATGGGATTGGACAAATGAGCCACAAGACAAGCACAAAGAGGTCTCATTGGAACCTGACGAACTGGGGGATGATGTTCCAGTTAGAGGTACTAGAACTTTGACTGATATATATCAAAGGTGTAGTGTGGCTGTTTTGGAACCCGGGTTATGAGGAAGCTAAAAGCGATCGAGGTGGATGAATGCAATGAAGGAAGAGTTGGCTATGATAGAAAAGAACCAGACATGGGAGCTAGTGGAGAGGCCTCAAGATAGGAAGGTGATTGGAGTAAAATGGGTCTTCAAGACCAAATTTAATCTGATGGCTCGATGAATAAGCATAAGGCCAGTTAGTGGTGAAGGGATATGCACGAGGTTTGGGGAGTTGATTTCTCAGAAACTTTTGCTCCTGTGGCACGACTTGATACAATTAGAATGATTCTTGCTTTGGCAGCTCAACAAGGATGGAAGGTATATCAGTTAGATGTGAAATCTGCATTTTTGAATGGAGTGTTGCAGGAGGAGATTTATGTTGAGCAGCCAGAAGGCTTTGTCACACCAGGCCGGGAGGAGAAAGTTTATTTGTTGAGAAAGGCTCTCTATGGCTTGAGGCAAGCTCCCAGAGCATGGTACAGTAAGATGGATGAGCACTTGTTGGGTCTAGGTTTCAAGAAAAGCCTCAGTGAATCCACTCTATATGTCAAGAAGTTAGAATCTGACTTAGTGGTGGTGTCTCTTTATGTGGATGATATGTTGGTGACGGGGAGTAATAGTGCTCAGATTACTGCATTTAAGCAAGAGATGATGAAGATATTCGAAATGACTGATCTTGGTGAGATGTCATATTTTCTAGGAATGGAAGTTAGGCAGACTCATAATGAAGTTTTTTATCTGTCAAAAGAAGTATTTGAAGGAGATCCTAAGGAGATTCAACATGGAGGAGTGCAAGAGTGTAAGTACTCCAATGGGTCATAAGGAAAAGCTTCAAAAGGAGGATGGATCAGCACCTGCAGATGAAAGAGTTTATAGAAGTTTGATTGGCTGTCTTATGTATCTAACTGCAACCAGGCCAGACATCATGTTTCCTGTAAGTGTCTTATCTAGATTTCTCAATTATGCAAGTGAGTTACATATGGTAGCTGCAAAGAGGGTGTTGAGGTACTTGAGAGGTACTCTTTCATATGGGATCAAGTTTTGTAGAGTTCAGGAGTTTAAGTTGCAGGGGTATTCTGATAGTGACTGGGCAAGATCAATGGATGATATGAGGAGCACTTCAGGTTATTGCTTTACATTTGGGTCGGCATGCTTTTCTTGGTGTTCAAAGAAGCAGGAAATAGTGGCTCAATCAACTGCAGAAGCTGAGTTTATTGCAGCTACTGCAGCTGTGAATCAAGCATTATGGTTGAAGAAGCTAATGGATGATCTGCATATGCAACAAGAAGAAAATATAGAAGTGTTTGTGGATAATCAAGCTACTTTGGCCATTTCACAAAATCCGGTATTTCATGGAAGAACAAAGCATTTTAAGGTCAAGTTTTACTTCTTGAGAGAAGTGCAAAAGGCTGAAGAGGTGAAACTGGTGTACTGCAATTCAGAAAACCAGATTGTAGATATATTCACGAAGTCATTCCATGTTGGTTGATTTGAACTTCTCAGGGCAAAGCTAGGAGTGTGCAGTACTTGATCCAGGAGGAGAGTGTTGATGTATCAAGACTGCACGTGCTGTTATCTCGTTTTGTTTTATTTACTCATTTTGTTGGTGTCTTGTTTTTTAGGAGTTGGTTAGTCAATCTTATCTCTGTTTTTTAAGAGTTGGTTAGTCAATCTTATCTCCTAGGAGCAGTTAGTTGCACGTATCTTAGATATTCTGATTTGTTGCTGATTTTGTGGATCAAGATAGCTGTTAGTGGACAAAGTAGGTTTGTGGTTACGTTCTAGTATGTATTTGAACCTTGTTTTTCCAGTTTTTCCATAATACGAAGCTTTGCTTCTACAAAAAATTTGTTCTTTGTTTCTTTGTTGCCTACGTGTTCTCTGTTCTCTTAAAAAAAAAACAACAACTAATGTTATGGTGACCTATAATTCTACTAGCAAGAATCTTAGTGTATTCTGGTCATATGATGACAAGCCGGTTTCTCCATATAACAAAGATTCCTCGATTTCTTGCCCAGTTGATCTTGCTGAAATTCTTCCTGAATCAGTAATGATTGGATTCTCAGCTTCTACTGGCCAATATTCAGAGAGACACAACATCAATTCATGGGAATTCATCTCAAGCTCGGACGTTGTCCATCCGTCAAAAAATGGGGTAAGTAAGATGTAAAGGATTGTAACATTCATCACTTTTCCCGTAGCATGTCTGTTGCTGGTCATTTCAGCAGGTTCTTGCTTATTTATGATCAAGATGAGGAAAATATTTGAGTTTCTGGCTCTGACTCACATTGACGAAGAGATAGTAGCATTGCCACTAAAATTCTCTTATCAGGAGTTGCTTGATACGACAAATGACTTTGCAAATGATCGAAAGACTGGGCCAAGGAGGATCTAGCCAAATTTACAAAGGATTTTTGAACCATTTAGATCGCCAAGTTGCCGTCAAAAGAATCTTTGCAGAGTCCAGACATTCAGAGAAGGTCTTCACGAATGAAGTGAAGATACTAAGCCGCATGATACACCAAAATCTGGTGCAATTCATGGGATGGTGCTGAGAAGAAGGTGAGTTTTTGCTTGTTTATGAATATATGCCTAATGGTAGCCTTGATAATCATCTCTTTGGAACACGAAAAAGTTTGCCATGGGATGTGAGGTACAAGATAGCTTTAGGGCTAGGACTAGCTCTCAACTATCTTCATGAAGAACTAGAGCAATGCGTTCTCCACAGAGATGTAAAAGTTGCTAATATATTACTCGACACGAACTTCAACACAAAGCTTGGAGACTTTGTTGTGGCTAAGCTCATTGACCCTCGCTTCAGGACATGAACAACGAATGTGGTAGGGACATATGGTTACCTGGCACCAGAATATATCAGTGAAGGTAAGGCTACTAAAGAATCCGACATGTTCAGCTTTGGGGTTGTGGCTCTAGAAATCGCATGCTGTAGGAGGACCTATCAGGAAGGAGAATTTCACATTCCACTGCACAAGTGGGTTTGGCAGCTTTACCTTGCTGGAAACATGCTTGAAGCAGTGGACGAAACATTGGGTTCGAGTTTCGACAGGAAGGAAATGGAATGCTTGATGATGGTGGGACTATGATGTGGGCATCCATATCCCAAGATGAGGCCAAAAGCGGGACACGTTATAAGATTTCTTCAGCTAGAAGTCCCGGTGCCTGAGTTTCCACGTGACACCCATGAGGCCTCCCCTTCATATCAGCCATCAGCACTAAGAATAGAGTCTTGCTCTTCAATGCAAGAAATCAGTTCCTTTTCAGCTAGATAGATCATGGCTCCTAAAGCCATGCGGCAACACATGTTGACTTTTGGGAAAATGAAACAAATCTTGTGATGGATTAGTTATGCTCAATCAACCTTTTCTTTACTGTAATATATTGTCTAGCTGCTGATCATTTGATTGATGTAGATGTCACAGAGACACTGGTACCGTTAAAGATGCCCACTTCTACAAAAGCTCGTATTGCATAACCTGATTTTTCAAGGAATCATGCGAAAGAAGTATGCGCTTTGACTCTATTTCAGTTACTATCTAGAGATGCCTTAAGCCTTTACAGGGCTAATTTACTCGAAAGATTGGGTGATTATAATAGGTACAAACTTTCCAACAAAAAAATTATTTAATTAATGCACATAGGATGGTAGCGAAACAAGAGCACTAGAAGTGTGCCCGCAATTTAGAGCTAAACTAAGGGGAAAACACCATACTGGTGACAGATTGAAGGTTCTCTGATGAGTCATCGTTAAGACTATCTATCTCTTAACACTAAGTAGAACAGGCTATTCTGGAAATTAGCGTTGCTGCATAACTTGATTAATGTTACCTACAAAGTTCTTGTTTCGATTACCTTTAAATGCTTTGCATGAGGAACTTGTCGCTAATTATAAACTTTCCTCTCCGAAAGAGAAAAATGCCATACTCGACTAAATCTTTCCAGTCCCACCATAGCTTCAGCATTTTTTGGGAAATAATGGTCCGCCGAAGAGGTTTCAACAGGGAAGTCAGCACCATCGAAATATAACCTTTGTTCTGCTTCTGGGATCAGTTAATTTAAGGGGAGTCAGTTCTAGCAAGAATCTATGACTAGATTGATATTGCAAGAACGAGTAAGCTTCGACTCATCTTTTACTGTTAGATTGCCATGTTTTCTCTCCATGCGAGCTCTTGCCAGATTATGGAGGGAAATAGATCTTGCTTGACATGAGCAATGATCTGGCTGCAACATTTTTCTTGCCACTTGTTAGATCAGTTCATATAATCTAGGCGTAGATTCTTAAGATCTTTTACGCTTATTACCTCATTCAAGTACTTTGGTCATGATATCGCGATCAGAAAAGCTAACTAGAAGACGAGTTGCACGATCCGTAATTGCAAGCTAAACAATCAGAAAAAAGGAAAAGCAGGAAAGTGGAAAGGTGCCCCACACTCGAATCTGTATTAAATGGATGGATGTTTTAGCATGTCAGGATGTATCCAACGCTGATTGAATTCTATCTTGGTCAGTTTATGAGGCATCAGTTATGACCGAGTCAAGTAGCCAAAAGAACTTAAAAGTTAGGCTCTTTATGTTTCCAGATAGGGAGGTTTGACCCAGATGCATGTAGTTAAAGCTTTGTTCGCTACAAAATATACTTTTGTGCATTCTGTCCAAAAAGGTACCGCTAGTGCTGAATTCAAGAACAAGCAGTAAACCTACTGTGAAAAAACTATCTTCTGAAGTAAGCACGTCTACCTAGAGGTTCTGTATTATACATGGAGAGACATAAACTTCAGGATTGCGAAGGGCTCCATCTCTGCGCTAAGAGATAAGTACAACAACCACGCATGATCACCAAAAATAAACTACACATAACCATTTGTCTATGTTACCTAGTACTGTAGAATTTTTTTTTTTTTAGTCGATTCTACTATATTCCTACTCTAACTCTCAAACTTTTGTCTTGCCTCCTTGAAGGGCGTGGGAGTCGAAACGCACTCCACTCCTGAAATTATATCATCCCCACGCTACTGAAATTATATCGTCCCCACCCTAACCCCCCTTGAAAAGGTGGGGATTCGAATTCCCCATCTGCCCCTTCCATGTTGGAAGGGTGACCACTGGGGCAAACTCCAGTGGTTAGTACTATAGAATTAACTGTCTACTACTTTGGCTGTTGCAATACTCATGATAAGCTCGATTTCTTCAACAACTTCTTTCATGGAAGGACGGTTCTACCTCCATTCCTCCAAGCATCCCACAGCAAGAAACCCAAGCGTCTTCATAGAGACATAAGGACCAATAACATTTGCTAATTAAGCCCATTCGATCAATTTTTGCCAAAAATTGTTAATGTAAACACCAGTCATCCTATGTGGTGCGGTCACATTGACGTGGGCATTTTCAATAATATTTTAATACTTTTTCGATTTTTATTTGATTTTTCCTTTTCTTTCTCTTTTTCCCTTATCCTCTTCTTTCTCTAGCCAATTGCCGGCTCTCGGGCAAGGCTTGCCCTTCCCAGTGGCCATGGGGGCAAGCTTTGCCCATGGTCAACCTCGCTAGCCTTCGCCTCTAGTTGGTTGTCAAGACTTGGCGATCAGCTAGAGGAGAAAGAAGGGAAGGGAAAAAAAAAAAGAGAAAGAAAGGGAAAAAAAACAAATATTAAAATATTATTCTAAATTGTCCATGTCAAGGTTGGCCGCGCGACATGGGGTGGCCAGTGTTCACATAAGCAGTTTTCAACCAAAATTGTCTAAATGGACTTAATTGGAAAAAAAATGAAAAAGTTTATAACTAAATTGATGTTATGAAATACATGAATGAATATTCATTATATTCATCTTATCTAATGTATTTTAATGGCACATTTGTATAATATATTCTAAATACATCTCCGTACACAATGAATGTTTATCTCCCTATCAAATGTATGTATTATTCAATACATTGATATTAATGATAAGTACATTTTTGTTTTCCTATAAATAGGAGCTTAGTTTTTGTTGTAGACATAAGGATAATATACTGGAAATAAAATCTTCTTATCTGACTTTCTCTACTATCTTTGGTGTTTACCTACTTTCTCTTCTCAATTTAAAACTTTTTATCCCCACAGATGTGAATGGGGATCAACTTATGTAACTCTTTGATTTCAACCGTCAGATCTCTCTATCTCGATATCTTAGATATATTGCCATTATCAATTAATATCTAATTTCAAATCATCCGTGAAAAAAAAACAAAAGAAAAGAAAACACTCATATCCCTTAATTCAAGGGTCCATACAGTAAAAATGGATAGAGCAATGTGAGAGCAAAGTCAATGTTGATTTATTAAGGGTGCATTTAGTAACCATTATATTCCTGTGAACAATTTCTGCTCAGAAATAATTTTTTCTAATTTTATTCCCTATACAAGTTTTTGAACATTCAAACACATTTGTTAATTGCATAAAATATCTATTCTTGGAATAGATTCAGAGCAAGGATGCATTTGATACTACCCTCAATTTTTATTTTTATTTTTGTGAAGTGGAATTTCTTTTAATTTTTAATAATTTTTTGAGATTTTTCTTTTCTTTTCTTTTCTTTTCTTCTTTCCTTTCCCTTCTTCTTCTTCCTCTACTCGACAACCTTGATGGCCTTGGGGGAGCCTCGTCAAAGGCTAGCAAGGTCAACCTCACCATGGTTGGGTGAGGTCATCAAACCTCATCTTTGGCCAATCGCCAAGCTCAGTGCCGAGCCTAGTGATTGGCTAGAGGAGAAAGAAGAAAAAAAGAAAAAATTAATGACTTGAATCTAGAATTGTTCTCAAGAACAAATGAACAATTCTTTTTTACTTATTGGTGTTGTTCCAAATGTATTCCTTAGCCACTAATCTGTTCCCGATAATACAAAAATTTAGCTGACAAATTCAAATGGATTTTTTTTTTGGAAGAAAAAACAAAAGAATAAAAATAGTTAAGAATTGGTTGGTTATCAAACAAGCCTTACACAGGGCAGTAGATTTATTTCGAATTCTTTAATCTACTTATTCGAAATCCCGACTACACGATATGTCACATTATCTAGCAAACTAATTTTAGAACCATTGGTACTAAAAAATGGAATATCTCACTCAATCTAGAAGCTCAAACAAGAAGGTGCACGACAGTGCTTCAAGAGAAGCACTTTCACAATTCGTCAAAAGTAACCACGCCGAAAAAGCAACAACACTTTATGTGCCTTTCGGGTTGAGCCTTGTGACGACTTTCCAAGTTGACAACGACAATTAGGGGCCCGTTTGGTTCGACTTTGGGGAAATGCCCTTGAGAGAATGCAAATACCTTTGAAATAAAGGGGTTTTCCGAAATGCTACACCGTTTGGTAAATTTAGTATTATAAAATAACTTTAGCAAAAACACCGTTTGGCAAAACTTGCATTTGCATTTAGCTTTTGCCATTTTTTTTTTAAATCTGAAAATAAAATCCGGCGCGACCAAACTCGCGCGGCCGACCGCCGCGAACCCGGACGGCCAATCTGCCGTCGGCCGCTAGATCTGGCCGTCGAGAGGCCGGATCGGCCGTCGGGAGGCCGAGATGTGGCCGCCTGACCGCCAGATCTGGCCTCCCGACGGCCAGATTTGGCCACGGATTGCCGAGATCTAGCCGTCGGGAGGCCGGATCTCGCGGCTGCAGCCTCGGGCGACGCCGCCTAGGTCCGCGCGACCTCGGGCGGCGTCGCCCGGTTCGCGCGCGCCCGAGCAACGCCGCTGGGTCGCGGGTCGCGCCACCCCGGGCGATGGTCACCGGACGCGCGATCCCCACACGGTGGTGGCGGCTGCTGGAGAAGAAGGTGAAGAAGACGAACGGAGAAGATGAAGAAACGAAGAAGACGAACGGAGAACACGAAGAAGATGAGCAGTGATTTGGCATTTCTGAAATGCCAAATGCTCAAAGCTGGTCTGGAGAAGCATTGGGCTTTCAGCATTCTACTAGCATTTGGAATGCTAGCATTTGGCCAAGTATCCCCCAAATGCTGAACCAAACGCTTCAATATTTTTCCCAAGGGGCTTTCGGGGCTGAAAGCCCCTTGGGAATGCTGAACCAAACAGCCTAGATCCACCATCTAATGCACTTCCTTCCAAAAATTGGTGGAAATTGTCATTGATGGTGTTATAACTTCTTTTTTACGACATTCACCTTGGTGCCATGCCTTTTGAAGAGATCAATTAAACCACAACTTTTAAAAATCAATTATTCGAGTCACATCAATTATTTATATTGCCAAAAAATTCTATGTTATATTATGTTAGAATAGAATATCTAATATGTCTTGCCAGAGATATTAACATTCAAGATATAAATCAAATGACGTTTTTTGGCAACGCAAATTTCCCCCAAATCGAGAAATTATGTTCTATTTGCTCCATAAATCAAACCGCAAAACCAAAGTTCTTGTGAGGACTTTCTGAGAACTTATTATTACATTGACAACAACAATTAGGTCCATCATCTAATGCACTTCCTTCCAAAAACCGGTGGAAATTGTCATTGATGGTGCTATAGCTTCTTTTTTACGGCATTTACCTTGGTGCCATACCTATTAAGGAGATCAATTAAGTATCATCACTTTTAAAAATCGACCATTCAAGTGACATTGACTACTTGTGTTGTCAAAAAATTCTATGTCATATTATTTTAGAATAGAATATCTTATATGTCTTGCCGAGAGATATTAACATTCAAGATATAAATCGAATGACGTTGTTTGGCAATGCAAATTCACCCCAAATCAAGAAATTATGTTCTATTCGCTCCATAAGTCAGACCCTAAAACCAAAGTTCCTGTGAGGACTTTCCGGAAACCTATTATTACATTGACAACAACAATTAAGTCCATCATCTAATGCACTTCCTTCCAAAAATTGGTGGAAACTGTCATTAACGGTGCTATAGCTTCTTTTTACGGCATTCACCTTGACGGCGGTGCTTGCTGGCCGACTATAGTTAATGTTTTCATTCTCTTCTCTCTTGAGGAACTTGTTGCAAATACTGCTAGGGGAGTGAGAACTGAATTTTGTATTGCAATATTAAATTAACCGTGCCGCTCAGATAATGATCAATTTCAGGCTAATTCGAAGTTAGGACATTTCCCGTTTTCATGGGAACTTCTTTACCATTGCTTCCTAGGCAAAACTAAGTGAATGACTCGTCTCACGAGCTATATAGCTTTGGATAGTCTTGTCTGAGCTCTAGCTTTGCTAATTGAGGCGGTAGAGGTTATAGCATGGTATGCCTGGTGTATCTAGTGTTGCTTCTGATATAGACCCTCTGCTTAGCCAATGACTATGTAAGGTCCGAATGGACCTGAGCTCGCTCCTCAATTTAATGTATCAGCCCGAGCCGCTTAAGTGTTATCTTCCACTCCTCTGAGAAGAAATAGAATCTAGGATATAACTTGTAAATGAAGAAGTTCTGTATTCTGCAAATGCTGACCAATCAATTGTAATACATTCTTCTTCAGCTCCATGCTAGTTCATTCATACAAGGCTTTTCTATATGAGATAGAAGAAAATGCAGAGAGAACTTTTGGAAGAGGAACAGAGGACATGAGAGAACAGAGTAGTTCGTGTTTAGAAAAAATAAAAGCCACACACACTCAGTTTTCCCTTCAACTCTTTTTATACTCAAGCTCCTAACTACCTCGACTTTACTCAACAGATTTAACAATTTCACTAACGGACTTTGAGAATAGAAAGATTAGTCTTGATATGTGTAGCTTCTTCAGTATGTTGAGCAATCTTCTGTTCCTTTCACTTGGACTGCCAGCTCAACCTTTTTATGAATTGTTAGTAGATTATTTGTCTCTTCAATCTTCTTTTACAGCTCCCCCACTTATCTTCAAGCTTGCTTTGTTTTGTTTGCAGCTTCTAGTTCATTGGCTGCCTTATTCAGCTGTGGCTGCTTCGATTGAGCTTCTAACTACTTTCAACTTTGCTCAGCTCTTGTTCAGCTCCTCTGTTTTCTTCAGGTATCTTCACTTGCTTAGCTTGGTCAGCTTCTTCCAGCTTATCAGCTGATATGTGCAGCTTTGTCTCTTTAACATTCTCCCTCAAATTGGGAATGGAGAGATCAGAAATTCCCAATTTGACTCGCAGATTATAATGTGCTAAGCGTGTCAATGGTTTTGTGAAGATATCAGCAATCTGACAATGACTTGGAACATAATTGACATGTAAGGAACCAGATGCCACCTTTTCTCGAACAAAGTGAAAATCCACTTCAATATGTTTTGTTCTAGCATGTAAGATAGGATTAATAATGAGTGAGATTGCAGATCTATTGTCACAATATAGATGAATAGGAGGAGTAAGAGAATAGCCTATGTCTCGTAAGACAAAACTGATCCAGGTGAGATCAGCAGTGGCTGATGCAAGAGCATGGTACTCAGCCTCTGTAGAAGATCTACTAACTATTGGCTGTTTCTTTGCTGTCCAGGAAATAAGGTTGCAGCCAAGATAAGTGTAAAATCCAGTTGTTGATCTTATAGTTTCAATACAGCCTGCCCAATCTGCATCCAAGAAGCCATAAAGATGCATAGTGCTTCGTGAATGAATGAATAATCCCAGCTTGATGGTACCTTTAACATATCTCGGTACTCTTTTAAACTGTTAAAGTCTGCTATTGTAGGCTGCTGCATTTTCTACGCGAGTTGATTGGTGGCATAGGCAATATCTGGTCGAGTGATTGTGAGGTACTGAAGAGCACCAACTAGACTTCTATATTCAGTAGGATTGGACAAGACTGTAGAATCATTAGTCAAAATAAGTGGCATTATTGGAAGAGGAGTTGAGACTGGTTTAGATTCTAACATCTGGGCTCGGGTGAGAAGATCAAAGGCATATTTAGATTGGCAAAGGAACAAATGTTCAGATGTATGCTTGACTTCTATGCCCAGAAAGTAGTGTAGTGAACCAAGATCCTTCATATAGAACTGGACACTGAGAGAGTTGATGAGATCAGAAAGTGTTTAAGATGAACTGCCAGTTAGAATGATATCATCAACATATAGAAGTAACAAAATTGTGTTTGTAGCAGTATGTAAAATGAATAATGAGGGATCAGTTGAGCTACAAAAGAAGCCATATTCGAGTAGGAAGCTACTGAACTTATCAAACCAAGCTCGAGGAGCTTGGCGAAGTCCATAGAGAGACTTTCTTATAAGACAGACATGATGAGATCTCTATGTGTCTTTAAAGCCTGGTGGCTGTTCCATATAAACTGTTTCAATCAAATCACCATGTAAAAATGCATTTTTCACATCTAGCTGATGAATGGGCCACTGTTTCATCATTGCTACTGATAGAATTATTCGGATTGTAGCATGCTTTACTACTGGATTAAAGGTTTCAGTGAAATCAAGACCTTGTTCTTGATGGAAACCTTTGGCTACAAGTCTAGCTTTCAGTCTGTCCAAGCTATCATCAGGTGCAAGTTTGGTTTTAAACACCCATTTGCAGCCAACTACATTCATTTGCTCAGCTCTAGGAACTAATTCCCAGGTTTTATTTTGATACAATGCATCCATTTCTTCTTGCATTGCTTCACACCATCCTCTATGTGCTAATGCAGACTTTACTGACCTTGGTTCGACAGGAATCTGATATTCAGCTAGACATGCATATTTGGGATTGCCCTTAATAATTCATGACCTTAGTCTAGTCTGCATAGGATGAATAGAAGCTGTACCTTGTGCGTTTTCTGATATAAAACTGATTGAAGCTTGCTCTGTATTGACAGGTGATGCTGAGCCAGGTTCTTAATTTGTTGATACTTGTTCTTCAGTATTTGACAATATTAAAGATGATTCAATATTCCCAAAGGCATTTTCAGGAATAGTCTGCAGCTCTGCTTCAGGTACTGTGCTCAGTTGCGGCATGCTTATGTGTGCTGTTACACTGGATCCATTGTCCTACATTTCTGGATGGAATTGGTTTGATCCAGTGTTATGTGAAGATTCAATCAACTTATTTGATTGTGACTGAACCTGTTCTGGAATATTGGATATAGGATTCAGCACTCCCTTTATCCATTGTTTGTATAGTTCAGAACCTTGTTGATATTCAGTGAAGATTCTTCAAGAAAAAGGGAACTCTTTTTCATTAAAAGCTACATGCCTACTAATATAGACACGACCATTAGTTGGCAAGAGACACCCGTAGCCTTTATATTTCTCACTGTATCCAAGAAATATACAAGGGAGAGATCTTGGATCAAATTTATGCTTTGTATAGGGTCTGAGGTTTGGATAGCAGGCTGCTCCAAAGACCCGTAGATGAGCATAATTTGGGTCCTGTCTCTACAGTTTATAGTGTGGTGACTTCATATGTAACTTTGCTGTGGGAAGCAAGTTGATTATATAGACTGCTGTTTTGAAAGCATCAACCCAGTATTTCAAGGGTACTTTTGCATGATATAACATTGCAATGCTAAGTTCAGCAATATGTCTATATTTTCTCTCAGAAACACCATTTTGCTCTAGTGTATAAGGACAGGAAATGTGCTGTTTAATTCCACATTGTTGTAGATGATTCTGAAATTTCATATTAGTAAATTCTCCTCCTCCATCACTCTGAAACACTTTGATTTTTTGATCAAGCTGTTTCTCTACTAGTCTTTGAAACATAACAAACACTTCATATACTTCTGACTTCTGTCTCATTGGGTATATCCAACTATACCGAGAAAAATCATCCACAAAGACAACATAGTATCGAAATTTCTGGACAAAAGGAATTGGTGATGGTCCCCATACATCACAATGTATCTTTTCTAGGGGAATATTAGAAATATGTTCCGAGAATGAAAAAGGCAAGGCTGAGCTTTTTGCAATTTGACAGATGCTGCACATACTTGAAGTTTTCGAACTGTACTGAATCAGATTTTGATTTTGTAGGATCTTCATTGTTTTTAAGCTTGTATTAGCAAGTATCTAATGCCAGACATCTTCCTCTACTTCAGGTTGAATTTGTGTAAAGTAGGCTTCTGTGGCTCTAGGTTCCACTCGATATAGCCCTCTGACTTTCCTTCCTATCTTCACTATTGTATGCTTGTAGTTGTCCTTCATATGCACCCCATGTTTGTCAAATATAAAGGAACAAGGATAGTCATATGTCAACTTTGATACAGAGAGAAGATTCTTTTTAATTTCAGGAACTATTAGAACATCATTTAGTGGTAATGTGCTAGCTGTTGTATTTAATGTTCCAGTTCCAATACATGAGATTGATAAATTGGATCCATCTCCTATCATAACTGTATCATTACCATAGTATTCAGCATAGTTTTGAATCGTACCAGGTTCAGCAGTAATATGTGATGTAGCCCCTGTGTCTGGATACCATTCTGAGCCATAAGGATCCTCAACAAGCATTGTTGTCAAGGCAGTTGGTATTTCATCTACTTGATATGAATTATCAAAGTGATACCAGCATCTAAGTGCTGTATGACCTGGTTTCTTACAAATTTGACATTCCAGAGGAAAAGTATTCATTGATTTTGTATCTTGTACATGCTTGGTACCAGTTGAGCCTTGTGGTGGGTAGGATCTAACACCTTGATATCTCTGAGAGGGGTTTGTATAAGGTCTAAACCCTTGTCCATAGTTAGACCAGCTATCTTTGTTTATCTGATCTTGCTTAGTCAGGTTAGGAGCATTCATCTTATTTTGTTGGTTTCTTCCTGTCTCAATAAACATGTTTCCATGATCTCTTCTGTTACTGAACTGTCCTCTGCCAGAGTTATAACTTCCTCAACCATTTCCTCCTTGATTTCTGGGATTAAACTTCTGCAAGCCTGCTGCAGTCCTTCTTTGTCCATAATACGCTAGGTTAGTGTTAAACTGATTAACAGAAAATGTTTGCAATCTGGTTTCATATCTCTTTAGTTGGGAAATAACCTCATCATACTCTGGCTGAGGTTTGAGACAATACATGGTTGTTCTGAAAGTTTCATATTCAGAACGTAGACCCTCAAGTATCCCAAACATCCTGGTTATATCATCAACAGGCTTACCAATTGCATTCAATTGGTCACAGATAGTTTTGAATTCTCTAAGATACTCATTCAAGGATATATCTCTTTTTCTACAAGCTTGCAGTTTCCCCCTGAGCTCAAATTCTTTTGCAACAGACTTTTGTGTAAACCGATTTATAAGTGTCTGCCAGACTTCAAATGAAGTTTCTAAGCCAATTATTAGACTTAGAATATTTTCTGATACTGTACCACTTATCCAGGATGATATCAACTGATCAGTTTTTATCCAATCCAGGTGATCAGGATTCAGCACTTCCCCCATCTCGGTTTGTATCATTTGAGCAGGAGGTAATGTTTCACCATTAATGAAACCAATCAAGTCCTGACTTTTCAGGAATCTGTTAAACTGAGCTTGCCATAACAGAAAGTTTTCTTCATTTAACTTGATTGTAACAAAGTTAGCTATATTCACGTGGATAGGAAATGGATATTTCTGCAATCTAGTTGCCATTCTTATGTGTTCAGAAGCTTCTGATACAATCTAGCAAACTTCAAGAGATCAAAGGAACAAACAGAACAATCCAGTAAACAAACCAGTAAACTTCGAGAGATCAGCTAATTCAGACTCAACAAGATCTTCATAATATCTTGCTCATGTGATCATCATACAACTTCCAGTAAGTAGTCATTAGATCTATCATTTCCAGGAGATTTGCTATGATACCATGAGAAGAAATAGAATCTAGGATATAACCTGTAAATGAAGAAGTTCTGTATTCTGCAAATGCTGATCAATCAACTGTAATACATCTGTAATACATTCTTCTTCAGCTCCATGCTAGTTCATTCATACAAGGCTTTTCTATATGAGATAGAAGAAAATACAGAGAGAACTTTTGGAAGAGGAACAGAGGACATGAGAGGACAGAGTAGTTCGTGTTTAGAAAAAATAAAAGCCACTCACACTCAGTTTTCCCTTCAACTCTTTTTATACTCAAGCTCCTAGCTACCTCGACTTTACTTAACAAATTTAACAATTTCACTAACAGACTTTGAGAACAGAAAGATTAGTCTTGATATGTGTAGCTTCTTCAGTAAGTTGAGCAATCTTCTGTTCATTTCACTTGGACTGCCAGCTCGGCCTTTTTATGAATTATCAGTAGATTTTTTGTCTCTTCAGTCCTCTTTTACAGCTCCCCCACTGTAACGACTCGGGCCCCACTGTATAATATTGTCCGCTTTGGATGGGATTGCACGAAGCCATTTCCCTCCCTCACGGCTTTAAAACGAGTTAAGCAGGGGTAGAGGGCCATCCCTCGGGCCTTCCCTCTCCCAAGCCATAATATTGTCCTCTTTGGACGGGATTTCACGAAGCCATTTCCCTCCCTCAAGGCTTTGTTTTCAACGCAGCAAAAGCATACGTGAAACGCGTTATGCAGGGGCAGAGGGCCATCCCGCGGGCCTTCCCTCTCCCAAGCCATAATATTAATGTCGGGGAGATCATCAAGCTCAACTGGGCCCCCCTTCCGTACAGGGGCAACCCTTCATGGGCTTGAGCCCCTGCTCTTACAAGACAGAGGTCCGCACGTATTCCCAGACAAGCACTAATTCCCCACGCCCCTTGGAGACCTCAGTTGGCTCCGTGCTTTCGTAAAAGCCACAACTCTCCCCTCCCAGCCCAACTTAAATGCCCCCACTTGGGTCACAGGCTCCCGTTACTGAGCCCAACTTAACTTGCATAACGCGTTTCACATACGCTTCCGCTATGCTGAAAACAAAGCCTTGAGGGAGGGAAATGGCTTCGTGCAATCCCATCCAAAGAGGACAATATCGGTTTGGGGAAAGGAATGGCCGAGTGCAACCTTGTCCCCAGATGACGCGTTTCACGTACACTTCCGCTGCGTTGAAAACAAAGCCTTGAGGGAGGGAAATGGCTTCGTGCAATCCCATCCAAAGTGGACAATATCAATTTGGGGAAAACAAAGTCCCCATGTGAAAGGTGAGGGAAAATGGCTTCGTGCAATCCCATCCAAAGTGGACAATATTATACAGTGGGGCCTGGGTCATTACACCCACTTATCTTCGAGCTTGCTTTGTTTTGTTTGTAGCTTCTAGTTCATTGGCTGCCTTATTCAGCTGTGGCTACTTCAACTGAGCTTCTAACTACTTTCAACTTTGCTCAGCTCTTGTTCAGCTCCTCTGTTTTCTTTAGGTATCTTCACTTGCTTAGCTTGATCAGCTTCTTCCAGTTTATTAGCTGATATGTGCAGCTTTGTCTCTTTAACATCCTCCAGCTCTGAAATTTTGTACAGCCAGTGTCTATGTCACCATTTTTAGTGCTTTTTCCTCATCAAGAGGGTGTAGATGTGATAATGTTGGGGCACTAAATCGTTTGATGGTGAAAGAGAATCGGGTTGAGAAATTTACTTCCCTTCACGCGGAAGAATCTATGCTATACATGGGTTTGGTGTCGCGACCTCTTTTTTTTGGCGCCCGCGATCTGGTACGAGCGCCGGCGGAGGCTAATGGCTCGGCTGAATTTGTTAATGCCTGGACTCTTCCAAGTCCACCAATTCACGACTTTAATAGTCTAAGTTTTTAACCTGTAAGTTAATTTGTAAAACGGAGTCGCCACTAATTGATTTTGGGTGGGTTGATTAGAAACCCATGCGAAGTATTGGGAGAAATACTCGCTCCTGTGCAACCAGAGAAATTAGGATCGAGCACTTGATTACACTAGTTAATCACTAATGCCCTTTTGGCACCTAATCTTGTTTAAACCCCGAGGTTTTCTAGATGTTTGAGGGATTTTCCATGCAATTTAGAGAGGAAAAACACTTTTTAGGTCTTTTTCTATATTTTTTGGACATTAAAGGGATTTTTTCGGATTTTTGGTATTTTTGGAAAAATACAAATCTTTTGGCATTTTATGAAAATTTTGGTTTTTCCATGAAATTTTGGCTTTTTTGGCTTTTTGGCATTTTTTGGAAAATAGGAAATATTTTTGATTTTTTTATTTTTAGAAAATAAAATATTTGTTATTATTTTTGGAAAATAAATTATTTTTTACTTTTCTTGATTTTTTTGGAAAATAAAACATTTTTAACATTTTTTAAATATTTTTCGATTTTCTGGGAATTAAAATGCTTTTTAATATTTTTTTGAAAATAAATTATTTTTGATTTTTAAAGAAAATAGATTATTTATTTAAAATATTATTTATATTAAAATGTCATAAAAACGACTGGTCAAATCTCGGGTTGGATCCGACCCGGGCCGGCCCCAAAACGCGATTTAAAAAAAAAAAAAACGACGCGCCGTGGCCGAGCGTTCATGGACACCCGGCCCGGCTCGACGACCCAACTCCACGACCCGGTGACCCGCTCCCCGGGCGAAACCCTACCCGACTCCGCTCCGATCCGCGACCCGACTCTCGCCGCCCCCGCAATTTGCGGAATCCCTACCCGGTTCCCGATCCAGGTCCGACCCGATGACCTGGGATCACGACCCAGAAAATCGGGAACCCTAGGGTTTCCGAATTGGGGGCGCCGAAGAGGTGCAGCGGCGACGATGGCGAAGACAGTGGCAACGGCGACGATGACTGGACTTAAGGAGAGGAAGATGACAACAACAACGGCGACGGCATGATACCTTCTTGGCGATGGCGCGGCGAGGGCGAAGACGGCGGCGACGGCGAGACCCACGCAGCACCCCCTTCCCCCTTCGACTTCTCTCTCTCTCTCTCTCTCTCTCTCTCTCTCTCTCTCTCTCTCTCTCTCTGGTGAGGCTCGGGTTTGAGGCTACGAGCCCTCGGCCCCCCTGAAGTCTCTTAGTGGGGTGTCCAAGGGCTGCAACTTCGATCCCTCTACCTTTCTCCTTCCTCCGTGTGTCTTCGACGATGGAAATGGAGGCCTATTTATAGGTCGAGGGGCGGCCAGTCGACGGAGCTCGACCGACGGCTGCCACAGCCCTCGCCGGCCGAACCGGCGTCCCATCCGACGCCAACCACCCCCTGTTTCACGTCCCGTCGCCGCCTGCTCCTCCCTACTCCACGTGCGTCGTTGTTCACTACGTTTGCGCTGGCGTCGCGCCTCCACGCGTGTTACTCACCCAGCCGGGCGAGGAAGAAAATGGAGATGGGCCGGGTTGTGGGTTGGGCCGCGGAGGCCCAATGGGGGGCTGCTTTCTATTTTTTTCTATTTCTTTCCGTTTTTCGTGTTTTTTTCGTTTTTTTTGCTTTTTTCTAAAAGAGACAAAATAGAAAATAAAACAAAACAAAATAAAATAAACCTAATTAAATAAGAGGGGGAAATTTAGGCGTCAACAGCTGCCCTTCTTTGAAGGTGAGCTCGCAGAGGTTGCATTCATAGACAAACTGATGCCTAAATTTTATCAATGCATGCATAACTGATTATATTTTATGTAGGGCCTATTATTCTATGCAAAAAGAGCAATATAACAAAGACAGATAAGAAGATACCTGTAGTTACTTACCGAGAGTGAGTGAGATAGGGTGTGAACCCCGAGTTTGGCAAGTATCAAGGTGTCATCTTACCTAGTGATATGAAGAGGTTGCTTTTCCAGGACTTGAACCATTCTTCAATCGCCTGTTAAAACAATCAATAGTTTGTCTAGGACCCGAACCTTTCTTCGGTCGCCTTGACAGGAAATTGCTCTTCCAAGATCCGAACCATTCTTCTGTCACCTGTTAGAGCAATCAGTAATTTGTCTCAGACCCGAACTATTCTTTGGTTGCCGTGACGGGAAATTGCTTCTCTAGGACCCGAACCATTCTTCGATCGCCTATTAAAACAATCAGTGGTTTGTCTAGGACTCGAACCTTTCTTCAGTCGCCTTGACAGGAGATGCGCCGACTTTCTCAGGGCATCTCATTTGTGGGTGCCTGACCTTTGTCAAGGACACTAGTTGGTACATGACCTTTCTCGGAAGATGCGCCGACCTTTCTCAAGGCATCTGTTTTGTGGGGGGTATCTGACCTCTGTCAAAGACACCAGTTGGTACCTGACCTTTCTCGAGAGATCTGCCGACCTTTCTCAAGGCATCTGTTTTATGGGGGTGTCTGACCTCTGTCAAAGACACCAGTTGGTACCCGACCTTTCTCGGGAGATGCGCCAACCTTTTTCAAGGCATCTGTTTTGTGGGGGTGTTTGAAATTTGTCAAAGACACCAGTTGGAACCCGACCTTTCTTGGTGCATCTGCTTTAGAAGATACCTGGACATTCACAAGCATATCAAAGAGTACCTGGATACTCACAAGTACTAACCTGAAGGGTATTTGGGCCTTTACAGGTGTCAAAAGAGGTATTTGGCTGATCATAGGCATTGAAGGGGTACTCACAAGTATGAATTCTTGGGGGATACCTGGACACTCACAAGTATCAAAGGGGTACTTGATAATTGGAAATATCAAGGACATACCTTGGGTTTTTGTGAAGGTGTCCCACCTCCTGGCAATTGGGAAATATCGAGGGTGTACCTCGCATATTCGTGAAGGTCTTCCACTTTATGGCAATGAGAATATCGAGGACGTGCCTTAGATATTCGTGAAGGCATCTCACCTTCTGGAAATTGGGAATATCGAGAACATACCTCACATATCTATGAAGGCCTCCTGCCTTCTGGAAATTGGGAATATCGAGAGCGTACCTGGGATATTCATGAAGGCTTCTCACCTTCTGGCAATTGGGAAATATCGAGGACGTACCTCGCAAATTCATGAAGGCCTCCTACCTTTCGGAAATGAGAATATCGAGGACGTACCTGAGATATTCATGAAGGTCTCTCACCTCCTGGTATTGGGAATATCGAGGATGTACCTGAGATATTCGTGAAGGTCTCCCACCTTCTGGCAATTGGGAATATTGAGGACGTACCTCGCATATTCGTGAAGGCCTCCTGCCTCCTGGTATTAGGAATATCGAGGATGTACCTGAGATATTCGTGAAGGTCTCCCACCTTCTGGCAATTGGGAATATCAAGGACGTACCTTGCATATTCGTGAAGGCCTCCTGCCTTCTGGAAATGAGAATATCGAGGACGTACCTGAGATATTCATGAAGGTCTCTCACCTCCTGGTATTGGGAATATCGAGGACGTACCTGAGATATTCGTGAAGGCCTCCTGCCTTCTGGAAATGAGAATATCGAGGACGTACTTAAGATATTCATGAAGGTCTCTCACCTCCTGGTATTAGGAATATCGAGGATGTACCTGAGATATTCGTGAAGGCCTCTTGCCTTCTGGAAATGAGAATATCGAGGACGTACCTAAGATATTCATGAAGGTCTCTCACCTCCTAGTATTGGGAATATCGAGGACGTACCTGAGATATTCGTGGAGGTCTCTCACCTCCTGGTAGTTGGGAATATCGAGGACGTACCTAAGATATTCGTGAAGGTCTCTCACCTCTTGGTAGTTGAGAATATCAAGAACGTACCTGGGATATTTGTGAAGGTTTCCCACCTTTGGGCAATGAGAATATCGAGGACGTACCTGAGATATTTGTTGAGGTTTCTCACCTCTTGAGAATATCAAGGACGCACCTCGGATATTCGTGAAGGTCTCTTACCTTCTGGAAATTGGAAATATTGAGGACGTACCTCGGATATTTGTGAAGGCGTCTCACCTTCTGGAAATGAGAATATCAAGGACGTACCTGAGATATTCACGAAGGTCTCTCGCCTTCTTGGAATTGGGAATATCGATGACGTACCCTGGATATTTGTGAAGGCGTCTCACCTTCTGGAAATGAGAATATCAAGGATGTACCTGAGATATTCACGAAGGTCTCTCGCCTTCTTGGAATTGGGAATATCGAGGACGTACCTTGGATATTTGTGAAGGCGTCTCACCTTCTGGAAATGAGAATATCAAGGACGTACCTGAGATATTCACGAAGGTCTCTCGCCTTCTTGGAATTGGAAATATCGAGGACGTACCTTGGATATTTGTGAAGGCGTCTCACCTTCTAGAAATGACAATATCGAGGACGTACCTCGCATATTTGTGAAGGCCTCCTGCCTTCTAGAAATTGAGAATATTGAGGACGCACCTCGCATATTCGTGAAGGTCTCCCACCTTCTAGTAATGAGAATTTCAATGTAGCACAAGGCTTACCTGAATTGTCGTAGGAACACAGGTGTACAAAGTAGAGGAATATTTGGATGAACACAAATATTTAATGATATGATCAGGGACCACTCAACCGGTCCAAGCATAAGAAAGTATACTTGGGTAATCGCAGGCGCATAATGTGGTGGAATACTTGAGTGGCTGCTAGTATTCAATGGCATAAACTTGAGGAAAACTCGGACAGGTCGAGTGTCACAGAAATGGGGTATTCAAACGGTGGTCCATACTTAATGATGAGAGGATACTTGGATAGTCACGAGCATCTAAACTTTAAAGACAACATGAATAGGTCGAGTGTCAACAGAAGGAGCACTTGAGTAGTAACAAACACTCAAAGACAGGGTGATGTCTGGACAATCGCAGATATTTGGGGGTGACTCGAACAAGATGAGTGTTGATAAGAGGGAGTACCTAGACAGTGGTAAGTACTCATAAAATTATGGGAATAGGGATGAGGACATGCTTTCCTGGTGATATCTCTAATCTCTAAGAGTATGCTTGCTTTTTGTACAATATGCACACATGTACACAATGATTGTATATGCTATAAATTCGTAAATTTAAATGTGACTTATGCATGATGTTTGTCAGTTTTGCATCATTTGAATTCTACTGGGGAAGATTTTGAGAGACAACTTTCGTTTTGAATGTAGATGTCTTGAGCATGCCGGATAAGGGACTTTCAGTCTGAAATGACTTTTCACTCACTCTCATGGGAAAGGCTGTTTTATCCTGACCATTAATGCAGGATTTATAAGGACCACACTATCTCACTGTCATCATGTCAGCAGCGAGTATTCTCACAAATGATACGGCTTTACCAATGTGAGAGGTCTTTGTTGGAGTTGTGATGAAGGCTTGGTCAATGGCTTATCAAAGGGGACCAATAAGGTCATGGCTTTGTGGGAAAAATGTTGCACGATCATCTCCAGGTTTGCAAGTCGAGAATCCTACGAAAAGAGATAGAATAATATTGCTCGTACTTCTTCGAGCGATGTTTATAGACATATGAAATCCTGCGTTAATTGAAGTGCCCCTAGTTTGAAGAGACTTTTTACAATAGGATGCAACGTAGGCTTGACTCATGTGTAAAAGGGTGAGAGCTAGTGATCACCTTGGCATTTGTCACCGGTCTTTCTTCTCACGGTTTGATGAAGGTTCCATGGATCATCACAGCAACTTCTCTTGGGAATACAAATGGCTGTATTTTTTGTTTGGGGCGTCGGCCTTGCTTTTACCAGGCACACTGCTTTTTCATGTCCCTATTTCTCTTTTCAATTTTTCATTCATGGGCCTTGACCTTGCTTTTACCAGGTACACTGCTTTTTTATGCCCCTAGTTTCTGTTTTTGTTGCTTGAGGAACTGATCTTAACAAATTCAAGCAAATGCCTTCACTAGACTTGTTGAGTCTTCATCCTTTGCTGGTGCTTCTAATTATGCTACTCCAATGGTAGCAGATTCTGCTTTGCCTCCATGTGAGGGTAAATTTACAGACTCAATTAGGTTGTACAATGGATATAAGTGCATAAAGAAAGAATTGCTCTTCATGGCTCTAGGGCACTTAAATTAACGCGAGTGTTCATATGCAATAAAGACACTCAAAGATTGATGCAAGTGTAAGCAAGAGAATTTATATCCCTTTTCTCACCTCGTGACGTTGACTTGCCTTCAACTTGCCCCAGTGTGGGATGGTTCTTTTACGGGGCGTAAGACAGAAATTTGGCCAATGTATGGGGCTCAAAGTGAGCGATGGAATGCCTCCCACCGTTTTGGTCATCGTACCATTCGCGAGAGAACTCTTTACCCTGTAGTCATGGAATTTTCTGCACTCACCTCACAAGTGTGTAGATGGGGGACTGTGTGTGGGATATGGCTCGCCTATCATCATTCTGACGCACCTCATCAAGCATGCTCAATTAATCTTGTATTCTTTACTTGGCTATCTATTCTAATAATCCTTAATAGAATCAAAGATTTAGACAGACAAAATCATCATGTAAAATTCACTTGGAAAAAGGCATGCAGTATGTGATGTGAAAAAGTTTGTACTTTTCAAAATAAATGAACGGCTTTTTACTCAAGAAAAACCTATTAACAGCTTTAGGGGTGTTTACTTAGTGAAATGGTATTCACAGGTGTTTTAAAGTTTGAACATCAAAAGAGTTATTTACAGATGGTTATTCACAAATGGGTGTCGATGGATTACTCTTAATGGTTAGGGACACGACACATGAATGGTCAGCCAGGGATTGGGAATCTGATCAGAAATTTCTGCTCCTGCCTCTTGTAGGAGAGAAGCTGTGGAAATAGCTCAACTAGTAGGGCCAAGATCATAAGTGGCTTGAGGCCTGAAGGCTCTCTGTTATCTACTTTGATGACATTTGAGATGTCATTTTGTTTGGGAAAGCTCATTAGAGTTTGACATGCTTTTTATTTATTTTCTGTATCTTGGACGATCAGATGATCCTGTAACAGACAAGAGGAAGGGTGTTAGTCACGAACTCTTTCAGAGGTTAAACAACTGGAAGCGATACAACATTACCCTTCACCGGTTTGTAAATGATTAAGTGGACCTGGAGTACGAGGAGGACATGAAGTCTCGTGTCTCTCACTTTGTCAAGTCAATTATTCTTATGGATGACATGTCTCTTTACACGACGTCAAGTGAATTCGATGCAAGTCATTTCCGTACACTAGCTTGGCTAGTATTGATTTGTCAGACCTAACCATTGAGTTTGGTTCTTGAGTTGTGATGCTCCCTATCAAATAGGGAATATATGTCAAAATCGGGTTCAGATAGTGGGAGTATTGGAAACGATACCAAATTACCCTTCCTCGGAGTTTGTCTGTGCTTGCTCCTAAGGATATTTGAATGTCGATGATGGCCTTTTTATCTTGGTATAGTTCAATGTTTCCTTCAATCAGCCTTCCTCTCTTGTGACCATGTATGCACGATTGCTGGTCGTTAATTTATCCTCAACGCCTTCCTTCTATGGAATTTCTCCTTCTTTGACTATAGCATCATTGAGCAAAAGTCATGTACCTTAAGCTTCTATGAAATTTGAGATGGACAATCAAAAACCTCAAGTTATCTGATGGCAACTACTTCTTGGAAGAATATGCGTCTGGAGTGGAGCTCCTAGATTTCAAAGTCATTGTCCAGGGTGTGGGCTATAGATCGCCTTGACTGTCTGGATTTTCTCCCTATTGACAGTAATCACTTTAAAGGAAGAGAAGGAATTTCTTCCTCATGCTTCTGGGCTTGTCGAAGTTGAAACTGTAACATCTAGCTAGTTGGGCGTGTCGTGCGACAAGATAGTCCTTTGGCTTAGGAGGGAGCTGGGCAGGAGTGAGGCATGTCATGGATGCTTCGATTTCAACTCTATGACTGTACCTATAACGCCTCATCTTTTGTATCCTGTAAATAGAAGAGAGGAGTTGTCATTCTCAATATTATGTTAAAGGAATAAGACTTACCCTTTTTGAAGCGAGATGATTCTTTCTGTTTGCCCCTTCTTGAAAAGATATCCTTAAATTTGGTTTGTTCACATGATGCGCCAGTTTCAACTATCTTTTCTTACATTAAATCAAAAGGGGATGATATTCTAAGACATGAAGTGAGAGAGTCAGAAAGACAAACATGTTTAAACTTATCATCTTATTTTGACAAAAGCTTTTGGTGATGAAATACTTTTATTTTCAAAATATGTTTTTGGGGAGAAAAAGCATGAGGAAGCCCAACCCTCAGTATTCTCATTGGATGATACTTTCTTTTCATGGTTGGATAACATCACTGGGCAGGATTGGAATACTGCCTCATACTTTCAAAACGAAGTACTAGAGTTATACACTAGAGTACTTGGAAATACAACAGTAGCACACTAGACAAGATAAGAAACATGAAATTGTAAAAACAAGTAAAACCCATGAAAACTCCTGCGTAGAAGAGCGCTTTGATAATGCTGGTCTTGAAGCTAAGTATCTTTGAATTCCTCGCCTTCAGTAGACTCGAAGTATTCGCATGCGATGACTACTTCGTTGAAGCTACAGAAGTGTAACCCATGCAACCAACAGTGATACTTGCAGGACGAGGCTTCTATAAACTGTTTTATCAACTCTTCTTCGGCCAGCTCAGGGTGGATTTGCATCATGAAAGCCCTCCGGCTCCCTACATATGTTCGGAAATCCTCCATTGGTCTTCTTCCGAAGTGGGCCAAATTCTCGCATGGCAGCTCAGTTCCAATCTAGCTTTGGTACTGATGCAAGAATGTGGAAGTCAGCTCGCTCCAATCCTTTATGAGATGGATATTTGCTGTGAAGAACCATTGTAATGCAGACCCTGTAAGAGTTTCTTAGAACGCCTGAGTTGTAAATAACATCGGGCCATAATACCGTCTCATTTCAGCGTGGAGATACTGTAAGTGAGCCACAGGGCAAGTCGTGCCGTTATACTTGTGGAGGTTGGGTATCCACGTTTCTATGGAGGTCAAGATCCTATGAGGGCGAGATGGGCTTGATAGGTCTTGGTTAGGCCACTGGTTTTCCCACCGAATACTCATTGTGGTGGTGAATTCTTCTATTTCAGGGAAGTTGGATTCTACCGAGATTACCCCATTGCTTTCTTCTAGGTCAAAATTACTGAAGGAGGATGAGGCGTTTAAGCTATCCTCATGGTCATGTGACGAGCTTAGTACTTTGTTAGGATCGTAGCGGATAAAGACATATGCCTCTTCTTCTGATAGGTCTTCATCCTCGGGTGAGAGTAGGAAACAATTACACGATGAATCATCAATTTCATTGAAATAACACTGGAAGTCCTTGGGATTGTATTCTAGGTGCGGGAAGTCTTCAGGGTTGTACTCTAGGGGATGGTAGCCTTCAAAGCTGTATTCCAGGGAATGCTCGAAGCTTTGGTGCGGTGGCTCGTCGGCAGATGCCGAATCGATCTGTTTAGGCTTTCTTTTCTTAGCTTCTGGTCCAGATCTTTTAAGTAAGGCCCTGTGTTTTGCCAGCTCAATTCTATCAAGGGACGTGAGAAATATTAGAGTCACTCTCTAATTCGCTTTCTAGGTTGATAGGGGTCAGTATTCTCTGGACCCTAACTCTTGCAGTAAGCTTGGGGAGTTGTCCTATCGTGCCCCGGTCTTGAACAGGCTCTGTGTCTTGGATCTCGTACAAAGGCTCCTTGCCTTTCCTAGTGGGAAACCTTTCAATAATAAGATGCTGGTCAGTTACCCATTTATCATGCAATGGCTCATTGACATGTTCCTCTCCTATCTCGGCGGCTAACGGCTCCTCGTGCTCCGCGGTCATTGGCTCTTCGTAGGGCAAGGTGATGCCAGGGCTAATGTTAATATCATATTCTTGGTGGAAAACATGAATTAGTTCCCTCCAGGTTTTAAGGAGACTAATCTTCCTGACAATGTACCATCGCAAGGCAGGGCCAGTCAAGCTTGATTGGTATGATTGAATCATCCTTCGAACCAGGTAGTCCTATAAGTAGGCTTCTGGGCGGGAGGTATCAGCATACCTTTCGCATTCAGGCGTTTTGAGCTCTTCAGGGATCTCTAAACCAGCGTAATTAGACAATCGATAGGATTTTGCCCCTGCAGCTGGCTTAACTTTTTCATGATCTCTTCAAACTGTCTATGTTGTTGGCTAATTTCCGGCAAATTTGCGGGTGTCATGACAGTGCTTAAAGCAATTACGGAGTTGGGCTCAGCTCGAGCAAATTTCATTTGTCTCGAGAGTTGTTGAATGGACATTTGTCCTACACTATCTTCAATGCTGGTAAGGTGATTTCGTACATCATTCTGATCGGGCCCTATCATGTGGGGCCATTCGCAAGTGGCTGATGGCTGGCGATTCATGATTACCTGCTCGCGTGAAAACAATGAATAAGCACAGAGCAGGCAAAGATCGACCCATGGCAACGATCTATCTACTTTTATTTATCGAAAGAGGATTTTACAGACTCCTGACATCTAGAATTTGAAATGACAGTTTAAAGTACTGGACATTAAAGAAAAGTCCCTAGACGATGGGACAAAGCTTTCACAAAATGAAAACTAAAGGAGACATGACTGCTAGATTATATGCGACGGGAAGCCTTGTTCTTGCAAAAGCTGCTTGTTTTCTTGGACTGGTTCTGAGATGAGTATCTAGCCTACTCCCATATCCTTTGCATAAGGTCTGCTTGCTCGTGTGGGCTGCTCTCTCTGATGGAGCGAGGGACCGATGGCCTCCACCTTTTTGGGATGTGATGATTGTGGATGTAGGACGCAGAGGCGTGGTGGGCTTTTTCTTCTCCCTCAAGCCCTTCAGGTACTACGATCCTTTTGCGATGGCACTTGTCCCAGGTTTCCTCAACGATAGAAATTTCGACTGCGTAGTCACAGCTTATGTTGAAAAGGACTGGAGGAATTCTTCTCCTGGAAGGCAGTGGAATCTCCTGAAGGGCTCCAAATTGTCGTGCCACCCAATATGGGTAATAGGGAACGGCGCCAGTGCAACCAAGCAATGGAATTGGATGGGTGCGTTTGTAAGCAAAGCGAGCCCTCTTTTCATGGAACCAACCAGCACACCATTGAAATGCCTCAGGAGCTAGGTTTCTCAGGAAGTCAACCCAATTTAAACAGCTTTGATTGGGAACATATGGTCCTAAAACCATAAATTTTTGTAATGGATTTTCAAAGGCATTTGTTTCAGACGATCGCATGAAGTCTCGAAATTCGCTTAGGTGGGAAAAGAACCAGACTTGTAAAATTTCAGGAGAGACCCGCATGATTTTCTCCGTGTTGTCTTTAAAACAATTAAAGGACAAGAATGTTTCAGTTAAAATCATGTTGACATAATTTCCCCCTCAAGATCTGATCGACTATCCACGCCATCTTAGGACTTATGGCATTCCTTTGATGAGGGAAGATGATGAGTCCGAAGAAGGCCAGGAGGAAAATCTCACTTTTTTGGGTCATAGGCTGATTTTGGAAACATGCATCCATAAATTCTAGTGGGCAGGTATTATGGTTGTTTTCAAGAATTTGTATCATAACATGGACTTCAGTTCTTAAAAGCCGTGCTAACCCACGCAACGGGATGATGCCCGTAGATGGCCTGACAAGCTATTTCTCAAGAGGCATTCCGGTGATGATGCCGTATTCCTCCAGGGTTAGGGTTAGCTCAAACCTACCAAACATAAAAGTAAGTGTCCTTGGGCACCAGAAATGTGCCATGGCTTGTATGATTTCGGGACGAACAGTGATTTGGATCAATGATAGGAGATGACCGACTTTGGCCTTCATTTGCTCTTGGGCAAACTGATCTAATTGACCCCACCATCTAAAGAGTTCTGCTTTTAGGAGCAGGAATGAACTGGATATCATCTTTCCCCATTGCATATAAACTGGGACTTTTGAAAAGCTTATCCTAAATTGCCATGGGCCAATAAAAAGACTAAGTTAAAGTAAAGAAATCACTTTTCTTTTAAATAAAATGACAAGTACAAAGACATACACATGAGATGTATGGCTCGATTTCTAACTCAGAAGGCTTGTTGAAATTAAAAGGGTATCCGTCCATCGCAGTCTCGCGTTAGCAGCATACCCTCCTAACCTCGGCTAAGAAATTCGGGGAAAAGAAAGGCAACCTCTACATCGCAGTCTCGCGTTCGAGGCCGTATCTTTCTTAACACCATCCTAGAAATCCTATGGCGGCCCAGGTTCGGCGGCCGGGTTGTGTGTGCCATGTGTAGTGTTTAAAATAGTAGCATGCACAACAGTTTATAATCACAAGATAATCTATTTTAAGCAAAATTAAAATAAACTTCTAAGCTACTGACCTGCATAAAGAAAAAACCTATGTCAGTAAAGAATGCAAACAAGACAAAAATGGCCTAAGTCTTCAAAATCCCCAGTAGAGTCGCCAAGCTGTCGCGACCTTTTTTTTTCGATGCCCGCCATCTAGTACGGGCGCCGGCGGAGGCTAACGGCTTGGCTGAATTTGTTAATGCCCGAACTCTCCCAAGTCCACCAATTCACGACTTTAATAGTCTAAGTTTTTAACCTACAAGTTAATTTGTAAAACGGAGTCGCCACTAATCGATTTGGGTGGGTTGATTAGAAACCCATGCGAAGTATTGGGAGAAATACTCGCTCCTACGCAACTAGAGAAATTAGGATCGAGGACTTGATTACACTAGTTAATCACTAATACCCTTTCGGTACCTAATCGTGTTTAAACCCCGAGGTTTTTTGGATGTTTGAAGGATTTTCCATGCAATTTAGGGAGGAAAAACACTTTTTGGGTCTTTTTCTATATTTTTTTGACATAAAAGGGATTTTTTCGGATTTTTGGGTATTTTTGGAAAAATACAAATCTTTTGGCATTTTATGAAAATTTTGGTTTTTCCATGAAATTTTGGCTTTTTTGGCTTTTTTGGCATTTTTGGAAAATACGAAATATTTTTGATTTTTTATTTATAGAAAATAAAATATTTTTTAATATTTTTGGAAATTAAATTATTTTTTACTTTTCTTGATTTTTTTGGAAAATAAAACATTTTTAACATTTTTTAAATATTTTTTTGATTTTCTGGGAATTAAAATGCTTTTTAATATTTTTTGAAAATAAATTATTTTTAATTTTTTTAAAGAAAATAGATTTTTTATTTAAAATATTATTTATATTAAAATGTTATAAAAATTGACCCGAGTCGATCTGCGAGTTGGATCCGACTCGGGCCAACCCCAAAACGCAGACTATGCGGGCCCAATTTAAAAAAAAAAAAAAAAAAAAACACGAAACGATGCCGTGGCCAAGCGTTCGTGGATGCCCGGCCCGGCCCGACGACCGGGCGACCCGCTCCCCGGGCAAAACCCAACCCGACCCGGCTCCGATCCGCTACCCGACTCCCACCGCCCCCGTAATTTGCAGAATCCCTACCCGGTTACCGATCCGAGTCCGACTCGATGACCCAGGATCGCGACCCGGAAAATTGAGAACCCTAAGGTTTTTGAATTGGGGGCGTCGAAGAGGTGTAGCGGCGACGATGGCGAAGACAACGGCGACGGTGGCGATGACTGGACTTAAGGGGAGGAAGATGACAACAGCAACGGCGACGGCGTGATACCTGCTTGGCGATGGCGCAGCAAGGGTGAAGACGGCGGCGATGGCGAGACCCACACAGCACCCCCTTCCCCCTTCAACCTCTCTCTCTCTCTCTCTCTATCTCCGGCGAGGCTCGGGTTGAGGCTGTGAGCCCTCAGCCCCCCTAAACTCTCTCAGTGGGGTGTCCAAGGGCTGCAACTTCGATCCCTCTACCTTTCTCCTTCCTCCATCTGACGCCAACCACCCCCCCGTTTCATGTCCCGTCACCGCCTGCTCCTCCTTGCTCCACGTGCATCGTTGTTCACTGCGTTTGCGCTGGAGTCGCACGCCAGGCGAGGAAGAAGATGGAGATGGGCCGGGTTGCAGGTTGGGCCGCGGAGGCCCCAGGGGGGCTACTTTCTATTTTTTCTGTTTCTTTCCGTTTTTTTCCCTTTTTTTTCCATTTTTTGCGTTTTTTCGTTTTTTTCTGCTTTTTTCTAAAAGAGACAAAATAGAAAATAAAACAAAACAAAACAAAAAATAAACCTAATCAAATAAAAAGGGGGAAATTTAGGCGTCAACAGTGGGAATACTGCAGGGATGATGCAGTAGCAAAGAACGGGGAAAAGGAGATCAGAACCCGAAGATTCCGTACCATGCGTCGGTTTACTTGGTTTGTAAGTGCTGTCTAGACAAAGTCTGCAGCTTTCACTGCACTATTTTGTTGGCAAATCACAACCCACTTAGGGTTTTCAAAAGACCACGAACCTTGTCATTGCCTAAGTGCATGTAAATGATGCGGCGTCATTTGAGGCACAGTTCCTATCTTAGTGAAATATATAGTTGGTCTAGTTAGGATTTATCATTCAGACAGTTCCTTCCACGCCCTTCAGGACCTATTCCAAACTAGAAAAAGAATTTCTTCGCCGGTTTCACATGTCAAGATCTTGAGAGGATGACTGACCTAGAATTTCTTTGCACGAGTCCTGGCATTTTAAAGTGGTAGTTGAGAAGATATTTTGTCATGAAGACATAAGGACCAATAACATGATCTGTTTATTAGATTTTAAAATTGTCCAAAAAGACTTAAACCTATTGCATTTTTATCAATACAATCTTATACCTTTCAATTTTATCAATTGAGTCATAAACTTCTTTACATTTTGCTAATTAAGTCCATAGATCAATTTTTGCTAGAAATTATTGATGTGGATACCAGTCGTCCTACGTGGCATGGTCATGCCGACGTGGGCATTTTCAATAATATTTTAGTATTTTTTCGATTTTTATTTTATTTTTCCTTTTCTTTCTTCTTTTTCTTTTCCTTCTATTCTTCTTTCTCTACCCAGGTTCTAGGCCTTGGGCAAGCCTCACCCTTGCCAGTGGTTGATGGGGGCAAGCTTTACCCATGGTCAACCTCACCAACCTTCGCCTCTAGTCGGTTGTCAAGATTGGCGATCAGCTAGAGGAGGAAATAGGGAAGAGCGAAAAAAAAGAAGGAGAAAGAAAGGAAAAAACAAATATTAAAATATTATTCTAAATTGTCTATTTCAAGGTCAGCCGTGTCACAAAGGGCGGCCTGTGTTCACGTAAGTGGTTTTCAATGAAATTTGTCTGAATAGGCTCCATTGGAAAAAGATAAAAAAGTTTGTAATTCAATTGGCATAATTAAAAGGTTTATGACCGAATTATCAAAGTGTAATGGATTTAAGACTTTTTTTCTCCCGCGGGCGATTTGAATGGGAATCAACCATGTTGCTACTTATATAACTCTATGATTTCAACCGCCAAATATCTCTATCTCTATGTCTTGGGTATATTGCCGTTATCAATGAATATCCAATATCAAATCACCCATGGAAAAAAATAAAAGAAAGGAAAACACTCATATCCCATTATTTGAGGGTCCATACAGTAAAAATGGAAAGAGCAATTCGAGAGCAAAGTCAAGGTTGATTTATTAAGGGTGCATGGTAACCATTCTACTCCTGTGAATAATTTTTGCTCAAAAATATTTTTTTCTAATTATGTTCCCTGAACGAGTTTTTGAACATTCAAATATATTTGCTAACTGCAAAAAAATCTATTCTGGTAATAGAAAGAGAACAGGAATGTGTTTAATGCCATTCTCATTTTTTTTTTTATAGTGCCATGAAATTTCTTTTGGTTTTTAATAATTTTCTAAGATTTTTCTTTTCTTTTCTTTTTTCCTTCTCTTCTTCTTCCTCCTCTAGCTGACCACCTGGCCGGCCTTGGAGGAGCCTCACCGGGAGCTAGTGAGGTTGACCTTGTTATGGTTGGTCATTGGACCTCGTTTCTGGCTGATCACTGGCCATCACCAAGCTTGGCAATCGGCTAGAGCAGGAAGAAAAAGGAAAGAAAAAAATAATATGGCTTGATTCTAGAATTGTTCTCAAAAGCAAAGAAGTAACTTTTTTTTTTCTACTTGATTCTATTCCAAATCTATTTCATAGCCACTGATCTGTTCGTGGTAATTTAAAAAAATAGTTGACGTTGCTAAACAGATTTCTTTTTTTGCTAATTTCTCTCTCTCTCTCTGTCTCTCTCTCTCTCTCTCTCTCTCTCTCTCTCTCTCTCTCTCTCTCTCTCTCTCTCTCTCGGTTTTGGGATACAAAAGAATAGAAATAGTTAAGAATTGGCTGGTTACCAAATAGCCCTACATGGGGCAGCAAATTTAATTTGGATTCTTTGATCTACTTATTCAAAAACCCAAGTACATGATATATCACATTATTGTTGTGACCTCCCTCGAAACAGGTTGGACCACTAAGGATTCAGCTAATGGATTACTAAGCCTATACTTAGCTCGAGCTCTCCCACGCCCATACCTATTCACAACTTAAGGTTTAAGTTCTTAACATGCAAATGATTTTTATTATGGAGTCACCACTAATTTGTTTTTTATGAGTCAATTAAAAACCCAAGTAAAGTAATAGGAAAATTACTTCACTCCTATGAACCAAAGATTAAATGAGTTCAGAAACTTGATTATACTAAATTTTTGTAACGCCCTTTTGGTACCTTTTCTCTTTTGTTCCAAAAAAATGTTTTACAGATAGCTTGAATTGATTTTAGCCTAAATCACTAGCTTGCAAGAAAGTGATCGTATGGGTGCACAAACATTAAAGATAACATTAAAAAAAAATTGTGGAATTAAACACAACAAAGCAAGCAATTATTTTTGGGGTTTTCTCTTGTTTTAAAATGAAAACTTACCTAGATAACATGTATATGATCTCTTTTGGTATTTTTGTATTAAAATTTGAAATACATGATTAATAAAAATTGGGAAGAAGTACACTAATGGTGTCATAAGTTGTGTACGGCGCTCACTTCGATGCCAAAAGTTTCCGCCGGATCACTTAAGTGCCAAATCGGAGGAAAAACGATCACTTTGGTGCCACCGACAACAAATTCTGGCCAAAATAATTACATGGCTTTTTAAAAAAAAAAAAAATCGATGGAGCCTCTGAACGACGTCGTTTTCGGTCCTCCTTAAGAAAACGATGTCGTTTTGCCGTCCTACGTGGATGGCTTCATGAAAACAACGCCGTTTAGCTCAATGGGGATTGAAATTAGGGTTTCCGCCATTCGTCTGCCGTTGCTCAGCCACCGTCGCTTGGCCACCGTCACTCGGCCACCGTCGCTTAGTCACCATTGTAATTGCTTGACCAGGTGAGCAAAGAGAAACTGAGATTGTTGCTCGAGCAATAAGTTACAGGAAAAATCAGAGGCGAGGGCGAGGAGGAGGAAGAAGAAGATGGGTCGGAAGTGCCGCTAGTGCGCTGCTGCTACTGGTACGTTGTTGGTGTCGCTGCTAGTGTGCTGCCGATGTTGCTGCTGATGCCGTTGCTGGTGTGGGTCTTCAAGGAAGAAGAAGACGAAGACAAACGGCGTCATTTTCTCTCAATTTGGGGATTAGGGTTTCGAAGTTGGGGGAAAAATGTCAAACGGCGTCATTTTGGTGTTTGGATGCTGACTCAACTTTCCGACGAGCCACGTCGACTTAAAAAATTAATAAAAAAAAGGCCACGTCAGATTTCCGACCAAGTTCATCGGCGTTGGCACTTAAATGATCGTTTTTCAAAATTTTTGGCACTTAATTGATCCGACAGAAACTTTTGGCATCAAAGTGAGCGCCATACACAACTTATGACACCATTAGTGTACTTCTCCAGTGAAAATTGACTACAAAACCCAACAAGTTATCCTGCTTAAGCTATTAAATAATTTAGATTAAATCCCATGTTAATTCAGAAACTCATCTTAATTAGATTCTACCCTAACGTGCAATGTAATATTAAAAAAAAATAACTAGATAAATTCTAAAGATGCAATCCTATCTATTTAAGAAACTATCCTATCTATCATGCAATTTGGTCTTTTTGATGTTTTCAAAACAAACGATCATAAGAAGTAAGCATCATTATATCCAATCCATCTTAAAATATTCATCAAAGTTTCAACTGAGGAATTAAGATAATTGAAAAAAATAATCCGTTGTCCCACGGATTAGATTAACAATCATCTTTAACCCTGAGAGCATTACCAATATGCACGAGATTCAGAATGATTTAGAAAAAAAATGATCTGACATCTTACAGATCAAATTTAATAATTATAATGATGCTTATCAATAAAATCCTATCGGATAATGCCGGGTATCTCAACATAACCAAAGTTAGATAGCAATCCTTCAAAATAAGGAATGCAATTTAAAAATAATGATCGTTACCTAATTCGTGGACGTCGCTTCTAGATTCAAGCCAGCAAGTGGATCATGACGGTGCCAAGGGTAGTGAATTTGGTGGGATTGACGGCGAGCGATAACTGGTTTCGAATAAAAAAAACTCCATTAGGGAACCTGCAAAATAGAAACGAGGAAACGCAATTGGCGAGTTATGTCAGAAACCGAGCATCTTGTGGTCAGAGGGCCAAGGAACGTGCTGGCAAGGGAGTGTGACGACGGCAAGAGCGACGCGAGCAGCTAGGGCATTGGTGACGATGAGCAGCATCGAGTCGTCATCGAGCAGTGTGTCAAGAGCGGGTCAACAGCTTGTCGAGGCAATGAGAAGCAATGGCATCAGCTTGGTTGAGCAGCGGTGACAAAGCTCGAGACAGCAGACAAGGCAATAGCCCGTCACAAGTGGTGAGGGAGTAAAGGCGATGATGTCGGACCTTGGACGGCACAGCAACTTGTTGGAAGAATGGAAGTGGCCATGGGGGCAGTGATGCAGGCGTCGGCTTGGACGAGCAATAGCGGCAGTCAATAGAGAAACGACAGCCGTGGACGATGGGTTGTAGCCACGAGGGGGCTCTCAATGTAGCAAATTAGCAAGGAGCGGTGCATCGGGGTGTTAAAGAAATAAAACAAACATTAAAAGTACAGATGAATGAAGAAGCTGGTGACAGTAGAAAAGCTTAAACAAAGGAAGTTACTGAGGCAAGAGGAAGTTACTGAGGCAGAGGAAGCTGAAGCAGAGGAAGTTCGCAAGCTTCTGAACAAGCTCAAAGTAGAAAAGAAGATGAGCTGGAAATCCATTCTTGAGCTGAAGATGAGCTGGCGATCCACTCTTGAGCTAAGCTGATGAGCTGGCGATTCATGACATCAAAACCTGGAACACATAAGCTGATCAAGCTAACTGAAGGAGCTGCACAACCAAAGGAAATGCACGTGTTTTTCATATTAATCATTCTGTTGTAACAATACTATAACAGAAGTTGTTAAACAAGTGATTAAGTATAAAAGGATAAGAGAAGGAGAGAAGAGAGATGAGTCTGTTCATTGTTTTTCAACTTCTGATTTCCTCTATTCATCTTAAGATCTCTCTCTACATTCTTCTACTTCTGTATTTGATAATAGTTGATGTCATGTAAAGATGAACCAGAAGTTTTGAAGAAGAATATCAGAGCTGATGCATTTTCATTGATTGCTCAAGATCTACAATTCTTTCATACACAAGTCATGTTCTATCTTCTATTTCTTCTCACGGGGCTCAAACAGTTGGAACAACAGCTATGGATTTAGTGGCGGAGCTGTAGTGATGTCGTCAGCGAAGGAGCTGCAGTGATGTCGTCCAGTTGCAAGCGTCGAGGGGTATACGATCTTGGCGTGGCCAAGGCATTGAGCGTGAGAGGTCCTGGGGTAGAGAGCGGGGGGTGTTCAGTGGTGGATGACTGAAAGATGACCCACCACTCCCTCTCTCGATTGTTCTCTCCTTCAAGTGTATATCTCTTTACGTGCTCTTCAAATGAATTTTTTTTCTGTTTGTGTTCAGCCCCCCTTTAAGCTAAGAACTCTTGCTTATTTGTAGGCGACTTTCACCATCTCTTGAAGCCCAATCGACTTTAGTATGAACAGAAGGTTGTTGTAACAATTCCTTGTTGTTCACATTCAGTTAAGGAGAGGGGGAGAAAACGTGAGGGGGAGAGACAGAGAAAAGGAGAGAGAAAATTAATAATATTTTTTTTTATTTTTTCTTTTCTCTTTCCCTTTATTTTTTTCCTCTATTCTTTGATTTTTCATCCGATAATTCCTTTTCCCAAAATTTCAGACTCGCCAATAATTCGATGGACGATGAGGCGACATTCAATAATTAATCTCGAAATTCTTGAAAGTTTGATACCTTGAATCGAATTAAGTTTCGTGATTAAAAATCGATCAAACGCGACTTTAGTACAACCTAATTTATTTGGTGGCTTTTAGGGGTTCTCGCGCGGTTAACCCGTGGTCGATAATTTTCGATCCACATTTGTGCATTTCCGAATCACAGACGACCCTTGGTTGTCATGTAATTGCAAGGGGTCAATTATGTATCCTTAATATAAGATCAATAGAAAACTAGTTTATAGTCGCCCGACGCAAATATCGTAATTGTGCGAAATCACCCGCAAACCAACTATATACTCCCATCGAATCGATTTTTATCCGTTCGCTAATTGACTTATAATAGTGCAGTATTGACTCTTGTCAATCTTTATGAGGAAGTTGGGTTTCAGATATCTTAGTTTCATCACTAAGAGAGACTTCTGCTGTTGAAGCAATTCTAAATTGGCAATCGAAGACTCTGTTAGTACAAAACAATGCTTTCAAAGCAATTGATTCTAAGATTGGAAATGTGCAACAAGATCTTCGAAAGTATGATGAGACCACCAAAAAATTGCTTTCTGAATTCCAAAAGAGGCTTAATGCCTTGGAATCAAGACAACATCTCGGGTATTATCATCTAGATAGCCCAAAGCCAGAGATAGAAAAGCTCAAGAGATAAATCCAACTCCTTGAAGAAGGAAGGTTTAGACCTTTTGACCCATTTGCAACTACTGCAAGAACTGGGTATTTACCTCCGCCACCTCAAGCGTCTATCTTTGCTGCCATCCCAGAAGATCCTTATAGAAAAGAACCAGATATGGCAAGTATACGGAATCGCCTCAAAGATTTAAATCGAATCAGAAATGAGAAAGTAAAGAGAAAATGCTTGCAGAATCGTCTCTGGTCGTTATAAGAGAAAAGCCAAATCAAATGATGCCATCAAATCCATTAGAATCCTTTCTAAAGGATTTGGGTACCCAGGAACAGCAACCCAATCCTGTTATCCAACAGTTTGATCTTGCCAGTCCAAATTATCAGATTCTTTTCCCAGCTGAGCAAACTTTTCCTAACATCTTTGATACTGAATCAGATTCGGAATTTCTTTCATCCTCTTCATCCTTCTCAATTCCTGCTATTGATTCCCCCCCATTGCACCAGTAACTTCATCAATATTTATGGTTGATCCTCTAGATCAGGATATGGAATCAAACTATCCTGAGCCAGAGGTTGTTTAGATGAACGATCCTGGACAACATGTGTCCATGACATCAAAACAGTTTTTTTACTATTGATGATATTCCTTATCACAAATGGCCAGAAAGATTTGAAGATTTCATACTTGGTTGAATACCCAGTCCATCACCAACCATGATATGAATGATGTCCTTTATAACTTTGTTATGACGTTTACAGGAAGCCTCAAAGCTTGGTGGAAATCAGTGGCAGAACAAGACTGGATTCATTTTCTAATGTCATCTGATTTTAGTCATGCCATCACTCTCTTATATCATTTCTTTGTGGGAAAACCCACTGACCTTGTGGAAATGAAAAGAAGAGAATTCTTTGAAAGAAAATGTTGCTCCCTCCAGAAGAAACATCTTGATAAGTATTATCGTGAAATGCTTGAACTTTTTTACCAAGTTGGAGCTCATTCAAATCTAAATCATGTTTTCCTACTGCCATCCCTAAAAAATTATCCCAGAAGGTTGAAAGATCCTTTTTTGGAAAAGGAAAAAGAGTACAAGATATTCCCCTGGGAGAGATATAACAAGAAATCCATTTGTGCCTTGAAGAATTATGCCTAAAGCACCAGATGGTCCGTACATACATCATAGAAGACAAAGGCCTCGAAACAGCCTGCTCTCGCCAGAAGCTGAAGATCAAATGTTCCAAACAAGAATGTGATGGTACTTGTGGAAAGTTTTCTTGAAAGAAGAAACACTTTAAAAAGTTCAGCATCAAGAAGCACAAATATGGCCGCAAACACTTCCGAAGAAAGAAAAAATGGCGATACCTCCGCAAAAGGAAAGATCGCATCGGCCACAAGAAGTCGAACCGTTGCTTCATCTGCAACCAGAAAGGACACTTTGCCAAAAACTGTCCTCAAGCGAGAAAAGGTCAGAATTGTCTAATTCATCATATTGAAAGTGAAACTTGAATTTCTTTTGAAAATGATGATATTGAATCCTTATTCTCTGCTGATGAAGAACCATCAGAACAAGCTCTTTGTGTTATTCCTTCTTACCAAACGGCCAGTGGAACTGAATCCGACTCAGATTCTGAAGATATTTTTCACTTATCCCTTACATCTTCAGAACAAACTCCTAACATATTCTCAAGTCAAACCCATTGTCCCCATTTCCCTGTAAAAATCCTCACCTCGAAGTTTGTCAAACCTATCACTGTTATTGCTTTCATTGACATATGAGCAAGTTGTTCCATCCTGGATACTAAAGTTCTGCCTGAAGAATATTGGATTTCTCATGTCCGATATTTCAACTCTGCTTCTAGAGATACTTTCTCCACAAATGTCTGAACTACTCCTATAACTGTCTAGTTTTTTCCTTAGTGTTCCATAACCACAAAAATCTTTGGATCCAGTCTCCCCAATAAAGATTTGATAATTGGGTGGCACATTATGACTCGGATTTCTCAACTTCGTATTATCCCTGGAAAGGGTCTTAGGTATAAGGACCAATTCTCTGAGTTTGTCAATATTCATAGACTCTTTTCCATTCAGATAAGTCTATTAGATCCAATCATGCAAAAGCTGTTAGAATCATGTTCAGAATCTCATTCTGAATATGCCCAAAAGTGTTCTCATCCTTTATGGGAAAATCTAGAGTTCTTTATGAAATAGGCTAGTGAATCAACCTAGAGGGGGGTGAATAGGTTGTTGCAGAATTCTTTTGGAATCTTTTTCAATGCAATACGTTAATATCAAGGATATATCAATAATAAAAGTTTACGTATTCACAAAGTAAATAGAGTAGAGAGAGAAAATTGACACAAGGATTATAGTGGTTCGACTTAGACCAAGCCTACGTCCACTCTCCACGCCGGGCAGCCAAACGGCCGTAATCACTATGTAGCAAAAGAGTGCCTTTACGGTAGACGGATTAGACTTCTTCAATTGACAGTCTCTCCTACAGCCTTCTTCGCTGTCTTTGCTCTATATCTCACTCTCTTTGTTACACAAAGTGTAAACATGAAAGATTTTAGAGAACAAGTGATTTTGGAGATTCAAACATCAAGATTTCTCTACCGGTCTCTCCTTGTTTCCAAGTAACGTCGATCCAACTTAAATAATCTCCGTGCCATCATACCCGTTGGCACATTCCAAAAATTCATCCAATCAACCCGTTGGACTGAATCAATTTAAGTGATCTCCTTGTCCCGAAAACGTAAGTAGACAAGAGTAGCTCGTCAATCTTGTTCGCCCATACAATCGGGATCTTGAGTTCCCAAAATTAGATTCTTCCAAAAATAAACTTGATCTTCAACGGATAGAATCCGAAGAATCAAATCTTCCAAGCTCTTGATCACAGCCCCGAGAGATATTCCATGGTTAGGATTAGGAAATACGAAATCCAATATCTCGTAGCCATAAGAATAACCTCGTAGCCAGCCCCGTAAAAAAAAAATCGCGAACTATCTTCGACTTAGATTTGGGTCTCGAGGATCGTCAGACTGAAACTGAGTCTTGAAGGTCTTCAGACGGAAATTGAGTCTTGACTGACTTCAGACGGAAAAACTTCAGACCGAAATTCTGGGTCCGACTGTCTTTGAAAACCTTTAGACCTTGACAACTTCGATGTAGCCGACGAGTCTTGGAATCCTTTGACCACACTTTGTTGAGGCTGTTTTGTCAACTTCAAAACTCCAAGGGATTTTTCTTCAACAATCTCCCCCTTTTGATGGTGACAAAACCCTCGACGATTTGTGAATTAAAAACCCGGGGAAAATTCATATATCCTATATCTGCAAAACAGTGTTAGTCCAATAACAATTATCCTCTCAAGATATAGTAATCCTGCAATCAAATTCACAAGTCTAAATCCAGATCATCACATCAGCATAAGGTCATAGAAGTTCAAACAACCCAATCGAAATCCAAAATAAAATAGTCTAAATCAAAATCAAAAAAAAAAAAAAATTCCAAGCTTCCTCAGCTTCAAAAACTTCAAATCTTCAAAACCTTCAAAACCTGTAAACAAATCTGCGCAACTCTCCCCCTTTTTGTCCCATCAAAGAGGTAGAGTAAAATTGAGATAAAGTTTTGAAAATTTTAGGGACCCGCAGGGGAAACGAACAAGCTGAAACTTGCTAAGCTCCCGGACTGAATTGTCGAGTTTGGCAAGGTTTTCCTTCACCGAAACCAATTCTGCACCGGTTTGATTTGACTCCACTTGAGCTCGCGGTGCATTGATCTGTTCTTGCATGTTCACCGAAGTACTCGGCGGCGCCTTTTCGAGATCTCTCATCTCGAAGTCTATCCCAAAACCTGTTTCTTCAGTCCAAGATAACATCCAACAGCTGTGAGAATGCTTTGTGGAATTAGTATTGCTTCCACTTGGACCAGCAAAATAGGTTTGAAAGCTAGGAGCTTCCCTCTCAGCCCTTTCTTTCTCGGCGGGTGAGGATTCTTCATGCTCGGGAAGTGTGATGCATAAACCTCCTCGGGGTCAGCACCGCACCTACTCACATCACTAAAATGTAGTGGCGAAATTGTCCCTTTGTTCTCAGAACTCCCCCCCTGGAATGAATGCCGTGGGTGGAGTGAAAAATTCATCGCCAACATCCATATCGGTACAAGGATGTTTCTCGGTCTCTTCCCCAAAAAAGATGGCTCAAATGCAGCATCCATATCCTCCCGCATTTTGCTTTCTTCCTCACCTTCCTTCTTCTTTCTTCTTCTTCTTCCTTCCTCTCGTCTCTCTTCTTCTCTTCTTCTTTCTTCTTCTCTTCTCTCTCTCTCTTTTCTTCTTTTCTCTTTTTCTCTTCTCTCTTCTTCTTCTTCTCTCTTCCTTTCTTCTTCTTTTCTCTTCCTTTCTTCTTCTCTTCTTCTTCTGTTTCTCTGCTTCCTTCTCCTCTGCTTCTTTTCTCGCTCTCTCTCTCTTCAGCCTCTGTTCTCAGGATTATAGGGCTCCTCATCCTAGAGAGAGTGGACAAAGTCATGGCATCTTCTTCATCCTCCTCGTCTTGCAGGATGATCTTTCTTCTTTTCTTTTCAGCCATGGGCTCTTTGCCCTTCCTTTTCAATGAAGCAGTGGGGATCTCTCTTTAAGGTGTTTCCCTCCTCAACCTTCCCAAAGGTCTTTGCAGATCGCTTCTGGAAATTTCGTCTTCATCACCATCTTCTCTCCAACCAGCATCAAATTCAACTTTGTTAGGCACAAAGATGCAGGGACTTGAATATCAAAATGCCTAAACAATTTGGTGATGATTGATGAATAAGGCAGTGACCCTTATCCTTCACCACCGTCCTACACATATGGAAAAGTATGACATGTGGAAGTGAGAAAGGTCTGCCCCGGTTGATGGCAAACATCAGCTTTGCCTCTGTTTTGGAAACATCGGTCTTCGAGGTCGTTTTTGGCCGGATGCAGTTGATGACAACTTTATGCAACAAAACATTGGTGGCATTCATCCTAGTGTAGGATATCTTGCCTTCAACAGATCTGTCTCGTACAATATCCAGTGTTGCATAGGTTGTTGAGACTTTGATTGGCTGGAAACTCCTTCTTTCCACACCAATGATGTCAGCCAGCAAGTCAACATCAACAACATAATCTTTGTCCATGAAAGAAAAGGACAATCGACTTGCATCCAAAAGGAAAGATTTGAGTAAAAATAAGCCGCCAACTCGAGTGGGCCACGCTCATATCCGTGCAGAAATTTTCCAATTGTAACTTAGCAAACTTCCCTCTCAAATTTATCTTTATCGAATCAAGGAAGTCAAAATCTACACTCCTTGGATTGACCACACCCCTCTTCAACAGGTTTGTATAAACTCGTTCATGCTCCTCGACCGAAATAGACTTCCGGGAGGACAAACAGTATTAGGAGCCACACCAAAACGAGGTTCAAAATGAGATAAAAGTCTCTCATCATTATCTAAAGTTTTAGCAGGAGCATTCTCAAGTGGATCACTCGAGATATTTTCCAGGCGTCCTCTCGTGCAAAGGCCCTTCACCAACAACCTTCGCTTTTCCATCTCCATCAAAAATAAATATTCGCTCTTATATCCTCTCTCCCTCAAATACTCCTCGATCGTCTTAAGGTTGACCTTCCCGTCCTTGAGCCTTTTATAGAGATCGTAAGCAGTATGTGGCTTAAGAGTTCTTACCGGTTCTGCTTCGGTAACAATTTTCCTCAGAATGTTGACGCTCTGCTTCTCGTTGAGGCGAATCTTCCTCTGTTAGGTCCACCCTTATAGGACCCTCTTGCTGTCGCTGTGGTCCCCTGCTTGCAATTCGGAGGACTTGCGAGACGACATTTTCGCAGAGCAAGCAAGATTTCAACTTGAACGAGAGGAAAAATGGAAACTTTAAGGCAAAAAAGGGACGAAATGGAAATGGCAAAGGGAGATTTTTAGGGTTTTGAGAGTGAAGGAGTATGAAAATGAATCGTAATGGAATAGCTAAGAGTAAAAGTGACGGTTCGAGAGTATAAATAGTGAGAGAGAAATCACTGGAATACGAAACGTCGCCAAAAAGTGAAAGAAAAGAACTACCAAAAATAAACCGTAAAAAGAAAACTGCCTTTTTGAAAATATAAACTACCATTAATGCATGTCGAAAAAGAGCGAAGAGATTTTGAAATACTTGAAAAGTAATTACCAAAAATGTGTTAAAGAGAGAATACGAAAAGAAATTCGTAAAGAGATAGGATAAAATAGAGTCTCGACGGATATTCGGACTTTACCTTTGAGTCCGAACCCTTTTTCAGACCTTACCCTTGCGTCCGAGTACAATCGGACTTTACGTAGAGTCTCGTAGCGCTTTCGGACCTTGCTTTGAATCCGAGCCGTCTTCGTACCTAGTGATGAGTCTCGAACCACCTTCGACTTTAATCTTGAGTCTGATTATCTTCAAAGTTTACGATTCCCAATCTTGAATGAATTAATTCAAAGTGAGCCTTCTCTAGGGGTTTTGTGAAAATATCCGCCAATTGATTCTTTGAATCTACATGCTGAATCACAACATCTCCACTTTGAACATGATCTCGAATGAAATGATGTTTGATTTCAATGTGCTTTGCTCTTGAATGAAGTATTGGATTCTTTGTGAGGTTGATTGCGCTGGTATTGTCACATTTGATTTCCGTCTGTCTTTCATCAACTCCAAAGTCTCTCAATTGTTGTTGCATCCATAGAATTTGAGAGCAGCAACTTCCAAAAGCAATGTACTCTGCTTCAGCGGTTGAAAGAGCCATAGTACCCTGTTTTCTTGAGAACCAAGACACCATCCTGTTTCCCAATAATTGACATGTACCTGTAGTGCTTTTTCTATCCACTCTACAACTAGCGAGGTCAGCATTAGAATATCCAAGAAGAGTAAAATCTCCTTTCTTAGAATACCATAGACCTAGTTTAGATGTAGTTGCAACATATTTAATGATACACTTTACAGCAGTCATATGAGATTCTTTAGGATCAGATTGAAATCTAGCATAGATGCAAACACTAAACAAGATGTCAGGTCTAGAAGCTGTAAGGTAAAGAAGTGACCCGATTATACTTCTGTATAGCTTTTGGTCTACACTCTTCCCTTGTTCGTCTTTATCCAGCTTTGGTGAGCTTGACATAGGAGTTTTTGTTTTCTTGCAATTCTCCATTCCAAACTTCTTGATAAGATCTTTTGCATACTTCTCTTGATGGATGAATGTTCCTTCACTTGATTGATTGACTTGAAGTCCCAAAAAGAAGTTTAGTTCTCCCATCATGCTCATTTCAAATTCGTTCTACATACACTTTGAAAAATTCTTGCAAAGTCTCTCACTAGAAGAACCAAAAACAATGTCATTAACATAAATCTGAACAAGTATGAAATCCTTGCCTTCTCTTTTTATAAATAGTGTAGTATCTACTTTACCTTTAGAGAAGCCATTTTGAATTAAAAAATTGCTTAACCTTTCATACCATGCTCGAGGTGCTTGTTTTAAACCATATAAGGCTTTCTTCAGCTCGAAAACAAGGTTTGGTCTTTTAGGATCTTCAAATCCTGGTGGTTGTTCCACATAGACTTCTTCTTGAATGACTCCATTTAGGAATGCGCTTTTCACGTCCATTTGGAATAAGCTGAAATTTTTAAAGCAAGCAAAAGCAAGAAGTAATCTTATAGCTTCTAACCTTGCCACAGGAGCATAGGTTTCGTCATAGTCGATGCCTTCTTCTTGTGTGTAGCCTTTTGCTACAAGTCTTGCTTTATTCCTTACCACTTTTCCTTGTTGATCAAGCTTGTTCCTGAAAACCCATTTGGTACCAATGATTGATTTTCCTTTTGGTTTAGGAACTAGCTCCCAAACGTTGTTGATTTTGAATTAGTTTAGTTCTTCTTGCATTGCTTCGATCCAGCTTTCATCTTTCAATGCATCTTCTATATTTTTTGGTTCAATCTCAGAAATTAGTGCAAGAGCACTAGAAGCTTCTCGTCTTTTAGATCTAGTACGAACTCCTTCATCAATATTGCCAATGATGAGGTCTGGGGGATGACTTGACTTTTGCTTCCAATTTGTAGTTGATTTGTCAATTTGGTGAAGCTCTTCTTCGCTTGGAATTTCTGAATTTATTTGAGGCTCGGTGTGTCTGAGGCTTGATTTTCTTCATGAGAATTTGTAGACACTTGCTCAGACTCTAAATCTTCAGATTGAGTCTGATTTTATAACGAATCTTCAAACTTCACATTCATGGTTTCTTCCATAGTTTAAGTACGTTTGTTGAAGACTCTATAAGCTTTGCTTGTCAACGAGTAGCCAAGGAAAATTCCCTCATTTGATTTTTCTTCAAACTTACCAATTTGATCACTGTAATTCTTTAGAATAAAACATTTGCAACCGAATACATGAAAATATGAAACAATTGGCTTCTTACCTTTGAATAATTCATAAGGGGTCTTCTCTAATATAGGTCTTAGAAAGATTCTATTTATAATATAACAAGCAAAAGTAGAAGTAGCTTCAGCCCAAAAATGAGGTGAAATATTACTTTCGATTAAAAGAGTTCTTGCCATTTCTTACAAAGAACGATTTTTCCTTTCTACAACTCCATTTTGTTGTGGAGTGTATGGAGATGAAAAATTATGTTGAATACCATTGTCATCACAATATTTGGCAAAATCATGATTTTCAAATTCTCCACCATGGTCGGTTTAATACTCGAAATTGCATATCCTTTTTCAATTTGAATTTTCTTTGTAAACTTAGTAAAATGAATCAAAGCATCAGATTTATTTGCAAGGAAGAGTACCCAAGTAAAACGAGAATAATCATCAACTATAACCAAGCAATATCTTTTACCTCCAATACTTTGAACTCTAGTTGGTCCAAATAAATCCATGTGTAATAGCTGCAAAACACGATTAGTGGATACTTGATTTATAGATTTAAAAGAACTTCTAACATGTTTACCAAGTACACAAGGAGTGCATAATTCATGCTTTTGATACTTGAGGTTAGGAAGTCCTCGAACAAGCTTTTTGGATGATACTTTTGCAATTTGCTTCAGATTGACATGTCCAAGCTTCCTATGCCAAAGGATGACTTCATCTTGAATTGATATCAAGCATTGAGGACTGTCAGACTTTATATCTAGCAAATAGATATTCCCATGTCTTCGACCGTGAAGGACTCGTGAAAGATCCTTGCTTGTTCTAGAACATGTGTCTTCTTGGAAATTTATTTTGTATCCGAATCGCATAATTGACTAATACTCGGTAGATTTAATCCCTCAACAAGAGAGACGTTGTTGATTGTGAGATTTCCAATCATCACAGTTCCTTGTCCAACAATCTTACCTTTGTTGTTACCACCAAATGAGACATTTCCTCCTTTTATATGAGAAAATTTTGTAAAACAACTTGAATCTCCTGTCATGTGTCTTGAACATCCACTGTCCAAATACCACTTGACTTTCTTCTTGAGGGTAACCTGCAATTAAGAGGAAAACACATGTCTTCTTTGGTACCCAGATCTTCTTGGGTCCATCATTGTTAGTAGTATAAACAGTCTTTGCCCAGCTCTTCTTAACAGGTCTCCAAACTTTGGGACATTCCTTTTCAAAATGATCTACACTTTTACATCTTGAACAAGTAAGAGCATGTCTACCAACAGCTTTACAAAAACCTTTTGGAAATGATTTTTATAAAAAGTTTTTGTTGGCCTATTCCTTATTCTTTCCTTTACTTTTGGGAAATCGATCAAAGGAACAGTTTCTTGTGTCATTCCTAGACCGGATTTATTAAAGTAAGGTTTCGGATAGAAAGAATTTTGTCCAACTTTTCAGAACCTATTGAAAATTTCTTTGAGACTTTCAATAAATCCTCTTTCAATCAAGCATTCTCTTTTGAAAGTTCATTTCCATTTTCTTTTGAAGCAAAGAAGAGACTTGTCTAAACTTTCAACTTTTTCAAGTAAAATCTTTTCTTGTTGTTTCATTTTGGAATTCTCCTTTTTAATTCAGCGATCCTTTTAAGAGAGCCTTTAAGACGAGACAAAGTTCATCAATGTATTTTGATACTTTGACAGGAATTTTTAAATTTCTAACCTTGATACCATTGTTTGAGTCTCGAGTCCGAATCTCGAGTCCGAGTCCGAGTCCGAGTCCGAATCCGAGTCCGAGTCCGAGTCCGACCGCTGCGTCTCGAGCCGAATCGAGTCTGAGTTTGCCATAAGACATATATTTGCATATTCTTCATCACTCTCCTCACATTCAGTATCACTCCATGTTTCAGCTTTGAGTGCTTTCTTGAACTTTTCAGGCTTTCCTTTCTTTTTCTTCAATAAGGGACAATTGGGTCTGATGTGCCCCTTTTTCTTGCATTCAAAGCAAACAACTTCTTTGCTAGTATCTTCTTCTTCATTTGATCTCTTTTGAAATCTTTGATTGTTTTGTTTCTTACCGTTGAATCTTCTACTTTTTCTATTCAACCTTCTAAACTTTCTAATCGAAGTGCCAATTCTTCATCATCCAGGTCTTCTTCGAATCAGTAACATCGAATCATCATTAGATTTTAAAGCAATTGACTTCTTACCTTTTGTGTCAAATTCCTCATTGAATTGCTCGACTTCATAGGATTGAAGTGTGCCGACCAATTCGTCAACCGAAAGAGGCATGATCCTCTCGTGTTTCTCGATAGATGTCTTGACGTGATTCCAATCTTTGGAGAGCCCTCTCAATAATTTATTGACCTTCATAGGTCCCGAGATTGGCTATCCTTGGTATGCCAAGCCGTTTACAATTTCGTAAATCGACCGAACATATCCGAGATGGTTTCTCCCGGCTTCATTTTGAAGGCTTCATATTGACCAAGAAGGATGTTGATCTTGGTTTCTTTGACTCGATCTGTTCCTTCATAAGTAACATGTAATCTGTCCCAAACTTCTTTAGCTGTATCACAAGATGAAATTCTATTATACTCAGTAGGAGATAATGCACAATAGAGAGAGTAAATAGCCTTTGCATCAAGAGCATGTCTCTTAGAGATATCTGCTTGTGGTAACCCTGCTCCATCAGCTATTTCTTTTCCTATGCTTGATGTAGCTTTAGCAATAATCCCGTTCTCCACTACATCCCATTCCATAGGATCTTTAGATCTTAGGAACGCCTTCATCTTGTTTTTCCATACGTTGTAATCCTTGCCATCGAAGTAGGGAGGTCTGGTATTGCTCTGACCTTCAATTAACCCTGGAGCCAAAACACTAGCCATAGATCTTTAGCTTCAGAAGTAATAACACTTCTAACAAATAAGCAACCTGCTCTGATACTAATTGAAATAGGCTAGTGAATCAACCTAGAGGGGGGTGAATAGGTTGTTGCGGAATTCTTTTGGAATCTTTTTCAATGCAATACGTTAATATCAAGGATATATCAATAATAAACAGATTACGTATTCACAAAGTAAATAGAGTAGAGAGAGAAAATTGACACAAGGATTATAGTGGTTCGGCTTAGACCAAGCCTACGTCCACTCTCCACGCTGGCAGCCAAACGGCTATAATCACTATGTAGCAAAAGAGTGCCTTTACAAAGAGACGGATTAGACTTCTTCAATTGACAGCCTCTCCTACAGCCTTCTCGCTGTCTTTGCTCTATATCTCACTCTCTTTGTTACACAAAGTGTAAACATGAAAGATTTTAGAGAACAAGTGATTTTGGAGATTCAAACATCAAGATTTCTCTACCGGTCTCTCCTTGTTTCCAAGTTACGTCGATCCAACTTAAATAATCTCCGTGCCATCATACCCATTGGCACATTCCAAAAATTCATCCAATCAACCCATTGGACTGAATCAATTTAAGTGATCTCATTGTCCCGAAAACGTAAGTAGACAAGTAGCTCGTCAATCCCGTTCGCCCATACAATCGGGATCTTGAGTTCCCAAAATTAGATTCTTCCAAAAATAAACTTGATCTTCAACGGATAGAATCCGAAGAATCAAATCTTCCAAGCTCTTGATCACAGCCAGAGATATTCCATGGTTAGGATTAGGAAATACGAAATCCAATATCTATAGCCATAAGAATAACCTGTAGCCAGCCTGTTAAAAAAATCGCGAACTATCTTCGGACTTAGATTTGGGTCTCGAGGATCGTCGACGAAACCGAGTCTTGAAGGCCTTCGACGGAAACCGAGTCTTGACCGACTTCGGACGGAAAAACTTCGACCGAAATTCCGGGTCCGACTGTCTTTGAAAACCTTTAGACCTTGACAACTTCGGACGTAGCCGACCGAGTCTTGGAATCCTTAAACCACACTGTTGAGGCTCTTTTGTCAACTTCAAAACTCCAAGGGATTTTTCTTCAACACTTTATTCGCCGTCCTTTCCAGAAGAATGAAGACATCAATCCAACCATGGCAAGTCACATGGGAATGAAACTAGAACATTTGGTTTTGGCCCAAAGGGAATGCTCAGAAATATTGCAACAAGGTCTTATTGAACTCTCCAATTCCCCATGGGCTTGTGAAGCCTTTTATATCAATAAGCGTGCTGAGCAAACTAGGGGAAAAATGAGATTGGTAATCAACTATCAACCTCTCAACCTTTTTCCCAAGATGGTAAATTCCCTTTACCCCATAGAGATTCCCTTTTTGCTGGCTTAACCAAAGCCCACATTTATTCCAAATTCGACCTCAAAGCCGGATTTTGGTAATTGGGCATCCATCCTGAAGACAGATCCAAAATAGGGTTCTGTATTCCAAACCAGCACTTCCAATGGAAAGTTCTTCATTTTGGGCTAAAGGTAGCACCATCCCTCTTCCAAAAGGCCATGTGTCGAATCTTCCAACCAATTCTGTCAAGTGTGGCAATTTACATTGACGACATCCTGCTCTACAATCCTGATGAGCAGTCACACTGTCAACTTTTTGAACAGTTTGCAGGGATAGTAAAGAAGCATGGCATTATGCTTTCCCAAAGGAAAATGAATATTGCCCAAACAGAAATTGAATTTCTTGGTATGCACCTCAACAAAGGTACATACTATCCAGAGCCACACATTACACAAGAATTATTGAAGTTTTCAGAAGAAAATTTCACCACAAAATAAGTTCAGCAATTTATTGGGATAATTAATTATCTCAGGGATTTTGTTCCAAATATCGCAAAGCTGCTGATTCCACTCCAGTCAATACTGAAGAAGCATCCCCTACCTTGGGGAAAAACTCCGACTAAAGCAGTTGTTGAGCTTAAGGAGATTATGCAGAATCTCCCACCATTGCAAATACCATCAACAGGAAAAAGAATTCTCCAGACTAATGCCAGTGATGAATACTGGGCAGCAATCTTGCTTGAAGAAATTGATGGTAAGAGACACCTTTGTGCTCACAAAAGTGAAAAATTCTCCCAAGCTGAAATGCATTACCATTCCACTTTCAAAGAAATCCTAGCAGTAAAAAATGGGATCAAGAAGTTTGAATTGTTGAAGAAAAATCCCTTCGAGTTTTGAAGTTGACAAAACAGCCTCGAGAGTAAGGTCTAAAGAATCCAAGACTCAGTCGGTTACGTCTGAAGAGTTCAAAGACCCAAAGGTTTTTCGTCTGAAGACAGTTAGACCCAAAGTTCGATCTGAAGCTTTTCCGTCTGAAGACAGTCAAGACCCAGTTTCCGTCTGAAGACCTTCAAGACCCAAATCTAAGTCTGAAGACAGTTTACAATTTTGACAGGCTGACAGCAGGCTATTTTTATGGCTAAGGAAAGTAAGTTTTGGATATTATATTTCCTAACTTATCCATGGAATATCTCTGGCTGTGATCGTGAGCTTGGAAGATTTATTCTTCGGATTTTTCCGTTGAAGATCAAGCGTATTTTTGGAAGGATCTAATTTTGGGAACTCAAGATCCTAATTGTATGGGCGAGCAGGATTGACGAGCTATTTTCTACTTGTATTTTCGGCGACGAGAAGATCACTTAAATTGATTCAGTCCAACGGGTTGATTGGATGAATTCTTGGAAAGTGTCAACTGGTATGGTTGCACGAAGACTATTTAAGGTGGATCGGTATTGCTCGAAAGTAATGAGAGACTTGATAGAAAAATCTCGATGTTAGAATCTCTGAAATCTCTTGTTCTCTAAAATCTCTCGTGCTCAAATTGTGTATCAAAGAGAGTCACTTATAGTGCGAAAACAGTAGGAAGCTGTAGGAGAGATTGTCTATTGAAGAAGTCTAGTTCGTGAACCGTAATGTGACTCTCAATTGCTACATAGTGATTACAGCCAGGTTGGTGCCAAAGATGGAGAGTGGACGTAGGCTTGAAATAAGCCGAACCACTATAATCATTGTGTCAATTCTCTTTTACCCTACTCTATTTACTTTATGAATGCGTGATCTATTTGTTATTGATATATCTTTGATATTAAAGTATTCTACTGCAAAAGATTCCAAAAGAATTTCGTAATCACCTATTCACCCCCCTCTAGGTTGATTCACTAGCCTATTTCAATTGGTGTCTAAACAGGTTGCTTATTTATTGGAAATGTTACTATTTCTAAAGCAAAAGATCTATGGCTAGTGTTTTGGCTCCAGGTTTAATTGAAGGACAAAGCAATACCAGACCTCCCTACTTCGATGAAAAGGAGTACAACGTATGGAAAAATAAGATGAAGGCATTCCTAAGATCCAAAGATCCTCAAGAATGGGATGTAGTGGAGAATGGAATTGCTCCTAATGTTGCATCAATTACAAGGAAAGAATTACTTGATGGAGTGGGAATGTCACGAGCTGATATTCCAAAGAGACAAGCCCTTGATGCAAAGGCTATCTATTCTCTATATTGTGCATTATCTCCTACTGAGTATAATAGAATTTCATCTTGTGAAACAGCCAAAGAAGTTTGGGATAGATTGCACGTCACCTATGAAGGAACAGATCGAGTCAAAGAAACCAAGATCAACATCCTTCTTGGACAATATGAAGCCTTCAAAATGAAGCCAGGAGAATCCATCACGGATATGTTTAGTCGATTTACAGAAATTGTAAATGGCTTGGCATACCAAGGACAGCCAATCTCAGAACCTATGAAGGTCAATAAACTGTTGAGAGGACTTTCCAAAGATTGGAATCACGTGAAGACATCTATAAGAGAAACACAAAGGATCATGCCCCTTTCAGTAGATGAGTTGGTCGGCACACTTCAATCATATGAAGTCGAGCAATTCAATGAGGAATTTGACACCAAAGGTAAGAAGTCAATTGCTTTAAAATCTAATGATGATTCTGATGCTACAGATTCAGAAAAAGACTTGCATGATAAAGAATTGGCACTTCTGATTAGAAAGTTCAGAAAACTAAATAGAAAAGGCAGAAGGTTCAATGGAAAGAGACAAAACAATCAGAGATTTCAAAAGAAATCAAATGAAGAAGAAGATACCAGCAAAGAGGTTGTTTGCTTTGAATGCAAGAAGAAGGGACACATTAGACCTAACCGTCCCTTATTGAAGAAAAAGAAAGGAAAACCTGAAAGGTTCAAGAAAGCACTCAAAGCTGAAACTTGGAGTGACACTGAATGTGAGGAGAGTGATGAAGAGTATGCAAATATCTGTCTTATGGCGAATTCTGACTCAGACTCAAATTCAAGCTCAGACTCAGACTCAGACTCAAACAGCAGTATCAAGGTTAGAAATTTAAAAATTCCTACCAAAGTATCAAAATACATTGACGAACTTTGTCTCGCCTTAAAGGCTCTCTTAAAAGGATTTCGAACCGAAAAGGGAGAATTCCAAACCGAAACAACAAGAAACGATCTTAATTGAAAAAGTTGAAAGTCTAGACAAGTCTCTTGCTGTTTCAAAAGAAAATGAGAATGAACTTTCAAAAGAAAATGCTTGCTTGAAAGAAGATTTTTTGAAAGTTACAAAGAAATTTTCATTGGGTTCTGAAAAGTTGGATAAAATTCTTTCTGTTCAAAAACCTTATTTTAATAAATCTGGTATAGGAATGACACATGAAACTATTCCTTTAATTGATTTTCCAAAGGTAAAGGAAAGAATTATGAGTAAGCCAAAAAAATCTTTTTATAAGAATCATTTCCAAAAAGTTTTTGTAAAACCTGTTGGCACAAATGCTTTTACATGTTCAAAATGCAAAAGTGTAGAACACTTTGAGAAGGATTGTCCCAAAGTTTGGATACCTATTAAGAAGAGCTGGGCAAGGACTGTTTATGCTACTAACAATGATGGACCCAAGAAAGTTTGGGTACCAAAAAAGACTTGAGTCTTTCATTTAAATGCAAGTCACTATCAAGAAGAAAATCAAGTGGTATTTGGATAGTGGCTGTTCAAGACACATGACCGGAGACTCAAATTGTTTCACAAAGCTCTCTCATGTAAAAGGAGGAAATGTTTCTTTTGGTGGTAACAACAAAGGAAAAATTGTTGGTAGAGGAACCGTGAAAATAGGAAACCTTACAATCAACAATGTTTCTCTTGTTGAAGGATTGAACTACAATCTATTAAGTATTAGTCAACTATGCGATACTGGATACAATATTAACTTTCAAGAAGATACATGTTCTGGAACAAGCAAAGATCCCTCACAATCCTTTACTGAACGAAGACATGGAAACATTTATTTGCTAGTTGTAGAGTCTGACAGTCCTCAATGCTTAATATCAATTCAAGATGAAGCCATTCTTTGGCATAGGAAACTTGGACATATCAACTTGAAGCAAATTGCAAAAGTTTCATCCAAAAAGCTTGTTCGAAGACTTCTAACCTCAAGTATCAAAAGCATGATTTATGCACTCCTTGTATACTTGGAAAACAGGTTAGAAATTCTTATAAATCTATAAATCAGGTATCCACTAATCGTGTTTTGCAGCTATTACACATGGACTTGTTTGGCCCAACAAGAACTCAGAGCATTGGAGGTAAAAGATATTGTTTGGTAGTAGTTGATGATCATTCTCGTTTTACTTGGGTTTTCTTTCTTGCAAATGAATCTGAAGCATTAACTTATTTTACTAAGTTTGCAAGGAAAATCCAAATTGAGAAAGGATATGCAATCTCAAGTATTCGAACTAACCATGGTGGAGAATTTGAGAATCATGATTTTGCTAAATATTGTGATGACTATGGTATTCAACATAATTTTTCATCCCCATACACTCCAAAGCAAAATGGGGTTGTAGAAAGGAAAAATCGTTCTTTGCAAGAAATGGCAAGAACTCTTTTGATTGAAAGTAATGTTTCTCCTCATTTTTGGGCTGAAGCTACTTCAACTGCTTGCTATATCATAAACAGAATTTTTCTAAGACCTATTTTAGAGAAAACACCTTATGAACTTTTCAAAGGAAAACAACCTATTGTTTCTTACTTTCATGTATTTGGTTGTAAATGTTTTATCCTAAAGAATTCTAGTGATAGAATTGGTAAGTTTGAAGAAAAATCAGATGAAGGTATATTCCTTGGTTACTCAATGACAAGCAAAGCCTTCAGAGTTTTCAACAAATGGAATCAAACTGTGGAAGAATCTATGAATGTGAAGTTTGAAGACTCAGTTCAAAATCAGACTCAACCTGAAGATTATGAGTCTGGCCAAGTGTCTACAAATTTTCTTGAAGAAAATCAAATCTCAGACACTCAGCGGCAAACCATTTCAACCATTCCAACTGAAGAAGAGCCTCATCAAAGTAACAAACCAACTACAAATTGGAAGCACAAATCAAGTCATCCTGCAGATCTCATCATTGGCAATATTAATAAAGGAGTTCGTACAAGATCTAAAAGGCATGAAGAATCAAGTGCTCTTGCACTTATTTCTGAGATCGAACCTAAAAACATGGAAGATGCATTGAAAGATGAAAGCTGGATTGAAGTAATGCAAGAGGAATTAAATCAATTCAAAATCAACAATGTTTGGGAGCTAGTTCCTAAACCAAAAGGTAAATCAATCATCGGTACTAAATGGGTTTTTAGGAACAAGCTTGATCAACAAGGAAAAGTTGTGAGGAACAAAGCAAGACTTGTGGCAAAAGGTTTCACACAAGAAGAAGGCATCGACTACGATGAAACCTATGCTCCAGTGGCAAGGTTAGAAGCTATAAGATTACTGCTTGCTTTTGCCTGTTTTAAAGATTTCAGGTTATTCCAAATGGACGTGAAAAGTGCATTCCTAAAAGGAATTATCCAAGAAGAAGTCTATGTGGAACAACCACCAGGATTTAAAGATCATAGAAGACCAAACCTTGTTTTCAAGCTGAAAAAAGCCTTATATGGCTTAAAACAAGCACCCTGAGCTTGGTATGAAAGGCTAAGTAATTTCTTAATTCAAAATGATTTCTCTAAAGATAAAGTAGATACTACTTTATTTATCAAAAGAGAAGGGAAGGATTTCATACTTGTTCAAATTTATGTTGATGATATAATATTTGGTTCTTTTAATGAAAAGCTTTGCAAGAATTTTTCAAAGTGTATGCAGAATGAATTTGAGATGAGCATGATGGGTGAATTAAACTTCTTTTTGGGACTTCAAGTCAAACAATTAAGTGAAGGAACTTTTATCCATCAAGAGAAGTATGCAAAAGACCTTATCAAGAAATTTGGAATGGAGAATTGCAAGAAAACAGAAACTCCTATGTCAAGCTCATCAAAGCTGGATAAAGATGAAGAAGGAAAGAGTGTAGACTAAAAGCTATACAGGAGTATAATCGGGTCACTTCTTTACCTTACAGCATCTAGACCTGATATTCTATTTAGTGTTTGCATTTGTGCTAGATTTCAATCTGATCCTAAAGAATCTCATATGACTGCTGTGAAGCGCATTATTAAATATGTTGCAACTATATCTAAGCTAGGTCTATGGTATTCCAAACAAGGAGACTTTACTCTCCTTAGATATTCTGATGCTGACCTTGCTGGTTGTAGAGTAAATAGAAAAAGCACTACAAGTACTTGTCAATTATTGGGAAACAGGATGGTGTCTTGGTTCTCAAGAAAACAGGGTACCGTGGCTCTTTCAACCGCTGAAGCAGAATACATAGCTCTTGGAAGTTGCTGCTCTCAAATCCTATGGATGCAACAATAATTGAGAGACTTTGGAGTTGAGGAATCAAGTACGGAAATCAAATGTGACAACACAAGCGCAATCAACCTCACAAAGAATCCAATACTACACTCAAGAGCCAAGCACATTGAAATCAAGCATCATTTCATTCGAGATCATGTTCAAAGTGATGAAGTTGTGATTCAGCATGTTGATTCAAAAAATCAATTAGCAGATATATTCACAAAGCTCCTAGAAAAGGCTCACTTTGAATCAATTCGCTCAAGACTGAGTATCGCAAGATTTGAAGATGTTCAGACTCAAAATTAAAGTCTTGAAAAGTTTAGACTCAACGCAAGGTCTGAAGGCGTTTCAGACTCAACCCAAGGTCTGAAGGCGTTTCAGACACAACGCAAAGTCTGAAGGCGTTTCAGACACAACGCAAGGTCTGAAGGCATTTCAGACTCAACGTAAAGTCTGATGGAGCTCAGACTCAAAGGTAAAGTCTGAAAAGAGTTCAGACTCTGAGGTAAAGTCTGAACACTTTAAGACTCTGTCTTTTAGTCTTTTTACGTATTTTAATTTCTCCATATTCTCTGCTTTATTTTATTTTTTAGTAATTGCTTTTCAAATTTTCAAAATCTCTTTTTACTTAATTTCTGACATGCAATTATGGTAGTTTACATCTTCAAAAAGGCAGTTTTCTTTTTCGAAATTACGGTTTATTTTTAGCAGTTTTTATCTTTACTTTTTGGCGACGATTCAGTATCCCGGTTTTATTTTCTCCTACTATTTATACTCTTGAATCGTCACTTTCATCCGCTACTACTCTTTTGCAATTCATCTCTATACTCATTCGCTTTCGAAACCCTAAAAGCTCCATTTGCCATTCCTGTTTCATCATCTTTTTCGATAAAAATCCCATCTTTTTAGCGAACAAGTTGAACTTTCGCCTGTGTTCCAAAAATGTCATCTCATAAGTCTTCCAGAATCGCCAGCAGGGGACCAGAGAGACAACCAGAGGGTCCTACAAGGGTGGACCTCACAGGAGAAGAGTCTCCTCAAAGGGAAGTAGAAAGTCAGCATTTTGAGGAAGGGATCACTGAAGCAGAGCCGGTAAGAACTCTTAAACCAAATGTTGCTTTTGATCTTTACAAAAGGCTTAAAGATGGAGGAGTAAGCCTAAAGACGATTAAGGATTTTTTGAAAGAAAGAGGATTTAAAAGTGAGTATATCTTCTTGCGGGAAATGGAGAAGATGAAAGTTGTTGAGGAAGGTACTGCACAAAGGGCGCTTGAAAACATTTCGAGTAATCCGCTTGACAATACTCCAACCGAGACCCTAGACGATGATGAGAGACTTTTCTCTCACTTCTAGCCGCGATTGGGTGTGGCTGCAAATTCTGTTTGTTCTTCAGGGAGTTTGTTTCGGTCTAAAGAGCATGAGCGAGTTTACACGAAGTTGTTAAAGAGGGATGTAGTAAATCCGAGAAGTGTGGATTTCGACTTCCTTGATTCTTTGAAAATAAATCTTAGCGGGAAGTTTGCTCGGCTGCAATTGGAGAACTTCTGCACTGATACGACAAATGCCCATTCTGAACTTACGGCATATTTTTACTCGAACTTGTCGTTTTTGGATGCAAATCGGTTGTCCTTTTCTTTTATGGATAAGGATTATATAGTTGATGTTGATACTTTGGCTGACATTATTGGGGTGGAAAGAAGGAGTTTTCAACCAATAAAAGTCTCTACAACCTTTGCCACTCTGGATATTGTGCGTGACAGTACCGTTGAAGGCAAAATATCCTATACTAGGATGAATGCCACAAATGTAATGCTACACAAAATCATCATCAACTGTATTAGGCCAAAGACAACCTCGAAGACTGATGTCTCCAAGACTGAAGCCAAGCTGATGTTTGCCATCAACCAAGGCAGACCCTTTTCTCTCCCACATGTTATTCTTTTCCACGTGTACAGAACTGTGGTTAAGGATAAGGGTCAATTGCCTTATTCATCGATCATCACCAAGCTGTTCAAGCATTTCGATATTCATATTCCTGCACCTCTATGCCTGATCAATTTAAGTCTGATGCTTGTTGGTCACAAGATGGTGATGAAGATAAAGTTTCCAGAGCTAAATGATGCATTAGAAAGGTTGAGGAAAGAGACACCTTCAAAGGGATCCCCATTGCTTCTTCAAAGAGAAAGGGCAAGGAGCCCATTGTTGAGCAAAAGCGTCGAAAAATCATCCCGCAAGATGAAGAGGATGAAGATGATGCCATGACTTTGTCTACTCTCTCAAAATTGAGGAGCCCTGTTAGTTTGAGAACAGAGGCTAGAGAGAGAACAAGAAAAGAAGCAGAGGAGAAGGAAGCTGAGAAGCAGAGGAAAGAGGAAGAGAAACAGAGGAAGAGAGAAGAGGAAAGGAAGAGAAAAGAAGAAGAAAGAAAAAGAAGAGAAGAAGAACAGAGAAGAAGAGAAGAGGAACAGAGAGAAGAAGAGGAAAGACAAAGGAGAGCAGAAGAAGGAGAAAGAAGAAGAGAAGAAGAAGAAGAGATGAGAAGAGAATAAGAAGAAAGAAGGAAGAAGGATGAAGAGGAAAGCAGAATGCAAGAGGATATGGCTGCAGGATTAGAGCCATCATTTGCTCAATTTGGGGAAGAGACCGAGAAACATCTAAGTGCTGATATGGATGTCGGCGAAGAATATTCAACTCCACCCACTGGCATCAACACAAGGGGAGCTGCTGCAGAACATGGAACGACATCGCCATTAGACTTTAGTGATGTGAGTAGGTCAGGTGCTGACCCTGAGGAGGTCTATGCATCTCATTTCCCAAAGCATGAAGAATCCTCTCCAATAGAGAAGGAAAGGGCTGAGAAGGATGCTCTGAGTTTCCAAACTCCTAGAACTGAATCTGCTAGTCCTAGTGGAGGTAACTCTAATTTGACAGCCTTTACACAGCTGTTAGATGTTATGTTGGACCTGAAAAAGCAGGTGTTTGGAATGGACTTCGAGCTGAGGGACTTAAAGAAGGCAATGCTGAGTACTTATGTCAATATGTAAGATCAGATCAACTCACTGAGAGCTCAAGTGGAATCAAATCAGAATAATGCAGAGTTGATTTCAGTGAAGGAAGCTCTTGCAAATCTCGAGAAGACAGTACAGGAGCTCAGCAAATTTCAGCTTGTTCGTTTCCCTGGAGAGCCCTAAAACCATTTTCAAAACCATCCTTTATTCACTCTACCTCCTTTGATGGGACAAAAAGGGAGAGAGTTTGCATATTTGAAGCTTGTTTTATTGTTTTGAACTTTTATTTCGCTATTTCGCTATTTTTATTTTGTTTACTTAGACTGTTTTTGATTTGGATTTTGATTGGGCTGTTTATTTGAACTTCTGTGACCTTGTGCTGATTCGATATTTGGATTTCTAGACTTGTGAATTTGCACTGCAGGATTATTATATTTGTGAGGATAATTGTTATTGGACTAACATTTTCTGTTTTGTAGAAATAATCCTCAAAAGTGTATATAAGCTATCTTTGCAGGTTATAAATTCACAAATCTGCCGAGGGTTTTGTCATCATCAAAAAGGGGGAGATTGTTGAAGAAAAATCCCTTGGAGTTTTGAAGTTGACAAAACAGCCTCGAGAGTAAGGTCTGAAGAATCCAAGACTCAGTCGGTTATGTCTGAAGAGTTCAAAGACCCAAAGGTTTTCCGTCTGAAGATAGTTAGACCCAAAGTTCGGTCTGAAGCTTTTCCGTCTGAAGACAGTCAAGACCCTGTTTCCGTCTGAAGACCTTCAAGACCCAAATCTAAGTCTGAAGACAGTTTACGATTTTGACAGGCTGACAGCAGGTTATTTTTATGGTTAAGGAAAGTAAGTTTTGGATATTATATTTCGTAACTTATCCATGGAATATCTCTGGCTGTGATTGTGAGCTTGGAAGATTTATTCTTCGGATTTTATCCGTTGAAGATCAAGCGTATTTTTGGAAGGATCTAATTTTGGGAACTCAAGATCCTAATTGTATGGGCGAAAGGGGATTGACGAGCTATTTTCTACTTGTATTTTCGGCGACGAGAAGATCACTTAAATTGATTCAGTCCAACGGGTTGATTGGATGAATTCTTGGAAAGTGTCAACTGGTATGGTTGCACGAAGACTATTTAAGGTGGATCGGTATTGCTCGAAAGTAATGAGAGACTTGATAGAAAAATCTCGATGTTAGAATCTCTGAAATCTCTTGTTCTCTAAAATCTCTCGTGCTCAAATTGTGTATCAAAGAGAGTCACTTATAGTGCGAAAACAAGAGGAAGCCGTAGGAGAGACTGTCTATTGAAGAAGTCTAGTTCGTGAACCGTAATGCTCTCATTTGCTACATAGTGATTATAGCCAATTGGTTGCCAGCATGGAGAGTGGACGTAGGCTTGGAATAAGCCAAACCACTATAATTTTTGTGTCAATTCTCTTTCACCCTACTCTATTTAATTTATGAATGCATGATCTGTTTGTTATTGATATTAGAGTATTCTACTGCAAAAGATTCCGAAAGAATTTCGTAATCACCTATTCACCCCCCTCTAGGTTGATTCACTAGCCTATTTCATGAATTCCATCTTATTGGCCATCATTTCCTAATAGAATTAGACATGGCATCTTTCCCACAGATGACCAAGTTCAAACAGAAGCAAATCCCAAATTCTCAAACGCTTCGATGGGCCGAATGGTTTTCAAAATACTATTTTGAAACCAAGCATATTCCTACAAAAAAGAATGTGCTTGCTGACTTCTTGTCAAGACCGAAAGCACCAGCAGAAATCAACATGTACATCAAGAGACCTGCTTTCCATATGCTCAACCATGGCGAGAAATACAAGATTGAGAAAATCAAAGATTTGCCAAGAAGGAAATATCCCCAGGAGATTATCGAACAAATCCAGCATGACAGTCTTAGTGAGAATATGGATAGTCTCATGTGGCAACGCCATACTGAACTATTTCGACTCAATGGAGGTTCGATCCTCTATCCTTTTGGGTTAAACTCAGACTATCCATTCATACATCCTCTTATCTGGAAAGAAGATGATTTCCTTGATCAACTCAAAATATTATCATGGTACTTAATCAATAAGTACTTAATAGCTTTTGAAATTCCAATCAGAAGATTCATTGCTAACTTCACAAGGATATTCTTACTCGGTAAAGGTAATGTTGAAAGAAAAAGTGATAAAAATCTTTTAGACTTTCTCAATTGGTTCTATCCTGCTACTCACTAGAAACATCTTTTGGAGAAAGAACTAAGAACCATGACACCAAATCCTGAAGTCCATACCATCTTGTTTTTCAAACATCCATGGCATTTTTTCAGAAATAATGGTAACATAATCAATGCCCCACAGATTATAGGAACCACATTCTATAAACCTCACTTGGACATCAGAGAAGCTCGAATTCACAAATCCTATTTAGAACCTGTTGGATGTTGTGAACACCAGTACCGAGAACTCTAGAGAATTCTTTGTCAAGAGAACAAAACCATTCCTGAAAATGTCTGGAATTAATGTACCCACTGCATGGGATCATTATGACCTAACATCAGAAGCTAAACAAGCACTCAAAGAATTCAGACAAGCCACGTCATCCCAGGAGCATGAAATGACAGATGCAGATGACATTGTCCAATCGACTCAAGACCCCTATGCTAGATGGGGAGGTCCTCTTTCCCAAGACCCCTATGATCAAGGACCATTGTCCTCTTCCCAAAACATGAACACATCTTTCTATGCATAATCAGCCAATTGGCCTCAGCCAAGCATTCCTGTCGACACTACAAGAGATGACAATGTGAACTGGGCACATGAAGAAGCACCCTCATCATATCAACCAAATCATATTCTTTTACCAGAAGATCTTGAAGCTCTTGAACAGAAATATGAGGAACGTCTCTTTGCAACCATGCACAACTTAGATGACTCAGACTATGACTACAATGCTCATGACGGGCGAGACTGCTGAAAAGCTGATTATCCGTACAATTTCACTGTAACAAGTTACTGTTCACTTTTACTATAGCACTAGGCTAGGGAAGGTACTGTTCACAATACAGGTACTGTTCATAGTGTGCGAATAATTCCCTCCCGGAAATTTCCAGTGCCTTTGTTCTGTTTCCGGACCTATGCTAGTTGGCCCTTGTATGTTTGTGACCTCTTATTGTCTATATAAGGCAAGGAGGGTGTATTGTGTTGGGCAGAGTCCCCTGAAGTAAAGTGGGTGCGTTTTGTGAAAAACCTCTTATGGCTTTCTAATTTCCTCTTCTTCTCTAATTTGGTAGGATCCTCCAAGAAATGCAGCTCGAGTATGTTAAAAACGTTTCCATTCTGGCATCTCTGAATGTCTCTAGACTCTGAACTAAAGGACTGAGTGGTTTTCTGCTAAAAAGCTGTCACTGAAGGGCTTGAACGGGAGTTGTTCGCCCACTATGGATGCATATCTGCAGGAAATCGACTCTGTCTTCCCTGATTCTAAGTCTAGGTCCATTCATGGTAGTGATCGAATTCTCTAGTCTTTCGCGTTTTAACCCTTTACAGCCTCACTCGATGGATTGATTAACTCATGAGTGATCAATTCAAAGTAAAATTACGATAAGTGCGTCAATGAAATGACTATTTCATAAATTTTGAAATAAAGTCAAATTTCGGGATATTACAAGTTTCACCAGATAGCTAATTAATGCTTGAAGATCATCTTGGACCTTTCTTCTCCTTCATTGCCGACTTTAGTGTGAAAGGAGCTTCCCCAACTATTTTCTTTCATCTTTTGAATCGTCTATTACTGATTTCATGGAGATGACGGCCACCACTTTAGTTGACTTATGTTTGCTTTTCTTTGGCCAATTACAGAAAGAGTCCAACTTCTTGCAGGTTTCCTCTAGAATTCTCACGTCTGCCGAATTTTGTGCATGCATTAATGAGGAAGAGAAAATGGACGTACATGAACTTCTTATTTCCTCTTTCTTTGTCTCTTTTGCGTGTTGTCCGTCCAGCAAAAGAGAGACCATCCTTTTGTGCATATTATCGACCACGAATCCCTACTTCTTGTTGCCTTTTGGTACTGATGCAAATGCAATTATATGAAATGCAATTTTACTATTTTTATTTAGGGATTAAAGATTAATCTCTATTTTTTATGTAATTAATTATCAAATGATTTCTCAAAATTTAAGTGTCAATAATTATTTATTAAACTAATTTTAGAATCGTGGTGCACGAAAGTGTTTCAAAAGAAGCACTTTCACAATTCGTCAAAAGTAAACCGCACTGAAAAAGCAACAACGCTTTACGTGCCTTCCGGTTGAGCCTTGGTCAAAAGTAAATCGCACCAAAAAAAGCAACAAAGCTTTACATGCCTTTCAGTTGAGCCTTGTGAGGACTTTCGGAGTTGACAACAACAATTAGGTCCATCATCTAATGCATTTCCTTCCAAAAATTGGTGGAAATTCTCATTGACGGTGTAATAGCTTCTTTTTTAGGGCATTCACCTTGGTGCCACCCCTTTTGAAGAGATCAATTAAGTACCTTTACACAAAAGCAATTTGGAAATAATCGGCACCCTGTCTGGGCACACCTCACTGCATTTGAATTTCCCTCGCCATTACATAGCTTCTTTTTCGTCTTCTTCATTTTGGAATTGGTTCACAAGTCAAGGGTTTCGCTTCTCTCGTCATGTTGCAAAGATGGAGCCCCTGTAGTTTTTGGCAAATCGCGATCTGAGATGATAAAGTCAATTTTTGTCCCTGTTTTCATGCCGATTTGGATTTTCCGGGTCGGTAGGCAAAGAGATTCCGTGTGATGGGTGGACTTAACAAGGAGCAAGAATAGAAGATTTGAACGGTGTTAATGGAAAAAGTGCAGGCGAGTGAGAAAAGGATTCCTGGAAAAATCCAAAGCATGGGTCTCACCGGACACATCTTGATCCACCAATGGAGTGATTTGATTCCCAACACTGACACTGAAGATGGGGGACCACGCGGAGGAACGGGAAAGACCAGCTACTTATTTTTCCAAATAAGAGTGTCCCTTGTCCAACAACTTCAGCAGAAACTGCAAAGAAGCTGCTGAACGTGTCAAAAATTGGTTTTAGAAATGCGTGATTCACTACAAAGCACAGAAGCTGCTGAACGTGTCAAAGATTGGTTTTAGAAATGCGTGATTCACTACAAAGCACACCATCCCAAACCCTAGAAGCAACTAAAAAAATGTGAACACGCGGTTTTCTCGTAGAACGTTTTCAGCTAAAGATTGTGACCACGCCGAGGAGTGACATTTTAAACGCACCCACCTGGGAAAGCGAGGTATTAGGTGCAAGAAAGACCCAGCGACGACAACTTTAGCAGAAACTGCAAGGAAGCTGCTGAACGCGTCAAAATGGTTTTAGGAATGCGTGGTTCACTATAAAGCACACCATTCCAAAATATAATGATGCAAACCTCATCTTTAACAGTTGTAGAATACACTTCTCCTTACAACCATGGCTTGTTCTCCTCCTTTGTGCACTCTCTTGATCCTTTCCTCCCTCGTCTATTCTCTTGTTATCCCCTTTGTCAATTCTCTTTCCTTCAATATAAGTAGCTTTGACACGAATGGAGGCGACATACTGCTCGAAGGAGTTGCGAGAACTGTGTCTGGATCCATTGAACTAACCAATAGCTTTCCCCAACCATCATCCTATCGAGTAGGCCGCATTCAATATTCCAAACCCATCGATATATGGGACTCTGTTACAGGGAGACAAGCAGACTTCTTTACTCGTTTCTCAATCACCATCGATACTAACAATGCCACTCAATACAGTGATGGTATTGCCCTTTTCCTTGCTCCTGTTGGGTTCCCATTCCCCCCTAACTCAGGTGGTGCATACCTCGGATTGTTCAATGCAAGCACATTTGATCGGGGTCAGAACCAAATTGTCATGGTTGAGTTCGATACTTGGGTAAACTCCGAATTTGATCCTCCGACGGAGCACATAGGAATCAACAAAAACTCACTCCGGCCGCTTACTTATACCCCTTGGAATGCTGGATCACACAGCGGCTATGCAACTGATGTTATTGTGACCTATAATTCTACTACCAAGAATCTTAGTGTATTCTGGTCATTTGGAGATGAGCCAGTTTCTCCAGATAACAAAAGTTCCTCGCTTTCTTGCCAAATTGATCTTGCTAATGTTCTCCCTGAATCAGTCGCAATTGGATTTTCGGCTTCGCAAGGCATCTACAGCGAGACGCACATCCTCAATTCATGGGAGTTCACTTCAAACTTGGATGTTGTACGTCCCCCATCAACAGATACATCAAAAAAAGGGGTAAAATCTAAGATGTATAGGTTGATAACATATATTACACTTCCCGTAGCATGTCTCTTGCTGGTTATTACAGCAGGTTCTTGCTTATTTATGATCAAGATGAGGAAAAAATGTGAGTTTCGGGCTCTGAGTCATATTGACAAAGAGATAGCAGCATTGCCACTGAAATTCTCTTATCAAGAGTTGTTTGTTGCTACAAATGGCTTTGCAAATGATAGAAGACTCGGCCAAGGAGGATCTGGCCAAGTTTACAAAGGATTTTTGAACTGTCTAGATCGTCTAGTCGCCATCAAAAGAATCTATGCAGAATCCAAACATTCGAAGAAGGTGTTCACCAACGAAGTGAAGATAATAAGCTGTATGAAGCACCGAAATCTAGTGCAATTTATCGGATGGTGCCAGGAGGAAGGTGAATATTTGCTTGTTTATGATTTTATGCCTAATGGTAGCCTTGATAATCATCTCTTTGGAATTAGGAAAAGTCTGCCATGGGATGTGAGGTACAAGATCGCTCTAGGATTGGCATTGGCCCTTAATTATCTTCATGAAGAACTAGAGCAATGCGTTCTTCATAGAGATGTGAAAGCCGCCAACATATTACTCGACACAAACTTCAACACTAAGCTTGGCGACTTTGGAGTGGCTAAGCTTGTTGACCCCCAGTTGAGGAGTCAAATGACTGATGTGGTAGGGACATACGGCTATCTGGCACCAGAATATATAAGTGAAGGGAGGGCTACTAAAGAGTCTGACATGTTCAGCTTTGGTGTTGTGGCTCTAGAAATCGTTTGTGGTAGGAGGACATATCAGGAAGGAGAATTTCATGTTCCGTTGCGCAAGTGGGTTTGGCAGCTTTACCTTGCTAGAAACATGCTTGAAGCAGCAGACGAAACATTGGGTTCGAGTTTCAATATGAAGGAAATGGAATGCTTGATGATGGTGGGACTGTGGTGTGTGCATCCAGATCCCAAGATGAGGCCAAAAGTAGGACAAGTTATAAGATTTCTTCAGCTAGAAGTCCCGGTGCTTGAGTTTCCACATGGCACCTATGAGGCCTCCACTTCATATCAACCATCAGCACTAAGAGTAGAGTCTTTCTCTGCTATGCCAGCAACACATGTTGACTTTTGGGAAAATGAAACGAATGTTGTGATGGATTAGTTATGCTCAGTTGACCTTTTCTTTGTTGCAATATATTGTCTAGGTGCCGATCAATTGGTTGATGTAGATGTCACAGAGACATCGGTGCCATTAAATATGTTCAATCAACCTTTTCTTTGCTGTAATGCCAACCCGTGGCAGTGCTTTCTTATCTTTTAAGTAGAAAGGTCCATTCTAGATATTAGCGTTGTTACATAATTTGGTTAATGTTACCTACAAAGTTATCGTATCCATTACCATTAAGTGCTTTGTAGGAGGAACTCGCTGCTAATTATAAATTTTCCTCTCCGAAAGAGAAATGTCGTACTCGATCAAATCTTTCAGTCCTACTACTGCTTCGGCATTTTTCAAGGAAATAATGGTCTGTCAAAATATGAACTTTTGTGTTGCTCTAAGGATCAGTTAATTTATGTAATAGTTGGACTTCTTTTGACTAGGTGAAAGAAATGTGGGTCTCTCTTGGTTTTTTAAAAAAGGGGAACAAAAGAAGTTGAAAAGTCAAAAAAGCAAAAGGAGGAGGGCTCGGCTAAATAAAGAAGCTGAGACTCCCTCAACCAAAAGGGAGAAAGTACTGGCTACGTGGACTCCACGTGTAAATCAGGACCCACGGTTCAGTGATTCAAAAATTTGCGTCATCCCCCTCCTCTGCTCTCTCACTCTCTCCTGTAGCCCTGGCCCAGCTCTCTGCACACACGCTCTGACGCTCTCCCTCCTCTGCTCTCCTCTGCTCTCCGTCTCCCTCCTCTCTCTCCTCTCTCTTTGTCCCCATTCTCCGTTCCGTTATAGGGAGAACAAAATTTGCCGAGGGTTCAGAGGAAAACATAAAGGTTGAGCCCCTCCGCCTCCGCTGGTTGCTTCCATCGCCCCCACCCTGACGCCGACGCCGCGCCGACGCTCCTCCGCCTCCCTCTCGCGACGTCCACTCTGCTCTCTCTCTCCCCCCCTCCATGAAGTCGTGCCTCTCTTCCAGCGAAACGCGACGCCGACGGCCCTCCACCTCCGCCTCCGCCGGTTTGCCTCCGTCGCCCTCGACTCTGACTCCGACGCCGACGCCCCTCCGCCTCCCTCTCCCGACCTGTAGTCCGCTCTCTCTCTCTCTCTCTCTCTCTCTCTCTCTTTCGTCCTCGAAGTCGTGCTCCTTAACTATTTATTTGTGTGGTTATTTTGCTTGTCCTATTTATAGTCTTCGACCTATATCGGCGTCATTCTGGTTGTTGGACAGAATTTCTTTTTCACCAGATTCACTACACAATTGTCGAAATGGCTATTGTTTTATCTCTTGTACGTGCGTCTGCATATACAATTGAAGAAATGGCAACTTTGTGGGCTTTGCAAGTAACAATTCTCGAAATGTCTGAAAGCTTTGTCTCTCTCCCTCTCTCTCATGGATGTTCAGGACCACAAGAGCACTATGAGGCAGGCATTAAAAGATTTTGCTGCAATCAATGTTAAATCAGGCCAGAGCCACCACCGTTTCCTGGGGGGCCTGCACATGCACCCTCCAGTAAAATCACTGGCCAGTTACCTGCTTTTTTTGCATAGGTAGGAACCTCCTGTGTTGTTGACTGAATATGTTCTGTTGTCTTATGCTGATGATTATCCTTTCTTGACTGAATCTGTTTTTCTTCTCTTCTTCCCCTTTTTCTTTATGTTTGATTTTTTCCTGACAGGCAGAGGCCAAGTTCTGCATCAGAGTGACCACAGCACACTAATGATGGGAGGTCATTGTGAATTTGCAATATTGAATTGTGTTTTCTGAATTGACAGCTTATTTTAGCGTGGAGCAGGTATCAGCCTTGCTTTCTAAATTGACAGATTATTACTCTTTTGTCTACTTGTGGAGTCAAGGATCGTACTTTTGAAAGGAAGCAAAGAGAGGCGCTATGCCAATTGGATGCTATTTTGACGGATCCTCTGGTGGCACGGCATGCGCTGGAGCTTACGTCTCCTGGAGAGAATACGAAGGTTCTTCTAGAAATACTTATCTGTGGTTATGAGCCAGATGTGGAACCCTTTCTATCAATGATGCTTCGACCATTCTGTGCATCGAAATTGCTTGACTTGCGTACCAAAGCAAGGATCTTTGTGCCAAATGGAAGATCAATGATGGGATGTTTGGATGAAACGAGGACTTTGGAATATGGTCAGGTGTTTGTACAACTCTCTAGGGTCGGAAATTTGCAGATTGGAAACAATACCATGCTAAAGTTGAGCAGAAGTGAGTCACCGCTCGACACCTTTATCTTTCAGGGAGAGTTGGTGGTTGTGAAAAACCGTTGCTTGCATCCTGGAGATGTCCGTGTCTTAAAGGCTGTTGATGTTCCATCTCTGCACCATATGGTTGATTGCATTGCTTTTCCTCAGAAAGGAAAAATGTAAATTTTTTCCTTTTACTGCTGCCTGCTGGTACTCATTTTTTTACTATGTCAGTTCTTCTCATTCCCACCGAGTAACAATCTTGGCAGTTGAGTCTGGACGCATTTCTCTCTGTTTTTTTCTTTTTCAATATTTATTGTCTGAACCCTCCGGTCTCTGCCAACCGTTGGCCCCCCAAAATAAAAGGAGAAAAAACCTGGTGGGTTTGTTTGGTAATTGTGATTATTTTATAAAAAGGTGGAGGGTACACTAGTTTGTTCATAAAGATACCAAGGTGGTGTTGACAATGTGCAAAATGTTTTATGGGAAATATTTTTCCAAGGCTCTCAAGGACAGAGTATTAAGCATGTGAATGAACTGAATGACGTATCAGCATTTTCTTTGTTTGGTCATGTACTTATTTATATAGATAGAAACATTCATGCAACTGGGGTGCGCAAAAGATATTGTATGAACAAACCCATGTCATCCATCCTAGAAAACCATCTGTAAGCAGATAAAATCATGATCACATTACTTCTCAACTCCATGTGTAAAGCATACTAGCATAGTGTAATCGAAGTTCCAATAATGACATTTCTATTGGGTCACTCCATCTACTATCCATAAGAAACGAATAGAAAGCAGACGTGGCACATAATACAACATGTGGATGAAGTGCAACATCAATCTCTACTATGTGTTGCCTGACATTTCAATCACTTATGTAACAAACACATTCGATGTACTACTATTTGCTGAAGTTACAGCACCTTTGGAATATAGGCCAACAATTTCTTCAAAACCTTATAGGCAACAGGCTTTACCTTGTTGCTGGTAGCTTTTTGGGTATTCGAAGAAAATCCAATTTGTTTTGGTCATACTCCATTCATTAAGGATGTGGATTTGGTTGTTATTTGTAACTTGTGTTTATATTTGCTAAGAATGACGATGAAATGCACTTTGCATGCATTCTCTGGTAGTCCATCTTATACCTAGATGGAGTTGTCATGCATCTATACCGAATGGATTCTAGAATGACATTCTCTATTTGTTATTTTTTGCTTTGATGAATTTCAATGGAGAAACTTGTGATTTCAGGTTAAAGGTTGTGAAGAAGTCATTTCTACTTTACGCAGTGGTTCAGCTGCAGAGAAAGCGCTCACCATCACGCGAGATAAAGGTTTGTTACTTCCTAGGAGATCTAGGCACCGATTGACACCTGGAACTGTCAAATTTGCCGCTTCATGTCCTCTCACTTGAAGGAAGCAAGTGGTTGACTGTATTAGAACTGGCAGACAAGATTCGGGTTAGTATTTAATAGATTCCAGTCAGGGTGGTGATTGGTTCTTCACTGTTTATCTGATTTAGCCCATTACTTATAGAAATCTGGACTGCGGGATCTCACCACAAGCAAGACACCAGAAGCTTCCATTTCTGTTGCTTTGACAAGGGATACTTAACTTTTTGAAAGAATAGCTCCTTCAACCTATCGTGTCAAATCTACTTATAGGAAGGATCCAGCTGATTCTGAGTCAATTTTGGCAGAAGCCAGAAAGAAAATAAGAATATTCGAGAATGAAATTTTATCTGGAGAAGATGCTGATGAAGTGGAAAGAGAGGATGAAGGGGAAAGAGATGAAGAATTTGAAGGTGATGTTGATGAGGATCTTGAAGTCAATGATTTAGGCACCACATCGAGTGCTAACATTGATGTGGACCAATGTGGTCAAGCGAATGCTTGTCCAGAAATTGGAAAGGAGAATGTTTCTGATGATACAAATTTGCAAAATGAGATTGAATTAGGCGTAGAATCTTGCACTATTGCTGGTTCCGTGGATGTGTCATCCAAGCACTGCCACTGGGCACCATAAGGATGCTGACGATTTTTGTGGTGGTAAAGATGATCAGGAAAGTGTGGAGATTGATGAAAGTAAGGTGAATCGTGGGTTCGTGGACTTACTGAAGGGGAATATTCTTGTCACGACCCGAACTCCGAGCACATACACATCTCTCCGTGGTCGAAATAAATTTGCGACGTCCCAAGAAGTGTCACCGACCCATTCATTATTATTCGCATGCGGAAAACGTAAAACAATCTCCATACAACATAACAGTGGGATAGAAACGTAGGATAGTATTTTCACAACCACACATACAATACAGTAGTACTTAAATACAAACCAGTTTAACAACCCAAGGTTTAATACAAAAGTGAAGCTGTTTGACTACCAATAAGTTAAGCTTCTATTTACAAGACGAGGGTTTGCCAATATACTATCATACTTCTCAACCCTTCTAGGGTGAACTGTCACCCATCCCCAGTCTCAACGGAAGACCCGTCATCACCTGGGAGAAGGTAGAGAGACTTCTATTTTTCCTTCCCTGCAAACCACTTTACACGACCTAGCCTTCCTTCATCTAGGGACCTGAAAATGTTAGCCCACTAAGAGGTGAGATCACATCTCAACAAGTCAATCTACTAAACCCAGATTAGGAGAATGGTACATATAACATACAATCTAGTCACCCTTCTTACCCTTTCTCATCAGTTGCATTTTCCTGCACGTTAGTGGCATTCAATTATACAATATCACATTGACATTACCTAGCAGTTGAATACTTCAATGCACATACAGATAGGGATGCAGATGTCAGATCATTGACCGTAGCTAATTTTTAACAGATAACAGTCATCTGGTATAACCGGGCTTCGCCTCACATCGTTAAATGCAGCAACATCTACATCTAGACGGCATTCCAATTAAGGAGCATCGGCCCAGCCTCCACTGCGACCGGCATCCGTTGACTTGGGGCATTCCCAAAGAAGCATCGTCCGGGCCCAAAGGCACGTGACGGAATCATGTCGTGAATGCATATGATTGATGTCACATTTCAATAATCAAATATGCACAGCATCCACAGCATCAATTGAGCAAATTGCATAGCAAGAATTCTTTAAAACAAGCATATACTTTTATCATCCAAATTGACAGAACACTACCCAATAATGCTCTCCCAATTTCGAAGTCAGAAACTCACTCATATGGTCTCGAAAAATTCTCAAATTTGGACACGTGCTAGAAAACATATAAAAAAACATTTTTCATGAAGACACCAAGATCCAGATCCCTCTGGATTCGGCCCAGAAATTCTTTCTATCCAGCACAAAAATCGGGTCCAGTTCCAGAGAGTCTAACTCATCGAAATCAGTTCGGTTTTGGGTGGAAATCTTGTCCATTTGATTTGAAATTCGAGTATGTTATATTAGAATCTGTGAGGAACAACTTTCATAAAGGAACCAATTGGAAATTCGACCTCTAAAGGTAGGTAACAACCCTTGAAATCATGGCAGGTCACGGGTTACAAAACTGTCCAAAATACTGTTCCGAGGATGACGTCATTAAAATCGTCATCTTTTTAATTTATGATAAAAATATATATTATTATTTAGGATGTCCACAACATTTCTTCAGAAGGAAATTTCTTCAAAATCACATCACAAAGTTGTCCACGAAATTAGCAAGATATACATGTCCTGGAAACTGTTTCAGAAAACAGTCTCTGTTCTATTCCGAATCTCTCTCCACGACTTTTATTTTGCTCCATAAATCCTATCTAAACTTTTATATGGACATTATAACATCCAATATTCATCCACATATAGCTTCATCTACATAGTTCCTCCACATAAAAATCCCTAAAGAATGTACTCAGCCCCTAATCTACGTTTAGGAGACGACTTACCGTTAAATCTAATGACGATCCTCACTTGTGGCCAGACGGCAACACAAGGACAGCCCTGGAGGTGTTTTGACGATGATTTGGACTCGGCACAATGGCTGGAGGTGTCGTTGAGTGACCACCACAGCAACACACAAAGTCCTGGATTTTCTTGAGGAGGGAGGAACGCACGAGACCTTGCTGTTCAGTTGTTGTTTTGTTGTCCAAGGGGGAGCAAGAATGGCTGAATAAACTAACTTAAAGGAGAAGAAGACAAGACTTTTTATGGCTGTGAAAGGGAAAGGAAATTGTTGTAAGGCTGGATAAGGGAAAGAGAGAGACAAGTGCACGGCAGCAGGGGAGAAGAAATAAGTGCAGAAGAAAAACAAAAGAGGGTAAAGCAGAAGACTAAGACTCTTCGGCTGAGAGAAAAGAAAGGAAAGAAAAATAACAGACAAGAAAGAAAAGGGAAAAGTTAAAAAGGAAACCCATTTGCTGCTGCATTTCGATTTCCTACGGCAAGAAGAGGAGAGGGAAAAGGAGAAGTAATTGTAGAGAAATTACTCAGCATTCACTCAGCATTTACTCAGCATTTACCTTTGCCACCTATCACCATCAAAGGCTGTGACATCCCGAATTTTGGGCCCTAATTTCGATTGGATAAATAGGGCCGGGTTCGTTCAATTGAAGCCGGGGGTTGTGAAATTGAGGAATATGAGGGATTTTTGGATAAAGAAAATAATCAATTTGATAAGTGAGACATCAATTGATTTTATGGAAATCAATTTGAATTGAATTAAGGGAAATTATAAGGTTCGCCTCTGGTCGTACTTTTAGGATTTAAATTGGTTCAATGGACAAGCCAAGATGTGAATTAAAGTGTGGGGACATTGGATTAATTTTTATGGACTTCAATTGGATTTAATTGAAAGAAAAATTGAAGAAATTAAGCGCGCAAAGTTTTGGACCCCGGCGGAGAAAGAAAGTGCACCTATTGGAGAAGTTGAGGGAGGATAGTGCACCATGACATCATAGTGATGTCATGGTGGGCCACTAGAGGAAAGAGAGAAAGAAAGAAAGAAAGAAAGAAAGGAAAAGGAAAAGGAAAAAAAGGAAAAGGAAAAGGAGGAGAGAGAGAGTCTTCTTCAACCTCAAGGAAGAGAGAGAAGAGGGAGAGGAGAGAGAGGGAGGGTCGGCCGAGCAGCGCCCCCCCGTCGACGTCGTCCGCTCGCCGTTCGCCAAGCCGCCGCCGCACCGCCTCCCTCGCGTCGCCGCACCGCCGCTCCGCCGCCTCTCCGCCACCCGCCGCCTCACGCCCGCGCGCCGTCGCCCCCCCTCCTCGCGCGGCCGAGCTTCCAGCAGCTCGTTTCAGCCGCCTCAGCCATCGCCGAGCCGCCGCCGCACGCCGCCGTGGACCGCTCCGCCTTCCCCGCCGTTCCTCCGCCGCCCCCTCGCCCCAAACCGCCGCCGTTAGCCCCCCTTTCCAGCCGTGGACAGCAAACCCAGAAAATGGGTTTTGCAGCCCCTTCCGGGCCCGTTTTGGCCGCCTTCCCGGCCCGGATGCTAGGCCCGCTTTGGAGTTTATCGATCCCGGCGTCGCGCTCGTCGTTTTGGTCCGTCCGGCGCGTTAATCGGGTGAGTTACCTCACTAATCCTTGATTAGCCGGTTAATTATGCCCTAAGTATGTTTAATTTGAATTAAGTGTGTTTAGGTGGTTAGATTAGATTATTTTAATGTAAGTTGGATTAAGGAAATTGGATTAAGCTTAATTGGGTTTAATTAAGTTTAAAAGAGGTTAATTAAAGTTAATTGTGATGTGACTTATTTAGATTTTAATTTAGAATTATTTAATTGGTTGGAAATTCGGATTATTAAAATAATATTAAAATATTCCGAAATTAATAAAATATTATTTAAAAAAAACGGAAAAATTTATTTTTAGCCCCGGTTGCTCAGAATTTCGTGCTTGATCGCCGTGATGTTAGAATTTAAATTTGATGCTTGATTTGTGGCGAATTGAGTGTGATTGCGTAAATTAGGGGTTATGTGTAGAAATTCCAATTGTAGAATTTGATGGGGATTTGGCCATGATTAACCGCCTATTAGAGGCCGTGCCTATTGAGGCCGTGATGAACCGCCTAGGAAAGGCCGTGCCGAGTGGGGCCGTGATGCCACTAGTTGTTGAACCGCCTATTAGAGGCCGTGCCTATTGAGGCCGTGATGAACCGCCTAGGAAAGGCCGTGCCGAGTGGGGCCGTGATGCCACTAGTTGTTGAACCGCCTATGAGAGCCGTGCCTTGTGAGGCCGAACCACCTATTAGAGGTCGTGCCTTTGGGGCCGTGATAACCACCTTTTGAAGGTCGTGCCGAGTGGGGCCGGGATGCCACTAGTGTTGAACCACATTTTCGAAGGTCGTGCCACGTGGGGCCGTGATACCACCGATTGTTGAGTCGACCCTTAGGGTCGTGGTTGGGAGCAGTGATTGATTTGATTGAATGACATGTAATCGGCCGAGCCGATTGATCGCTGAGACGATCCAAGTGGTTGATTGGTTGATGATGTGATTGTGCCGTGCTTTATTTAATTGTCATAATTGCACGTGATTGAATGAGATAAATTGTACTAACTTGCAGGCGCGGACTGTTGCGAGGTAAGTCTTCTTGATGTGTGGTTAGGTCATGCTGGGGTGTATTTTCTTTCTAATAAGGGCTTAGGAGGGGTGAACTTGCCGAGACAATGTCTCACCCCGTTGTGGGAAACACATTTCGGGGCCGCGAGATGAGGATTCCAGGCGGAGTCGGGTGGACTGCAGTGAAGTTGGGCAAGGAGTGCGAGCCAAGAAGATGGAGGATCGAATCTTTTTAGTGGCCTTAGGACTGTTTCTTTCTAGATGGCGAATCGATCCCTAGTGTATAGACCTCGACCCAGTTTGGCTGCATGTAATCCTTATTTGATTTTATGTTAGCATGTTGGTTTGTATTAAATTGATTTTTGATTCCTGCTTTTCTATCCCGCTTTTAAATTGTCAGGAGATTCTTAATACGTTCCGCATGCGCTTAATAAATTAATTCGAGTCGGCGACACTACCTGGGAATGTCGCAATTTCACGACCATGGCGGGTTGTTCACGTGTCTCGGGGTTCGGGGCGTGACAACCCCGTTTAAGTGGTATCAGAGCATGGTCAGTGAATGGAGTGATAAGGGCGATGAGTCATGGGATAGTTAGTAGGAAAGGCTTTAATATTATAACGCATGTGATTGGTAGTTGCTTGGTAGCTTGCTTGTGTGGTTGCTCAGTGTTTGTTTGGGAAGCGGGCGTCTGTGTTGAGCCTGTTGCTTGAGTGACCGTGTGTCGAGGGCCGCCCGTGAGGGTAGTAGGCCCCGTGTTTCGGGCAAAGCTGCTGTTGAAAGTTGGTGCCCGTTGTGCCCCCGGGTAGTGAGCAAGTTGGGGCCGGTGTGAGTGGTGAAGCATTGTCTCTAGTCAATCTTTGGGGTAGTAGCCCCCGAAAGTTCAAGGCTTGCTCGGTTTTTGTGGATGCTTGAGAGGTTGGGAGACAGAATCGTCAGTAGGCCGCCGCTTCAGTCGCTGTTGCCGCCATCACCGTCAGTGCCGCCAGGGCCGTGACCGCCGTTGTTGTCGTTGCTTCTACCGCTGCTAGGGTTGTGACTGTTGTTGTGACCATGCCTGTTGAGGCCTGTTATGGAAATCTGATCGAGGATCAAGCCATTGTATCTGAGTTGAGGTTTCAGGTTGCCCGATTATTGAGAATGAATTATTCCTTACATCTGGTAAAGGTGTAGGTCTTACAAATGATAATCCTCTGGAAGCAATTGCTGGAAAATGCCATGTCATCTGCACTTCAAAGGACATAAGGAATCCGCAACCTTCACGTGAAGATCTTCAAAAAGCTGACTTCGTCTTTTCTCGTACATTTGATGTCGCGCATCTCAAAATAATGGATAAGATAGAAAAGGTGTTGAAAAGGTTATCTGTCACGACAAAGTGGATGAAGACCCTCACAATAATGCGTTGCTAAGTGAAGCAATAGTTAAACCATTGGGCGATCACAATAGGCCATTGAAGAAGCGAAAATTGGATGCTTCAGAGATATTCGTGGGGGATGAGCTCAAGAATGATGAAGGCAAATCAATTGATGCCGTCGAGCATCAGGCTCCACTACAAAGAGGAAGTACATCTGAGAATAAATTGAGTAGAAATCTCAATGAATCTCCGAAAGGAGAGAGAGACCTCTTTTTGAAGCCAGAGGAGAAATTGATGGAACTCTCTCATGGGAAGTTGGATGAAGTGTCCTATCATCAATCTCCTCAAAAGGATGACAAAAACAACTATGAAGCATTGCAAGCTCCTTTGCCAATTGATGTCGACAAGAACACATAGCTCAAGAAGCTCTCTATTAGTTTGAATCGTGACAGTATTATAATTCAGTTTGTTCAGTTAACGTACGGAAGTTTGGAATCATTGAAAGTCAAAGAGGGACTTAAATTCTTGTAAATAGTCATGGAAGATGACCTGGTTCGCCTCGTTAGTTATCGAATCTACGTGGCAACCGTAAGGGATGCGTCGCTTGAGGGATCGAATATGGAGAACACGATTGTGGTACAGAAAGTTTCCTAAAAGTATGTTATGGAGAATTGTCAGGTTGGTTGTCAGGGTTGTTGTCAGGAAAAGAAATAGAGTCGTGATTGAATTAATACCCGGAACAGAGCCGGCCCCTAAGGCTCCTTACCGGATGGTGTATCTGAGTTAAAAAGGATTGAAGGTGCAGATGCAGGAATTTGAATAGGGGATTCACATATTCCAGTGCATCACCTTGGGAAGCACATGTTCCATTCGTGATGGAGAAAGTTGGTCTGTTGTGGTTGTACATTGATATTTCTCAAGACCGACTGGAGGTCAGGGTGTTATCAATTGAGGATCAGGAAGAAAGACATGTCGAAGTTGGCATCGTGCGTTCAATACGCGATCATGAGTTCACCGTAATGTTGTGTGGCTCCGACGTACCTTAACGGTTTGTTTGGGTCTTATGAGCAGAATGTGTAAGGGTACTTAAATCAGTTGTGATTGTGTTCAGTGAAGTTATCCGGGTGTATTCAGAGAATGCCAAGGGGCACGAGAGACATTTAAGGATGATACTTCAGACCTTGAGGGCTCTTGAATTTCATATTAAGTTTAGTTAGTGCAAGTTTTGGATGACTTGTGTACCACTGGTAAGTCACGAGATTTCAGGCGAAGAAATCTTCGTGGACCCTGTCAAGATTAAAGCAGTGAACAATTGGCTGAGATTGACTACAGTAACAGAGATCCAGAGTTTTTGAGTTTAGTAGAGAGTTACAGACAGTACGTATATGGGTTTTCTTTCAATGATAGCATCGCAGTTGACAAAACTACTAAGGAAGGAAGAAAAGTTCGTGTGGATAAATGAGTGAGGGTGTAGTTTTCAAGAGCCTAAGAAGAGGCTGACCACTACACCTGTGTGGGCCATTCCATCTGCTCTTGGAGGGTGTGAGATTTTCAGTGATGCATCATTTAAAGGATTGGATTGCTTGATGATGCAGTATGATAGGGTTATTGCACGTGTGTCCCATCAGTTGAGACCTTATGAACAGAATTACCTGACAGACGACTTGAAATTCATAGCAACAATTTCCGCTCTGAAGATCTAGAGATGTCATTGGTGTAAAGGGGGACTCCAGATCTTTATCGACTGTCAAAGCCTCAAAATAATTATTCTCCTAAGAGGAATTGAATAAGGTAACGCCATGAACCAGATCTTTTAAAGGACTTGGATAGTGACATCCGGTATCACCCGGGAGGATGAAAGAAGTCACTGATGCTTCAAGTTGGAAGTGTTCAATTGTGCACAGACTGGCTAAAGTATAGAATTTATTTAAAAAGGGTTCAACATCTGGTTTTCAAAATTGAGGTAGGCTACCCTTTGAATTTAATAGCCGCCCTAAAAAAAAAATTGAAGTTTGAAATTTGAAAATTGAATCAGATGCTCAAGTCTTAATCGGCACCTAATCGACAGACAGAGATGTTCAGAAAGTCTGTTAAGAGGATACTAGTAAGGAAGAGATTGATTTTGAGATTTCTGAGGATGGAAAGTTCGAGTTCCATGAGTGATTGAATACACTTGACAGTGTAGCACTCAAGGAGAAAATCTTGTCAGAAGTTCACTATGGTATGGCAGTTTTGACCAGATGGTGCGGGTGAGTCAAGACCGGCGTCAGTTAAATTGGTAGGCTGATATGAAGGTAGATATCGCCAGGCAGGTTGCAAGTGCCAGAGTTGTTAGTAAGTGGAAGTTCAGTAATGCAGACTCAGAGAATTTTAACATCACTCGAGAGTCCCCAATGGGAATGGAAAATATATCACAATGGGACATTGTGATGAGCTTACTAAGGATTCAGGAGATTACTGATACCATTTGAGGACAGTGGCCGAATGATGGATGGAGTTGGTCCGCTTTGGTATGATACGAATGGATCTTGTTTGGGTGTGCAACATCCAGGTTTATGGATTCTGACTTTGACTGGATAAGTTGGGCGTTTCATCGACGCGACTTTAGTGTTTTTCTTTGAGTTGGCCACTCACGAGATAACTAGACTAGCTAGGTGAGTCATTAAGGACTTTAAGGCAAATTGACTTGACGATTCGACCAGGGATCGACTTCTCGACCATGTTCATCTTTAGAGATCATTGCAAAGCACAAAGATAAAAATCGAATTAAGATCAAAGATAGATCAGTTGGACTGAGATGAATGACCAATCGAGGGTGACCCCACTGAATTGGAAAACTCTCATCAACTGACACTAATTTGATTTTTCTGTCGTTTTGGTACCCTGTGTCCGTATTTGAATCCTCGAGATTTTCACGACAATCGAGAATCGACACTGTATCGAGTGGGTTCATTGTGGCTCGAAGGAAATCGACCACGAGTCATTTGTCCTAAAAAGTTCTGAGAACTACCTAGTAGCCTAGGTCACACCAAAAGTGCGTCAGAGTGAAATTAACCGCTAATCTAAGTTCGATTTCAATAATTTGAGATTTTGTCATATCTCGGAGTGAGTATATCGAAGTGTGTGGACATCGGATAATTCACCGGCATGGAGTGCCGAGGGTAATTTATATTTCGGATCCAAATCAGAGATTTCAAGTTTTGGCAGAGTTTTCAGAGGGGTTCTTTCAAGGGGGATTCTTTCTTAAGCAGTGCTTAACAAAGGGTACAGAATTCAATGGTAAAAAGAAAGTGAAGAAAGATCACAGACCAGAGTCGGCTCAGAAATCAGTGTTTGCAGTGGTCAGATCAGTGTCAGAGTGAATGCTAGACGGGCCGTCGAAATTTTCAATTATTGAGCTTCGGAAGTTCGTTGGGGAGTTGAGAATAAGAGATCGATGATGTGAACGACAGGGTGTCATATATGAGAACTTCAGTTCAGTTGCCGATTCAGAAAGAGCAGATTTGGTATACCAAGATAGTATCCTGGATCGAAATGGTCGGACATCACGAAGAGACCGAAGGACTAGTTTGGAATAGTGAGACCCATGGCAACGGAGATACCCCGCCTTTTGCATGAGGATTGGTAAAGATTTAAATTTCGAGGACGAAATTTTTATAAGAGGAAGAGTTGTGACATCCCGAATTTTGGGCCCTAATTTCGATTGGATAAATAGGGCCGGGTTCGTTCAATTGAAGCCGGGGTTGTGAAATTGAGGAATATGAGGGATTTTTGGATAAAGAAAATAATCAATTTGATAAGTGAGACATCAATTGATTTTACGTGAATCAATTTGAATTGAATTAAGGGAAATTATAAGGTTCACCTCTGGTCGTACTTTTAGGATTTAAATTGGTTTAATGGACAAGCCAAGATGTGAATTAAAGTGTGGGGATATTGGATTAATTTTTATGGACTTCAATTGGATTTAATTGAAAGAAAAATTGAAGAAATTAAGCGCACAAAATTTTGGACCTCGGCGGAGAAAGAAAGTGCACCTATTGGAGAAGTTGAGGGAGGATAGTGGACCATGACATCATAGTGATGTCATGGTGGGCCACTAGAGGAAAGAGAGAGAGAAAGAAAGAAAGAAAGAAAGAAAGAAAAAGGAAAAGGAGGAGAGAGAGAGTCTTCTTCAACCTCAAGGAAGAGAGAGAAGAGGGAGAGGAGAGAGAGGGAGGGTCGGCCGAGCAACGCCCCCCGTCGACGCCGTCCGCTCGCCGTTCGCCAAGCCGCCGCCGCACCGCCTCCCTCGCGTCGCCGCACCGCCGCTCGCCGCCTCCCGCCACCCGCCGCCTCACGCCCGCGCGCCGTCGCCCCCCCTCCTCGCGCGGCCGAGCTTCCAACAGCTCGTTTCAGCCGCCTCAGCCGCCGCCGCACGCCGCCGTGGACCGCTCCGCCTTCCCCGCCGTTCCTCCGCCGCCCCCTCGCCCCAAACCGCCGCCGTTAGCCCCCCTTTCCAGCCGTGGACAGCAAACCCAGAAAATGGGTTTTGCAGCCCCTTCCGGGCCCGTTTTGGCCGCCTTCCCGGCCCCGGATGCTAGGCCCGCTTTGGAGTTTATCGATCCCGGCGTCGCGCTCGTCGTTTTGGTCCGTCCGGCGCGTTAATCGGGTGAGTTACCTCACTAATCCTTGATTAGCCGGTTAATTATGCCCTAAGTATGTTTAATTTGAATTAAGTGTGTTTAGGTGGTTAGATTAGATTATTTTAATGTAAGTTGGATTAAGGAAATTGGATTAAGCTTAATTGGGTTTAATTAAGTTTAAAAGAGGTTAATTAAAGTTAATTGTGATGTGACTTATTTAGATTTTAATTTAGAATTATTTAATTGGTTGGAAATTCGGATTATTAAAATAATATTAAAATATTCCGAAATTAATAAAATATTATTTAAAAAAAAAACGGAAAAATTTATTTTTAGCCCCTAGGTTGCTCGAATTTCGTGCTTTGATCGCCGCCTTTGTGATGTTAGAATTTAAATTTGATGCTTGATTTGTGGCGAATTGAGTGTGATTGCGTAAATTAGGGGTTATGTGTAGAAATTCCAATTGTAGAATTTGATGGGGATTTGGCCATGATTAACCGCCTATTAGAGGCCGTGCCTATTGAGGCCGTGATGAACCGCCTAGGAAAGGCCGTGCCGAGTGGGGCCGTGATGCCACTAGTTGTTGAACCGCCTATTAGAGGCCGTGCCTATTGAGGCCGTGATGAACCGCCTAGGAAAGGCCGTGCCGAGTGGGGCCGTGATGCCACTAGTTGTTGAACCGCCTATGAGAGCCGTGCCTTGTGAGGCCGAACCACCTATTAGAGGTCGTGCCTTTGGGGCCGTGATAACCACCTTTTGAAGGTCGTGCCGAGTGGGGCCGTGATGCCACTAGTGTTGAACCACCTTTTCGAAGGTCGTGCCACGTGGGGCCGTGATACCACCGATTGTTGAGTCGACCCTTAGGGTCGTGGTTGGGAGCAATGATTGATTTGATTGAATGACATGTAATCGGCCGAGCCGATTGATCGGGCCGAGACGATCCAAGTGGTTGATTGGTTGATGATGTGATTGTGCCGTGCTTTATTTAATTGTCATAATTGCACGTGATTGAATGAGATAAATTGTACTAACTTGCAGGCGCGGACTGTTGCGAGGTAAGTCTTCTTGATGTGTGGTTAGGTCATGCTGGGGTGTATTTTCTTTCTAATAGGGGCTTAGGAGGGGTGAACTTGCCGAGACAATGTCTCACCCCGTTGTGGGAAACACATTTCGGGGCCGCGAGATGAGGATTCCAAAGTCGGGTGGGCTGGACACAGTGAAGTTGGGCAAGGAGTGCGAGCCAAGAAAATGGAGGATCGAATCTTTTTAGTGGCCTTAGGACTGTTCTTTCTAGATGGCGAATCGATCCCTAGTGTATAGACCTCGACCCGCCTTGGCTGCATGTAATCCTTGTTTGATTTTATGTTAGCATGTTGGTTTGTATTAAATTGATTTTTGATTCCTGCTTTTCTATCCTGCTTTTAAATTGTCAGGGGATTCCTAATACGTTCCGCATGCGCTTAATAAATTAATTCGGGTCGGCGACACTACCTGGGAATGTCGCAATTTCACGACCATGGCGGGTCATTCACGTGTCTCGGGGTTCGGGGCGTGACAAAGGCCCCACAAGGTTTCCAACGTTGCCTCTTCTAAATGAGATGAAGGAAAAGGTTGAAATCCATGTAGGCATGCTGAATCCGAATTTGAAGTGGGTTCTCGTAGCTTTTTCCCATGGAGATTGACTTCCTATCCCTATCAAGTGGTCCCCCTCCTACTTTATGCATCATTATTTCACACAAACGGCATGGGAATTGAGGTGATGAAATCTATGGGGCATGCCTGGTTACGAATTTTCTTTTCTTGTTGAGACTTTTCCCTTTTTTTTTCTATTTGCCAAATCAACACTTAAGTTAATAGGGTCAAGTCCCTTGGTAGACACTTATAAATCCTCGTTTAAACTTCTATAACTCTTTTTCCAATTGTTTCATAATAAATGCCCAAACCTATTTAAAAAAGTGGCATTTCCTTTTTATTCTTTTAATTTGTTATTCTTGCCTCTTTTCCGTTAATAATTCCCGTCGTCCATAAAATTTGGAAAGATGCAACAACATTCCCTGGGATTAATTGTGACACGTGAAAATTCTTAATTTCTGTAATCGACATCATTTCCTCGGTTAATTTCAGTCAAATGTGATTTTAGCGCAACTTAAACTATCAGTTAGTTTTTTTGGGAATTTTTGGTGCACTAACCCGTGGTCGATTATTCCCGAGCCACAACGTACATCTTCGACGCATTAACGACTCTCGATTGTCGTGAAAAATCTCGAGATTTCAATTACGAGCACAGGGTACCAAAACAACAGAAAAATCGGTTTAGTGCCGATCGACGAAAATTCTGTAATTAGATGGAATCACCCAGGTCTAATTTTATCTCAATCGAATCGACCTATTTCCGATTTCTGATAGATTTTCGACTATGCCGAAATGATCCTTGTAGACTAACACGGTCGATCAGTCGATTCCTGGTCGAATTCTCAAGTCTGTTGCATCAAAATTCTTTAATAACTATCCCGATTAGTCTAGTTATCTCATGAGTAATCAGCTCAGAGAATAGCGCTATAGGCACGTCGACGAAAAGCCCGATTCATTTAATTGAAAACAAAAGCAGAAAATCAGACTGTCACAATTCTCATCTCAGTGTTGAGTAGTGTCTGAATGCTCTTGTTGCTTTAATTGGTATTGCGAATGAGGGGAACTCAATTCGTGTTGTTCTTGAGGTAGTCGGCCTTCTGCATTTTACTGAAGAGCTTTGCTTTGGAAAAAAAGGAATTCTCTCCTAAAACTGTCTAATTTTTTGCAGGACCGGCTGGAAGCATCAAGTGCTCTGAAAAAGCAAATGTGGGTAGAGGCACAGTTGGATAAGTCTCGCCTGAAGGATGAGTTTACTGCTAAAGTGGATTTCTTGTCCTTATTAGGGAGCAAAATTGAATTTCAGCTTCAAAATTCTGTGGTGGATGGCGGCCACAGCTCCTGGCTTCTAGCTGATAATAAAAATAATGATTTTTCCGCAGAGAACCAAAATTCATTACTGGAATCGAGCTACAAGGAAGGGACTCTATTATTCATTGTTGTCAAATGCCATTGATGCATCTTTTGAAGGGGACTCCACTGCCCTAAAATTTGATTAACTAGAATAAAATCGCCAGTACCTAAATTACTCTGTTATATCTAAATTAAGTGTCCGTTCGTGGTGATTTCAGTGTCAGCATTTCCATTTCAATATCAATTGTGATGAGTGCCTTAGGGAATGCTTCACGAGAGATTCAAACCCCATTCTGCGGTCCTAGAGAGAAACTAAAGAAATGAATAATGAATGTCTCAAGAGTTCTGGTAAAGAAATCCACAATGGGGACAAAGAACGTTCACTTGAAAAAATATCGCGACATGCATGCTGTTTTCATTGAATAGACTAGCACCAGCATTGGATTGTTTGCCTCCATAACTATGACACTGGGATAAAAAGTAGTTCCTTATATATATTCACACATAAAAGTAATACATAACAATACCAAACTTATTACACACATAAAAGTAATATACAACGGACCAAATTTATTACAGATTGACATATATCACAGAAAGTACTGTTAGGATTGTCAAAATCATCAGGACAATTAGGACTGGAATCAATTTCTGCTGCTTCGTTTTTAACAGGGAGTCCACCCCTTGAGAAGACTTTCGCAGACTGCAAGTTCCTTCTAACATTCTCCTTGAATAGGGGATCCACTTCCAACAGCATTAGACGCAAGTGGGATTCCCTTATCCCACCTGTATCTAAGGACATCAAAAAAGCATCAAAAGCCTGCAAAAAAAAAAAAGGATAGAACAATGATATTAAATACACAACCTGAAACTAACAAACACCTTATTCAGAGAATAATGTAACGATAATGTTAACCAAAAGTCAGATATGACGGACAAAATGTTCCTTAATCACTACTTTTAAAATCATATGGCCGCATTTTTGAAAAAGTGAAGGTGACATGATTGCCCTCAGTAGCATACCTTCAGCTACATTACTGCAGTTTTCTATATTTGGAAAAAAGAACACTCGCATACATACTGAAATGATCTTGGTTTTATGATACACTCCTAATGTGGCTTTCGGAGCTTCTGGCTCCAGTAATTCTATTTTATGACTCACAAAAGCATTAATAATCAGGTTAACTTGCTATAAAATCAAAAACATGATTTTGTCCAGTTTGGATAACATAACCGATGGCCAGTTGTGCCAACCATTAACCAGGCCACCCCGAGCTTGTGTTTACCTCTTCCCCTTCCTCTCATTTCATATGCAAAATGCTATTTTCACCACATGGTGTCATAATTAAGGACATACGTTCTTAGAGATGGGTGATAAAATATCTAATTGCATACACTTACCTCTTCCGTATCTATAAGCCTCCAAGAATTGTCATGTAGCTCGACAAATATCCTGCCTGAACCAGGATCATTTTTTGAGGCTTGAAGCAATCAACTTGCTCCACTTATTATTCCCTGCAGTGAAAAGCTCACCCATTTGTGGCTCTCCCCCGTCTGCCTTACTTCTGTTGCATTTTCCTTCGAAACTTCATCCCCTCAATTTCTCTCTCTCTCGCCTACCGCTCCATCATCATCATCCTTCGTCCATCTCCCTGCCACGACTCAGCCCACCGAATTTCCTCTTTCACGCTGCAGCACCACCAGCCGCTGTCCCCCTCACCACACGTCCGCAAGCTACCACCTTTGGGTCAACCATCAATTCCCACCAAGGGTTCCATTGTTGACCGAAGTAAATTTCCTTCTGCGGAGCTACTGCCGCGTCTTCAGCCCATCAACCCAGCAGCCGTCCACGCAATCAAGCCACGACCGAAGCAGCTCCCCCAGTAGCGTTGCCTCTCGCCTTTGCCCAGCTCAGCTTTGGTCGTGAATTTCCTTGCCCGAAGCAAGCTGCCAGCTCGCCCGTTTCTCCATCACGTGTCTTCAGCCCAGCAGTCTTCAGTTTCACGGGCCCATCTTCTCTGCAGCAATTTCGGCCCAACTCTCCATCGAGTCCAGCTCACCTCACGCCCATTTGAAGCCCAAGTCCCACATCTCCATCAGCTCAGCCCAACTTCCGTTCCAGCTCAGCCCATTGGATTTCAGCCCAAGTTTCAGCCCAGCGAAATTTTCAGTCCAAGAAGCCCGCAAGTCCAGCCCGATTTTGAAGCCCGAGCCCACGAAATAGCCCAAGCCTGAAGCCAAGTCCAGCACTTGCTGTGGGCTTGCAAGGCTTTTTGGCCCGCCCCGAGTGTCCGCCGATGCCGCCGCAAACTCAAGTTTCCGCTACCGTCGCGCCGTCGTCATAGTGAACCGATTTCCACAATAAACTAGTGAGTTTATGCACTAAACTCTTCTTAGTAGGCTAATGGCGTTTAAGGGGTGTTTAGTTTAATTTAATTAGGAATTAAGTGATTAGTTAGATTAAATTAGCAATTTAGTTATTCAATTATGCATGTTAGGTGGTTAGATTAGATTAAATGAGGTCTAGATAAATTGTACTATTTATTTAGAAGGGTTTGGGAATTTTTTGAGTCCGTATTGGTATTTAATTTAGTGATTTTGTCCTAGGTTGGTATTTTTAGAATTTAAATTGAATTATTTAATTAATTTCTAAAATTAATTAATTATTAATTATTTTTCCGAAAATTAGACTGAGATAGCCGGTGATCGGAATTTCGTGCTAATTGCAAAGGTGTGGTTAATTTCTGCAATTGAGTGTTAAATTATGCTAATTGAGTACTGATTGAAAATTTGAGTGTTTAATTCCAAAAATGATGAATTTCTAATATTTATTCATAAAATTCCAGGTGCCGGATTTTAACACTGAAAATAGTTTTATATACTAAATTAAAATAGTGGGATTTTAAACTGAAAGATATTAATTTTTTGGGTTGAGTTGACCGTGTATCTACACACGACTATTTTACTGTGTATTTCTAATATGAAAAAAAAAAAAAAAAAGCTAGGTTCACCATTTTAATTGAGGCATTTGAGTGCAATACATAGTAGCTTGGGTCAAAATTGAGTGATCATGTGTTGGATAAGAGAAACCGTCCCGGGCTGTTAAGCTAGACGATAATCCTTATATGGGCCTCTAGACAACGGGAAGCCGGTCGTAGTAGATTCCGGACCCTATGCTCCTTCGGGAAAGCCGTCTCATAAAGATTTGTCGTGCTCAATGAGGTGAGACGAAGCCTAGCAATGTCAAAAGACCGCCGAACAGAGATGAAGCCTTGCTATATGTCGAGATCAAAACTAGAAATGCATGATTGAATTTGAGTTGAATGCGCCGGATTATGAGACAAAATTGTGTGACACAATATGAGACATATCATAATGATTTGGCCCTATAATCAGGACCCTTATGCTAGTTTAAGAATTGAGTGCGGCGTTCTAGTTGTTAGAGCTTATTTACTGCTCATACTTTTGTGATTACTTGAGATATGAACAATATTGACTTGTAGAGTGGATTTGAGATGAGGTAAATCTCGTTGATTGTGTGATTGTGTGGTTAGGACGCTTCTAAGCGTATTTCCCTCCTAATCGGGGTTTAGAGCGAGAACTCATTGAAATTTATATCTCACTCCGTCGTAAGTTAAATTTTCAGGGTCGTCGAGTGGAGCACCTGGAGCTGAGAGAAGGTGATCTAAAGTGTAGGTCAGTTAGGACCGCTTCTTCTTGGAAAGCCAGTCTTTGTAATCTTTTGGTCATAAACCTTATACATGACTATGTATGCATATAAAAGTATAGTTGTTGTGAACCTGTTGTTCTACTTTTCTATCCAAAGATGATTACCATTAAGGGAATTATTTTCGCTTCTGTATGTGCAGTAAAATAAAAGGGTTGGCGACGCGTCCTAGGAAGTCGAAAAATATTATCGACCAGAGAGGGATGGACATGCGCTCGGAATTTGGGGCGTGACATCCACAATCCCAGCCAACTCTCCTGGCGGATTTCTAGGATTGTTCCAGCGATGGTTAAAATGGAAAGAGCAATGCAAGAACAAAGTCAACTCTCCTAGCGGATTTCTAGGATTGTTCCAGCGATGGTTAAAACGGAAAGAGCAATGCAAGAACAAAGTCAGGACCGATTTATTCAAGCGATTTAAAAAGTGGGGCAGCAGATCTATTCCGGATTCTGTGAATACGATTTACTTATTCAAAAACCCATGATATGTCACGTTATTTAGTAAAATAATTTCAAAATCACTGGCGCTAAAAAAGTGGAATATCTCACTCAAGCTAGAAGCCCTAACAAGACATGCGTGACAGTGCTTCAAGAAAAGGACTTTCACAATTCGTCAAAAGTCAACCCCGCCAGAAGAGCAAGAACAACCCCAAACAAGACGGTGCGTGACAATGCTTCAAGAGAAGCACTTTCACCATTCGTCGAAAGTCAGACCCCACCAGAAGGCACGTAAAGTGTTGTCGCTCTTTCGGGTTGTGCCTCGTGAGTCGTGAGGACTTTCCGTGAAAAACAACAGTCAGGTCCATCATCTAATGCACCTTCCTTCCCATAGTTGGTGGAAATTGTTGTTGACGGGGCCATAGCATTTGTTGTTGAAGAAAAAGGCGGTTTCCAAAGTTGTACCATTCGTTTCACGTATAACTTCTAGAAAAACGTATTTCTAAATTTCTAAAGTTCGATTCACGGAAAACAAACTAGTCAAAGAAAACACTTTTCGTCATTGAAAAAACACTACCGAAAGTGGGAAAAACGTTTTCTACATTTCAGAAGGTGCAAAATTTTTTCCCTAATCTTTATCTCACCACTTATTTTAATTATTTTATTTTATTTTTAATTTGAATTTTTAATTATTTTTAATTTTTTCCTATTTTTCTTCTTCTTCGACCCGTTGCCGACAACCAACCACTAGCGAGCTTGGGTTTCACATATTGGTGATGCTCAAGCATGGCCAAAAGTTGGCAAGGCTTGAACCTCGTAGATCAGCAATACTCGAGCATTGCCAAAGGGCACAAGGCAGCCTTGCTAGATCGGCAATGCTCGAGAGGCGCCAGAGGGCAGCGAGGACCGAGCCTTGCAACGCTTGCTGGCCGTCCCTATAGCCAATGACCGGCTAAGGAAAAAAAAAAAAAAAAAAAAAGGTCAAAGTGCACTAAAGAAAATCGAATTAGATACTAAATAGTAAAAAATATTTTCTATTTTAATTTCAAGTTTCAACCGAACACAAAAAAAAATATTGTCATTTTTTCGAAAAATGACTTCCTATAAAATATTTTTCAAAAAATCGATATTTTTCACGAAACAAATAGAACTTTAGTTTCCAATTAAAAACATGGACTAGATTTCGTTTCAACATAATTTTGGACCGAGTCCCCCAATTGAGGGCTAGAAAGGGCTTAAATAGCTTTGTTTATAGACGGTTTTATTGTCATCAACTCTCTAAAAAGTTAAATCGATGATACAATTTGATAAGGGAAATCATTGACGTATTTTAAATGGACGTTTTTCTAAAAATTATGACAGTTAAATAATCAATCAAAAAGTTATGATACTAGAATCAGCGTCGTGCAAAAAATTATGACAAAGTTAATAGCCTTTTCTCAATAATCGGAGGTTGCACAACATCTCGATGCATAAGTCAACGAAGCACAATTAACAATTATAGTCACAACACACAAAACAGACACGAAAATGCTTTAGCAAGAAGTTGCAACACTCGTTTTCTATGAGAGCTCTTTCTCTATGCATGCATTTGCTTTTAATGAATGAAGGCTCTTTTTGTTTTTTTTTTTTTTTTTTTTTTTTTTTTTTTTTTTTTTTGACATTTGCATGTCTGATATTGCGATCTTGTCGGTTCTCTCCTTCAATATTTCCTGCTGAAAATGTGAACCTCTTGGAGGAGGGACATATTAAAGCAGCCACCGTGTAAGGAAAGCCCTAACGATATTTTAGTCATTTTAGTTGTGTCCCTTGTCCAATGACTGGTAGATACTGCAAAGAAGCTGTTGATCTATCCGTGTTCATTATGTCAAAACCTGCTTAAGGAATGTTTGCTTCATTATAAAGCACCCTGAACTAATCTCAAAACAGTTGAATTATGAGTGCAAACCTCATCTTCACAATTCCATAGTAGAATTCTAACCACAACCATTTCTACTATGCAGCGTGCAAATTCTTGTTCTCATTCTCTGGGCACTCACTCGATTTTTCTGTCCCTTGTCTGCTGTCCTGTTATCCCCTTTGTCAATCCTCTTTTCTTTAATATCAGTTACTTTGACGCAGCTATAAACAACATACAATATGAAGGAGCTGCAACAATTGCATATGGATCTGTTGATCTAACCAAAGGCTATATCCCACCATTCTTTCAAGTAGGCCAAATTCGGTGTTCCCAACCCGTCGATATATGGGATTCTGTCACAGGGAGACAAGCAGACTTCTTTACTCGTTTCTCATTCACCATCGATACTTACAACGCCACTATATATAGTGATGGCATTGCCTTATTTCTTGCTCCCGTTGGCTTCACAATTCCCCCTAACTCAGGTGGTAAATACTTGGGATTGTTCAACACAAGCACAGCTTTTGATGGGCCCCACAACCAAATCGTCTTGGTCGAGTTCGATACTCAGGGTGAACCCAGAATTTGATCCTCTGATGCAGCACATAGGAATCAACAAAAACTCTCTCTCATCACTTGTTTATGCTAGTTGGAATCCTGGATCACACAGCGGCAATGCAATTAATGTTATGGTGACCTATAATTCGACTACCAAGAATCTTAGTGTGTTCTGGTCATTTGATGATGAGCCAATTTCTCTAGATAACCAAATTTTCTCCCTTTCTTGCCTAATTGATCTTGCTAAAGTTCTTCCTGAATCAGTAGCAATTGGATTCTCAGCTTCGTATGGCTTTCAAGGGGAGAGACACAGCATCAATTCATGGGAGTTCACTTCAAACTTGGACGTTGTGCATCACCTGCCGGTGAATCCGTCAAAAAAGGGGGTAAACTCTAAGATGTATAGGATTCTAACATTTATCACTGCTCCCATTGCTTGTCTCTTGCTGGTCATTTCGGCGTGTTCTTGCTTCTTTATGATCAAGATGAGGAAAAAATGTGAGTATCAGGCTGTGACTCACATTGACAAAGAGATAGTAGCATTGCCACTGAAATTCTCTCGTCAAGAGTTGCTCGTTGCTACAAATGGCTTTGAAGTTGATCGAAAACTAGGCCAAGGAGGGTCCAGCCAAGTTTACAAGGGATTCTTGAGCAGTTTAGATCGCCTAGTCGCCGTCAAAAGAATCTTTGCAGGATCCAAACATTCAGAGAAGGTCTTCACCAATGAAGTGAAGATACTAAGCCGCATGATACACCGAAATCTGGTGCAATTCATTGGATGGTGCCAAGAGGAAGGTGAATTTTTGCTTGTTTATGAATATATGCCTAATGGAAGCCTTGATAATCATCTCTTTGGAACTCGAAAAAGTCTGCCATGGAATGTAAGGTACAAGATAGCTTCAGGGCTAGCATTAGCCCTCAACTATCTTCATGAAGATCTAGAGCAATGTGTTCTCCATAGAGACGTAAAAGCTGCCAATATATTACTCGACACGAACTTCAACACTAAGCTCGGAGACTTTGGTGTGGCTAAGCTCGTTGACCCTCAGTTCAGGACACAAACAACAGACGTGGTAGGGACATATGGTTACTTGGCGCCAGAATATTTGAGTCAAGGTAAGGTTACTAAAGAATCCGACATGTTCAGCTTCGGGGTTGTGGCTCTAGAAATCGCATGTGGTAGGAGGACCTATCAGGAAGGAGAATTTCATGTTTCGCTGCACAAGTGGGTTTGGAAGCTTTACCTTGCTGGAAACGTGCTTGAAGCAGCGGACGAAACATTGGGTTTGAGTTTCGATAGGAAGGAAATGAAATGCTTGATGATGGTGGGACTGTGGTGTGTGCATCCAGATCCAAAGATGAGGCCAAAAGCAGGACAAGTCATAAGATTTCTTCAGCTAGAAGTCCCAGTGCCTGAGTTTCCACATGGCACCTATGAGGCCCCCACTTCATATCAGGCACTAAGAATAGAGTCTTCCTCTGCTATGCAAGAAATCAGTTCTTGTTCTGCAAGATAGATCATGGCTCCTAAAGCCATCCAGCAACGCTTGTTGACTTTTGGGAAAATGAAACAAATGTTGTGACGGATTAGTTGTGCTCGATCGACCTTTTCTTTGCTGTAATATATTGTCTAGCTGCTGATCATTACCATTATGTAGAAGTCATAGAGACATTAGTACCATTATAGATGCCACTTCTGTAGAAGCTCGCATTGCATAATCTGATTTTTTGAGGAATTATGCCAAAGAAGTATGTGCTTTGACTCTGTTTCAGTTACAATATGGAGATGCCTTTAGCTTTTACAGGGAGATAATTTAGTTGAAAGATTGGGTGGTTATAATAGGTAGAAACTTTCCAATAAAAAGATTAGTTAATTTATGCACCAAGGATGGTAACGAAAAAAAAGCATTAGAAGTGTGCCTGCAATTTAGAGCAAATTTAAGGGACCAAAAAAAAAAAAAAAAAAAAAAAACCATACTGACGACAGATTGTAGGTTCTTGACGAGTCATTGTTAAGAACTATCTATCTCTTAACACTAAGTAGAACAGGCCATCGTGGAAATTAGCGTTGCCGCATAACTTGGTTAATGTTACCTAAAAAGTTCTTGTTTCTATTACTTTAAATGCTTTGCATGAGGAACTTGTCGCTAATTATGAATTTTCCTCCCCAAAAGAGAAAAACACCGTACTCGGCCAAATCTTTCCAGTCCCACCATAGCTTCGGCATTTTTCAGGAAATAATAGTCCGCCAAAGAGGTTTCAGCAGGGAAGTCAGCACCATCGAAATATAACTTTCGTTCTGCTTCCTAGGATCAGTTAATTTAAGAGAGTCAGCTTAAGCAAGAATCTGTGACTGGACTGATATTGCAAGAACAAGTAAGCTTTGACTAGTCTTTTACTGTTAGATTAACATGTTTTGTCTCCATGCGAACTCTTGCCAGATTATGGAGGGAAATAGATCTTGCTTAACACATGAAGCAAGATCTGGCTGCAACATTTCTCTTGCCGCTTGTTAGATCAGTTCATATAATCTAGGAGCAGATTCTTAAGATCTTTTACATTTTGTATCTCATTCGAGTATTTGAGTCATTATCGGGATAACACAATCAGAAAAGCTAATTGGAAGATGAGTTGCATGATCCGCAATTGCAAGCCAACAATCAGAAAAAAGAAAAGCAGGAAAGTAGAAAGGCGCCCCAGACTTGAATTTGTATTAGCATGGATGGATGTTTTAGCATGTAGGATTTATCCAACGCTGATTGAACCCGTCTCGGTCGATACGTGAGGCATCAGTTAAAATCGAGTCGAGCAGCCAAAAGAACTTAAAAGATAGGCTCTTTATGTTTCCAGATAGTGAGGTTTGACCCAGACGCATGTAGTCAAAGCTTATTCACTACAAAAAATACTTTTGTGCATCCTGTCCAAAAAGGTTCTCCTAGTGCTAAATTCAAGAACAAGCAGTAAACCTACGGTAAAAAAAAAAACTGCCTTCTGAAGAGGTTCTGTATTACATGAGAGACATAAACTTCAGGATTGTGAAAGGCTCCATCTTTGTGCTTAGAGACAAGTACAACAACCACGCATGATCAATAAAAAGAAACTACCCATGACTATTCGACTGGGTTACCTGGTTCTGCAGAATTAAGTCTCTACTACTTCGGCCATTGGTACTAAGAAATGGAATATCTCACTCAATCTAGAAGCCCAAACAAGAAGGTGCGCGCAGTGCTTCAAGAGAAGCACTTTCACAATTCGTCAAAAGTTAACCACGCCGAAAAAGCAGCAACACTTTACGTGCCTTTCGGGTTGAGCCTTGTGAGGACTTTCCGAGTTGATAACGACAATTAGGTCCACTGTCTAATGCACTTCCTTCCAAAAATTGGTGGAAATTGTCATTGACGATGTTATAACTTCTTTTTCACGGCATTCACCTTGGTGCCACCCCTTTTGAAGAGATCAATTAAATACCACAACTTTTAAAAATCCAACATTCAAGTGACATCGATTAGTTGTGTTGCCAAAAAATTGTATGTTATATTATGTTAGAATAAAATATCTAATATGTCTTGCCGAAGATGTTAACATTCAAGATATAAATCAAATGACATTGTTTGGCAATGCAAATTTGCCCCAAATCGAGAAATTATGCTCTATTTGCTCCATAAATCAAACCCCAAGACCAAAGTTCCTGCGAGGACTTTCCGAGAACCTATTATTACACCAACAACAACAATTAGGTCCATCGTCTAATGCACTTCCTTCCAAAAACTGGTGGATATTGTCATTGATGGTGCTATAACTTCTTTTTTACGGCATTTACCTTGGTGCCATACCTTTTAAAGAGATCAATTAAGTATCACCACTTTTAAAAATCGACCATTCAAGTGACATCGACTACTTGTGTTGTCGAAAAATTCTATGTCATATTATTTTAGAATAGAATATCTTATATGTCTTGCCAGAGATATTAACATTCAAGATGTAAATCAAATGACGTTGTTTGGCAATGCAAATTCACCCCAAATCAAGAAATTATGTTCTATTTGCTCCATACAGTAGAGAGAAACCCAGATCGTCTCTTGGGCAGTAATGATACGTGGACCCCTGGAGTGCCAAAAGTTGGCACAAAGGGACACTTAAGTGCCAAAAGTTACGAAATGTACATTTAAGTGCCAAAATCGGAGCAAAATAGATCACTTGAGTGCCAATCCGGTGAAAATCCGGCCAAAACGCTGACGTGGCAATTTTCCGGCGAGACAAAAACAAATCGACATCGTTTTAATGTTGACGTGGAAAAAAAATAATATAAAAATTAATTAAATTAAATTAAAAATTAAATTTATTTTAAACATTTAAAAATAACAATTTTTAATATTAAAATTTAAAAAATTTATTTAAAACAAAAAAAAGGAGGGAGGTGGATACGGCTAAGGGCCGGGCCCTCGCCCGCCGCGGCTACCGCCTCGCCGGCGGCCGGGGGTCCGCGACCCCGGCCGACCCTTCCCCGGCCCGGGCGCCGCAGCGAGGCGGCGGGGGGCCGAGGGCCCAACCCTCACCGTATCGACCCCCTCCTTTTTTAAAAAAAAAAAAAAATTCAATTTAAATTTAATTTTCTTGAATTTTTTAATATTAATATTAATATTTTAAAATATTTTAAGTTAATTTAGTTTAAATTTAATTTAATTAATTTTAATTTATTGCCACGTCAACGCAAAAAATCGGCGTCGTTTTTCACTATTTGCCCACATCAGCGTGCAAAACGGTGTCGTTTCGCACTTATTTCGCCGGAAATTGCACACGTCAACACTTTGACCGAATTTTGGCCGAAGTGACACTTAAGTGTCCCATTTCTTTTTAAATGTGGCACTTAAGTGTGCCTTTCGTAACTTTTGGCACTTAAGTGTCCCTTTGTGTCAACTTTTGGCACTTGAAGCATTCTTCTGCCGGCAGTAATTGTTGACTAGGCTGCTTCATTTCGTGCAAGCTGGAAGCGACAGCCATGAGGAAAATTCGAGAGTGTTATAGGAAAATTCAAGAGTCTTCGGTTGATATAGGGGAGCCATGAGGAAAATTCAAGAGTCTTCATAGGAAAATTCAAGAGTCTTCGGTTGATATAGGGGAACTAGCAGCTTGGAAATTTCTAAAGTTGTTGGGGATATTTGGATCAAAATAGTTTATTGACAACGAGGCAGTGGCGATGACTCAGTGATGTGAACGGTGTTCATGGAAAAAGAGCAAGCAAGTGAGAAAAGGATTCTTGGAAAAATCCGAAACGCGGGCCTCACCGGAGAAGCTGTTAAATGGGTAAGAGTGTCCCTTGTCCAACCACTTCAGCACACACTGCAAAGAAGCTATTGAATGGGTAAAAAATTATTTTTAGGAATGCATGGTTCACTATAAAGCACACCATCCCAAACCAGTTCAATGGTGCAAACCTCATCTTTACAGTTGTGGAATACGCTTCTCCTTACAACCATGTCTTGTTCTCTTCCTTTGTGCTCTCTCTTTGTCCTTTTCTCCCTCGTCTGCTCTCCTGTTATCCCCTTTGTTAGTCCTCTTTCCTTCAATATAAATAGCTTTGACACGAATACAAGCGACATACTACTCGAAGGAGTTGCGAAAATTAACCTTAGCTCCATTGATCTAACCTATAAATTTGAGTCACCATCCTTTCCCTTTCTAGTTGGCTGCATTCAGTATTCCAAACCCGTTGATATACGAGATCTTGTTACAGGGAGACAAGCAGACTTCTTTACTCGTTTCTCAGTCACCATCGATACTTACAACAACACTTACTATCCCGATGGCATTGCCTTTTTTCTTGCTCCCATTGGCTTCCCAATCCCCCCTAACTCAGCTGGCGGATTTTTAGGATTGTTCAATCGGAGCACATATGATGACCCTCTGAACCAAATTTTCATGGTCGAGTTCGATGCTAATGTGAACGCGGAATATGATCCTCCGGTGCAGCACATAGGAATCACCAGTAACTCACTCCGGTCGCTTAATTATACTCAATGGAATGCTGGATCACACAGCGGCAAGGCAACTAATGTTATAGTAACCTATAATTCTACTAGCAAGGATCTTAGTGTATTATGGTCATTTGATGACAAGCCGATTTCTTCGGATAACAAAACTTCCTCGCTTTCTCACCAAATTGATCTTGTTAAAGTTATTCCTGAATCAGCAGCTATTGGATTCTCGGCTTCGTATGGCCCGTGGGAGGTGAGACACAGCATCAATTCATGGGAGTTCACTTCAAACTTGGACGTTGTGGGCCATCCATCCATGGATCCGTCGAGAAAGGGGGTAAACTCTAACATTTTTAGGATTGTAACATTCATCACTTTTCCCGTAGCATGTCTCTTGCTGGTCATTTTAGGAGCTTGTTGCTTGTTTATAATCAAGATGAGGAAAAAACATGAGTTTCGGGCTCTGAATCACATTGACAAAGGGATAGTAGCATTGCCACTACAATTCTCTTATCAAGAGTTGCTTGTTGCTACAAATGGCTTTGCAAATAATCGACGACTAGGCCAAGGAGGTTCCAGCCAAGTTACAAGGGATTTTTGAACTGTTTAGATTGCCTAGTCGCCATCAAAAGAATCTTTGCAGAATCCAAACATTTAGAGAAGCTCTTCACCAATGAAGTGAAGATACTAAGCCGCATGATACACCGAAATTTGGTTCAATTCATTGGAAGGTGCCAAGAAGAAGGTGAGTTTTTGCTTGTTTATGAGTATATGCCTAATGGTAGCCTTGACAATCATCTCTTTGGAACACGAAAAAGTTTGCCATGGGATGTGAGGTACAAGATAGCTTCGGGACTGGCATTAGCCCTCGACTATCTTTATGAATATCTAGAGCACTATGTTCTCCATAGAGACATAAAAGTTGCCAATATATTACTCGACATGAACCTTAACACAAAGCTTGGAGACTTTGGTGTGGCTAAGCTCGTTGACCCTCGGTTCAGGACACAAACAACGGACATGGTAGGGACATATGGTTACTTGGCACCAGAATATTTGAGTGAAGGTAAGGTTGCTAAAGAATCCGACATGTTCAGCTTCGGGGTTGTGGCTCTAGAAATCGCATGTGGTAGGAGGACCTATCAGGAAGGAGAATTTCATGTTTCGCTGCGCAAGTGGGTTTGGAAGCTTTACCTTGCTAGAAACATGCTTGAAGCAGCAGATGAAACATTGGGTTCGAGTTTCAATAGGAAGGAAATGGAATGCTTGGTGATGGTGGGACTGTGGTGTGTGCATCCAGATCCCAAGATGAGGCCAAAAGCAGGACAAGTCATAAGATTTCTTCAGCTAGAAGTCCCGATGCCCGAGTTTCCACATGGCACCTATGAGGCCCCCACTTCATATCAGCCATCAGCACTAAAAATAGAGTCTTCCTCTTGTATGCAAGAAATCAGTTCCTTTTCAGCTAGATAGATCATGGCTCCTAAAGCCATCCAGCAACACTTGTTGACTTTTGGGAAAATGAAACAAATGTTATGACGGATTAGTTGTGCTCGATCGACATTTTCTTTGCTGTAATATATTGTCTAGCCACTAATCATTACCATTATGTAGAAGTCACAGAGACATCAGTACCATTATAGATGCCATTTTTGCAAAAGCTCGCATTGCATAATCTGATTTTTGAAGGAATTATGCCAAAGAAGTATGTGCTTTGACTCTGTTTCAGTTACAATCTGGAGATGCCTTTAGCCTTTACAGGGGGATAATTTAGTTGAAAGATTGGGTGGTTATAACAACTAGAAACTTTCCCAAAAAAAAAGATTACACTGACCACCTTATTGGATTGTGTTGTATGGCGAACATAGGAGGAGATTGTTGGATATATTATTAATATAGTGGATATATTATTAATATAGTCCAAAATAATATGTTCACATACAAGCCCAATAGGTGAAAGCATGGTTATTTTGGTCCATATGGGTCGGAGCCCAATAACTTGCATATAAAAACTCAAGGGTTTCCCTACGCTGGAGGTAACACTGTTGAGCATTCCAAACTTGACGTCTCTTAGTGTAATACTTCAAGCAACTGCTTCTTCTCTCTCAAACCCATAACATCCAACATTAAGTGCACCTAAATAGCAAGAGACGTGTTGCAAGAACCGTAAAAAAGTATGGTCAACTTACGAATTTTGTGATTTGATTGAGAGAGGTTTGTCGTTTGAAGGAAATTTCCACGAATTGATGCGGCTGTGTCATATCGTTGGATGTTATAAGAAGTTAAAAATGCAACTGCAACTATTTATGGAAAAGTACTTATACTTGACTATTATGCATACATTAGTTGTAAACTAAGTCTGAGATTTATTTTGGGATTTGGATTTTGTTAATCTCATAACAAATTCATGATAAGAATGATGAGTAAATGATGATTTAGTTTAATATTTTACTGTTAAAATACTCTTTGATCGATCCAAGTCGATTGTCTTGGACTAAATGTGGATGATTCATGTTTGTGTGAACATTACACTGACCACTTTATTGGATTGTGTTGTATGGTGAACATAGGAGGAGATTGTTGGATATATTATTAATATAGTTCAAAATAATATGTTCACATACAAGCCCAATAGGTGAAAGCGTGGTTATTTGGGTCCATATGGCCAGAGTCCAATAACTTGCATATAAAAACTCTAGGGTTTCCATACACTGGAAGTAACACTATTGAGCATTCCAAACTTGACGTCTCTTAGTGTAATACTTCAAGCAATTGCTTCTTTTCTCTCAAACCCATAACCTCCAACATTAAGTGCACCTAACATTTTCTTCACGCCAAGCATTACCTGGTCACGACCATTGATAGCAAGAGACGTATTGCAAGAACCGTAAAAAAGTATGGTCAACCGACGAATTTTGCGGTTTCATTGAGAGAGGTTTGTCGTTTGAAGGAAATTTTCACGAATTGATGCAGCTGTGTCTTACCGTTGGATGTCATAAGAAGTTGAAAACGCAACTGCGAATATTTATGGGAAAGTACTTATACTTGACTATTATGCATATATTGGTTGTGAACTAAGTCTGAGATTTATTTTGGGATTTAAATTTTGTTAATCTCAGAACAAATTCATGATAAGAATGATGAGTAAATGATGATTTAGTTTAATATTTTACTGCTGAAATACTTTTTGACCGATCCGAGTTGATTGTCTTGGACTGAATGTAGATGATTCATGTTTGTGTGAACATTACACTGACCACCTTATTGGATTGTGCTGTATGGTGAACATAGGAGGAGATTGTTGGATATATATTATTAATATAGTCCAAAATAATATGTTCACATACAAGCCCAATAGGTGAAAGCATAGTTATTTGAGTCCATATGAGCCGGAGCCCAATAACTTGCATATAAACTCTCTAGGGTTTCCCTACGCTGGAGACAACACTGTTGAACGTTCCAAACTTGACGTCTATTGGTATAATACTTCAAGCAACTACTTCTTCTCCCTCAAACCCATAACCTCCAACATTAAGTGCACCTAAAATTTTCTCCACGCCAAGCGTTACCTGGTCATGACCATTGATAGCAAGAGACGTGTTGCAAGAACTGTAAAAAAGTATGGTCAACCTACGAATTTTGCGGTTTGATTGAGAGAGGTTTGTCATTTGAAGGAAATTTCCACAAATTGATACGGCTGTGTCTTACCGTTGGATGTCATAAGAAGTTGAAAACGCAACTGCGACTATTTATGGAAAAGTACTTCATGTAATCAATGAGGTAGGCAGGAAAGCTGGAAGTGGGTTTTATAGTCAATCAAAAATATGTCGTCATCCAATGTTCAAAACACGCCAAGATAATTTTACAGCCAGAATTGTAGGTCACCGAAGCATTAATTGCTTTCCATTATATAACTGGGGATCCCAACTGCCACGTACTAGCAAGGAAGGTGAGATATTGACCCCAACATGCATGTATGAAGGGCTAACTTCTCTATTTTCAATCTTGTCAAACTAGACAAATTAAGATTTTGGTTCTTTGTGCCATGATCCACAGTGTTTTTGCCAGACAATCCTAAGTAGGCCTGATTGGAGTTGGGTGGGATTACGAAGCCAACTAGCATGAGGGAAAATGCATCGCCTCGCGGATTTTCATGGGACTAAATCTTTGATTGGGCAAAAGAGAATGAGATTGAGAGATCCTTCTAACAATATCATAACTTTCTCATAACACTCATTTTAGTGTCATAACTTTCCAAGCGATTATTAAACCACCATCATTTTAAAGAAAATCGATCATTCAAATGATATTGACCATTTGTGTCACGTGGAAATCTTAAGCTACTTTATTTTTAAAATAAATAATCCAACTCATCTCGCTATAGATGTTGACATTTAAGATACAAATCAAATGCATTCGGCAACACAATTTTCCTCCGGATTGAGAAATTAGGTTCAATTTGCCCCATGACTAAACCATAAAGCACTTGAAAATGTGTACACGCAATTTTCTCATTCAACATTTCTAGATGGAGATGGAGAAAATATTGAATGAGGCATGTCTTGCCAGGTTAATAATAAATCATTTCATTTGTCGATCAATGGGCCCACGTTTTAGATTTTTCAAAAATTCCTTTTTCAATCTCCTTCTCTTTTTCATAAACACCCATCACCTTCATCTTCACACCCTTGACAAAACTGACGTAGCCACTCCAACAACCTAGCTTCAAAGCTTGTGGAGCTTTCCAATCCCGGATCAACTTCCTCTTCAGCTGCATGACAAAAAATACACATCGAATAAATTCTTTCTTTTCTTTAGAAAAAGGACCTTTACACAAAAGCAATTTGGGAAAAATCGGCACCCTATTTGGGCACACCTTACTGTATTTGAATTTCCCTCGCAATTACACAGCTCCTTCTTCGTCTTCTTTTATTTGGGAATTGGTTCACAGGTTAAGGGCTTTGCTCCTCTTGTTGCGTTGCAAAGATGGAGCCTCTGTAGTTTTTGACAAATTGTGATCTGAGAGACAACGACAGTCCATTTTTCTTCCTGTTTTTGTGTGGATTTGGATTTTCCTGGTTGGTAGGCAAAGAGATTCCGTGCGGTGGGTGAACTTAACAAGGAGCAAGAACAGAAGATGTGAATGGTGTTCATGGAAAAAAAAAAAAAAAAAACAAGCGAGTGAGGAAAGTATTCCTAGAAAAATCCCAAATATGGGCCCCACCGAACACATTTCGATCCATGAATGGATTGATTTATTACTGACACTGACTTTGAAGATGGGGGACCACGCGGAGGAGTGACTTTTCAGGAGGAGCCACCTAAAAAAGCGAGGTTATTTAAGGTACGAGAAAGACCACGTGGATATTTTTCTAGTAAGAGTGTCATTTGTCCATCCACTTCAGCAGAATCTGCAAAGAAGCTGTTGAACGGGTCAAATTTTGGTTTTAGGAATGCGTGCTTCCAAGGCTGATCGGGTCTAGAGTTTAGACCTGGATCCTGTACTCAATCTTGTTATAACCAGTTCTCCTTTTCTAGACCCTATATCCAACCCTATTTGTATTGCACCCTGTACCTAATCCACCCTGTTTTTCCGATCCGATTCCAGGGTCAACCATGTTTCCACTGGAACATGTTTTGCAATATCTCGATATCCTATACGACTTCAAATTTTATATTAATAAGCGAGAAAATAACATAATCCTCATAATTTATATTGAAACATTAAGCACTGATAATAAATTAATACATGCACTTTTTGACTAAACGAAAAATTAAGAATCCATAGGGCTAATTATAATAAATAAAATCATAAAGAAAAGAATTAGTAACAAACATGGGTCTAATATCAATCTTATTCCCACAACTACTACATGAAGCTATTCGTCTATGCAAGCATAACCTCTCCTATAAAAGAGAAATTAGGTGAGCCAATCCATATGATACACAAGAATTTGGCGGCGACAAACACCGTCCGTCCATCAGACGGTGCGAGAGGGAGCCGGTGAGGGAGAGAAGCAAGTGAGGAAGAGGAATGACAAAGGAGGAGTATCGTGCGTGTTTGAGAGAGTCAAGAGCAAAAATATCATGTGATTGTGGGAGTAAGAATAGAAATCGGGAGAAAAAAAAAAGGGTTTTGGACCTCTGCTTACAAAACCGGTCCAAGAATCGATTTCAAAACCAATCCAGGAACCGATTTCTGGGTGGGTAATGACTCAGAACTTGTTCTCGGACAAGTTTAAACCAGTTCCAAATTTTGGCAACTGGTTCCCGGACTGATTTCAATGGGAACCGGTTCCCTACCCTGTTTTCCGGGTGGGCCGATGTCACGCCCCGATCCTCGGGCACGCACACATCCTTCTACTTAGTCGATTTTAGAATGCGATATCCCATAACTAAGTATCGCCGACCCATTCATTAATTAAGCACATGCGAAAGCAATTATAAAATCCCCAAACAATAAAACAATGGGATAGAAAAGGCAATGCCATATTTTTCATATTGAAAACACATAACCAAACTTTTATACATATCCAATTATATTATACAATGCTACCCGATATTTACAAGTCTAACAAAAAGACTAGATTCTCAAAATTTTGGTCCCAAGTCCAACTACTCCGACTCGATGGCTGAACCTTCGGGGTCCACGGGATCTGAGTGAAATGGTAGATCATCAACCACACCATCAAGAAGACCAGCTGTCTCCCCATCTAGAGCTTGGGCCGCATCAATCACTTCCACCGGAATGTCAAACCTATAAAGGGGACCTAATCTAAGGTCATAAGGAGTAGTATGGAACCAAGCCCTAAATCTATGAGGTATCTCTCGATTTTGAGCTTCCATGACCCAAACAGTAGACACGACCATCTCGAACGTCCAATCACTCTTGGGGTCTGGGAAGACTAAAACACGCTCCGTCACTCTCAAGGGACGACCGTAACGTCTCGGAGGGGTCGTCATCAGCAGACCTGAAAATATGATCCCACGACGGGGTGAGACTACGTCTCAGTAAGTTCTACCCCCTAAGACTCGATTAGAAAACCAATACGCCACAAGGTTGCCTAGTCACAGCACGAGTCAGGAAACATATCTTGGCATCAGTCCCAACCTGCAACTCAAGGTTATGTACACGTCTCATATAGTGCAGTAAATAGCAATCAATTCACACAATCAAGTCAAATCATTGATCAATCGACTTAGTCGATTTCATGCCAACCGGTATCACGCGTTTCTCAAGATGCGGTATCTAGTCGTCGAGTCCACGTGCATTCTCCAGGATAACATACCAAGTCTCCGAGTCCACGTGCCTTTTCTCATACGACATAGTTACTCAACGGGGCCACATGCATTCTCTCAGGCGACCTCTTCGCCAAGATGATGCATCAATTCACCGAGCCCACGTGGCCTTTTTATGATGCGCGGACCCACGTGCATTCTCTCAGGCACAGATTCACCAAAGTGATACATCAACTCACCGAGCCCACGTGGTCCTTTAAGATGCCAAACTTAATCACCGAGCCCACGTGCATTCTCCCAGGTAATAGGCCAACTCACCGAGCCCACATGCCTTCTCCAAGGTGATATGTAACCTACCATTGGTTCACTATGAACAACATGCCCATTCTCCTAAATGACATACTTAGTCATCAAGCCGACATACATCACGCATATTCACTTTTATTCCACCATCTCCACTATAATCGGTAGTCTACCACGAGACTTTGGCACTAACAATCGATACCCGATTATTCATTAATCAACTACCAAAATCAATTCAACTTAGGAACCACTCCTCAAATCCCACAATTAATTCAATTTCACGCAACATGGAGCTCAATTAAATAAACATATTGCACCACGACGATCAGCACAAAATTCCGGTCACCAGCCATCCCGGTTGAATTTCCGGAAAATAAATATTAAATAATTAATTTCGAAAATTAAATAAATAAATAAATACAATAAATTCAATTTAGCACAATATAAAGCTCAATTAAATAAACGGGCAGCACCACGATCATTAGCATAAAATTCCGGTCCCCGGCCATCCTAGTTGAAATTTCGGGAATTAATTAATTAATTAAATTAATTTCGAAAATTAATAATTAATTCCTAAAAATTCATTTTATGCCTGAATTATTAAATTAACACCCGATAAGGGACGGAAAAAATCCCAAGAAGCATCCAATAATTAATAGGACACATCTACTTGCTAAATGCACCTTCAATTTAACTACATGCACTAACAAGTCTCTAATTTAATTATTGTAATCTAATCTAACCACCTAATTGCAATTAAATAAATCTAATCAACCCTTAGGCATAATTAGATCACTAAGAAAGTATTAGTGAGTAAAACTCACTTGCACAATACGACGACCGGGACACCACGACGACGACACAACGGCGGCCGAAAACGGGCTTGCGACGACACTCCCGAGCTTGGGCCGGGCCTCAACCTTGGCCTAACAAATCTCAGCCCAACTGAGATTTAATCTTGCACTGGAATGGGCTGAACCCAAGTTGAGCTGGGCCTGCTGAATTTCTGGATTGAACTAACTCGGGCTTCAAATTGTGGGCTGAAGTTAGGCCTCAATCCTGCGGGCTTGAAGACGGAAATTGATGGCTAAATCGTTGGATTCAACTAAGCTGTTGGTGGGCCAAAAGTGCTGGAATTCTGTGGGCTGGAATTGGCGACTGAGACGCTGGGTTTCCACAACTCGCGTGGGCTGAATCCAAGGAGTAACGACGGAGAGGAAGCAGCTTCAGTCGTGGAGTTGGACGAGCAAGGGAGAGACACACGTTGGGCAGCTGCTTCGTTTATTAGTGGAACATGCGGACGCGGCTGATCCTGAATGAAGACACGAAGGCTGATGGAAATTGCAGAGGTCAACCGCAAGACCTCGATGGAGCTGGAGTTGACCGCGTGCGTTTGATTCGGTGGAGACGCGTGGCGGAAGACGGCTGCACCCGGGGAAGCTTCGCTCGATGGTCTTCAGTCAACAAACGGCAAGGAGACAAGAATAAGTGGAAAGAAACGTGGACGTGGGGGCTGGCTGCAGGTGTGCGAAGATGAAGCAACTTCGTGGGGGCATTGGACGAAGACAGCTGCTTCGTGGTGACTTCTCTCAGTGGATCTTCAATTAATAACCAAAAAAAAAAAAAAAAAAAACTTCAATGGAGAGCTGTGTGGACTAAGCCGTTTGATTGGTGGGCCGCGGCAGAGAAATAGGACAAGGAGGGAGAGAGTGACCAAATAAATAAAATGAGGGAGGGTTTCTAGTGGTCTGCTTGGTCTTCGGTTTGTGGGCTTTCCACGGTGACTCACTTGAAGGTTGAATTGAAAAGTAAGAGAAAGATTGAAGGGGATGCGTCGACAGTGCCAGCTTGCCGAGAAGACTTGATGGGAGAGAAGCCAAAAAATCCAAATTCTTAGCCAAAGCATTGAATGCTTGGTTCCCTAAAAGCACCCAAGTCTATCCCTTGGTCCCCCTAATACTTTCCAAAAATAATTTTCCACAAATTAACTTAAATTGAAGCCAATTTTTGCTGCCCAAAATCAAATTTCGAATTTCCTTTCTTTTTCTTCGGTATCCGATTTTCCGAACGAATAAATTCGATTGGGGTCCAAATTGAAGTCAGAAAAAGCCCAAACAACTTTCATTCGCCGAATCACATACACCAGATGCCAAAAGTCTCTTCAAAATGGCCAATCTGAGTTTCCGTTCATTTTTCGCATTGTCCGACCCGATTTTCCGTAAAAATCTTGAGACTTTCGAAAAATATTCTGAGACTGAGTCGATATTCCTAAAATAGTTCGTGACATCACAGAACTTTCAATTTCTGAAATCTGGCTCAAATTGGCGGTTAATTTCATTCCGGCGCGCTTTTAGCGTGACCTAGACTATCGGGTAGTTTTCAGAACTTTTCAAGGCAATTGACTCGTGGTCGATTTTCTTCGAACCACAATGAACTCACTCGACACATTGGTGACTCTCGATTGTCGTGCAAATCTCGAGGGCTCTATTACAGACACAGGGTACCAAAACGACAGAAAAATCAAATTAATGCCAGTCGACGAGAATTTTCCAATTTAGTGGAGTCACCCACGATCGGCCACACATCTCAGTCGAACCAACCTATCTCTGATCTCAATTCGATTTTTAACTATGTCGTAATGACCTCTAAAGATGAACACGGTCGAGAAGCCGATTCCTGATCGAATTCTCAAGTCTATTGCCTTAAAAGTTTTTAATGGCTTACCCAACTAGTCTAGTTATCTCAGGAGTGATCAGTTCTAAGAACAACTCTATAGTCGCGTCAATGAAATGCCCGATTAATTCAATAGAAAACAGTACTGGAAATTCTGGATGTCACAGCTGGTCCAGGAACCAGGTATATCCGGTCCGATTGCACACCCCTACGTGGTTCACTATAAAGCACACCATCCCAAGCCAGTTAAATGGTGCAAACCTTATCTTTAATAGCTATAGAGTACACTTCTCCGAACAACCATGTCTTCTTCTCTTCCTTCGTGCACTCTCTTGATCCTTTTCTCCCTCGTCTGCTCTCCTGTTATCCCCTTTGTCAATTTTCTTTCCTTCAATATAAGTAGCTTTGACATGAATCGAGGCGACATATTGCTCGAACGAGTTGCGAAAATTAACCTGAGCTCCGTTGATCTAACTAGTAAATTTGAGTCACCATTCTTTAAATATCAAGTTGGCCGCATTCAGTATTCCAAACCCATTGATATGCGGGATCCTGTTACAAGGAGACAAGCAGACTTCTTTACTCGTTTCTCAGTCACCATCGATACTTACAACAACACTTACTATCCCAATGACATTGCCTTTCTTCTTGCTCCCGTTGGCTTCCCAGTCCCCCCTAACTCAGCTAGCAGATTTTTAGGATTGTTCAATTGGAGCACATATGATGACCCTCAGAACCAAATCGTCATGGTCGAGTTGGATACTAATTTTAACTAGGAATATGATCCTCCGGAGCTGCAGCAGCGGCAGCAGCAGCAGCAGCAGCACATAGGAATCAACAATAACTCACTCCGGTCGCTTAATTATACTTAATGGAATGCTGGATCACACAGCAGCAAGGCAACTGATGTTATAGTGACCTATAATTCTACTAGCAAGGATCTTAGTGTATTATGGTCATTTGATGACAAACCGATTTCTTCGGATAACAAAACTTCCTCGCTTTCTCGCCAAATTGATCTTGCTAAAGTTCTTCCTGAATTAGCAGCTATTGGATTCTCAACTTGGTATGGCCCGTGGAGGGGGGAGACACGGCATCAATTCATGGGACTTCAATTCAAACTTGGACGTTGTGGGCTGTCCATCCATGGATCTGTCGAGAAAGGGGGTAAACTCTTGCTGGTCATTTTAGGAGGTCGTTGCTTATTCATGATCAAGATGAGGAAAAAACATGAGTTTCGGGCTCTGAATCACATTGACAAAGGGATGGTAGCATTACCATTGCAATTTTTTTATCAAGAGTTGCTTGTTGCTACAAATGGCTTTGCAAATAATCGACGACTAGGCCAAGGAGGTTCCACCCAAGTTTACAAGGGATTTTCAAACTGTTTAGATTGCCTAGTCGCTATCAAAAGAATCTTTGCAAAATCCAAACATTCAGAGAAGCTCTTCACCAATGAAGTGAAGATACTAAGCCGCATGATACACCGAAATCTGGTTCAATTCATTGGATGGTGCCAAAAAGAAGGTGAGTTTTTGCTTGTTTATGAGTATATGCCTAATGGTAGCCTTGATAATCATCTCTTTGGAACACGAAAAAGTTTGCCTTGGGATGTGAGGTACAAGATAGCTTCAGGACTAGCATTAGCCCTCAACTATCTTCATGAAGATCTAGAGCAATGTGTTCTCCATAGAGACATAAAAGCTGCCAATATATTACTCGACACGAACTTCAACGCTAAGCTCGGAGACTTTGGTGTGGCTAAGCTCGTTGACCCTCGGTTCAGGACACAAACAACAAATGTGGTAGGGACAAATGGTTACTTGGCGCCAGAATATTTGAGTGAAGGTAAGGTTACTAAAGAATCCGACATGTTCAGCTTCGGGGTTGTGGCTCTAGAAATCGCATGTGGTAGGAGGACCTATCAGGAAGGAGAATTTCATGTTTCGCTGCACAAGTGGGTTTGGAAGCTTTACCTTGCTGGAAACATGCTTGAAGCAGCGGACGAAACATTGGGTTTGAGTTTTGATAGGAAGGAAATGGAATGCCTGATGATGGTGGGATTGTGGTGTGTGCATCCAGATCCCAAGATGAGGCCAAAAGCAAGACAAGTCATAAGATTTCTTCAGCTAGAAGTCCCGATGCCTGAGTTTCCACATGGCACCTATGAGGCCCCCACTTCATATCAGGCACTAAGAATAGAGTCTTCCTCTGCTATGCAAGAAATCAGTTCTTGTTCTGCAAGATAGATCATGGCTCCTAAAGCCATCCAACAACGCTTGTTGACTTTTGGGAAAATGAAACAAATGTTGTGACGGATTAGTTGTGCTCGATCGACCTTTTCTTTGCTATAATATATTGTCTAGCTACTGATCATTACCATTATGTAGAAGTCACAGAGACATTAGTACCATTATAGATGCCACTTCTGCAGAAGCTTGCATTGCATAATCTGATTTTTGGAGGAATTATGCCAAAGAAGTTGTGCTTTGACTCTGTTTCAGTTACAATCTGGAGATGCCTTTAGCTTTTACGGGGAAATAATTTAGTTGAAAGATTGGGTGGTTATAATAGGTAGAAACTTTCCAATAAAAAGATTAGTTAATTTATGCACCAAGGATGATAACGAAAAAAGAGCATTAGAAGTGTGCCTGCAATTTAGAGCAAATTTAAGGGACAAAAAAAAAAAAAAAAACCATACTGACGACAGATTGTAGGTTCTTGACGAGTCATTGTTAAGAACTATCCATCTCTTAACACCAAGTAGAACAGGCCATTGTGGAAGCGCTGCTGCATAACTTGGTTAATGTTACCTAAAAAGTACTTGTTTCTATTACTTTAAATGCTTTGCATGAGGAACTTGTCGCTAATTATGAATTTTCCTCCCCAAAAGAGAAAAACACCATACTCGGCCAAATCTTTCCAGTCCCACCATAGCTTCGGCATTTTTCAGGAAATAATAGTCCGCCAAAGAGGTTTCAGCAGGGAAGTCAGCACCATCGAAATATAACTTTTGTTCTGCTTCCTAGGATCAGTTAATTTAAGAGAGTCAGCTTAAGCAAGAATCTATGACTGGACTGATATTGCAAGAACAAGTAAGCTTTGACTAGTCTTTTACTGTTAGATTAACATGTTTTGTCTCCATGCGAACTCTTGCCAGATTATGGAGGGAAATAGATCTTGCTTAACACATGAAGCAAAGATCTGGCTGCAACATTTCTCTTGCCGCTTGTTAGATCGGTTCATATAACCTAGGAGCAGATTCTTAAGATCTTTTACATTTTGTATCTCATTAGAGTATTTGAGTCATTATCGGGATAACACAATCAGAAAAGCTAATTGGAAGATGAGTTGCATGATCCGCAATTGCAAGCCAACAATCAGAAAAAAGAAAAACAGGAAAGTAGAAAGGTGCCCCAGACTCGAATTTGTATTAGCATGGATGGATGTTTTAGCATGTAGGATTTATCCAACGCTGATTGAACTCGTCACGGTCGATTCGTGAGGCATCAGTTATAATCGAGTCGAGCAGCCAAAAGAACTTAAAAGATAGGCTCTTTATGTTTCCAGATAGTGAGGTTTGACCCAGACGCATGTAGTCAAAGCTTATTCACTACAAAATGTACTTTTGTGCATCCTGTCCAAAAAGGCTCTCCTAGTGCTAAATTCAAGAACAAGCAGTAAACCTACGGTAAAAAAAAACTGCCTTCTGAAGAGGTTCTGTATTACATGAGAGACATAAACTTCAGGATTGTGAAAGGCTCCATCTTTGTGCTTAGAGACAAGAACAACAACCACGCATGATCAATAAAAAGAAACTACCCATGACTATTCGACTGGGTTACCTGGTTCTGCAGAATTAAGTCTCTACCACTTCGACCATTGCAATACTCATGATATACTCAATTTCTTCCGCAACTTCTTTCATGGAAGGACGGTTCTGCCTCCGTTCCTCCAAGCATCCCACGGCAAGAAACCCAAGCGCCTTCATGGTCTCCACGTTGGCGGTGCTCGCCTTTTCCTTTAGCATCGGATCCACAACTTCCATTATCCTCTCCTCCTCCACCATCCTCCGCACATAGACTGCCAGATTCACATCATCTGTAGCTCGATTGAAGTCTATCGCCTTTTGAGATGTCAAGAGCTCCAACAGCACTACTCCGAAGCTATATACGTCGCTCTTATCAGTCAACTGGTAGTTGCGATAGTACTCGGGGTCAAGATATCCGAGCGTACCTTGAGCACACGTTGATATGTGGCTCATATCAGTGTGAGCCAACCGAGATAACCCAAAATCCGAGACTTTGGCCTTCAACTTCTCATCCAGCAATATGTTGCTAGACTTGACATCTCGGTGATATATCGGAGGAACTGCTGAGAAATGAAGGTAAGCAAGGCCCTCGGCCGTGTCATGTGCAATCTGGAGGCGACGAGTCCAGGACAATTTACCCTGTCCTTCACCACGGAGATGATCCAGTAGAGTACCATTCTCGATGTACTCATAAACCAAGAGCGGCTGCTCAAGCTCGACGCAACACCCGAGTAAACGAACAAGACTTCGGTGATTGACTTGGCATAGGATCTGAACCTCGTTCAGGACCTGATCAGTTCCTTTAGTGTTCCCGAGTTTCGCACACTTGATGGCGACAACAGTGCCATCATCTAGGATGCCTCGATAGACTTCACCATATCCGCCAGCACCGAGAAGCCGATCCTTGGAAAAGTTGGCCGTCGCCTTTTTTATTTCTTTCCCACTGAACAATTTGGCTGCTCTGCCACCCCTGGCATTAAGGATATCCTCACGCTCCCTGGTGAGGCGTTCTCGAGCCTCTTGAATGCGCCGGTGACGCCTATATAGCAACAGAGCGACGATGGCTACAAGAAGGGCCACACCTATCCCAGACGTTAAACCTGCAACGAGTTCAAAGTTGTCAAACGGTGAATTGACGACTGCATTTGATCTCATAAGACAGCAAAACAAGATGCTTTCACGTAGCTCAAACTGTAATTGTCATCTTCACACAGTCTAAGACCTACTGTGAAGGGAATTCAGCTAGATGCAAATTTCGACGATCAACAAATTAAACATGAAGTGTCCAAACATTCTATTCCTGAATAATCTTGTTAAATTGAGCTATCTTGGTTTCATCGAGCATGATTTCCTTAGCCTAAATTCAGTGGAATCATAGCCATGCTTTTAAATTTTGGAATCAACTTATGATTTGTAAAGTAAAACCGAATTTTCCAAACTGAAAAATTATGCTCTTCATTAAAATGAAATTATAATGATACAGAACACATGAGGAAAAAAAAAATATCAAGATGTCACAATTAGAATAAGAAGCGGGTACCTGCTATGAGAGCAGTCCTATCCGTTCCACAACCACCCGGATCTTGACATGTCACTTCTGCACGCAAAAAAACAAGAAAATCCATTTCTTACCCATTTTTTAGAGCAATCAAATAATAATTGATTCCAAGAGCAAAATAAAATATAAATGTACATAAGATTTAAAAAACTTACTCACTACACAAACTCCTTGGGTGGGGTCCCACGTGAGCCCGGGCTGGCAGAAGCACCTGCTAACCCCGCCCCCCGCCGGGTCGGCCCGGCACGTGGCATTCCCGTCGCAGTCGGACTGGGCCCCGCAGACGGGCTCTGGCGGCAGCAACCACTGGATCTCCATCCCGGGCTTGGGCCAGAGGCTCACGGGCTCGCTCGGGTCCAGGTTGACGAAGCTCGTGTACGCCCGGCAGCCCGCGTCCCTGACCCGGATCGAGTAGGACGTCGTCGACCCGCCCGCCCGGAACGTGCAGCAGATCGCCGCCGCCCCGCACGCCGCCGCGCCGGCCGTGCCGTTCACGTAGGTGTGGCAGAGGCTCGCGGACGAGCAGTTCAGCGGCGAGTTGAGCAGCGTGGGGGTGCAGTTGAGGTAGAGGATGGTGTTGCTGCTGGTGACGTTGAAGGGCAAGGAGGAGTTGAGCTGGACGCCCTGGTGGACGAGGTCGGAGGTGACGCAGGTGTTGGCGAGCAGGCCCGCGGGCTGGACCACGAGCCGCTGGTTCTCCGGGTCGACGGAGGTGATCGGGTACGAGTTGTTGAGGGTGTCGAAGAGGAGGGTCCCGCCGGCGTCGCACTGGACCTTGTACGACTGGTCGCCGCAGGTGGGGGACGTGCTCAGCGGGTAGGGGACAGGGTTGGAGCCGCAGTCCGGGCACCGGGTGGCGGCGGAGGACAGGGGCAGCAGCGGCAGCGCCGCCGCGAGGAGGAGGAGGAGGGCAGCGGCGGGGGTGGCGGCGGGCATCGTGGGAGGGAAGGGGACGATTACTATGGTGGGAACGAAGGGTTTTGTACAATTGTGATTTGGGTCGATGCTGCGTGAAGGATTTAGTACGAAAATGGTGGTGGGGGAGGGGGTTGATCGTCAACGTTTGTGAACAAGAGATGATCTCATGGGAAGATTCGTATGATTAGTTTAATTCGATGAGTTCGCGTCTGAACTGTACAGTTTTGACTTTGGCCTGAGAAAAGAAAAAAAAAAAACAGAGAGAGGAAGTAGTTCCGACTTCGTGCATCGGTTGAGGCGATTTTGGCTTCGATAATAATTCGTTTTTTTTTCTAAAAACCAAAGTCAATGAAAACTACTTTACCGAAAAAAAAAGTCAATGAAAACTAGATGACATAATTTTGATGGACAGAGATCTTTAATACGAAGATACGTCACTTGGGAGGGACGGAGGCAGTCCGACCGTGGATAAGATTTGTAATCCCAAGGTTGGAGCCTGCGAAAATTGCCATTATGATTCTAGAAGAGTTGGCGAGCTGAAAAGTCTTGTTAGGATATAATACCCCATGTTGTGTGCTCTTTGATATTTTTAATGGATACTCCCATTGGAAAAGGAAAAAAGGGGGGCATCTAGAATCGCCAGCAGATGATGAAGGTGCGTCCCCAGGCAGTAGTGGTGGTGGGCCCAGACCATGTGTTTTCGGCTAACCATTGACTCCGAAGGAAGTTGGTTTTGATTCTTCCTGCCAAACATTTCAGAATGTCCGACCTGAAACATTCTGCCCATGATCGACGATGTGGGTGAGCCAGTACCTTGAATCATTTAGGTTCAATCCGTATGTTTATTCACGGGTTGAATGGCGCCACATGGGGGGAAATAGTCCTGACCCCCATGATTGCTCTCACTTGCTCGTCCAGCTGCTTGATGGTGGTGACGTCCAACGCGTCAAAAATCCATCCGGATCAAACCGAACCAACATAGCCAGTCTTTTGCTTGACTGGCTAAAAGGAAAAAAGAAAATGGAGATGCAACAATAAACTTGCCGAATGAGAAGGTACAGCAACCAATCCTCGTGAACCCTCAGCATGCAAATGGAACCTTCTCATGGGATTTGCGAGTCCATTGGGCACTGAGTCATCGATTAGTATATAAGCAACCATCGACAACTAGCCAAGCAGGAAGAGATGGATCAGATTCAGAGGCAGAAGAGGGGTGGAGTGAGCAGCTTTCAGATGCCACTCCATTACCCCAAATACACCAGCCAGGACTACAGGGACATGCCTGAGTGGAAGCTTGATTGCCTGCTTGCTGAGTATGGCCTGCCCATCACAGGTGACTTGAGCTACAAGAGAGACTTCGCCATGGGCGCTTTCCTTTGGCCCGACTGTCACCAGGACCCGAGGCCTTCCTCTCGAGGCTGTGCTCAAGAACACTTCTCTTCGCAAGAAAGTCCAGTAATTTCGTGATTTTATCTCTAGGATTTCTGAGATTGGTCTCATTCTATCCTGCCCTCACTCTTCCTTAGCTCGAATAGGTCTACAGTCCTGTGCTCGCATGATGTAATTTACTCTTCCGAACAGATGGAGCAAATAACTAACCAGCAGAGAGATACATGAATTACTTGCAAATCAACATTATATGAATCCCCAGATATGATCATTGATGAAGATATTGCACTAAGTGTTTATAAAGACGCTGGGGGTTAAGCATTTACAATCATGCACCATTCTACAACGACATAAAGGTTAGGTTAACTTCGTCACAACAACACAGATTCGAATAAAGAATCCACTTAGGCTGCAAGATTGTTGGTTTCCATCCTCTGTAAGGACTGCTTAAGGAAGGAGGCAGATAATGATCCCCTTCACTGAAACCTCAAGATAAATAACACTCTTCACTAGTTAATTGCATTAAGAAGAGAGGGAAAGCAGAATAGAGCCATTAAATTCAATAAAAGGTATGTTGAACATACATGTGTTTTCCACAATGAACCATACATAAATGTCCAGCTTAAAATCAATGATCAAAGCAATCAACTCCAATGGCAGGAACCAATAAATCTTGTCCTCGAGCAGTCTTCAAAACTCCTTTTTTTATAGAACTCAAGCTGTTAAGGCAACGATACAAGCACATCCAAGATTCAGAGTTCACACTCAGTACAAGGGTGCCATTAACCCTCATCCATATTTCCCTCTCTGAAATCTGTATGATTCTCTGAGCTGGTCTACAGGCTCAACGATGTCGAGCATTAAAAGGAGTGCACCGAAGAGAACCACCATCTGCAAGATGGTACCAGTTTTTAAAAAACAGCTTCCAATTAAACCTCCCCGAAAGCCTAGAGTTAACAAGTTGCCATTCAAGACCAAATGAACTTAAATTTCTGCAACGGATCTCACGGTTAATTTGCAGTTGATAAGGAATGAAGTAACAATAACATACTTCCTATGTCACCTAAATAGAATTTTTATGCATCAATGCTAGAATAAGATATCGAGAGTCAAAAAGACTAACAGAAATCCTAGAAAGACCAAGAAGATTGAACTAATTACATGTTCAGGCAACTAATTCATTCTAAATTCCGCCTCTTCACACGCCTTCCATCTATATCCCCATGTTCAGCTCCAGTCACAACTGGCACCGTATCTAGTCCATAAACGCTGCTGGTGCCTCTCTTCTTATTTGAAAATCGGTCAGAAGAATCATCCACCGTTACAAAAGCCTTGAGCAGTTCAGACAACAAGGAAGGGCAGCTCTCCTCCAAGTGCCTGAAGCCTTCTGACTGCATTACCACTGCAAAATTGAAAAAGATTCTCCCACATCAAATCCATTATTAAGGGCACACTTGGAAGAGTAGCTGATTCCCAGATTATCACTAGTAAAGAAAAGGCAGGCATAGGGAAATAATCAAGGGTTAACCAGTAGGCAGCTACAACAACAAGACATACATCAGAGATAAAAAAAAAATAGCCAGAAACCAATAAGATAAACAAGTGTTTCACACAGCAAGGGAAGGAAGAAGGGATGGAGGAGGGGGAAGAGTGCCATAAATGATGAAGGGCACTGCAAATCAACCACAACAATCAGCAAACGATTTCATAGAGAAACAACTGAACAGATTTAGCATGTTCAAAGACCTCTAAATGTGTCAAATCAAATATTGTGAGGAACAAACTTTGAAATACTTTTGCAGCCTAACCAAAGTACAAACTGTTAAATACTAATTTTTTTTTTTTTTTTTTTTTTTTTTGGGGGGGGTTATTGTCAAAGCACAACAGTGTAATTAATCAGAAAAAAAAAGTGCCACAGTTTTTTTAAGACGAACCCGCCAGGTTTGCTGGATGCGCAGCAAATTTTAGACACATTGCCTTCAGCTGTCCAAACTGGTGCTGCTCTGCTAGGGCAAGTGTTGTAGCCACTGTATCAGCAGTAATCTCCTCACATAATTTCGACTCACATAATAATTTTAATCGTTCTAGATTGTAGCGGTCGGCAGCAGCTAACAGATGCTGCACTACGTTAGTCAATGTACCAGAAGAGGATGAGCCCGTGATTTCACGTAAATCAGGCATTTCGTCTGTGTAAATGAACAGGAGCATTGCCTGCAGAAGAAAATCAAAGAAACATTGCCAACTGGAGTCAGACGTGGTGGTCTACACACTAGCACAATCAGTGCTGAATTTACAGCAGCAATGGGGAAAGAAAGACATTGAGAATCATACACTACCAGTTTGCCAATATCAACATTATAAAGTTTCTAGTATATAAGAAGCTTGCACCGGTCCAAGAAAAACTTAATATCTTACCTTAAAAATTGAGGGATCAACGTCCTCCACGACAACTTTCTCTATATTGCAATCACCGACAAGACCAAAAAATTGGGCTCGAAAGACCGGAGAACGAGCGGCGAGGATCAGTTTATGAGCTCTAAAGGTTTCGTCACCAACAACAAATGCTATGTCGCAGCCAACTTCAGAATCTAACAGGGCCTTCAGACACTGGCCCATGTCGGATGGCGGAATAGGAATTCGGTACTGTTTGGGGCCCTCAGTATGGGTTCTCACAACCCCGACAGTACAGTGCATCACAAGGCAATCGTCCTTGATGTAATCAGAAGTCTCTAAAGCAACTCTTTTCAAGAAACGCTTGTAACCCCTGAAATAGTGCAACTCGCAGACATGAGAAATGGACTCTGACATTTATAAAAGCTATTGATGCTGGTGAACTCGAAACCATTCACTGTTCTATACAAACATAGGGGACAAACATAACGGGATTAACACGCTGGATGATACACAAAGCCATAAGCATCCCTGGAGATGACATACCCAATTCAATTGATGATTTTCTAGAAACTGAAAGCCACGAAAAATCCCGAGAATGCAGGGAGAAGTCGTAATTCGGACCCGATTCACCTCCGACATATCCGATTAAGACCTAAATCCGACATTTCAACACCCGACGAATTGAAACGGGACATCAATAGCAGCAATCGCAGCCCTACCGAAAAGCATCAGGCGTGCCCCCACTCTCCAAATTCAAACAATCGAAATCGAATGCCCCACGCGCTTACCACATGCTGCCGCGGTACTTGAGCGTGTAAGGCCCGCTCTGGAGCGCGCGGTCGAAGTGGCTGTGGACCTTGTGCTTCCCCTTCCCGCTCTGGTCGACCAGGGTCAGCTCGAACAGCGCCCTGACGTCGGAGCCGTCACTGGCCAGGGCGATGAACACGGACACGTACGTCGTGCTGTCCTCGGGGTTCTTCCCGTCGGGGTAGAAGTAGATGGCCCAGTCGTAGCCCCCGACGGTGAACACGTCGCTGGCGATGAACTTCCCGGCCCCCATCCCTTGGCCAGCGAGTAGCCGCTGATCGTGAACGTGTGCGACCCGTTCACCGTCCGGCTGATCGACGTCGACCCGCACTCCCCCCAGCCGTCGCCGTCGCCGTCGCCGCCGCTGCCACTGCCGCCGGGGGGCGCGATCGGAGAGTACATCGCTCTGCGCTGCATCCGGCGGCCGGGGGGTTAGGGTTCACGATCGGAGATCGGGAGGCGGAGGTCGGAGGAGGGGGAGGAGGATTCAGAGGTGCGCGCGGGATTTCGAGGTTCCGGCCGGTGAATCATTCGATCGCCGCCTGGATTCTCTGCCGCATCGCCAATTCGCCGTGACTGGGGGGGAGGAGCAGTTTTATAAAAAAATCTCTCGTATTCGAAATGATTTTTTGATTTTCCTTTCTCTCTCGGTATTTATTTTTGCTGCGCATGCCAGCGTGAATCAGCCTCGCTTTCGCTTTGTGAGCGACGCGGTGTATTTTTTATTTTGACTTGACTTGGTGATTCCCGGCGCTTTCTTCGGAAATGGAGAAATTAAATCTGCAGAAGCATCGAAGGAAAAAATTCTTTTAACTTAGTGCGTTAAAGGGGTATTTCGATTTTGAATTTTTCGATAATACTAATACAGCCGTAATTTTTTTCACATTTCATCAATTTAAAGTAAAAATTACCGACGTGAATACTTACGATCATATGTAACATGAGTGATGGTAACGTTGCATTTTTTATAATTTTTAAATTTTTGTGCATTTTCTAATTTTTTTTTTTTTTTCTAATCTTCTTTTCTTTACCCTTTTTTTTCTTTTTCATTTGGATTGAGGGTCAATGACCCTCCCCAACATCAGGCGAGGGTGGTGCGAGCCCTTTCTATGACTAATAAGAGCCTAAGGTAAGGGTCTTGACACCTTCATAAGCCAAAGTGAGGGCGTATGTTCAGCCTCACCAGATCCAAGTTAGGTGAGGGAGTCTCGCCCCTCCATGACAAAAAAAAAGGAATTAAAGAAAAGAAAACCACAAAAACGATAAAAAAAATATTCAAGTCAATGTCAACCGTGTCATATAAGATACTAATTTTAGTGTCGATTGCACTTTAGAGTTTACATTTTATTTTATGTATATTGTCGGTTTTACATTATCTTTCATTTTTTATTTATTTTTATGGAAAAGATAGGCTGTTCTTTTTCTTTTTCTTTTTTTGTTAACAACACAATAAATTATGTTCCTCTTTACCAAAAAAAAAACACAATAAATTATGTTCCAACTTCTTCTCACTCTAATCCTCACTCTTGGTCACTCTTGGTCACTTCCAATCTTGTCACTCTCACTCTTGGTCATCTACAGCCTCAGACATTGTCACTTGCTTTCAAATCTCACACTTCTTATGACATTAAAACATTTTGACCAAAACAGGTGGGTCTATAGAATCAATGAGTGATTCTTAGTTCTAGGGTGGGAACCACTCACCCTAACATCGATCATTCCTAATGCCTTGGGTAAATTTAAAACTTTCAATGACAAAAAAGAAAGTGGAGTTTGTTTTGAGATTTCTAACCCTTCATGAAATATCCTGATTTGCTAGAGGGCTATTGAGGTAATCTACTGCCCTCTTTACTCCCTCGCTCGAGCGTATAGTGATAACAAATAAAACTTGCATAGTTGTTCCCTTAATCATTCTGTCTTTCATAGACTGAGATCATTGTAAGTATAGGTACATTAATTATTTTATAATATTTCCATATTTATACCCATACAATGAGGTCAACCGCTGAAAGCCCATATAGTTTTACAATTAAATAAGAGGCTACGTGATAGGGTTTTGAAAAAAAAAAGCATATAATTATTCTTTTTTAGTCTTGCAATCCCACTAACGAGTTGATTAATTACCATGACGCATTGCCATACGTCGAAGAATGGCATCTCAAATTGAAATCTTCCTCGAGAATTTACGTGTTCATGCGTCGTTACAAGACAAACTGAAAAAATCAGACTAATGGATCGATTAAAAGAACGGAAAACTAGGGAGGAAAAAAAAAAAAACCAGGTAAATCCAAAAAGATTTGATTTGTTTGATTTTTGTTAACCCTCTTTTTGAGTTCAATTTTTTTCCCTCTTACTCATCAAAAACCAGAAATTTGACACGACCGGCGTTGGATTCGTCGCGCCGATGCCATTCCCATCAATTATCCGACGGCGCAACCACGAGCAAGAACTCATGCCATCAACAAAAGAAAAGAAGAGAAGAAAAGAACAGCATCAACAATTTTTACAGTTAAAAGATTTGCTCTCTCCAGTGATTGCACCTCTCATATGGGGTGAAAAAGAAAAACGGTGTTATGAATAATCAAAGAATACAAAATCCTCTGCCTTTTATATACGATTTCCCCTGTTCTGGCCTTCACCCGACCACGCTGCTGCGGTTGTTCCTCCCCGGACGGATGGTCGGCCGGCGAGCTCATCGAGCGTGCTGCTTGCTGACAGCCAAGAGCAGCTCCGACAGCACCAGAGGGCAGCTCCCCTCCAGGTGCTTGAAGCCGTCCGACTCTATCACCGCTGTGAAATTTCAAAAGATTCGAAACGATCTACTAGATCAGTAAGGGGCGCGCTGGGTAGACGGTGGTTTAACTAGGAAAAGAACTTCGCCGCCTCGTGTCTATGAAGGCTCACCTCCCAAGTTTGCCGGGTTCGTAGCGAATTTCAGGCACATTGCCTTCAGCTTGTGGAGACGGTGCCGATCAGCCAGCGCGAGTGTCGTCGCCACCATGTCGATGGTGATCCGCTCGCCCAACATCGACTCACATAGCAGTCTCAATCGATCGAGACAGTAGCGGTCGGCGGCAGCCGCCAGATGCAGCACCACATTGGTGGATGCAGAACGAGAGGGCGAGCCCGCGATCTCTTTGATGTTGGGAAACTCATCGGTGTAGATGAAATCCAGCATTGCCTGCGAGAAGTTCGTCTTTGCTAGCTCAAGAAAAGCTTGATATCCTCACCGATAACAGTTTGAGCAAGGACAACAGTTACCTTGAAAATCGAAGGATCCACGTCCTCCACGACGATTTTCTCCACGTTCTGGTCGCCAATAGGACCGAAAAACTGGGCTTTGAATACCGGAGACCGAGCGGCGAGAATCAATTTGTGGGCCTCGAAGATTTCGTCGCCGACTTCGAAGTTTATGTCAGTACTCAATCCAGAGTCCAACAGGGCCTTCAAATCCCCACCCATGTCCGACGGCGGAACGGTGATGCTGTAGCGTCTCAACCCCTCGAGCCGTGCCTTCACGACTCCTATGGTGCAGTGCAGGATAAGGCAGTTGTCCTTGATGTATCGCGATGCCTCAGGATGATCTCTCTTCAAGAACCGATGCCATCCCCTGCAACAGCACGAAATCGAAGAAAGCATGGCAATAAGGATCTATTCGAAAGCATCGAGCGCGACCCAACTCTCAAGATAAGCAACCAAATGCGATCAAACGCGTATGTACCACATGTATCCGCGCATGAGCATGATCGGGCCGTGCACAAGGGAGTGATCGAAATGGGTGAAGACCAGGTGGTCGCCGTTCCCGCTCTGGTCCTCCAGCCTGAGCATGAACAGCGCCCTCACGTCCGAGTCCTCGCTCTGCAGCGCGAAGTATGCCGACGAGTAGTCGCTGTCCGCCGGGACCCTGCCGCGGGGGAAGAAGTAGAAGACCCACTCGCGGCCGCCGGCGGGGAACGCCCGGCTGCACAAGAACTGGCCCACCACCAGAGACTGGGCCCACGAGAAGTTGGGGATCACGAACGTGCGGGAGCCGTTCGCGGCGTCGAAGACCACTCTGGAGTCGCACTCCTCGTGTCTGGGCGTCATGTGGGGGAGCGACGGCGGGGGGGTCCCGGCCGGTTCTTGGTGGCGGCTGATCGGCTCGGCCTCGAAGGTCGGGTTTCGGGGGAAGAATTCCGGGAGGAACCGGAGGGGATCTTGGAGATGGGCGGAGAAAGATTGCAGCGATTTCCGGGTCGATAGGGTTTCGGGTTCTTCGCCGGCGATGAACAGGCAGAGGACGCATTTGGGAGACGACCGTCGGCGGGTGTTGCAAGCTTGTGCTCCACAGGAGAAAAGCGATTTATCATAGATTCATAGTCCATGATTGGAAAAAGAGAAAACAATTTAAAAATAAACCCAGGATTACTCTGCTTCTCTTGGTTTGTTATGTATTTTTTTTCTTTTTCCTTTTTGTATATCCCTTACAATTGAATTGAAATTATTTTCGTTTTTTTAGTTTTTTTATTCTTCTGTTTTTAGTGCTCGAAAAATCTATAATTTATTTAATTCCGAATACTTTAAATCGTTCAAATCACATAAATGTCCACATGCGAAATCGCATTATAAAATATAATTGAATCTTGGATTCTGGGGATCTCATTAGATATACTTTTAGTATAAAAAAAGATACGCAAATTTACCGTTCGATTATGGACATTTGGAAGAATTTAATTAGAAAACTAATTATCTGGAAACACATGTTACTTATTGGCGACCAATGTGTAAAGAGAAATGGTTATACACGAGTGGTGGATTTAATAACCATTATTATTTATGGAAAGAAAGACGAAATTACGTTAACTTTGTAGAAAAACGTGTCTTACGTGTAGTTACGAGAAAAAGTAAATGAAATCGAGTTGAAAATTTGATTATAAAGAAAAGAAAATTAAAAGGCCAACGAGATCTCCAAAAAAGAGTTGTTTTTTTTTTTTTTTAATAGGAGGAACCGATTTGTGCCGATAGCGTGCCTTAAACCCTCTTAGCGACACGTATTAGCCACCACATACGTGCCACCAGGTAAGTCACCTAGTATCTCCGCCAATCTCCCTGCAATTTGTGTCGCAGAGGTTTCGAATGCTCGACCTCTTTCCGGTAGAAGAGGGAGCACCTACCCAACTGAGCCACCACGGCGGCTGGTTCTTTATCTCTTAGTTCAAAACCTTTTTGAAGTTTAATACACATTTACTCTTACTCGTAATAAAGAAATTCGACGGTACCGTCATTCAATCCAAGAATCCTCGCAAAGTACATTGTTTGTGCCAATACGATGAGATAAATGCACGGTGTAGGGGTGATCGAATTCAGGATAGGTAGAGTCCAAACCTAAACCATGCATCCGATAATATTATAATCGGTTCCTCTTTTCTAAACTCTATACTTGACCATATTTATATAGACCATGCACTTGAATTACCCTTTTTTTTAATATAATTCCAGGGTTAATCCTATTTTTACTTAAATCTATTTTGCAACTACTCAATATTCTATACGACTTTGAACATTAATACACGGAAAAATAACGTAATCTTCCCAATAAGTACATGAACTTTTTGATTAAAACGAAAAACTAATGATCGACAAGACTAATTATCATAAATAAAATCATAAAGCAAAACAAAAATCATAACATTGCATAAACACTAACAACAAACATGAGTCTAAAGTTAGTTTTATTCCTACAACTACCACATGAAATTTAAAACGATTAACAAATCTCTGCTGCAATCAAAATTCCTCATCTAAAAGTGAAATCAGCATAACTCCTCCTCCAAAAAAGAAATTAGACAAGCCAATTCACGTGATATATAGGAATTTGGAAGCAACAGACGCCTTCCGTCAATCGGATGGTGCGAGAGGGAGCCGTTGAGGGAGGGAAGGAAGCGAGGAAGAAGAATGATGAAGGACAAGCGCCGTGCGTATTTAGAGAGTCAAGATGAAGATGGGAATAAAAATAAAAATTAGGGGGAAAAGTACGGTTTTGAACCCCTACTCACAAAACCGATTCTAAAACGGTCCAGGAATCAATTCCTAGACCGATTCAAAACGGTTCCAAATTTTTGGAACCCGTCCCTGACCGATTTCAACGAAACTGATTCCGCACCCTATTTTCCTGGCTCCTCAATGTATTTCGTCTGATTGCACACCCTTAGTACGGCGATTGCACACCCCTAGTACGGCGTACGAGCGTCCCCTGTTTGCGGTCCCGGATTCTCCACGTAGCCCCACTCTCGGCCACGCTCCCTTACGTGTCCGAATTTGACACCGCTGTCACCGACCCAATGTGCACCTTTCAGGTTCAGTGAGCGACTAAACACCCCCTACCACCAAAGGGGGAAAAAACAAAGAAACAGCATCGACAGCTTTCGCGGTTCAGATTTGCCCTATCCAGTGAGTCAACATTTTTAATAGAGGGTCAGATCTGCTACAAAACCCAAAGCTGTACCAATTCATATCAAAATTGTCCCATCTATGCAAAAACGTCTCTATGCAGAGATGAGATCAGCTATTTTCTTCTTCAACATCATTTATCTTTCAGGGGTGGAAAAACAGTGTCGTAAATTATCGAATTATACAAAATTTATCTGCCTTCTCTTTCACCTGCTGTTTCGGCGCCGGCCTTTGCCCAACCATGCTGCTGTTCCTCCGCGAGACGGTCGGCAAATTCGGAGGGAGTGCGGACATTCGAGAGAAGCTCTGACGATACCTAAGGACAGTGACTCTCCAGGTGCTTGAAGCCTTCGGACTTCGCCACCGCTGTGAAATTTTAAACGATTCAAAACATCGGCTTGCATGGTAAAGGTGAGCTTTTGGTACACAGTGGTTTTTCTAGGAAAGAACTTTGCGGCTGCATTTCTACAAAGGCTCACCTCCCAAGTTTGCCAGGTTTGCAGCGAACTTCAAGCGTATCGCCTTCAACTTGTGGAACCGGTCCTGATCAGCCAGCAGGAATAGTGTCGCCGCCGTTTCAGAGGGAGATCTGCTTGCCCAGCTTTGACTCGGATGGTAATCTCCAGATGAATATCAAACGCGGGCCACATGTTTCCCCGGTTCATGAACGTGCGCGGGGCCCTTTGCGGGGGTTCGGATCAAAAATGGGTGTAGACCAGGTGGTTCTCGTTCCCGCTCTGGTCCTCCAGCCTGAGCTCCAACAATGCCCTCACGCCCAGGGCCTCGCTCATCAGCGCAACGAAGGGCGACAAGTACTTGCTGTCCTTCGTGTTCTTGCCGCACGGGGTAGAAGCAGACGGCCCAGTCGTGGCCGTCGCCGACGAACACCTCGCTGGACATGAAGTGACTCTCTCCCCGAGACTGGGCCTCCGAGAAGTTGGCGATCATGAATGTGCACGAGCCGTTCACGATCTCAAAGACAGTCGCGGTCTGGTCATTGGTCGGTTCTTGGCGGCGGGTGATCGGCGGAGGTTTCAAGATCGGATTTCGTAGAAGAATTTGAGGGGGTTGAGCGGGTTGGGCAGAGGCCGGTTCGATTTCAACGGTCGTCGAGGGTGCGACTGTGTGCTCTACACGAGTAAAACATTCATGATCAGGATTCTTTTATTGATTGAATTGAAATCACTTTTCAATTTAGTTTTTCTTATTCTTCTATTTTCGGTGCTGGGGATTTTTTAGATTTCATTTAATACTACCTCACATCTTTTCATAAATCGTAATTTTGTACATGCAAATTTCATTTGAGATCACATTGTAATGAAAATGGAATCTTTGCTTAGGGGATTTTTATTGGGTCCACCATCGTCGTAAAGAATAATCTATTGTTGACCGACGTACGAAAGAATTTAATTATAAAATTAGTTCTCTGAAGACACGCGTCATTTAACCAAACGATGAAAGTTTTAAAGAAATTATCGCGCTGGTGATGGGCTTATTTGTTTTCATTGCTTTTGGAAGGAAGTGAAAATGACTTCTTGGTTTTGTAGAAAAGTGACGATGAATGCATTTCACTCAAATAAAAAAGGAGCAAAGATAATAGAAAAAGAAAATAGTCCACCAATCAAAGACGATGGTTTTGGACCTGAGCATAACCTTAAAAAGGCTCAAGGGTCTTCCAAACAAGTGAGAGACCACGCTTGACTATGGCTCGTATTCCCTGCCAGCCTGAGAAGAAAATATCAGGTTGGCTGCAGGGGGAGTCAGGTGCCATGTCCCGAGACTTTGTATTGGGCGAGTCCAAGCAGCCTGCCACCTCTCCTTAGGACATGGACAGGCGTTGGTAGACCTGGCTGGGGAGGCTAGACCTCCCTCGTGTCATGGTAGAGCCTACTTAGGTGAACCTTTAAACCTAGCTTAGGTAGGTAATAAAGCCATGGTACACCCCGGTTTTAAAGGTTTAAAGGTGAACCTTTACTACCATTGTCAATGACAAGGTTGTGAGAGGGAAAGCATAAGGAGGACAAGTGTTTCTCACTATTCAAATCGCACCATTTTTTCTTTTTGATAATAAAAGGGTCGAGCAGGTCGTATTTATACAACCATATATCCATTCATATATCAGAATATACCTACTAAGTAACGCAAAAGAGGAACACCGAGACAAATGTGATTTTGCTCTAGAGTATACCCATCATGGATAAGGGCATTTTATATTCATCAATCTTCCAAGGCAAGCAATTAAATGCACACTACTTAGGTTGCAACTTGCTCAGGAGGGATAAAAAAATGGGCATTGTTAAGAATACAAAAGTGACATTGCACGTGCTATATATGCATCACAATGAGATTGAAATAGAGTTTTTTTTATTTGGAAAATGAAGAAGGAAACTCAATTTTTTCTATTCAAAATGGGTGTAACTAGCAATAGGTAATTTGATTTGCATGGTAAGCTAGAAACTGTGGCAAGCCTTCAATTGATTTGCTTTGGAGCGGAGTCATAATTGGATAAGAGAATCTTCTTTCCTTGGTGATTTTGGGAAAGCCGTCAACTGCACCTTGTATTAGTTGGATCTTGCAGGAGCAAGTAGATCTTTGGCTTCAAACTTCAATTTAGGGAGCAAAATTTGCATAGATACATCATAAGTAAATGGAGCCAAAATGGAAGTAACTTTTGCCAACACAATACCAAAGAATGTTTTCTCTATATATGAAGAAGTAGGATGTACTACTTCTGGAAATCAATACACTTTTCTATAGTCAATTCTTAAGGTGGACCTGTATTTTTATCATGATTGATGTAGTTTTTTCAATAGTTGTAATCACAATAGTCCGTCCCTATCTCTCTTCAGAGATGCATCACTTAAGATTAGCCAGCGCCACTATTGTTGCCAGCACATTGGCAATGATCTGATCACCCAACTTTGATTTGCAGAGTAGTCTCAATCGATCGAGACTATAGCGGTCAGTAGCAGCCACTAGATGTAGCACTACATCGGCATATGCAAAAGGAGAGATTGGACCCGCAATTTCATTGACGTTGGGAAACTTGTTGCCTGTAGAAATTTTTTGAGCGCATAATATGCTCACAATGCTAGTCCAAGAAAAGTTTTATATCCTCACCGATGCTAGTGTGAGCAAGGAGAATAGTACTTACCTCAAAAATAGAAGGATCAACGTCCTCCACGATGAGTTTCTCTACGTCGCGCTTGCCAATAGGACCAAAAAACTAGGCTCTAAATACCGGAGAGCGAGTGGCGAGAATCTCTCTATGGGCTTTAAAAAAAATTTCACCAATTATATGTCAATTCCCAGTCCAAAAATCCAGCAAAGCCTTCAACCCAATGTTAAACAGTGGAATGGCGACTCTGCAATGTCTCGGCCCCTCAACTTTGGCCTTCATGACTCTGACAATGCAGTGCAGGGTGACGGTCATCCTTGATGTAGTGCGACACCTCAGGATCATCTCTCTTTGAGAATGGATGGTATCCCCTGCAATGGCACAGAATCACAAAACATGTCAATACGGATCTATTCAAAAGGATCGAGTGTTACCCAACTATCAATATAAACAATCAACTTCAATCAAGCAGTGATCAATCATATGCATACCAAATGTATCGTCTCAATTCATGACACCAGGGTAGAAGTAGATGGCCCAATCATAGCTGCCGGTGGCAAACACCTCGCTGAACACCTTGCTGGACATGAACCGGCCCACTCCCTGATAACAGGCCTCCAAGGAGTTGGTGATAATGAACGTGTGGGAGCCGTTCACTTCGATAACAGGCCTCCAAGGAGTTGGTGATAATGAACATGTGGGAGCCATTCACAGTCTCGAAGACCGTTCTGAAGTTGCACTCACTATGTTCGACGTGTAAGAGTTTTCCTAATTTGTGAACTAAATTAATTGACATTGTTATTGTAATTTACCGTTTAACGTTTACCGTTTTACGGGGTTTGGTCTTAGGTGAGATAGAAGGTTTCTTAATTAGTCTAATATGGGACTAGCTAGTGTGGGTCGAGTTGAGCTTGGCCTGTAATGAGGGGGACTGGCTGGAAACTCTTGTCGCGACCAATTTTTCGGGGTGTGAACCACCTAGGGTTTGGCTAATGGATTGTTAAGCCTAGACTTAACTCGGGCTCTCCCAAGCCCATACCAATTCGCGACTTAGGTTTGAATTCTTAACATGCAAATGATTTTTATTAAGGAGTCGTCACTAATCAGTTTTTGATGGGTTGATTAGAAACTCAAGTAAAGTAATTGGAGATTACTTTACTCCTACGAACCAGAGATTATGGGTACGGGGACTTGGTTACACTAGATTTCTCTAATGCCCTTTTGGTACCACTCTTTTATTTTGAAAAAATGTTTAGCAGGCAGCTTGAATCGATTTTAATTTATCTCCCTAACATGTGAGGTAATCATGCGGGTGCGCAATCCACCAATTTAACACCCAATAAAACAATGAATAAGGTTAAGGGACTTACCTTGTAGCAATGAAAGCATCTGCATCGTTAGATTAAATTCCACATCAACAATCCTAGATGTGGTCTCTAATTAACACGCAAATTTCTCTTTTTTTGTTCTCACTTTATTTAATAGAATTTAATCCAAATGCAATGCATGCTAATAACCTAATATGACATGGTAAAATGATCTAAATTATATGACATGAAATGCAATAATTACAACTTAAATGACCTAATATGCAAATTTAAACTAAATGATCCTAGAATGCAAATTGGTTAACATGCACCTAATTTTTTATTTTTTTTATCTGGAATTTTGAATTAATAAAAGCCCTAATTGAACTACCTAAAACGAATAATTTTCTAATTCATGTTTAGGATTAATTTAAATTAACCCTATTTTGACTTAGAAAATCATTTCTTCATTTTTTGGTTTTTTTTTTTTTTAAAGTGCCAAGTTTTCTAAGAATGAAATTATCTAAATCTAATCCTAACCTATTTAAAAGGGATTTCTAAAAAAATATAATCTAAAAATGTGATTCTAAAAAAAGGTCTAATTTACTAGCCTGAATGCTTTATTTACTAAATCTGTATTCCTAATTCTACATGCTCATGCAAGATTTTTGATTTTTTTCTTTTTGATTTTATGATTTTTTTATTATTTTTTTCTAAAAATTGCAATTTATCCTAAAAAGGTGGAATTAATCTATCCTAAGATATTTGAATGAAATCCCTAACTAAATTAAAATTTTATCCTATTTAAACTAGGAATTAGGTTATCCTAATTTAAATTAAGATATGATTTTAATTCAACAATTTCTAGCCTAAGATGCAACCTATCTAAAAAATTAATCTAAGCTTAAAATTAAACATGCAATTCTATTCTAAAATGCCTAATGATTTTTATTTGTTTTTTTCTCTTTTTAATTAAAATTTAACATGCAATTCAACTAGCATCCTAAGTGAATTTTTTTTTTTTTCTTTTGTTTTTCTTTTTTATGACCTAACTAAAATCCCTAATCTAAATATGCAGGACAATAAAAAAGGCTAATCCTAATTTAAGATTTTTTTGAGTTTTTTTTAAACAATCTCTAATAATTAAACATGCAATCTAAGCTAATTGATTTTTTGGTTTTTTATTTTATTTTTTGAAAATTCATGATACCTAAATTACTTAGCCTAAACATGCAAATTACCCCTAACAAGCAACATCACAACTTGCACATATTTCAATATAAATAAAGCAATCGAGACCATAAAAAATTATCCAGAAAATATCACACATCATTCAAACTCAAGGACAATATTTATTTGGTAAAATCGATAAATTGATCTTAAGCCTTAAAGATCAAAATATCAATTTTATTCCCACATAATTAATTACTCGTCTAAAGCCTTATAGAAGAAATAAAAAATCGGCGTGGTTGCGAATTAGTGGGTAAATTGGATTTTTCAATCACATATCAAGGCTTAATGTTATTAACAAAAATAGAATAACAATAAAATAACAATAAAATAACAATAAAACAATGAAAATAAAATAAAGTAAAGTAAATAAATAAAAGAAAATCTACCTAATTGATTTTTTTTGCTTTTTTTTTTTTTCTGTTTTTTCTTTTCTTTTTTCGAAAAAAAAAAGGGGGGCGATTAGGGTTTCGGCGGGGGATGGGGCAACGGCGACGGCCGGCGGTGGGGCGGCGACGCGGGCGGGGGCGTCGCGGAGGCGGCTCGGGGGACGGCGCGGCGCGTGGGCGACGAGACGGCGAGGGCGTTGCGGAGGCAACTCGGGCGGCGTGGGCGCGAGCTCAAGGGCGTCGCGGCTGGCGTGAGGAGCGGCTTCGGGGCTCCTGGGCTTCGCGGGCGGAGCGGGACTTCGGGGCGGCGGACCTGGAGCGGCGGAGGGGCGTCGCGAGCTGCAGAGGGCGTCGGGGAAGGCCTCGGGGCGCCTGGATCTGGACCTGAGGAGGGCGCCGTGGGCAGGGCTGCAGAGGAGCGGCGGGGGCTATGGCGTCGGGGCGACGACTCGGAATCGAGGCGTCGCGGCGGCTCAGGAGGCGTCGGGGGTGCTGGATCTGGTGTCGAGGGCGTCGCGAGCTGTGGATCTGCAGACAGAGGCGGCGTCGCGGCTCGGTGGCGACGATGATGGGGCTCGAAGGGCGCGAGCAGAATCCCCCCCTTTCGTGAAGAAGATGAACAGTAAAAAGGGGGGGCTTTTTCTTTTTTCACTTCCTACCTCTCTCTCCCCCTCCCTCAGCTCACCTACTTCCGACCACTTTCTCTCTCTCCCTCTTTTCTCTCAGCTGATTTTCTCTTTTTTCTTTCTTTCTTTTTTTTCGAAAAAGCCCCCCCTGCTCACGAAAAATTATGGCCCTTTTATAGTGATTTTTAGACGGCCACTTTTCTAGCAACTTTCGGATTTCCATTTTCTGTTGCATTAAATCAAGCATGCAAATCGTAGCGTGATTTCGCAATCAACTCGATTTTGCTTGATTTGTTCCATTTTATTGAAATCCTTGCCAATATTCACCTGATTTTTGATTGTTTTTGCATTTAACAACAATCCGAATGCTCATCAGAATTTCAAACTTCCATGCATGAACAATCAAATCAATTTCCCCATTTTTTTTTCCATTTTTTCATTTATTTGTTCAAAATGCAATTTTTTTTTTTTTTTTTTAAATTAGGTGTCAACAGCTGCCCCTCTTTGATAGTGAGCTCATAGAGATTGCCTTCAAAGACAAATTGAGACCTAATTTTAGATCATGCACATGCACTAAATGACTCTTTTTGGTCGGAAAATGAATTCCATTTCTTAAATGCAATAATAAATGAGCCTATTTTGAAAAGCACTAAATGGCTTTTTTTTTTCTTTTTCATTTTTGTTTTTGTTTGTTTGTTTTTTTTTTTTTTCTATTTTGAAATGCAATTTATATGATGCATGAAAATACTAATGTAAATAATAAAGGAACTTACCCGGAATAACTTACCTTCAAGGAGGGTAGAGTAACTCAAGATAACGGTGTTACATGTCCAGGGACTCGTACCATTCTACGGTCGCCTAGAATAGTAACATGTCTTTACAAAAAGACTGCTTTCCCGACCCGTACCATTCTACCATTCATTGTTTGGTTGTGTCGCCTAAGTGGTGTCTAGGACCCGTACCATTCTACGGTCGCCTAAACGAAAAAAGGGTTTTCCAGGACCCGTACCATTCTACGGTCGCCCAGTCTTGCAACACAGATTACTTGACCAGGACTTGAACCATTCTTCGGTCGCCTTAATCAGATTGAATCTGGAGAAAAAATCTTTGGGGGGCAACTCCATCGAGTGCCGATGCTTGAAAAGGAATACCTGCACAATGCCAAGTATTTAAGGTTTGGATAGAGATGTACTTACCTGGTGACATCTTCGTTCCTTAATGGGTATGTCTCCTGCAAAACACAGTTATAGGGGAGGCAACATGCATTCATAGACATGAGGTTTATGTGTGATGATTTCTATCAATCTTGTATTACCCAATCTCATTTGGAAGTATTTCAGCAGAATATTCAAATCTGAATTCATGAGTGTCATGGACATGTCAAATGAGGGATCTTTCGGTCTGAAAGGACTTTCCACTCATTCTCACGAAAAGGCTGATTTGTCCTGACCTTTGATGCAGGAATTTGACAATCACTCTGTCTTTCTATCATCATGCCGAACAGGGGTCCCAGTAATCTTGTAAGTGGTACGACTTTACCAATCTGAGAAGTCTTTAACATGGACCGTAATTTGGGTTTGGTCAATGGCTAAACAAAGGAGACTCTTTGAGTCAAGGCTTAATGAAGAATGATATTGCTGAAATCATTTTTGGGTTTACAAGTCAAGAGACATGCGAAATGAAGTAGAAATTGCCTTACTCACACTTTTTCGAGCGATGCTTTCGAACATATGAACCTTTACGTTAATTCAAGTGCCCTAATCTGAAGAGACTTTGTAAGGGACGTAACGTAAGCTTGGTTTATGGGTTGAGAAATGAAAGGATCATTGAACTCAAAAAGTGTTTAAGGGGTCAAAGTTGGTGATCATCTTGACATTTCACCGCCTTTACTTCTCAACTGTTGAGAATTCTTTTTCCTCTCTTCTTGTATCAAAAACTCCATTGAGTGTAACATCTCAGCTTTTGAGCTTTTAGTACCGCCTTGTTGGGGACACAATTTCAACTCATGTTTGAATTTTTTTTTTTTTTGGGCATTGGCCTTGCTTTTACCAGGCACACTTTGCTTTTCATGCCCCATTCTTGCATTTTTGGACTCACATAGTCTCCACCTCTGGTCACTCAATTTTTGCCTTGCCCCAGTGCGGGGATGATCACCAACTGGGTTTAGTATGAACTGAATTCATAGGCACAAGTGGGCTATGCAATGGTTAAAAGTGTGTAGGATAAAGAAAGAACTGCTCTTCGTCATCCTTAGGCACTTGAATTACCGCATGAGTTACACTGCGAGAGCAATACTCAAAGATTGATGCAAGTGTGAGTAAGAGAATCCCTACCATTCATTTCAAATTTGGTTCCAATGTGGGATGATCCTTGACAAGGGTAAGTTTCGAAAACACCTTATGTGTGTGGGCTCAAAGGGCTAAACAATGGGTATACCTGCAGTGTTTAGGATAAGAGAAAAAATTGCCTCTCGTCACTTCAGTTGTCGTACCCTTTGCGAGATTACCCTTTACCTTGTGGACATGAAAATTTTTCCACACAACTCACCGAGGATCAGTGTATTAGACAATGTATGAAATAAGGCTCGCCTTTCATCATTCCAAAGTATCCCATTTGTCACATTCAATTTTTCTCACGCAATTCATCATGGAGAACATGCAAAATTTGCAACAGATTTGAATAATTGAATTTGCAACTTATTGGGGCAATTTATTGATCATAAAAGTGCTTGCAATTCAAAACATGACACAGCAAATTCAATCATGGTAATACTTCCTGATAGCATGCGAATTAACTAGAGTGGAAAAACTCACGACAATCCTGTTCTGCCGAGATTGAAACACTTCCAGAAAATTCACCAAATATGGTCCACTGTGATTTGGAGTAAACTTGCCCCTAGGACTTAGAATTGGATTGGACCACTTCCACATCTTTACATGCTATAAGATTATCCCTGAAACAGGAAGTAGATAAATCAGAAAAACAAACAAAGTAATATGTATTTTTTGAAAGATTTTTTTGAAAGATTCTTTGAAAGACTTTTGGAAAGGATTTTTTTTTTTTTAAACATTTTGACACAGGGAAGCATGATGAAGCCCAGGCCTCAGAATTCTCCTTGGATTTTTCTTTTGTTTTATCGGCTGGATATCATCACCGGGTTGGTTTGGTGTACCTCATCATGCCCTCAAAATAAAACTTGTAATTTTATTGATATTCATCAATCAATTACATTTATTGAATAGAAAATGCAAATCCAAGTCCTAAAAAGAAATCAAAGACAATCGCTAGATAACGATAATTATTCCTGGAAAGCAATAAAAATTCCCACGCAGGGGAATGTGAGAAAGCGATAAATGAGTTACTCTTGTGGGCCAGGGCCCATTTCATCGGGAGATCCTTTGTCGATGGCTCCTATGACGACGTCATCAAACAAACTTGTAACTCCTTCCAGCACATCATCAGGGTCCTCAGTCTTTGGGGGTGTCAGATCATCCATACCACCCCATCCATCTGGGACAATGATCCGGGATCAATGTAGAAGCTTGGAGGGGCCGAATACTTCACCGGATAGTCAAATTTTCCACTTGGTTGCCCCGTGGTGTCTATCACTTCCGCCTCATCTTGCATTATTATCGAAGGACTAGGGAATGTCTCATAAATGCTTGGGGGCAATGGGTTTTGCCTCTCTTGCCTTTGGTTAGGTACCAGGCTCTGTCCTTCCTGTCTTCGTCCTCCAAGATTTTGTCCCCCTCTTCCAGCAGCATGGGACCTCTGAAGGGCTTCATTGAGACTTTGAATACCCTGACCATTCCTTCCAAGGCCACTATCAAGAACAAAATCATTCCCATCCATGACCCCTCCCATCATAAAGGCAGCATTTGAAACTTCAGGAGTGGTGGTGGTGAGTCTAGAGATGCATCGTCTGGTTCCAGGATAGCATTAACCATACCCTCATGTTCCGGTAGCGGATTCTTCTAGACATTCGGCCGAGCGGTTTGGAATGAAAAGGCCTTCCTGTCCAGGAGGTTTTGGATCTTGTGCTTGAGGGTGAAACACTCATCAGTTGAATGCCCCAATTCCCCACTATGGTAATCACACTTCTTTGTTGGATCATAACTACGAAGGGTTTCGCGGTTAGGGCGTTTTGGTTCACTAGTAAGCAAACCTTTCTTTCTTAAGATTGCCAACACCTGGGATAGAGATCCAGGGAGAGGAGCGAACTTCCTTTGATCATTTGCAAATGGTTGACGACCAGTGGTTTGTTGTTGCCTTGCATTGATTTGGACAGCCAGGCCACGGTTGGTACTTTCTTGGCCATAAGCCATATTCACGTCCTCGACAGCTTCTTTCTCCTTCTTAGCAGAGAATCTTTTACTTGACGGTTCAGCAAACCATCCTTCCCTTATTCCCATTTCAATTTGTTCTCCCACTAGAATCGGTTGGTTGAAACTCGGACATAAGTGCTTGCCATCCGATTACGGAACTCGATGGGAGGGTCTTTATGAAGAGCTTCATCAACTCCTTGTCGGTAGGCTCAGGAGTGATTTGAGCAGCCAAATTCCGCCATCTCACGGCATACTCCTTGAACGACTCGCTCCTCTTTTTCTCCATTCTCTCAAGATCTTCTCGGGAAGGTGCAATGTCCATGTTGAACTTGTACGCTTGAGGAATGCATCAACCACTTCATTCCAAGTATCAAGAAGATTGATATTTTTCATCACATACCGCTTCAATGCAGTCCGGTCAAAAACGGCATGGAATGATTGGGATCATGAGGGGCTCATTTTTGACATGCTGGGCCATGCGTACATGATACATCTGCAAATGAGACTTTGGGCAAGATGTACCATCGTACTTCTCAAATTCTGGCATTTTGAACTTCTTCGGCATCTTGACCTTTTCGTAGACCGACAAGTCAAAAGGGAGTGAGTTCGTGACTCCCGCAATTGCTTCACCTTTTCTTCAAGTTTCGCGAAGCGTTCATCCGGCTCTGTCTTGGGAGGTCAACAAACTTTCCCTTTTCCACATTGATCTGGATTGAGTCTTCTTCTAAATCGGTATGCCATTATTACTTGATCAAGCTTATCTCGCTATCTTCGGGATAATAGCCTGAGGAAGAACGGGTGGAGGAGTCGGCTTGACTTGGAATGCTCTGAATTGAGTCATCATAACCTCCATGGAGGCAGCTAACTGACGGAGCTGATCTTCCATATTGGACATACGATCATGCATCTCATTTTGTTCCGCCATTTTGGCCTTTGATCGCGTGATAATGGGTGAGCGTGGAGGGTCCGTTGTCACCTAATTTGAATGAATGAAGATATGTCAGCATGAGGAGCAGATAAAAGAACCAATCCATGACAATGATCTAATCAATTTTTTGATTTCATGAAAAGCTTGTGCAAGAACGGAATTTCCTAAAGAAAGCTAGAAAAATAGACACCCTAGCAAGATTAAATTTCCTAGAAAACAAATTCTCTTTTTTTTATTTTATTTTCCAAATGACTCATTGCATGACAATTTCTTTATTTCATTCCTAATTGACAAATGAATTAAATCAAATGACTAACCTAGATTATCATGGACCTACCAAAAGCACGACAAAATAAATTGCAAGGTATAGGGATAGAAGACTTACTTCACCAAGGAAAATCAATGGCAATCACATAGACATGCGCATGAGATGTGAGGTGTTCGATTTCTAACTAGGAAGGCTAAGCAAGGTGGAGCTAAAAGGGTGGGATGACTTAGTTGCAGCCTCGCATACTAAGTCAAGCCCTTCTAACTCCGGCTCGAGTCAAGAATGATACCCCAATGCGACGCAGCCTCTCGGGCGGTAAACATTCTTGACACCAAGAAAGAAACTTTCGGGATTGAGTTGAGCAACCTCTACTACGCGGCCTCGCGGTCGAAGTCGTATCCAACTCAATACCATCCTAAATATCCTAGTGCGGCCCAGGTCCGGCGGCAGGTTGTGTGTGCAAAAGTGTAGTGTTAAATGCAAGGCATGCACAACAGTTTATATCAAGCAACACTTCATACATAAAAATAAACCATTCCTTCCTACACCTCCCCTCGCAAAACAAAGGTCAAAAACACTTCCCTTTATACCTCCCAATCTGCAAAAACATTTAACACCTTAAATGTTAGGGACGTACACAGGATCCTCGCGCCAAGCAAAAACATTTTTCACAAGAAAAGAAAAATTGGCCTAAGTCCACTAAGAGTTTCAACTCAAGTCCCCAGTGAGTCGCCAAGTCAAGTCGCGACCAATTTTTCTGGGTGTGAACCACCTAGGGTTTGGCTAATGGATTGTTAAGCCTAGACTTAACTCGGGCTCTCCCAAGCCCATACCAATTCGCGACTTAGGTTTGAATTCTTAACATGCAAATGATTTTTATTAAGGAGTCGTCACTAATCAGTTTTTGGTGGGTTGATTAGAAACCCAAGTAAAGTAATTGGAGATTACTTTACTCCTACGAACCAGAGATTATGGGTACGGGGACTTGGTTACACTAGATTTCTCTAATGCCCTTTCGGTACCACTCTTTTATTTTGAAAAAAATGTTTAGCAGGCAGCTTGAATCGATTTTAATTTATCTCCCTAACATGTGAGGTGATCATGCGGGTGCGCAATCCACCAATTTAACACCCAATAAAACAATGAATAAGGTTAAGGGACTTACCTTGTAGCAATGAAAGCATCTCGCATCGTTAGATTAAATTCCACATCAACAATCCTAGATGTGGTCTCTAATTAACACGCAAATTTCTCTTTTTTTGTTCTCACTTTATTTAATGGAATTTAATCCAAATGCAATGCATGCTAATAACCTAATATGACATGGTAAAATGATCTAAATTATATGACATGAAATGCAATAATTGCAACTTAAATGACCTAATATGCAAATTTAAACTAAATGATCCTAGAATGCAAATTGGTTAACATGCACCTAATTTTTTATTTTTTTTATCTGGAATTTTGAATTAATAAAAGCCCTAATTGAACTTCCTAAAACGAATAATTTTCTAATTCATGTTTAGGATTAATTTAAATTAACCCTATTTTGACTTAGAAAGTCATTTCTTCATTTTTTTGGTTTTTTTTTTTTTTAAAGTGCAAGGTTTTCTAAGAATGAAATTATCTAAATCTAATCCTAACCTATTTAAAAGGGATTTCTAAAAAATATAATCTAAAAATGTGATTCTAAAAAAGGTCTAATTTACTAGCCTGAATGCTTTATTTACTAAATCCGTATTCCTAATTCTACATGCTCATGCAAGATTTTTTATTTTTTTCTTTTTGATTTTATGATTTTTTTATTATTTTTTTCTAAAAATTGCAATTTATCCTAAAAGGTGGAATTAATCTATCCTAAGATATTTGAATGAAATTCCTAACTAAATTAAAATTTTATCCTATTTAAACTAGGAATTAGGTTATCCTAATTTAAATTAAGATAGTATTTTAATTCAACAATTTCTAGCCTAAGATGCAACCTATCTAAAAAATTAATCTAAGCTTAAAATTAAACATGCAATTCTATTCTAAAATGCCTAATGATTTTTATTTGTTTTTTTCTCTTTTTTAATTAAAATTTAACATGCAATTCAACTAGCATCCTAAGTGAATTTTGTTTTTTTTTTCTTTTGTTTTTCTTTTTTATGACCTAACTAAAATCCCTAATCTAAATATGCAGGACAATAAAAAAGGCTAATCCTAATTTAAGATTTTTTTTTAGTTTTTTTTTAAACAATCTCTAATAATTAAACATGCATCTAAGCTAATTGATTTTTTGGTTTTTTTTTTATTTTTTGAAAATTCATGATACCTAAATTACTTAGCCTAAACATGCAAATTAGCCCTAACAAGCAACATCACAACTTGCACATATTTCAATATAAATAAAGCAATCGAGACCATAAAAAATTATCCAGAAAATATCACACATCATTCAAACTCATGGACAATATTTCGCTGGTAAAATCGATAAATTGATCTTAAGCCTTAAAGATCAAAATATCAATTTTATTCCCACATAATTAATTACTCGTCTAAAGCCTTATAGACGAAATAAAAAATCGCGCGGTTGCGAATTAGTGGGTAAATTGGATTTTCCAATCACATATCAAGGCTTAATGTTATTAACAAAAATAGAATAACAATAAAACAATAACAATAAAATAACAATAAAACAATGAAAATAAAATAAAGTAAAGTAAATAAATAAATAAAAGAAAATCTACCTAATTGATTTTTTTTTTTTTTTTTTTTTTCTTTTTTTCTTTTCTTTTTTCGAAAAGAAAAAGAAAAAGAAAAAGGGGGGGCGCGATTAGGGTTTCGGCGGGGGATGGTGCGACGGCGGCGGCCGGCGGTGGGGCGGCGACGCGGCGGCGGGGCGTCGCGGAGGCGGCTCGGGGGACGGCACGACACGGCGGGCCGGCGTGGGCGACGAGGCGGCGGCGGGGGCGTTGTGGAGGCAGCTCGGGCGGCGTGGCACGAGCTCGAGGGCGTCGCGGCGGTGTGAGGAGCGGCCGGGGCTCCCGGGCTTCGCGGGCGGAGCGGGACTTCGGGCGGCGGACCCGGAGCGGCGGAGGGGCGTCGCAAGCCGCAGGGGCGTCGGGGAAGGCCTCGGGGCCGCCCGGATCTGGGACTCCGAGGAGGGCGCCATGGGCGGGGCTGCGAGGAGCGGCGGGGCTATGGCGTCGGGGTGACGGCTCGGAATCGGGCGCCGCGGCGGCTCGGAGGCGTCGGGGTGCTTGGATCTCGCGTCGGGGGCGTCACGAGCCGTGGATCTCGCAGACGGAGGCGGCGTCGCGGCTCGATGGCGACGGCGATGGGGCTCGGAGGGCGCAAGCGGGAATCCCCCTTTCGTGAAGAAGATGAACAAAGAAAAGGGGGGCTTTTTCTTTTTCACTTCCTACCTCTCTCTCCCTCTCCCTCGGCTCACCTACTTCCGACCACTTTCTCTCTCTCCCTCTTTTCTCTCAGCTGATTTTCTCTTTTTTCTTTCTTTCTTTTTTTTCGAAAAAGCCTTCCCCGTACGAATTCTCTCTCCACAATTTCCAAAAAACCCCCTACTCATGAAAAATTATGGCCCTTTTATAGTGATTTTTAGATGGCCACTTTTCTAGCAACTTTCGGATTTCCATTTTCTGTTGCATTAAATCATGCATGCAAATCGTAGCGTGATTTCGCAATCAACTCGATTTTGCTTGATTTGTTTCATTTTATTGAAATCCTTGCCAATATTCACCTGATTTTTGATTGTTTCTGCATTTAACAACAATCCGAATGCTCATCAGAATTTCAAACTTCCATGCATGAACAATCAAATCAATTTCCCCATTTTTTTCATTTATTTGTTCAAAATGCAATTTTTTTTTTTAAATTAGGTGTCAACAACTCTATAAATAGTGCTCAAGTCTCTCCTCTAGCCCTAATCTCACATATCCTCACCTAAGGGGCGTTACTCTAACGCTAATCATGAGGGGCCGCCTCATTGAGCCAGTGATCTGGAGGGTAATAGAGGAGAAGGATTTGCGCGAGGGACATTGTGTTCCTGCTTCTGCTTCAAGAAAGACGATGGATCCTAAAACAGGTGCGTTGATCATTCAATTCGCAATTGCATGTTTATGTTCTGGTTATGGAGATCTTGGGTTGCGCATAATTTGCGCACTACACAACGGTCACGGGCGAAGGGATGATGGTCAAATCTTGGTTATGGGTGATCTCGAGAGACTTCAAGGGTGGATATGAACCGGCCCACCCCCTGATAACAAGCCTCCAAGGAGTTGGTGATAATGAACGTGTGGAAGCCGGTCATGGGCAGAGGGGTGATGGTCAGATCTTGGTTGTGGGTGATCTCAAGAGACTTCAAGGGTGGAATATGAACCGGCCCACTCCCTGATAACAAGCCTCCAACGAGTCGGTGATAATGAACGTGTGGGAGCCGGAGCAGTGTGTGAGTCCAACCCTGATCAGCGGACCTTCAACGCAAACCTCCCAGCGAGGACAAATTAAGTCTTCAGCACTTGCTTCCGAGGTTGATGTCCCAAATCTCTCACTGGATCCTCTGAAAGAGATAATCGAGTGCCTATTGGAGGTGAACCAGGAAGTGGTCAAAGTCATCTTGGATAGCAAGAAAGATATTTGGAGAAATGAAGAGTTGTTCAAGCTTGTACAAGACTACTTCAATGACAGCTTGCGGTTATTAATTTATATAATGATGCAAGAAAAAGGAAAAGAGAAGTGGAGAGAGTAAATGGGAGAGGGTGGGTGATTGCCCTTTCTTTTGTTTTTAATGGACCCACCTCAACAACTCTCCGACCTCGGCGTTCTTCAGATGCGATCTTCAGACTCCGCCTCCGATCTTGGCGCCAGACGACTCCGACCTCGCGATTTTTGACTCCGACTCCGATCTCGACGCAGGTAACCCCCCTCTCTCTCTCTCTCTCTCTCTCTCTCTCTCTCTCTCTCTCTCTCTCTCTCTCTCTCTCGAATACTCCTTGCTTCCGACTTAAGGGAACTTTCCAACTCGACGGCCGCGTTGCCCGGCTGTGATCTCACACCGACCCGGCATGTGAGGCTCATGCACGCATGCCGATGGCCGTGAAGAACTCGATTCGAATGGAGGAAGGAGACGAGAATGGTCCCGGTGGCAAGGAGCCACCTTCACTCTTTGCGAGAGGAATACGGGCGGAGAAAAGACGCGGATCAAGGGTTCTTCGAAAACTGATTCATAATTTCTCCATTTTTTTTTCCTAGCGATGTCGACTCAACCTGGCAACTTACAAGCTGTGATTTGCGACCCCCATTATGCGGGGGCGCAGAAAAAGGAATCGGATTGGTCTCTCCTCGCGCTCAGCTTCCTTTTTGGCCTATTCCTGATGGGTATGCTGAGCATCGCCTTTTACTGTTGGTGAATCCGCAGGAGGAAAGCTGCAGGTCTGGCACCGGCGGCGGCACCGGCGGCGGCGATGGCGGCGGCACCACCGGCATGTTGGGGAATTCCTCTGCAAAGAGTGAAGGTGGCTTTGCCAGACCTGTAGCTTTCCTCCTGCGGATTCCCCAACAGTAAAAGGCGATGCTCAGCATACCCATCAGGAACAGGCCAAAAAGGAAGCTGAGCGCGAGGATAGACCAATCCGATTCCTTTTTCTGCGCCCCCGCATAACGGGGGTCGCAGATCACGGCTTGTAAGTTGCCAGGTTGAGTCGACATCGCTAGGAAAAAAAAATGGAGAAATTATGAATCAGTTTTCGAAGAACCCTTGATCCGCGTCTTTTCCTCTGCCTGTATTCCTCTGCAAAGAGTGAAGGTGGCTCCTTGCCACCAGGACCATTCTGTCTCCTTCCTCCATTCGAATCGAGTTCTTCACAGCCATCGGCTATGCGTGCATGAGCCTCACATGCCAGGTCGGTGTGAGATCACAAGCTGGGCAACGGCGGCCGTCGAGTTGGAAAGTTCCCTTAAGTCGGAAGCAAGGAGTATCCGAGAGAGAGAGAGAGAGAGAGAGAGAGAGAGAGAGAGGGGGTGTTCCCCGCGCCGAGATCGGAGTCGGAGTCAAAAATCGCGAGGTTGGAGTCGTCTAGCGCCGAGATCGGAGGCGGAGTCTGAAGATCGCGTCTGAAGAATGCCGAGATCGGAGGCGAAGTCTGAAGATCGCGTCTGAAGAACGCCGAGGTCAGAGAGTTGTTAAGGTGGGTGCATTAAAAACAAAAGAAAGGGCAATAACCCACCCTCTCCCATTTACTCTCTCCACTTCTGTTTTCCTTTTTCTTGCGTCTGCCATCGAGATCGGAGTAAGTGAGATCGGAATAGTACTGAGGAGGATCTGTATTTTCTACTTCTAGAAATAAATATTGCTAGTACATTTATATAATGATGCAGATCTATATTAGCGTCATGAATGATGTAGTTTTTTTTAATAGTTGTAATCACAATATAGTCACTTTCCAATAATTAATTTTCAAAAAGACACCCTAAAGCTTAAGAGAAACTCTACATCCCCTAAAGTTCTTTGGCCAAAGTCGATCCAATCACTCAAGCAGCACAGCAGAAGCCCTTCCCCTTTTTTGAAACCCTAACATAGTTAGATTCCCGAATGAGAGTAGAGTTTTTAAGTCAAACAGTTCCAAGTAGATAAATGAGTTGAGATCAGAGTTCACGGGAAGTACTGCTTATCGCACAAGCAATGATCTGTTAGACCAATTTTAAGATATAGAAGTCGATAGAATTAGGAATTAAGATACTAAAGCCCACAGAAAAAGATTCTCACAAAAATATATGGTTGGCGTAGTCTCCTACAAGTCTTATAGAACTTACTTTGTTCTAAAACCTTTTTTATGGACTCGGGCATTTCTACTCAATTGGCTATATGAATAACAATGTCCCTTTAACAAAAAAATGTGCCTTCTAAAGTACTAAGGGTGCGTTTGGTAACGTTTCTGTTCAAAAATTGTTCCAGGAAATAGAAAGAGAAAAAACTATTTTATTTAAATATTCCATCACTCCTCCTCACCCGTAGACTAGATTTTGGCCTTAGCCTAAGATATGAAAATATCTGATTAGAGAGATAAATAGGGATCTAGAAGATTCGAACTCAGAACCTTCTAACTTTGATACAATGTGAGATTTGATGGGACCACGGCTAATTATTTTAAGAGTGTAAGCCGTTAAGTGAAAGCATTATTAAATATTCCAACACTCATATAAAAAATATTTGATGGTATCGTCACTCAACCCATGAATCCTCACAAAGTGTACTTGCCACGCAGAGGGTCAGATATGCTACAAACCCAAAACTAATACCAATTTCATATCAAAATTGTCACCCTATGCACAAACATCTCTATGCAAAGATTCAACTATTTTCTTCTACAACTTTATCTTTCGGGGGTGAACAAACAGTTTTATGAATTATCAAAAATACAAAATTCTCTTACTTCTCAGCCCTCCTCCTCCTCCTTCCATAAACGGCATCCTCCTTTCATATATGGTTTCGTTGTTCCGGCCTTTGCCTAACCCACGTTGCTGCCATTCCTCTCCAGGTGGTTGGCAAACCTTATCGATTGTGGTGGTTGCCGACGGCCAAGAGCAGCTCCAACAACACCAAAGGGCAGTTCCCCTCCAGTACTTGAAGTCTTTCGAGTTCAGCACATCTACAAAATTTCAAAAGATTCGAAACATTCACTTGATTATTAAGGGCATGCTTGGTAGATAGTTGTTTAAATAGAGAAGACCTTCACTGCTCCATTTCTACAAAGGCTCACCTCGCAAGTTTGCCAGATTTGTAGCGAAGTTCAGGCATATCACCTTCAGCTTGTGCAACTGGTGCTGATCAGCCAGCACGATTATTGTCGGTAGCGTGTCAGTAGTGATCTGCTCGACCAACTTTGACTTGCAAAATAGTCTCGATCGATCGAAATCATGACAGTCAGCAACAGCCAATAGATGCAGCACTAGACCGGCATATGCAAAAGGATAGATATAGCGCGCAATTTCGTCGACGTCGTGATACTTATCAGTGTAGATGAATTCCAATAGTGCCCGCAGAAAGTTTCAAAGCGCATTAGAAGCTGATGGATTTTCCTTTTTCTGTTGGGCCTAATTTGGCCTGATGGGCCCAGAGGCTCGGCCCATGGGTTTAGGGCCCATGGAAGAGAGTAGTATAAAAGGAAAAGAAAAAAAGGGTGAAACGTGACGTTTTGTTTTTTTTTTTTTTTTTTTTTTCTGGACGTATGCGTATCGCTCTCTCCACCATAACGACACTCTCTCCTCTTTTGAAGAACAGTGACCGCTTCCTCCTCGAATTGCAACGCCGGATGTTTAGTCTGTGGAAATAAGGTGCGTTCGTCCATGTGATGCGCTTTTGATCGGTGATTCATGATTGGGTGTCAGGACTCGCTTCCGCTACGTTACTTCTCCTTTTTGGGTTCCTTTTTGTGTCGAAACGACCGTTTTGGGAATCCTGTTTCCCGAATCCAAATCCGTCATTAGTATCAGAGCCATCTCAATCATGTTTCCCTTTCTTGTTTGCGTTTATAAACAAGTTTTTCATGTATGTTCTTTGTTAAACGTGATTAATGATCAATTAAGAGATGTTTAACCCCGACACGGTACTGTTTCCCATGTTTTTTGATTTTCCGTACATCGTTTTGTAATTCTGATTGCTTGGGGTTGTAGTACTCGTCGATACGAGAATTTCGAGTGGTCGTACGTCACCGGAAGCCGCCGGACGCTCCGCCACGCGCAGCCGATGCGTTCGGCTCCGTCGGCGTGTGCAATGCACGCGCCAAGACAATTCCCAGCGCGCGTGCGCGCGCTGCACCGCACGCGCGCGCAAAGAATCGCCCGCGCATGGAAGGCACGCGCCGGATGACGTCACCGTGACGTCGGCCGGCGGTTGCCCGCGCACACGCTGGGCACGTGCCGGTCGGTTCGCCCGATCGGCCCGACCGGCCACCCGGCCCGACCGGCCGACCTGACCCGTCCGACTCGTTGGACCGTTGACCGAGACCGTTGACCGTTGACCGCGACCGTTGATCGTTGACCGACCGTTGACCGTTGACCGCAAAAAAGAAAAAAAGAAAAAAAAAGGAATGTGTTTCTTTTTCAGTTATGCCTATGTGGGTTATAAGTAATCAATTTCCATTCTACATTTGTTGCATGAATCATGGAAAATTATGTGTTTTCCCTTGTGTTCATTGTGGATACAGATTGATTCATTTTCATGTTCTGCATTTGTTGCAGGAACTATGATGCGCTATGCACGTATACCCGCATTCCCGAGAATGGACGAAGGACGTGCAAGACTTAAAAGGCCGATAACGAGTTAGCTAATTATCGGTGGCATAACGGTGATTTAGTATCACATGTGGTCGGGTCAATCGATGATACAGAAATCATCCGGAATGGTTATCTTATGCCGATTTTGAGAAGGTGTCGACCTTCAAGAACACTCTTCCACTCGAATGGCAAGCAAGGTGTTAGATCTGCTATGGGAGGTCAACGTGGTCCCGGGTTATAGGAGGCCGATAGAAGCTTTTGTGAGAGAGTACTATAGGATTGAGCTAATCAAAACTTCAACCCTTAGTATGAGTGCTACGTGACGCCAAATGAATGCGCCTTGGAGACGGCATGAGAGCTCTCCAAAAGTTTTTCCGTGGTTGGCAAATGTGCCTTCGCTTTCTTAGATTTTTTGACTGATAGATTAGCAGGGACTTTCCCTATTTATTTCTTAGATTAGTTATTGAGATGTTTTGGGTGAATATATCTCTTTCTATGTTGATATCTTTCCTCTCGTATATATATATATATATATATATATATATATATATATATATATATTACTTAGTGTAATGGATATGCTATATTATTTGAAAGCGTTATTACACTATTGAATGTCAGATATTTTATGCTTTCTGTTATTATTGATTGCTGTGGGTAGTTGATAGAAGTTTTTGTAACTTCATAGAATTTAGTTTGCATAAGACAATTATATTAATGACAGTTTTAAGTTAGGATTTTTGGAGGATGATTGAAAACATAGTGACCTTTTGATTCTGAAACCTTACTTAAAATTATTCATTAATATGATTGGTCTGTGCAAAGTGGATGCATAAATGATAGGCATTAATTATTCGTGCATATATGTCTCGATGTGTTCGGATCGATGGTTACAAAGAACTAAGAAAGTAATTGCTGATTTGAACGGCAACAATTGTGAAATATTGAATATGAAGATTCAATATGTGCTGGAAAAGCCAGAAGCACTAAAAGCTCTTGACCATATTATGGAAGATCTTGAGAATGCTGTGCGCCACCTTGAGCTAGTGGAGGACCACCTAACGGCATTTAAGCCGAAAATAGATATTTGCAATGCTGGATCTAGCTCAGAAAGGGCTTTGAGCTCTAAGCGCAAGCGTATTGATTCATTCAATATATGGTCATGCAAAGGATCAAGTCCTCCTTACAAAAAATCAAGAGTTAACCAACACAAAAGAGGAAAACGTTCTCAAGTGAAGAAAAAGTCAAGGGTAAGGTGTTACAATTGTGACAAGAAGGGTCACTATGCTCGCAACTATCGTGAGGCAAGAAAGGTAAACACCACTTGTACATTTCAAGAACTTTGCTTATGTGTCAAGTTCCGTATTGTTGGCTAAATCCAATCCTTTGTGGACCGTAGATTCAGGAGCAACAGACCATGTAGCGAAGGATAGAGGATCCTTCGTGGAATTCCGACGAGTACCAACTGGAACTAAGTGGGTCTATGTGGGAAACAACTCCAGAGCTGAAGTAAAAAGAATTGACACCTGCCAACTGAACATGCGTGGTGGACGCACTTTGATCTATATGATGTAATGTATGCTCCGGAGATTCGTCGGAATCTAGTGTCTGTTTTAGTGTTGGTCAAACTAGGTTTTAATATGAACTTCCATTATAGAGATGTGGATTTGTTTTTGGAAACAAATTTCTATGGTCGTGGCTATTTTCTGGATGGTTTTATTGTATTAGACATTGACTATGTTAATGTAAATGTTTGTTATTCCCTTCTCACGTCTCCTAATTCATATGATAATGATGTGAATGTGTGGCATGCTAGACTTGGTCATATTGGCCAATAACGTATGAATAGACTAGCCAAAAAGGGCTTGTTGGGCAATATTGAAAAAATCGATTTGCCCATATGTGAGCATTGCCTAGCAGGGAAAACAACAAAGAAACCATTTGTAAAAGGTAAAAGAGCTGAATTTCCTCTGCATTTAATCCATTCTGACATATGTGGTCCAATGAATGTAAGAGGAAGGCATGGGGCTGTTTATTTCATCACTTTTATAGATGATTACACTCGATTCGGATATGTCTATTTGATTTATCATAAATCTGAAGCATTAAGTTGTTTCAAAAGGTTTATGGCCTTGGTAGAGAATCAATTAGACAGGAAAATAAAAGCATTAAGATCTTATCGAGGTCGAGAATATTTATCTGATGAGTTCAGAAAATTATGTGATGAAAAACGAATAGAAAGACAGTTGTCTATTCCATATACTCCTCAACAAAATGGTGTTGTAGAGAGAAGAAACAGAACCCTACTGGAAATGGTTAGGTCCATGATGGCACATGCTAACTTACCTATCACCTTTTGGAGTGATGCATTATTAACAGCTGCCTATGTACTTAACCGGGTGCCTTCCAAATCAGTTACCTCCACTCCATATCAGTTATGGACAGGTAGAAAATCGGACTTAGGTTTTCTTAAGCCATGGGGTTGTGCTGCCTATATCCATGAGCCCTCTCACAAATTTGGGAAATTGGGTCCCAGAGGAAAGAAGAGTATTTTCATAAGATACTCTGAACACTCAAAAGAATATGTGTTCATAGGTGAGCAGGAAAGTGGGAGTATAACTGAATTTGAATCACGAGATGTCACATTCTTAGAGGATGAGTTTCCTAAGAAGGGCGAAATAGGTGAAGATTACTCCCTATTTGAAACCATGGATCAAGATTATGATATTGGTGGAGTTCGTCCAAGTGGGAGTAATGTGAGAAGTGATGAATTGCATACAACTGATTCTCAATTACAACCACATGATGAGACGACATCGTCATTATCTAATCCTAGTGGGAGCATAATGGGAAATGATGTGCTAAGTGTACAATCTCCTATACAGCGAACAAGTCGCAAAAGTATTCCCCACCGACGTTTTGACATTGAAGGGGAAACTTTTATGATTGCCCCACAAGATGAGAATGAGCCAAGAAAATATATATGAGGCTCTAAGTTGCCCTAGTAAAGAAAAATGGATGGATGCAATGGGAGAGGAAATTGAGTCAATGAAGTCAAACCATGTTTGGGAATTGGTTGATCTTCCAAAAGGACGCAAAGCTATTGGGAACAAGTGGGTTCTCAAAATAAAGCGTAAAGCTGATGGCTCGATAGAAAGATATAAAGCTTGCCTTGTTGCGAAGGGGTATAATCAACAGGAAGGAATTGATTATGAGGAAACTTTTTCCCCTGTTGTGAGATTCACCTCAATTCGCATTATTCTGGCAATAGTGGCAAGTATGGATCTTGAATTATATCAAATGGATGTAAAGACTGCTTTTCTCAATGGAGAATTAGATGAGGAAATATATATGAAGCAACCTGTTGGTTTCATTATGAAAGGCCAAAAAGGAAAAGTATGTCGACTTTTGAAATCGATATATGGCCTTAAGCAGTCGTCAAAACAGTGGTATATACGTTTTTATAATGCTATAATGGCATATAATTTTACAATGATTGATGAGGATCATTGTGTATATATCAAAAGATCCAAAGATCAATTTGTGATCATATCATTATATGTTGATGATATACTAATTGCCGACAGCAATATGGAGTTAGTTAATACCATTAAAAGTTGGTTATCTTCTAATTTTGAGATGAAAGATATGGGTGAGGCTGCATACATACTTGGAGTTAAGATTTCAAGAGATCGTTCGAAGAGATCATTATCTCTTTCGCAAGAAACATATATACATAAAGTTCTTGAACGATTTCGTATGCAAGATTGTAAACCCATAGACACTCCTATTGCAAAAGGTGAAGGATTGAGCCATAGACTGTGTCCAAGGACTCCACAAGAGAAGGAACAAATGAAGCATGTTCCTTATGCTAGTGCTGTTGGAAGCTTGATGTACGTTATGTTGTGTAAAAGACCTGACATATGTTTTGCAGTTGGAATGGTGAGTAAATACCAATCCAAGCCAGGTCAAGCACATTGGAAAGCCGTTAAGAGAATACTTAGGTATCTAAAGGGAACTGCTGATTATATACTGAGTTATCAAGGAAAGGATCTGCGACTCAAAGGCTATTTAGATACAAGTTGAGGAGGAGATTTAGATGAAAGGAAATCTACCTCTATTTTTGTTTTTCTTACTGGAAAATGGCGCCATGTGTTGGTGCAGTAAGAAACAAACATATATAGCCTTGTCCACGATAGAAGTTGATCTCGTGGCGTTATCAGCAACCATACAAGGGGGAGTTTGGCTTAAGAGTTTTTTGGATAATTTAGGTGTTATTGAGAAAGCTGCAAATCCATTATTGGTTAACTGTGATAGCCAAGCAGCTATAGCGTACACCAAAGATCCAAAGTATCATGGCAAGACCAAACATATAGATACCAAGTATAACTTTATCAAAGATATGGTTGCACGAAGGGATGTGAACTTACAATACATATCTACGCATAGAATGGTAGCAGATCTTATGACAAAGCCAATACCTAGAGATGCGTTTTGTGGTCATGTAAAATCTCTAGGATTGCCTAGAGTCTGATGTACTGAATATTGTAATTTCCCTAAGTTGTTCACATTTATGAAATTGTGTTTTTCATCATTAATGCCTATGAATCTTTGTTTGATCTTTATGCATCTTAATGCTCGAGTGCATTATATTGAGTTGAGAAAGTATGTCGGACGATATAAGAGATTAGCCCACTCACACGGGTAATCGCCTCTATTTACTATGTGATAAATAGAGATGAGACGGTTTTTAAGCTTATTATCTAGGTGATAATTGAGAGCTCAAGCTTAAAATATATATGTCGCCTTAACTAAGTGTTAAGATGAGGACATGATAAATACTATGTCCGAAAGTAAAATAACCCACATATTTTACTTTATCTGTCTAAGATGCCAAATGTGAGTTCTGATGAATTAAGTGAATGAGTAGATACGCGAACTCAAGTTAAACATTGGGTATGTCTGAACTATCATATGTACGGTATTGAAGGAATAGACATACGCTCCATGGGAAAGGAGTTAATACCGTAATACGTATTTCATACTACGTATGCATGAGACGACCAATAAGAGTGGCAAAAGTTTGATCTCAAATGAGTTCCTCAATTTTAGTCCCCTCAGGATTCTTACTTATTCTCAAGATTTCTATTTAGTGTTTGCTATCTTAGGATGTTACCAATGGTCAAGAGTTGATTCGATCTAATGGGACATTTCTAGAAAAGCAAGCTAAACTGAAATTGAGAGTTTGAAGGAAAGAGGAAGATCAGATTTGGAGAATCACATTGTAGTTTTGTATTCACTAGTCGACCAATTATGACTGTCTTTGGGATAATCATAATTGTGAATGCAATATATATATATCATTGTTAAAAAGAGATCAAGAGAGATATAAATGTAATCGATCGATCTAGGGTACTGCATACTAAATCTACTCAAAGCGGGTTACCCATTATGAGCTGTTATATATTCCTAACAGATGTATGGCAATGAGCTCTCAAAGTATGCCGGTCGCACGGACTATTCATCAGTATGAATGTTGCAATGAGGAAAAGGGGACTGCGTTCGGCCCACCATGTCGAGTGGGAGATGCATATAATGGATTCTTCTTTGATAAGCCTAAGTAAGGCACACGCCCATGTTGGTTTTGGACCACCATGTGCGAGTGGGAGATGATGGATTTTCCTTTTTCTGTTGGGCCTAATTTGGCCTGATGGGCCCAGAGGCTCGGCCCATGGGTTTAGGGCCCATGGAAGAGAGTAGTATAAAAGGAAAAGAAAAAAAGGGTGAAACGTGACGTTTTGTTTTTTTTTTCTGGACGTATGCGTATCGCTCTCTCCACCGTAACGACGCTCTCTCCTCTTTTGAAGAATAGTGACCGCTTCCTCCTCGAATTGCAACGCCGGATGTTTAGTCTGTGGAAATAAGGTGCGTTCGTCCATGTGATGCGCTTTTGATCGATGATTCATGATTGGGTGTCAGGGCTCGCTTCCGCTACATTACTTCTCCTTTTTGGGTTCGTTTTTGTGTCGAAACGGCCGTTTTGGGAATCCTGTTTCCCGAATCCAAATCCGTCAGAAGCTCATCATGCTAGTCCAAGGACAGCTTTATATCCTCATCAATGCCGATGGAAGCAAGGACAATATAGTTACCTGGAATATAATGGATCAACGTACTCCACGATGAGCTTCTCTAAGTCACGGTTGCTAATAGGACTGAAAAATCCAGAATGTTGAATAGTCATGTTTTGTCTGTCTTATTAGATTTGGCGTGCGCTAAAGTTATTAACCTCGAGAGTGTTGCTCATTCACAATTCTTGTCACATTCGAACCCGTGGCTTAAGAATGCTTCAATGAGCTCCTTTTCTGTCTAAGGTGAATATCGTGCAAATAATTGTGAATTAAGTAATGAAGCTTGTCTCCGTTTGTGCATATGTGATTTCCTTCATGGTGAATCATAAGAAATTCTTATCAATTTTGTTTGCACAAATTCAAATTCATTTACATCAATATATCATTTATACCAAACAATAAATATGAATATATCTGGCTTTATTATTGTAATGTATCTAATAATTAATAGAATATAATAAAATTTCTGAATTTCATATTCTATTATATTCAGTCCTATCATTACTAAACTTTAAGATTAACTAAATGCAGCCGTGATGCACCTTATTTTGGTTGGATCTTGCAAAGACCCAAATAGATCTTTAGGCTTCTAACTTCAATTTAGGAAGCAAAATCTTGCATACGTGGGCAATGAGCTATTAGTCTACCTTGATTGAAAACATCACATAATTGCGAGACCCGCGACTTGTGAAAATATTGTTTAATGACCATATTCGACGATGGTTATTATTTAATGGAAAACATCACTATCAATCGTTCCAAAACCCACTTTTCAAGCAAGAATAGCACTTTAAAAGGACTCATTTTTTGAGAAGACGCTCTAAACCTCGAGAGAAATTCTATTTGCCCCCTATAAGTTCCTTGGTCCATGTCAAAGGTACGCCAAAGTCAATCCATGCAACTATCAAATTCTAGATTAGTGACTTTGAGCAATTTTTTAAAATTATTATCGTAGTTGATATGCCAAAGTATTTGTACTCAACAACATTTCTTCGGTCTAAGGCTGCGTTTGGAAAGACTTTTGGGGAAAGTCTTTAGGAAAATGCAAAGACCTTTGAGTTATAGGTGTTTTACAAAATGCAAATTGTGTTTGGTAAATTGTAATTTAGAAGCCCTTTGCGAAGTACCTTTGGACAAAATAGTGTTTGGGGGAGACAAAGAGCTTTTGTGAAAATAAAAATAAAAAATAAATAAAAAATGAAAACCGGCAAGGGCAGCTCCAACCGGCGGCCGGCGGCGACCACCGGCGACCTCCGATGACCTCCGGCGACCCCGAATTTGGGCCGCCGAGGTCGCGCGCGCCGCCGACGCCGCCGCGCGACCTCCGGCGGCCCCGGATCTGGGCCGCCGAGGTTGCGCGCAGCGCGCGCGACGCCGTCGCGACTCGATCCGGGTCGCCGAAGGTCGCGACGGCGTCGCGCGCTCCTGGCGAGGGCGGCACTGGGTCTCGCGACCTCGGCGAGGGCCGCGCCCGGGTCGCGCGACCTCGACGAGGGCGGCGCCGGGTCGCGCGACCTCGCTAGCAACGCGAACCCGAGCAAAATGCGCCGCCGACACCACCCTCGACGGAGACTCGAGCACTGGGCGCCGGACACCCTCGACGGAGGAGAAGATGAACAATGTGCTCCTCACAAGGGGCAAAAATGGAAAAACAAAAATTCTTAAGGACAATTTCGGAAAAAAAATATATATATGAACAATAGCCCGCGCAGCCTTTTCTAGAAATGCCGAAAGCCCAAGGCAGTCCCCCCTGCCTTGGGCTTTCAGCCTTCACAAGGCTGGCCTTCTTCCAAGGGGCCTTCAAATTTTTTTGCCAAACACCCCATATTTGGCCTAAAGGCCTTTGGGGCTCCAAAGTTGCCTTGGGAAGCTACTCCCAAACGCAGCCTAAGTCTCGACATCAAATTTGATAAGATGACTGGTCTATGAAGGATGATTATTCCTTTTTTTCTTATGATATCATCTTACCGTTACTCATTTAAATTTTAATGACAGCATTAATGCTATCAAATCATTTTGAAATATAGAAACAGATAATACGATGATATCAAGTGGCGTTGAGCACGATGAGAAAGTTTAAACATGCAAAATGATTTTGTTTCAATGGAGAAAGTATTTATACTCAACAACATTTCTTTGGTCTAAGTCTCAACATAAAATTTGATGAGACCACTAGTCTATGAAGGACGATTATTCCTTTTTTCTTATGATATCATCTTATCGTTACTCATTTAAATTTTTATGACAGCATTAATGCTATCAAATCATTTTGAAATATAGAAACAGATAATACGGTGATATCAAGTGACATTAAACACAACAAGAAAGTTTAAACATGCAAAATGATTTTGTTCCAATGGAGAAAGTATTTATACTCAACAACATTTCTTTGGTCTAAGTCTCGACATAAAATTTGATGAGACCATTGGTCTATGAAGGATGATTATTCCGTTTTTCTTATGATATCATCTTGTCGTTACTCATTTAAATTTTAATGACGGCGTTAATGCTGTCAAATCATTTTGAAATATAGAAACAGATAATACGGTGATATCAAGTGACGTTGAGTAGGACGGGAAAGTTTTAACATGCAAAATGATTTTGTTCTAATGGAGAAAGAAAAGCAAATATATATATATATATATATATATATATATATATATATATATATAGGGAAGAGATTATTTTAAATTAAGAGCGGACCTCACATTTGACCTAACAAATGTTGTTCCAATCATAGATTCCAATGTTTACTCAAGTTCAACCTATATTTTTAATTAAATTATTACAATTGAGCATTACCCTTTATTATCACCTGTTACTGCTATAATCAATTACCTTTAATTTATACTGGTGATTCCAAGTGATATATTCATCATTGGATGCCATAAAATACTATAGAATTGAAAAATACAACAAATTATTTTAGTTTATAAGTTTCACCTATCTAAACCCTAAAATCTTTCCATTGAAACTAGCCCATCAATTTTTTAAATATAAAACTTATCCTATTGAAACATAACATGTTTTCATCGATCTCGTTTTCAGATTTCAGATTCTATTTTGTAACCATGGTCATTCTTACCTATCAATTTATTGTAATAGAAGGCGCGTCAAGCGCCGTTATTACGGGGCGAAAATAATGCGGTCTAATCATATTCTAGAAAAATAAAATAAGATAGCAAACCATGAATCTCCAAAAGCGGAACTCGCCGCACACGCAACGCAGTCTACAAATTCGTTCGCGCAAATTTTGCACCGTGCCATTGCGATTCCCGCTAATCGAAGTCGCCCCGTGCAAGCTGGACGACTCTCTCCGCCTCCCCCGGCCCCCCCCCCACGTGGCCAACGTGTCTGTAATCCACGCCGGCTCCACCGAAAATCACCGTGCGACTCGCGGTGATCTTATCAAAGCGACGCGAAGACGAAATTCATAAGAGTCTCGATCAGCTTCTACGGGCGAAATCGAAGTGACGGTGCTGCGCTGTCTCTTCAACCGCGAGTCGCCGTCACGACGACGGAACGGCGATCGCAGATCCACTGAAACACTCTCTCTACACTCTCTTTCTCTCTCTTGTTTCTCTCTCCAGGGGGGGTGCCGAATCTCGTCGGCCCGATCCCGACCATGAAGGCGTTCGGCAATGCGGATCTGCTGAGGACGCCGGCGATCGTCCGGCTCCTGGCGTTCGCCTCCGTCGCCTTCGTCTTCTTCTACTTGGGCAAGCACTGGTCCGAGTCCGACGGCTACGGCCAGCTCCTCTTCTTCTCCTCCTCCGCCTCCTCCGCCGCCGCGGACCGCCGGACGACCCCCTCCGTCGCCCTCTCCCCGAATTTCAACAAATCCTTCGACGTCCCCTCCCTCGTCTCTCAGAACCAAACCCTAGCCCTCACTCCGCCGCCTGGCCCGCCGTCGCTGGAGGAGAACCCCGCCGCATCGCCTCCCCCGCCTCCGCCGACGCAGCCTCCGCCGCCGCCTCCGCCTTCGGAGCCGGCGATCACGAGGTTCGGGATCGTGGACGAGAATGGGACGATGACTGACGACTTCGAGGTGGGGGAGTTCGATCCGGAGTTTGTCGACGATTGGGGGGATAATGCGACCGATGTTGGGGGGACGGCGAGTGAGGAGAGTGGGGCGAGGGTTAAGGTTCATAGGTACGAGCTTTGCCCGGAGAGCATGATGGATTACATACCTTGCTTAGACAATATGGAGGCCATCAAAAGGTTGAATTCGACGGAGAAGGGCGAGAGGTTCGAGCGGCATTGTCCGGACAAAGATAAGGGGCTGAGTTGCTTGGTTCCGCCTCCGAAGGGGTACCGGCCTCCAATTCCTTGGCCAAAGAGCCGGGACGAGGTAAATCGTCGTTTGGTGACTTTGGGTTGTGCTCTTCTTCTTCGAATTTTAGAGAAATCGAAGCACATATGAAGACAATGCACGGATTAAAGAATGCTCGTTCACAATTATAACGCTTTTGGAATTTGGATTGGTGCCATTTTCCGTTGCCTTTTGCATTCAATTTTGAGATGGACTTAGAGAAGAACACTGTATAGTCTCTATTCTTGGAAAAAAAAAAAAAAAAAAAAACTTTTTAGCACCTTGATTGTGTTGCTAATCTACGTCTGTCTTAACTCTCGACTTCAACAATTGTATAATAAGTTTTATCACCATAAAAAGTTGCCAAATCCTTACTGGAACAGGTATTTGAGCTCCTTTTGGTCCTTAGTACGATAAATTCATTGCAAAGAAATTTTCTGATTTTCAGGTTTGGTACTACAATGTTCCACACACTCGACTGGTTGATGACAAAGGTGGTCAGAACTGGATCACCAAAGAGAAAGACAAGTTTAAATTTCCTGGAGGTGGTACTCAATTTATTCATGGAGCAGACCAATACTTGGATCAGATTTCTCAGGTTCTTAATTTGTATCAGTTACTGTAATGAAAAAGGAAATCTGAATGGGGTCTATGAGAACAAGTAGTTCTTTCTTGTGTGACTGATGTTGAATTTTCTACTCGTACTTGTAGATGGTGCCTGAGATTGCTTTTGGTCAACACACCCGAGTTGCTCTGGATGTTGGATGTGGTGTTGCAAGTTTTGGTGCCTATTTGCTGTCTCGAAATGTCGTAACTTTGTCCATAGCTCCAAAAGATGTTCATGAAAATCAAATTCAGTTTGCACTTGAGCGAGGTGTGCCTGCAATGGCGGCAGCATTTGCAACTCGACGCTTGCTATATCCAAGTCAAGCTTTTGATATGATACACTGTTCACGATGCAGAATAAACTGGACTCGTGACGGTAGTGACTCGTGTCTCTTACCTTCTTTTCTTCTGTGGTGCAATACCGAAATAGATGGTTGCTGTAAAATGTGGGGGTTTGCAATTGTCAATTGAGTATACTAGCTGACTTAGTGATCCTTAAAGGCAAATTTTCCCCATGCAAGTCAGGATAAGGTCTGTTCCCATGTCTAGTTTTAGAGACATTGGAGGAAGAGAGATGAATGTGATTCAGTTTGCTTATGTGGTTTCACACTCTTGAGTCACTGAGGAAAGACTTAAAAAAGTACTTATTTTCTTGCACGCATATAGATTGCTTGGTTCAGGTGAATATGCGGAGCTTTGAGATTATCCTGTACCTAATGCTCATAAAATCGATTGTTAATATGATATATAAGGACCGCTACTACAAATAGTACTACACCCTTGATCGTGAAATATCGATTGCTTGTTGAACCCTGTGAATTGCGTGAACTATTGCATATTCTCCTAAAAATAGCAAAGTGAAAGAAATTATCTCTTATTCCTCCATATTCCCCTTTTTGATACTTTCTGCTTTGTGACATGGGAGGAGAGGTCATTACTTCAAACTTTTGGAAAATTTTCTCAGTATGTTTCCAATCTACATGGCAACCTTTTAAGATAAGTTTGTTTATTGTTTCACACTCCATTTAGTCTTCATAAGGTCTGATTTTGATCTTACTCTCTGCATCATGCGGTGAAGATGGTATTCTGCTGATTGAGGTCAACAGGATTCTCCGGGCTGGAGGATACTTTGCCTGGTCTGCACAGCCAGTTTACAAACATGAGGCTATTCTAGAGGAACAATGGACAGGTAGTGCACACGGATTTTCTTTTCTCCTTTTTTTATTGTAGGATGTTTCATGTTTTTCTGTATGATTTTTCCTCTAACTGCCAAAAGCTGTTCACTTGAATGAGCATGTGTCTGCTTCCACTTGGGCTATATTGAAATCTAGTAATTTGTCTACTGGTCCAGTAAAGTATCATTGTTTGATGAGCACGAAAGATGAATCTACCATTGGGTATTACCTTATCATCTTGAACTTTTACATGCAGAGATGCTTAATCTTATGAGTCGTCTTTGCTGGGAACTTGTTAAAAAGGATGGACAAATTGCAATATGGCAAAAGCCATCGAACAACAGCTGTTACCTCAGTCGTGAGCCAGGGACCACGCCTTCACTTTGTGAACCTGAGGATGATCCTGACAATGTCTGGTATTGCGCTTTCTTTGTTCTGTTGTGATACTATGGTGATCCTGGTGCAGTTTACACTGTTTTGTGCAAAAAGAGAAAAGGAGATACTGTTTCAGTTTTAGAGATGATTTACTCATATGGGCTGAGTTAATAATTCATTGGCTAGCCATGATAATTATTTTCGTTGTCAAGTTGGCAGAGTGCCACTTTGATAATATGTGGCTTTTTTACTGCCATGCTGCCAGAAACTATGGGACTTCAAAATTTTTAGTTTGTCTCACCGTTTACTGGCACTAGGTAAACTGTGTGACATTTAACAATTAGACATACAAATGTTGCTAATTTAAAGAGCCATGTTAATATTGGATCTTTCTATACCTACTTCTCCAAGATGCCATAGCTTAAAGTATAATTGTCATTTTGAGGCTTATGAAGAGATTTGAATTTACCACCGCCCGCAGCGGCGCAGCTGGTTTGGGCTCTCTCCCCCTCACGAAGAGGAGAAGTTCAAATCCCAGGCGTCGTTAGGGATTCTTACCTGGAGTACTGTGGTGGTGGGTCCTGCAGCCGCTCCCCAGTTTGCTCGCCGGCTGTCTGTCGGCTTACGGGGTTCCCTGGGTCACCCAAAAAAAAAAAAAAAAAGAGATTTGAATTTCCAACACTGACACTTCGGTCTTTAGAACATAATCTCATATTTTCTGTTGTTTATCAGTTTAGTGGGTTGAAGGGGCATTGGTTGGGGATGTAGCTTTTTTTAGCTTGGGCCCTCTGTGGTAACTGGCTAAACAATGTATCATTCTATTTTTTTGTTCCCTGGAACAAAAAAAAAAAAAAAAAAAAAAAAAAAAAAGAATAGAAATCCATTTGGTAATTTTTAAAATTCCTGGGAATAGATTTGAAATAGATTCAAGAAGTAAAAAAAAGTTGGTTTTTTGTTCATGAAAACAACTTCAGAATCAAGACCACTTTCTTTTTTTCTCGTTTCTTTTCTTCTTTTTTCTTCTTTTCCTTTTTTTCTTCTTCCTCCTTTCACCAGCCACTGGTGAGGCTTAGCCTCGCCCAAATCTAGCGAGGCCAGCTCATCTAGCAACCGATGAGGGTCATCGAGCCCCTGTGAGGCCGGCATTATCCAGCCAAGGTGAGGTTAACCTCATAGTGTGGCTAGGCAAGGCCTTGTCGAGCCATCGCGAGGTCAGCGTCACCCAACCATGGCGAGATAGACCTCGTGGTGGCCTAGCGAGGTGACCTCGCTAGTGGTGAGGCTGAGCCAAGCAAGGGGCCGGCAAGGTCACCAGCCATGATCGAGGCCAATGACCGGCTAAAGGAAGAAGAAGAAGAAAGAAAAAAAGGAAAAAAAAATAAAAATGTAATGAAATTATTAAAAAATTAAAAGAAATTCTAATTCACAAAAGAATTCAAGGGTCATACCAAACACATTTTAATCCCACGAATAAAAATTTTGGATGGTTATCAAATGCCTTAAATGCTCAGAAATTCATCCAAGAAACAGAATGGTTACCAAACGCACCCTTATTATATTGTTCTCTTATCATGCCCTTTTCTATGCCATGATGTTCAACGCATGTCAAAAATATTTGTTTTTACCGCTATGACATTTACATGATCGTGTCAGGTATGTTGATCTGAAAGCATGTATTACACGACTTCCTGAAAACGGATATGGAGCAAATGTTACCGCATGGCCTGCGCGATTGCAAATGCCACCCGATAGGCTCCAAAGCATCCATATTGATGCTTACATATCCAGAAAAGAACTATTCAAGGCAGAATCAAAATATTGGGACGAGATAATAGAAAGCTATGTACGAGCTTTACACTGGAAGAAATATAAATTGAGAAATGTGTTGGACATGAGAGCTGGCTTTGGAGGGTATTGTAGCCATTTTCCTCACCTTTTTCCCCCTTTTTGTGTAGTTGTATCTCAATTGTTTATGTGTTGATTTTGGCAGGTTTGCGGCTGCACTAATTTCTCAGCGAGTTGATTGCTGGGTTCTGAATGTTGTCCCTGTTAGTGGCCCCAACACATTGCCTGTCATATATGACCGTGGCCTTATTGGAGTTATGCATGACTGGTACTTGACCTCCACTATTCTATGTAGTATGTATCTCATAGTAATTGTCAGTATATTTACATTCTAATTTAAATATCCTTTTATGGTTTCTTTCCGTCACAAGCACTACTGCTCTTTGAGACTCAATCACTTGCAATGGTGTTTGGCTTGCAAGCTTAGCGGAGAATTCTAGACAGATAATCTTTGGCTTTTAAACTGCCATCAGCCTCTTTATACTTAAACAGAAGAAAGTTGTGGCTTTTGTATGATTAATTCTTTTTTTGTGTGGACTGATCATCCTGCCCAACGTCCCATATTTCTGTTACATTATTAGTTCACATAGTGACTATTGGTTTCTTTTATATAAGCGGCGTTGATGGATTTGGTATTCGTGGTTGAATGGTTGTATTAGGTGTGAGCCCTTTGATACATATCCCAGGACCTACGATCTGTTGCATGCAGCTGGCCTCTTCTCCGTGGAAAGAAAGAGGTATTACTTATTCTCTTGGTCTGAAAGACGGTAGATGGGATTGGTCTACTTCTCATTCTTTTTCTGGGACTGTTACGGTTTCTTTGTAGATTATAGCAAGCGCTTTCTGAAATCATCCATTCTCTACCTAGAAACTTTGGAAAAATGTGTGAATTTCATATAAAGCATCCCTTTCCGAATATTTTCTAATGTCTTTGTTTTAATGTGTCAGATGCAACATGTCCACTATAATGCTGGAGATGGATAGGATTTTAAGACCTGGTGGACGTGTATATATTCGTGATTCACTCACGGTCATGGATGAGCTTCAAGAAATTGCGAAGGCCATGGGGTGGCGCGTCGCTGTGAGAGACACTGCTGAGGGTCCTCATGCCAGTTATAGGATTTTGACATGCGATAAGCACCTTTTGCATGCTTGAAAGCAGTTGGAAGAAAGTTTATCTGATATCTCATCGTTGACCCCAAAGAGGCGAATGCCAACAAATGTCGACGGCGAAGGTGCATACAGGAGCACCTATCGAACTGCATACAGAGGGAATTATCTGGTGTGCAGGATATATATATGATTTGCGGACATCTTGCGAGTCCATGACAGGAACGATCGTGGATCATAGTAGGCGTTGGTGCTAACTTGATTGCTTGGGGTACAGCACATAGGAAAAGGGTTGTCAAAGAAAAGAGTCTCTTCCTGTAATTTAGACTGTATTCTCATGGTGCTAACAATTTTTTGGTTGAAAGCATTAATTATTTTTCTACTGATCAAAGCTGGAAACACGCGAAAACTATTTGGTACTTTATTTGTACGATACTTGGCAATGGCAAAGAGCAATTTTCACCTGTGTATCATCAATCTTTGAATAAACTGCAGCCGATGGTTGTACATGTTTCTCTTCTATTACACGTCCTTTTGAAGACATTTCAATTCAAAAGGAGCTTTTGTTTTTCTCTTATAGGTTCATACCGTCACTTAAGAACCTTACGGACCTGTCTGATCACAACCAGAGATCCATTGTTTTTCCCAATCTCTGGTTTTTTGGGCTTTCACTAGACAGAATAATGACTCCCCCAGCGTTTGCCCTGACCAACTCCAAGGAAAAGGTAAATACTGCCCTCTTTGTTAGTGCTGGGGAACCTAAAATCACTTTTCCCATGCTGACTAGGTCGTGTCCGTTCGTGCTGCTCAATAGCCCCCGACCTAATTAAGACTACAGTGTCACTTGAAACCGCTATTAGACGCACTTCAAGATATTTATGTTCACAAGGCAAGCTTACCACAGAAACATGGAAACATAGGCCTGCAGCAGGAAGGGTATAATTTCCTTTTCTCAGCGTCCAGATCAAAACAGCCACCACAACATGGGGCAAAGAAGATGATACATATCCTTTACAAGTGTTTTGGATTTTGCCAAAAAATTTAAAAGACCTCGGCGTTTTCACAAAGTCCTTGACCTCATCCAACTCAATTATCAATCTTTTCAATCTCTCTTAGCCCCTTCTGAGGTTGATAATCTCAGAACCTCCAACGACCATTCTGCTCTCGGATTTCATCACACTCAGACGAAAGCAAAACAAAAGCCTGTAGTGAATCCACAGGGAAAGTTGCTCAAGCTCGCTCATCCAACTTGACACCCTTCATTCATCAACAATTTCCCTGCTAGGTCGAGGCTTCCACATTTGCTGTGGTTTATTCTGATGTTGCTGGCTTGGTGTTTGTCGGGTCGAATCTTTTGAAGGATGCTGATGTGGTTTGGGTACACCTGAGTTGTGGGCAAAGCTTGGTGCAGGTCCTTGATGGTTGTTCTTCACTCTCCGCTTTTGATGCTGCACTGGGGAGGGTGAGGCTAATGCTCTCTGATTCCGTGACATATTGTTAAGGCGACCTCCATTGTAACTTCCATTTGTGACTGGTGTCCTTGTCAAAAACTGTACTTCGTGTGGCCTGACCAGCGCAGCAAGAACAGCGGGCCGGTTCTGACTGTTTAAAGTAAGCCTATGGTGGGTTATTTCAAACGCTTCTGAGATTCTCTTAAGTTGTCTGGAGCTAACAGCCCTAGCAGTATTCTCTGGCTGCTCAAAAGGATCCTCAATCTGACATGCCATCAGAAGGGAGATACATAATTACTAGCAGCAGAAATGGAGAAAACAGATGCTATTCAGAGATAAGTTATGGACAAAAAGGTAGTTACAAATAGAGCATAGGTCTGGGGCATCCATCTCATGTTGTTCTTTATTTCTTCCCACTGTCCAGTATATGGGCAAATCCCAAGCTCTGGTGCCTTCAGATTTAAGCCCGAAAACTGCAATGCCCATTTAAATAACACCTTGAGACTCAAGTCATAAATTAGCATGGCCGCCACCAAGCTTTTCTAGTCATGCATGCAAGCAAAATCACTCCTCAGTGGGAAAAATTAGTATCATTAAGATTCTAAAAGAAATACACAGAAACTAAACATGAATGAAAAAAAGGAGAAAAATCCCTTGCACAGAAAGCTTGGACCGCCTTAATTAAAGACTATAGAATTAATCAAATAATATGTGAGTGCAAGTGATTGCATACCATTGTTCACTTCAAATAAAGTCTCCTAGCAGTACTTTGACCAATCACACAGACAGTGTCAAGGAAATTCAGAGGTTACCTTCGCAAGAAAGGATATAAAAAGCTCCGACAATGAACTTTGGTTTGGCTTTGATATGCTTGATTTGAACCTGGCTATGTTAGCAGCACAGGTTTCTGCTATTCGCCTTTCTGCATCAGCCCTCACACCTGAGTCATGTTCATTAAATAGTATCCCAAGTCATTAATTGTCTCGCAAGTTGGTAAAGTTCATCCGTCCTTTGTGATGGCCATGAAATTGATCTCAAAATGCAGGAAGCCATTACAACTTTCATGCAACAAAAGGCTAGCTGAAGTATGATGCAAGAGAATACTCAAAATATTCTGCAACTTTTCATCAAGATGATAGCTGAAGTCACGAGAAGTTTAAGGTTGTAACTTTATGGGAGGTTCAACAGAATCTAAGGAAGCCATGAAAGTTCCACTATGGAACACTGACAACCCAATTAATTGACAACTAAACATAGCATTTGGAGAGTAAAGAGTGTTTTCCTTAACAGTAAAATGATTAAATTCTGAAATTCAATAATCCTAAAAGCCTCTCTGTACATCTCATAACCTAATATCCAAAATTGCAGTGGTTGCAAGATCAATAATAGGTTCTTCATATGTATATTTACTACATTCACTGCCTTAGGTGAGAGTTCTGACTTGTGATTATGTAACCTTCTCAAACTATAAACTCGTAGTAAGTCAATTATGATAGAGTGAACTTTCCATGCACACACACAAACACATGAAGAAAATCTCTGCTCTCTTCATGCAAATTTCATTTTATAGTACACAAATCAAGCTATTAGGAGAGAACACCAAAATTACACACCCAAGGCATGATGATAGATTCTGAAGTATGAGGGAAACAGATGGCCCAACACATTAGTAAGAGCAATGAAAAGACATTGACTATGATAATAAAAGTGATGCAACTAAACAGCAAAGGTGGAAATACACAAATAATCTAAGAAAATCAAACTGGTCTTTTATCCAGAGTCAAGCCAAAATACCTTGGAGATCGTCAACAGCACTACAAGGGTAGATGTCTCTCAGAGGAGGTAAAATTGCTGGAGCGCAAGTCTGTAACAAAATCAATTAATGACATACGTTGTTAACAACTGTCAAGTTAAAAAGTGTCTACAAGCCATCACGTGCTATTACAATTAAAGGTCGCATGTTGGCTTTCCTAGATTATAACCTGTCATAGGGCTTTGTCAAAGAGCGTCCTAAGGGCAAAATTTGTGAAGCACTGCTATGCATAAAAACTTTACTTTTGAGAATCTGGAATTGTGCAGTGCCATGCTTTTGCACTTCACAACTAAATTAAATTTCAAAAGCCACCTGTGTGCTTTGGTGATCATTCTACACATCTTTAGAGATTATATATGCAAAATCTACCCTCTTACATTTCTAAAGCACAATTATCATAGGAAAAGCTCACCTGAAAATGAAAGATCACAAGCAAACTAAGAGCGAAAGAGTTGAAAGTCCCAGTCTTTGGATTGTTTATATCATGACATTTAGCCCATTCCTTGACCTGTGCAGGCAAAGAGAAAGAATAGATAAAACAATAAAAAGAAGATGCATATCAGCAAGTATTGTCTTTTACTTTTTTTAACTTGAACATACAAGCAAAACCATGTCTCGAAAGCGTCCATCAATCTCACTGATCCAGAACAAGAACTTTGACTTAATGTAGCCGTGTAAATTATCAATTGAAATGTCGCAAGAGATGCTCGAGTTTTTGCTCTCAATCTTCAAAATGGGTACCCTAGCATGGGCAATGAACTGCAACCTGCGCCACCCACCTGACAAAAATCACTGCCATTATAGTGAGCAACATGAATATGGTGACAAAATAAGACCAGACTAAGTAGAAAGAGATGTGTCCTCTGAAGAAGTACCACAGCCTAACGCATTGGAGGCAACCTACAGTACAGGTTTGTTCAAGAAAAAGAAGTTCCTGACGCTCAACAATCAGGATTTTCCATGAAACGTCTTTAGCAATTTTACAGAAGTTAGTCAACACGCAACCTTGTTCAACCCAAAACCTTTCCTCAGCTAGCCTTTCCTAAAGTAGTGGGAGAAATTTATTTTCTCAATAAAAAAATCTATAGAAGAGCTATCAAATATTTCAAAAGAACTAGTCCTCTAAAGGTCTGCTGCTGCATGCCACCATCACTATAATAATCACTCAAGAATATCAAAGAAAACTGGCATTCTAAATATGACCGATAGCAGAAAGAACCCAACTGATAGTTTTACAAAATGATACAATAACCCAGCTTGTCATTCTAAGAGTGCGCATGACAACCATTCCATTTCTGTTCCAGAATAATTTTTCTATTCTAGACTTGCTTCCGGAACAAAAATCCATTTGGTGGCGCAATTTCATCGTTCTATTTTTAGAAAAAAAAAAAAAATTAGTCTAGATAGGCTTGGAACAAAAATGAGAAGTAAAAACTTTTCTCATCGCTCATCCACTCTACTAGTCGGCCACCCACCCACCACCCATCACCGCCACCACCTCTCGAGAGAGAGAAATTTTGTATTGTTATCAAAAAAAATATTCTATTCCAAGGACGGAAATTTTTCGTCATCATCAAATACGAATTTTTGTTCAAAAACTCATCTAGAAATAGAAAAAGAAAAATCTATTTCTCCTTCATAAATCAATTTCCAGCCAAAATGGTTATCATCCACGCCCTAATATACCAATATGTAGCTATAGCTAAGTCTCATCCTACCTCTTTCCCTTTTCATTTTTCTGCAATCAAAAAATCTTTCCATGTCAGTGAATTCTCCAATATCAAATTTCAAGGGTAAGTTGTCAAAAAGTCAAATTACACTGCATGAAACAAAGACCGTATTTGCGACACTTTTTTTTCTCTCAGTTCAGAAGCTGTTTGCAGATTTTGATAAGGATACGTCAGTTATAATTTAGAGAAAACACAAAACAGTAACACTCACCTGTCTGTCTCAAGGCTTTCAATAAGTCTCCTAATAGTGCCTGTTTAAGTTTCTTTCCAGCAGCCGAGATGTATGAACCATTGGGTAACTGAACAGAGATATCCAGGTCCCCCTGTCTGGTGAAAAGATTAGACACAAAAGACCCAAACGGTTCCACGGTTGCACCTGTTAAAATCACAAGATAAACCGCATGTCACTGAAGAATCTCTTGACTTGTGTTATCTGATGAGGTTTTGCCAGGATTATCCCTCTTCTAATTTTCTTTTAACAGTTCAGGGCCATTCACACAGCTGATGGATGTTCCTCTAGCATGATGATTGTACTGCTTACTTTAGAGATGCTCATCCAATTGGAAGGATATGACACACTAGAAGAAAATATAAAGCTCTGCTTCCTTCGAAGGCCTGTTAAGTGCTTGGGTGCTTGATTCCTAAAGACAAAAGCCAACAGCCTTTACGGTAACTATTTGTTGCTTTAGGACTACAGTCTTGCAGCAGCGGAACCAAAGCAAGGCTACTGCACCTAATCCACAGTTTCTGACATAAACCCAGACAAGTTTAGAGGACAGCAATTTGTCTCTTTCAAATATTTTCATCAGAAATAGAATGCACGGTAGCTGAAGAAAGTTTTTTGAATACAAATTCAAAAGGAAAGCAGCTTCTCATCGTTTCAGTTTCTATTTTGCAACTCCATATCTTTAGTGGATTATCTGTTCTTCAGTGGCTTTCCACTTTCCAGCCACACACAAATACCCCACATTAACCTTAATCCCCTGAGGAACGAGAAAGCAAAACACCACTTTATTTTGCCGTTAAATCAAAGGCATGCAATGGGAACTAGGTAGAAAGAGGTTGCCTTCTGGTAAAAATTGTTGCCCTACACCTCATAAATCTTCAGAAGTATATTTTTCAATGCAGCTATGTTATTACTCTTTTTTTATCTTGAGAGAAGGGGGAGGGGGGGGTTGGGTTTCCGGGTATGCAACAGAAATCATTACCTCTCAAACTTTCCACAGATTCAATAACCCTTCGCAATTCATCTATGAAATGACATCGAATCACCCAATCCTGTTGTTGCGGGTTTACTGCGTTTAGGATGTCGTTGATAACAAAATCCAAAGTTCTGTATGCACCCATTTCACTGCTGTCACAATAAAAGGAAAATGCTTTCAACCGTGTGAAAAGATGTTGCTCAAGGACGACTTTTAGCAGCACTATGCAAGGATACAACACAACGTACGTACAAACAGAACACACCAGGTAAGATGAACTCAATGGCAAGTCCAAAAGACCATTTTGGATCGCATATCACAATGAGATTTGCAAAAAGCCCATTACAACGACCACCACTTCCTGAAAATTATTGTTAGAAAGACAATGTTAATCTGAACCTTAGGGTCGTCAAGACAATGTTAATCTGAGAAGTTCACCGCAATCGCAATATAGGTACACAGTTGATTCACCAGTTACAGATGAGTCTGGTGGTCAACAATCATCACGAAACTCGCGAGAATCTAAAGTTCCATCACAGGAAAAACAAGTGAAAAAGCTCTAGTCGCAAAATTCGAAAGGAAAAGGAGGAAAAACAAGAACTACCGACCACCCGAGGTTTGCCAAAGTCGGGACAAACAATAACGGTAGACCTAAATACACATATGGCAAAGTACTGGAAGAGAGCATTGAGCTGGACAAATTACAGCCAACCCAACAGAGACACCCATCAAACCATTGAAATCGCAGTTAAAACTCGGCGTCAAATGCTGATATCAGAAACGCGCCACGCACTTCACAGAACCTCGCTACCAAGCAGCCAAGCGCCGGTGACCCATCTTCAATTGGACATCCATACAAACACCTAACCGGCAATCGAGCGAAACCCATATAAAGAAAGGCACTCACGTCAGCTGAGGAGGATCGATCGCTCGCTCAGGAGCCCGATCGAAAGCGACCCAAATGCTCTCATAGGTCTCGGGTCCCGGCGAAAGTCGAGCCCCCCCACTGCACACGATAAGATTTTCGCCACCGGATGGAAACGCGGCCAGTGCGAAACGAGTGAATATTATGGAAGGCGAGTGGGGAGAGCTTTACTTAGCGAGGTGGGTTGTTCGCTTCTTCGTCGTATGCCCCTTTTCTTTTCAGGACCGAATCGTAAAGGCGGGGCCTTTCGACATTATCGATAATTCTGGGACCTACCCACTACGCAGGACAGCAGGTACGGCGGGAAAATTGTAGACGATCAATGCGGAACAGCTAGAGAGAGAGAGAGACAGAGAGAAGAACATAAAAATGGAGTCTTGAAAGGGTAAAGCGAGGGGCTTTCTTCGGATTTGGGCTGGCTCCGGTGATTTTGGAGATGTGCCCTGGTTGGAATTTTGAGAGTCGCTTCGATCTGCAATTGAAAGTTTCGATTTTTTTCTAGGAAAATCTCGACCACCAAGCGCAATTTCTCATTCGCATGTCACTGCATCCATTACTTTCGAATCTACCGGTTTGCGACGAGAGCTTTTCAGTCATTAGAGTTGCTATTGGTCACGTTATTCATAGGGATGTCGAATTTCATGCGATAAATCCCTATCGTTCTCATTTTATTTTTTTTATGTCCGTTGACGCAAGGTTGATTGGATTTTTTTTAGCACTAATCGTCAGCTTTCAAGTGCACATCACATGATGTTGAAAGTTGGACGTGTAAAGTAGTGTATGATATTTAGTATAACTACAAGATAACAAGTATAAGTAGGTAATTAGTATATATCAAACATTCATGCTAGCAAACATGCGAATCCAACCATAAATACAAGAGAGTCTCTTCAACTTCACCTTAGAAAAGAAATTAGAGTTCGATTCTCCAAGCCCTGATGGGTTGATGAGTCTTCAACAACTCTTGATATGAGTGTGATGGCGAACTCGAACCAAGTTCACTATGCCCAATCTCAGAACTCTACCACCGCCCTTTTGAAATGCGTTCTCTACATGCACATGCAGCTCCAATCCTAGATACATGGGTCGGGGAGATGTCTTAGCAACATTATAAAGACGGTGACTTTGGAATGCTAATCTCTTCCAACGTCTCCTACCATACTCGAGCTTCCGTTAATAGTTATTTTAAATTTCAAACTGAAAATGTATAAGAAGACCGATCACCGGGAGTATTACTCCAAACCACATGAAGGCATTCGATCACATTAATGAGCAAATTTTGTTCTAGTAAGACCTAGATAGTTATACGTTAGTTGAATAATCTACTTCATTAATTGATCGGATTGCTTTTTGTGATCTTTGCTAGTTAATAAACCACGACAGAAACTCCATCGCATCAAATAAAAGGAATGCAAAAATTGATCACCTCAGTTTCGTTTTAAATTTCAAAGTCTCCTGAAAATGCTACTGCTAATTATTCCATGGTTCTAAAAGAGCTGCATGCCCTTCGGCGTGTGAACAGAGGAGTTCAATGTTTTCAGGCTTGGGCCTCCTGAGGTTTCTGGGCCCATGGTCTGGCCGAGCCCCAATTTGGTCCTCAAGAATCACGTCGAGGCCCGCCCATTAGTTGGGCCTGAACGGGCCTAGGTGGAACCAAACCCAGTTCTTGTTTAAATTACTAAGCATATTGACAGGGACAACTCCAGTGTTGCATTTGCAGAAACATTGAAGATCTTCCGTTTTGGTATATTTTTTGCAAGATGTTGACAAGTCTCGAATACTGCTGGTAAAAAAGAAAGGGACTAGAAAAAATGTTTATATGGCAACTTGCTAGTAAGTTATCAACTCTTATAAGAAATTATTACCGAGTTTATTCATGTGATTGAAAATGACATTTTTGGGGTCAATTATCGGTTTTTATTTATGTTAACTTGTTGACTTATCTAAGTATACTAGCTATTATATGAAACAACCAACATTTGTTTTAGCATTTTTTGGGTCAATTACCGGTTTTCATGTACGTAACTTGCCCGACTTATCTAAGTTTACTAGCTATTATACGAAACTACCAACATTTGTTCTAGCCAACTTTTCTCTAATTAAATTATCAACTAGTTTCCATTTGATTACTGATTTTACTTAAGTTACCGAGCCTTATATAAATCACCAATATTAAACTGGTTGTTTAAATATTAACGATGCTTATTTGATTGTATATAATTACTAGTCCTATATGAATAGCTGATGTTTGTTTGATTCATTTGCCAACATGTATTAAGTATCTCTAATCAACGACACTTGAAACTTACCTATCCTTGCAAAAGTTAATTGACGAAAGACGGACATTCCCATTTTTTTTTTATCGACGCGGGAAAATAGAATTTCGCTAGAGAAGGTGGACACACGTTGAAAAGGACAAGAAGAAAAGCTGGACGAAGTCTTTCATGCCAGAGAGACTGTGGAATAAAGAGGCACGGTGATTGGTGATGGTGTGTCTTGGCCCGGATGGCACGGTAGTAGCAAAGGAATCAGATGCGGATTTTGATGAACTGTAAGGATCAAAATGCCTAGTCCAATCGGGTGCTTCGCTCGCTCCATCATCTGTCCAATTCACCAGTAAAAATTTTTAGGCGGAGGTAAGAGCGGAAGAGGAGCCGACCCAATGTGATGGAAACGCAAGGTAGGATTGCAACTTTGGAGGAATTTCCCCAAGTCTCGATCTCAGTCCTCGGTCTCACCCAATGAAAGAGCACCTAATCAGAGTTGTGGCCAAAATTACACCACCACTGCCCCCCCTCGAATGTCAGTTGCGTCATGCCATCACTTAGTTTCATTGTTATTGACATACATGACTTTTTTCTATTTAGATAAGGCGGGGCTTGTTTTACATAATATTATATATAAAAGAACCATATGTTAATGAAATGCGCAATGACGTCTCGTGGACCCGGCAATACTCGAGCCGAAACTCGACGTGAATAGCAAGAACACTAGATTGTTTGCATTTTTGGTTGCGAAGCATACTTCTAGTTCACTTACACACATATGTTTCTAATATTACTTTACCATGATGCTGCAGGGTTGCTCAGCTTCATTTCGAAAATCATTTCTAATTTTTTTTTTTTTTTTTCACATAGGTTTCATAACAACGCTAAATTTTCAACTTCTATAATGGCATTATCGCAATGGTGTCATGATCCTTTACCTTCATAGCCCTCCCATGATCTTAATCGATGCTTCGGTATCTCAAAGGCCATGAATTGATGCGGAGGCATTAAGAGTTTTCTTCTGGGGGGTCGAAGGAGGCATTTAGAATTGGAATTTTGGAATTCGAATCTCTCCGCTTGATTTGCTTTGCTTCTTCTAATTCAACATCTTCGTCCAACAGTACTTATTCCTTTGTATGGTCTCTTGATGGTAGGGACGCTATGCTGGCTTTCTCAATGCAAGGCATATTATTTTAGTGGTTCCTATTCTCAAGAAACCACTTGAGGGAAACCAGAAAAGACATGTCAATACACATACATTGCACATACCCTTTACGCATATATAGACGTACGTACATAGACATCATCCGATCAAATCAGACTGATCAGTCTTGATCTTAACATTCAAGCCAGGGCAAGCTCGACCAATCGAATCTCCATTTAAAATCGACCCCCATTATCTTGGCCAAGGAATTCTCCAATCTAATTGTTAGAAGCCCTTCTTTTACCACGTGTCGAATGATAACGATAAGCTTTTCTTTTACTCTTGCGTTAATTCCCCGGGCAAATTCCCGCGAGCATGATGAATTGCACATGATGTTTTGGCGACATCTCCGGCATACCCATTTTTTCCACCCTCTAGATGAACGAATATCAAAAGCGACGAAGATCAACTTGCGCGTAATAATGCGTGGCGAGATGATCCATCGAATGACAGGCAACGGGGGTTTAGGCAACAGAACGTGACGGCAACAGCGGGAAAAGAAAGCAGGGGCGTCCCATCAGGCCAGCCCCCCAGTCCCCACCAATCCGCCAGCGGCGGGGCACGTGGCAGCGGCACTCCTCGGATCGATCGATGGCCAAGCAAAAAGAAGGAGGGCCAAAGCGCGCAGATATTTCCTACCCTCGCTACTGATTTCATCACATCACGTGACACGACACGATCGAGGTCGGGTCAAATCACCGCAATGTTTCGCCCCGACGCCATGATTTGCTCGAATTTGCCAGCTATAAGGTTAAACAAAAAGCCTCCTCCTCCTCCTCCTCCTCTCCTCGGAAGGCATCCAAAAAAATCCTCCCCGACACGTAACATTGACAGCGGCGTGTGAGCGTGCTGGGGTCGGCAGGAAAAGGCAGAAGAGAAAAAACAAGGAAAAAGGAAGGAAGCGAAAATCCCGTCCTCCAAACACAATACCCACCCGTCCCCATCGGATCTCGAACAAAATCTCACAGCTAAGCACCGCGACGGCTCGCGAATCCTGCCCCGACGCCTGGATCCGGAACGGGGACGTGCGCCTAAGCGTCCGTCGCTGCATGATATGCTTCCGGTGAGCCCTTCCCCCTCCCGCCCCTGCCCTCCGACCGCTTTCGGTCCGAAAAGGCGGCCCAGAATTCGTATCCGACGGGAGAAAATATTCCCGAATGGCATTCGAATCTCGTTGACCCGCCTCGCCCCCCATCTCGGTCATTTGAATAACGTGCTCAATCGAGTCACGCAAATTCTTACTTACATAGGTCGAGAGCGCATCCCGTCGACGACGACGAGTGTGGTAGTAAAACTTTCTCGGAGAGGAAAAGAAGGATACCAAACCCGCGAGTTCAATCCTTAAAATTCGCTGATTTGCAGTGATGTGGGATTTTTCCAAAATCCCTTCATCGTTATCTCCGTGCACTTTGGTAACTGAAGAAAAGTAATTCTTCGTTGAAACCACATCAGAGTGGAAAAGAGGAGAGCTTGAGGATAGGATTTGAACGGCTTCCAATCGCGATGCGCGACCGAAACGAAAGATGGAAAAGGAGGGGACCTCTTTTCCCCCCGTCCCCTTTTTGCAGAAAAAGGTCCATAGCTGGCGACGTCCCTCGTCGGGAAATCTAGACGGGATTTGTCCGCAGGAAAAGCTAGTTACACTCCGAGCCGGGCCATGGTCCATACCTTGAGCATCAACAGCAAGAACCCACAACGAAGTGGCGCTTCAGACGTTGTATGGTCAAAAAAGATTGATTGAGGACTATTAGCGTGGGAAATTGTAGGGTTCCCGTACCACATTTGTCCCCCTACCCGATGGGAGCGTGGGCCAAAACGAATAATTTTGCCAAAAAAGTTCATGATCTTCGAAGGGGATAAGCTAAATCCAAACCCACAATCCCAAATCTCAGATTCCCTCGTCCCTTACCCATTCGTCGCAAAAAGCTCGGAGAAGAGAACAAGCAATCTTTCGCTCTCGACAAGTTGCAATGCAATCAAATTATACGCGCGACGTAAATTGAATTTGATTAGGGTTTTTCACCCGGGTAAATTGCCATTCTGTCATTCGCCTGATGTGAAAAACAATTACGTCCCCTACTTTAGAGCTTTAATTACAATTCGCAAGAACTTCGAAATCTTTTTTTTTTTTCCTTCTCTCCTAAGAGCTTCCGCCAATTTTTTTGGGTCCGCTCCACGGTCTCGATCTACAAGCTTGTAGTAAATTTATCGATACGGGCTAATCAAAGCAAAATGGGCAAAGTGGGTGCGGCGGCAAAGACTATTGCCGGTGGTCTCGCTTCAAATCGACCACCACCACGCTCACATTGTCCGTGCTGTGCCTGGCCAGCGCCAACTTCGTCAGCAGTATCGACGCATCGGAGCACGCCTTGTCCGAGCTCTCCGCGTTCGCGCCCACCGCCAGGTCGGAGCCGCCGGGTGACCGCGGCGGGGACGGCGGCCTCTGCGCCCGCAGGCACATCCGGGCCACCCCGCAGGCCGTGTCGTTCGAGACCACGTCCCACAGCCCGTCGCTCGCCAGGATCAGGCACTCGTCCTCCGCCGTCCGATCCACTATCGTCACCTCCGGGTCGGGTATGACGAACGGTTTCAAGTAGTTGTCGCCTGGCAAGAGAAAAACAAGGGCGGAAAAAAAAAGAATCAGCCCACACGTCAGCGACCCTACGTCGAGAATCTACACGTGTCGACCGATTACGGCTCGGGCGGCGACAGAGAAAACACTCACCGATGGCTCGCGACATGGCAAGGACCCCGAGGACGCGCGCTCCGTCCCAGTAGATGACCCGGCCACCGGCGTTTTGGATCCGCTCCAGCTCGTCCGGCCGATCCGGCTGTCACCCAATAAGAGAAGAGGAGGTTAGTAATGCGTGAGATTCACGCGCCACCGCAGCAACGGCGGGGGCCGCGAACACACGTTGCGGACATGCAGCGCAAGCCAGCAACTGACCTTGTGATCGGACGAGAGGGGGATGGCGACGCCGTTGCGGCAGAGGACGGCGCGCGAGTCGCCGCAGTTGGAGACGATGATCTTGTCCGGCGTGACGATCGCGACGACGGCCGTTGATCCGACGGCGTCGCACTGCGGGGTCTGGAGCTCGCACCGGCAATTCGAGGTCTTGGCCACGTCGCTCCACTCCTGGACCTCGCTGTCCATCCGGGCGAAGCTCCGCTCCATCGCCTCTTTCCACTGCACCGAGGACTCCCTGTAGCTCCCGATCTCCTCCTTCACTATCTCGTGCAGCCTCTTCTTACACTTGATAGCAACCTGCGAAAGCCAAACGAACACTGTAAGTTAGCGCCGGATTCGCAGTACAGTCTCCCAGAAGTCTCCCAGGTTCTGGGTATGTATTTATCTTTAAAAAAGTTCAGGAGGCAATTACATGAGAGCAGCCGTGGCCGTCGAAGACGCCGAAAAGATGCAGCCCGTTAGGCTTCTGCGGGCTCTCGCTGCAGAACAACGGTGCGACGGAAACGGCGTCTTCCATGTCTCTTCGCCGGCCGCAGACCGAAGTCAACCCGAACTTGGGGGACTCCTGCGGCTCGACCTGCAGGTTATCCCTCGAATTCGTCGACCCATCCGTGGCCCTCGCGACCTTGACCTCGCTCGCGCCCTTTCCTTTCTCCTCTTCGACCCTGGCCTTCGTCGCCTCGCGCCCGCTCTCGATCCCCTCGCTGGGCAACACCTCGACCCTCTGCCTCTTGCGGCCGTTCTCCGAGGCGGGCGGCAGGGCCACGTCGGCGACGAACTTGAACGGCCGGGGCTCCAGGATCCGCAGCCTCGAGCCCCGGGAGCTCGGCTCCGCGGTAGCCGACGGCTCGCTCTCTCCGACCAGGCCGCAGCAAATTCCAGCCATCACAAGAACAATCTCACTTCCCGATCGACCAAGACAAAACCGAACCCTTTCCTCAACTTTCGAGCACGGCGTCAATTCAAAACTTCACCTCGGGCGCAGCTCTCGACGACCGAACGAAAACCCAAGAAGACGAACGAACGAGAAGCAGCAACGGAAGCAAGTTGCCGGGAGAGAAAAACGGAGATACGAAGAGATCTGTTTTCAGGAAAATGGAGGACCCGCCATAACAATGGGGGCTTGGGTGCAGCGACGGACCATTTTTGTAAGGGAGGAGGAGAGAGAGAGGGGGGGGGTGCGTGTCCCGGTGCGGGACCCACGGAGGGGGCCACCCCTCTGCCCGTCCTAATAATACTATTTTATCATTATTTTCTTTCCACCTGGGGGCCACAGCGGGGGCGCGAGGCGGGGGGTGACGGGCAGCCTGCCCGCTCACCGCCCCGGGCAGGGCCCCTCCCCCGACACCTACAGTTGGCATGACGTCGAACCACTGAACGCGAGATGGACCGATCCCAGCCGTCCATCCCCCTCCCCCGCATCTCCTGACCCCGGAAGGTCACAACGTGTATGATTAGCTTTTTCGTACGGCCCCGACGTGGCCCAATCAGGGCTCGACACCCACCCGGCGGACGTCCTTTACTTTACTGACACGCATGTGGTCCTCTCTCTCTCTCTCTCTCTCTCTCTTCTTCTTCTTCTTCTTCTTCTTCTTCACACCGTATGATGTTTCGTCCGAATTCTTTATTAATTTAAATATATAAAAAAAATAAGGGAAACGGGAGCTGGTGCCGTGGTGGGAAATGACCACGTGGCGAGATCGTAGGGTACGAGATTCGGGGGCAAGCCAGTCGCGGGACGGATCAGTGAGGAGGTGAGGGTTCACGTTCGCTGGGTACCTTCTTTCGGATGTTCCCGCCTACCATTTTTTACAGCACGAAAATTCCCCCCGATGCCCTTCGAACTGCTCCGTTCCACGTAACCAAGGTTGAAAAAGCCTTCGTGCCCTCGGGCCATGCGAGTGGTCGCATGATTTTTGAATCCGAAAAAAGAACCTCGAATTATTTAATCTTTATGCCCTTCTGAACCAGAAAGAGAAAAGAGATTAGGCATGATTAGATCCGTTAAATGAGGTCGAGAATAATCCTGACCAACATAAGCCTATTTAATTATCCATGCTCGATTCATACCTGATCATTATTATTAAAAAGCCTTTATATTTAATTTAATTTAAAAAATTCATATCCAAACTAAATTGACACATTTAACTTGTTTTTCCTTATTTTTCAATGCACTACAAATGTAGTAACCAACTCGATTTGAATTGCTAAAATGTGTTCGTATTTAATTTAATTTAGAAACACTCATTATCCAATTTATGAAAAGAGTGTTGAGTTTAATTAAGTTGTGAATAAATTTATCATTCTAAACTAATACAAGACTCGTTTATTAAATAAACTAATCCATGCAACGGATCAAACCATCAAATACTAGTTAAAAATTCAAGCGTCGATTTTTAAAATGTTCGGTTTCAATCGATACAGATGAATCCGCCACGTGCCTCCCCCCCATTTGTCGGGACGGAGGGGACGCGGCGCGTGTGCGGGAGACGCGGAGCCGGCCGGGAGGGGCGCGCTCCAGATGTGGGGGCGAGAGCGTCTACGTGTTATGGAGATGCGGGACACGTGTGGGGCCAAGGCGTCGAACTCGGTTTGACGCCTCGACGGGGGGGAATATCTGGGGTTCCCTCCATGACGCATCCCCCCGACACGTGTCGCGCGACTGACGTGGAGTCGATGGTGCAGAAGCCCCCGCGGGAAGGACAGGCCCCTCGTGCCTCCCGCCCGGACACGTTTCGCGCACTTCGCCTTGCCCCCCCCCTCCCTCGCCCGCGGTCCCCGGATTTAGAAATTGTTAAATTCTGCCGTCCTCGTTTGCAATTCCGAAGATTTATAATTCCGACCCCGACCCCGCCCCCGCCCCCACAACGCTCGGAAGCGAGCTTTTGCTTGACTCTTCGTAACGCGTACTCTCTACCTAATACACTCTTAGGGGGCGAGTTAGGCCTTCTGGATTCGAATTTAATAATTCATATGGAGCATAAGGTCCTCCCCGTAAGTTCTAAGGCGTGGAGCCTATGGAAATTCTCAATCATTAAAAACATTATACGATACTTAAAGGGATCATAACTTCTCGCAAAAGAATAAGGATTATACATCTAACGCAATTAGTTGAGAAAAAATTTACTCTACCTTTAGACGTCAAAACTCAATACACGTGACAAGAAATTTATGGAAGCCTATCACGTCATGAAAATCTCTGACCAATTAATTGAGTTAAGCAACGGATCAGAATTTAACAGATTTTGTGTTTTGAATTGCAACGTCCCAAAATTTAGAGGTCACACCACCATTGTGTCAACAAAGTGATATTTAATGAGTATGGACACATATATATTGGTCTAGCTTCTTCCAATTAAAAACGGTACGGATGAGTCAAATCCAAAGGGTTCAGAGTCCGTATTACGAAAGAGTATTAGAACTATTAGCGGATAAACCGAGAATACGTTGATAGATGAGCTTTCGACGCTTATGTTTTTCCGCAAATTAAATGCTGATCAAACCAGCTCGTGGGTTGATGGAGACTCAAGCAATCATTGCACTGGTTGGCTAAGGCCATTGAGAACGCGCATAATAATTATTATATTTTTATTATAATTATTTTTCTCTTCCCGATAATAGATTTTAAATAAAAATCTATTTGATAAAGCAATTTTATATTTATATTTATCAAACAAATTTTTAGCCCAAAATTAGATTTAAAATGGAAATGAGAAATAAAGATTTCCTCGCTACTTGTTGACCACCAGTTGCCATCCGTTGGTCCACTACAATTTGAAAGGGAAATTTTTTTTTATCATTATGAAATGAGTGATTTTTATTCAAAAACTCATTGAGTGAATAGATATAGAAAAATTTATTTATGAAATAGAAAAATATTTATGGACAAAATAGTTATCATTCACATCATAAATAGAAATAATTGTTAAAAAGTCATGAACTTATGGTACGGATTCCAACTAGATAATAAATTTTCAATTAATGTAGTCTTTTGGATGGAAACTGTTAACATGGATGCTATGTCCAGCATTGAAGCGAACGATTTTTTTAAATAGGAATTCAGTTATATATACTTATTGTGGTCGACAAGGGCTCGCATGGCCATAGTTGGGAAAAAATATAATATAATAATAATAAAAATAGTTGAATTTTTAAAAAATTTTAAAAATTGTAAATGATTATATCGCATAAGATGATCGATATTCACAACGATAATGTGACTCAAAAAATTATATTGATAAAATTGAAATATCTTAGGCTGAATTTGTACGTCCATAATAATTTGGGTATTTTTTGTTATAATTTTACCCAAGCAAGCACCAGCATTCACGGGAGCCGACGCAATGCCGGACACCCACTAACAAATCGCCACGTACGCCCACGGGGCGTGTCCCCGAAAGCGACCCCCACGTGACACTCGGCGAATTACTCCCCGGAGACGGCGGTCAGCCCGGTGACGTCACCGGCAACCCTCGACGACTTCCGCGAGCAAAAAGCAGAAAAAAAAAATAAAAAAAAAACCGGTGGCGCAGTATTTTTCTAAAACCGCCCGTCTCTTCCCGTCCGATGGAAAATCCCGCCAAAAATGGGTGAGTAGCCGCCCCGGGACGTCGACACGTGGACGTGGACATGGGATCGCCCGACACGTCACGCGTCGGTCCATCCGAAAAGCGGTTTCGCGAGACCGTCGATGTTGACAGGAAACATGTCGCTCCGCAGGAAATAGGAAATTCTTTTATTTTGGTCAGAGAAATATAAAATTGAGAAGGGAAGATTTTTTCCCCCGCCCTCCCCCCTTTTTTTCTTATTATTTTATTATTATTTTTTGTTCAGGAATTACGGGGAGGGGGGGGGGCATTGAATGGTGTTTCGCGAGGGTGCAATGTATCTAAAAGGATTAGGTCGGATCTTTGGATATTTTCTCATGTCAACTTTAAATATTATTTTTGTCCCTTTTTCGAAAGAAGTTTCGATTTGGACTTGAACTCGAGAATCGAAGGGACGAGAAAGAAAATTATTCACGACGGGTGCTCTCTCTCTCTCTCTCTCTTTTTTTTTTTTTTACTTACTGAAATAACGAAAGCTCCCATTGAAATAAAAGTGACGTTTTACTTTTAAAATTTGCCCGATTACCTCACTTGTGGGTTTTCCTAATGAATCGACCAAACGAAAAGGAAAGGTGAGAAAAAAAAAATATAATTTTTGGGTTTTATTAAGATGTTGCACTTGGTAAATTTATTTTATAATCCCGCATTTGATCAACCTGTTGTACTATGTGAGAAATTTCAGAATTTTCTCTCGTTTTCAATTATTAAAGAGAATCGGGAAAATGTTCATCTAGTGTTTTCTTTGAAGAAAGATTTTGCATATTAAGTAAAAGAACAAAATAATGTCAGGTTTTTTTTTTTTTTAAAGAATAGATAAAGTTATGAATGGCGTTGTTAGTTGATAATGTTGTAGAAGGACTTACAATTAATCATGCACTTGCTTCGTAGTTTGCACTGCAAATATTCCATAAATGGATAGACACGTAATTTAATCATAGTTAATATTGAATGCACGAATTCTGCATCTTTTTTACGTACATCCTCTTTCATTCCCGTTGACATTAACATGAATAGTTAGTCACTTTGCTAGAAATAGAATTATCCATATCAACGGTCAGATGTGGAATTTAAAAATAAAATATTCGACTACCTATGTATTCAGAGTGTATCAATTTAATCATTTAAGTATACCTCTCATGTATTTTAACATTTTTTTCATCTCACGAAATATTTGAAAAGAAGGGTCCATGAAACGTTTTTTCTATTATTCATGTATAACTGTTCGATGAATAATTTCCCTCTATCAACAAATAATTTGAATATTTTGTAAAAAGGCGGTTTTGCAAAATCGATTAAAAATAAATCTTTTGCATTTTCACTATTATAGGTCTCTGGATATTTTCTATTTCTCGAGGAAAAATGAAAAATCAACAAAAGGGATAAGAACTCTAAAATATTACAAAAAAATATTGTATTTTTTTGGGTCAAATAAAAAAAATGGTATTTACGTGCAGTCTTTTGGGTCGTAGCTGGCTAGTGGGGGCGGTATTTCGGCTACGGTGCAGTGTATTTACGATATGGCGGTTGTCATCTTCTAAAGATATTTTCCCAATTTGGATGATTTCTTTAAAATGCTATAAATTAGAGAAAACTTCAAATAAGGACTCAAAGTTAGCATATTTTTTCAAATAAGGACCTGAAGTAACCATTGTTCTAAATAATGACCTAAAGTGATTAACAAGTCTCAAATAAGAACTTGAATTTACCTACTGACCAAAATGTTCACTAGCCAACGAGTGTGTGACATTTCCATGACCGGAATATGAGCAATTTTGTCCATATATATTAACAAACCCTCAAAATTCTTCACTTTCTTTTGACCTAAAAAGACTCTTCAAGTTCTCATGTTTTTCTTCTTCTGCTCTTCATCTTCCCAGTTCTTTGTCCACCAAAATTTTCTGTTAATGGAACATGAATTGAAACACAACAAAAAACCTCTATCTTGGTTTCTTCACATCTTATTCTTTTGTTCCATTAAGAGATAATTTGGGTTATTGAAACAAGAGGAGACAGATAATGTAAAAGATGAAGAGAAAAAAAGAAGAAAAAGAACGTGAAAAGTTTGGGGCTTTTATTTTTGTTTTTAAGATTTGTTAATTTCTATCTCTTTTTTTTTTTTTTTTTGACAAAATTGCTCATATTCCAACTATCGGAAATGTCATACGCTCATTGGCTGGTGAACATTTTGGTCGGCCGGTGAGTTTAAGTTCTTATTTAAGACTTGTTAGTCACTTCGGATCTTTATTTGGAACAACGGTCATTTCCAGTATTTATTTAAAAAAGTGAGCTCACTTTGGGTCTTTATTTAAGATTTTCCCTATATATTATATACCGATTTAGTTTACTCCACATAATCTCGATTTAGGGAGTGCTTTTTGTTCCCGTTCTAAGCCAATCAAGCAGCTTCCTTTGGATTTTCAGCCAAAATGGAAAGCACTGCTTTAATTAGAAAAAAATCTTGAAAGAATTTAAAACAATTTCGTATGTTGCCCATATATCTCTTTTTTTTTTATTTAACGTTTAGGATTTTCCAACATTAAATAAAAGTACGATCAAAACCTTACCAAACACAAGCAGGCAAACGCCTACCTTAGCTGGCCAAACTTTGAAATTCTTCCCCCAAATCCCGGGCCTAATCATCTACCGCCTTCTGTTCATTAAAGTCATAATAAAATCACGATCCTGGATTCGGTTGACACATCATTCTGGCCCGATTTGACAGCTTGAGCATGGTTCGGTAAATTTATTCCGTAATAAAAAATAATTTTTTAAAGTAACCTTTCATATAATTATATTACTTACAGAAAAATATTTTTGTCCTTCATAAAAACATTCAGATATAAATCTGACCAACCTTTATTAATTAATTATTTCAAATGATATAAGTAATTATCTCTTAGAAAAATATGCTTAAAATCAATTATTTTTCACGAATATATAGACCTCTTTTTTTTTTTTTTTTTTTTTTTTTTTTTTTTAAGAGAGGATGCAGACTTGGCATGGTGTCTGAGGCTCTTAGCCCAATAATTTGCCATTGAAAGCTCAACGAGAACGAGGTCCAGTCCAAGCCTGCGTGTCTATCGCCTCTCCTCACCCTCACCAAAGGACCTCAAATCACATATAACTCGAAACTAAAATAGCGATGACGAGTACCATGAATACAACACCTTGTGAAAAGGTACACACAAAACCAAATTATCGGAGCTTGAAACAACTCATATATATAACGAAAATTCACAAATACATATAACGACATTATATCGAATAAGTTACATACTATTTCTTCAATACATGAAAGCATCACAAATTGTTGGCTATTAGCTGAAGAAAGAAAAACTTGAAATTAGTGTTTCGTTCATTTCGCAAGTGAATGATTTAAAAAATATCCTCATAAAAAAAAATTACTTGTATCACTTAAAATAATTAACCAATAAACAATGTTTTTTCTTAACAATAATTCATATCTAAATATTTTTTCATAACGAAATATTTTTTGTTCATTTATTTGTGTATCCAATATAAACGATCACTTTTAAGAAAATGAATACTTTTCACAGGACAAACGGAGTCTAAGTTTGAATGTTCTTCACAAAATAAACGGAGTCTAAGTTCTCATGCCGAAATGAAAATATTTCCTATAAAGATACAAGAGGGATTCAACAATTCAGAGTCATAAGAGAGAATTCCTCGCTTGCAGTTCTTGATACCAACGTTCACAGAGAGAGAGAGAGAGAGAGAGAGAGAGAAGGAGAGAGCGGGGTCCCTTGTCGTGGCCATGCCATCGAGAAGCAAATTGGTTCGACCGATCAATTTAACAACGCAGTTGGGTAAAACCCATTCACAGTCATCCCTCCATCAACAGAGATAACCTGACCCGTGATGTATGATGCGGCCGGCAGGCAAAGGAATGCAGCTAGTGACGCCACCTCCTTGGGTTCTCCGACACGCTGCAGTGGGGTCCGAGCTATTATCCCATCGTAGAACTCCTTGTTCTTCAGTAGCTGCAATGTGAATTCGTCAAATGTGAGACGGTGAGAATAAGTTGCTGGCCATAACCACAAGGCGATGAAAGACGGTAAAGGTTCGATTACATTTTCCACAAGCGAGGTCCTGATATACCATGGAGCTATGGAGTTGCTCCTAATGTTGTCTTTTGCCCATTCACAGGCCAGGTTCTTTGTAATTTGGTTAATTGCACCTGACAGAAAAATAATGAAGGGTATTTGGTTTTTCAAGATCCACAATCTTTTCAATAGCAATGTTGAAGCGAAAGGAGGAGGAAAAATATTAAATCTAAATCAAAGTTTCAACCTTTAGTGGCAGCATAAACAGATCCAGTGCCTAAACTGACAATCCCAGCAACTGAGGAAATGAAGATGATGCTACCAGCTCCTGATGCTTTCAGGAGAGGATGAGCAATTTGGCAAAGATGATAGGCAGAATCAAAGTTGGTAGCCATAATTTTCGAAAATTCTTCAACTGTATAGTCAACGGTTGGCTTCCTAAAATTCGTTCCAGCATTGTTAATCTGGCATTGGAAACATACATAGCGTCATCTCCAAAGTCCAATAAATCAGCTTTTTTCAAACAAGATGTACAATTAAATGATAAAGTCATCTCATCTATCAATTGATCATTTTGATGTTGTCATAGGCAAAGTTTGCATTTGTGCATTAGTGAGCATCAAGCTAAGGAAACTGGTCATTGCTGCAACAAAGAATATCATAGCTGACTTGGGGAAAAAACTGAAGGGTGATAGTTTTGATATCTGGCTCTGAAAAGTGCAATTTGTTAAAGTGGGAAAGGCCAAAAAAAAAGTGGGAAAGCAGAATTCATATCAAAAGATAGCCATAGCAGAGCACGAATGCCTATATTTTTTGTCTGTAACCAAAAGTGTAAAATGATGAAACTTAACAGACCATAGAATGTTTCAATTTCAGAAATCTTAAGAAACAAAGCAAGGAAAGAAATTGAGGAGAAACACTAGCAATTGAATGGCTAGTGTTGCCTCGATTAATTCTTTCTTATGAAATTGCCAAACTCGACGAGTTTAGATTATTCACAAGAAAAGTACACAGATACCAAAGTGTGACATCTAAGAGAAAAGATGACATAGAAAGAAACAGAGAATAACAAGATTTTGTGCATCACTTATTTTCTTTCCATGACACTTTCTATTGCATTGCTTATAAAAAAAACAGAACTCGTTCCTTACAAGGAACCATTGTCCAAACACTTCCCTTTCTTATAAATATGAAAGTCAATACAGTGGTTCTTTGAACTGCCTTTACCTGACTGACCAAAGTCCAAAATATCCACTCCAGAATTTGCTTGTGCATGTGAAAGGTGAATCCTTGAAAAGTTTGTCAAGCTTCCTTGATTCAGTGTTCACATCTTACTTGTAGAAAACTTAGAATCCCCAACTCTCCATGTTACAACTAAGCTTCTAGCCATGTAAGAATATTTAATACTAAACTCCTCTCTTGGAGGCATTTCTTTGCAAGAAGGCTTTGTCACAAGCTTTACCAGCACTCGACTCATTCAATTAATCATCATTAGATATGGAAAGCATGAAGCATATTAGTTAAAGCAAATACATGCAAGGCATTGACAGCATACCTTTGCAACATCGCAGAAGTAAAACTTCTCACCTAAAATTTCAGACATGTTGTAACTGGGACGTGTCAGAAGCATGTGCACATCACTAATTCAGCTCAGTTACACCATATACTGTTAGATACAGTTGACTGATGATAACCACCAGCACAGCCACATATCTAACTCTCTATAGTTCATTTTTTTTCCAACATTTCTTCGATTATTTCCCCGAGACAAGGCGGGAGCAATTTTTCCAGAATATGGAAGCCCGTAAGTCATATAAAACCCATGAATCGCGCGTGCGCATGTGCACACACACACACACACACACACACACATAGTAAAGGTGAAAAAAATCAACAAGCTGACCAGCAGTAGTCTAAAGATACAGTCGCCCTGATCATCATCAAAGTAAAACGATCATGCCATATATGTAAAGCTGCGAACTTCGATTGTTATCCCTAAGAAACAGAACAGCCCATTGCATGTGGGCCTAGTTTATTCAACGCCATCATATAAGAACAATACCTCACAACATGCAGCATAACAGCAGCGACGAAATCACCATTAACAAAAAGAAATGAGAAACTTCCCCTAGTCGAAAAACTACACGCAGCGTAACTAGCCTCAAGTGACCACTACTGCAGACAACAGATACGAACACAACGATCAGAACTTACGAGAATGTTGAGCCTGCCACCGAACTTAGAAGACACCTCCTTGATCAGATTCTCTCGCTGGTCACGAGATGACAGATCGCAGACCGACCCAGTGACCGCAAGGCCCTTGCCTTCCCATTCCTTCAAGCACTTGCTCAGCTCCTCCCCGTTCCTCGAGCAGGTGTGTACGGTGGCACCGAACCCGCTCAGCTCCTCCACTATCGCGTGCCTGAGGCGGGTTCAAATTCCAATGATTTAAGCGGAGAAAGGAATCGAGAGAGAGAGAGAGAGAGAGAGAGAGAGAGAGACAAAGACAAGATCACCCGATCCCGCGAGTGCCACCGGTGACGAGAGCAGTCGTGCCTCGGAGAGTCCAGCGCGACTCTCTGTCGTTCTTCTGCGCCTCCGCCATTGTTTCAAATCTCCGATTCCTCGCTCTGGTTTGCGGGTGGGAGTGTAAATGAGCTGGTAGAAATTTCAAAGAGAGAGACGTACGAGACTTGGAGAGGCATTCGCTGTCCAAGCCACATCTTGTGAACTTCGTCTCTTCGATTTTCTCCTTTGGATTTTGGGTAAACGACACGGAAAAGTACTCATATATATATATATATATATTCAAATGATTAATTAATTCAAAAACATGATAAATCAATAACAAGTATTCATTTCTTTATGCGTTATGGACGTCATTTTTCGATTAGTCATTTTTTTTTTTATGAGTTAAGGACCTCATTTCTTTTTGAAAATTATAGTTCAAAATGTTGGATAGTCTTGAGTTTCTCCCATCTCAAAAGTTAACTTTTTTTTTTTGTCGGTCACCCCATCTTTATTCATACTCTAACACTCACTCTCAGACTTTTGTCTTGTCTCTTGCAAGACGTGGGAATCGAAACCCACTTCTAAAACTTACGTGTCCCAACCTCATCCCCTTGAAAAAATAGGGATTTGAATTCCCCATCTCCCATTTTCATACTGGAAGGGTGGCTATAATTAGACATTTGCGTGCATATTACAACTCAAAATTAAAAAGGATTAATACTTGAAAAATCTCAAATTGATATACATGAGATAAATTTACCCTGAACTAATTTTTCAATATTGAAAAACTCAAAATTGGTACACATGCGACAGATTTACCCAAACTAACCATAAAAAACTCCAAACTAATACACATGCGACAAATTTACCCACATGACCATAAAAAACCTATAACTAATATATCTGTAACAAATATATTCTCCGTTAAATTGGATTTAATTACAAAAAACAATAAAAATTGTATAGTGATAAACGAAGAGTAAAATCTTAAACGATATACTAGTCAATTGTCACATGTAATTCAAATTAATAACTTGACAGTAAAATTTAATGCAAACTAACATAAGGTAAATTTGCCACAAGTATACTAATTTTGAATAAATTCGTCAAAGTTGTATCAATTTGAGGCTTTTTAGTGTATTAACCCAAATTAAAATAGCAATGACAAGTACCACGAATACAACACATTCTAAAAAGGTACACATAATATACTATTTCTCCAATACATAAAAGCATTGCAAATCGTTGGCTATTAACTAATGAAAGAAAAAATTTAAATTAGTGTTTCATTTGTTTCACAAAAAATAAATGATTTGAAAAATATCCCTATAAAAATAATTGCTTATATCACTTAAAATAATTAGCCAATAAAAAATATTTTTCTTTTCAACAATAATTCATATCCAAACATTTTTTAACGACAAAATATTTTTTGTTCATTCTTTTGTCTATGCAATATAAACGGTCACTTCCAAGGAAATGAATATTTTTCACAAAACAAGTAGAGTCTAAGTTCTTATGCCAAAATGAAAATATTTCCTATATGCTTATAAGATGCAAGAGGGATTCAACAATTCAGAGTCATAAGAGAGAATTCCTGGTTTGCAGTTCTTGATACCAACGCGAGGGTTGGATAAAAACCAGCATGAGAGAGAGAGTATTATGGACGAAAACTTCAGGAACATTGGAGCTAAGCCGAAAACAAATGTCACAGCAAGAATATTCCTGGTTTGCGGTTCTTATATCAACGTTCACATAGAGAGAGAGAGAGAGAGAGAGAGAGAGCGAGAGAGAGAGAGAGAGAGCCGGGCCCCTTGTCAGGACCATGCCATCGAGAAGCAAATTGGTTCGACCGATCAATTTAACAATGCACTTGGGTAAAACCCATTCACAGTCGTCCCTCCATCAACAGAGATAACCTGACCCGTGATGTATGATGCGGCCGGCAAGCAAAGGAATGCAGCTAGTGACGCGACCTCCTTGGGTTCACCCACACGCTGAAGTGGGGTCCGAGCTATTATCCCATCGTAGAACTCCTTGTTCTTCAGTAGCTGCAACGTGAATTCATCAAATGTGAGACGGTGAGAATAAGTTGCTGGCCATAACCACAAGGCAATGAAAGACAGGGTAAAGGTTCGATTACATTTTCCACAAGCGAGGTCCTGATATACCATGGAGCTATGGAGTTGCTCCTAATGTTGTCTTTTGCCCATTCACAGGCCAGGTTCTTTGTAATTTGGTTAATTGCACCTGACAGAAAAATAATGAAGGGAATTTGGTTTTTCAAGATCCACAATCTTTTCAATAGCAATGTTGAAGCGAAAGGAGGAGGAAAAATATTAAATCTAAATCAAAGTTTCAACCTTTAGTGGCCGCATAAACAGATCCAGTGCCTAAACTGACGATCCCAGCAACTGAGGAAATGAAGATGATGCTACCAGCTCCTGATGCTTTCAGGAGAGGATGAGCAATTTGGCAAAGATGATAGGCAGAATCAAAGTTGGTAGCCATAATTTTCGAAAATTCTTCAACCGTGTAGTCAACGGTTGGCTTCCTAAAATTCGTTCCAGCATTGTTAATCTGGCATCAGAAACATACATAGCATCATCTCCAGAGTCCAATAAATCAGCTTTTTTCAAACAAGATGTACAATTAAATGATAAAGTCATCTCATCTATCAATTGATCATTTTGATGTTGTCATAGGCAAAGTTTGCATTTGTGCATTTAGTGAGCATCAAGCTAAGGAAACTGGTCATTGCTGCAACAAAGAATATCATAGCCGACTTGGGGAAAAAACTGAAGGGTGATAGTTTTGATATCTGGCGCTGAAAAGTGCAATTTGTTAAAGTGGGAAAGCCCAAAAAAAAAGTGGGAAAGCAGAATTCATATCAAAAGATAGCCATAGCAGAGCACGAATGCCTATATTCTGTCTGTAACCAAAAGTGTAAAATGATGAAACTTAACAGACCATAGAATGTTTCAATTTCAGAAATCTTAAGAAACAAAGCAAGGAAAGAAATTGAGGAGAAACACTAGCAATTGAATGGCTAGTGTTGCCTCTAGTAATTCTTTCTTATGAAATTGCCAAACTCGACGAGTTTAGATTATTCACAAGAAAAGTACACAGATACCAAAGTGTGACATTTAAGAGAAAAGATGACATAGAAAGAAACAGAGAATAACAAGATTTTGTGCATCACTTATTTTCTTTCCATGACACTTTCTATTGCATTGCTTATAAAAAAAACAGAACTCGTTCCTCACAAGGAACCATTGTTCAAACACTTCCCTTTCTTACAAATATGAAAGTCAATACAGTGGTTCTTTGAACTGCCTTTACCTGACTGACCAAAGTTCAAAATATCCACTCCAGAATTTGCTTGTGCATGTGAAAGGTGAATCCTTGAAAAGTTTGTCAAGCTTCCTTGATTCAGTGTTCACATCTTAAACTTAGAATCCCCAACTCTCCGTGTTACAACAAAGCTTCTAGCCATGTAAGATATTTAATACTAAACTCCTCTCATGGAGGCATTTCTTTGCAAGCAGGCTCTGTCACAAGCTTTACCATCACTCGACTCACTTGATTAATCATCGTTAGATATGGAAAGCATGAAGCATATTAGTTAAAGTGACTACATGCAAGGCATTGACAGCATACCTTTGCAACATCGCAGAAGTAAAACTCCTCACCTAAAATTTCAGAGATGTTGTAACTGGGACGTGTCAGAAGCATGTGCACATCACTAATTCAGCTCAGTTACACCATATGCTGTTAGATACAGTTGACTGATGATAACCACCAGCACAGCCACATATCTAACTCTCTATAGTTCATTTTTTTTCCAACATTTCTTCTTTTATGTTCCCCAAGACAACGCGGGAGCAATTTTTCCAGAATATGGAAGCCCGTAAGTTATATAAAACCCATGAATCGCGCGTGCGCGCACGTGCACACACGCGCACACACAGAGAGAGTAAAGGTTAAAAAAATCAACAAGCTGACCAGCAGTAGTCTAAAGATACAGTCGCCCTGATCATCATCAAAGTAAAACGATCATGCCATATATGTAAAGCTGCGAACTTCGATTGTTATCCCTAAGAAGCAGAACAGCCCATTGCATGTGGGCCTAGTTCATTCAACGCCATCATATAAGACCAATACCTCACAACATGCAGTATAGCAGCAGCGACAAAATCACCATTAACTAAAAGAAATGAGAAACTTCCCCTAGTCGAAAAACTACACGCAGCGTAACTAGCCTCAAGTGACCACTACTGCAGACAACAAATACGAACGCAACAATCAGAACTTACGAGAATGTTGAGCCTGCTACCGAACTTAGAAGACACCTCCTTGATCAGATTCTCTCGCTGGTCACGAGAAGACAGATCGCAGACCGACCCAGTGACCGCAAGGCCCTTGCCTTCCCATTCCTTCAAGCACTTGCTCAGCTCCTCCCCGTTCCTCGAGCAGGTGTGTACGGTGGCACCGAACCCGCTCAGCTCCTCCACTATCGCGTGCCTGAGGCGGGTTCAGATTCCAATGATTTAAGCGGAGAAAGGAATCGAGAGACAGAGAGAGAGAGAGAGAGGGGACAAAGACAAGATCACCCGATCCCGCGAGTGCCACCGGTGACGAGAGCAGTCATGCCTCGGAGAGTCCAGCGCGATTCTCTGTCGTTCTTCTGCGCCTCCGCCATTGTTTCAAATCTCGGACTCTCTTCTCTGGTGTAACTGTGTAAGTCTCAAAGAGGAGAGAGAGAGACGCAGGAGACATGGAGAGGCGTTCGCTATCCAAGCCACGTCATGTGAACTTTTATCTCTTCGATTTTCTCCTTCGGATTTTGGGTAAATGACAAGGAAAAGAGCCTCTCTAATATGGCCCTTGAATAACCACTGGGCTCCAATGGCCATCTTTCCAAATATGAAAATGGGAGGTGAGGGATTCAAATCTCTATCTTTTTAGAATGATGGGGTGGAGATGTGTAAGTTTGAGGAGTGGGTTTCGACTCTCACGTTCTGCAAGAGGCAAAGCAAAAGTCTCAGAGTGAGTGTAGAATAAGAATAAAATAGACTCGACAAAAAAAAAAAAAAAAATATGGCCCTTGAATTTTCACTTAATATATAATTTTATCCTTGACATTTTAATTTATTTAATGTGACCTTTAAATTTTTATATATATTCAATTTAGTTCTTCAACTGTATAAGAATGTTCAACATTGTCATCGAATTGGAAAAAAATGAACCAAAATATTAGATATTTTTTTTAAGAACTAAGTGTAGGGACCACATTAAATAAATTAAAAATTCAAGAATGACATTGCATATTAATTTAATTTAAAGTTCAGGGAGTAGAAAGAAAACTCTAAGTGAAATTATACAAATATTTCCCAAACTTTCGGATTAATATACATTTATTAGAAAATTTCAATTATCACGCATTAACCCTAAACTTACATTTTGTTATTATTGTTAACTTAACCATTCGTTATATTTTTCGTTAATTATTCACTTCTAAGGCATGTATGCTTTGGTCTTTTTATTTTTAATTTTAATAGAAGCTTGCCTATACCCATGATTTTTTTAGAAGACGTGAAAAATAAAAATAAAAAGTTGGCGAAAACTAAATTAACTAAAACATGATATCACATAAAATGAGTATCAATAATAATGCTAAAAAGTAAAAATGGTTAAAATTGGATAAAAATATCAATTGAGCCGATGAGATACATTAAAAAAGAAAACAATTAAGTGAAAAGAGAAAAAAAAGATGCCTTGATAACAAAAGGTTTAATAACAAGAAAATAAAAATAAATACTCATTCTATACTTTCAAATGGTTAATTAATGCAAAAACATGATAAATCAATAACAAGTATTCATTTCTTTATGGGTTACGCACGTCATTTTTCGATTAGTCATTTTTTTTTTTATGAGTTAAGGACTTCATTTCCTTTTGAAAGTTATAGATCAAAATGTTGGATAATCTCTCTTGTCTCAAAAAACTAACTTAAAGTATGGAATTTTTCCTCACATTTATAAATTGATCACCAATTCTTTCCACAGCCAATATGGGACAACCTCAACACAAAATTATATATATATTTTCAATTAATAGTACTTTAGTTAATTTAATCTCTCTCATTTTCCATATTTTTCATTTTTTATGGCCATCAAGAGTAAAAGATAGATTTTCCTAAGAAAAATTGATGTGAAAATATACTTTTTCCCCTGAACAATAATGTGTACTGCACATGCTTATAGAAGAAAAAAGAACAGCAACAAAATGAAAACTTAAGAGGGATATTGCGTAAAGGTTGAAAGCTCCGGGGTAAATGTGTATTATCCATAAAGTTCGAGAGGTTCTCAAGTAATCATCTGTTCGAGATATATATAGGACAATGCATCTCGACAATTCATTGCTTTTGCATTCATTCACTGTGACAATCTATGCATTTCAAAAATTTACCTTGAGACCTTTTATTTGGCCAGATTTGCATTTAGACCTTCAAGTCTGGGTGGAAATGAGTTCGAAACCCCATATGAAGACATCTGATGAATGATGACAAAGAATTATCGTCCAAAAATGATAAGAATGATCAGCTCTGAGATCAAAGGCATATAAGACAACCTTCTTTGGGTCGAATGATCGAGCTATGTTCCGTTTTCGACGATTTGATGCACTGCACAGTGATGATACAAACCCTCATCTTCCTCCACTCACATAAAATGTAGCTTATTGAACAGGATACGAGGGAAAGATTGTAAACATCCAGTACCTAATCAAATACATCGAACAGGATCTATGTCAGGCGTGTGAGAGAGATGATTAGGAGCCATATCATCGCATTGAAGAGCTATTATTCGAGTACCACACAATAGACAGATCGTTTACATATATAAGGAAGCATGCCCATCCTTCCTGCTTAAAATGTGTTACAAACTCAAGATCCGGAGATCAATAGAAATCTCAGCTCCAACGAATAAGGTCGAGCTAAACCCTTTCTTTCATTGCCGTGATATGTACCCAAAAAAACTGTCATGCGATTAATTGCAAAGCAGTGTCTCACGTGTTGCATTTCCAGTTGTAGGATTCACCCTAAAAGCAAAAAAAAAAAAAAAAAAAAAAAATGCAGTCCATAAAATTACTCAAGCACATATACCATATTTAACCAACTCCGTAATAATATCTTACCCATCTGCGACTTTGCAAAGGTACTCTCGTTGATCTTCTCTCAGAGGCACATCTGTGAAGTCTGCATGCATATGGAGTCAATAATCCAAACATTGCAACTGAGGGGCATTCCCTGGAAGTCACTGAATATTAAACAGATTTCTCTCTTTCACTGGTCTTGTTGGATGAAGAGTGAGAGTAAATATAGATTTCATCTGAGTCTTGTGATATCGCGAGAAATGTTATTTCTCTGATTTCAAGAGGTGCTCAATGGATCAAACTCCAAGGTATGTAGTGCCAAACAAAGACCAGATATTTAATTTGGCAATGTCAAGTACTCAGGCATGCAAGCTCCAATTTAGCTTCCCCCATGAGCTCAAGGATGGAAAATTAAAGGCTTAGGAGAATAAGTGAATTGAGAATTCACATACCTGCACCTGTTATGTTTGATCCCCTAAAAGATGTGTTTCCTGTTGCTAGTGCACCTTCTAAGTTAGCATTGTGTAGATTCACCTGCAGGAGAAAAGAGGTGGTGCTTACATTTCACAGGAGTCTCATTATTTACATTCCTAGCAGATGTGTTTAAGTAGTCTCAAAGAAGATTCAGTCATGGCACGGTGACATGCATAAATCACATCTTTGATCAATCTTTGTCATGAAATCCCATCATTGGATTATCTGATGGCCATCAGAATCTATACTTCTCTTCAATGTGGCAGTCAACACGGTGGCAACAGATGTCAACAAAGCACTGAGACTTTAGCAGATTACTCAGATAACTTCTTCCATTTGCAAAGGTTTTAGCAGTTCAGCCCTTTTCTATTTACCAACTTTCATTCCATTTCCTTCTTCAGAGCATGAAAAATACTGGCTCCTAAAAGTTAAGCCAAACCACTCAACAAACTCTGGAGCTAGTCTAGCCCTCCTATCATCAGTTCCCTCAACAGTCAACACTTGGTTAGTTAAGGATATTGAGCATCCGTGGAGCTTTTATTGAACAGGTTTTTACAGACATTAGATATGATAAACAGTGGATAAACAATTAGAATATTGAAGTGGACAGAAGAGATATGCAAAAGGTGCACCTTTGTTACATTAGCCAAGGAAAAGTCGGCACCTCTGAGATCAGCATCTGAAAAGTCAGCCCCTATACACCAGATAAGAAGCAGAATATTGTGCCATAAGTGTCATGAGGAAAGGAAGTATAGAGTAGAACAATCTCTGTAGTAAAATGTTCAATGTTCATGATATCAACCCCAAAAAAAAATGTTCATGATATCACCCTGTAAGGTCAATTCCTATAACAATTGGGACCATAGGCTGAGTTGGTGAACAGAAGAGAGTTTCACAAACCTGTTGAAGGAGACGGTAAGTTTCATGGAAACTCAAGAGTTTCTTACTCTTGCAGGATAAGAGCAAACAATTTCAGCAAAGACTATATAGCTCTTCACTAACTGAATTTTCTACAATCGCGAAATGCATTTGTACACTAAAGTGCATGAAATCATTAACCACTTTTCCAAGAGAGCCATTCAAGCATCAAAAGTTCTTACTCTTGCAGAGAAACAGGTTTCCAAAGTGTCATATACTAGTACTTTATTATATGTGTTCGTCAGGTGCATTCCCTCAAATTAGACAACTCATCACTGATAAGTTATCAGCGGCAAAACAAAGAACACTAAAGCAAAGAAGTAAGATGAAGAACCTGTCAAATCAGCATCGAAGAAGCTCGCACCGAGTAACTTTGCACCTTTGAAATTGGCTTGTCGGAGTATGGACTGAGGCAGAGAGTTGCCTTGTCGATTTAGAAGAATTCAATCAAAGACCACCGAAAGCACTTAATACAAATTAGCTTAGGGGTACCGTTTTGAAGTCTTGTTTGATCAGAGTCTTGCCACTAAAATCCTTGCCAGTAAGATCCTGACCCCTCGTAACTTCCGAACCATACGGACCTCCTCCCTTGCATAAAAAACCCCATAATCTCAATTCACAAACCAAAACACTGAACGCCCAAACATGACAAAGGAACTAAGAATGACGTGCAGATCAAACATAACACTACTTTCATCGCTCCACTTTGTGTTCTTTAATCTCACTGGGCTGAATCTTCACTCAAAAGACTGCCTATTTGACAGGAGGGGCATAAGTCTTTCCCCACGCAGTGGCAACCCAACATGTAATTTGACCAAAATTTTGCCAAGAAAAGGCTCACTTGATTCAAATTTCAATCTTGAGCAGAATCAAATGAAACCCAAGATTCATATACATAAAGAGGCAGCTCGAAATTCGGGTACCTTGAATGCGAGCGCTGGATCAGCAAAGAACAAGGAAGCGGACAAAAGGGCAAGCGCGCCTGTTCTTGCTACGGATTCGCACAACGCCAAAGGCGAGGCAAGATTCCGAACCTGCCACATTGAAAGCTCCGTAACTGCGTAACGATTCTTGATTATCACCCAGAAGACGGAACTTTCTTACCAGTGGAGGAGAATCAGAGCAAATGGGCAGAGACGACGTCCGGAGAGGAAGAGATTTGGAGGGAAAAGGAGGGGACTTTGGCGGGATTTTGGAAGCGCACAGAGAGACGCCGAGAAGCGCCATTGCGTCGATGGAGAGAGGGGGAGAGCGAGTGCGCTGGTGATGGAGAAGAAGACATGCGATTTACTGGATAACGTTGTCTGGATTACGTTAGAAAAAAAGGCAAGGAAATGGAAAAAGTGCTCGCAATAAAAAGTTTATCAACTAATGATTATCACTAACCAACTCCAAGAAAATGTATGAACGTTCTCATGCGACTTCTTACAAATTAACAGCATTTTATTTAATTCTAATGACGATGATTAGAGATTCCAAGACTGTTTATCGAGTGTCGTATAAATGTAAAGTAATTGTCAGTCGAGGAAAGATCAGTGAAAAGAATTGCTGCTCTCTTAAACATTGGACGAAAAATTCAAGACACATCGATTGTGAGTTAGGCACTGATGCTTCCTTTATTCACATTTTTTCTCCAATGAAGTCATTGGCGATGCATGCCATATAATATAAGTCATTCTTAGTCCTAAATCATATCATTTACCCTCCTTGAAATAGAATATGAAAAACTTAGGAGATTTCTTCTACGAACCATTCCTATCTTATCCCAACTCGTTGGTAGTACAAGTAAACCGCAACCTAGCTACATGTACATGGGATTCATTACATTAAACAGAGCAAAAATTCTCATTTTCCGCAAAATCATCACATCCCCACTCAAAATTGGCTCCGTCCCCTGGAGCCTAGAGGAAACCAGTGGCCATGCAACAACTGTATAGACTGCCACAGCTCAAAAAGCTTAGAAGCTTCTTGGGACATCACTTTCCTAAACCATATCCACTGTTCAGCCATGAACAACTGCTGAAGGCCTCACGGTCCACGCCTTCAAAAAGTCTCTCCAGAAGATTTGGGTAATTGTCACAGGACGGGTTCTGATCCTGCCAACCATATATAGGAGGGAACTGTTCGTTCATTGAGCTTTCCAAGGCCTGGAGGTTGGTGGTGGTAGCAGCTTCTGCCTGAGGAAGAAGTGGGTCCTGCTGATGGTTCAGATAGAATTGCATGTTCATGGCATCACTCCCTGAGAACTGTGGACCAAAATCGCTGGAGTTACCAGGAGCAAGTGAATTTTTCCAACTGGGAACCCCAACTCCAAGGTTGGCCATTTGGGTCCCTAGAATCTCGATCTCCTCCTGCAGATTAGCCACCTGCATGTCCCATTTCAAAGATAATCAGTATTCTTAGGTGTTACTCATTCAATTCTGATGACAAGACATGTTCCTCGATTTCACTCGAGACCATATCATAAGGGAATAAAAGTTGAGGGGATTTAAGGTTGAATGGTATAATTACTGTATCGGTCACATCTAGAAAGTCCCTATTAACAGAATCAAGCCCTAGTCCTGACTAGGGCATGAGGTGGATGCATGAGAAGAGTTTGCATGGTTCACAAAGTAAAGGCATTAGCTCCCTCATCGCAGGACAAAGCCACAAGGAAACAGGACAGGAAAGAGATCAAAAGAAGACCTGCTCCTGAAGTGCAAAAATGTGAGCCACGCAACCATAGATGGGATCTCTCATCCTGGCCAGGGCTTCATAAGAAATGGTGATTGCAGCATCACTCCGGGTGTGCACTGGCAGGTGCAGCAGCAGCTTGGACACATTGCTTGCGCCAAACACCTTGTGAACGGCTGCGAAATGGGTTGAGGCCTGGTCATAGCAGAAATAAGGAGCGAAAACACAGTCACTGGTGCACTTCCTCCTCAGGAACTTGCATGCACCACATGAAGAGCCAAGCCCTGTCATTTTCCTAACCCTCTTTATAAAAACCAACAGCGTCAAAATGGGTAATGTTTTCGAGAGGTATTACTCAAACTTTGGAGGAGGAACTGGTTTGTTTAAGATGAAGAAGCAGTTAAGATTTGCTCTTTATAATCATCATTTGAATAAGGGGATAGTGCGTCAGAAATTTCTTTTTAGCTGGGGCCGAGACTCAAAGAGACATTCTCCCTTTAATTAAAAGTGTGAGCAAACTTTTAGGTCTCCTTTGTGGCCTACATTGTCATTCTCAAATAGGGTAATTATGCCATAAAAGGGCTCTTAATCGTGAAGATTCTTCACCTGCTACACCATCAGGCAGAGTTCATCATCTTTCTGATAAATTGGGTATTTTAAAATGGAAACAGTACATGCAATTGGTCCTTTTTCAAGCATTTCCTACAGTAACCAAGTACAATAACTATTTCTTTTCTCTCATAACAATAATTCAAAGTACCATTTGCCCAAAGATATTTGATGACAAAGGGAAAAAGATGATAGAAAGGTCTCCGCACTTCCCAAATTTAGAATCGGCAGCTTGAGGGGGTGCATTCCAAGATGTTGATTTGCGCAGAACAAGCGTACAACACAGAGCTGAGCATGAGGAGTAAAACTTTTGTTTGGCAAAGCTCAAGACTGGACAGTCAGGGGCATCATAGTCTTCTCACTCTAGAATACTTTGAAACCGGGCAGCCGTTCATTGATGACTATGGTTCTTCTACAAACTGCTAGAGAAATCATAGTGCACATCGTTTTCGACTTACATCGAAAGGGTCATGTTGGACAATGACAGTTCTTTAGTTGCTCAATCTGAGCACTGACGGGACCCATCATCAGCTGTCTAATAAACGTGCCGAAAATGTGAACGAAAAACTCTCATCAACAGCATGCAGATACCAATGTCATAATTCTCTTCCTTTTGTCTCATGAGGACTTTCGATCGGAATCAACTGACAGAGAGGTTGGTGCATTACGGCTCGTGACATAAAAAAATCCCATCTTTTTAGCTGGAACAGTGTCTTAATTGTTTCCATCTGCGGGCTTGAAGCTTTCCTAGCTTAGGGATTGGGCAAATAGAGTGCATGACTCGTGACGGCTATTTGTCCGGACTCAATTAATTCCTCCATTATCATGCATTCTTTAACCCACCTGGAAAAACTCGATGAGGTTGATCGTCCGTGCATTATTTCCCAGTTTTTTAAGGAAAACCCATTATCAGGTTTGGCTGTTGGCCACTCAAAAAATAATGTGCTGGGTGTGCTGGGTGTGCCCATCGAAATGGACCCCCAAAAGAAGCAGCAGAGGAGGACATTGAAGCCGAACAGTTCACACTGGGCGTCAAAGGCCAAAGTGGGCGAGAAAAAAGAAACGGGATAAATTGGACTTCCTGTCCTTCCGCTTCAAAGCTCTAGGAACGAAAGCAAGGGATTGGTAATTCGAGAGAGAAACGAGGAGGGGACAGATGCTGTTTTGGGTAACATGAATGGCCCCGACTTTGTGTCTTGTCACGTAGACTGGTGAAGGCCTCAAACCTTTGATTAATCTTTTCTGTTTCTGCGCTGTTCCGTGGAATGATGAAATGCATGCATGGGGGAAAGGAGAGAGAGGGGCTGGCTACTAGTGTTCTGGGAACGGTGGAGAAAGTGACTTTAGGTGGCGAGGATGACACTTTCGAGATTAACGATGAAAGTGTCTTTCCCTATCATGGATCAATTATCAGTCTTTTTCTGTCACGCTGCGAGTGCTTAGGTTTTTGGGGGCTCATGGCTGGTGTCCACATCTGCTTTGTCCTTCTACCCTAGCCGAATTGTTCCAACAGAAGCCAAGTCTACACTGATGGGTCTTATCTATGCCGTGGTGGCATTAACAATTTACTGATTGTTTATGAATTAAAAGTTCCTTTTTTACCTGAGGAAACTGGATAATTATTGATATAAATCTTCAGTTCAATTTTAAACATTTTAATTTAGCCAATATAGTCATTAATTATTTGATGATTCGCCATTATAGTTATTTTGGTCGATTATGACAGGAAATTGCGAATGTCGACGACGGCCCTCTTATGTGACATGGTTGTCGATTGGTGTGGATAACTTTGGCAAATTTTATCAAATTTTCTATTTATTTCTCCTTTTCATTACAACCGATTAGGCTTGCAGGTGAGCCGGCAAGGGTCGGTGCCCCTGCCCGGGCCATCATCAATCGCAAGAGGGAGCACAAAGGCCTCACTAGATGGGCCGATTAAACCAGGAACTGTTCGAACCGGATCAAATCAACTAGTTTGGCTTGGTTCTCAGGAGTGTCAATTCAATTTCTAGTTCCTAAAAATGGACCTAGGTCCAAGTGGTCTAGTTTCCAATTCCAAAGGGGAAAATGGACCGATTTTATTTTTTTATTTTTAAATGTCTAGAGAATGAGGATAAAAATCTGCTGCCCTAATTGTCCCCAAATATGTACCTGTCTTCTTTCTCGCACATAGTATTGCGATACGTTTCCCTTTTCATTTAAGTTACATTAAATCGTATCAAAACCAAAGAGAATGCTGGCCTCATTTTGTTGGTCAGGCTGCAACAAAGGCGTCGTCAACGTCTGCGGCCTCCATCGTGTCCATCGTAGCCGTCAAACCAGCGGCTTCTTTAAAACCTTGCCGACGTTCTCTCTCTCTCTCTCTCTCATGGAAGAGGATCTCTGTTCTCATCTCATGGAAGAGGTCGCATCGAGCTCTTTGGCTGCATAGCCCTCAACGCCGCACACGAGCTTGGCATCGCCTTGCAGCCTTGAAGGCCGCGCCGCGCCGAGCCTCTAGATTTTGAGGATAGCTCGAGCTCTCAAGGTCCATGATGGGTTCGGTAGCATTGCCTTCCCGGTCTTTCTTTGATATGGAGAACATTAGTTATTTCATGTCTCATTCACCTCTCATGAAATTCGAGACATTCTCTCCTTTAAACTTGATCGGTTTCACTAGACTGACTGACTAATCCAATCCCACCTTCGTTTTAGGAACCACTCACCCTTTACTAGATCTAGACGAGGGTGGTGACCCTTGACGGCTATAATGAAAAAAGAGAAAATATATATATATATATATATATATATATATATATATATATATATATAAGTCTAGCAAAAACTTTTAAAAATTGTAAAACTTATTCACATCAACGACAACTGTGCCATATAGAATAGGTGGCATACACGTCAGCTATTTTGACCAAAATTAACTAGAAATAATTTATTAGTAAATTATCAAAAGGTTTATAATTGAATTGACATTTGTAAAATAGAGTTAGGATTTTTTTTTTTTTATAATTTTCTTTGGCATTTCTAATATTTATTAATACTGATACCAATTCTTTTATGTGAAAAAATTAATGAACATATCAAGGAATTTAGGAATTTAGGATAAGGTTGGAAGTTATTTTTCCCCATTGAAACTCTCCAAACACGTGATCAATGACTTTTACATTAGAAAATTAAGTTTATCTAATAACAAAAAAGCAATTTCTTCATACTTGATTAGTAACTTTTCCATGATGAAAGTAGATTTCGTGATATATATAGACGTATGTATCATTAACCCCTTCTCCATGTTGATGGTAATTTTCAATACAGGAAAGTATGTTTGAAAATATCGGCAACTGACTTACATTTAGCTGGCCAAAAATATTAAACAAAGCAAAAAAAAAAAAAAGTGGTTAATATAATTTTGTTACGCTATTAAACAGGATCTTCTACCCTCAAACACTCGCATGCAAGTAGTATATTCATGGACAAATAGGTCAATTAATAATTTTAGTCATCTTTCATTAATTTCGATTTTAAATTTGAGTCTTTCATACACGGCAACAACCTTTCACAATGACTTAACAATTATTTATTTCGTTTCCTAAACTAATATATTTCTCTCCACACATATTTAAAATTTTCTTCTCTCTTTTCCTCGCGAGCATACCGGCTCACTCTTTGGCTAGTTAAAGCGAATGACGATTTCTTATCAGAGGAGACAGTGCGTGAACAGTAAATTCTTATTACCCAACGCGGTAATTTTTTTCAATTGCAACATGCATACTTATGATTCTTCTCAAAGTTATCCATGAATTTAGGCTTTCAGAAATCTGATATTGTTGCTACCGAAGTGTGTAAAATGGGAGCTTCGGGCCTTGATGGATGATGAAATTGCCGGCCCATGTGTCCTTTAGGGCCCAAAACTACAGCCCACAGATTCCTTGATTCTTCAATTTTCGTTTCATGTTTGGGGCTCACCTAAAGCAATGACCTAACATATCTCCGCATGATAAGCAAGCCATCCAGGGCCGGGCTGAAGGGCGGCATGCGGCGGCGACGGTCGCGGGCGCCTTGTGTACGGTAATATTTCCATTAACTCCTTTTTTTTTTTTTTTTTTTTTTTTTTTTTTTTTTTTTGCAATTTATATCTTGCAAATCGGTATCAAAATGGATTGTAAACCAATTTCTTAACCCATATTTGATGAGACAAAAAATAATACGAGTCTTGAATGGGTTCACAACTTAGCTTTCTGAGTATGTGTTGGCTCGGTTATAGGTCATTAAATTTATATCACATGTGGGTGGGTTAAATGGATTAATATGAGATAGATCGTTTTCTATTTAATCCACTAGTTTCGAATCTAAATCTAAATCTATATATCTTGCTCTCTTCATGCTTATATTACTCGAACTCCTTGACACACCTCTTCTAAGTTTATTTATTTATTTATTGTTGAAACCTCTTTTAAGTTAACAATTTGCATTTTTCTTTGACTTGATTTTTTGTGTTGTCTTTACAGCAGTTATATGATGTTATCATCACGTATGCCTTATGTATGCCTATATGTAACCTTTAAACTTATAAAAATCACAAGATTCGTAAGAATATAGTCAATCTCATGTCATAATTCCTATGAAATTCCCAACTTCTTGGGGCATATACATCTTCCCATCCGTGTCCGAACCTCTTTTTTTAGAGAGCTCCTAGTTAATAAGTATATCTTATCCACTTGAACTAACCAAACATTATAATTATAATCATAGTTACTATTGTTATTATTATCCGTGGACTGCCGGATCATTCGGGATGGGATTGGCCATTTCAATCATCCGCGTTTGAACATACATGCACGCGTACACACGCAAACGTACGTCACCACACACCTCATCAAGGGTATCTTTCGGAAAAGACAAGGGACAAAGAAAGATGCCCGCTCGCGGTGGTTGACCTCGTACCCTTGGCCCCAAAACAACCTCAAAACGACATCGGAAAGCAATCCGACTTTCCCTTTTCTCAATAAATTTATACGATGCTTGGAGTACCAATTCGATTTCGTTTTGATTTTCTTGCTTCATTACTCTGCAGCGACAACGTTAATCATGGTAACCACAAAAAAGGGACTCATCATTAGTCAAAGAATCGAAGTGGAAGGGTCTAAAGCTCATCGGATTATAATGTTAATTAGGCTCATCATCGTTCAAATCTCACGTGCTTTACTCGCGTAATTCCGGGGGGTTAAAGGACGATTAGCGAGACTCAACGATCCCGGATTATGGGCATTGTTCACGACCTAACGCAGCTCCTTAAGTCAACTCTCCGCTGAGACTTTTTTGTCCTAGGCTTCTTTCGGGGGGTTACAGGTTTGGTCAAATTTGCCGCTTAAATTATCTGGAAATCGCCTGAGGCTTATGTCTGGCCTTTTGACTTTTTGGACTCCTGGCCTTTTTAATTAGCGCTAACCCAAGATTTTCTTCCGCACTGAACATCCACTAATAGTGCAAAAGGTACGAACGGCGGCGATCAGAGTGACCTCGGATATTTTTATAACGTTCTTCTCATCAAAAAATCGTTTGTTTTTTTATTCGGTTAGAAGGAAATCGAAAGAGGGTTTTGCTAGATGACCCTTTTTTTTTTCTTTGGTGAACGCTGACTAGACGACTTCAAAGTGGGAGAAAAAATCTCACCCGCGCAACTGCTCCTCTCGCGGTTAGAAAGTGGAGGAATTAGGAGCGGGAAACTATTGGCCGAATTAGAGCAAGCGAGAGGAGTGGAAAGTGGGGGAAAAGATTGATGATTGAGATTGCTGAATTGGAGAGCAGAGCATGTGAAAAGAATGGCCACGCACGGCTAAGGCAAAGGGGCAAAGGCACCCAGCATCTTGAAAAACAGTGTTCGTGTGCAATTTGAACTTTGAAGACCTGTCCGAGTATCACGCGGAACAATGGTCTGTGACCATTACCGGCCAGACATGTCGAAGAAATTGACCTTAAAACAAGGTCGGTGAGGGAGACAGGTCGGTGAGGGAGACAGATTAGCTTCTTGTTTGAAGTACGAATTTTGACTCCTTAATATTGGGATTGAGCTTGTATAATCCGGCTTCATATGAGATTGAAGAGACGCGTCTCTTACTTTTAATGGAGAGTCTCGTTAATAGGTGCGTCAATGACACTAGTCAAGACCTCTAAAAATATTAATAACACATGCCGGCACATGTAAAAGGTTGCACATTTGAAAAATATGAAGTTTTCTTTTTCGAATAGACATATATGCTTATGAAGCATAGCTAAAATCCTTCGACAAGTGCCTTAGAGACACACCAAAAAAGAATTGCACATTTCAAGAAAGTTATCTATTTCGAATAGAAATATTATATTTTCCTTATACTAATATCACTCAAGTTATTTAAAATCTCTAAATCTAAAGGATTTCATGTGGCCTAAAGTTTGTTACTTTTGGGTTTTAATAAAGTCAAAGCAATATAAATGAGATAAGGCTCTTTTGACTTCATTGCTCACGAGTTTTACGACGTAGTTATCCATATTAAGTTGGTAATCTTGGATTCGCAAAGTATCTCACTATCCTCATGGATCAACCCCAAGTATGAAGATACTCATGTCGACACCATTTCATGCGCCTAACCAGGCATACAAATCTTTCCTTAAATCACAATAGTGACCAAATACATATGGCATATTCTTATAAGAGGTGTTAGAGATTCCAAAAGTGCACTAGAAGTTTCTCAACCTATTATGAAAGTACAATTTAATCATAAAATTTTCAAAAAAAATCACAAAAGTTGCCAAACTTATCAAATCGGTAATTTTGCTAACAGACATGGCCTCTTTAATTTGTTTCTCCATCCTAGGTGGCTAATATAATATCTGAATACAAATTTTATTTAAATTATATTTAAAAGAAGAAGAGCAAAATACGAGAAACATACAAAAACCACGACAGCAGGTTTTAGGGGTTCCAGCACTAATCCCTCATCCTCAATAAACAACTGGAACCATGTGTGGGAAGTGGCACAAGCATTTAGCAGCCTTGACAGGAACAGGAAAGCCTTGAAAAAGGGCAATTAAAGGGAGTGCTGTGCAGCGCGGCCTTTCACTTTCACCAATTCCTGTCCATGCCCGGTGGGTGCGGTGGGGCAACTTCCAATCTTTCCATCGCCCTCTCTCGGCACCTTCTGGTATTTCATTCCGTCCAGACCACACGCATTCACAGCAGCGCCCCCCCCCCGCGGCCTTTGGACTCTTGTACCCCGCGAGAAGCCACGAAAAAACCCATGTGAACCGAGTGCCGCATTTCCTCCTCCGGCCCCAACAACCCAACTGTCCTTCCCCTGCCCCTTCCCCTGTTTCCGCAGGGTCCCCCTCGGATATAGAAGGCCAGATGCGTCGGCTTTCTCGGTCCTCTGCTTTCGGACATCTCCCGCCATTGCCCGGGAGCTGAAAAGAGTCACCTTTTTCTTTTGGGTTTTCCTTTGCTTCCTGAAATCTCGAGAATTCTCTCTGTTTCCATGGCCAGAGCCCTGTTTTCCCTCTGCCTCTTGCTGGTCCTCGCGGACCCGTCTTTTTCTCAGCCCGACGAGCTGTTCTTCAGCGGGTTCGACGGCGTCGGGAGCAACGTGAGCCTCGGCGGCGTCGCGGAGGTCGAGGACAGCGGCGCCCTTCGCCTCACCAACGACTCGCTCCGGGCTCTTGGGCACGCCTTCTACTCGTCCCCTGTTCGGTTCAAGGACTCGGGCAACGGCAAAGTGAGGTCCTTCTCGACTTGTTTTGCCTTCGCGATTGTCCCTCAGTACCCGAAGCTCGGGGGTCACGGCCTCGTCTTCACGATCTCTCCCGACAAGGAGCGCACCGGGGCTCTTCCTAGTCAGTACCTCGGCCTTCTGAACACGACCGATAATGGTAACCTCTCGAACCATGTTTTTGCGGTTGAGTTTGACACTGTTCAGGACTTCGAGTTTGCCGACATAAACGACAACCACGTTGGGATTGACATCAACAGTCTAGTGTCTAATAAGTCTGCCTCTGCTGCGTCTTACGCTGAGAATTCCACAAAGCAGGACGTTAATCTCAAGAGTGGTGAAGTAATTCAAGCTTGGATTGATTATGATTCACTCAACAATCGATTGGATGTGAAGATTTCCCCGTCTTCCGTCAAGCCCAGTAATTCGCTTCTGTCTTTTGATGTGGATCTGAGCTCGATTTTTGAGGAAACCATGTATGTCGGGTTCTCTGCTGCGACCGGTTTGCTTGCTAGCCAGCATTACATCTTGGGTTGGAGTTTTACGACGAATGGGGAAGCTAGATCTTTGTCTCTGTCGTCTCTCCCTTCTCTTCCCGGGCCTAAGAAGAGCGATACGCCCTTAATTATAGCGGTTTCGGTTACCGCTGCTGCTGTGGTTGTCTTAGTGGCTGCATTGGCCGTTTTCATCATCAAGAAGATCAGGGATGCAGATGTTATCGAACCTTGGGAGCTCGATGTTGGGCCGCATCGATTCCCTTACAAAGAACTCAAGAAGGCGACCCGCGGTTTTAGAGACAAAGAGCTGCTCGGGTTCGGCGGGTTCGGTCGGGTTTACAAAGGCACTATACCGAACACGAACACCCAAGTCGCGGTTAAGCGGATCTCGCACGAATCGAAACAGGGTCTGCAAGAATTTGTGTCTGAGATCGCCACCATAGGGCGCCTTCGGCATAGAAACTTAGTCCAACTATTGGGATGGTGTCGGCGTCGGGGCGATCTTTTACTCGTCTACGACTTCATGCCTAATGGAAGCTTGGACAAGTACCTCTTTGATGAACCCAAAACCGTTCTGACTTGGGTACAGAGGTATAAAATTATCCAAGGCGTGGCTTCGGGCCTCTTGTATCTGCACGAGGAATGGGAGCAAACTGTAATCCACAGAGACATTAAAGCCGGCAATGTATTACTGGATGCAGAGCTAAACGGCAGGGTAGGCGACTTTGGTCTTGCCAAGTTATACGAGCACGGGGCTGTTCCGAGCACTACACGCGTGGTGGGCACATTGGGTTATCTCGCGCCCGAGCTCACACGTACGGGCAAGCCCACCACGAGCTCAGACGTGTTTGCGTTCGGCGCATTGCTACTCGAGGTCGTCTGTGGCAGAAGGCCCATCGAGCCGAAAGCGTTGCCTGAAGAGCTCATTCTGGTGGACTGGGTGTGGGACAAGTGGAGGACGGGGGCTATACTGGATGTGGTGGATTCGAGATTGAAAGGTGAAATTGACGAGATAGAGGCGGTTGTAGTGTTGAAGCTGGGATTGATGTGTTCGAACAATGCCCCGGCGTCGCGGCCTACAATGAGGCAGGTGGTGAGATACTTAGAAGGGGAGGTGGCGTTGCCGGAGACAGTGCCCGCACCAGATGCGGATGATGAGGAGAAGGGCAAAGTCTGCAGCGGTAGCGATGGGAATTTTGATGACTTTGTCCATTCCTATCAGTATCCGACGTCTTCATATATGGAGAAGGACAGCACATGGTCATCGATGATGGTCGATGATCGGGATCGTGATCTCGAAGCAGGCTTGGCCTCGCCGCTTTCGCATTCCGGCAGGGGGGATGGCAGGTAGCCGCTGGAGAACCCTAATGATATTTTTGTGTTGTGTAGACATTTTCTGTAATCTTGTATGACTTCGAGCTTTTTTCTGCCTTTGTGCAGTGTACATAATATGCGTATAATCCCCCTTTCCAGTTTTTAAAATTGTCGATGGGATTTTTTGCTTCCAGTCCAGAGGTCATCAGCATTCATCCTTCTTCTGTTAATGCTTAGTTCGATTCAAGACATCTTCTCACGCGACCTTCGCCTTTTTTCTGCTCGATTTTCATGAACGATAGCGATGTCCTAGCTGCTTATTACGACTTTGTTTTGCTAAGCGGAATTATAAGTTTAATGCGGCAAGTTACCCCTGGAACCTGGAAATTATGGCGAATGTATCGAGAATGGTTGTTATGCTTTGCACTAAATGAACCGGGTCATCTTGTCGCACCTGTTCCTGCCGATTTTCCCTTCTGATCTGATATGATCTAAATTGATGAAGACAATGAAGTAGGGAAAGAGTGAACAAGTTGTGCTTTTCATCCGTTGTATGGCACTTTGGTTAATGGGGATGGATGGCGATGCTCTCGTTACCTCTTCGGGTGGTGCAAGTTATCCAGAAAAATTGAGGTTTGGACCCACCGGATAAAGAAGATAAATCGCGTTAAAAGTTAAAAAAAAAAGGCACTACCTGTGCTCCTGATATTTTCATCACGAGTAGGTGCACCTGCCAAGCCCCACCCAAGCCGGTTCTCCGAGCAATTATATTCTATGACAACACCATTAGATAGAGACACAACCCAACTGAACGATCAGTTTCCAATCAATGGTCCAATAACATTCCCACACGTTCAATGCCACTCGCATGTAAAGTTCTGTACCATCCTGTGGACTTAGTTGTCCACCAAATAATTTCCGGCGAAAAGAGGAATGATAACGCAAACCCATGGTGTGAAACATTTGTGGTCCGCGAACCGCCTGTCCTGTCCGTTTTCAATCTATAATGCAAATTAGAATTCGGCATTTCCTCGTATTTGCTTAGATCTTACCTGGTGCATTTCAACCGAAATTTCAAGGCTCGTTCCTAATAATGTTGGCTGCCAACCATGACGAACGGCCAACTGTTTCCTTTAATTCTTGCACATTCACAAAAGCAGACTGTAGTTGCATAAAAATAATACATAGAGACAAGGAATAAGTTTAACACGTGAAATGTTTGCTCCTGCTCATCTTACGGAATCATTCAGAGCCACAAGTGGACAGAAAAGCTAGCCTGGAAAAGGACTTTGCCCAAAATTAAAAGGATGAGGATGGAAAAACGAGATGCAATTATTTTTGGTGATTTATTAGGAGATCCATTCGCCCATGCCGACGTATGGCATTATCTAAGGCCACAGCAGGAGGGAAAGAATATGCCCTAATGGAATTTTCACAGGGAATCCTTGCTTTATCTGATTGTATAGACTCGGAATGGCACATGGACTCTTTTTGGTAGACAAGGAAAAACAGCGTTTGGCTTCATTAACTCCCTCGAGCACAATCAAAAAACTATGGAACGTTTTTGGGACTGCACACAGTTATGACTTAGCAATAATTGCAATAAGACCTTCTTAAAGATTTTCATCTTGATGAAAAGGAAGACTAATGAAGCTCCACTTGTGAACAATGAACTTGAGGACATCTCAACTCTGCATTACAATTCCGATTAATAAATATGATATGCTAATCCAAGTTTTCTTCGCTCATATTCATCCGATATATCTAAATCTTTCCCAGCTATCGATAAAAATGTAATGTACAGCTCGCTACTTCACTAAAAAGCTAGAATCTAGCATCAGTACATATACAGGTGGTAACAACTTAGACCTTGGTACACTGCTCCCACTAATTTGCAGCATTGTCCTCAGCATTTTCTTCTTCTCCATCCTTCAATCTATTCAAGATTTCATAATCGTTGAAACCTGTTTGAGTCGTCACAAAGGTTAGACTAAGTACAAAACTTTCCTGTGCTTCGACCAACGGAAATAGATGTACCTGTATCCAAGTCTTCAGTCTCACCAGTTGCAGCTCCAAAAAGCAGTGAGCTTGCTGAAGGAGGATCAAGCGTCATCCAATCAGAACTCGAATATTCCTCCAAACTCGAATCTCTACCCACAATCCAGTCCTCTACGAGATTTTGGCTTTCAAAAAAAATGGGGTCCCTGAGACCTCCCACATTGCCGCTGTATGAGAATTAAGAGCTAGTCAGTAAGAGTAGATAACCAACAAAACAGGCAGATGTCTTTTCATTTTTCATTTATATTGAGCTGTTTTCGACCTACGCTTTTCTCAGCTGCAAGTTGTAGTGGACATAGAGCAGGTCACTGAGTCGTTGATGCTCTAAGCAATTCCTCGATTCATGGATTTGGTCAAGAGAGAAAAGGTTTCGTTGACTTCCAATTGCACAGCAAGTCTGACTTAGAATTCGGATTGCTAGTCGCATCAAATTTGGGCAACCCCCTCCATATGTCGACCACCATTCAGCTAGGGAAGAAACAAGGCAAATTCTCAGGAATATAAACATCTGATAGTGAATTTGTGGAAACATTTAAAGTTGTATCTATTACAAACAAAAGCCTCCTATAGACATGCAAGGACAACTGAGAGGACCAAACCATGGTTGCTTTATATGGATAGATTGATTAGCTGGCCATCCACATAAACAAATTTATCAGAAGAGGGATAATCTTGAATAAACTTCCAATTTTTTATTTTTTTTTCACTAATATCTTGTCTCATGATAGCAAAGTGAGATCTCTTCATCTCTAAGCCCCGCACACACCCAAATGACATGCCCACTGATAAAGATAAATTCAGAACAAAGTGGCTATAACGAGTTGTTAAAGAACTCTCACCAGGAAGTATAGTTTCTCTAGCTCTAATTGCCACCTTCCTCCCCAAATCTCCAGCAGCACTTTTGTACGAATTTATCTCTTTGATAATTTTATCTTGAACTTTTGTATCAGTGATCAATCTCTCTATGCAGTCAAACATCCCTGAAATGATCTCACTGGGTATATCTCCGTCAATGCTATAGAAAAATTTGGGGTTTAGGTAGAATCCTGCCGCATGAAGTGGAAGACTCCAGTGGCGCTCCCACCGGTGATCTATTATGTCCCAGTACGCCACATAATCTTCCCTTTTCAGGAGTTCCTTCTTAATGGCTTCTTTTGCCTTGTACATTCCTGCATAAACATATCCTATTGCAGGCCTCTTCCCACTGCTAACAATTTTAAAAAGCCACATAAGTGAACTCGTTAAACGGGTGATGAGAATGCAAGAGGACCAGAATGATTCGTTATTTGCATAATCTAACAGGTCTAGACCCTCCTGTTTCTTTGCATACGGGCAATCAACCCATTCCTGTGAAGTGACCATGGCCAGCAAATTGGATTTAAGATCAACCATCCTTTTCAATGTTGCAAAATTAGTAGCGGAACGACTTCCCGCAATTTCTATTATATCATAACCCGAGGTATACCTTCTCAAAAGATTCAGAACAACAGCATGGTTATATATAAACCTTGTGATAGAACGAGCTTGTTCAATAACTCCACTGATCCATTCAAGGTTCTCAAAATCTTTGAGTATCAAATCAATGCACTCAGCTGCACAAGGACTCCAATAGAGAGTGGGGAAGATATCCATCAATTTTTTCCCAGCAACAACGTATTGTTCTTCACCCTTTGTAATCACTTGCAATACATTTTTTACACCCACTTCTTCTACTACCTGCTTGAGCACTTCAACCAATATATCTGATGAATGCACGAAATCAGTTGCATCAACGGATTTTAGAAACACTGTTCCTTCTGGTGAATAGACAAAAAATTTCAGAAATGTTCTGCCCATCTCCGTGTTCGATTGCTCGACCATCAATGAGCAGCCTGTTTTGCCCCAAGCTGCAGTGTGCTTAGCAGTATCGTTCTTGACCTCGTCAAGTACACTTTTCAGAACAGGGCCTCTAAGGTCATTATATGTGGGTGGTAGTACATCTGGTCCACCAGAAGCAATTGCATCAAACATTGGTTGGAAGTAAACCGAGTTTACTGCATCCAAAGATGCCCCAATATCGTACAAGAATCGGCCTACTGCTGCATGAATTTGACTATTTACCCTTTTGGTGCTCAATACCATGGCACTGAGATTCACACCTTCGTGAGTTGCAGGAATACTCTTTCCTTTGGCTCTCTTTCTCCTCATGCCACTCTTGTTAACACCACCTTCTTGGTTAATATACGAAGTCAAATTCAGGTCGGCACTTTCATTGTGAGACTCGACAAAGTCAAGTTCAGCAGCTCGAGTGGGACTCAATGCCTTACCATTGGCATCACTTTGAATGGCAAACGTGTCAATATCCTCATTAGAAGTTTGCGGATTAATAGTCGAAATGACCTCGTCAATCTTCTGCTTCCTCCGCCTCTTCGCGATGACCCCATCCAAGCTCTGCTGCATCTGTTGCCGGACTTCCGCCGGGGTTCGCAGGCAAGTGGACGCGTTACCCTTGTGACCCGCAAGATGTTCCTTGATCCTATGAATCCCACCACCCTTAAACAGTTTGCTGCAATACAAGCACTTGAGCTGGACCTTATCCCCGCTCTTGTACATTTGGCAATGCTTCCATGCCGGGTCGGTCTTTTGCCGCGTCAGCGCAAGCGGCACGGGGTCCAAACCGGAAGCCATCTCGGGCTGATTCAAACGCTCGCGAAAACCATATTCCCGACTCCGCAGCCGGTCATGCGCAATGCCAAAAGCCTCTCTACAGCGAGCAGTAACAATGCAAATCAAACGAGCGATTCAAGCACCCAATCTCGCACGATGGGCTCGACCATAAAATGATGAAACAAGCAGAATTCCCTCGAAACAACAAGAACCCACGAGCGAACAGAGCATTGCATAAACGATAACAAGAATTCCTAAGCAACTAAGCTTTTAGAGAGAGAGAGAGAGAGAGGGCGTACTCGTCGGCGGGCCCTCCGGCGCCGGCGGGCGGTGGAGAGAGACGGAGGAGGAGGGGAGCGGGCGAGCGGGCGAGCGGGCGAGAGGCGAAACCGAGTTAATCGCGGTCGATTTGGGAATATATAAAACCGCGGGCGAGTGACCTGACGGACCGGTTAGGGCAGCTGTCAGCCGGTTATCTCTACCGCCCCTCCATTTTTAGCCCCCGTCTCGCCCGTTGACCCGGTCAAGTGCGGAGATCGGGCCGGCTTTTTTAAGTGGGGGCGGAACCGGGACTCCCGGTTACCCGGATCCGCGGCCGATTCGCGGCCCTGACCGGCGGTCGGGCTCGATCCAGGTGAACCGGCGATCCCCCCTCCCTCTCTCTTCCTGAAAGAGCTGCTCTGTTCAAGACGCCAACTTTTTGGCAACTGAATCCTCGGCAATTCCGACGTTCCGACCGGGAAAAATCCAACCTTTGCATCGATCTCACGCCGCTCGACGCGCGTGTATCCGGGGCTGGACGATTAGGGTTTCGCGTCGAGCAGGGGCTCGCTCAGGGGTGAGGAATCTGATGATGGATTGGACGGTGACTGGTGACGGGGACTGGGAGACCCGGTTTTGAGTTGCTTGGCGGTGGGAGTGATGCTGAGGACCGAATCGGACGGGGCGTTCTTGAAGGATGATTGGCTTGCGCATTTTCAGATGGGAAGTCGCGTGCTTGATGCGAGAGCGTGTGACGAGGCGACGCACGCTGATGCCTTAAAGACTCTTCATTTTCATCAGCGGAAGTTCGATTTCTTGGACCATTGTGTTTAATAATGGGGACGAAGCTCGTTCTTGTCTTTGGGACAACAAGCAACTCGTCTTCCGATTTTCATGTTACGTGTGATTGAAGGTTGAGGGTGAACGAGCGTTTCGGCTGAAGTAACTGTAACTCTTGTTACTCAGCTTAGAAAAGATGGCAGAATTCTTAGTAATGAAGATCATTTCATATCGTCCTTCTAGTGATTGATTATCCTTTCGGAGCCAAGAAGGAAAAGATAGTCTTGGGAATCTCGTCGAGAATATTTGCTCGAACCCAATCCGGGTTTCGATGATGCGTCGGTCCGGGATTCCCCGAAGGCCCGACAGCAGAAGGTTGAAAGCTAAACACAATAATGTCTGTGGCGTGCGTGCGAGTTGCTCTTAAATTCTCGCAGTTCACTTTCGGGACGTGTTGCCGGTTTCAGCTTTGTGTCGGTTCGAAGTGCCAGAAGAAAGGCCGAAAGGAATCTCCCAACTCACATAATTATTAGCTTGAAGGGACTCAACCAATCATGCTGCAATCCAAAAGGTCAACTGTGTTAAATATAACAGGTTCCACACAAGCAAAAAGAATATCCGACGGGTGATTCCACATCCACTGATTGTGAAGCTATTTCTCTGTTAAACATTCTAGGTATGCCGAGAAATTTCGACAGCGGTCCATGTCCAATGGTCGGATTCTTTTGTGTCCAAACAAGACGGAAGGTCAAACCGGAAGTGAGATTCCCACTTTTTATAGCAAGTAGCTTTTATGTCAAAAACAAGAGTTGCCAGCTTTTTTTTTTCCTTCCTCGGCCATTGATAGTTGAGACTCATAAACATGGATCCGACTGTGCAAGGTAGAAACGAAAAGGGAGATGAAGCGTCAGGTTTTGGGAGGTCTTTTATTAGTGCCCGATGGAACTAGTGAGGAAGGCGCGTTTGTTTTCGGGAATAATTTCTAAGTATAAGAATCCACTTGGTAACTGCAAAAACTTTCTATTTCAAAAATAGAAATGTGTTTGGTAAACTTGTATAATTTTATTATTTCTTTTGATTTTTCAATATTTTTATTATATTTTTCCTTTTTTTTTTTTTGTTCCTTCTTTCTTCCTTTTGGCCTGTCACCGGCCTCGACCATGGCCGGTGATTGGCCGACGAGGGCCAGCGACCTCGCCGGAGTGTCATCGGTGGCTAGGCGAGCTCAGCCTTGTCGAAGGTCAGCTACGCTTCGGCGAGATGGCCAGTGATCGGCCAAAAGGAAGAAGAAGGAAAGAAAAAAGAGAAGAAAAAAGAATGTTTCTCAAAATCGTTCCCGGGACGGAAACAATTTTTGCCAAATAGGACCTAATTGTGTTCCTGAAAGATACATTCAAGAACCAAAGTAAAGACCAGCCGACTCTCTGTATCTCCCATGATTCCACTGGGATTCCAGTCATAAACATGTCGCTTCTTGCTCGAGGTGATGTGGATGAACTCCAAAAACTAGACTTCGCTTGCAAGGATTGGGGCTTTTTCCAGGTAGTCAGTCGTCGATGGTTTTTCATCCAAAAAAACTTCTTTTTGCTTCAATCTTACTATCACACCAATATCTTGATTAAGAACATAATGAGCTTATATTCAACTCCCTGGATTGAACTTCTCGAGCAAAAAGATGTGTAAGTAAATAAAATAGAGTGAAAGACACATCTCATGGGGGTGAGACATGGATTTTCAATGGAGGAAGCGTCTCTTATTCAATCAAATTGTACTGAATGCGCTCTTAATTCTCCCCTGCTTTGCAGCCGATACTGCAGAAACTAAATGATCTAATGTCGCAAATCATTGCTTGCAGAAAACACATCATAGAGTTGCAGAGGCGGCAGTGAGTAATATGAAGACAGCTGTTGCAACATTTTTCGATCTTCCCCCGGAAGAGAAGAGGTATGCAATGGCAGAAAATGACGTGCAAGGATATGGACAAGGCTACGTTGTCTCTGAGGAGCAAAAACTCGATTGGTGTGACTTGGCATTCTTGATGACATACCCACATAAGCATAAGAGTTTCAAGAAATGGCCTCGAACTGTACCAGGCTTCAAGTATGTGATCATCTACCTTTTTATCACGACACCAGAAAGAGCACAATCTGCTTCACAAGCAATCAATATGCTATTTAAGATTGATGCATGATTGTATTTCCATGAGAAATGGTTTTTCTGCAGATAATTCCAGTTTCTTTTGATTTTTCCTTTCTCCTGATTCTCCATGGAAATCCAGTTGAGAAGGACTCGGCAGAAATTAACCAGTTGGCTGAAGTAGTCTTTGCCCATTTGTCATTGCTGTTGCGATTAGAGAGTCTCCAGAAGATGCACGGAGAGATCAGACTAGGAACAAGAATGAATTACTACCCAAGTTGCTGCCGGGCCAATCTTCTTGTTGGTGTCAGTCCACACTCTAATGGCCGTTCCTTAACTTTCCTGCTTCAAGATGATGAGATAACTAGCCTCCAGATAAAGCACTGCGGGAAGATGGTCCCCGTGAAACCGATTCCAAATGCAACATTTGTAAACACTGGTGATGTTGTGGAGGTAAGTAAATGTCGAAGTTCACTGACCTCTCGTCCATTCTCTGTTGTTTATTCTTGTTATTTAGTCCATTTAGCCAAGCGTGCTGCATGGTGTTTGAAACCAGCCCAACTGGCAATTGCTTCATGTTGAACTTCTGTAGCAAGAACCTGATTAGTTTCTCTAGTTGGTAATTACAAATATCCTTGCGACCACGTGAAATCGAATAGAAGATGATGTCGAAATCATGGCCCAACAGACCATTATCGACCCTACACTGAAAAATACAAAGCCTTTCGTCTACTGCCTGTAGATTTAGATTCAGACACGCTCTACTGCACAAACTCCAGATAGATATCAATTTTTGAGTATATTAACCTCAATAAATGGGAATGAGACTTCCTTAACTGAGACATTGAAGGTGTGTAATCGCTATCAAGCCAGAAAAATTAAATATTCAGGAAAATTTATAGACAAGTTCTGAACCGAAAATTTTTTCCATGACCAGTTCCAAACTTAAACCAGTTACTTTCAACAACCATGCAACCTTTTGAATATTCAAAAAGAAAAAATCTTACGCGTTCTATTCATACTAATAGGTTTCTGTGCCAGCTTCAATTACTGCTAGTTTCTAGCGTCACAGCTGAATTTCCAGAGTGAGCATAGAGCACAGGGCTGTCACAAGTAAGAAGAGCATAGAGCACAGAGTTGTCACAACTGAAGAAATCAAGAATTTCAATCGCAACGTTTGTACTACCGGAGGATGAAACCATTATAGGTCCTGTATCAAGAGGGGTTGCTTCTTTCCTGTCCAAGATGTACAAGAATACTAAGCACGTCGATTACATCAGATACTCACTTTCAAGAAAAATAGATGCGAAGGCAAACATACAGCATCCAAAGGTCTAAACTTCAGGATCATGGCTGAACACCATGATTCATATAAGCACTGGCGAATGATTCACACACATGGCACGAATTGCCAAAACAATGCGTTACGCATTTGCCATAATTTATGGAGCTAATGCGACACTATTTGTTTTTCCTATCTGTTCCTTGAAATGGGAGATTATATCTGTCTAATGGAGTTTTTAGATCTACTTTTTATCCAACGGACTACATGCCACTTGATGACATGGCCAAGCTTCACGCTCTTCACCCACGAAGCAACACGCAATTTACTTTGCTAGAGATCTACGTGCACAGTGACCACATGGAAAGTGCAGATCACATTACTTGTTCCCTTAGGCCTTGAAGGTAAATATTTTCTTCCAAACTGATTTGCACACACAAATTTGGTTTTGATGAACTGGAGTTAAAACAGAATCAAACAAGGAACCAAACATCATAGTACTCCACTGAAAACTCTACCACAAAGATGCCTGGTATGCCAAAATTGATAAAGAATTTCTAAAAAGCTCAGAAAAGGGACTCCAGAATATAATTGCAATTATGGAAACAAAATTTCTCTGGAAGCGATGCCTCAGAGGTAAGCAGATAAGCATACAGTTTAATTCTAAAGACAAAACCTCCATGAAGTATAAAAATAGTTCCATTGAAAGGAAATATTAAAATCCCATACACAAGAAAATTTTTGTCGACTCTGCTAGACAGGCTCTCTGCGCTTGGAAACATTTGTACACCCATCAGAGATACACTACTCTCCCCTTTATACACTCTAGCAAGAAACTTGTACAGTAACTTCACCTCCTCGTCAGATGCGGTGCGCTCGCTACCTCGGCCTTAGCTCATCATTACTTCTAGTATATCCTCCAAACTAAAAAGTTTTACATCTATAAGTACAAAACCAGCAAATTTTTATTTCAAACAGCCACTGTCCATTCGAATACATAGACAGAGCTATCATTAAGAGTAAAGTTCGAAAAGAGAGAGGTCACTCTATCCTCAGTTAGCTGTACAGCTTTCCTACACTATGCTAAGCCGGGTGAGGATTCTGAATGCTAATCCTCCTTTCTGCAAAAGATCAAGAAACAAGGTTAAGGTTGCAACTTTCAGAGTTCCCAACAAAATAGACATTAAAAGGTTTATACATCAATCATGGATATGCCTGGACCTCAAATGTGCTAAAGCAGCTTTCCATGTACTCAAAGTATCATATTAATGCTCACAATCAAATGACAGAACTTACATGAAGTAAGACCCACAGCTTATAGGGTCGATGACAATGACATCATTGATTACATATAGCAAGAATAATAAAAAATCTTAACTCAGGTAGTGGAGCTAGAAAATAAGATAGCATTCACATCAGAGATCATACCTAATGAAACAAGTACATCTTAAGCAAAACAAAGAAACAAGTACCTCCAGCTGCGACCAGTTTCTCTACACGTGCAACTATGTGCTTCCCGTAAGTATACTTTTTCAGAGCATTCAAATGTACTTTTATACGATTAAGGATCAGTTCCAGTTGCTGGTCATCACAAGTTTCCAGCACTTTTTGTACAACGTAGTTTGCGAACTGATCTTTCATCATCGCCTAAATTCAACAAAAAGAAAAGAGAATGTTTATAGCACTTCCAAACACATTAAGAAATGCATTTCAAACAACATAATTTATAGTAGACATATGGCTACGACATCCTTGATACGTAATTATCATTCATTGAGTCAATCAAATGTTGCTAACATAATTAGGCTGATGTTAGCAATAGCCAGAGAAAAAAGCCAATAGCCAAGATGAAGGTCCTTGCAATAAACCCCAACTACCCAAAGGAAGAGCCTTCTATACTCTATTTCTCTCTTTACATACAGAATAATTCCATATGTCAATGCATCAAAGTAAAAACATTTTCAAGTCATTCTGATTTGACAACAGCAAACAAAGACCAACGTCAATTATTTGAAAAATATAATGGTATCGTCATGAAAGGAATCACAGTCTATTAAGTGCATTGCAGACAAGCATCGTTCCCTATCCTGACTTGACCTATAGACAATACAGATGGTGTGATGCACATCAGCATGAACAAACCTGAAGAGGCTCATTCTCATCAGTCGAGCCAAGCATCTCATTCACCAGGAGCTGGCGCTCTGTAGGAGTTCCAAAAGCCAAACATTTTTCAATGACATTGGAGGCAAATTTTTGCTGACTCATTTGAACTATCTGCCCAGTCAGCTTCTTTATAATGGCAGAACGCTCATGCGACTTTCCATGCTCTAGAACATGCTGCAACATATACAAGGCATCAAGCACAAAATAAAAAATAAAAATAAAAATAAAAATAAAATAAGGAACAAAATAATAGTTTAGACGTGCATGCAAAGAACACAATCAAAGTCTACAATCCGAAGCAATTGCAAGGCTCTCTATGTGGGGGCTCCAGTCACCTCAGATTATTTAAGTCCAAGATAAGTAAGAGAGAAGCATATTGGGTATTCAACTGCATATATAATATGCTAAATAATTTACAGGGCAATAAATCATGTAACGAAGAGTTCCACATAGCAAAGTAGATCATAGATTAGAATAAATGTAAAGAGAACTCCCTAAACGTAACATAGACTTTTCATCAAAATAACCAGAATTAAGTCACTAACAAATTTTGTCCTGTTGTCTCACATGCCTATAAAGTGTAATCAATAAAAAAAAACTTTCATGCTCAAATTAATTTGCTGCAATGGACAGCTTTAAGAGATGATCTTCAAAGACACATTACATATTACTCATTTCAAAGACGCATTTATCTGTCCAACGGCTCATGCCAGAATGGAAAATGTCATGCAAAAGACAGGATTAATAAATAACTCCCTCATATATTCTAGTTTGTGTGGCTACTCCTCCGAGTAACCATGATTTCATCGACGATGCAAAAGGTACTAGCTTTAACACTCTCCACTATAGAAAGAAAAAGGAAAGAGAGAGCAAATCTGCTAGTATGCTTTGCTTTTGGGATAGGTCAATATCAACGTTTAGAGCCTAAAGATGACTGGGTTCCTGGCCACAAACAAATAATCTATGCTAGAGAGGTAATTGAAAATACACGAAGCAAACCTGCACAACATAATTCCCATACTGATCTTGTGCCAGCATGCAAACTGATTGCAAAATCTCATCCATCATTATGCGTTGAGTTGTCGAATCATGGCAATGCTCTAGGACTCTCTGTCACATTTACATAGAATTGTTAGAACAATAGCTCATATGTACTTTTAATTGGTCAAAGATGTGTAAACATAGACATTCACATGAGATATAAGTGAATTTATTCAGACCTGAATGACACGACAACCATAAGGATGAGTGGACAGTGTTACAACTTGATCGTAGAAGGTGGAGACGATGAAATGAATAGCATCCTCAGGAATACATTCAATACACTTCTGGATGACATGATTCCCATTCTGATCACGGACGCAGCGCATAACCTGACCGTCAAGCTCCATCACCATCTTAGTCTGCTGGTCCAGTTCAACAACCTCGATAGCCTGAATACTCAAAACAGTTTTAGACCAACAATTACATTTGAAATCACTCAAAGTGCATGACCAATCGATATTCTAAGACGCCAAAAGATTAAACAAGCCCATTCCTTGCGTTTTATCAGTGAGAGAAGTTGCACAAGAGGCACCAAGTGGCATAAATAATTAATTCTTCAGAAAGCCACTATTTGAGTCTTTCGGATGTTAGATCGTAATGGATCAATCAAAAATAATGAGGAAGTAGCAACAAAATATACCCTGACGAGATTAGATATAGAGATGCAGTGACCCAAAGAAGAAGATACTTGGAGAGAAATAAAAAGGAATAAAGTAATTGTTTCACCTTCTGGATCACTCGACAGCCATACATTTGCAGGCTTAGAGTCAGCACATGCCCATCAAGCTGATCAGCCAGTTCTCTTATTTGTGAGGCACTTCCATGCTCGAAAAACTGAACATGTTATTGACAGTATTTTAATTAGAATCCACATATCATCCAATCTGAGTAACAACTATCTTCCAAGACTACCTTTTGAATGACATAATTCCCAAAGACATCAGTCATCAGTGTTAGTGCTCGTGGCATAATCTCATGGAACACCATGTCTTTCTCTGCTGTCGACGCAGTCTCGAGCTTCTGTTGGATGAATCGGCTCCCATACTGATCAGCACTGTCACAAAGGCACCACAACAAGGCGTAAAAAAATATTTCAAATCTGTTAAGAGTTAAGAGAAAAGGAAGTGCTAGCATCAACTCATACCTGAACTCAACAACATGACCAGCAATTTCGGAGAGTTCAAAACATCTGGTTTTGTTACCCTTGAACTCGTCAAGCAAAGATGACGAGAAGCTCTCATCCAAATTACTACCAGCTTCTGAGTGCCACGCTCCCATGACTCCCCCACCTAAGTTCCTAAGCCCAGAAGAAAAACGAACATTGCGCTCACCATGCCGGACTGGACTACCACATCCTAGAGGAGAACTTGGAAGTAGGGGACTTCCCAATTGGTTTCCAGGATAAGACATGCCCATACCACATGCAAGATTTCCATAGTATCCGTGATTAAAACTCCCAGATTTCCCAAGGTAAGGAATACCATATTGAGATTTTTGTGATGAAAGCAACAAATCAAGGTAAGCTTTCTGGAGTCCCATAAAATCCATATAGGAGTCGCCCATCCCTTCCCTATCCAACAAGGTGGGATCACCAAGAGCGGCGAGCTGTGCTGCAGCATACTCATTCGATCTTGAATACTGAAGATATGAGGGGCCCATCAGGGGGAACTGCAAACCATTACCAGTAGCGTGAGCTCCTGCTCTACTAAGATTTTGTAGTTCAGCCGCTACAGCCATAGAATTTGGCCCCAAAGGCGAACCTCCCCCCAGTGCTCTTGGGTCCAAACCATTCATGCCCAAGGCTGATGCAGCAGCAACATTTTTGAACAAAGGCGGCAGGTTACCACTTGCAAGCTGGCTTGACATCATGGTTGGTGAAGAGGGATTCATAGCAAGCCCACCTAGGCCATAATTTGGATTACTAGGACTAGACCTTTCCAAATCGTGATGATTAGACAGTGAGCTCCCTCGGCCATTAAGATTCTGAGCGGAATGTCCTTTCAAGAATGAGCTCGAAGCAGAAACAGCAGGCTTCTGAAACTCATTACTGATGAACGATTGTTGCTTGGCTTGGTTCTCATCATGAAAGTTGTAAAAATTATTGCGATCACCAAGGTCATGTTGCATTTGCAACTGAGAGTGATTCTTGTCATTTGTCATTACATTTGTCGACAGATTCAAGCCAGATAGAGCGGCAACGAGATCTCCTGTTTCTCCCATATTAGGCGAGACTGAAGAACTCAACGAATTTTGGCCACTAACACTTCTTTTATCCATCGAATTAACCCTCCCAGCTCCAACGGGCGGAATTCGAGGCGTTGGAGCGCGGTCAATAAGTTGAGGGTCAGGAGTGGCGCTTCTAGACAAGGAGCCACCAACAGCAGAAGCATAAGTATGAGAAGCACGCCCACCGATACCATGGACAGAAGACATGGCGCTTGTATTTGCAGTGGACTGTAGCGAATCCATATGTTCCAATTCATGATGCATTTGAGGAAATTGGACTTCAGAAGCTTCAGTGCTTTCATCAAACGCATTTCGGCTGGCTGGACGAGAAGGGTGGCGAGAGGCCGACGTTGCATAACTCATGTCATCCTGCATATGAAATGTAAAGCTTAATTTCCAAATGTTGAATCAAAGATGAAGCAAGACACTAGACATATCTATTTCATTCTTATGTCCACTAAAATGAGGTCGCATAAAAAGTAACAGGGACATTACACTAATAAAAAGATTTCACATCCATGCTGTGCAAAGTAGAACCATCCAATTATATAAACCTCATCAGAATAGGCACTGGCAGTTCGCAGTGAGCTTCACTACATCGCAATTCGTATACCATGTAGAAGAATTTTAGCAGGATCGTATTAGCGTAAAAGCATCAGCTTCTCCGAATCTGGTCCCATAGCCTGCTGAAGCTACAGAGATATTCTAAAGAGCAATTATGATGGCGTCTCATCTGCGACATACAACCAGTGCATCCTTTCAAGCAATAAGCATTGAGAAAATACGATCAAACAGGCCAAAGCTTTTACAGAGACCTTCAACCAGTGAGAATGATTTAGCTTTTAGTGGCAACAAATTAAGTGTGTGAGCTTCATTATTTCTAGAATCGCCAAGTAATGGTTTGTCACTTCCGGCCAAACAAGATGCAGTAAATAATAAACTGCCTGGAAACAAGGATATCTTCAATCTGAAGAAATATGCTACGCACAGTGCTATAAAATCATCGGATCAGGCCATATCTATCATCTTTGCCAACGAAAAAGAGCTACGTACCAAATAAAGAAGCAAATAGCGATAAAAAATCTCAAAAATCAAACTAAAAACCTGAGGAACAAATGGAAGAACTAAGTATGAAACCTCCAGTGATTCATTTCACCTGAATGATCTCTGCAATGCTTTTTTGTCTGCTCCCAAACCCCAACCCTGGCAAGCCAATCAACCCATCAACGCCCCACTCACTCCTTTTAGCCTCCATTCCACCATTTTCTTCTCTCTCTCCAGCTCTAACACCGCCTCTACTCACTTTCCTCCTATCACCAATCCCTCCTACTACTCCTCCTCCTCCCCCTCCCCCTCCTCCTCCTCCCCCTCCTCCTCCCCCACCAGCACCACCACCACTCAATCTCTGTGCAGACCTCCAATCTTCCTTAGACAACAACGGCGGTGGTAACCTTGGATTCAAATTGACATTCGAATAGTAGTAATTCACATAAGCAGGATCAGCTCTTAGTTCCTCTTCAGACACAAACCCTTTCCCATCGCTCCTTTTGGCATCAAACAATCCTCCCACCGCGGTCAGAGAGCCCTCCACGGTAGGCGGCGCAGACCCACTCCGATGGATATCGAGCTCTTCAGAGTAATCTGCTCTGCTCTTGAGCATCGATCGCATTGAAATATCAGGCATCATGTTGGTATAAGTATCGGTGATCATGGCATACAGTGGAGGACCAAAAAAAAAAACGAAAAATTTACCAAAAAGATGTAAACAAAATTTCGTAAAGATTGAAGCTTTGAGCTGAAAATCAGCTCAAGATTGTCAAGAATCAAATGGGCTTTGCCTTAAAGCTGAAAAGGAGCTGATTTCTTGATCAAAGAGACAGCACCCATAATCCTGAACTGAAGAAACAAACGTAAAAATCCGATTTTTCCCGCGATGGTATGTCCCTGAGGGAATTCTTTCATCAACGAAAGATCAGACAACCTCAAAGAAGCTTTGGACAGATTGAGGCGTTAAGCCCATACCGAGGTAGAGAGAGAAGAAGGGGGGGGAGAAGTGACGAAGTGGGCAGTGATAAGCACAAGTGGTGGAGAGACTGGAGCCGTCGGATGCGAGTACGGACGGCCGAGATCGGTTGTGGTTGGATTTGTTCTCAGGAGGCGAGGTGCAGCACCTAGGGTTTTTATTTCCTTGCATTGAAAACAAGATTGCAGTTAGATTTATGTGAATCTTTATTTCTATTTATGATAAGTAAAACAGCTTTTATTGGCTCCTTTCCATTTATAAAGGATTTGGGCCGCGATTCTTAATTGCTAGGGCAAAGAAAGGGAGCGGCCAATGGCGTTTATTTGAGGAAATTTTCACCATCTTTTTTTATCTGTTTTATTTAATTTGGGTACTCGTTCTTCACGTGTGCTTCTTATCCTTTGCATGTGCATCTTTCTTTGAAAAAAAGGAGTTGCGGGATTTTTATTTCCTATGTTAGCTAATTTTCAATTGACGCACTTGATTTATTTACATCGATTCTTAATAAATATGGCATATGTATTAATTTATTTAGGTGATAAAGCGATACTTGCGATAATCATGACTTTCATATACCAATTTTGGATACATTCAGATCTCAACGTTACATTTGATTTAAAAAAATCAAGACTATCGACATTTTCGTGAATTCGAATATAAGGTATGGTACTAATCAATTCTCTTTCCTTTTTCCATGTAAATTTGATTGTTTCAATCTATTGTTATGTTTCTATGTGGTGATGGTGTTGAGGACATTGAATATAAGCTTGCACCGTCCACTAGGCAAGCCATACATTCATGGTATTGAGGATGTTGGATATAAGTGTGTGCTTATCACTTATGATGATGCGAGAGTTCATAATTAACCGTCATTCATTCTACTTTGATGTTGAGACAAATTTGTTATTATGAGATAACAACAATGTATTTATCATACCGATTTGTGCTTTATTGTTTTATTTTATTGTTTGAGATTTATTTTGTTATGGACTTCTCTTGTATCATTTTGAGATATGAATAGAATGTTTACTTTCGACAAAAGAAAATTGAGATTTGATTAATTGACGAAAATATTAATTTCAAGAAATGCAATTACCTTATCTATTGTCCTGCCTAATTAGAGTGCATCAAACCCATTAAAATTCAAGTTGCTTATTTCATGAAATCTATTTTCAAAATCTTCACTTTACTTTATTAGCTTTTCTTCTTTTTTTTATTACTCTTAATAAAAGGGAGCATCAATCCTTGTCCGGTTATTCTAATTACAATTTCGTACCTCGTTAAATGTTGTACGAAGTGAAAGGAAAAAGGGGAAATCCAAATTTGTGATCTATGGACTTTTCCAATTTAATTAGCAGCTTAATATGCTTGGAAAAGACCTAAAAAATAAAAATCAATAACTGTACTTTACTCGACTTATGTAATTCCTATGCCCCGAATGTCATATTTTTCTGGTTTAGACAGTGATTGTACTATTTTCCGGAAATATAGGGAAAACTCAATTTTATGCTTTCAAAAAAAAAATCGAGGAGAAGAATCTGCCTGCTCGTTTGCATCGAAGACCGGAAAAATCACAAGATCGAACGCCCCCTCCCCGGCAAGAGTTCAGGGCTCACGCGCCCGAGGCGGCGCGGGGCCAACGGGCGTCGTACACGTGTCCCGCGACATGATGCGCTCCGGTCTTTAGGGGCGGGTCCCACCCCACGCTTTTTGACCGCGCGTCGGACAAGGATCTTTCTCTTTTTCAACCGCATCGACGTCGAATGATAACCCATATTTCCCTTAAAATGATGCTGCCGCAAACGTCTTTTCTCTCTCTCTTTTTTTTTTTTTTTTTGAAAGAAAAGGTTTTCATAGCCAAGCAGCAGGTGACGTGTTGTTTCTGTTGCGGACAAAAAAAAAAAAAAAAAGAAAGATTTTGCGAGCGAAGCATATGCATTAAAGTGCATATGAGCCGACCAAGGCTAGTGATTGCATAGATAATGAGCATGATATTCCCAATAATGGAAATAATCTGATTTTCGTTCGACCATGTATAATAATTTCATTGGTGCAGGCTCCATGGTAGGTGTAGATATACAATATTTAGGACTTATAATGTGAAAAATTCAATTAAATCTCCTGTAGACATCCCGTCGACATAATGTTAGGTTCGTGGAATTTTTAGTGCCAGCAATGAAAGTGGAATTAAGGATGTGTTTATTTGGGAGAGAATTCCATGGAAAAGGAAAATGCTTTCCAGAAAATTATTTTTCAGAAAAGCGATTGATTTTCTTATTTTTGGTAATATGTGATTGAAAATGTTACTCGGTGTTTGATCTCATTTAGAAAATAATTTCAATCTTATGACTTAATCACTCACGCAAAAGAAATTGTTTTTAAATAATATATTAGTTTCTTTCTATTTCCTTCTTCCTTCTCCATCAATCATCGAGCCTCAGTAGCGGCATGACAAGCCATTGGTGCTGTCGCTAAGGCTTGTGAAGGGTCGACTTGGCCAACCTCAAGTGAGGTCAAGCCTCACCGGCCTTGGTTGAGGTAAAGCCTCAACAGAGGTCGAGTTTGCCAAATCTTGACAAGCTCAAGTTCGTTGAGCGGAGGAGGAAGAAGGAAAAGATAAAAAGAAGAAAACAAAAATGAAAATATTTAAAATCTATTTTTTAAATAAAAGAAAAAAATTAAATCTTAAAAATTCAAGACTATCCATTTTGGAAAGTGTTTTCTTTTTCTTAAATTTAGAAATTCACTTTTCTAATTTTATGTATGAATATTTTCCTTAAGTAGAAAATGTTTTTAATTGACTAATCATTTTCGATGAACCGAACGAGTGAAAGTTCAAAAAACTAATTTTGGGAAGACACTTTATTTCAAACAAACACACCCTAACATATCAACGCTTAACTCACTGATGAAGGGAAACGGAAAAAAAAAAAAAAAAAAAAAGAAGAAGAGAAAGCAGGATGTTCATTATTTATACAAAAAAATAAAATGGTATCCAATCGAACATGTGAAAAAGAAAAGAATTCTAGTCATACGATATCAAAATATGCCGCTGATCGTGTCGTTATATTCAATACATAAGAGTAAAAGTAATTTGTAACGCGCGTTAATAAACTTTAGACAAGCGACGAGTTGTCTAGTTGGTTCCTTAGTTTTCATTTTTTGCTTGCAAATCCTTAATATGTGTCTGTACCTAATTAATTCATTAAGAACTTTTTCGTAAGCATTGATGAATAATGTTCGACGTACTAATGACCGTACCATGGAATGATAAGTTTTGATTCTACATTCCAAGGCTTATGCAAAATGAGATGCGGACACTTGAAATGACAAAACTTAGCACAGGGGATACTTAAATGTAAAAAGTTGATAAATATATATTTAAGTGTCAAAATTTAAGCAAAATAAATTAATTAAGTGTCGATGGTAAAAGATTTCGGCCAAAATGCCGACATGGCATTTTTCTAACTAGATAAGTGCAAAACGACGTCGTTTTGCATATTGACATGGCTAGATAAGCCGAAAACAATGTCGTTTTACACGATGACGTGGCACGTCGTTTTGCCTCGAATTTGAATTTAAATATAAATATTAATTAAATTAAATTTAAAACTAAATTTATGTAAAAGAAGGAGGAAATTGTAAAACGGCGATAACTAATTTTAGATTTATTTTAATTAATATTTATATTTTGAATCCAAACAAAAGATAAAATAACGTTATTTTGGTTCTTTTTTGCTAACTCAACTTTTCGACGAACCATGTAAGCCAGTTAAAATGCTACATAAAATTTTCGAGACTCTTTGCTGGAATAGGCATCGAAATATCCCTTTTTTTTTTTAAATGACATTTATTTATACCTTTCATAACTTTTGACATTTAAGTATCCCTGTATTAAATTTTGGCACTTGCGCCGTATTTTTGCCCATGCAAAATTGCTTGATATGATAGTAGAAACTATATAGAGATCCTATGCGACATTTGGGTAGTGATGCCTAGCAATAGTAAGTTAGCAACTTTTTGGAACGTTTTTAGTGTTGTATCAGAACACCAGTAGGGCACACGGGGTACAAAGCAAAACCCCAGGTCGACTATTTCTGCACCCAAGTCAAAAAGATAAAATGTCTTCATTCAGACAATTTATCTCTTACGGAAGTTGACTTAGCCCCATTGGAAAGAGTAAAGGTTGCTTAACTCATTTTTTTGTCTTGGTTAGGTCACCGAGACACCGACCCCCTCCCAATCAATGAATGACCCAAGAACTGATTTCTTTTTTTTTTTTTTTTTTTTTTTTTTGATTCAAGGAAGCCCGCACGGCCGGTAGCTGAAGATAAACCACTGGGAGTGACACGTGTTAGCCACCACACATATGTCACCGGATAAGTTGTCAATATCTCATACCAGCCTCCTTGTAATTTGCGTCGCAGGGGCTTCGAACTCCAGACCTCTCAACGAAAGGAAGTCTGAAGCCTACCCAGTGAAGCCACCACGGCGGATCGTTCCAAGAATTGATTTATAACATTACCAAGTCCATAAAAATGGAAATCGATAGGATTCTCTAGAAGATAATGCGACGATTCTTCATCAAAACCCTCGATTACCTCGAGTAATGTCCGAATAAATGGGTAAAACCATCAGAGCCCATTTCAAAGATACGTCCGAAGTGCGAAACGGTCACGGGGTTTCCGCCCTCTAATCCCGTCAAAGTGGCTGGAATTTATTAATCTAAGCGAACCCGAAAGCTGTCCCGCGAGCAGCAGCGAAAGCAACAAAGCTAATGTGAGCAGTGTGTCATTAGGCCCGATAAAGAAGAGGAGCGGACCGCCCCTGTTTGTCTTTCGTTTACCACGGCCGAGGAAACCGGAGGCTTATTTTATGTGCTGCTCTCCTCATTCCCTCTCGTCAAAGCTTGTTATAAGAAAAAAATAAAATTAAGAAAAGATGCTTTCTTGCCTAATTAAAAAATTCAGTGGGGGAGATTAGCTTTCATTATTGCGATTGTGTCAGCTTGTTTCTCATTCTCTATTGTTTGTGTTTTTGATTAGGGTTAGGTGGAGCACCGGATAAGGATGATTTCAGGCAGCAGAGGCACGTGAAGGCTCTTCTACTCGAGAGGTGAACGGCACTACTGCGGGTCACGTGACATGTTCCCCATCTAAATATAAAGAAATGGTAAAGTTCATTCCTATGTAATACTATGTTGTTGCAATAAATATCCTTAGCATAAAAACAAATGAGTCGGCTTACTGCACGTAAGGTTCATGAGGTCTGTGTTTAAGAATAGGTTTATATCTAATCGAGGATAGTATAAGCGCAAAAAATAAGTTAAATTTAATAACTATAGTATAGAATTATACTAGGGTTTCATGCGGTCCGCGGATGAGAACTGGATTATATCTAATTGAGAATAATATAACACAAAAAAATAAGTGAAATTTAATAATTAGAGTATAGAATTATACTAGGGCTGTGTCGACTGCAAAACTTTGTGAATGACATGCACGTGCTGTGCTTTTTCGCAGGATTGAAGAAGGGGGAGTTCATTTTAATTTTCATGAATATCGATGAAAATAAAGAGAAAATGGAAATACCAGACCCACTGAGGGCACACAGATAGAGGGCAAGTTGACTTTCTGTGGAGAGGCAATAGAACGAACGGGAGGAAGCAAATTCCTGGCCTTAACCCCCGTTTCGGCAAAATCCAGCCGAGCCGCTCTTCGGCACCACCGGTTTCCCCCGGTCGGGCCGGGAATGCACGACTTATCAATTCATCCAATAAACCGTTGGGGGCTCAAGTAGCTGATGTAAGCATTCCACACCTTCACGGAAATGTCTATTTTACCAAACATCTCTTTGAGATGGCATCAAATTGTTACGTTTTTGTGTTACTTCAATTTCGATTAGACCGGCCTTCAAAGAAAGATAAGATCTTCCAATCGCTTGGCTCCCAAAGTGAAACTGAAAATCATTTGTTGTGGAACGAAAAAGAGGAAAAACAAACAGTCAGATACGTTATTTTCTAGATTCGGCTTTGTAGTTTCTATCTTTGGTGGCGAATCCCATTTAACATTTTTCAGGAGATATGACCACTGTACAAATCCCATGCATGGACCAAAAGACCACCTTTCCAATCGGTCCAATCTCCGCAAGAATAGATTTTACAGTGAGATAACATTGACAAAAATTATCAAAATAATTCTAAATTTATTGTAATTTTTCTAATTCAATCATAAACTTTTTTTATCAATTCGACTATAAACCTTTTGTAATTGTGCCATTTTGATCCATCAAGCCAAAATTGTTCAACTGGCACTAATGTGGATGCCACGTGGTAATTTTTTAATAATATTTTGCTTTTTAAAATTTTTTTATTAATTTTTTTATTATTTTTCTTTCTTTCTTCTTCTTCTAGCCAGTCATTAGACCAGTCAGAGACTACGGCCGATGAGGCCTCACCGTCGTTAGGCAAGGTTGAGCTTGCCCTCACCCATGACGACAAGGCGGCCATGGTGAGGTTTGCTGTTGTAGCGCTAGGCGAGCTCACTTGCAACGGCGAGGTCTCACCCATTGTTGTGATGATGAGGACGAGCTCGCCCCCAGCGCCGTGATGGCAAGGCCTTGCCAGTGGCCGACGAGGTCGACCTTGCTAAACATAGCCTTTGGCCAATTCGACGATTAGCTAAAAGAAGAAGAAAAGATATAAAAAATTTGAAAAAAAAATTAAATATTATGAAAAAAATTCCCATGTCAGCGTTGGCTGGCATGCACGTTAACGCCAACCAGCCAATTGCAAAAGATTTATAACCTAATTGACAAAAAAAATGTTTATGACTGAGTTGAAAAAAAATGTAATAGATTTAGGATTGTTTTGGTAATTTGTCCAATGACTGTGCTACTCTCCATGAAAGTAGGTCTTTGATAAAATTTTCAAATTGCGTGGAAATATAATTTTGATATCGATGATAATTTTTAATTAGCGATGAGCATGCATTTACATGTGAGATATATTTGGTAGAAAATGAATTAAGGGAGCAAGGTAAGAGAGTTCAAGAGATATAGGCCTTGGAGTGTAGTTTATTTAGTTGATTGAAATGGCTATAGTACAAGAAGTTTGGAGGAGGTGATGCTGGCGTTGGTGGAGATGTACAAGGGTATAAGGTTTACTCTCAACTCCCCCATCAATGAATAAACTATAGCAGTTTTATAGGCATTTTCACGGACTTAGTACAACCAACTTAGAGGATTCTTCACGATTTCTTCATAATTAAGCTAGCTGTGTGTTTTTTACTTCGGCTCTTCTTTGCTTGCATCATACGTCCACCTAGAGTAATCTGGATTGGGGCAGATTTTTATTTTATTTATTTATTTATTTTTTTGCACATAGTTGGACAAAATAACTCTTCGACCACGAGCTGGATTAAAGCTAGCCACATTCTCGTTCTTCGAGTTCTTGACTTCATGATTAAGCGAGCCACATTCTTCACACAGTTGTAGAGAATTCGATATTCAGACATGTTTGTAATGTCTCAGATGGGTCTTTGAATTCTTTTGGTAGTTTATCCATGCATTTTCCCAGGGTCTTCCTTGCATTTTCCTTCAAATTTGCATATCTTTTTCGACGAAGTCCTGCAAGTCTTGAGCCATCTACATGCTCCAATGATCATAGTTGGTCCCATCAGAAGTGGAGATTTCTTTTATTTTTTATTTAGGCTAGTTGGCCATAATTTTTTTGTCGAAAATTTTGTTGGCTGTTTTTTTATAGAGGTTGCAGGAAAAATGTCCAATATCAACGTAACGATGCCCCTGAGCATTTTCGTTTAGAGGTTGGCTAAGACAAATGATTAATACCAACCCAATGTCACTCTCTAATTTTGATTCAGCCTCCAATTTAGGCTCACACTCTGGTTCTTGTGAAAGATTATTAGGATAAACATCCAAAACCAACTGCACCGACCTAGCTCTATTTCAGCGGTCCCTTACGCTTGGATAAGTGACAACCTTAGGCGCACCTGACTCAAATTTTACTACTTGATTGTGACAAATACCTAGAACTAAACGATTATCTCTAACTCTGATAACATGTTAAAATTTTGAGATTACGCAAAAAAACGTGATTTTTGATATCAATGATAGCTTTCAATTGGTGATGTGCAAGTATGGGTGGGAGAGAGAGAGAGAGCTATATTTTGTAAAATATGAGTGAGGGAACAATATAGGATATTCTAAGAAATGTAAGCCATAGGATGTAGTTTATTTAGTTGATAGAAATGGGTGGGACAAAAAGCCTGGAGGAGATGATGTCGGCGTTGGGGGAGGAGCACAAGGGTATGGAATTTATTCTCGACTCCCCGTACCTCTCTATTCATGAATGAGGTATGGCCTTTTTAAAGGCACTTCCACCAATTTAGCACAGCAGCCTTAGAGCTTTTTTTTTTTGCAGATTTTTTCATAATTAACCCAGCTATGTATTTTTTTATTGCAAAAAAAAGAAAAGAAAAGCTAGATATGTATTTTTTTTACCTCAACTCCTCCTTCCTTGCACCATACGTCCAGCTAGAGCAGTTTGGATTGGAATAGGTTTTTTTTTTTTTTTTTTTTTTTTTTGGCACCGACTTGGATAGAAAAACTCTTTGACTACAAGCTGAATGTTCTGGACATGTTTGTTCCTCAAGTTCTTGACTTCATAATTAAGCTAACCTTTTCTTGACATAGTTGTGGGGAGATTTGGAAATTTTGGAAAATGGATCACTAATTTCATGACTCTCCCTTAATCAATTTTCGCGATATTTTGGACATGTTTCATAATGTGTCCGATGTGCTTAGAAATTCTTCTAGTAGTTTGCGCATGCCTTCTTACAATCTTCGTTGCACTTCTCTTTTTTCAACGGTATTCAACGAGCCATCAAAATGCTCTAATGGTTACAGTTGTTCCCATTAAAAGTAGAGATCATTATTTTTTCTCTGTGAGGCTCATCGGCCCTAGTTTCTATGTTCAAAATTTAGTTGGATGTTTTTTATAAAGGTTGCAGGACATATGTCCAATATCAACCGAATGACACCCTTGAACGTTTTTCTTATAAGGGTTGCTTAAGACAAACACTCAATACCAACTCAACGGCACTGTGACATTGACTTTGTCTTTGGCTCTAGCAGCTCTATGTTAGTAGTGGATGGTTAGAACAATCGCCCAAAACCACCCACACGAACCTATCTCTGTCTTCATGGTCTCATACACTTGGACGAGTTACGAACTTAGGCGCATCTGGCTCTGATTTATTGCTTGGTTCCGACAAACGCCTAGAACCAAATGATTATGCCTAGCTCCGATACTATATTACAAATTTGAGATTGTGCATAAGTATGATTTTGATATCGATAATAGTTTTCAATTAGTGATATGTGAGGAATATTTGATGGTTAATGGATAAGGGAACAAGGAAAGAAAGTTTAAGAAACCTAGGCCATGAGATATAATTTATTTAAATAATAGAAATGGGTAGTCCAGATGGAAGTAGATTTCTTTTATTTGCATAGACTGAGAATAACTACTCCATGAACACAAACTGGATGTTAACTAGTTTCAGCCGGACATCCTCATTTTTCAAGTTCTTTGACTTCGTTACCGAGCTAGCCACATTTCTTGACATAATTGTGAAGAAAATCAGAGAATTTGGCAAGAAAATCAGAGAATTTGGAAATTTGGGATCACAATTTTCAACAAGTCTTGCTCTGCCACTGCGAGCACGTTATCAAGTCTACCCACTCGACGACAGTTGACCGTCATTTTCAGTCCCCGGGCCACGTCAAGGTCTCGAACTCAGTTTTCCCTTCAGTGTAATATACGTGTAGACATATTTTTCGCTCGATCAAGGGAGTCGAATCGACTGAGCACACGGGGCACTCGGCTGTGAGTGGAAACTGTGCCACGATGGAGTCTCTCGCCGGAGCAAAAAGCTAACGTCACGATCATTAGCTTCCTCTTGTTAGCGACGTTGACCCCCCTCTCCATCCAGGAGCAGGACGATGTCCATTGTCCAGTGCCTCCAAGGCACCAAGGATGCACTTGCTCCAGGGTCAGCAACAACATCATTGGCTCTCGGGGACGTGCTGGGGGACGCCAAACGACTCCCTGAGAGTGCTGAGCCTCCAACTCACGAGCCTCGAACTGAGCGGCCCGATCCCCGAGTCGCTTCAGCACTGCAAAAGACTAGTCTTGCTGAGCCTCGCCGGCAGCAACATCTCCGGGAAAATTCCCCCCTCAAAAATCTGTGGCCGGTTGCCGTATTTGACCAGCCTCGGTCTCTCCGGCGACAACATCATTGGCTCCCTGCCGAGTGAGCTCGCCACCTGCATTTACTTGAACTTTGTCGATTTGTCAGACAACAAGCTCTCGGGGACCATGCTGCCGGAGCTCGCCAAGCTGGTGCGACTGATCGGGTCCTCCATCGTCGGAGACGATCCTAGTGGGAAGATTCCGCCGTCATTCGCTGGGTTCAACGCCACGAGCTTCTCGGGGAATAGAGGGCTGTGCAGTGCGCCTCTTGGCCGGTGCGGACGAGGGAAGAGAAATATGGCGATCGTGGGCTGCGTCGTTGGCGGCGAGCTTCGGGCTCTTGTGTTGGTGCGAACGAAGGAACGCGCGTCTGACCAGAGGCGGCACCGGCGGCGGCAGAGGGATTGATGGGGTTGCTCAAAGATGATGAACCAGCTTTGCGCATATCGGCATCATAATCTGCGGTCATCCGGTCTTCCGTGGTACGTTAAGACCATCGACTTTAAAGAGACTGTCAGCGAGCGGACAAGATTATTGCCGTACGTAATTCTTGAATAATAAGATTCACTTGAGATGCCTTACGTTTCAGGATGTCAATCTGGAGTTTGGGATGCTTGAACTGGTTGAGTATAACACATGCATCTGCACGTAACGATAGGTGATCTGCTTTAGGTGCGGTAATTTGCTGTAATTTATATAGCTTATAATAGATGTAGGTCTGGAAAAATCATCCGGGCGAGAGTTTCAACTGGGCTACGTAGGATAAATGAATGGCAACGTTCTATTATTAGGGGCGGACCGGACCGGGCTGGGCCGGGCGAGGCCGCGATGAATCCGTGCTGGACCAGAATAGGGTTTGCGTACGGGTCCAATTTGCCCCCTTAAATTGGTTGGCTGGGGGTTTGAAGAGGAAAATTATTAGTTGTGATCGGAACATGTGAGCCGCTACATATGATCCAATGAATCATACACTTGGTAGATTGCTCCGGCTGCGAGTAAGAACTTAGTCGTTCGAAGGTTATAAGTTGTTGGACTGCTATTGGTTCTTTGTTTGCTTGTGTCTCAATCCTTCATGATTCTCAATATCCGTAACGGTGAGCATGTTTGTCTTTTTTTTTCTCAACCTCATTCGAATCATGATTGCCCACTTCCTCGAGGTTAGTATAGGCTTGTGTACTCAACCTCTATGCATAGGACAGGATGAACTGATTTATCTAATGACAATTACTTGCGCGCTTAATGAATCCTCCTCGCTTGATTAACCATGCAGGTAGCTTAGGATAACGTAAAGCCTAAGCATTCATGACATGTACATGAATAAGTACATTGAAACTTTTCCGTCAATGTACGTACTCAGGAGCTTGACTAGGTCAATGCCGCGATGGCGACGGAGAAACGCCATTTCAAACCAAACATCACCTAAGTTGGAGAGTAAAGCGCCATTTCATATTCCGAAGCGAATAAGACCGAGAGCCGAGATCGATCTGCTCCAAAAGATGCCTAGCACATTAGAGGGTTCACCAATAAATCTAATTAACTGACAATTTTCTGACCAACCCTGAAATTTATGTCCACCAAGCTTCCTTTGGCACCCCCCCACATCATGGGTTTGATATAATTCAGATTATTTTCTAACCTACCCAAGTGTTGCGGGTAAGTCATGTGAGATTAGCTTAATCAAGCCTTAGGAGGGTGGTTATTAATCCTCTTAATGTGCACGACGCATGATTGGCCATTTGAACTGTCCATAGAACTCTGTCTTCTTCTTTTTCTCATCATTTTTTTTTTAGCAAAATAAGGGTTATCCAAAAAATTCTCCTACTGTGCGCATCAAAGAAATTTGTAAACTTTTATACAAGAGAAAGATGCAATGTCGTGATCTCAATGTGTAATCTCGATCTCACTTGGATGCATTGGTTTCGCTTTCTCACAATTGATCGGGAGAAATGTGTATAGATAGCGAATAGGCACATGGATCAAAAGTTCCGCCCAGCTCATATAATCTATATGGAATTTGTTAGTAAGTGTTGTAGTGGGACTTATTAACTATCAATATTTAAAAAAATTAAATAATATTTCAAGGCACTAACAGTGTTCTTGTTATATATAATCAATTCATTAAAGAATGTATCATTTGTTATTGAACATGCTTAAGAAGTCTTGCAAGGATCGAGCACTTACTAGGCTTATTCAATTTTAAAAAAAAAAATTATTTTTAACATACTACTTACTCATTATGCGAGCTAAAATCATCCATCGAAAGCCAAAAAAAAAAAAAAAAAAAAAAAACACAACCATCATCACTTCTAAGTATTAATATGTAATTTATATATCTTATAGGGCCTTTCTTTTTATGTATATTGTTGGCATTTTGTAATTATATTTCTATTTGTACTGCAATCGTCCACTCTTATAAATACATATCATGCAACCTCAATTGGGCTTGAGACACATCTTTGTCGTCATTATTATTATTATTATTATTATTATTATTATTATTTGACTCTAAGTATCAACATAGTATTAGAGTAGGAAATCCCGAGTTCAAATCTTTCATGCCTTTATTTACCTCCTCGACTATATATTTCCACGCCTCTACACGTGAGAAGGAGTGTTCGAATATTTAAATATTAAATCATTCACGCTTTCTTCTAATAACTTAAACTTTTAAGACAGTTGATAATGGTCCCTCAAAATCTTATATGGTATCAAAGTTTTCCAATTTTGTTGTTTGATAATAATAGTGAGCTTCTCACGTCTTCAATGTTGTACCAATAAATGGTTGGTGCACTACAATATGTGTCCATGACCAAATCCAATATTAATTTTGCTGTAAATTTGGTTATTCGATTCATGCATCAACTCGAATTACCTCATCTCTAAGCCGTCAAACGTACATACTGGTATTTAACAAGTGCATTCACCCACAGATTACTTGAGCGGTGTTCTCCTCTTTCATTGACTGCTTATGTGGATGTAGACTGGGTTGAATACTTCGACACTCGATAGTCCACCTGCTTTCGTCTTTTCCTGGGCTTCAATCTTGTTTCATGGAGTGTCAAAAAGTAGCCCACCATAGCCTATTCTAGTGTAGAGGCTAAGTACCGTTACTCATTATGTTGTTGAGACTTTTTGGATTTGTCATTCACTTTGACGCTTGAGGATCCCCCTTTTGATTCTCTCACCTTTTGTTTCAACATCTCTGCCACATACTTGCTCTCAATCCCATGTTTCATGCTCACAACAGACACATTGAGTTGGATTTCACTTTGTTCAAGAGTGGGTTGCTTCCGGCAATCTACATGTTTGTTAAGTGTTCAAAGTCGATCATATGGCAAACATCTTCATGAATGGATTACCTCACACACTATTGAGATCCAATCTCTCTATTGATATACCTAGTTTGAATTGAAGCAAAGTACCGATATATAATTTATACGTATTATAGTGTTTTGTATAATTATGTTCCCATATATATCCTAACTATAGTTAATCACTATAATAAGAAGCTATCTTGCCTCAATTGGAGTTGAGCCACAACAAACACTTCGCTGTAATTTTTTCTATGACTTTAAACATCAACAACAGGTACCTATAGCTATCATACCCTTTATTTCGTATTGGGCTCTTTCATTAATTATTTGAAATATCAGTTAGCCTGCCATTTTTTTTCTTACCAAGGAGATGGCTCTATGTGCTCTGATTTATTATTTTGGTTTCGACTCAAGAGCACTACCATAATGTTTCAAAAATGGATTATCTTGACGTAGTTAAAATGGAGTCTTCATCACCCTACCTAAGAGCAATGCCCACCAATGCCTGACAATTCCCTCATCCAATCCTTGCCCCCACCTAGAAGTTGAAATTAACATCACAATCACAACAAATATAAAGCACAAATATACTTCAACCTTTAATCATATGAACGCCTTTAAGTACGATGAACAAATGCTTTCAATAGCTTCCATGTGTTAGAATAGTAGAAAAATTGATTGTTGAATTTGAGCACGTTCTTGACTAGGTTCTAGATTTGGCTGGATTCTTGATTTATGTGGGCGTTAGAAAAAGATTGAAGACAAAAGGAAATCATCGTGATTTATGGTAGGCTATGTTTGGGAAGTCCCTCCACCATTCAACAACGAATAAATGCTTTCATTTGAAAAAGGGAACTCTTGTTTGGCTTTTCATCAAAGAGTGCGAAATTTCTTCATTGTAAGAAGAAACAAAGACTTTATGGTCCTTGGCTCATTTTATGTTTGTGTTTTCTTGTTGTTGACATTTTGTTTTTAGGATAATAAGTGTGTGGGGGTGTTTGTCTTCATTTTTATTGTAATTCGGGTGTTCTGCTATTATAGAGGACGTGAGGGTGTGTTGTAAAATAAAGCCATCTTAAAACATTCTAAGAACAATTTCTCCCTTTAAATTGTGCATTGGTTTCAAATTTTGAAAGTTGTCCTTATTCTTTTTGGTTCCAACACCATGGCTAAAATTTTTTACGATTACCAGAAGCCAAGTATAACTGTATAACATAAATAAACGAACGAACAAAGTAGACATGAACTCAACCAACCAAAACAATTCTAGACCACACCTAAAAGCAACAAAAATTGGACCATCAATCCATTGAACTTAACCTCCACTAGAGTAAGTGAAGTACTATGATAGTCAACAAATACATCCAATTTGACGTGAATGAAGACAAAACTTCACCAAACATAGGAAAATTACTGTGGGCCTAAGTATGTCCTAAAATTGTTTTGTCTGAATTTTGTGAAGTAAAATTTAGGGGTATTCCTAGGGGTGAGGGAAAAAAAAACTTTCCCTCCAATTGAGGAGATAGGGCGTGCGTACATTAACACATTAAAATAAGGAATTCATTCAGGTTGGGCGCCGGGTTATCGGACTACCATTGCAAGCTCCTATTGAAAGCTTGCTTCTTGCTGGTTAGACATGTGCTTCACACAATATCTAAAACCGGCACGTCTAACCAATATCTCTCGTTATGAAGACAAAACTACACTAGACATAGGAAAATTACTGAAAGATGAGGGAGTAGAAAACTACCTGGATCTAGAATTTGGACCTTAGAAAATCAATCGACTTGAAACTGTGAACGATGAGTGAAAGCGAGAGCGACGAACGGGCAACCTGTCCACTTTGCTATCTAGAAGAGAAACGCGAGGTGGCAGCGAAAGAGGAGTAGCTCTGGAGACGAGGGATGAGACGAAAAAGCACCGAGTTGCGTGAGGAATATGGGAAAAATGATTTCCATTTTTCATTGACCCTTCGATTTTCCATGTCCTAAACACCAGAAATTTTGAAAAGCATTTTAATGGAAAAAAACACAGCCTTATTTATAGTCTATAGTCGAGCAACTTGATACTATTGACCCATTGGCACTAATTGAACGAGCTAAAAACCTTGTTTCGATGAATTTTCTAGAAATTCATGGCAAATGTAGTTCGAACGAACTCGACTACAAGAGACTGACCGGGGAAAAAAAAAAAAAAAGAACTCGACTACAAGAGGATGCGACCAAACCTAATTACAATTGTTCACACATTTCTCAAGTTACCCTAATATTTCAGTAACCTAAAGCGTTTAACGTTAGACAAAATCTTAGGTTGTGCGTGCGCACATGGAGTAGAAGCCGGGCGAATTGGTCAGCACAAGTAGACGAAGTTGTTGGGGTTAAGTAACCGATCGTTTTAGCCCAAACGTGGCGTACAATCTTCCTGTTCGGTGCTTGGACGCATGAAATTGTGAATATTTACACTGGAGAGCTTATTAGAGGAGTATATAAATTGGTGGTTGTGATTTGATAAACCGCCTTTCATTCGGACATTAGACGCAAGTCAACAATACGCTCACCCCACGACGTTATAACCCCTAAAGACCCTTTGTTTCCCATCAGCGTCGCATGCGAAGAAAACCAGCATGTTGTCGATCGAAAGATCCAATATGTTTGAGAGAAGGGATACGAGGGAGCGGGATCGCGCCATGGCGGAGTCGACGTCGTCGGTGGTCTCGGAGTTCGAAGGGACCCTGTTGAAGGACCGGGAACTATTCTCCTACTTCATGTTGATGGCGTTCGAAGCGTCCAACTTGCTACGTTTCGCTCTGCTGCTGCTGCTATGGCCCGTGATCTGCTGCCTCGACGCGTTTGGGATGGAAGAGTACGGGTTAAATCTCATGATCTTTGTCGCCCTAGCCGGGGTCCCGGAATCCGAGATCAAAGCGGTGTCTAGAGCCGTCTTGCCGAAGTTTTACATGGACGATTTGAACGGGGATGCTTGGCGAGAGTTCAGCGCTGGCGAAAAGAGGGTGGTGGTGACCAGGATGCCAGGAGTGATGGTGGAGAGGTTTGCGAAGGAGCATCTGGGGGCCGACGAGGTCATCGGAAGCCAGCTCGTCGTGAACCGATTTGGGTACGCCACGGGCTTTGTCGAGGGTGGATTTCACACCGCTTTCGGCCGCGTCGCCAAGCTCTTTGGTGATGAGGAAAGGCCTTCGATGGGGCTAGGAAGGCCTGGTCTTTCATTTCTCTCTCTTTGCGAGGTCTGTATACGACTCACTAGCTGCTTCACGCGTCGATTTCATGCGCAGATATTGATGATATCAACATGTCCCATCCGTGTCTAAATTCATATCCTAGCTTGGACGCATTTGCTTACGATTCGTGGATAAATTAGGTTTGCTCTTTGCTTGCAGGAACAAAAGCTACCACCCTTCGCCGAAAAGCAACATAACCTAGAGCCTCCCGAGCCGCTCAAGGTAATCTTCCACGACGGCCGGCTCGCCAAACGCCCTACCCCGTTAATGGCCCTCTTGACCCTCGTTTGGATGCCCTTTGGGATAGTACTAGCCTTCATCCGCATCGTTGTGGGCTTGATCTTGCCTATCGGCATCATCCCAATCATCGCGCCGATATTAGGAGGCAGAGTCATCGTGAAAGGAAAGCCGCCGCCCCCAGTTTCCGGAGACAATGCTAATGGCGTCTTGTTTGTTTGCACTCACCGCACCTTGATGGACCCTGTGATCCTCTGCACTGCTCTCGGCCGTAAGATCCCGGCCGTCATCTATTCCCTCTCAAAGCTATCAGAGATCTTGTCGCCAATACCCACAATCCGCTTAACCCGAACCCGGGAAGCCGACCGAGAGATGATCAAGAACCAGCTATTGAAAGGCGATTTAGCGGTGTGCCCTGAGGGGACGACATGCCGAGAACCATTCCTCCTGAGGTTCAGCGCGCTATTTGCCGAGTTAACCGATCAAATCGTGCCTGTCGCGATGAACTATAGAGTCGGGCTCTTTCATGCGACAACGGCTAGAGGATGCAAGGCCATGGACCCCATCTTCTTCTTCATGAACCCTAGACCCATTTACGAGGTAACCTTCTTGAACCAGCTTCCGGCTGAGGCGACCTGCTCTTCAGGGAAGAGCCCGATCGACGTCGCCAACTACGTGCAGAGGCTCTTGGGGACCACGCTGGGATTCGAGTGCACCAACTTGACTCGAAAGGACAAGTACAGGGTTCTTGCCGAGAACGACGGAAACGTGTCAGCATCGCCGTGCGCATCGTTCTTCGATCGCATCAATAGAATCGTAAGCACGTTCAAGCCCTTCATTCACTGAGATGGCCGTAGATCTCAATAAGACTGATCGATTGTTACTGTCTAGACGTAATATTCTCTAGGACGCTGTCGTATCTTTTTTTGGTTTTGGAAAGAAGATAGGGTTTGCATTCTTTCTTCTCCCTTCCTTCTCTTTCGTTTGTTTCCTCAAGAGGTTATTATTTAAGGATGTATGGAGATTATTACCATCAATTGTGAGTTAATCCCGTTTCATGCATCGAATAAAGAGAATAAGTTCTTCAATCTCGGTCTTATTTGAAGCTGTTCAGTTGATCGAATGTAGTCATGCATGCATAGCTAAGTTACTGTGAGCTACCTATGACAAAAGTCGCTCTGTACCTTTCGTGAACTTAAGGTAGAAAAATAGATTGGTTCAGTCTTGTTGTTGATAAGGTCAACTAGGCCAAACTATTGACCGGGTGTCGATGTTGACTACTTAGGTTTTCTTTTAAGATTGTTGAAATTTCGATGGAGATGCAGCATATTTCGTGTTATCTAGATCACGTAAACATCTCTTGTTCGTTGGCGATATTTGAAAAAACTTTTCTAAAATTGATTTTTGTCCCATTTCGGTACCTAGTCTTTACAAGCATCAGCTTGACCTAGTAATGACAGCAAGAAGCTCGCTCAATATGGTCGAGAAATCGATCACGCGATAGGGAAAAGATTTGAGAGCTGAATAGAGCGAAAGGATCCAGCTCGAAAGTTGCTGTCACCGGTAGGTACGCGTGTGAAAATGCCGATCAGCTGAGTAGTAAATTACCCCACTGTGGATAATTACATGTTCCTCGAATATTAATCGCGTTAGGCGACGTAAAAAGAACATGCAGAATTGAAAAACATGAAATGAGATGACAAAAGCCTCGAGTTCTGTCAATGTCCGTTGGTTCCTGTGGACTAGCAGGCCGACGTTAATCTTGTTTAGTTTATGTTTGTTTGCTGATGTAGCCATAGTTTCTACATATCGTATATATTAATACGAGATTGAGATCCTCTAAAAGTTACTATTCTGTAAAACGATATTGAATTTATCCTTCTAAGATCTGAATACATCAGCAATAAAAAAAATTGGAGGGTTCATATCAGCAATACTATTTTCGTTCTTTCTCATTTCGCCTTCGGGACCAGCTGTGCGGCTGCGTAGTCACACAGTCACAATGCACGATTGCAAGCCAACCGTGACCACAAGCCCATCCGTGCCTCAACCGGCACCGCCCCTCGCCCTGCACTGCCGTCCCTGCACTGCCGTCACCATCTCCGTCTCCATCGCCCGTCGTCAAGCTTCCTTAGCCGCTGAAAGCGACAGAGCCAGAGCTTTGTTCAATAAGTCCAATATCATCATACGGGAAAACCAAAAGCAGCAGAGCCATGCCGTCAATTAAGAAAGTTAAGAAAATTGCGGTAAAGATGTGTAAAAAAATAATAATAATAATAAGCAAATTACAGAGAACGAGAAAGGTAAACTGGTAATTTATAATACGTGTCTTATCGGTTGATTTCAGAACTTAGAATTGAAGAAGTGAGATTCAACTCATCTCTGATTGTAGACCATGATATGTCTAAGATGTAGAAATGGTTGGTAATCGATTCACTTAAGTTTTGTCCATATTTCTTTTGCATTAGGATCTACAAAAGGCTCGCCCTAAGCGGAGAAATGAAGCTTGACAAAAGTGAAATTACTTATATTTTTGGGTTTAGATTTTCTTCGTACAGGTTCTCAGCATCTATTCTGCTTGAAATTTGGACTTTTCACAATCTATAACCTTATTGTATCTAGCGTTTTATTTAGGACTCGAGTACATTCATGGAGATAGTCTTGGAATTTACCATCGCTTGTATTCTAGAGACTTCCTATTGATTTCCACCGTTAGATCGGATTCTAAAGTTTTTATTTTTTTTATCAGAATTTAAACTTCATTCATTCAATGCTTCGGTTCAGAAAAATAAGGAAAACTAGATTCAAAATAGGGCCTAAATAGTCAATCAGGAGGTAGACTTTCTCCACACAATCTAATATGCGACTTGATTAACGTCACGTAAAATAAGGGTTTATATATATGGGGGCATCATCTCCCTTGATTATATTGATCCAAGTACTTGAACAATATAAGCATCCTCTCAAGACGCTTCACGTTGTTTGCGACCCAAATCATCGGCCCGTGACACAACACCGATCTGTTGTACATGCATACGACTACAAGCAATTAAAAAGTCACGGGTCGATCTACTAATGAGCTGGTTGTTTCGTTATATTAGTTTCTATAAAAAAAAGTCGGCCATCCGCAGATTAGACCATCATCATAATCATTATTATAATTATAATCAGCGATGTTGGCGCGAGTACGTGACGGCATTCGGGGTCAAAAGACGGGACGAGCCTTCCTTGGAATCCGACACATTTGCACGCATCACGCATGTTATCGCGACGGTCCGCATCGGGCCATGGCGAGGGGGGAAATTGGAATGTGGCGTCGGCACTTAGATAAAATAAGCCTATCTTAATCATTAAATTAAGTGCATTATAAATGCATATGGATAAACTTAGGTGTGTGTGAATTTTCTTGGGTGGTTACGACGCCATTCAACCGCGCGAACCACGCAGGGAAGAGATTTTTCTGAAGCTTTTAAGTGGGGTGGGCGTTAATTTGATATGGTTTCTTGTCGTTGGTGACAGCATATTCTCCCGTTTTCAGTATAATATTTGAGAAGCACATGTGGATCCAACAAACAAAGACATACAACGTGAGAAATTGTCCAAAAAATTTTATATTTATTGTACGACGGTCAATTCAATTCTAAATTTTTCGACTCGATTAATTTCGTCTTAACCTTTTTAATGATTTACAAATATTGCCATTATATTGAATTTTTTATAGGAAATCACTGACATAAACTAAATTTGTAATTTCTTTAAAAAAAATTCCAATTTTTTTTTTTCATTCTTTCTCTTACTCTTTCTTTCCCTATTTCTCTCCGCTCGTTGTCAAGGTCTAGGTTGCCAGCCACATATGACATGCAAGGGTCATGCCTTTGCCAAATCTAGACTAGGCGAGGCGACCTAAATTAGGGGGAGAAGTACGAATCTTTTGAAGGAATCTTTCTTTTCTATTATTATTATTATTATTATTATTATTATTATTATTTTCTTTATTTTTGAGGCTTTCTTGTAGGGCTCGGGGAGTTCAATTATTGGATGAATCCCGAAGAAGAATTCCGATTCTCCTTATCAGGATAAGCTTTTTATAAATCGGGAAAAAAGATCAAATTCTCTCTTACCCATTGCGACGTGTTCCAAGAGATCCCCCCCCAACCCTTTTTTTGCTATAATAAATAATAAAAATTCAAATCTTTTTCCTCTCGATGACTTTGAATAGATGCAAGCAAAACAAGCTGACGCAGGACAGTGGACCCGCGATCGACTGAATTCCCGGAAAGTTAGGTGTTTGTCCGGGAGAGATGATGATCTTTCTCTGTCCCCGAGAAGGAAAATGTCTCTTTTTTTTTTTTTTGGTAAAAAAAAATGTCTCGTTTATCTTCATCATCAATGAAAAATCCTTATCTGACAATTGATTTGACGCATGCTAATACGCACGGAAATTGCGATTAGCCTAATTCCGTTACATTATTCGTCGTTTTGCACCGGCAAACCAGAGGTAAACTGGATTACGTCACCAGGAATTAGCCATCGAAATTGTCAAGAGGAACAGATAGCTCGCAAAAGAAGAAATTTTCTCCCGGAAAATAAAAGGAGAGACGAGAAAATTCCGAATCTTTCTCGCCAGCTTTTCCTTTCTTTCTCTGCGTTATGGCCACGTTGCGAAGTTCCCTTCCCGCCGCTGCGGTCCAGCTCTTCCTGCTTTTTTTCGGTTCTCTCCTTTTTCGGAAGTGAAAGCTGAAAAAGGGGAAAGGGACAAAAAAGCAAAATATTCAAGAAAGACCCGCAAAATAAAATAAATAAAAATATTCCCTAAAAGGGAGGATAGATTAGCGGGACAACTTGGAAAAAAAACAGGGGGGGGACGTGCTCCGTTTTCCTTAATTTCTGCGAAACAGTTGTTGGGTGAGCCGACCTTTAAAATCGAATTGATTAATCGAAAATCATGTGAACATATATAAACCATTTGTCACGACTATAATACCGATCGCGTTAAAGTTTTCTCAACCATTTAAAAATGATTTTCTAAACAAAATAATCTATTTGCTGACTAAGTGCGGGGTCCACGGAATGGTTCTCAAACCGTAGGGAGCGAAATCGCATATTCCGGGAATATCGATGTCGACTTTGCTTTCGAAAGTCGTCGGTGTAATTTCTTGGGGCTTAATTCGCACGAAGGCACCAATGAAATTGTGTTTAGGTATATAAGCTAGCGGCGTTCGACAAAGGGAAATGTTCATATTTAGTTACTTGTGAATATTAGTGAGGCTACTATCAACTGTTATAAAAATTAAAAGTATCCCCCTTACGTGTAAGTTAAACTTTGGCCATAACCTAAAATGTGAAAATATTCAATTGGGAAGGCAAAACAAGGGTTTTGAATATTCAAACTCATGACTCCCTAACTTCAATATCGTGTGAATTTTGATGAAATCACTGTCAATTATTTTAAAAAATTAAGTTATTAGATGAATTTTTTTTATTTATTATTTAAATATTCTAATAATACCCGTTTGAATTTCATTGGATTACTTCACAAATTACATAACTCATGTGCATAAGTCGTTTAAAAGGATAAATTATGAAACGAAAGAGTTGAATGGTTTCTGAAACATTGAGTTCAATATTAAGGGTATCTAATGTGACTTCCAATCATGAGGGCCCATATGTGAAGAGGATAATTATCATAGAAGTTGTGAATCAATTGAGTTTAAGCTCAAGGGTATCTAATGTGACTTCCAATCACGAGAGTTCATATGTGAAAGGGATGATTGTCATAAAAATCGCGAGTCAATTATATATTGGTCAATTCAATCAAAAACTTTTTGATTTTATTAATGTTAGTAAATGTAATATTTTCGGCCAATCTTGACAGAAAAATCACTAATATAGACATCGGTCATTCTATATGAAACAACCACCATGTCAACCATTTACATTCAAAATTAATCGGAATAACTATATAAACGAATTGTCAAAATGTTTGGCAAAACTAAAATCAACTATGACCGATTTGTAACTTTTATGGCAGTTGTCCTCATCTGCGGATGTGCATCACGTTGGTGAAACAAGTTAAAGACTTTTCTTATTTTCTCCTTCCTTTTACTCTTTTGACTTTGAGACTTCGAGTATTCGCCATGGAAGACGAAGATAGATGCGCGGTGACAAGACACGTGTCCTCGTGCGTGCGTCGGAGGCGGACCATCTCGTGCTTTGAATTCAATGAATCTGATCAGACGACTCCCTAGAGTCTTTAACCCCACTTCTTAGAGTTAGCATACGTGGCTAGTGAGATGATGACGATTAGAACAAGTAGCTCAAATTTATCATTCATTCGACATCTTAATCGAAGGTCTCTTGTGTTTAAAATTGATAATCACACGAGAACGCACGCCTACCATTATCGAAGAGTTTGATTAGTGCTCCAATTTATGATTGTTACGGGTGACTAATTACCAGCTCTCGTCCACAACTTCCCTCTCCGCAACTGTAGATATTTCCCCATCACTTTCTCCTAGCTTTTTTCCTCCATCTTCGACGATGGTGATCCCTCCACGGCGGCAAAAGGGCAAAAAGGTTCACCCCGTCCGCTGTGTAAGATTACAGCTTTTACTCCACCCCCGCTTGGTAACCCCATGTTTGTTTAAAGGGAAGAATCGATTTGGTCAATTTTATTTATATTTCGACTCCTTTCGAATCCCATTAAATAGAAGGGAATTGAGTATCGCCTAATAAATTTATCCTCCTCTCTCACTTATATTCTTAGTTTGCACATGTTAAAAAAAAATACACACAAAGGGTATTCATGTCATGATGCATAACCTTCTTTTTTCGTTTCTCCATCAACTTTTAAATAACATCACAGCTTACTCCTTCCAAATTAGTTCTCTTTTTTTTCTTTTTTTATTGTAATTAGGTAAATCCTGTCTCTTCCTACCTAATCGGTCCATTCAAACCACGGCCAAAGACAACAAGTTCATGTCAAGAATAATTAAATATTTCGGAAAGTTGGCTTATATATATATACATGCATGCATGTATGTATGTATGTATAGAAATGTTAAATTGGGAATAAGACCAATTGGGTGGAGGCTTTCCTAAAAATCGGGAAGCACTGCACTGACTGACATTCAAGCTAATTCAAAATCCAGCTCCTCCATTGTAAAGCAACGAGGCAGGCCCAATCGGCATAGAGATCTGCGTCCACGTGGCAAAAGATTTTGTCTTGTGATCGACTTAAAACATTAAAAAAAAAGGAAAAGGAAAAAGGAAAAGTAAAAAAGAGGAAAAAGAGACAGAAAACGGTTGTATAAACGGCGTTTATAGGACAGCCCATGATTGATGATGTCCCCACGCATCCACCGAACGCGGCCCCACCCTGAAGAGAGACGGGGGACAAGGGGGCGGTGACGTGTCGGGCGACCGTCCGTGGGCCCCACCATCCACGTCGAATCGCCATGATTCGGACCCCCACGCGCTGTCGTCTTTCCCCATCCGAGGGCGGGCGCGTGGCCCACCGCTGCCCCCCTCGAAATTTCCATTTCCACATTCGTTCGAATGCTGATATGTCATTTTCCCGGCTAGGGAGGTCTTTCTTTTTTCTTTTTTTAAATTCAATATTCCATACCGTTATACGCATTAAGAAAAGAGAAAGTAACCCTCTATATTTTTATTTTGAGCTTATTTTAATTTGACTTTAGTAGGTCTTTAAACTGCTCAATGGGAATACTCTAGGGTGAGAACCCCAAGTGCCTCCATAATTTCTATGTCGGTAAGTAAAACTCTGACGGGGAATTAAGGGGCGTTGGATTTTCTCGATGCGGGGCTCTAGTAACCAATCCAAGAAAGGTACAAGGAAAAGAAAGCCCAGGCTTATTTCCTAGTGAAGTGATAAGTGAAATGCCTGCAGCTTTCTAGCATGCCTCACGGCACATCAGTTAACCGATGGTTAGAGAAGTTTCCTGGTTAATTGATGTGCCGTCAAATTCTACTAAACATTTTCAAGAGAAGAATTCAAATGATGATGTTTTTAAAGCACAACAAGATTATTCCATGTCTATTTGTTGAACGTGCTTCTAATCCTACTGTTTATGTCCATATCATCGCAATTACATTTCTTACAAACACCTATAATTAAATGAATTCAATTTTATTGATATCTCTTCTTTCAATTTTCTTAAGAATAGGCAACCCAAAAAAATCACTTTTTATTGCTCAACATGATTTATCATAAGAAATTAATTTTACTAAATGAATGCATCATTATAGTATATGAAATCTCATACGAATTGCAAATGAGATACTCGTGTAACCCTTAGGTGGGTTTTTTAATTGTTTTGGAGTTAGTCCATAGATTTTGATATGGTATCAAAGGCATAAAATATTTACGTAAATGTTATGTGTTATATCAGGTGGCTAGAAAGTGACGGCTCTCGTCATTTCCCACATGTCTAATAAAATTAGATCTACACGAAAACGGAATTACAGCATTTATTAAACGAAGTGCCCATTTCGGACTCGTGAGTGGCCTTTTTTATTTTTCCTCTTTATCGGATTACCCGAAAAAAAGGGGGTCCCGAGTGTAAATCCACCTCAAACGTCCCCCGCACGCCAACGCGCCGTTACGAACATTCCGCGGGCGCGTGCGCCCCCCCCTCCCCCCTCCCCCCGGGCGGGGGGTCGACCGGCTCGTCACTTAACAAAATAAAAAATAAAAAATAAAATAAAAAATTCGAAAAAGCTCTTGACCGACCTCCCGATCTAATCGCCCGGCCCGAGCCGACGACGTCGTTTCAACCCCGCCCCGCACCCACGGCGGATCCACGTGTCCTCTCGCTAAAGGGCTTGGATTACACGCTAACAGATGATAAACGCGTTTTCGCCGTTTCTCCCTCGTCTTCAACCCACGATCTGTTCTTTTTCTTTCTCTTTCTCTCTCCTCATTCGCCTCCCCCTCAAGGGGAAAAAAAAACCAAAGAACGAAAAAAATTCGATCTTTACTCTCCTCGAATGATCTCGAGCCTCTTTTCATGGAGTTGACCCTCTTCTCCGGTCTGGGTTCCGCGAATTAGGGTTTCTTTCGCCTCTTTGCGGAGCAAAATCGGCTCGGAATCGCCGGCGTTCGAGCCGAAAGTCTTGATTTTTTAGGGTTGTCTCGGGTTGGGGTTTCTTTGCCTCCTTCGGATCTGCAGGAGGAGGAGGAGGAGGAGGAGGAGGGGGCGAAGATTCAGGGTCGAAGATCGGCAGGTTGCCCGGGGGCCATTAGATGTCTTCGGCGACGTCGTCCTACTGGTGCTACAGGTGCAGCCGCTTCGTTAGGGTTTGGAGCCCGGATTCCATCACTTGCCCCAATTGCGACGGCGGGTTCGTCGAGGAGATCGAGAACGCCGCGCCGCTCCCGATCCCCGGCGATGCTCGCCGCAGCCGGAGGTTCCCCACCGCCGCGATGTACATGATCGGGTCGAGGTCGAACCAGGATCAGAGTCCCGACTTCGGCGGCGGCGGCGGCGGCGGCGGCAGCGGCCTGCGCAGGAGCCGCAGGAACGGGGGCGACCGGTCGCCGTTCAATCCGGTCATCGTGCTGCGCCGGCCGTCCGACGGCAGCGGCGACGGTGGCGAGAGGAGCAGCTACGAATTGTACTATGATGATGGTGGTGGGTCTGGGTTGAGGCCCTTGCCTACGAGCATATCTGAGTTTTTGCTCGGATCCGGGTTTGATAGGTTGCTCGACCAGCTTTCACAGATCGAAATTAACGGTATTGGGAGGTTTGAGCATCCGCCAGCGTCGAAAGCGGCAATCGAGTCAATGCCCACAATTGAAATTGGTGAGGACCACGTGTCGACTGAATTGCACTGTGCTGTTTGTAAGGAATTGTTTGAATTTGGGTCTGAGGCTAGAGAAATGCCCTGCAAGCACTTGTATCATACCGATTGCATATTGCCTTGGCTGTCCTTGCGCAATTCGTGCCCTGTGTGCCGCTATGAGCTGCCGGCAGATACCTCAGAATCCCAGGACACGAATAGAGGTGAAAATGGTAGGTCAGAGGATGAGGACACGGTAGGTTTGACCATATGGAGGTTGCCTGGTGGTGGGTTCGCGGTGGGACGGTTCTCCGGTGGAAGAAGAGGTGGCGAGAGGGAATTGCCGGTTGTTTACACAGAAATGGATGGTGGGTTTAATAATGGAGGAGTGCCCAGGAGAATTTCTTGGGCTGCAAGAGGGAGTAGAGGTAGAGAAAGCGGTGGGATCAGGAGGGTCTTGAGGAATCTGTTTGCTTGTTTTGGTGGACGGTCAGGGTCATCCGTTGCGTCGAGTTCTGGGTCCAGTTTGGATTCAGCTGCGAGAACTAGGTCGATTTCGACCTCTAATATGTCTTCTTTGAGGAGGCAGAGAGCTTTAGCTAACGCTGCAAGCAGGAGATAGGGCATATTCTTTGGGCTAAAGCGCCAATGCAGAAGGGACTGAATATTAGTGGGGGAAGGATCAATGTAAATAGAAAGGTGATGTGATGTTCTCTCAATACTTGTTCTGCTGGGATGCCGAGTCGATCACTAGATTGATGAAGAGTGAAAAGCAACGTGATGTTCTGTCGATACTTTTTCTTGCGGGACTTTGAGTTATCTTCTGCATGGAAGGATTTTAGTGGGGGAAATTCGTTCCGTATAAATAGTCATTATCTGTTCAAGCAAAAATTTTATGAGGATCACTGTGAATGAACAGACTATGCAAGAAGATGCAAGAAGGGATTGTGTATTGTGGAGAAGAAGTGAGTCCACAATCTCATGTACCCCATGTCTGGTCCAAGTCACGTCAGTTTAGCAGGATTTATGGCAATCTCTTTTGTGTATTTCCCTTTTCTCTATCTGTTTAGATAGGATGCATTTTGTTGTATTTGTTGGTGTCATTTTTTTTTTTCCCAAGGCAATATGATAACTCTTATGCAGCGGGAGAATGAGTTAGTGAATGCGTCTTTTTGCTAAATTATCTTTTTCTCCTGGATGAGTGATGAATTTCTTCACAGGGTTGTCAACCTCCGCCGATGTATTTCCAACCGATATCAAACTTAATTCTTAACTTTCGTTGATAGGTGAGAATTGAGATCCATTTAGCAACTTGTATTTACAATGATGGTAGAGAAACTCATGTTTCTGGTATGGCAGATCACCTAACTAGTCATCATGAGGTTTTCCTAAGTTTTGTTACACCAGCACTTGTAGTTCTGAGCAGATGGATGACTAAAGGGGCAGTGAACGGTGTGATTTCTTTCTGGGGTCCGGTGGGTGCTATGGAGTTTGTTACCGAATGTGGTGATCTCCTTTGTAATTGTTGATAGTCATCTGTTGCACCGTAATTCATGAAGATCTGTTGATTATTTCTTTGTGTTTGTTGTCATTGAAAATCTGATCAAGGGAACTTTTTGTGAACAAGATGTGCATAAAACTAGCTTTTATCTTTTTTCCCTGAAGTGAAAGGTCTTCTGTGGAATTTTATCTTTCACCGGGCGATTGGCGAATAGAGATGAGAATTGAATCCGGACCACTAATCAGGGTAGATAGAAACTGTGCTTTGTTTCCGTCTACTGTCCAAATCCTCGCCACCATCCCTACCCGACTGGTAGTATACAAATTTGAATGCCTGCAACTTTGAGACTTGATTCTCTATAGACCTGCCGAATAAGCAATATGTCGTCTGGACTCTCTTTGCTATACGTCCCGCGAGTCCCATCCAATTGCTGGGCAACTGAAGTTGTACTGCATTCCACAAGAAACAAAGGAAATGAGTGTGGAAAGGGCTGTAATCGCGTGCCTCCATGACTAATTCCTCCTATCACTTTCCCGGGTGTCTTGTTATTCATGCGGACATAACCAACTTTTTTGTGGGATTCCCTTTATAGGTTAGTGCCTTTGTCAGAAATGGGAAGTAGGGAACCTTTCACAGTGAGAGCAATGCTGTGCCCCAACTGCCCTTTTTCTCTCGTCTCTTTCTTGGACCTTAATGGGGTTCGCTCTGTCCTTGGAATTCCTCAAGTAAAGCGCAGAAAAAGAAAAACGTTTCTTTTCCCTCTTTGCTCGTTTCCTTAGGTGCCGAACGGAGTGGCATGTGCATTCAGATTGGCAATCTTTTGGACTTTCGGAACGTCCCGGGAGTCTGCCGTGCGAAGTATCACTTCATTTCCAAGCGACTTTCAAACGTTCGAATGATCATCATTGAACCGTCGAAACAGCTAATCCCCTTCTGTAATTCTCGTCTGTGCGTTACGATCTTAAAAGCATCATCGACATGATGACTGACCTTGCGCCCATTTTCAACGCTTTCTCTGTCGTGGCAGGTGTCCGATTACCAAAGTTAGGGGGAGAGAACAGCGATTCGCTGGTCTCCTCTGCCTCTTCTCCACTTACTCAGAGTATGGTACGTAATGTGTAAATGAAATTTTGTGGGATTAGATGCTTTCTCTGGCACCGAGCAGGAAGGTAGCTCTGCTTCATTTATTCGTGCCCTGTTTTCGGTTTGACTTCACATTGGCGGATGCTGCGATATTGCTATCGCTTGAGAATGACACTGATGATCTTGAGACATTTGGAGGACGACTCTCTGTATTGTGGAACCGCTGATTGCTCAATCAACCCGACCTAATTCCTCCTCCTCGTTTGGTCACAGCTGTGTTCTTGAATTTTCCGAAACAGCTAAACTTGAATTTGGTCGGGTGGTCGCGATAGACAAAGTTACATCAAATTTCATGGACCGAACCCCACGTAGCCCGTCCCTCGAGTCAATGAATTGATTATCATAAGGTCCGCGTAACGTGAGATTATGAAGGTAATAAGTAGATAGAGATCGAGAGAGGGAGAGAGAGAGAGAGGAGGAAAAAGACAGTCGCACACAAGACCGAAAGTTCAAGACTGATTTAAATGTTTGGGTTGCGTCTGCGTGGGGGGTCCAGAAAGTGGTGCTACTGCACTGCAGTGCTTTGATTCAAGTTTCATCACGACCTGCATTTTCTTCTCTTTGAGGGCGAAATATCACCAAATTTTTTGTTTGCTACTTATGATCTCTTAAATTTCCTATTTCAAATTGGACTTAGTCGTGTCTTTACCATGGCTTGGACGGCCATCTTTCTTTTGCTTTGCTATTATTTATTATTAGATTTAATACCACGAAAAATCCTAAACTAATATACCGGCGACTAACTTATCCCGAACTAATTTTATGATCATCAAAATTTTAAACCGGTACTCCTATGATCAATTTATTTTCTATTAGTTCCCATTGAATTTTGTAGTCAAATTGCTTAATCTAATGACACGTGACACAAATGTACTAATTTGAGATTTTTGATAATCATAAAATTGATTTAGGGTAAATTTGTAATAATTGTTCTATTTTCTGGATTTTGGTGGTAAAAAAAATAAGTTTAAGATAAATTTGTAAAAAATGTACTAATTTAAGATTTTTCCCGATATTAACTCATATAATAATTTATGGCCGATTGTAATTATAATATTCAACTTTGATCCCCAAGCATGCACCCTCTTCAAAATTCAAAATCTATATTTGGCATCTTCACGACCTAAACATGCCTATTTGAACTCATGCACATAGGAATGGAGCAGTTCGAGGAAGAAAATAGTAATTTATATGTGTGTGGGAGTTACCATTCGAAATACGACTCAAAAAGTGACCGTGTTTTTAAAATGCAACAAGGGTATTTAATATGGGGGAGTAAAGTTCGAGAATGGTATTAGCAATTACAATGATATTCTAGCTAGCACTTATCCCGATCCACAGTAGAACCAAAAATAATAACATATTTCGAAAACGATTGAAGCGATTGAGCTCTCCGATTTTGGCACGTCGGATATTTTTCAACACTCGTGGATTTTGTTCCCATTGACCTCGGAGACAACGAGACCAGCTGTCCTTCTTTTCTTTTACCGTCGAAGCCATCGCATCCATCGTACAAGCGCTGAAACCAAATAATTTTCTAGAGAAATAACACTTGGCAATTATTTATTTCTATACAGCAGAAAAAATATATAATCGAGGAAACCATGAACTGGACACCATATGGCACGTCAATCAAGGTCAATAAAGATATCGTGAGAGGCCCCTCTGATTTTAGAAGTTTGGTGGCTTCCCACGGCTCGGATTCTCCATTGGCCCAAACTTGATAACATGGATTAGGTTTATGTATACTCTCTGTTAGGTTGGTATATATTAATATGATACGAAGTGATGTCTTCTAAATGTCCGAATCCATATTGAATAAATATATATATGTATTCTTTTTTTTTGAATGAATTGGAAGCTGGGGATTTTCAATCTTTGGTGGTTGAGAGGTGTGTCCGGTTCCCGCTATAATTGTACATTCGACAAGACACTTTTGTTTGGATGTAACATGTCATTTTTCGGTACGTTTTCACACGAGGTTCTTTTCGCAGCAGGTGAATACTAGCACTTGAATGGAAAAAATCATATAAAAAAGTCATAAAGCCATTATATTTTTGTAAATTCAATACTTGAATTAACTTTTATCTTATTTGAATGGAAAAAATCATCTAAAAAAGTCATAAAGCCATAATATTTTTGTTAATTCAATCATAAAACTTTTGATTATATCAATTGAGTCTTAATTTTTTTTTTAATACTTTCCCAATTACCATCTAGTCACTTTTAATAGGAAATTGCCAACGTGAAAGTTGGTAATGTCACGTAAGATGATCGATCTTGAAGTCAATTTTTATATGTGTTGCTTTTTTTTTTTTCCATTCATCTAATTTTCTTTAAAAAAATTATTTCCTTTTTTTCTACCAGGTTCAATGAAGGTTAACTGACCCTCATTGACCATCGGGTGAGGCTCAACAAGAGGAGGGTGGTCAGCCCTCACTGACCCTCACCAGGCTTGGAATAAAAAAGAAAAAGGAGAAAAAAATCAATAATAGAATAGTAAGAAATTTTTTAAAAGGTTCATTTCTAAGCTAACTGTACTATGTAGGATACTCACAATTCACGTCAATGAATTTTGATCGAAATTGGTTTTGATTAGATGGACTTAATTAGCAAAAATTGAAAAAAAATAAAAAAAGGTTCAAGATTCGATTAGTAAAATTGAGAGGTTTATCACTATTTGGCGAAGTACAATAAATTTAGGATTTGAGGAAAAATTTTTCAATATACATTTATTATTAATGTCTTGTCAAGAAAATAGTAAAGTGTGAACCATAATAATAGTTTTTGTTCCTAAATTATGTTCGCCGATCCTATGTTAATATATGGCATTTATAGAGCCATTTATGCACTTCCAAACTTATCATGCAAAAGAGCGGTCATTAATTATTTTTTTGCAGAGACTAGTTTAGCATCAACATCCCTGATGTTGATAAGAGGCACTATTTTGACAATAGATTGTTCCAAGTACCAACTATTTTCGGACAACAAAAACGACGTGGAATATGACACAACCTTATGAAGCTAAGAAAAAAGTTCAAGCAGAAGTAAATTACAGTATAAAAACGCCCGTCGATGAGGCACGAACTCAGTTGCCCTCGAAAGTAATCGCACGAGTTGAAAAGTCGGCCATTGTCCAGACGACACGAACACGAACACGTACGCCTGCATCCTTGTCTCCTTCGTTACCTCTCATCTTCCATCCATCCGGAACCAGAGCCAGAACCAGAACCTGAACCAGACCTTTTTCCCTCCCTCCCTCCATCAAAGGACCTCCTTCAAAACCTCTGTCCATGGCCGTTCTCGGCCGCCGCTCCCGTCTCCACCGCCTCGCTTTCCTCTTCTTCGCCGCCATCTTCGACTCTAAGTGCGCGCTCTCTCTCTCGCCTCCGACGCCAAAGCGACAACAACAACAGCGACAACAACCGCTCCTATTCACGCTCAAAACCCAGCACGTCCCGCGCCTCTCCTCGTCCCTCCCGAGGACAAGAGCCTCCGCCGCCGCCGGCTGCGGCAAGCTCCCGTTCCGCCACAACGTCACCCTCACCGTCTCCCTCTCCGTCGGGTCCCCGCCGCAGCCCGCCACCATGGTCCTCGACACCGGCAGCGAGCTCTCCTGGCTCCGCTGCACCTCCCCGAGCTCCCCCTCGCAGCCCGTCTTCCGCCCGCTCGCCTCCAAGTCCTACGCCCCCGTCCCCTGCTCCGCCCCGGCCTGCTCGGCCCGCACCCGGGACCTGCCCGTGCCGGCCTCCTGCGACCCCGCCACCAAGCGGTGCCACGTCGTCGTCTCCTACGCGGACGCCTCCTCCGCCGAGGGCGCCCTGGCCTCGGACACCCTCCTGATCGGCCCGTCGGCCCGGCCCGGCTTCCTCTTCGGGTGCATGGACTCGGGCCAGAGCAGCAGCCCGGACGAGGACGCCAAGACCACCGGGCTGATGGGCATGAACCGCGGCTCCCTGTCGCTCGTGACGCAGATGGGCCTCGCCAAGTTCGCCTACTGCATCTCCGGCCTCGACTCGTCGGGCGTCCTGCTGCTCGGGGACGCGGGCTTCCGCTGGGTCGGGCCCCTGAACTACACCCCGCTGGTCCAGATCTCGACCCCGCTCCCCTACTTCGACCGGGTCGCGTACACGGTCCAGATGGAGGGCATCAAGGTCGCCGGCAAGGTCCTGCCCCTCCCGAAGTCTGTGTTCGAGCCCGACCACACCGGGGCGGGCCAGACCATGGTCGACTCCGGCACCCAGTTCACTTTCCTCCTCGGGCCGGTGTACACCGAGCTGAGGAGCGAGTTCGCACGGCAGGCCCGGGGCGCGCTGCGGCCCCTGGACGACCCGAACTTCGTGTTCCAAGGGGCGATGGACCTGTGCTACCTGGTCCCCTCGGCCCGGCCCGGGCTGCCCGAGCTGCCGGAGGTGAGGCTGGTGTTCCAGGGGGCCGAGATGAGGGTGCCGGGGCGGAAGCTGCTGTACCGGGTGCCCGGGGAGAGGAGGGGGACCGACTGGGTGTATTGCTTCACGTTCGGGAACTCCGACCTGCTGGGGATAGAGGCGTTCGTGATTGGTCACCACCACCAGCAGGACCTGTGGATGGAGTTTGATTTGGAGAGGTCGAGGGTCGGGTTCGCTGAGGTTAGGTGTGACCTTGCTAGTCAACCGCTTGGCTTGGGCTAGAGGTGGTTGACCTAAGAGTGGGACCAAATAGTCCACATTGTTTCTCGATAGGAAGCGCCGTCAATTAAATTACATGGTCGATGAAACTATATATCATCTGAATCGACTTAGTCAAGGGAGTCTCAACTAGGCGCTTAGCTATTTCCAAATAGACTTAGTCTTCGTGTTTTGTAGATTTTTTTGATATTCTTTTCCAAATGTGGCTCACTGGTCAGGTGATGTGAGAAGGGGATGCTATGTAGGTAGATGACCTCAACTGTTATATAATTCATGTAAAGTTTGATTTTAGGTTATCATTGATGTACGTCATGTGCATTTCGGATGATTGGTTTTATGAATCGAGAGTAATCGTCTCGGTAATCATTGTAGTATGTGTTGGGAATTAGTTTTAGTTTTATATACAATACATCATGTCAGATTTATTCAAATTTAGTTTTTAAAGTGATTGGACAGGAAAGTACATAAATACGGTGATTAGAAATTAAATCTTGAGATCATTGTACTTATTTTTATCGATTCTAGGCTCGGGATGATTGGAGCGCCAGAGATATTATTCTGTAAATCTATTTAATGTGCCGATGGTACATGTGTGAGGTCGATCAATCTAAATCATTCAGATTCAGCTTAATACACACACTAAGCTTTTATGTAATAGTATGATGACAAGCCTATTCATCAACTAAGTACGCCAAAGTGGAACAAATACATACAAGTTTATGAACTAACGAATAAAATAAGGTAGATACCATGAAAATTCATAAATTAGCATACCTATGGAAAATTTATCTTAGATTAATTTGTTGACCATAAAAAATCTAAAATTAATACAGTTGTGACAAATTTACTCTTTATTAATTTTTATTAAATTTTACTGTTAAATTTTTGAGTTGGATGATATGTAGTAATTCACGGATGTACTGATTTGTGGTTTTACCCTCCATTTATCATATATAAGTTTATAATTCTTTGTTATATTAATTCAATTTGACGAAAGGTGATTGATGGTAAATTAGACACAAATTTATCAATTTAGGGTTTTTGGTAGTAAAAAATTATTTTTTGATAAACTCATCATAGATATATCAGTTTGAGATTTTTAGTGATAAAAAAATTAGCGGTGCATCGATTTGAAATTATTCGTAATATTAATCCAATGAAATATTTATCGTTTTTTTTTTTACGGACAAATATATTAACCCAACGGAATATATGTGTCGTCGCATTGCAGAAAAAGCGAGAAAAGGGAAGGAATAAGGGGGGTCCCTTTTTCTGACGGGCTCTGCTCTCGAAAATTCAGGATGAACGCGAACCACACGTACGTGTGCCGTCGTCCGTCCTCTCGATTCCCCACTCGACCGTCCCCGAGCTCTTTTAAAGGCCCGCGTCTTTTGGCGGCATCACCGCCGGTCGCGCCCGTGATCGCGATGACACGAAGACAAAGCCAGGACCCAGTTTCAGATTCTTTCTGCTGCTCCTTACCTACAATCCTCGACACCCGCTGACGCGCACGCGCTGGACCTGTTCCATGGCGATCGAATTTTTCCAGCGTCCGGACCCTCCTCTGAACCTTCCGAACCGGGTTCGATGCGTTGCCTGCGCCATGTAGAGCCCGAAGGGTAATCCTGCGAATGCATGGATTGAGATCGGCCTGGGCCAAAGTTGGCGGACCAGATAAAAACTCGAGGCCGTTGTCTAAACCCATCCGTTTGCCTATCAAGCCTGTCGATACACCAATCGTATCCTCGTCTCGTTTTCCTGGGAGAGTTGTTCGGAGAACACTTGTCGATGCCGTCGTGTCATGTACTGTGGACTCAACAATCGCTATCGTCGAATCGAACGTCGTGTCCGAAACCCATTTTTTTTCATCGATCTTTATTCATGCGTCGGCCTTCGCGCCATGTTTTGTGGATTCAACGATCGCTGTCGTGGAAGAATGTTGCGTTCGGAACTCGTTTTTCTTCACCAACACTTGTTCGCGCATCGGCTGTCGCGCCATGTATCGTGGAATCAACCATCGCTGTCGCCCGAATCGAATGTTGTTGCGTATGAAATTCGTTTCTCTCACCACCAACATTCGTTCGCGCAACTTTCTTCGTCTCCACTAGCCGCCCCACTTCGAGACAAGGACTCGCGAATCCTAATTTCCAAAAGCTACGAGGCTGGCCAGTGGCCACTCACCTTTTCCGTACTCTCTCATTCTAAATTCGTGTCCAGTCAATTCCCCCAAACATTTCAATACAATATTCTTTGCAAAAAAAAAAAAAAAAAAAAATTCCAAACGTGTGGAATCACAAGGATTCCGAGTGAATTAGGTTCGCGTCGCGTCGACATATGAAAGTAAATAAAGGATTATACACAATCACGGCGAGTCGATCGCGTCGATGAATGAGGAGGGGGGCGATGCCGAAACGACGTCGTTTTGATGGGATGCGGCACTAACGCCTAACGGTTTAACTGTTCGCTCCTACCAGACGTACGAGGAAGGCGTCGGGGGGGTTTGTCCTTTGAAGAGGGAGACGAGCCCAGAAGCGCGACTCGTCCCAGCTCGACTCAGATCTCTCTCTCTCCCGAACTCTCTCTCGACTCGGGCCCCCCTCCCCGCCTCGATTCCTCGGAAAAAGTCGAAGCCTTTACGCAGAAAGAGTTCGACCGCGGTTTCGAATTCGGCGTTTTTTTCTTCTCTTCTCGTTGCCCGGTCATATGAGCATGATGATCCCGTGAGTTTTTTCGCTTCGATTGATGATACCCTTTTCTTGTTCTGTCGTTTCCGTTGATCATTTCCACGCAAGTGTTGTGCTTGACGGATAAATATGCAAATTTTGGGAATAGGGTCCGGAATCGTGGTGAATTTTGGGCTTAGGGTTCTTCTGAATTTAATCTTTTCCGTTGATCATTTCCGTTGTTCTGTCTTTTCCGTTGATCATTTCCACGCAAGTGTTGTTCTTCTGAATTCTGGGCTTAGCCTTCGTGCGGTAAAGCTAATGTGGAGACTCATGGAGTTTCATGGTTGCTTTGAATTTCATAAGCAGTAAACTTGCAGCCCGCATTTTGTTTGTGCCCAATGTACATGAGATTAGGGTCCCTTCTCTCGTTTGAAGTCCGATGATTATCGATTCCACCTGAAAATGCTCTTCCTTGCTTAGTTGTACGTCATATATATGACTGCCAAGTTTACAATATCCCTTGATCTTTGCAGATAATTGAAGGGACGGTTGGTTGTACTAAATTTTTTTTACGCATTCGACCATTACTATAACTGTGACCGGTGCTCTTTGGAAACTCGTACGGAGATGAGTTTTGTGTTTCGAGGTAGTAGACCGGATATAGAGACTGGATTTCCAGAATTTATTCCCGAGCGTCGTGCTGTGGTATGCTTTTTGTACTTTAATAATAGAGTTTGATGCTATATTTGATTTCATTGTGTCCTAGCTGCCCATATCACTTAAATTTCTCTGTTTGTCCAGCGTCTTCATGCAGCGCGGCCGGTTAAGTCGAACTCCCTAGCATTTCTTGTCACAGGTATATTTGTTGCCTCAAGAAATAATGTTCTTATTTAGGTTTATTAGCTATGTCAATTGTCAATATTATGTGTTTGATTTGTCTGTGGTTTTGATTGTCACAGTTCTCCTGCTATTCATGATTCTCAACTCCAACCAGATGTCACCGAATTTTTTGGTGCTGTCCTAGGCTTTCAAACTGAAGACTTAGTTTCTGTTTAGATGGCTTTCTTATACATTAGCAGTTTGCAATTGATTAATGAGGTCCTCTTTCCTCTCCCCTTTCCAACCATTGGAAAATTCATGCAGCTCTGGCTCGTGCTTGGTGTCTTCTTGATGGCAACAACCCTTAGGATGTATGCGACTTGCCAGCAACTTCAAGCTCAGGCCCAGGTCCACGCTGCAGCTGCCAATAGCCTTCTTGGTCATACTGAATTGCGGTTGCATATGCCACCGTCCATAGCACTTGCAACAAGAGGACGTTTGCAAGGCCTTAGGCTTCAGCTCGCTCTATTGGACCGTGAATTTGATGAATTAGGTTCCTGTGGCATACTTCGACTTTGATTTTTTGGAGATCATCTTTTGTGATTATCATATATTTCAAGATTTTTCATCTTTTTCATGCTATATGTTTTATTCACATTTGTGAGAGGTTGTTAACAGATAAGCTTTATTTGTTTACAGACTATGAAACTTTGAGAGCGCTGGATTCTGATAATGTTCCAACAGTTCCAGCAATGAATGAAGAGGAGATTGATGCTCTTCCTGTCCACAAATACAAGGATGCCGGTCTTCCATGGTAAGACTTCACGGGCATGAGAGATTAATCAAATCTTTTAGTTTTTTCTGGCATTTGTGTTTGTGGGGTTACTACTCTCTGTTCTTAGCTTTGGCAGTGATTGATTGTAGTTTAAGATGGCCTAATTAATGCTAGTTTCACAATGTCTTTATAGCATAATTTCTTGCGTGGTACAATCTATAGGTTTTATCGGTATGCTAAATAGTCAACTTGTTTCTTACAGCAGTGGCTCCTCTGTGGAAAATGGCTCATCTTCATTATCATCCGAGGTATTGACTGTACCATCTTGTATTGTGCCGCATAACATCTAGAATATCGCATAGGATGTCCCTCTCTATTTCCCCCCAAACATGTGTCAGCCGTCATTTTTCTTGTGATTTGTTATTTTGCTGTGTGAAACATTAGGATGGTTTACTTATTATCTGAAGACAGTGTACAATCATAATCTTAAGGCTCATGCGTCTTTATCTTCATGCATCGTTTGAGGTTTGAACTATCCAGGATGATGTGCATTGATGACTTTGTTCTTGCTGAATGTTCATGGCTGGATTAGCTTTCTGTGTCCCAATTATTGTAATGCTGTCAGTGGAGCATGAATGTCTGTTTGCACATTTTCAGGAGAAAAAGCAAGATGTAGGTGCTGCAGCTGGGAGCATGGAGAGTTCAGATGATGAGCTGCTGTGCAGTGTATGCTTGGAGCAAGTTTCGGCAGGAGAGCTCATCCGAAGCTTGCCATGCATGCATCAGGTAAATCCCACGGTGATTAATTTTTCTTTTCAATTGGTTTACCAGAATTTCAAGTTTCGTCCATCAAGCAACTAGTCTGCCAAATAATCTTGGCTTGTCGGAATAAGTCAGACCCACAAAATATAGTTTTCCACTAACCATACGTGGCTATTTCGTTGCGAAGTCTCATGATAATTTCTTCTGTGGATTGCATATGAGGCATTCTTGTTGTGCAGCAACAAATTATTTTTGTTGGGATTAGGTCATCATGAAAATTTGATAGAAATAATGTCTTTATTGATAGATAGGATTTCATACCGAAGGTATCAAGGGGGCACCAGTAACGCCCGACTCATATCCACTTTATGGAGCTATCAGTTATGTACTCTTCAAGAAAACTAAGAATTTGATGGATGATGTTATTTTGCAGTTCCATGCAAGTTGCATTGATCCATGGTTGAGACAGCAGGGAACATGTCCTGTCTGTAAATTCAGAGTTGCATCTGGATGGCGTGAAAATGGGCGAGGAATCAACGCTACATTCATGGTCTGATTAGCGGCAGAAACATTGTTGTGCCATCATCTGCTGAAGTTCTGATTGTATCGTAGATGTCTGAATGGGTCGATTGAGGCTTGTGCCTTCTGTGATTTATCAGTCATGGGCCTTGTTAAGGAGCAGAATTGAGTATTGTCATTTATGCTTTTAAATGGCATCAGAGAGTCTTACAATTACGTTATAACAAAAGAAGGGAAATTTTAACAAAGTCCTCGTTACGCTCTGTGTTGATGCCTCGGTTGAGTCACCATTTATTATCAATTCATATAATCTGCAACACCAACAGCTCTATGCGCTCTGCAATATTTTTGGCAATTTCTCTGGATACGAGTGTTGTACATACTCGAAATAAGAAAGCTACCATAATCAAAATGCCATTCATCAGAGTCGATGTACTACATACTTTCTACTTTCTAGTCAGTTTTGCTCCCTCAAAGCGAAGCCAACAAGTATAATATAGAATGCTTATACGATATAGCCAAGCACACCGTCAAGCATGGGAACTCTGGTCTTAACTCATATTCCATAATACTCAAGGTTAAGATCCTAGCAAGTTTAAGAGGCGTATGAAGGAAAACTGAGTTATGATCTACTGGAGTATTCCTTATAAAACTGTTCATTTTGCTTTTCCCTTTCCCTTCCCGTGACCTTTCTTGGCATCCAGCTTGGCTTGAACACGAGCAGCAGCCGCAGCTTTAGCTTCTTCCCTCTTCTTCTTCTCTTCCTCTTTGGTTGCGGCAGCTATCTCCCTTTGCTTCTTCAGCTCCCTATGGAGAATTTTAACAATTAAAAACGCTCAAATTTTCTTTTCTGAAGTACTACCGACATCTCAAAAGCAATGATAATTGAAATTTCAGAACTCCACATTTCCTCAAATACTCGCCCAACATTTCCTAATATGACTTACTCAAGCCTAGCCTTGTCTTCTGTGACACTGCTCACTGTAAAGCCCTTGCACGGTTTGCATGCAACTAACTCCACCTCAAAAATAAGGGTTGCACTGCATAAGTGAGTGATAAACACATCACACTATTTCTTCCATAAAAATAAAGAGATTTTTCAGGAACATAACAAGTAAAGCTTTCATGATGATGCATGAAGATGCCATGTTCATATATAGTCAGGACAGCTTCTTAAAAGCATCTAAATATATCGAGATTTCACCAGCCCAAAACTCCAACTGACATTCCGCTTCTCTTTTGTTGATGAACAAAATGTAGGGTCGTCATATGGTGGTCATATATGACGGTAAAGAGTTAGAAGAGCACAGGCATTACTCTGGTGGGATATCGGGCGGAGAACCCGTGCTGCCATAGGCATATTCTGGCTTACATGTGATTTTCGCAACCTCCCCAACCTTACAAAATCAAGAAAGGACATTCAATGGAGACACAATACACACTTTCAAAATTCAACAAGTTGTAAATCCTTTACCTTCATAGTTCTCAATGCAATGTCCCAAGCACTGATCACCGAGCCCTTTCCAACCTCAAAGGAGAATAGAGTATTGTCTTCATGTGTTGAGTCAAAGACTTCACCAGTTTCAGCAAGTACTCCTTCATAACGAACTGCTCAACAAAAAGACAAACGATCAGACATTTAAGAGCAGCTTTCCACCTTGATGCAGGTATTAGGATTGTCATTCTTACTTTTCAAAATTATACAAACAATGTATTGATGCAATCTCTAAAACCAGCATCATGCTTCTTACCTAAGAGGCTTACACAAGGCAATGAGTTTGAGCAAAGCTATTATTATGTTGCTGGATTGTACCCAACATCAAGAAAGAAATAAAGGTTCCTATCTCCTTCCTGATTTTACTTGGTATAATTACATGCCTCTTTGCTCCAGCAATCAACTTTAGGAGCACTATCACAAGATGGGCAGATAAATTTCCTTACTGTTAAGCATCAAGGCCTAGCATTGCATTAGTAAATTGTGAACACAAAATCATTAGTGAATTGTCAAAAACTCTATGATGATTGCCACCATCTTATTTGGCCAGAAAGGAAAAAAAAAATGCCACCATCTAATAAGAACAAAAAATCGGCTGCATCACAACTAACTGAAGTATGGTCTGGCACCGTAAGAATAGAACTTTGCAACTAGTTCATCAGCTAACTGCAATAAGGTATTGTTCCTACAAAAAAATAAGTTACCAATACACAACACCGAGCCCAGGGTTCATCTGGAAGGTCTTTTCTTGTCTAGGTCAACGTCAAGGATGTCCACTAATAGAAACAGAAGATCAAAGGCACCCTTTTTTCTTATTCCTTTCGCAAATGGAACTGTTGCACTTTGCTATAAATTCTTTCCATACATTGATTTGGTGGCTTCATTTTGAGGAAAGTGCCATTTCCAGTAACATATAAAGAACTAAAAGGTGGATTCTGACTGAAGAGTACTACTTGATGCCAATGTCAAATAATATGTGGAATATTAATTATATAGGAAGACAAGAAAGGCCTTAAATAAAATATCAAATTCATGAACTCGTGTCCTCATATGCACACACAATGATTATCAGACATACGACTAACGTTTTAATCAGATTAGTTAATTGCATACCATCAACAAGAGGAAGGGTCTCTGAAGGAGAGACTGCATCAGGTTTTGCTCGTCGCACAATTGTCTTCATGATCCCTCCATCACCAGTCAAATCGATTGCCTCAGCCATGATTTTTATAAAAAGCCTGCTTGTATGGAAAGAGGAACTGAGTTACAGATGCATGCCAAAAGGCTTCTATCGGGTCATGATGTGCTGAACATGCTTTGATCCGAGAAGAAGAACAAGAAGAAGGAGGAGATGATGTGCTCGACATGCTTTACAACCTAGAAAATTACAGCAAAACTGAGATAAGGTTACATTTCTAGGTACAAGATATATAACTGAAAAGTTGAACTACACAACCCGTTGTCTTGAACTTCCAAGAAGCATTGCCAAGTAAGTCATCGAGGACTTCCATTAGTTCACTTCAGCTTCAACTAATTAGTATTTCAAAAATCTTAGCAATCAATGCTTATATAGTGAAATGCACATTTGAAGATTGAAAAACAAAGAAAAGAAAGGCCCTGCCCGATGGGAAAAAGAAATGAGAGAAAAGCTTACTTGAAACTGTAAGCCTTGTGCAGGAGTGACACCCAAATGCTAAACTTTTCAGTTCTTGCATTCAAGTACTGAACTTTTTACCCAAAAAAAGTGCAATCAAATTCCACAACGTCATCCATGCAGCAGATGGAAATTGCCTACGCTCGACACAGTAGGAACGAGGGCCGCGGCAAACGGGATGGCTTAATTGCCCTCTTTACAATAAGTCCACGATTTAGATTGCCCTAATTGAAACATTCATCACTCCATTCCGCAAAATTCACACTCTTCCCAAACAAAAAAAACCCTGACTCAACTAATTCCATGCGCGAATAGCGATTATACAAAGCCGATTAACAAATCCATCCGATAATCAAAGCCAAGGACAAGCAACAATCCCATCCTCAAACGCCACGCTACCAACCACCCGTCACACCCATCCCCAGAGGCTTAAACCCCAATCGAACCCCCAAACTCTTGCACCAGCACAGATTCATCTCAGCATCCGAACATCACCCTACTACATCAACACACCCACCAAAAAAAAAAAAAAGCAAAAAAAAAAACAATTGATGCGAGTATTCAACGCAGAAGAGGACAGAGAGAGCGGTAGACAACGGAGCGAAGTGACACGGAAAGAGCGTGAAAACTGACCGGAGAGACGAGATCAGCCGCAGCGATCGGCGAAGACGAAGGAGGAGGAGAAGTAGGAGCGAAGGAGTTGATCGATCGGCGACCGGCGGCCATAAAATCTGCTGCTACGCTGCTGCTTCGCGGATTCTCTCTCCACTTTCCCCTGCTTTTTGCATTTTCAAATGCTGGTCGCGGTCGCGGACCAAACGAGCTCCGTTCGGGCGACGCCACGTGGGCCCGCGGAAGGCCCGCCGGGTCCGAGGGTGTCCGGCAATTACCTTCTTCAGCCCAAAATCAAGACATGAATAAGCAATCTCCAAAACAAATCTTAACATAATCACATATAAATTCGACCAAAAAAAAAAATAATCGCGTATAAATTATTGTTAGGTTCATTATTGGTGCAACAAGAGCCTTACAGATTTGCCATCGTATGAATGATATGTTTGTTCGGAATTTAATTTTGTAACTAAATTTATCCTTGCGTCAATAATGTAGTGATGAATATAGTTGTGCTATAAGCTTTCAGTATAACCTACTCTTGTAAATTGAGAAACTTTTAACCTTGTTCCAGGACGAGCCAATTTTCTCTATTAAAATCTACTGCTTTAAATAATGGATTGCGTATTTCAATCTATGGAACTCTTTAAAAAAAATTATTGTATAATTTATTATGTGGTGCTATTTACAATCTTTATATGATTAAATTCATTCCTTTTATACCTTATGGATGAAATCAACCTCAATGGATTTCACATTTGTACATTTTCTCCTCAAATTTAGCTCTTTTTCATTATGAGCTTCCTTTAAATTTAAATCCATCGCTATGTAGGAAATATAATAGAAAGATTACTTCAATATGAAATGTGAATGAAATTAAAAATGTCTTTCAAATGTTTCTTACTTGAGACAAAGTTCGATTTTATTAAGCTTTATCTTCCAAGTTTTCATCATATTGTGAATCGTAATTGTGACTTTATAGCAAAAATAACTAAATTTAAAAAGTTTTTTCTTCGAGTCCATTTTGTGTATGTAAAGTAAAGAAAAATTGTTTGCACTCAGATTTTTTTCCTGATAATTACTTGACAATGAGTAAATTTAATCGACAGTGTGAAATATTTTTGATAGTTTCTCGGCGAGACAAAGCAATTAATTTGTATAGAAGTAAAGATAAACAAAGAAAAAGAAAATTTTGACTTTCGATGTGCATCCTATACATGTTCTTAATCATGGCAATAAGAACCTATACAAAACTATAAACCCTAAAAAGACCGTAAGTTGGGGTCCGCAACTTTAAGTTTCGACAATAATAAAGGCATTACCTTCATTATTCATTAACATGTGCTTGTTTTCTAGAAATTTGGAAGAGAAACATATTGTTTAACAAAAATATATATATATATATATATATATATATATATATATCTTGACCAAAAAAACAAAAAAGATAATATTGTAAACTGTGATTACTATATGCATTTACTCCGAAAGACCCAGCGGCCCAAAAAAGAAAGAAAAGGAAAGCCCCAACAAACCTCCTTAGTTTTTGGCAAAGTAGAAATGAGTCTCTACTAATGGACTGCTAATCAATCATTAGTAAAGTGGTGCTTTTACAAAAGCAGGTGCAAGTGCAATCATTTGCAATCTCGGAATTAATGAACGCAAATCTTCAAGCAATCCATGTATCCACCGATCAATCGGTTGACTAGTCAATCATTAGACGAATCATTCTCGCGATTTTGTAGGGGGGCCTACGCCTTAGAAGTCTCCTGCTCTATCCTTGATCTCGTGGGTGTAAGTGGAGAACAATGATTAACTTATAAACCTTGATTATAAACCTTGATTAGGCTGTTCTTAGTGTTTTTGGTTCGGTAGCCGAGAATGTGCATGAAAAGAAGATAAAAAACGACAAGGAAAGCCAAGTTTTTTTTTCTTTTTCAAATGGAAATTACATCTCTGGTTTTGATTTAATGCTATTTGGAATCAATTTTGGGGCTTTAAAATAGGTTCATTGACGTAGCCCTTGGAAATTCAGGTTAATCTGACAAAAATTTTGTCCACCCTACTCGATAAACAATCGAGAACCATGCATTTTATCTAAAATGATGGTCAAAACAACTATGCAAGGTTTGAATAAGAAAAAGGTAGGTCACTTTTTTTCCTTTTTCTTTTCTTACTTTTGACAAAGAAAATCAACAGAAAATGCCTCGTCAAGCAAACTCAATGGGTCATCTCTCACTCTAGATGATTATCGTTACGTGCATGATTCTCATCGTCGGATCGAAACGTAAAAGATCACAACCATTTAAACTGAAATCGATGAAAGCATAGTAATGATATGACGACGCCCCATACAAACACAGGAACATGCCACTGACGGAAGCAGTTGCCACCAAACAGACGTGATGGGAACTAATGCCACAGGACGAGGTTGAATCGGAGGAGAGGTGGTCCAGGAGCGGTCAAACTGGAAAGACAGGACGCAGGGATTGAAAGGGGCTTGAAATCGAAGGAAAGGGCTTCGCAGGACAAAAGGGTCTTTCCAATTTCGGCTCTGTACCCTCTTCCCCTCCCCCACGGGATTTCTTCTTTATAATTTATCGGGCGCATTGAATTAAAAAAGTCCCCATCGATGGAAGTGGCGTCATCCACGATGCACGCTCCGTCCGCTCCAATTCACCATTAATTTTCCCCTTTCTTTTTCCCCAAAATCAAGTCGTCACCACCCATCGGCTATCGAGTCGAGGTCCATGACCTACTCTTGCAACCCTACCTAGCCATTAAAGATTATCATTTCCCTACTCGAAGGCCAGCATTCATAAATTATTATTTTAATCGGAATTCCAAGCAGTGGCATTGTCCACTCATGCGCACCAGATCCAAGCACCATCAAGGCGCAACCGCGGGGTCCGTCCTGCCCTTCAGTCAATTCGACACTAGATTCAGCACCAGTAACGGTTCGTTCGAAGCGAATTTCGGCTTGAATTTAGCTCGAGAACGAGAAAACTTCGCGCGATGTGGTTTTACGTTCGAGACGATGATGGGACTTTTAGTGCAGAAATTACGGATGCCGACGATGCATCTTCCTCTGTTTCTGCTTCGGCTTCAGGGCTTCAGAAGTTACGGCTGGGGGGAGGAGATAAGAGCAGCAGAGCTCAGAGCGAGATAGAGCCAATTGCGAAGAAGAACTGAACTCAAAAACATTAATGGAACGAATCGGAAAGAAGCCAGGAATCATTTACACAGGGGGTTCAAAGTCGTTTATTTCCCAAGTTACGTACCACTTCTTACATCCGCCTCTCCTAACCAAGCCCCTAACATCAATCCGAGATTTGAACTCGATTAGCGAAAAGAGAAAAACGAGAAAAGAGTGGGGGAGAAAATCTTTACATACATTACGCAAAATCTCCGCTCTTTATCTTCCTCGGACGCCACTACGGAAAAGAAAAAAAAAAAAAAAACCCAAAAACCAAAGCCTAAACAGGGGGCTTCTTCTTGTTCTCAGATCATAGCGCAATCAAGAACCGTCGCGCAAAAGAGACGGAGGCGCGAGATCTTGCGAAAAACGAAGAAGAAGAAAAAAGATCCTTCCTTTGTTTAGACCGACGATCAGGGCCGGCTGATCTCACGAACCCGGGTACGAATCATCATCGGGGTCGTCGCCCGGCGGACGTATTTCGATGACAGCAACGGGAGCAGAGAGCGCGCGGACCGATCCGTCAGTCGCCGTACTCGCGCCAGCAGAGGAGCATGGTGACGCACCGCCTCACGATGTAGAACCTCGCCCTCTGCTCCCTCACCAGCCTCGCGCACCTCCTGGAGAAGGCGCACCTCCTCTGCGACGGCGACCTCGACCTCGACGCCGACGCCGACGTCGGAGGCGGCGGCGGCGCCCGCCCCCCCGCCCCGCGACGGCGCCGCCTCCTTCCGCGACAGCTTCCACTTGTCGTCGAAGTAAACCGCCGGCGGGCGATCGCTAGCAGCCATGCGGGGAAGGCCTCGTTTTGTCCAAGAAAGGAAAAATTAAAGGTCTGCTTCTTGAAGGGCCGGTTGGTTGAATGAAGTTTGTCCCTTTCCCCCTTCCGCTGCCGCGGTGGCGGGATACCACGGACGCCCAGAGAGAGAGAGAGAGAGAGAGAGAGAGAGATTACAGCGGAGGGAAGAAGACGATGTGACCGAGAGAGGAGGAGAGAGAGAGAGAGTATTTATGAAGCGGAGCGACGGAGGAGGAAGACGACGAAACGGAGAGCGAGAGGGACTGCGCCGGGAGTAGGAAATATTTTCCGTGAGATCATCGTCGTCCCGGGCCCACGTCGGGCCCCACCTTATATGATTTTTTAAAATCTTTATTTTCAAAGCCATAATGATTTTTGAGGGAAAAGAAAATTTGAAATCGAGACTCTCTCTCGGCCACCCGAACGCATGAATTTCCGAAGCTGCCGCTATATAAAACATGGGGAAAAACAAAGGGTCGATGTTCTTATTTTATTTCGTTCGAAAAACATCTGAAGGACGGCATCTGATTGAGATGGGTATTACCATGTGCAGCAGAATAATGATTTACAAATGATTTCTTTGAGTTTCAGTCGAGCGGATTAAACATCTTGAAAAATCGAAAGCGCTCGGACAATATGGTGAGTTTTGCGATTTTGATTAAAGAATATATTCAAATGTCAAATCGTGGGACATCGCTTAATTTATCAAATGCGAAGATCAGATGTAATGTGGATAGAATTATCATTGTTATTTATTTCACAATGGATTGGGACTTCCATCAATACACGTCAGATGGTTGCTTCGAGGAAGAAAAAATTGGGAAACTTGTACCAATCCAAGAAGAGAGTGACAAGAGGGGAAAAGGAAATGCGCTCCTCAATTGGCCGATTAGCTATACGTTTAGGTTTCTCCTCTCGACACGACGGTCACTCTCGGAGCCTAGGGTCCCCGCCCTTCCGAAGGTGGGATTTTTGTCTTCCATCGGAATTTCAATTCCTATTTCAATTCCTTTCGATGTAACTTATAATTCAATGTGGTCCTGAGATTATTAGTCAACACTCGTGCCGAATGCTGTGACGCCCATTATCTGTCCTACGTTAAGCGGTGAGAAGAAATAATTTCATTCAATATGATCACTTGAATTTTCTTACATTTTTCATATTAGAGACGGAGAACCCTATTTCTCTTTGAATTCTTTCTCCTTTTTTAAGGATTCTATCACGTGGCATGTCAAGATATCGAGATTTTTATAGGCCGTACGTCATACATATATAAAATTAAAAGATGTTTCTTAGAACTCGCTTCATCGAGAGCACGGGTCCATTGCACATTTGTGATTTGATGGGCACGGGTACTCTGTGTACGAACCATTGACATCCATATATTTCATGACTTTCTATGATGCAATTATGTATTTTGGATTATCGTTACTTTGTTTAATTAGATGGTATTTGAAAAATGGAGATTCGGAGAAGTAAAGACCCGCACTAGAAGCATGAAACGATAAATTAAACTAAGAATTAGGTAAAAAGATATAAAAAAAAATAAATGGAGCCCAACTTTTTTAGATCGATCATACAGGCCTGAGCTCAAGCAAAGGAGAGGATGAAGTCAACTCGGCGTATGTAGTGATGACCCACCAAGTTGGTCAATCGCATAATCTCGTCATTATTCCTAACGCACGATTATCTTTTCATTAAAGTTCTGGTGGCGTGCAATGTCATCCCTACGTGTATAAGCCACTCGGGCGCATAGATAAATACGAGAGGGCACAAAATGTCGTCGCCCGATTAGCATCTTCCTAATCGGCCCGATAGCGACGCGTTCGTTTGTTTAATTGCGGCTAGGGTCCCGACTATTTTAATTCCGCTTAGTCACGGAATTAGTCGGGCGAAATTAATTAAACCGCGATACACGGGGGCGTGAGCTAGCTGGACCCCTTTTTTATTGACTCTTTTCCGCTGATATGAACTTGACGTGATGTCTCGATTATCTGCTCAAATCCTGATTAGCCCACCAATTGTCCGAATAGGCGCGCCCATCTTTGCATGAAGCTTTGTCCTATGTTGTGGTCAATTTTCTTTCTTTCTTTCTGATAGGAATTGCCTGGTGCCTTGGTTAATTTCCAACAATGCTTGGCCGTTTAACTGGAGACAAGTTTTTGAATTGCAAAACCTCTGGATGATCGAGTCCTTCTGTTGCTCTGTGCATTCGATCAAGTGTATGATCTTGCCTTGCTTTATGAAACTAGCACCACAACGAAATTTCAAAAGAGATAGTTAGCTGCACATCGAAGTTCAAAGAACTACAGTTTTCTTATGATATGAGGATGATGATCATACGGACTTATGATTGATCATAGATGAAGTTATGAACTAAATATGGTGCAACCGGTCGCAATAAATTGTCGGATAAGGGCATATTTTCGATTTGTTTATATTATAGCATGACATTTTGGAGAGGGGTTAGCGTGTCGTGATTTTTCCTATTCATAGTAACAAGTAATAACATCCTCATTGAAGTCAGCCAAGAGAGCCCAAAACCATATTGATCAAGTACAATACATTTCACATTTCTAGCAAGTATACTACTTTAAAACCGTTTATAAGGATATGCTTAGGCCCTCCTTGCGGGTCTATATTTCCAAAAGAAGTACTCAACTGATGGCGCAACATTTCCTCCCCTAATTATGGTATGACTTCAGGCTTCATACGTTGTATCCACTCCAATCACTTAACTGTACGGAGCTATTCTCAAAACTTATTTTCAGGCTTTTCTCTCTCTATATCAAGTTGCATGCGTTGAGGATATCAAGGTAAACAAAGCCTTGTATCAAAGATGTGATGCTGATGTGATATGGAACAGTTAGAGCGAGTTTGGAAAAGTTTTGCAAAACAGTGCTAGGATGCGAGTCAAAACAACTCCAGGCCTTGGATTATAGAAATGCTAGATCTAAGCATTTCGAAATGATTTGAGCAAACACAAAAACCTTTCGTAAGAAGGATTTCGAGAGTTTTAGAACCGTCATTCAAAAATCTTCCACAACCTACTCTCCATGATATATCCGGCTGGTTCTTACTTTTAAGTAGATGTGAGATATTAAAAAATTTGCCGATAGGTTCAAAATTGGGCTCTCTCTCGATATCTAGCGGACCCTCTAAAAATAAGTTATCCAGGCGTGTACGCGAGAGAGATGTATACAACGTTGATGGACAGTAGCTCACTCTCGATTCGAGAATTTTTAGGTAATGCGGATGTAATCAACTCTGCTTTCTTCCTCGCACGCGAATGGACGGCAATCGATTACGCTTACGCACATGTTCATCATCGATCCTCGATCGGAGAAGCTGCGCCTGCAGCTACGCACTGACCGGGCTCCGATAGATCGAATCACGGACCGAAGAGATTACGTACGTGGAATAGGGCCCTCAGCGCCGAGATTGGTGCGTGCGTCGGAAGAGTGTTTTCCAAGGATGTCTTCGGCGGATACCGAGAAAAAGGCCTTTTACCCGCCCCTTCACGTGTTCCGTTAGTTCCAGTGGCCAAAGCAATTAACACACTTGTCCTCCATGCACCAAAAGCTTCCCCCCCCTCCCCCAATCTTGCACCGACCACCCAAATTTTAATTGTATGCTCGGGCACCGCGCGCGGGCCAGAGCATTCCCCAATCGGATCTTGATCCTTATTTGAGTTTTCAGAATTTCTTCATACATCGTTTTTAAAATAAGGGTTAATAATACCAACAACGTTAAACTGATTTATCATTATTATTATTATTTTTAATGATCCGAGAATCGTTGTATAGCCGGTAGCGAGCGACGTAAACCCGGGGAAACTAGCACGGGGATCCACCTCACACGGCATCTCACTTAAGTCGCATAATAGGGGCGAGAAGTTTTGCACCTCTTCCTTCCCGAATAAGGGAATAAGGCGCGAACTAACTCGTCCACCGCGGATAGGTTTAAACTAATATATTTATTATAAATTACTCACAAATTAATTTTGTGACCATTGAAAGTCTCAAATTTGGACACCAATGATAAATTTACCATCTATTAATTTCCATTATATTTTACAATCAAATTGCTAAGTTTAATGACATATGATAATTGACGGGATTTTATCCTTCATTGGTCAGAGGTGTATTGATTTCTCATGGTATTAATTAAATTGAATGGAAAATAACAAGTAATGTATTGATTTATGATTAGTTTATTTCAGACATATTAGTTTGAGAGTTTTAATAGTAAAAAATTAATTTAGGAAAAATTCGTCAGAATTGTACTGGTTTGGATTTTCCTCTAATATCAATCCTTGAAATCATAAGTATCAGATAAATGAATGATTTAATACTCGAGCTTTGAAAAAAAAAAAAAAAGAAAATTCCTCGATTTTTGGGTTGCTTGCCTTGGCTCCCCCATAAAATGTTTCATCGGCAAGCGAGAAATGTTTCGAGGACACCTCAACGTGACGCAATGCACGTGCGACGCCGCCGTGGAGCGCACGTGTGTCGGTGGCGGCACAGTCGGGAGTCGTTGGGATTAACCGCAAATTCATCAGCCGCTCCTCTCTCTCTCTCCCCCGCCCTCTGCACGGGTGCCTGTATGTACCCACCGACTATTTATGCACATCTTATAATGTATTGTTTTCCTTTCGCATTTTTTTCGTAGGCAAATCAATCAATATAAGCTCTTATTTTAATATTTTATTGACACTAATCTCAAGGTAGTCCAAAATAATTTTGACCAGGTTCTCCTTAATCTGAAATGAGCTCATGATCTCATTAAACAAACGATCAAAAATAGATAAGAGCGTGCACAAAAATTCTACTTTGATGACGAAAGTTGAATGAATGCCAATTCTTTTTCTTTTTTTTTGGTGACTCTAGGAAATCCCGCACGGCCGGATGTCGAGAATAAACCATGGGGGACACGTCTTGCCCACCACACACACATGCCACTAGATAAGTCACCCTGCGACGCGCTGGGGTTTCAAACCTCTCCCCTTCGTGAGGGGGAGGAGGCCCAAAGCCAACTGCGCCACCCAGATGGGCGATAATGCCAATTCTTTTTCGTACCTCTTTCCCCATTTTTTTTCCCTGGAATTAATTTGGACTAAGTACAGATTTTTGGTCCTACTCTGAGTTATAACACGTGTGCGACGTAAGTGCTCCTTGGCTCCTAGCCTATTCCATTAGAGCTCTCCATCTTCAATTTTATCCAAGCAAGTCTCTCTGAGTTTTTGATATGTGCTATTTGGTTCCTCTGAATTTTACTTTCGACAAATCAAATTCTCTAACTTTTTCGATTTGTGCAACCAAATATTTTCACGACCGCTCTCACTAAACTGTCAGATCAGTTGAAGACGTGGTCTCTTTAATACGGCGTGCGATGCTAACGTCACAAAGGACTGACCCCCAAAAAAAAAAAAAAAAAAAAAAAAAAGTTAGAGGACAAAATCGCACGAAGTTTCGAAGCTTATAAAACTAAAACCGGACTTGACCCCCGCTATCTTCCATTCTCTGTATAAAAGCACTTGGGTCCAGTGGCCCTTCCAAAAGCCCACGATCTCTCCAGCTGTTGTTATTCGGTCCAAAGAACTCGTTAATCAAAGCAGCACAATCACATGATCACTCATGTGTAAACTCTTATTCCTTATCATTATATATAGAATATAATAACAAAAGCTGATCATTTGGTGAGCCAATAGTTCGAAATTTTCACCTGCAATCTCAACTAGAATCTTGAGACACAAAGTTAACAAAAAGAAACTAAATCCTAAATGTTAAATGGATGTTCAAATCAATAGCGAATCATGCTCTATCAAAACAAAGAAAACGCCGAATCACACACTTATCTACCAACTTCAAATTTTAGATTTCCATGAAACATGTCGTCTTTCTTCCTAAATATCATTTAAGTAAGACAAAGTCCACGTGCTTCATGAAATTAAACTTGGTTTGGGAAAGATTGTTAGAGGGAATTGCAAAGTATGATGTGCACTTGCCAACTGAGAGAGCAAGGACAATGTTGATTCAAGATGGCAAGTATGGGCTTGTATGATAACATTTCTATTCCTCTTGATTTATGTTCTTTTGTTTCCTATAACAAAAAAAAAAAAAAAGAATAAAAATCCATTTGGTAGCGCCAACTTGCTTTTCTATTCCCCATAATAGAAAAGTAGCTCACGAATATATTTGGAATAGAAACAAGAAAAAAAAACTTATTGTTCCCATGAATAATTTATAGAAATAAGCCAAATTTATTTATTTATTTTTCTTTTGTTCCTTTCTTTTGCCGTGGCCACCTCCAACCATTCGGAGCCATTGCCGACTGCTGATTGTTGCCGCTAGCCGTCGTCGCCTGTTGCCGCTCGCCACCGGCCACCAACCATCACCGTTGACTGTGGCCACATAGCCCATCGGCCGCCGTCGACCGCTGGCCGCCTACTGCAGTCGGTGGTGATGGTCGGTGGCGGCGATCGTGCGCGCGGCGGCGACGGGCGGCAGCGGGCGCGGTCGGCAATTTGTGAGTAAGAATAAAAAACAAATAAATACAAAAAAAACTGTTTCGTACCAAATGCATTTCTATTTTCTTTCTATTTCTAAAATAGAAATTTTATATAGTTACCAAATACTTTATTTTACTCAAAAATTATTTCCCGGAGTAGACATAAAAAAGATCTATTTCACCATCTATCGCGGTGGCTTCACTGGTTTTAAGTTCTCTTCTCCTCACGAAAGGGAGAAATTCGAATTCCCAACGCATCACCTGGTGCACGTGATGGTAATTTCCATGCGTTGCTTTCAAGGTTTATTCACTGATTACTGGTTGTACGGGGTTCTTTGAGTCACGAAAAAAGAAGTTATTTTAAAAAAGAAACTCAACCTCACTCAAGAAGCGTTACGATACGCACTCTATGTATGTACATGAGCTTGGAGAGCGTACAAAAATCCAGTTTATCGTGGAAGAGTAAAACTGGTTAAATCAAGCATTGTGCGCGTCAGCTTTAGGTGCCAGACTATTTTGGTTAATTATGACTGTACTCTCGTCTCACATACACCCAGTTGTCAGAAAAAGAACACATTGCCCGATGAATTTTTCCATCATGTGATGCCATGAATAATTCTTGATTCCATCTTTTTGCAAAAAGGAGGGCATGAATCCGTATGAGTCTACTATTTAGTATCCCCCACAGCCTGCTTTGAGTAAAGTCCCAGTTCTCTATATAGGTAGAAATTACATCTAAGTAATATGATGTAGATACTCATCATATTTATGTCTTCCATTCAACATTGATCAACAATAGTTGCTGAAGATTTTATTCATCGACTTGGAACTTTCATCAGAATAGTTAACACTAGCAGCAAAACAAGTTACACCTTAAAATCTAGACACTTTCTCCTTCTTATTCTTCTTCTTTTTTTTTCTTTTTCTTTTCTGTACGAACAACCAAGAACAGCAAAAGCCACGTTAGCTGAAGGGAAAGAAAACACTCTGGAAAACTTTGCTATTTCATTAATGTTTGGAGTGAAAGATGCAAAGGAAGGAGTAATGAGAAAAACCCCAAGAAGCAAAAAGGCCACTCTCTCCCTCTCTCTCTCTCTCTCATATCTGTCATGATATCCGAAGGTACACAGATTTTAACCCAAGTACAGACATACACTGATGATCCAGGTGGGTTTCGCCAGTACGGAAAATGAAATCTCTGCCTCCCTCAGATTTAGAGAATCCAATCATCTTCCCTCACTGTTGCAGACTCTATCTACGGTACGCAGACTTCCCATATTTGAAAGACTTGTAGATAAATGCACACCATCTACAGAAGAAAAGGGAGAGCCAAACGGATTCCGCATAGAAACCCTCGCCACATGTTTTTCATGTTTTTCGGAGAGAGAGAGGAAGAGAATCGCATTTTAGTTGGGAGTGCATTGTTGAAACTTGAAGCTGGTAGAAGGGAGAGTATGATTCTGTGCAGATGCCTAATGAGATTCAATATTCTTCCAGAAAATCCGCCTCCTTTTCAGGTTTTCGTAATTAATTTAAATTGGTGTTGCCTCCTGCAACGGAATTGCTGCGTTGGAATCGAACGGACTACAAGAGCCATCATCACCACCACCACCACCACCTGCAGGGAAAGCCCTAGAAAAAGCTAATGCACATTCGCATAGTTGGTAATGTGCGTATTCGTAAGTTTCTTTATGGTAGTAAGGTACGCGACAACTTTTGCATTGTACGAGCAGTCATGTTCATAGGTGCCATGGAATAACTACGCCGGTCTCGGTAGGTGGCATGGGACCGTCCTAAAATTGGACGCTCCTTCATTTGTGATTCTTGATGAGGTTCCAAAGGGACAAGGTACACCATGCGACCTAGACAATTCTCCGCGAATAATTGAATGGATAGGTGAAGTGGCGAGATCTTTGTAGATATTTTGAGCAAGAGTGCCAGCTTCCACACCCTCACCCAATGAAGGGAGATGGGATTCCAAGCCATAAACAAAACGTCTCGTGTGTCAAATAATTGCGAACTCGCCACAAAAATCTTCTGGACAGAATCTAATGTAAATTCTCTTTATTCAAGACCGATTACTATTTTGTTCCACCTCATAGTTACAGATTAGTAAGTACTCGCAAGCCTAGCACCACTGGATATAAGGGGGTCTGATCAAAAGAAGATCACCAAAAAGAAAGTCACGAATGGAGATATGAATGAAAAAGATCCACTTCATAGAAATAAAGGCTAGCTATCCAATCCACCATAGAACGACTACAAACCCAGATGCTTAGGTTTCCAAAGTGGGGAAATTTGGGCAAGAAGAGCTGCTCTGATGGAGTCATGTAGTCCTTTCTTGTATTTCACTTGTGCATCTTGCAGATCCCATCATACCAAGGAAAACACAGCACAAGATGGATTCCTAGCTTGGGATAATGATCATCTCAATAATGTAAGTATGGAATGGAAGATAGCCATTTTTCAGGTGTTTAGAATCAAAACTTCCCTGAAATCTGCTTTAGTACCTCTTCTTGGCCAAATGTTGTCGTTCTGTGTTAAGATGTGATGGATGAGCACGAGCAGTGAGGTTAGTCAGGTGACATCAGGAAAATAACTCAACGGCTTGGTCTCCGCTCTTGAGAAAGATTACGTTTAGTGATGCTAACACCTAAATAAGGCTGACACGAGGTGAACCAGAGAAAAAAGACATGCCAAAGGAAACCATGGATTAAACCGCAGAATGCGTAATAACGTACAATTGATATATTATCTCAAAAAAGCAAGTCAGCAACTCTCCCAGTTAAAGTCTGTATTGCACATCTATTGCTATCTAATGACTGCTCTAGCAAACTTGCTAATACTCCAGCAAACTTGCTAACCTTACAGAACCAAACGAGGACAGTATATGGGCAAATGAGACTCACAAAACTCCTTCAAAAAACACATACCCAAGATGACACGATATAAAAACAATATACATGAAGCAGAAACAGCTTTCAATCGCATCATGCTCTTGAGTTACCCAAGTTCCTCTCTTGTACGCAAGTACAGACATAGCGAGCGAAAGATCAGGTGCGTTGCTGTGCGGAAAAAAATTAGATGCATCACTCAATCAAATCCCTACAAATATTAACTTCATCGAAAAAGCAGAAACACATTACGATCTTTAACGCAATGTATACCAAGAAAAAGTCATCTCCTTTTCTCGAACTTAAACTCTGTTCCATGTTGGGTCAACAGAACCAAGAACCTCAAGACCCATCAACAAAGATAGCAAGCATCGATCTTCTAAACTCCTCTTCTTCTTGGAGAGTTCTTGAAAAATTAGGGTTTGCTTTTGATTAACTGATAAAAGAATAATTACCTTCATCCTCGTAAATTTGATCTCTGACTTCTGGCTCTTGAGAGTGAATAGCCATTTATTGCCACTGCAGCATCATCAAGATTCCCATGGTAAAATCATATTGAAGAGAGACGCTTTTAAGGTGGAATTAGGGACCACATAAACTAAACCACCGTTAATTATTAAAAAAGACGCTCTCTTCAAAAAAGAAAGTTCTCTTGTGAATCTTCATGATGCTGCAAAGGCAAACAATGACTTGGGCTTCCTCATATAGGGGTAATTTGTCATCACCGATCCACATGCAGATGAGATAAAAACCCTAACCCTAGATTCTATACTTACCCAACTTTTAGCATCCCGTGAGATAAAGGACAAGGTAAAGCGAAGAAACAAAAGTAAATCAAGGGCATTAAGAAAAAGGCTCGAAACCCTTGTCTTGAGAGAGAGAGAGAGAGAGAGAGAGAGAGAGAGAGAGAGAGAGAGAGAGCTACTGTGTGTTTTCTTAGTACTAAAATCCCATGTCAACCACTATAGGAAAAGGGAGAGATCAGGAACACAGGTGGAAAAATTGCACAGTGAGAAAGCTTGAAAGGAGCCAAAGAACAACAAAGTGGAAGATCAAGGAGCAGGCCAGAGAAGAGAGAGGGAGCCACAGAGAGAGGGGGAGAGAGAGAGAGAGAGAGAGAGAGAGAGAGAGAGAGAGAGAGAGAGAGAGAGTATGTGCGGGTGTGCGCGCTTTGAGAGTTTGAGATATGAGAGTGCTTAGCCTCTTAATATAGAGTCCGATGGAGCCTTGTCTCCATTAACTCATCATTGCTAAAATACTAAAATAATATTCACTGAATGAATATTTTGACAAGGAGTTCATGCATGTATGCACACTAAAAAGACATAGTAAAGGGTTAAAAATAAAACTATAGAGATAACATATGAAGTATGACCATTTTAGGAAACGAATAAGAGATTTCCAAAAATTGTTGGATGGGGGAGATTTAAATTTAAATTTTGAATACACATTTATGGAATTGATAAAATTTTTATCTTGCCTAGTATCTTTTTACTTGAGATTAGAATTGGACCTGAGAATAAGTGTAATTTTTTATAAAATTTCAAGGTTGGAAAAATAGTTCTTCATTTGTAGGTGGAGATACGTCTTACAAGTGCCTCGTGCTCTAATACCAACCATGGTAAACAAAGCTTTAATGCATTTTCTCCTTACTCTAATTTATATGTGGAGTAGATTTCTCCATTTGAATATAATATTCGGTTTGATCAGTCTCATAAGATTTCTTGAACCTACGAATTAGATAGAGCAGGACAACGCAAAACGCTCTATATAATATTTGATATAATGAATCAATGTAGGGGAGGTAATTATTTCACTTTCACACCCACAGACAAGCACGTAATAAGGAAAAAGCAGGAGTTATTCACTGCTTAGAAAAAATGTGAACACCGCACTAGGGTTTAAAGGCAAATGCGTTTCATAGACTCTGCTCAATCGGTTTTATGCTTTTCTCCTCGGTACTCATGCAACACGCATTTCATGTGTATCCGATTGAGTATATGCCGGGAACATTATGATTGCTAAACTCTGTGAAGTCTTAAATTATTGCAGAGCGTGTTTGATAAGACTTAGCTAATGGATGATTAACAAAACTCGGTCCGACTACGATAAACTTGTCTGGACATCTAATAGGTTATTTGCGGAGAAAGCTCGCACGGCACAGGCTCACACGACGTGACCACTTCCTCCGGTGAACTCTATATATCTTGTATCCGATGCACATGGCAGAGTCATTACAGAACACAACATCCGGATCAAACTCGATCATCCCGGGGCAAGTCATCGAGCGGGATACGGTGTATCGAGACTGATCAGGTGAACGACAGCGGGACGGCTACCGGAACACCACCCGTGGAATCAGGATGGCACCAAATTTTTTCCCCAGAAAGATAGGCCTGTCCTAAACCAGAGCCTCGTGCCGCGAACGTCAAAAGACAACGAAACTCGTCCTAAAAATGGCAAAATATATAATGGGGGTAGCTTTTAGGGTCGTGGAACGTATGTATGCAATTGGGGGAGAGGACCCCTTGCTTCCTCCACAAGCATTTTTCCGAATAAAGCAATGGAGACACGAGAAAGAATGTGGGGGGAACGCACGCAGGCGACGTGATCTGACCTTTCCCCCTAACATCACGGGGAGTCCCGCCCGATTCGACCGGGATTCAATTGCGTGTACAAGGTTTGAGAATTCCCATTTCCGGTCTCTTTCTCTGGTGCCCTGGTGCCTGATCCCGGAGCTGTGCTCAGCGAGGCCGTTCCCTTTTGTGGCAAGCTTTAAAGTTTGCCAGTCTCTCTCTACTCATATCTCGACGTCTCGTCCCTCGACCTGACGTTTGCTGGGGCGGCTAAATCAAATCTTAGCTCCCCCTCTTCACGTAACTGGCTCTCTCCCTTTCTTTTCATTTCTTCCTTTGTCTTCTTTCTCCTCTTTTTCTTTTTTCTTTTCCCTTCTTGATAAAGACAAAATGAGAGTGGATACAATGGTTGAAGGTATACATATTAGATTTTATTCTTTGGAAGAATCACTCGTGTTAGCTGTCAAGATTCTCCTACTCGAACTTGGAAAAAAATAGTTCTTCCTCCCCTATCATGCCATCACCGTATCCATGTAGTTTTATCTCCAGCTTATTTCTTCGGTCAAATGTGATTTATCAGCATCACGGTTTTACACGGTCACATACAACATGAGTATTGATGCTATTCAATTGGAAAAAAAAAATACATGAAAGTATAGTATATACCAAAATTGATTCGGTTCGCACTCTGAGATGATTTCGACATGCATATAAGACATTCAAATTGCAAACAAATATCGTCATGGTAAGTTTCAAAGCAAGACAGGGAGCCTACACATCTCTAATTAATGATCCAAAACCTATGTTCCTTGTGTGAAGTACCGTGTAGGGCGATGAGTTTGATGAATGGTTCTAACTTTTGTATAGGTTCATTAATTTTTAGAATTTAGAACCCATCTTGCATACCTAGGAATTTGGAAGTTTCCCTATCACAAATTCTAAAGTTGATTCTAAGATTTATTCAGATTCCACATGTACTTGTTCTAATTGAATAATTATAATGAATCATCATCTTTAATAACCACAATTTATTTTAATTTATTAATCACAACTCATATTTAGATACACCAAAAAAGTCTTAGTCATATATATTGTCAGAAATAAAAGCTTAGACTAGTGAATTTATGTTATATACTCATCATTGGACGCTATGGAATGTCGTAGGATCACGCAAGGACGTAAGAACCTACATGTCAAAACAGGTTTCGCAATTTTTAAAACCCGAAAACTACCTTATATATTCTAGAATCTAGAACCGAATCGATTCCTAGTGGTTTGATTTTTAAGTTCCTGATTCTACTTTAGAACCATGCTTATCGTTATCCTAGACAAGGAGTATAAGATATAGAATAGCTATACCTTTTTTATCCTGTTTCGCTTCTTAATTTGTAAGGGTTCCTTTCTACATAAATTTGTCTAGTAAATTGTATCATACAATGTAAAGTTTTCATGAAAGGAAATCATTCTTACAATATTTCACAACATAATAGAAAATAGAAAAATTGTTCAAGAAGTCATAAACTTACCGTGCGATAGTCAATTTAGTTCTAAACCTTTCAATTATAGTAATATAGTTCTACTTTTTGACTATTTGTCAATTTTGTCCTAAGAATTTTGATGATTTGTCAATATATTATCCAAATAATATGCTTATGGCTAAATTGACAAAATTTCCGAAGGTTTAGGATTAAATTGACATTATTGAAAGGTTTGAGACTAAATTTATATAATTAAAATGTTTAGGATTAAATTGGCCATTGAATAAGTTTATAGGTTTTTTTGGACAATTATTCTAATACGAAACTTAATTAGGCTTTTGATTCCTTGACTCAATACCCCATAAATTTTGTCTCCCAAAAGGCCGAGGGCAGCGGTTGCTAAAGCTTTGGTTCGAAGAAACAAACTCGATGTTGAATACTTTTTTTCTTTTTTTGGGGTGCTATTTGATCTGCATTGTAGGTCTTTTTCTCAGTAAGACTGATTTTAGGTCATTGGATCCAAACTTGCAAGGTGTAATTTAGATATTATAATCGTAGTCGTGATTTGTAATTCGAAATTTCAAACTTATGGATTATGAGTCAGATTATAAGATTGAGTAAAATGCCTAGCATTATCTTTTTCCTTATCATCTACATTTAACTATAATCGGCAAAGTGAAGTTAAATGGTCTCGCTTTTCGGATTTTTCGAGATTACTTTTTGTTATGTAATTGGATAACTGCCTACCTTTGTCCAATTCGCTTACACAAGCACACCCATTTGTCTTCTGTAAGATGATTACGCGTGCCAAAACAATTGTTTGAATTATGTGCGAAAACGAAGAAATTTTGTGTAAAATCCAAGATCAAACATAAAATTTCTCTTTGACTATGTGCGTTAATTTTCATATATAAGACACTGCAAGGCATTATTTTTCTCCACATTTATTCCACTTAGATACAATGATGAAAAGGCTTACGTGCTTCTTGGTTTGCAACTGGATTGTAAGTGATAACTACGGTCCATTACTTTGAAAATTTTGGGATATGAAATCATTTGTCAGTTAAAACGTCACAAGCCGTAAATCCACAGAATTGAAAAGTTCCCATAAAATCGGTAGGGTTGACGGTGGATCGATAAATCGTTCATGATCTGGAACTTTATAGATTCATTTGATTGACGTATCATATACGTTTTTAAATCGTATTGGATTATAACAATCCAATTGCGAACCTATTAATTGCAATTATAATCTTTATAGTTCAATATACATAGACTAGTGAAACGGTGAATCGATTCAAAAATAGTCTGATCCAAATTAATCCATTAACCTATTCTGATCAAAATCCATGCACTACAAGTCTAGTGACCTATACTTAGCCCGACTCATGTTATTAAAACACTTTTATATTCAATCCAATTTAAGAAAAATCACACCCAAACGGTGTGTTTGTTTTGCGAGAATATATTTTCAGGAAAACATTTTCCTGATTTTCAGCGTTTGGGTCGCTCAGGAAAATGAGTTAACGGAAAACGTTTTCCTAGTCAACAAAAAATATTTTCTTAACAAAACTTAAATTCAAAAAAATGATTTTCCCTTTGAAAGGACCAGAAAACGTTTTCCAAATCTACCAAAGCGTAGATTTGATGTTTGGTTTACAAACAATTATTCTTATAAAAACGTATTTAAAAAATCGAATTTGAATTTTTTATTTTTAAAAAATTAAAATTTGGAAAACATTTTAAAAATAAAAATAAAAATTTCGAATTTGCTTATTTTTCTTTTTCTTTTCTTCATTTTTCTTTTTGCTTCTTCTTCACCCGTCATCGGCCACACGGACGGTTAGTGAACTCGGGTTTCACCGAGATCAAGCGATCTCATGGCCTTCGACAACAAGGCTTGAGTTTGCCCGAGGCTAATGAGTCTTAAGCCTCACTAAATTGGGTGAACTCGTGGCCTCCGGCGATGAGGCTCAAGTCTCACTAGATTGGGCGAGTTGCGGCCTCTAGCGGCTAGGCGGCGAGTTCGCCCCCTTTGGTGACAGTTGGAGCTCACCCCTTGTAAGCCAGCCGGGAACGAACTGTCAGAGGAAGTAGAAGGGATGGCGTGAGGAAGTTGAGGAGTGAAGAAGGACAAGAAGAAGGAAAAAGAGAAAAAGAAAAAAGAAAAAAAGGAAATAAAAAGAAAGAAAAGAAAAATAGAAAATAAAAGTAAAAAAAAAACAATATTAAAAATTTGAAGTTTCTTAAATTAAAAATTCATTTTTTTTTTTTCCTGTGATGAAGTGTGAAATTATTTTTTAATGGGATTCAAACAGTAGAAAACATTTTCAATTATACATCACAAAACAAAAGAAAACAAACTGTATTCTTGAAAAATGTTTTCTCAGAAATCATTTTCTTTTATCATTGAGCTTTCCGTGAAACAAACGCACCTTTGATAAAAGCACGGAGTGATCGAGCCCGAGGTCAATTAAGGGTGAAGAGACTTAGGCTCCGTTCGTTTTGCGGAAAATAATTTCCGGAAAACGTTTTCGAATTTTCCGGTCTTCGTTTCATGGAAAATGAATTCTTTGGGGAAAATGTTTTCCATTAAAGGAAAAAAGTCTTCTAAAGTGAGGGAAAATGTTTTCCATTTTTGAAAAGTGGAAAACATTTTTCTCACTTGATCTCTCTTACCTCACACCTATACAAATCTTCACTTTCTCAACTCATTTCTTCTTCCTTTTTTTTTTTTATTCAAATTATTTTTTAGTTTTCTTTCTCTTTTTTAATTTGAATTATTTTTAATTTCATTTTTCTTTTTTTCTTTTATATTTTCTTTTTCTTTTATTTGTTTCCTATCTTCTTCTTTCTTGGCTAGTCGTCGAATCGGGTGAACCTCAAACTCATCGATCTTAAACTCGTGCTTATCGATCTGGCGAGCCTCGAGCTTGGCACTCGCGCTCGTCAAATTGGTGAGCGGAAAATATTTTCCTTACCGAAGATGGCTCATTTTCCGCGAAAAGAACAGACCCTTAAAGAAAGTAATAAAGATGGGTTGAGTTTGATTAAGTTGTAAATCCATTTAAAACTTATTTATAACCCATAGAATTAGGTCTAAACTCATTTATGATCTATATATTGAATAAAACTAATCTATATAATAAGCTGGCCAATCAATTATGAGTTAAGAAATGCAACCATGACCCATTTTAGCAGATGTAAATACACGGTTGTAGATGGAGATGACCTAACTCTTGTCACCTACTTTTTGGCAAAAAATTCAAAACCATCATCAATCTGAATGTTCTTGTTCCCATTAGATTATCCCTACATAAATTGGTGTCACGATTCCCGGATCTCTCGGCTCGACAAACAAAAAATAAGACAATCGAACGTTGCATCTTTCAGGTATTGGTCTCCATCGTTCGTTCATATCACAGCAGTCCCATTATTTACGCAGGACCGTGCATTGCGCGTCGGAAGAACCATCAATTTGGGGCACGACTAGCTCATGACGGTCCTCAGTTTCAACATCATAGGACGATATTTTTTGCATGGTGGTTCGAATAGTCAACTTTTATTTCTTCTTTTGCCGTTGCGGTCAACCTGTTTTTTTCTATCAAGCACCAAAGATGAAATTCATCCTCTCAATCCAATCGGCCCGATTGGTCGGGCGCGAATTAGAGGTGCATTTCTCTAAGATATCCACTATAGGTCGTACTTAGGTACAAAAGTGATGTCGCTTCAACTTCAATTTCCATATTGGAAGGCACAGTCCAACTATGGTCATTCAATGGATATTGGTGACCCGCTTCACGTGTTGGGATGTCAAATCGCACTTTAGAAATATGTTTCTCGCCTTTATATTATATGATTGTTATCATATACATTTCTATCATGCGTAAAATCAATTTTAATTTAAAGATTATTTATTAGGATTATAACTTTTTCACAGAAAATCAATGACTACACTGGACACTTTGACACTTACCCATTAAAGATATTTGAGGTTAAAGCAGTCTCGTGCCGTGAACTCTCATGTATTTTCTAAAGATGCTTTAATCCAATCATCATTTAAATTGATAGGTTTCAAGTACGGAGAAATCCACATCTGTGCTTAATTAAACTCATGTGTACGTGATGCTTATAACTTATAACCAATCAATTAAAGACCGGATGGAGGAAAATATAACCCTACACCGAAAATTTAAAGCTCTCACAATATTATGTGAATGTAGAACGCTGTGATTTTGTACTTTGATGCCACAGGTCCACGATGTGGGCCAAATAATGACCCGACCCGTCCATCAATAGACGATAAAAGCCTGGATAAAAGCAATAAAGTTAGGCCCAAAAGGTAAGTTAGGTCTACAAGGCTCGTAGAAAGATGACTTGAATAATTGAATTCTTCTTTTCCTTTCTACACGATATTCATTAATCTTTCAAATCCTTTACTCTTCATAGAAATCTGCTCTAACGCAAAAGACAACCGACACCATGATACCCATAAGGAAAGACCAAAATTAATGAAGACCCAACCTAAATCAAAATCACACAATAGAGAAAAAATATAAAAAATATCCATCTAGGATTTCTATTAAAAAAAAAACGATAATCTTCTTTTATACACCAAAATAATTCAATAGTGTGTTGACTTGACAAAGTGAATTAACTATAAATCTGGAGATCGATAATGTTGTAGATAGTTTTAACGTATAGGAAATTTTAATATTAGGGATGCACTTACTTTTGTGTATAAACTTCCTGAAAATCCAAACAATCACATGTTAGGAGGTCATTAATACTCATGAATGGAAAATCAATAGTGAGAAAAGAAAGGTTACATGTAGTATGGATTAGACAACATTAGGTGAGAATGACTCACATGTTGATCGTTATAGGTTGTTTCACATTTTTAATGTCCTTGATTATTGTCGATTTTTATGCCACCATAAATGCGATCCTACTTCATCAGGCGACTTAATTACTACACCTCGATTGGTCAAGCGGTGATTAATATGTAACCTAGAGAAATTAAGGAGGAACAAGAGAAGGCTGGAGGCAGTGGCACTTGAGTAAATAATGCATGAAGTCGGCACCAAAAGAGCAACGGCTAGTCGCTAGTTTGGCAAGCCAAAAAAGCGGCAGCAGATTTCATTACAGCTAGATCGAGCTCCTTCCACTGTACATGCGAATTCGACCGTTACGATGTTCCTGTCCCTCTCCATATAAAACCTCGGAGACTACGTATCTCTCTGTTCTTTTCACCAGGAATTCAATCATCCCGCTCCTGTAGACCGTTGCGGATCTTCCTCTTCACGCCGCCGACTGCAAGAAAAGCCCTCTCTCCTCTCCGCGAGCCAAGAAGAGGGCTTTTCTCTGTTCGGTCTTGCACGAGGTCGAAGATCAAGGATCACCCAGATACGGGAGAGACAGAAATAAGCAAAACCCGGAAGATGGATTCGGCTCCGAGGAGGAAGAGCGGCATCAATCTGCCGTCCGGGATGTCCGAGACCTCGCTTCGGCTTGACGGGATCTCGGGTTCATCGTCTTTCCGGGCCATCTCCAACCTGACGTCCCCGTCCAAGTCCTCTTCCATCAGCGACAGATTCATCCCTTGCAGATCCTCTTCGAGGCTCCACACTTTCGGGCTCGTCGAAAAGGGGTCGCCGGTTAAGGAAGGAGGGAACGAGGCGTACTCGAGGTTGTTGAAGGCTGAGCTCTTTGGGTCTGATTTCGGTTCTCTCTCTCCTGCAGGTCAAGGGTCGCCCATGAGCCCCAGCAAGAACATGTTGCGGTTCAAGACCGAGAGTTCGGGCCCGAACTCGCCGTATTCGCCGTCGATCCTGAGGCAGGACAGCGGTTTCTCCAGTGAAGCTTCGACGCCTCCTAAGCCACCGAGGAAGGTGCCCAAGACGCCGCATAAGGTGAAGAAATTCTGCTGCTTTAATGTGGCGTTGTTGAGAGTAATCTCGACTCCTTTTGTTAAAATATCCTATAGCCTGCCAACGAGCTTGGATGCTCTCTGTATCTCCTTTTGTTGACTTTTTGGATTTGACTTTGTCTCCGTACATCACATTCCACATATCGTTTATAATCCGGTTTGCACATGAGAGTGAGCTTGTTTATGGAGTTTATATGACATCTACACTTTTGATCATTTTTTTTTTTTTAAATGGAAGATCATGTCAAAGTTGAGGATGAAGGATATAGCTGTGTTCATTGCCTAAGAATGAGTTGATGAACTATTCATTAATGCTGAAATCGGTGAAGAAAATTGATGGATCATAGCAGGCGTTTCTCGTAAGCAACTTGTATTAGTCAGACAGCAAAATAGTTTAGCAATTGGAAGAATATAGCAAAACTGGCAATCTTGCACAACTCCCATTGTTGTTCCAGCTTGATTGGAATGCTGAACTAAAATGGCCCAAAGGAGTGGGAACCGAAGGAAGGGTAATAGCTAGCTCAGTTTGTAAACCACCGAACTAGTGGGTGCAAAATAGCTAGAAATGAGCCGAAAATAAATTAGCAGCTGGTAGGAAGAACTTAGATCAAACGTAGTGAGCTTAATTGATGGCTGTAGTAGGTATTAGGTGGAAGCAGACAAATAATTGTTTACTATGCAGGTTCTGGATGCCCCATCGCTGCAAGATGACTTCTATTTGAATCTGGTTGACTGGTCATCTCAGAATACGCTTGCGGTCGGGTTGGGCACTTGTGTTTACCTATGGAGTGCATCAAACAGCAAAGTAAGTTGGCATTTCTAGTCTTAACTGATCTCTGCCAGATTTTGATTCTCAATGTCTTACTGAGAGTTTCCTGTAAAATCGGCAAAGAACAATGTCAAATTGGTTGTGCTCTTACAGTAATGCTATCATCTCGTTTTCAGGTGACAAAGCTCTGTGATCTGGGACCTAATGATGGTGTCTGTGCAGTACAGTGGACTCGAGAGGGTTCATATATTTCAATTGGTACCAGCCTCGGTCAAGTTCAGGTAATAGGATGCAAACCTGCACATATTGGCACATCATAAGGCTCATAAGATTTGAAAGATCACCGAGTGACTTCATATGACAGATATGGGATGGAACTCAGTGTAAGAGAGTTCGGACAATGGGTGGTCATCAGACTAGAACAGGGGTCTTGGCATGGAATTCGCGCATATTAGCTTCTGGTAGCAGAGATCGGGTCATACTTCAGCATGATCTTCGTGTTCCAAATGAATTCATAGGCAAGCTTATTGGCCACAAATCTGAGGTAAAACTTGAGCAACAAATTTCTCTTGCAGTCTACAAGTTTTGGTATAGAGGGCTAATTTGAATCCTGAGCAACCTCAATCATCCCTTTTGGTTTAATTACTCAGGTATGTGGATTGAAATGGTCCCATGATGACAGAGAACTCGCATCAGGTGGGAACGACAATCAGGTAATTCTCGTTTTCTGGTAAGTCGTTTTATCTTCCATATTAAACTGAGTATGAAATATTAAACAAGCTTATTATTGGTTGATCAGCTACTGGTGTGGAATCAGCACTCACAGCATCCAGTTCTGAAGCTTACTGAGCATACCGCAGCAGTGAAAGCCATTGCATGGTCTCCCCATCAGAATGGGCTACTTGCATCAGGAGGAGGAACTGCTGATCGATGCATACGCTTCTGGAACACCACCAATGGCCATCAGTTGAGCAGTGTCGACACTGGAAGTCAGGTACTGAATTGATTTACTGCCAATACTTGAGTGCATAACTACTGGTAGCCTAGGAGTATGTGAGATCCAATTACTCCATATGGCATTTATAGTTCTTGAGTGCACAATTGCAAATTCCTTCGCACATATGGGGACAGAACTCAGAAGTGGTAATGCTAATAAAAGAAGAGCAATCATTAAGAAAACCTATATCCTCACAGTCACATTTTGCTGGCAGGTATGTAATCTGGCTTGGAGTAAGAATGTTAATGAGTTGGTGAGCACTCATGGGTATTCACAGAATCAAATAATGGTGTGGAAATATCCATCCATGGCAAAGGTAAGAAAGCCTTTGAGGGAGTGTTAGGGTCTCAATCGTTTTATTATCACAGCTTTCAAAGGCTAGACTAATCGGGGAACGGCATAAGCTGATCTTGGTCATTTCTTATATCAACAGGTTGCAACTCTAACTGGCCATAGTCTTCGAGTACTTTATCTTGCCATGTCTCCGGATGGTCAGGTAATGTGACTGTTCTTCCGATGGAAGGGGTGATAGTGTTGTCAGGCATTTGCCAAAATCATGAGTCATAATTCAATTGTTGCTTGCAGACCATAGTGACAGGAGCTGGTGATGAGACCTTGCGGTTTTGGAATGTATTCCCATCGGCTAAGACGCCGGTGAGTAACATGTGATCATACCATTCTTATCTGATTAAGCTTGCTCTTCTTGGTTGGTTCCTCATCAATTTTCCTGTCTTACGTGTTACAGGCACCGGTCAAAGATACGGGTCTCTGGTCTTTGGGGCGAACCCACATCAGATAAAACCTGCATGCTTGTCCAAGCTAGCCCGGTCTCTCTTGAAAAGAAACACGTTTGATTTCATTACATGTAAAAAGATCTTGCACGGTCAACTGATATTACACTTTTTGTAAATTGTGAGTAGCATAGAAGAAACTTTTGTACAAGATTAATACGTGTGGCACAATAAGATTTGTAAATGATCTTTGATCAGTTTATGGCTTCATGATGTGTAAATTATGTGACGTCCTAGAGGGTTCCTTAATTTCCCTGTCACCGTCTAAAACAAACTGAAACATAGCATCGGAAAAAATAGATATGCTTGATCAAGGAGCTTCCAGCTGCCGTGAAAACCTCATGTGAACTTTCTGGAAAGAAAAAGGTAACGGTGAACTGGATTGTGTAACAAAGAGAGCAATTTATCCGCATAGTGGCTGTGCCATTGAAGGCCAGGACTATTCGATTTCCATACTGTGAACTACCATCATTACAATAAAGAACAGCCCTTGTGTAAGAACTGGATTGTGTAACAAAGAGAGCAATTTATCCGCATAGTGGCTGTGTCATTGAAGGCCAGGACTATTCGATTTCCATACTGTGAACTACCATCATTACAATAAAGGACAGCCCTTGTGTAAGTTAGAGAAAAGAAAGTCCGCCGATGATTAGGTCTGTGTAGTGGATTGGGGAAAAGGATACAAGCCAGATAATACAACACGCCAGCCAGCTTCAGTTGCTCAAGAAAGCCTAACTTCCAGGAAAACTGTGAAACAAGTAAAGCAAAGGTTTTTTTTCAGGAAAGCAAACTTTGACAGATAAAATAGATCTCTCTTGATGACGACCTTGTAGCTTTGGGCCTTAACCATGATGTCTTTCTGAAAAGTGGGATGCAAATCCGGCGGAATTCTGTAAATTCAATAAGAAGAAAGGTTAGTACATGACTCGAAATCTCTCCTAGCATCACACATTTGAGAAGTCACAATATGACTCATGACTGAAAATCTCTCCTATTGGTACAGAATCAAATGCAAGTCTACCTTGTGCATCCTCACTTTCCAGAAGCTTAATGACTAGGTGTCCTCCTGGTCGCAACACACCCTCGTCATCAGGAGCACAAGCAGAGGGCTTTGACTGTCCATCCATTTGGATATTGCTATTCATATGACCTAAGGCAGACCTGCCAACAGCTACCTCAAGTGCTCGCATTCCTAATTCAGTGGATAAAGCCGCATCTGTAGTTGTGATCCCAGAAACTGAGGGACACATGTCAGAGAGTACGACGGAAAACCCTCTTTGCTGAGAAGAGGCAGGAAAATGTCATTTGCTTATAAATTCAGAAGCAACGCTGCATTTAATCCAGTGCTACAGAGTACAGAATACTGAAGGAAAAAAAAAAAAAAAAAAAAAAAAAAAAAAAAAAAAAAAAAACTGTCTACTCAATGACTGATATGGCAAGACTGACTAGCATCAGACCCTATGCAAAAGCACCTCCTAGTTGAAGGAGGTTAGCTACCTGATGCAAACGCAACATGTAGACATGGATTAAGAAACAGTTGTTGGTAGAATCAAACTTCCCAAGAAATGATGTATAGTAAGCAAGATAAGTACTTTGCATTAATTGCATATTCACATGCTGCATAGTGTACTTGGCTAGTTCTAATTCCTACTTAGTAATTTGGCTCGAAGGCAGTAGGCATAATAGATAACCAAGGTCTGAATAGTTTTCCATTGGTGCCATTTGATGTTAACATACCTAGCCATATCTCAAATAGCTGATAAATAGATTAAGAATGTTGCTTCAACTTACATAATGGACTCAGTGCTTAGAGAAATGGACCTGTGGCTTAGGCGCGTTTCAATACAGTCCAACTAATCTCTTGTCGAGAGTACTCACTCAGGCTTCAGGTAGTCTCTTATCTCGTTCATGAGCTTAATAAAGTGATGGATTTAGACATCCAAGGTGGAGTTCGTGGGCATTAAGACAAAACAAACCAGAATCTTGGTTCCAATTTTTTGGAGGATATCTTGTGACGAAGCTAATAAATCGTTTCTGTACATGCTTAACCTTGCTATCCATGACACTGCATGATTTTCCAGTGACAAAAAACTCACCTTGGTTCAGGAGGAAGCAGAAAGTAGGGATCTTTACAGTGATTTACAAAACATTTAGAACTCAAATACCTCCCCATTCACAAAGTAAACATGCATATTTTCGTTTCAAGTCCGCAAGATTACTTTGCAACGAGCTACCTTTGGAGAAAGGGCCTTAATTCGGTGCTTCGGGAAGTTCCTCACATCAGCACAAACGGTCTGAACTCTAGCATCACAATGCATTGTAGGAACCTTGACCTTCTGTTCTGCACATCCCCAATTCTCACATCATACACCCAGAAAAAAACACTCTTTCAAACAACAGAAAAACTTAATTCAGAGATAAACACTCTCCACGGAGTCCACTTCATTTGTTCAGAATCTAACAGGGCCACGCACAACACGCACGCGAGAGGGCGACAAACCTTGAGATCAATGCCCACGACAGACCCACCATTTTTCAGAGGACCCAAGTTCTGGCAAGCAACCTGGATGCGAACCCGTCAGTCAGATTGGATAATAAACGAAAGACGCACGGAAGAGATTTCGGCAAACACGTCGGGCGGTGGCTGAGCAGAGAGAACCTGAAGCCAAGCGCCAGGGGCACAGCCGAGGTCGAGAACAGAGGACCCGGCAGTTATCAGCTTATACTTGTTCTGCATCTGAAGCAGCTGTACGACAAGAAAATTTCACACGGTTTCGAAGCACGAAATCGATATACGAATTCAGAGCAAAAACTAGGAGCAAGAACAGAGGAGGAAGGACCTTGAAGGCAGAGCGCGCGACATAGCCGAGGCGCTGCGCTTCTCTGTAGAAGAAATCCGGGGCGCCGGCTCCGGCCATCGCCCGCTCTCCTCGATCTCCGTCTCCGGCCAGCCGAGGCGTGCGACGCGACGAAGCCTCGGGAGCTGAGGCAGCAGAGTCGTCGGCGGCGTCGCCTCAAGCAGTCTCGCCGCGCCGACGAGGCGCAACCCACCCCACCCCACCCCACCCCACCCCTGCTTCTCCTTCGCAATCAATGGGCGGGCCCTGGTCGGGCCGGTTCCTTGCGTTGGGCCCAGATTTATATCCTTCAAATCCGAGGCGGGCGGGCCGCGATGGGCTTTTCCTTGGCCTTTTGCCCGATCATGGGAATTGATTTTTTGAGGCCCGCCAACCGGATCACGATTTGGTCACCGCTTCAAAAAGTCAACGTTGTCGTCACCGTAAACTTGCAAGTTTATTCGTAGAATCTCACCAATTATTCGCAGTCTCGGGCCGGCGACATCACCGTCATTTGCACAGAGCTGCATTCGGATAGCGTATTTGGAGTCACATTAGTTTCTTTGTTTTTTTCAAAATCTTGATAAACTCTTTATGAACCCCTTTGAAATATCACATACATAGTACGCGTGAAACTGGTCAAACGGCATTAACAAAGCAAGCATTCTTCATCGGTCTTCATTCAATGTCCGTAATTCATTTAAATGTAATTTCTATTGCATTAGGTGGGTGTTCCGACATCAGCGCTAGATCGTAATGGCTGAGAAATTTATATCATATCTAGTAATCTATAGACCTCGAAACCCTCAATCAATAGATGCAAAGTCAAACTTGGGAATTCGATATCCTATCCGGTGCCGCTTTTCAAGCTCTTGTCATCTGACCAGGGGAAAATGTGGATAGGTCGATGCATTCCAGCGACATTTTCGGGAACTTTCTTGATTCGCCGAGCGCTCCCGTGCTGCATCCAATGTGCTTTCCTCGGAATCAATCTCCGAAAGAAAAGACAGAAGGGTAGCTCCAGCTCGACCGCCAGATACCCATCTCTGCACATCATTCGCACATTATAATAGTAGCTACTGGATTTCTGTACATTCTCCGATTGCCAGTGCTAAGAAGAAGTCTGAGTTAGCAGAACATGGATTCCCGGAGATGAATAATCTCCGTCGTTAGAATGACGACGACATGACAGAACATGCCGTTGCCGCAGCTCGAGATCATAGCGTAATCCCAAGTGCAATTCATAAGCGCCGTTTCATGACCATGTCCGTGTTTAGAATTAGGCATACGGAGCTGCAACTAGTCCCCAACCCAACCTAATGTTTAGCTAGTACCACAACATACGTATGCGCATATAGCATGTAGGTGTACATTTAATAACCTCGAACATTAACTGAACTCTTGCACATACACATTTATCGTCCGGATTATTTGAAATCGGCAACCTGATAATGCGGGACATTGATCATATGAGTCTCACCAAATCTAACGTTTTGCACACACAATGCTCATATAAACTTGGTGTGCACAATGACAAGATGATTACTTAATGGCTTCCTTATTGGGAAGAGAAAAAGGGGACAAGGGACGAGTCGGAGAAGTCGGCATTTTAATCAACGTCCTCTTTCTAACCATAGATAGATCAAGATAAAGGCACATACATTGCGTTTCCAGCATTCAGTTATATAATTCGCACATGCACAAACGCAATCTTGAATTGCATATGGAAAGAAAAACAAACCACTTCCCATCAAGCCTAATTCAGACTGCGGATCATTGTCGCCCACTTTGGCAAATATGGATCTCACAAACGCCATTGACTATATCAAATCAAGCTCAAGAATGAGCATGGAACGACGAAAGGCCAACATCCAACAGCCGACGGTGAAAAGAAAGAACGGATATTTAATCAAAGAATGCATATCTAATCATTCTATGAATGGTCTGCATTTTTTAAAAATTAGTGCATCTTCGAAACTTACTGGAATCAATATATAATATAAAGAAAATTGTCTAAAAATTACAGCCATAAATCTGCTGATGCAAGTACTGCCTTGGGGGTCTCTCCTAATGAAGAACGTATAAGCAGTACCGTCCACGATTCACCTATTTCTGGATTGGCAAGTCGCCATGTCATCTCGAGCTGTCTGAACATGTCTCTCTCCATCTGATTCAGAAGAACATAATTCAGCACATACATCTTTCTGTTATCAATTTCAAAGTCAGTAGCATCAATTATATATGCTTATGCAGCAGGATGCAAATGGCAAACGCACAAATTCGGCATGGCGAAGAGATCTCCGATGATAACAAGAGGGAGTAACTTAGATAAATAGAAATCCCAAATTATGTAGAATCAAAACCAGACTCACCATAAAAAAAACTTTTTGTCCTATCATCTTCATGCCTTGGGTGAATAAGTATTGGCGGAAGGTTTCCATGTTGAGAATGCACGAACAATTTTGCCCTTCCATCCTAGCAGAAGCCACTGGCCATTTTCATCAACGACAAAGTCCCTATGGTAGTCAGATCTCACTCTGTCCTTTACCTTCTCCACGATCTCCTTATTCAATGGAAGTGGCGTAAACCCTCCCCTCGTCATCCGCACCCGCCACAGTTTGTAGGTCTCTGGCCTTTCAATCCTCTCTGAGCCTTCGCATGCAATGACATTCATGGCTTCCCATCCATAAAACTCTTTCTCAATCAGCATCCTCTCTGGAATGTCGCGGGGAACATTCGCATCAAACATATCAAAGATAGTAGAGAAGTGAAAAAGAGCCTCTCGAAACCGGGAGATAAAGAAGGGGGCACTATGGGCCCCGTTTGTAACTCCAAGAATAAAGACCGCTGGGTTCATCTTCCTCGTTAGATTCACAACAATATCTCTTGGACTCTCAGTCACCACTGTCTCATCGAGTAGGTTCTTTAATCTGACCATACAGTTCACCACGAGGACCTCATCTTTATCAATCCTAAGATCCTCTAGTTGGATAGTGTCCCACCTCTGTGCTATAGCATTGAACTCAAATGGCACGCCAAAAGTCTTCGCATAGTTCTTCAGGCGGCGCCCTGTCTCCTCCACCCTTTCAGCTGGCTTGAATCCTGGCTGTGGAAAATCTATTCCAGTTATCCGAAGTTTAGGAGGTCCACCAGGTCGTGACGAGAGACTTTTTATGAGGCCAGGCCATTGGAAACCATAGAGGACGCCAAAATCAATGATGTGCAGCCTGGTTGCATTTTCAGCTACTTTGATTATTGTCTTGTTTGAGAAGAAGTTTACGATATTTGGAAATGGACATACAGCAAGGAGTAGGCGATAAGCTTTCAAGACAGATGCAGCTGATGTCGGTTTAGACATGATGCCAGTGTAAATCTGAGTTCCAGAACCGGCTAATCGTGCCTCAAGACCGGTAGCAAAGTAGTGCGCCATCCTTTGCATTCCATCACCAGTGGGAGATGAGTGTTGTCTTATCTGTTTGAGCATCTCATTCGCACTTCTCCTGTCATCTACTGCAACAGACTGCGCACAGAGAGTCAGCAGCGTTCTCAGATCAACGATGTCTTTTTCCCGTCCCTGCTTCTTAACTCGGCCCTTTTTCCCCTTCGACCCTTTTGTTTGTCCGTCCTGCTGCGCCCTTTGCAACTCTTCACGAAGTGGATCATCTTTTCCAAAGCTAAGCAATACTGCATCAATCATATCTGAACTCACAGCTGATTCAGTAGAAAGTGATGAATGCTTGTGACTTCTTGATTCCTCCAAGCATACATCCTCAGAGTGAGGATTCTTCTTTCTCCTAGATTTATTCGAGCGTCCTCTCCCCATAGTCTTCTCCACCTCTGGAACGGTACTGGTGGCATCCTTCTCTGGTATCGTAGAAGACAAGCTATTTTTCTCCAAATTGGCAGACGGAGAACTGTCGTTTGGAAGAAACTTACTTGCCCCCTCAACGCCTTTCTCCGATTCTTTTTCACTTAAAAGTTCGGGCAACCTAAGGATACTCACAGGAGAATCAACAAACGCATCCGTTATAGGACTATTGCTACTATATGGGGAGCTAACTGAAGTATGGGAACTCGGAACGAAAGAAGGAACAGAGGCCCTGGGCTCACCCATGTCACGACTCCATCCTGGCTTTACCGAGTTGTAACCACGCAAATTGCGTTGGTCACCAGAATAGATGGCAGAAAGATCGGCAGGATTATCATGATTCATATCGGTACGAGATATTGGGTGGCTATTCTGTGAAGGCGGATACGTTTTACCGATGATCTCATAGAAGGACTTCTCGGCAGCCTGAAGAGCCGCGGACTCTTGGAACATGCAAGCCTTCTCTTCCACATCTTCCTCCATAAGAATTTCGTTGATGTACTCGAGAACGCCGTCGTTGAAATCACAGTCCTCAACCGACTCCTTTTCCGAGTTGACGGAGCTCGAAGACAGAGCCACTCTAGGCAGATTCAGATCCGACGATAATGGCACAGCACCCCCGACAGAATTCTGCCCGTTGTTCCCATCATCAATTGTGAGCCTCCTCACGAGATTGTAATCCGGCACAACTGCGGCCGCCATATCGCCACGTGAGTTCCCATTGGCCCGGCTGTAAACATCGCCGACTCTTGCATCCATCGGGCCGCAACACCACCTACTCTATATTGCTGTACAGAACAAGCTACACATCTCTCTCTACAAAGCTTCCTTTTGTCACTCAGATTCAAGAAACCCAGATACTCATAAACCCAGAACTTGGCTAAACGCAAGTCACCTCCTACCACTTTCCCCTGAACAAACGAAACAAACAGAGCAAGGAAATCTTTAGGCAGGCAATAAATGCCCCCGCGGGCGCTTACTTTCGACACCCAGAAACGGAAATCGACACGACGACAACAAAATGATCACGACGACGGACGGAACCCGCCGGCGATGCTCAGAAGAGCATCGCCGCCAGGCCGAGAGACGTAATCGGAAGAGCTCTCAAGCCGAAAAGCTCGAAACTTTACACAGAATTCCTTACTTCAAATCCAAAGAATTCGAATGAAAACGAAGAAGAAAGTGAAGCCGACGAGTACCTGGGTGACGAACCAGCAGATACTCTTGAGAGAGAGAGAGAGAGAGTTGAGTTTTCGATTACGAAGAAAAGGAGGAAAATGCAGAAAGGCCCGGTTTAAGCGAAGCGATGACGACGAACATGAACTCGTCCGTATTTGTGGGAATATATACACATGTATATGGCCTCAAAGAAAATTTTGGAATTTCGAACCCAGGAAACAAAAGGGAAATTGAAAATATACTTATTTTCCTTTCTGTCTATTTTGATTATGGAAATATCCATCGTAGTATCTCTTCACATGCTGTAAAAAAACGTATAGTAATTTAATGATTATTATCGTTTCTCACGTTCAAAGTGTAGATGACGTCTCATAAATTATCATGCATAAAATTTACTCATTGCATCACAAACCACACTAAGAAAGCGACACTTCATTTATCATGAAATTTTCATATATTAAAAGTTTGGGCTTCATACCACCCACCTGAGTGGCGCAATTGGCTTTGGACCTCCTCCTCCTCACGGGAGGGTTCGACTCCCGCCATCGCCGCAAGGCAGACTTACCCTGCAAGGCGCGTGTGTGGTGGACGCGCGCTGTCGCTTACCAGGTGGTTTCCCGACATCCACCCGCGTGATTCTCCTGGATCACAAAAAAAAAAAAAAAAAAAATTTAGGCTTCATTTGTACTCCGCTCATTTTGATGGTCGTACTATTGCACGGATCGATTGTCCTGTTCCTATTCGGGACCCCGCCCTCTTAAATGGAATCCGCGGGCGACATAAGGACAAGATTCCCTCGTGTCGTGTACGCTTCCGTGTACGAAACGAACGTCCCTTTCCCCCATCATGACACCATCATAACATCGACGTTGCCCAAAGGGAGGAGTCTGACATTGCCGCCTTGAAGGAAATAATAATACAAAAATACAAGCATTCATGTTAGAAGATCTTAGAGTCGATTCTGATTATAATTGATTTTACTAAACCTTTGATTAATATAGTAAATAGGAAATTCTAATTCATGTATATTATTTTTCCTATTTTATTTTTTCATTCTTAGATTATAAATATACAATGTACTAGCATACATAAAGTAATACAAAGAAACATTTTCCCAAATTTCCTTCTCTTTTCTGTCATGATATCAGAGCTCTCGCTTCCTGGCCTAGCTTCCGTAACTGTTTGAATCGCTATCATTTTTTTTTTCCTGATCTACTACTGCACATTTCTTCCTGCAGAGTAAATCAGCAAAGCGATTAGGAATTCAATCTTGATACCATGGCAAAGGATGAGAATGTTATGAATCCCTTAGTAGAGGATTCATCACCCTAGGATCAAACGATCTCATCATCTGATCAAGCCGGATCGACTGAAGAAGGGCAGGTGACCAACATCGTCTCTGCTTCTGCTCCTGCTCCAGTACAGACTCTTGGGCCAACTTATTGGCCCTAAGCCCAGTGGTGCCCTGCATAGTGGGCCATTGAGCCTGGATAGACGTGGGCCCAATATCCATATGGGATTGACTCGATTGATGAGTCGGGTCATCACAGACTCGAATCCATGTTAGGTTAGGAATGGAGCCCTACTTGTTTCCACATAGACCGCCTTACCTGTTCTCGTTCAATGGTGGCCGGCCAGAACTTGGAGATCCGCTTTACACGTCGCTAGCGAATGGGCTGGAGTTACATTTGATCAACCAACAGCTCACCAGACCGGCGAACTACCATTCTTGGGCTCACAATCTCTGACGAGCGCTTGTCACTAAGACCAAGGAGGGCTTCATCGAAGGAACCGTGCCTTACTCGATGGACGAGCAACTGCAGAGACACTGGTGGTGCTGCAATCAATTGGTATGCACTTGGATCGGGAACTGCTTGGCGTTTGATGTCGCCGTTGGTCTTCCTCTGACAAAAGACTCGAAGAAATTTTGGGATAACATACAAGAAATGTATGGGAAATCAGATAGGGCGAGACTTTTTTCGTTGACACAAGCCCTGATCAAACTAAAATAGGGCAACCTTTCAGTCACCGCATGTTTCAATCGGCTATCGGCCATGTGGAACAAGATTGAAGTAGCTGAAGACAAATTGGAGGGGCTGGAGGCCACTCTCCGACAATACTATGCAATCAATGAAAAAGAAAAAGCCACCAGATTTCTCTTTACCTTGAATGAGTCATGTGCCATGTTTCGATCGCAAATCCTTGCGATGGAACCGCCACTCGAACGGATCTTCCAATTGGCCGTGCAGGAGGAAAACCAGCGGGTTGTCGCGACTGAGCAGGCTCGGGTCGGTGAAGGAACAGGCTACGCGATGTTCCCTTCAAGCCTCGTTTCGACGGAAACGATCACTGGAGCCGAGGGGTCTTGGAGCCGCAGGACAGTTGAGGGGAAGAGGCTTCGCGGTTGTGGTGACGAAAAGTGAGGAAGAAAACCCTACGTTTTCACGGATGGACGGTTGGGATCGCAGATCTGGATCGGATGGCCTGGATAAAAGCGCTGGATTTGACGATTGTGGGAGGCGCGCTGGACCGGACGAGTTGGATTAGTTTTTTGGAGTGGACGGCTGGGATTGACGCGTGCGATCAGACGGTTCCAGTTTGATGAATTACTCAGTTGAATCAGATGGTCAGTATTTTGCCACGTTAGCACCAGTGTATAAAGGGTCATACGGCGCACAAAATGCCACGTCAGTAGGGAAGGTCAGTGGGCAAAATTCAAAAGTTAAAAATAAATATTGTGAATATTGCAAACGTCCACACCACACTGTTATTACATGTTGGAAATTACATGGGAAACCCAATAAAAAGGAAAGAGAGTCTTCAGTCTATCGAGTCTCTGCACAAAGGAGTTGAGGAACATCTCAGCAGACTATCACCCAAGAACAATATGAAAATATCGTGCAAGCTTTGAGCCAACTCAAGACTGGTGACACTGGTGCAGGATTCTCAGGTATTTTTCTCCATGAAAGGAATTCATTATCTATTGATGCATGGATTATCGATTCAGGCGCTAGTGACCACATACTTTGTAATGAGTACCTATTTTCCCATGTCCATCAAAACACACAATCTCTTGTTACAGTGCATCTTCCAAATGGGAACATTACGTATGTTACCAAAATCGGTACCATACATCTTGGTAAGAATTTTATCCTTAAAAATGTCCTATACATTCCAGATTTTGAGTTTAATCTTCTCTTTGTCTCAAAAGTATGTATGGAAAATTCCTGTAAAGCCATATTTAATTTCGAAAATTGTGTTTTTCAGGACCTTTTGACTGGCAGAGTGATGGGCTTGGGTAGTGAGGCACAAGGACTTTACTTTTGGGTCAATTCTCCAGGAGATTTAGAATTATTGAATATAAGCATATATTGTAATGCAATCAGTTATAATAAAAATCTCCCTTTGCATCAACGATTGGGTCATAGTACTCGATTTCCCCATCCAAAATGCTCCATATGTCCTTTAGCTAAACAAACTCGAGCATTTTTTTCCATTTAGTACGTCTCGAGCCAAAAATCCTTTTTCATTGCTTCACATGGACATTTGGTTATCATACTTCTCATCGCGATGGATCTCGCTACTTTCTTACAATCATTGATGACTATAGTCGTGCCACTTGGCTACATCTTATGTAGTCAAAGAGTCAAACATTTACTCATTTATCAAATTTTCTTTCCTTAATTAGGAATCAATTTGATAAATCTGTACATCGAATTCTTACAGATAATGGGTGAGAATTTTTTACTTCTAATTGCATAACGTTGTTGTCTACTCATGGAATACTCCATGAAAGTTCTTGTACTTATACTCCATAGCAAAATGGAGTTGTTGAAAGAAAACATAGACATCTCTTAGAAGTAGCCCGTGCACTCAAATACCAAGTCTCAGTCCTTGAAGAATTTTGGGGAGACTGTGTGGTCACAGCTGCCTATCTAATTAATCGCATGCCAAGTCAAATTCTTCATGGTAAAACTCCATTTGAGATGCTCTGCAAGAAATAGCCAGATAATAGCCATCTTAGAAAATTTGGTTGTTTATGTTATGCAACAAATGTGGGTCCTCGAGATAAAATGAGTCCCTGTGCAACACGATGTGTTTATATAGGATACCCTTCTCTTCAGAAGGGTTATCGTGTCATGGAGTTTTCTACAGGGCATTTCTTTACCAGCGGAGATGTCATTTTTCATGAAGATATGTTCCCTTTCAAAGAGAAGTTGCCTTCATCACAAGACACTTTATCCGAACACAATCGATTTCTTCTATCTGATGAAGTTTTATCGTTAGCACCTAGGTTTCTTATGGCACCTCAATCCTCTATGACACTAGCACCAGTGGAATTCCCAAATCTGGAGACGGAATTACCAGCTTCATTTGAGGAAGTTTCTCCACTTTCTTCAGCAGTGGACACAACAGAAATGAATGCTGAATTATTCGTGGCCTCCGAGCATATGGTTGAGCTACCTTGTTATTCTAGAAGACAGACTCGCCCACCTATGTGGACTAAAGACTATATATGTTTTGTTGCGAACTCTTCAGGTACACAATATCCCGTTTCATCCTATGTTTCCTTCAATCAGTTATCAGCAGAACATATGTGTTGTATCAGTCGAATTTCAGAAGAACATGAGCAATCTTCATTCATTGAGACAGCAAAAGATCCCAAGTGTCGGCGTGCAATGGAGTTCGAATTTACTGCACTCATGGAGAATCATACTTGGGATGTTGTTCCCTTACCACCGCATCGAAAACCGATCAGATGTAAATGGGTTTACAAGATCAAATTCAAATCAGACGGCTCCATAGAACACTACAAGGCTAGGTTGGTAGCCTTCACTCAAAGAGAAGGTTTTGATTATCACGAGACATTCTCCCCAGTTGCGAAGGAAGTTACCGTCTGGTCTTTTTTATCTGTTGCCGCAATACGAAATTGGTCCTTACATCAGATGGATGTCCACAACGCCTTCCTTCATGGTGATTTAGATGAAGAGATTTACATGGACCTTCCTCAAGGATTACGTAGACAAAGGGAGTATCGGGTACGTCGTCTTCGCAAATCATTATATGGATTAATACAGGTATCTAGACAATGGTATGCCAAGTTTACTGCTGCGTTAACGAATGTAGGTTTTCAGCATTCCAAGCATGATTATGCCCTATTTACGCGAAATGTGGGAAGATCATCGATTTATTTGCCAATATATGTTGATGACATATTGGTTATGGGAAATAATGATTCTCATGTTGCAAGATTCAAGGAATATTTGCACTCCACTTTTCACATCAAAGATTTGGGACCTCCCAAATACTTTCTTGGCATTGAAGTTGCTAGGTTTGATAAAGGAATTTTCCTCATTCAGAGAAAATTTGTCTTGGAAATCATTTTTGAAGCAGGATTACTAGGTTGCAAGCCAGCAGTAATTCCCATTGAACAAAATGTCAAGTTGACGACACATGAGTATGATCTCAATTCTCCTTCATCAAACAAGGATCCATTGCTTAGGGATCCGTTAGGGTATCAGTGACTTGTTGGAAAGTTGATATATCTTACCATGACAAGACTTGATATATGTTATGCGGTACAAATGCTCAGCCAATTCATGCATATGCCAAAAGAGTCACACATGAATGCAGTCTTGAAAGTTGTAAGATACTTGAAGGAATGCCCGAGGCTTGGTGTATTTCTATCTCGTGAATGTAATATGGGGATGACAGCATTTTGTGACACTGATTACGCTACTTGCTTGATGACTAGGAGTACCATCACAGGTTTTTGCATTAAATTGGGGAAGTCGTTGATTTCGTGGAAGACAAAAAAGCAATCTATCGTGTCATTATCATTAACTAAATCAGAATATTGAGCCATTGTGAAAATTACCTGCGAAATAGTCTAGATACGAGGACTTCCTTCAGATTTGGGAATACAAGTCAGTGGACCAAGTGAATTGTTCTGTGATAATGATGCTGCACTTAAGTTAGTAGCAAATCTAGTTTTTTATGAGAGAACAAAACACATTGTCACTTCACTCGCGACGAGATTACAGAGGGAGTTGTCATAACAAAAGGCATTGGAATAGTGGATCAACCTGCAAATATTTTCACTCAGCCACTATGCCAAAGACAACACAAGTTTCTATTGAGCAAACTAGGTGTCCTCGACATATATAAGCCACCAGCTTGAGGGGGAGTGTTGGAAGATCTTAGAGTCGATTCTGATTATAATTGATTCTAGTAGATCTTTGATTAATATAGTAAATAAGAAATTCTGATTCATGTATATTATTTTTCCTATTTTATTCTTTCATTCTTACATTATAAATGTACAATGTACTAGCATACATAAAGTAATACAGAGAAACATTTTCCCAAATTTCCTTCTATTTTCTATCATTTTCGCAAGAAAATAATTAGTAAATTATGGTACTTCGTGTACAAAATGTAAGCTGACAAGAAACTAAAATACTACAAACATCTACGTCTAAATATCTAATTGCTTAATTATTATTATTATTTATTTACTATAATTAAGAGAATAGTTCATCAGAGCATCTCGCTAAAATTAGCATGGTTGATAAAATGGTAATCCGAATACTCCAGCAATAGGAATATCATATAGATTATATATTATCATATCCAAATTCCAATTAGTGAGAACATATGTTCTCATTAGGCAAAGTAGCATCGACACATGAAAAATGTTCATTTATCTACTAGCTATGAACAACAATTAAGCATGACCTAGTTACATTTAGCAATTATGTGCAAGGTTTATCTTCCTTAATTACAAATCGTGTTCTCCTTGCTAACTTCCGATGTATTGTCACTAGCATTAATGATTCGGAATGGCACCGATCTAACTTATGTTTTATCCAAATCAAAAAGTTATGTGATGTGCACGCCTAGCTATGATATATCTCGGTCATAGAGAAAGAATTGTCCAATAAATTCAAACCTATTTTATAATGGCCAATTTATTCCTAAATTTTTTAATTTGATCAATTTAATCATAAATCTTTTGACAATTCTTCAATGTAGTCCATTTAATCAATTTTGTTTTAAAATCGTTGAGATTGATGAATTTTTCTCTTTTCTTTCTTAATTACAAGCCGTGTTCTCCTTGCTAACTTCTGATGTATTGGCGAGATAGACTACATTGAAAAATCATTAAAATATTTAGAAAATTTATGATTAAATTGATTGCTGGACAATAAATTTACAATTTTTTACATAATTTGTTTCAATCAAATGTGCTTTCGAATCTTCTAGGTTATTATGTATTTATCGCCAAATGGAAGCGAAAGCGGCCATCCAAATGGACCACCCTTTCTATTGACGAACTAACAACACTTTTGAGTGGAGTTGGGGGAAGTCATCAAAACAACATCAATCAACACTTCCTCTTTCTGTTGACCAAATTATTATGCCCTCGAATTGCTTAGAATCATATCAGATTCGATCTGATGTTCTTGTTCTCGTTTATGAGATGACAAGATTGTCACCTCATGGTCGGAAACCTTGAGCCTCCAACTTGCCCCCACTTTTTGTCTGGTCCAAAAAAGGATTTTCATCATCCTCTGTGTGCATGCATGCACGTCGCTTTCCCCTTTGCGTTTTCCCTCGACTTGTGGACAATGATCTCTCACGCATTAATCTGTTATTTACTCACGTTTCTTGTCATTAAGTGACCGCTTTCCGTGCCTTCAACGCGGGAAAAAACAGGCTTGTTTCCGTGCTTTGAATCGTCGCTTTGATCTCGTGAAGCTTGATCACAGCGTTGGAAATGGCCTAACTAGGGTTGCGAGGATTCTTTAACGCGTATATAACATCGTTGTCTCTCGTGCTCGTTTCATATGATGCGGGATCGACTGGGTAAGGTACAGAGTCGAGAACAGGAATCAAAGTCAAACCTCGTTGTTTTAGCCTTTTTAATCGCCACCTAGGATGACGTGTTTCCATTGCTAATGGAATGCGACATGAACCCACGGGTCAAAGCCAACGCATTATAATGAAAGTTCTGATATTTCATCTTCGGTCGACCTTCCTTTTGTTAAGACTATAAAGAATAACAGCAAGTCTACTGATATGCAGCAAGCAGCAAGAACAGAAGGCTATTGATGATAATCTTAATGCTGCTGAATATTCTGACAAAATGATACTAAGTGTGTTGTTGATACTAGATGCTATTACTAAGGCAATCAAGGGAAAAGGAATACAAAGAAGTGAAGAGCACAAGAGACTTCGAACTTCAAGTACTGCTGCTGAAGTATTGAAGTATAGCTTAGTTCTTGGTTCCTCTGTTCTTCAGCTTTCCTTGTAACTCTGTTTTTCCTTCCCCTGTTTCTGTATTACAAGATAGTTAGTATTAGTTCAGTTAGTTAGTTAATTTTTCCTTTTCACAACTGAAAGGCATCTGTACTGACCTCGATTATAAAAAGGGGTAACAAATGTACAGAAGGTGTGGTGTGAAATACAATGAGATTGAATTTCCTTCATCTTGATATCTCTCTCTCAGCTTTCTCTGCCTTCCTCTATACCTAAACTTCATCATGGTATCAGAGCACGCATCCTGGAGAATCCATCTTCGTGCTGCACAAAATGGTTAAATCCATTCTAGATTGAAGATTGAAGCTTCTATTCGAAGTTTCTATGTTTTGTGGAGGTATCTGCATCTGCAACAACTTGTGTGAGTGATCTCTTTCATTCACATCGAAGTTCCTTCTTGGTAGTAGATCTATAGTAAGATACTGCAAGATTTGATAGACCGCATCTGCAACTAGAGCTGATCGAAGGTCAAGAAGAATAGAATGGCAGCAAGAAGTTTGAGATATCCATTTCCGATTCATGTTAATATTTCGAACTTCGTAACCATCAAACTAGCTGAGGATAACTTCCTTCTATGGCAAGCTCAATTCCATAGGTTTTTAAGGAGTCAAGATCTGTTTGGGTTTGTGAATGGAGAAATCCAACCTCATGTGAAGGTATTACAGATCGAGGAAGCAAATCAAACTATTGAAGTTCCTAATCCAGAGTATAATGACTGGATAAAAACAGATCAGCTAGTTTCATCATGGATTAGTGGTGCTGTGTCTGAGAATATACTCAGCCTGATAATCGGTTTAGATACTGCTCATGAGGTTTGGCAAGCTTTGTTAAATCGGTTTACTCAAAAATCAGTAGCAAAGGAGTTTGAGTTAAGAGGAAGATTGCAAGCTTGTCAGAAACGAGAACAAACTTTATCAGCATATCTCAGGGAGCATAAGTCAATATGCGACCAATTAAATGCCATAGGGAAACTAGTTGATGAAATCACAAGGTTATTTGGAGTACTAGAGGGGTTGGGATCAGAATATGAAAGCTTTAAGACCACAATCTATTGCTTAAAGCCCCGAACAGAATATGATGAAGTAATCTCACACCTGGAAAGATTCGAAGCAAGGCTGCAGAGTTATTCCTCAAATCAGTTCAGTCATAACCTAGCTTACTATGGTCAGAGGAAAACTGAGACTGATCATAAAGAAGGAACTGACATAAATTACATACAACAGGATGTTGGTTTTAGAGGACCAAGACCAATTAATCGTGGAAATAGAAATTATGGAAGAGGAAGAGGATACAACACAAGATACAGAAACTCTGGATATCCAATGAGAAATATGAATTACAGAGATAATAATTCTAGTTATGAGCAGGACAATCAGCAGATCAAACAACACAATACCTACTTTGGGTTGAATCCTGTTCAAGGGTTTAGACCATACAATGCATCAGCACAAAGATACTCAGAAGTTAAGTCATTTCCTGCACCAAATACAACTCCTCACAGACAGGTGCAGATAGACAAGGCAGTAGTCAGCTCACGACTAGAATGTCAAATTTGTAAGAGGCCTGGGCATGATGCCTTACACTGCCGGTATTGATTTGACCACTCCTATCAAGCTGAAGAGATACCAACAGCACTTGCAGCTCTACATATCGAGGAGACAAATGATCAGGGTTGGTATCCTGACACTGGAGCAACAGCTCATATCACCTCTAATGCTGGTATACTTCATAGTCTCTCTAAAAATAACAGTGCTGACACAGTTATGATAGGTAATGGTGAGTGTTTACCTGTCAAACATATTGGTGATGCAATGTTGAATACTGCATTTGATGAGCTGCCTTTAAAAGATGTACTGATTGTTCCTGAGATCAAGAAAAATCTTTTATCAGTTTCAAAGTTAACTGATGATTATCCTTGTTCCTTTGTTTTTGACAAAACTGCTGTGTATATCAAGGACAACATCAGCAATGCAACCTTGAGGATAGGAAGGAAGGTTAGAGGGCTGTACAGAGTGGATTCTTATGCTGCAGAAGTCCACTTCACTCAAAGACAAAAAGCTGCTACAGAAAGCATTTGGCATCAACGACTGGCTCACACAAATCAGACCATTCTCAAGCATTTGAAGAATCAGAATTTGATCCAACTCAAGTCAGAGTCAGAACTCAAGTTACAGTCTGTCTGTAAAAGTTGCCAAATAGCTAAGAGTGCTGCTTTACCTTTTCCCTTGTCAAATTTTATAGCTACAAGACCTCTAGAACAGATTCACTGTGATATCTGGGGACCCTCTCCAGTTAAATCCTTTTAGAATTTCAAATATTATGTCATATTTGTTGACAATTACTCTCGGTTCAGTTGGATATATCCATTGAAATTGAAATCAGATTTCTACAGCATCTTTCTCATGTTTCAGAAGTTAGTAGAAAATAAGCTCAACAATAAAATCAAGACTTTCCAGTGTGATGGTGGTGGAGAGTTTGTTAGCCAAAAGTTCAAAACTCACCTGCAGAACTGTGGCATACAACAGCACATTTCTTGTCCATATACACCTGAGCAGAATGGATTATCTGAAAGGAAACACAGACATGTAGTTGAGCTTGGGTTAGCTATGCTATACCATGCAAAAATGCCATTAAAGTTTTGGGTAGATGCATTTGTGACTGCCAATTATATCATTAACATTCTTCCTACTAGAAAGTTACAGATGCAGTCTCCCTTCAGCAAGCTATATTAGCATAACCCAACATATGGTCATCTTAGAACCTTCGGGTGTGCCTGTTATCCCTATCTTCGACCATATACACAGAACAAGTTTGATCCAAAATCTCTAACTTGTGTTTTTCTGGGATGCAGTGATCACTATAAAGGATATAGATGTCTAGTTCCAACCACTGGACATGTTTATATTACTCGACATGTAATCTTTGATGAACAATATTTTCCTTTCTCTCAGAAACTGGCAACAGTTTATCCCTCACATACACATCTGTACAAGCTATGGACTGAAGAGGAGAAATTCTTAGCTCCCTCTACCAAGAATCATATACAACATTCAACTGTTCAACATACAGGTCATGAACAAGAGCCTATAATCAAGAAGGTAACTCAAACAGTTCTGCCTGAAATTGCAGAACAAGACTTGTCAACTACTACAGATGAATTTTCTCTGGGGCAAACCTCTACTAACACCCTGGATAATTCACAACAAGAAGAATTATCTGCTTCCACCATTGGAACAACAGATGAACCAGAAGCAGAAGAACATAGTTCAAATGTTCAGACACAACTTCAAGGTGCAGTATCTACTCATTCAGTACCTACTCATTCTATGCAAACCAGGTCTAGGTCTGGCATTATTAAAAGTAATCCTCGATATGCATGTCTTGCTATGTATAAGGTTCCTGCTGAACCTAAGACAATCAAATCAGCCTTGGCACATGAAGGCTGGTACAAAGCAATGACAGAGGAGATGGATGCATTGCATCAAAACAGAACTTGGGAGTTAATTCCTCGAACTGAAAACATGAATGTCATTGGCTGTAAGTGGGTATTTAAAACCAAACTTACTGCAGATGGCAGCCTTGAAAGACTTAAGGCTCGATTGGTTGCCAAAGGGTTTCATCAGGAGGAAGGTATTGATTTTACAGAAACATTTAGCCCTGTTATCAAACATGCTACAATTCGTATAGTTCTGTCTGTAGCTATGACAAAACACTGGCCAATGCATCAACTAGATGTCAAGAATGCATTCTTACATGGTACATTGAATGAGGTAGTTTACATGGAGCAACCTCCTGGATTTAAAGATCAACAGAAACCTCAGCATGTTTGCCTCCTTAAAAAGTCTCTCTATGGACTAAGACAAGCTCCTAGAGCATGGTTTGATAAATTCAGCAATTTTCTACTTGAGTATGGGTTCTTCTGCAACTCGAATGATCCCTCATTGTTCATCTTTCATGCTCACACAGATACAATTCTTCTACTGTTATATGTCGATGACATTATCCTGACTGGTAGCTCACCTCACTTGCTTTCCAGTCTTATCAATTCTCTAAAACTTCAGTTTTCTATGAAAGACCTTGGTTCTTTACATTACTTTCTTGGTATAGAAGCCAAACAAACACATGACCATCTGTTCCTATGCCAGACTAAATACGCCACTGACCTTCTCACTCGGGCACAAATGCTTGAGTGCAAACCCATTACCACCCCTCTATCACAAAAACCATCTACTCTAGTCACTGATTCTGTTCTTCTTTCTAATCCTGTTGAGTATCGAAGTTTGGTAGGTGGTCTTCAGTATCTCACCCTAACAAGACCTGATATAGCATATGCTACAAATCAGCTGTGCCAGAAGCTGCAAAAACCCACTGCTGCAGATTGTCTCAAACTAAAAAGGGTTCTGAGATATATCAAAGGTACCATAAACCTTGGAGTCAGCATTCATTCTCAAAGCTCTCTCCATCTTTATGGATTTTCAGATGCGGATTGGGTAGGATGTACTGAGACAAGAAGATCTACAACAGGTTTTTGTACATACTTAGGATCTAATCTTATATCCTGGACAGCTAAAAAGCAATCCACAGTCAGTCGATCTTCTACAGAAGCAGAGTATCGAGCTCTTGCTTCTACAACTGCTGAACTGACCTGGATTAGTTTTGTGCTTCGAGATATAGGCTGTCCTTTAACTCATCCAACGAAGCTCTTTTGTGACAATAAAGCAGCTATTTCACTTACTATAAATCCTATCTTGCATGCCCGTACCAAACATATTGAGATTGACTTCCATTTTGTTCAGGAAAAGATCACCTCAGGATCACTTCAGGTGAGTTATGTTCCCAGTAAGTATCAACTTGCTGATATATTCACAAAGTCTCTTCCTCGAATCATACACTGTCAACTACGAAGCAAATTAGGAATTGGAATTTCACCCATTCCTAATTTGAGGGGGGCTGTTAAGACTATAAAGAATAACAGCAAGTCTACTGATATGCAGCAAGCAGCAAGAACAGAAGGCTATTGATGATAATCTTAATGCTGCTGAATATGCTGACCAAATGATACTAAGTGTGTTGTTGGTACTAGATGCTATTACTAAGGCAATCAAGGGAAAAGGAATACAAAGAAGTGAAGAGTACAAGAGACTTCGAACTTCAAGTACTGCTGCTGAAGTATTGAAGTATAGCTTAGTTCTTGGTTCCTCTGTTCTTCAGCTTTCCTTGTAACTCTGTTTTTCCTTCCCCTGTTTCTGTATTACAAGATAGTTAGTATTAGTTCAGTTAGTTAGTTAGTTTTTCCTTTTCACAATTGAAAGGCATCTGTACTGACCTCGATTATAAAAAGGGGTAACAAATGTACAGAAGGTGTGGTGTGAAATACAATGAGATTGAATTTCCTTCATCTTGATATCTCTCTCTCAGCTTTCTCTGCCTTCCTCTATACCTAAACTTCATCACCTTTTTCCATTTTATGCTTTTTTTTTTTTTTTTTTTAAATTTTTGTTATCAATTTCTTTCTGCTAAGCAAGACGCAATGCATGAAACCCGATTTGGTTTACTCAAAATAGCGATAGGAAATGTGCTTGACAAAATCAATCATAATGCTAAGCAATAGTTTTTCTGTGCACTTTTTATTGCAATAAGATCTGATGTAGATTTCGTTATATCTCAAAAGGGGAGGAATGATCATGATTTGGTTTTTCATACTAAATTTTTAAGCAAAAAGTTGCTTATCAGTGTTTTACCCAAACGGGAAATAATTACTTTAACTTCACACAATTATGGAAATTGTTTTGCGTGATGCCTATAAATGTTCGCGTGCGACCAGCTTGAATCTTGAAAGTGTAATTGAGCAGACAATCAACCTGATCGAAGGACGATGTCTAGCTTGAACTTGAAGACGGTTTGACCTGCGAATGGTAACATGGACGAGGCCGAAGTCCAAAGGCCAGTTTGTGGCAGCGAACTCATCTAGCCGCCGCCGCCGCCATATTCACAAACTTCACGTGATGCTTCCTCTTTCATCATGTGTCCACGAGTACATGATCGGTCAGCAAGACCATTTGGACATCAACTTGGCACGAACGAAATTTTCTAGATTCGAATTCTATCAGGAATCGCCTATGTGGGCTTATCTGTATACATGAAAACCGGTGCGGATATTATCCAATCGCGATACTTAATTAATGAAGTCATTATTTATGCACCTGAAAAGATTAATATCCTTTCAACTATACTAACTCATTAAGCTAAGCATGTCAATCGCTTGAAAAGTCACGAGCATATGATCATCTTCCATTCGACGGTACCCATAGGGATGTGAAAAAGAAATGTTCAGAGAGCACTCTACCGTGTTATAATCGCATAACAATGTGATTGACCATCGACTATAATTTAGGGCTGTGTTTTCCTCCACCTTCTAGTCGGCGGGTCACAAAATGAGGCACCTCTTGCATTGTTGTATTTAACTAAGTTTTGTTAGGATTCGCTCCATAATCACAAAAAAATAGAAAGTAAAAATGAGAAAGAAAATTTGAGACACAAGGTTTTATCATGACTCACCCTTAAATTAGGGTTATGTCCAGTTGAAGATTGCACTATAACTAGCACCTCGCACCTCTGTATTATATCTCTCAATTACAAGAAAAAAAAAGATTATATATATATATATATATATATATATATATATCTATGAGTTATTCATGAGTTTAAGTCCAAACTATTAATAAAATATGAGCTCATCCTTCAGAGTCGTAGGACACTACTTCTACGTAATTGATGGGGACTATGAACTACACTCTAGTAATCTTCCACTTGGTGAATACTCCACATGCTTCTTTAAATGCAATAAACTTGTTCACTATTTAAACTTTTCTGCGCTTACTACCTAGGCCAAAAAATCTACACTATTCACTTTTTTGTCATTTTTTTCTCTAGTACTATGTTTTCCGTTCCACTTTCTCGCAAATGAAGTGATATTGAATGTCGATATGCTTTGTTCTTGTATGAAATCAAAAATTGTTAACCAAGAATATAGCACTTTGACTATTACACCCAATCTTCACTTACCTCGACGTAAACCAAGCTCTTTACATAATTTGCGCATCCAAATTACTTCCTTAACAACATGATTAAGGGTCATGTACTCTGCCTCATTAAAAGATAAAGCAATAGTGCTTTGTCTCTTGGTCATCCAACTCATAGCTCCTCCAAATAAAGAAACAACATATCCGTTAGTTGATCTCCTGCTATCAATATCACCTCCCTAATCAGCATCCTCAAAGCACTTAAGTTCTAATGCTTGTTGTCCCTTTAAGTTTTACATGCCCTCATAGCATAACTTAAAGCCAGATGTACCGTGAAGATAACAAAGCACCCACTTTGCTGCCATCTAATGTTCTTTCCTTGGATTGGACATATATCTGCCAAATACTCCCACCGCTTGAGTAATATCTAGACGAGTACATACCATTGCATACATGAAGCTCCTAATTGCACTTGCATATGGGATTGCTGCTGTCTCTTCAGCTTCTTCTTTAGTCTTAGGACACTAGAGCACTAATAATCTATAACTTGTGGACACGGGGGTCTTCACTGGTTTGCAGTCTGCCATGTTGAATTTCTTTAACATAGTTTCAACATATTTCTTTTGACTTAACCACAATTTCCCATTTTCACACTCTCTTTTAATCTGTATGCCCACGATGAGTTTGCTGGGACTAGATCTTTTATCTCAAATTGTTTTGCCAACGGTTCTTTTATAGTGCTAATCATTCTCATATTATTTCCAACTAGCAGCATATCATCAATGTATAAGGTTAGGATAATAAAGTCATCATTTAACATTTTCACCTAGACACAATCATCAATATCACAACTAACAAAGCTAAGCTTCAAGACATATGAGTCGAATTTTTGGTACCACATCCTTGGAGATTATTTTAGGCCATATAACGACTTGTTCGGTTTACAAACAAAGTCTTATTTTCCTCTGATCATAGACCATTTTGGTTGCTTCATGAAAATATCCTTCTCCAAATCACCATGGAGGAATGTCGTTCACATCAAGTTGCTCTATCTCCAGATTGGAAGCAGTTGCTAAAGATAACACAAGTTTTATAGAATTTAATTTTGCAACAGGAGAATAAATTTCACCATAATTGACTCCCTTTAGTGAGTATCCATTTGCAACTAAATGAGCTTTCTATCGTTCTATCTATCCATTTGCAAATATCTTTTTCTTGGGTACCCACTTGCAACCGATTGCCTTTTGATCTGTGGGTAATTTAGTTAAGACTTTACGTTTCGTTTTCATTAAGTGAGTTTATCTCGTCTTTCATGGCTTTCTCCCATCGTTTGACATCCTCCGCACTTCTTGCTTCCTTGTTAGTACTTGAATTATCACTTATAACAATCATAGCATAATTTTCATTATCAACAAATAAGATATATCTCTTAGGTGGTATTCTCAGTTGTGCAAACCCTCTTAAGATCGGTTCAGGTGGTGCTTCATTGTCAAATTTAGTTTCATAATCTACTTTATCATCAATCCCATCAGGCTAATCAATTTCAGAATCTGAATTTTCTATTCTAGCTTATATAACCTTTTGCTCTTCCTTTAAACCAACATCTAATTCAACCGTCTATGATTTTTTAGGATATTGTAGAACAATATGATTTGTTGTGAATTCCCGGAATACCACATCTCTACTATAAATAATACTTTTAGTATCAGAATTTCACAACTTATATCTTTTAACACCATCCTTATAGCCAATGAAAATGCACTTCTCTGACTTGCTCTCAAGCTTGTTCCTTTTCTCCTTTGGCACGTGCACATATGTTGCACAACCTGACATCCTAATATGGGATATATCTGGCATTTTCCTAAATAGTGCCTCAAACGATGTCTGATCCTTTAAAGCTAATGTAGGGGACCTGTTATTCAAATAACACACATTAGCCACTACTTCTGCCCAAAATTCAGATGGTAAGCTTGCACTACTTAACATGCTTTTTCCATGAGAGGCCGATTAAGCCTCTTTGCTACCTCATTTTGTTGAGGTGAATATGGTGTTGTTTTTTGCCTTGCAATGTGTCACACCCTGAACTCCGAGACACGTGAACAACCCGCCATGGTCGTGCAATCGCGACATTCCCAGGTAGTGTCGCCGACCCAAATTAATTTAATAAGCGCATGTGGAACGTATCAAGAACCCCTGACAAAAAAAGCGGGATAGAACATCATAAACAAAATCAATTTAATACAAACCAACATGCTATCATAAGATCAACCAGAGTTTAAATACAACCAAAATGGGTCAGAGTCTATGTGCATCAAAAAAGGGGTCAGACTGCACACTAGAGGTCGATCTACCAAAAAGAAGGAACAGTCCTAAGACTACTAGTCGGACTCGTTCGTCGATCCCTCATCTTCGGGTTCTGCCACCCATGAGACTGGAGGTGTAGTGTTGATCACTCGACCGCCAGGAAGGTCCGCCACGCCTTCTTCCAGAAGGGCGTCCATCACAGCTATCGGGATATCCAGACTATCCAAAGGGCAAACTCTGACACCATCAGCTCCAGAATGATACCAAGCCCTATACCTATACGGCGTCAAAAGCTCTGCGGTCTCCTGAACCTCGACAATAGACCTAACCAGGTGGTAGACCCAAGGACTCCCAGGGTAAGGAGCACTATGCGTTGTCCGATAAATCTCCAGTGGCAAGCCACTCCTCTCTGGAGGAAACGCCATCTATGGCCCTGAAATATTTTTCCCACAACGGGGTGAGACATTATCTTAGCAAGTTCACCCCTCCTAAGCCCCTATTAGAAAGTAAATACACCCGAGAATGACCTAGCCACAACATCAAGAAGACTTACCTTGCAATAGTCCGCGCCTGCAGGTTAGTACAGTTCATATCATTTAATCACGTGCAAATGTGACAATTAAATAATCAAGGCATAATCACATCATCAACCATTCAACCATTTGGATCGTCTCAGCGATCAATCGGCTCGGCCGATTACATGTCATTCTATCAAATCAACCAATGCTCCCAACCACAAACTTAACCATCGGTGGTAATCACGGCCCCACTTGGCATGACCTTCAAAAAGGTGGTTCAATCAACTAGTGGCATTACGGCCCCACTCGGCACAACCTCTAATAGGTGATTCATCGTGGCCTCAATAGGCATGACCTCTAATAGGCGGTCAATTACGGCCAAATTCTCAACAATTCCTACACTTGGAATTTCTACACATAACCCCTATTTAATGCAATCACACTCAATTCGCCACAATCAAGCATCAAATTTAAATTCTAACAAAGACAAAGATCGATCGGACGAAATTCGAGCAACCGAGGCTAAAATTTTTTTTCTTTTTTTAATAATATTTAATTAATTTCGGAATATTATATATTATTTTAATACTCAGAAATTCGAAACATTTAAATAATTCTAAATTAAAATCTAATTAAGTCCCATCACACTTAACATTAAATAAACCACTTTTAACCTTAATTAAACCCAAATTAACTTAATCCAATTTACTAATCCAACTTACAATAAAATATTCTAATCTATCTACCTAAACATGCTTAATTCAAACTAAACATACTTAGGGCATAATTAACCCTCTAATCAAGGATTAGTGAGATAAACTCACGGATTTGGACCCCGCTTAGCTCAAATCGAAGAAGGCGACGCCGGGATCGACTTTCCCCAAAGGCGGTCTCGCGTCCGGGGGCCGGGAAGGAGGTCGAAATGGGCTCGGGAGCGGCTGGATACCCACTGAAAAAGCTGTTGGATGGAGGCCGGTGAGTAGCTGGTCGGCGGCGGCTCAGGCAGGGAAAGAGGCGGAGGAGGGACGGCGGTGACGGCTCGGGGCTCCGGCGGCGCCGGCGGCGACGATGGAGATGGAGGCGGGCGACTGGGCGCGGGCTGAGGGATGCGGCGAGCTGCGGGCGAGGCGGCGGCGTGGCGCGACGGCCGGGCGTGACGGCACGGCGAGCGGAGGCGGACGGCACGGCGACGGCGGCTGGGCGCGGCGCGACGGACGGCGGGGCAGGGGGCGGTCGACGGTGCTGCCCCTCTTTTTTTTCTTTTCTTCTTGGCCGGCTCTTCTCTTCTCCCTCCTCTCTCTCTCTCTCCTCCTTTGTCCGAAGGTTGAAGATGGAGGTGACATCTCACCTTTCCAAGGGCCATCTCTCTCCCTCCACTTGTCACAATCCTAGCCACTTTGCTTCCATTAGCATGATGTCATCCTCGTGACATCACTCTCCACTAACACATCTTCCACAACTTAATTCAATGGGTGCGATTAATTTTCCGTCGGGGTCCAATTCTTGTACATTCCAAATTCCTCAATTTCTTATTCAATTCTCCTCTAATTGAGTCCAATTAAAGTCCATAAAATTTATCCAAGATCCTATTAAGACTTGTGACATAATCGGGCTTCCAATTTTTAATTTCAATTTCAATTTTCACAATTAAATTCACTCTGGTGCGATTTCAGCGCGCCTGATCCACTAAGTAGCTTTCATGGAAATTTTTTTACATCCAACCCGAGGGTGATCAGTCCCCGAGCTTGACACATCAAAATCCCTTAATTGCTTCACCTAATAGACCAGTCCTCTCGTGAGTGGCCAACTCAGAAGGACGACTACATGCATAGATGAATTGCCCGACTCAATTGACTGAAATAAATTCAAGAAAATTCGGGATGTCACACAATGCCATTAGTCGCACATAATTGATTAAATTTTATTGAATAGAATTTTCCTCTGTTGTTAGTTCATGAAACTTTAATTTTTCCATCAAATTGATTTTTCGCCAAAGTTTTGAACTCGTGAAATTTTTCAAATACATCATCTTTTCTCTGCAGGAAATAGATCCACATAGATCTGGAATAATCATCAGCAAAAGAAACATAATACCTTGATTTTCCAAACTATGCTATCGATATAGGACCGAAGATGTCACTATGGATTAGATCTAGAATTCCTTTAGCTCTCCCTCCTATAGATTCAAAAGATACTTGCTTTAGTTTCCCATGTAGACAATATTTACAAAATCCAAAACTCATATAACAACTTGAGATTCCATCCACCATCTTCTTTGAGATCAGGGTCATCAACCCTTTCTCATTGATATGACTCAATCTTCGATGCCAAAACATCGAAGGATCTTCTTCTACCTATTCTAAGATATAATTATCACTACCAATTAACGTGCTTTCCAATAACTTTCATAGTTTTCCATATCGTTTGCCTTTGGTGATCACCATAGATCCACGGATTACCTTGCATGGATACTTCTCGTTGGTGAAAGTAATGTCAACATCTGCCATGGTTCCCACAGAAATAAGATTCCTAGTAAGACCAAGAATATGCATCACATCCTGAAGATTCTTGATTGTCTCATCTTTTATCTTCAACTTCACCTTTCCGCGACCAACTATATCAAGTGCTGCACATCTCCCATTCGCACCGTACCTCCTTGACATAACTCATATGAGCAAAACCAATCTCTGTGAGGCATCATGTGAAAAGACACTCCAATATCAATTATCCATGTACTATGGCCATCTCGCGATGTATTGCAAACGAGATACGTGTCTCTCAAGCTGTTGTCATCATCCTTCTTTGTATTAGAGGATGATGCATCATCTCGCTACTCTAGACCCACACTTTTGCCTTTGCAATTTTTCTTCAAGTGTCCAAGTTTTTTGCACTTTCACCACATTTTTTCAGATCGATGTCGGCTTTTAGATTTTCCTTTAGACTTATTCTTACCACCAAATCTAGATTTGTATCATTCATTGTGTCTTCATCTTACAAAAAGAGCGTCTTGCATTGCATTATCAGAACATGCTCTCCTCATCTTCTCACATAATAAAGCAACCACAACGCCCTCAAAGGATAACGCACTAACACCAGTGCTAATACAAACAATTATACGTTCCCATGAATTCGGCAGTGAACACAATAAAATACATGCTTTATCTTCTTCATCCATATAGACATCGATCAGTACAAGTAACCCACAATAGTATTAAACTTATTTAAGTGTGTAGAAAAAAAAATCACCTTCATTCATCCGAAGATTGTACAGTCGCTTTTGCAAAAATAGTTTGTTCCCAAGCGACTTGTTTTGATAAAGATTTTCTAGCTTCGTCCAGAGATCTTTCACCATCTTTTGAGAAGTCATATTTATTAGGATGTTATCAGCAAGACATAGCCAGATCAGGCCTCACACCCTCTGATCGCTAATATTCTATTTCTTCAATTCAGTTGATGTGGATTCATTTGCCTCCTCTTCCTTCGGCTTCCCTTGGGATTTTTCCTCAAGTTTATCTTCTTCAATCACGTGCCACATATATCTATCCATAAGCAGAGCCTCCATCTTCAATTTCCATAACTTGAAACCCTTTCCTCTGAATTTCTCTACTTCAATCTGTGATTGACTAGATGATGACATCTTTCCAAAATTTGATTTTTTCATATCTATTTTCACTGAGAAACCCTAATCTCAAACATGGCTCTGATACCGGATGTTAGGATTCGCCACATAATCACAAAAATAATAGAGAGTAAAAGTGAGAAAGAGAACTCAAGATGTGAGGTTTTATTCTAATTCATCCTTAAACTAAGCTAAGTCTAGCTAATAATTTCACTATAATTAGTACTTCACACCTCTTTGTTACATCCCTCAATTATAAGAGAAAAAATAATAATATATATTCAAACAAAATATATATTTACTAGCTATTTATGAACCCAAGCTCAAACTACCAATAAAATATAAAAAAGATTATATATATATATATATATATATATATATATATATCGAAACTGAATATTTATATCCAGTAGGTATTCATGAGCCTAAACTAAAATTATCAATAAAATATGAGCTCATCCTCTAGAGTTGTAGGACATTGCCCTTACAAAATTGGGGGGTATGAATCATACCCTAATAAATTTACATGTACGCAACTTTCATGATTTAGAATGTGATAATAGATTATTATGGTTGGAAAAGTTTATTTGATGGGGGACAGAGAAAAAATATAGCCGAATAACTAATCGTTTTTTTTTTTTTTTTTTTTTTTTTTTTTTTTTTTTCGGGGAGGTAGGATTTCGAAGGTTTAGCTTACTTCAACGAGTCAAATTTGGACATCATGCAGTAATTTAAGAGGAAGTGGTATGACACCCGACACAAGTTGATTTCAAGACATTAGAAATCATTAGTCACATCAAACAAAGACAACTCGCGCTTTGGCATGATGAAATCAATCGATTATTCGGCGACTATCGGAAATCTCCTCAGTGCAAGTGGAGATTCCACATCCAAAGAGGACCACACGCCGGCTCTAGTCATTTCCAGATTTCCTCCAAATCGACCTGAAAAGAAGATATTCATTAATCCGGTCCGTACTCGAACTGACCCATTCCTCTTTTCCCCCCCTTAATTCAAGAGAGATGCCTGTGATTTACTCCTTATCCTTTCAAAATTTAGCGAAGAAGGTCTTTATCATTAATTGGATGCAATATATATTTCCCTCCTAAACCTCCGACCCTCCACATGTTTTGGATCATTTGAATGTCACCATCGATAGTGCATGAAGATGCGAAGTACCAACTAAAAGGATTTGGAACTCGGTGCCGAAATGGTGAATTTTGGATGCACATCAACTATTTGCTTGAAGTTGTAGCGTCGCTACATCGAGGGAAATCTGGGGCACCGTATTAAACCAGAAGTCATAGCTCGGCAGGGCTGCCGCCACTCGCATGCGAAGGAATTTTGCACTTTCATGAGATGCAACTAGAAACGGTGGGCCTTGACCCCGTTCTTACAGCTCGAAGGCTCCTCAAGCAGTGAAGAATGAACTGTGTATTTTGGCCCAACTTAACGAAACGAAAGATGGCTCGCCATGTTAAAAGCGTTGGGTGCAGATAGGGCATTTAGGGGAGCCGACAACATCACCGTCATTTGCTCAGAGCTGCATTCGGATAACGTATTTTGAGTCGCATTAGTTTTTTTTTTTTTTTTCCTTTTTCTTTTAAAAGAGAGGCTAAATTCTCCATAAACACATATAAATGTATCACATGCACAGTATGCGCGGATAATTATCCAATGATATTAACAAACCAAGCACTCGTCATCGTCTTCATTCAATTTTCACCATTCATTTAGATATAATCTCCGTTACATTAGGTGAGTGTTCCGATATCACAAGATCTTTGGGGACATCGGTTCTTAATTGAAATTGTTGAGAAACTAATATCATATGGAGTAATCTATAGACCTTATAACCCTTGACGAGGAGATGCAAAGTCGACCTTGGGAATTTGATTTCCTGTGTCGCTTTTCAAGCTTTTGTCATTTGATCAGGAAAAATGTGCATAGGTTGATGCATCCCAGCGACATTTCGGAGACTTTCTTCATTCGCCGAGCGCTCCCGTGTTGCGTCAATTTGCTTCCCTCCGAATCAATCTCCGGGAGAAAAGACACAAGGGTAGCTCCAGGTCTTGACCGCAAGATACCCACCTCTGCACATGATGCACGCATTCTAATAATAGCTACTGGATTTCTGTATATCCTCCGATTGCCAGTGCTATGTAGAAGTCGAGTTAGCAGAACATGAATTCTCATAGATGAATAATCTCCATCGTTAGAATGGCGATGACGCGACAGAACATGTCGCCACTGCGCCTCGAGAATGTAGTGTGATCATAAGAACAGAATTCGCCACATCATCTCAAGCTATCGGACCATTTCTCTGTCCAACTGATTCAGAAGAACAGAATTCGGCACATAAATGTTTCTGTTATCAATTTCAAAGTCAGTAGCATCAAATCATATATACTTATGCAGCAGGATGCAAATGGCAAATGCAAAAATCCAGCATGATGAAGAGATTTCGGATGATGACAAGAGGGAGTAACTTAGATGACTAGAAATCCCAAATTATGTAGAATCAAAACCAGACTCACCATAAGAAAAACTTCTTGTCCTATCATCTTCATGCCTTGGGTGAATATGTATTGGTGGAAGGTCCCCATGTTGAGAACGCATTAATAATTCGGCCCTTCCATCCTAGCAGAAGCCACTGACCATCTTCATCAACGACAAAGTCCTTATGGTAGTCAGATTTCAGTCTGTCCTTTGCCTTCTCCACGATCTCCTCATTCAATGGAAGTGGCGTAAACCCTCCCCTTTTGATCCGCACCTGCCACCGTTTGTAGGTCTCTGGCCTTTCAATCCTCTCTGAGCCTTCGCATGCAATGACATTCATGGCTTCCCATCCAAATAACTCTTTCTCAATCAGCATCCTCTCTGGAATGTCCCGGGGAATAGTCATATCAAGCATATCAAAGATGGTAGAGAAGTGAAAAAGAGCCTCTCGAAACCGGGGGATAAAGAAGGGGGCAGTATGGGCCCCGTTTATAACTCCGAGGATAAAGACCACTGGGGTCATCTTCCTCATTAGATTCACAACAGTATCTCTTGGACTCTCTGTCACCACTGTCTCATCAAGTAGGTACTTTAATCTGACCATACAGTTCACCACCAGGACCTCATCTTTATCAATCCTAAGATCCTCTAGTTGGATAGTGTCCCACCTCTGTGCTATAGCATTGAACTCAAATGGCACGCCGAAAGTCTTCGCATAGTTCTTCAGGCGGCGCCCTGTCTCCTCCACCCTTTCAGCTGGCTTGAATCCCGGCTGTGGAAAATCGATTCCAGTTATCCGAATTTTAGGAGGTCCACCAGGTCGTGACGAGAGACTTTTTATGAGGCCAGGCCATTGGAAACCATAGAGGATGCCAAAATCAATGATGTGCAGCCTGGTTGCATTTTCAGCTACATTCATTATTGTCTTGTGTGAGAAGAAGTTCGCGATCTTCGGATATGGACATGCAGCAAGGAGTAGGCGATGAGCTTTCAAGACAGAGGCAGCTGATGTTGGTTTAGACATGATGCCAGTGTAAATCTGAGTTCCGGAACAGGCTAGTCGTGCCTCAAGACCGTTAGCAAAGTAGCGTGCCATCCTTTGCATTCCATCACCAGTGGGAGATGAGTGCTGTCTTATCTGTTTGAGCATCTCATTCGCACTTCTCCTGTCATCTACTGCGACAGACTGCGCACAGAGAGTCAGCAGCGTCCTTAGATCAACGATGTCTTTTTCCCGTCCCTGCTTCTTAACTCGGCCCTTTTTCCCGTTCGACCCTTTTGTTTGTCCTTCTGCTGCGCCCTTTGCAACTCTTCACGAAGTGGATCATCTTTTCCACAGCTAAGCAATACTGCATCAAACATATCTGAACTCACAGCTGATTCCGTAGAAAGTGGCGAATGCTTGTGACTTCTTGATTCCTCCAAGCATACATCCTCAGAGTGAGAATTCTTCTTTCCCCTAGATTTATTCGAGCGTCCGCTCTCCATAGTCTTCTCCACCTCTGGAACGGTACTGATGGCATCATTCTCTGGTATCGTAGAAGACAAGCTATTTTTCTCCAAATTGGCAGACGGAGAACTGTTGTTTGGAAGAAACTTACTTGCCTCCTCAACGCCTTTCTTGAAATGAAAGGCCGATTCTTTTTCACTTAAAAGTTCGGGCAACCTAAGGATGCTCACAGAAGAATCAGCAAACCCATCCGTGATAGGACTATTGTTACTATATGGGGAGCTAACTGAAGTATGGGAACTCGAAACGAAAGAAGGAACAGAGGCCCTGGGCTCACCCACATCACAACTCCATCCTGGCTTTACCGAGTCGTAACCACATAAATTGCGTTGGTCGCCAGAATCGATGGCAGAAAGATCAGCAGGACTATCGTGATTCATATCACTACAAGACATCGGGTGGCTATTCAGCGAAGCTGGATACTTTTTACCGATGACCTCGTAAAAGGACTCCTCGGCAGCCTGAAGAGCCGCGGACTCTTGGAACATGCAAGTCTTCTCTTCCACATCTTCTTCCATAAGGATATCACTTATGTACTGGAGAACTACGTCACTGAAATCACAGTCCTCGACCAACTCCTTTTCCGAGTCGACGGCGCTCAAAGACGGAGCCACTCTAGCCAGAGTCAGATCAGACGACAATGGCACAGCACCCCCCACGGAATTCCTCCCATCGTCCCCATCATCAATTTTGACCCTATTCACGAGATTATAATCCGGCAAGACCGCGGCTGCCGCATTGCTGCGCACTCTCCCATTGGCCCGGCCGTAAACATCGCCGACACTTCCATCCATCGGGCCGTAATCACCACCTACTCCACATCGTTATCCACAACAAGCTACACATCTCTCTCAACAAAGTTTCCTTTTCTTACCCAGATTCAAGAAACCCAGATACACATAAACCCAGAACTTGGCTAAACGCGAATCACCTCCTACCACTTTCCCCTGAACAAACGAAACAAACAGCGCAAGGAAATCATTAGGCAGGCAATAAATGCCCCCGCGGGCGCTTACTTTCGACACCCAGAAACGGAAATCGACACGACGACTACAAAATGACGACGACGACGGACGGAACCCGCCACGAGCTCAGAAGAGCATCGCCGCCAGGCCGAGAGACGTAATCGGAAGAGCTCTCAAGACCGAAACGCTCGAAACTTTACACAGAATTCCTTACTCCAAATCCAAAGAATTCGAATGAAAACGAAGAAGAAAGTGAAGCGGACGACTTACCTGGTTGACGAACCAGCAGATACGGCGAGAGAGAGAGAGAGAGAGAGAGAGAGAGAGAGGCGTGGAGTTTTTGATAATGCAGAAAGGTCCAATTTAAGTGGAGCGTTGACGACGGACATGAACTCGTCCGCCTCGGCCGTCCGTATCAGCTGGTGGAAAATATAGCATATAATATATTCATGTTTCGGCCTAAAAGAAAATTTTGGAATTTCGAAACTAAGAAAACAAAAGGGAAATTGAAATTTACTATTTTCCTTTCTGACTATTTCGATCACGGAAATATCGATCACAATATCTTCTCACTAGTGGTGAAAAGCGTACGATAATTCAATGATCGTTCTCATTTTTCTCATTAAAATTTCATAAATTATCATGTGTAAATTCACTTGTTGAATTACGAAACACACTAAAGAAACGATGCTTTATTTGTCACGAAATTTTTACATATTAAAAGTTCAGGCTTTATTTATGTTCCGCCCACTTCGCACGCGATGTTGAAAGGTCATTACTACCGCGTGGATCGATTCTCCTGTTCCTGCCAATTCGTCTCGTAATTCATATCCGGACGTCACCCTCTCAAATGGCTTCCATGTACGGAACAAACGCCCCTTTTCACCATTATAACATCGACATTGCCCAGAGGGTGGAGTCCGGCATGCCACCTTGAAGAAAATAAAAATACAAAAGTATAAGCTTTTCGCAAGAAAATAATCAGTAAATTGTGGTGCTTCGTGCACAAAAAGTGCGCTGCCAAGAAATTAAAATACTACAAACATCTACGTGGGAATATCTAATTGCTTTTTTTAAATTATTTATTTGCTGCAATTACTCATTTTGGAGAGAATATTTCATCAAAGCATCCCGCTAAAATTAGCATAGTTGCTAAGATGGTGATCCAGATGGTCCAGTCATGAGAATATTTTATATATTATAGATTATTATATCCAAATTCCAATTAATGAGAGCATATGTTCTCACTAGGCAAAGTAGCAGAGACACATGAAAAAGGTTCATTCATCTGCTAGCTATAGCTAGATGTTGAGACTAGCAATTAAGCATAATCTAGTTACATTTGGCAAGTACGTGCAAGGTTTATCTTCCTTAGTTACGAACTGTGTTCTCCTTGTTGACTTTTGATGTATCATTGCTAGCCTTAGTGATTTGGATGACGCCACGGTATCGATTTAACTTATGTTTTAACCAAATCGCAAAGTTTTGTGATGTGCACGCCCAGCTATAATATATCTCGATCACGGCGGGAGAGTTGTCCAATGGCCAATTTACTCCTAAATTTTATTAATTTAGCCAATTTAGTCTTAAATCTTTTAACAATTCTTTAATTGATCCATCTAACCAATTTTGACTAAAAATCATTGACATAGATGATTTTTCTTTTTTCCCCAATTTTTACTGTTCATCTTCTTCCTTCACCGATAATGTCAAACGCCGGAACCAACCATTCCATGTAAGACAAACAATACTGATCAAACTGTCATGTCAGCAATTTTCGGTCAAAATTGACGACATAGACTACATTAGAAAATCATTTAAACATTTAGAAGTAAATTGGTCAAATTGAATTGACCGCTGGACAATAAATTTATAATTTTTTTCAATCAAATGTGCTTTTGAATCTTCTAAGTTATTATGTATTTATCGCCAAATGGAAGCGAAAGCGACCATCCAAATGGACCCCCCTTTTGAATGACAAACTAACGACACTTCTGAGTGGAGTTGGGGGAAGTCATCAAAACAATAGCAGTCAATACTTCCTCTTTTTGTTGACCAAATTATTATGCCCTCGAATTGCTTACAATCATATCAAACTCTATCCGATGCTCTTGTTCCCGTTCTTGTTCTCGACATGATAAGATTGTTTGTGACACCCCTCGAAAGCTCCCGAGCCGTTAAGGTCACCACAATTCGTTTACCATTCTCTTGCTTGACCTTAAGGTCTATCAATCATGGGGGTTTATATCTTTTAGGTCAGTCCCTGCGCAATTTATATGGCGGAAGCGTATCCAACAACTTCCTTCTCTATATTCAGAAAACAGTGCACACCAACTAAACATTTTATATAAGTTAAAGCCGTACACTTTTATTTACATAACTTGATGGACATCATTAGTCGGTACATCAAAATGCCAAGGTTTTCTATACTCGGCTATATTTCAAAAGATGACCGACATCTCTTCCAACAGTCATATACTTAAAGTCCATCGATCAGTGTCGGCGTCCAAAAGTTCCTTCCTCTGTTGTCCTCCTACTCGCAACCATATACAATCACTCAGTCCATCTGCTGGTGGCGGTGGCGGCAGAGGTATCTTATCTAGTCTGAAATGTTTATCCCCAAACGGGGTGAGTACGACCACTCAGCAGTAAAAGATTCATCAAGCTATATCAAGCATTACTATTAATATCCAGATTCAAGTATGGTAGACAAAATAGGCAATCCATGAATGAGTATGCATCCAAACCATATAACTCTTCAATGCAATGATTAGTGCATTTCCAACTAATAAGATGCATCGTGTCCAGCCACACAAGTCCCGATCATGGGACTAAACTGTAATGACACGTTCCATTCAATGCCATACAATTTAGTCCCATAACCAGACCACACTCACACTTAATATAATCGTCCGTTTTATCATTCAAAAGGCTTCATCCCCCAGAGGACCAATGTTTGCATCCTTCTGGGATTCTGCACCCAACCTGGCATCAGGGAAGCCTCCGGGCATGTATTCAAAATACAACCGGGCATCCAAAGGGCATCGACTCATTCGAACCTCTGGGCATCTCGCACCTCACCTGGCATCACGAGGAATCACTGGGGACCATAGATATGGTTACCCCTAACCTTCGAGCATGCATCATAATACAACCCCTTACCCTCCAGGCATGTATTATAATACAACTGGGCATCTCGACACTCCCGAGGAAAACCACTGGGCATGTATTCATAATACAACCAGGCATCCAAAGGGCATCTACTCATTCGAACCTTTGGGCATCCCGACTCCCGGGGCATCGTTGACCCAAGGGTTCAACGGTAACAATTTAGCATTTTAATTCACAAAATATTTTCAAATGCTAAAACAAGACGTCTCATGGACCCTCTATCATATCTCAATATTGCACAAATATTTACAGCCATTACCATCATATGACATAGCCATTCGAAATACCTTCACTTTTGGATACTTTTGTAAAAATTCAAGAACAGAATAGCCCAATTTTTACAATGCACAGTTCTGGTAGAAATTTTGAAATAAATACTAAATGGACTCAGAAAATTACGAAATTTTGACACATTAACAATGAGACCTAAAGGAACAAATTTCATGCAGAACACCAAGTCAAATTTTATACACATCGAGAGTAAAAACTTCGGTATTTCTTGCTACAGTTTCTGTAAGATTTCCAGATTTAGCATTTCCGTATGAAAATCATTTCGTCGGCCAAATATTGTCCATTTATGCTAAATTTTTGATATGTCACTCTCACAGATGTGCTCTCCAACTTTTGTTAAGACTTCAAAATCAAATTTTGGCTAGAAAATTTCAGAAAAATCAAGAAATCACTGGTGGTCATGCTGTTCTTGCGAAAACAGTTTACTAGCCTAAAGAGGACTCTTCCTATACTTTGAGTTTTGGTATCCAACTTCCACAGCCAAGATTTAGAAGCACATTACACCACAATACAACCTCTTTACTTCTCAAAAATTCACCATAGCTAAATCCTTGAGTTCTCATTTCAATTTAAAAGCAAAATCCACCAGAAACTTGCTCCAATACCTTAGCCAGCTTCATCTCATTCATCACAAACAACATGCAGTTCCAAATCTCACATTTCCTCACATCTACCCCTCTTCACTAGATAAAACAGCAAGCAAAACATAGGTTGAAGAACTTCTACTTGCCTCTAACTCCTCAGTTGCAAGCAAAACAAAAATCTCGGGTTTGGCTCAATGGCGATGAAGACGAGTAGCATCGATGGTGGCGGCGCACGAGCATGACAGAGAGCAGTCCTCTCTCTCCCCTTTCCTCGCTGCTCACTCTTGCGCTCACCTCTCTCTCTCTCTCTCTCTCTCTCTCTCTTACTCGCTTGCTATTTCTCTCTTCCTTTCTTTCTCCCTATTCTGTTTTGTTCAGTCACTCTCTTCTTGTGTTACGAAGCTATTCTGCTTGCCTTCTTTTAGTTAATCAACTAACTAAATCAAAAATTCTGTAATTTGGTGGCAATAGGGGACGGTGACACCACTCATGATCGTGTCTTCACATGGGGAGTCCTCTTCCATTGTTAATGCCACTTGTTGAGTTTCATGCATAAACGGGGCCTCATCCCCTCCGGGACGTCCCCTTCGCTTGCCACGAAAGAAGAAATGTGGCTCTCTGGTCAACATAAATTTTCGTATTTGACCAGCTTTGACAAGAGAAGGAAAACATTTGCACGGTAGGTTAGTGGACATGGAGCAAGTCTCACGTAATTATATGGCCGCGCATGGCCGGATTTGTCCTCTCTTTTTTTTTTGCCTACTAAAATCAATCGACCAAAATCTTAATCTCTCACTCATTTCATATACACTTCGATAGTATAAATCGCGTAGTGTTATAAAAGTGTACACAAATCAGCGGGGTCCAAGGTAGTGCCGATGATGATGATGGTATGACAAGATTCGGTCCTCGGTGTCAATGACAAAAATCCGATAGCACTTTGTCAATCCATGACATCGGTATTTCTTTTCCATGGTCGGCTAGACGTGACTGAGATTGGTCTCACTAATGGCCTTAAGGAGACTTTGATAAATCTATAGTTTACTCAACGATCAAACTATTTCCATATGTGACTCATCGATCCAACGATGATATGGGTCAATGTCATAATCCGGCGACACTCTTATCACTTAGTCATGGACCATCATATATCTAAGGATCGTTACAAAATTTCGGATGCCACATTGTCACCTCATGGTCGGAAACTTTGAGCCCCCAACTTGCCCCCTGTTTGTCTAGTCCAAGAAAGGATTTTCATCATCCTCTACATGCATGCACGTAGCTTTCTACTCTGCATTTTCCCTCGACTTGCAGACAACGGTCTCTCCTGCATTAATCTCTTATTTACTCATGTTTTTGTCATTAAGGGTGTGTTTGTTTCGCGGAAAACGTAATGTTTTTGGAAAATGTTTTCCGGGAAACCATTTTCCAGGAAAACGTTAGTTTCATTTGTTTGGTGATACGTGACTGAAAATATTTTCTGGTATTTGGATTACATTTGAAAAATGATTGAAGGTGTAGAAGATGCTGACGAAGAGGAAGAGGAGGGAGTGAAGCCAACGGGAGCACGGGAGGGGCTAGGGTTGGAGGAGGCGGCGGTGACGAAAGGGAGGGGGTGAAGGAGAAGGAGAGAGGAGAGGAGGAGTTAGGGTTTACATCCACAAGCAAAGAAAGAAAAGAGAAAGCAAGAAAAGAAAAAAAGAAAGAAGAAAGAAAAGAAAAGATATAATAATAATAAATTCAAAATTTTTAATTAGAAATTCTTTTTAATAATAAATTTTTATTAAGCAAGGACCTTAAAATATTTTGGAAAACGTTTTTCGGTTCTTTCAAAGGAGAAATCGTTTTCTTGAATTTAAGCTTTGGAAGGAAAACATTTTCCGTTGACTAGAAAAATATTTTACGTTGACTCATTTTTTTAAATAAACCAAACGCTGAAAAATGAGAAAAACGTTTTCTCGAAAATTATTTTTCGCAAAACAAACACCCCCTAAGTGCGTGTTTGATGACCATTTTGTTCTTGGAAATAATTTTCACTCAGAAATGATTTTTTTTTTTTTAAATTATGTTTTCGGGAACAATTTCTAAATTTCGAAGATACTTGGTAACTATCCAAAATTTTTATTCTCGAGATAGAAATGTGTTTGGTAGAATTCTTAATTTTTTTTTTAATTAATACTATAATTATATTTTTCCTATTTTTCTCTTCTTCTTCCTTCTTCTTTGTGGCTGGTCACCGAGGCTTGCCTAGCCATGGCAAGGCTTGGCCTCACCCAAGCAACATGAAGTCGGTCTTGCACTGGACCGGCAAAACCTAGCCACATGCGACTAGCAAGGCCGAGGCTCGCCGTGGCTAGGCGAGCTCGGCAAGCTCACCAGACCTCGCTCTGGCCTGATGAGGCTCAGATGAGCTCACCGAACCTCACCCAGTCAATTGCCGGCCACCACCAGTGATGGGGGTGATGGCCGGCAGTGGTCGTTGACCATCCAGGAGGAAGAAGAAGAATAGAGAGGGAGAAGACAAGAAAAGAAAAGAAAAAGTCGGGTTTGATTCTTGAAATTAATCTCAGGAACAAGAAATTATTTTTTTCACCCGTGATTCTATTCCAAATCTATTCTCGAGAACAAAAAATTTACTAAACGGATTTCCATTTTCTTTTTTATTCCGTGGAACAAAAGAATGGAACCAATTGGTTCCCGGGAGTGTTACCAAATAGGTCATAAGTGACCACTTTTCGTGCCTTCAACGCAGGAAAAAACGAGGTTGTTTCTGTGCTTTGAATTGTCGCTTCGATCTTGTGATGCTCGATTAGAGTGTTGGAAATGGCCTAACTAGGGTTATGAAGATTCTTTCACACTAACTCATTAAGCTAAGCATATTAATCGCTTCAAAAATCACGAGCACATGATCATCTTCCATTCGATGGTACCCATCGGAATGTCAAAAAGAAATGTTTACAAAGCACTCTATCATGTGCATCACAAAATGATTGACCATCAACTGTGGTTTAGGACTGTGTTTTCCTCTACCTTCTAATCAATGCGTCACAAAATGAGGCACCGCCTACATTTTTGTATTTAATTAAGTTTTGTTAGGATTTGCCGCACAAATACAAATACAAAAAATAATAATAAAAATAAGAATAAGAATAATAGAGAGTAAAAGTGAGAAAGAAAATTCGGCACACAAGGTTTTATCCTGATTCACCCTTAAATTAGGACTACGTCCAATTGAGGATTTCACTATAATCAGCACTTAGCACCTTTTTACATCTACCAATTACAAGAGAAAAAAAAAAATATATATAATATATATATATATATATATATGTATATAATTTAGCCCAAATCTAAACTACTAATAAAATATGAGCTCATCCTTTAGAGTCACCAAGACTATGCTCCTATATAGTGGATGGAGAGTATGGACCACACCCCAAAATTCTCTCACTTGGTGAATACTCCACATGCTTCTTTAAATCCAATACAATTGTACACCATTTAAAATTTTCTGCCCTTATTACCTTAGTAAAAAAATCTGCACTATTCACTTTTTGTCATTTTCTCCAATACTATAGTTTTTTGTTCCACTTTCTTGCAAATGAAGTGATATTGAATGCTGATGTGCTTTGTTCTTGCGTGAAATCTAGGATTCTAAGGCAAGAATATAGCACTCTGACTATCAAATCTAGATTTCACTTCTCCTAGTGTAAGCCAAGTTCTTTACATAATCTATGCATCCAAATTACTTCATTAACAACATGATTAAGGGTTATGTACTCTACCTCAGTAGAAGGTAAAGCAACTATGCTCTATCTCTTGCTTGTCCAACTCACAGTTCCTTTGAATAAAGAAACAACATCTCCATCAGCTCACCTCCTACTATCAATGTCGCCTCGCCAATCAGCATCCACAAAACACTTAAGTTCTAATGCTTGTCATTCCTTTGAGTTTTTCATGCCTTCATAACATAACTTAAAGTTAGATGTACTGTGAATGTAACAAAGCACCCACATTGCTACCATCTAATGCTCTTTTCTTGAATTGGACATATATCTGCTTAATACTTCCATTACTTGAGCAATATCTAGACAAGTATATACGATTGCATACGAGGCTGCTACCTTCTCTTCAGTTTCCTCTTCAGTCTTAGGACACTAGAGTATTGATAATTTAGAACTAATGAACATAAGGATCTTCACTAGTTTGCAGCCTATCATGTTGAATTTCTTCAATACACTTTCAACACATCTCTTTTGACTTAACCATAATTTTCCATTCTCACGCTGTCGCGACCTAATTTTTCTGGGTGCACCACCTAGAGTTTTAGGTTAATGGACTGCTAAGCCTAGATTTAGCTCGGGCCCTCCTAGACCCATACCAATTCGCGACTTAGGGTTCAAGTTTTTAAACATGCAGATGAATTTTATCTAGGAGTCGCCACTAATCATTTTCCGGTAGGCTGATTAGACACCTAAGTAAAATAACGGAAGAATTATTTTACTTCTACGAACCAGAGACTAAGGGTACGGGGACTTGGTTACATTAGACTTCTCTAATGCCCTTTCGGTACCATTCCTTTTTATTTTTTGAAAATGTTTTATGCAGGCGGCTGATTTATTTTAACCTAAATTACTATCATGCAAATGTGGCGACCACACGGGTGCTCATCCATTATTAAAACATTCAAATAAATAAATTGCATCACACAAAGCAAGCAATCATTTTTTTTGGGTTTTCTTCGAAAATTAGAAAAATGCATTTCTTAACTAAATGACTTAATCTTATTAATATGCAAATTCTAATTAAATGAGCCTATTATGCAAACTAGTTATTATGCACCTCATGACCTAACTTCACTAATGAACAAATTCTGATTAAATGATCCTATTATGCAAACTAGTTAACATGCACTTAGTATTTTTGTATTTTTTTTTATTGAAATTCAGAATTAATAAAAATCCTAATTGAATTATCTAAAATGAATAATTTTCCAATTCACGTTTGGGATTAATTTGAATTAACCCTATTTTGACTTAGAAAACTATTTTTTATTTTTAAATGACAACTTTTTCTACAATTATAAAAGAAATTATCTAGGTCCAATCCTTATCTATTTGAAAAAAAGGTTTCGAGGAATATAATCCTAAAAAAACAATCCTAATTTACTAAACCTAAAAATGCAATTGTGATTTACTAAGCCTAAAAATGCAATTGTGATTTACTAAGCCTAAAAATGCAAGTTAATTTACTAAATCTTACATAGCTAATTTACTAAACCTACATGTCTAATTTAAATCTATATATCTAAATTACTAAACTATGTGCTCATGATTTACTAAACCTAAAAAATGCAATTTAATTTATTAAACCTAAGACAGGGCTAATGCAAGATTTTGATTTTTTTTTTTTTTTTTTTTTTAGTTTTTAGTGTTTTTCCAAGATAAACAATTATCAAATAAGCATAATGTCTAAACAATTCGAGATATTCAACCAATAAAGAATTAAAATAATCGAAAAAATAACCCGTTGTCTCACGGGCCAAATTAACGATTATTTTTAACCCTAAATATCACGACGAAGATATTCAAAATAATTAAAAATCTAATCCGAAGTCTTTCGGATCAAATTAATAATTATATTGATTGCAATTAAAATACTATCAACAAAACCCCAAAAATTAATATAATTAAAAAAATGACCCGATGTCTCTCGGGTCAAATTAGTAATTACAATAATTTTGGGAAAATTCCTACTGAGAATGCCCGCAATATCCATAACCTAAAAACCACCTTACAAATTCAAAATTAAACAATAATAACAAAACTAATTGAAAATAAAGTAAAATAACATAAAATAAAAATAAAGAAAAGAAAAAACAAACAACCTAAGGAAAATGGGGGTCAGCAAACGTCGGCGCCGGGCAGGGGTCGCCGTCGGTTGGAGCTCCGGCGAAAGGCGGCAACCAGTGTGCAGGGTCGCGGGTGGCAGATCGGCGACGAGAGGCATCTCGGGGACGGCTCGGGATCTGGGCGCGGGGGGTGTCGGGTCGATGGCGTCGATCGATGGCGGAGGCGAGCAGTGGCGGTGCGGGCTCTGGTGGCGTCGGATCGCGGCAGGGACAGCGCGCGACGTCAGGCGGAGGCGAGCCGGGGCGGTGCGGGCTCTGGTGGCGTCGGATCGCAGCAAGGACAGCGCGCGACGTCAGGCGGAGGCGAGCCTGGGCACCTGGGTCGCGGCTGCTGTAGGAGATCTGAAATCTGCCGGCGTCGGAGCTGGATCGCGACGACAGGGGGTGAGGCAGGGGTTTGATGCGTTCCGGCGAGGCGGATCTGGGCAGATGCAGGCCAATCTGGAACAACGACGTCGGGGAGCAGCTCCGGTGCGGCAGATCGGGGTTGATGCGGCAAATGCGACGGCGGGGCAGCAGAAACGTTAGATCGTCACCGGATCTGGGAGTTGCAGGCGACGGGACCGATCTGCTGGGTCTACAGGCGCCGGGGCTCGCGAACGGAGATGCGGCAGCGGCACGTCGAGAGGCGCGAGCTTCGGGAGTCGGGGCTCGCGGTCGGGGATACGGTGCCGGTGCGGCGCCGGCGGGGTCGGGGGGCCCTCGGGGAAGATGAACAGTCCCCCGATTAGGGTTTCGCCCCTTTTTTTTTTTTTTTTACTTTTGCTCTTTCTTACGTCACTCACTTTTCACCTTTTACTTTTTTTTATGTTCTCTTTTACCCAACCGAAAAGAACCCTCTTTTGCTCCAAATTTTTTTCGAAATTCCCCCTTTGAATTTTCTCTGAAAAAATTTCGAATCCTCCCCCTCTTTCATGAAAAATGAGCCTCTCTTTTATAGTGATTCAAAACAGAACTTTCTTCACATGGCGTTTTCCGGAGTTACCATTTCTTGTCACATTAAATCAAATTTGTATGATTTGGAATCGCCAATTCAGTCTTTGCCATTTTCACTGATTTCAAAATCGTTCTTTGCATCCTGACATCCATCTAATTTCAATTTTCCTTGCATAATTCAATCAAATCAATTTCCCCATTTTTCCCATTTTTTCATTTATTTGTCCAAAATGCAAATTTTATTTTTCTAAAATTAAGTGTCAACACACGCTCTCTTTTAATCTACATGCCCAAGATGAGGTTTGATGGGCCTAGATCTTTCATCTCAAACTGTTTTGCCAATAGTCTTTTCACAGTGCTAATTATTTTCATATTATTCCCAACTAGTAGCATATCGTCAACATATAAGTTTAAGAAAACAAATTCATCATCAAACCTTTTCATGTAGCCATAATGATTAGCATCATAACGAACAAAGCCAAATTTAAAGACATATGAGTCGAATTTTTTATACCACATCCTTGGAGATTGTTTTAGGCCATATAAAGGCTTGTTTAGTTTGCAAACAAAGTCTTCTTTTCCTCTGACCACAAACCCTTTTGGTTGTTTTATGAAAATATCCTCCTTCAAATCACCATGAAGGATTGCCGTTTTCACATCAAGCTGCTCTATATCCAAATTGTATGTAGCTGCTAAAGATACAACAAGTTTTATGGAATTTAATTTTTCTTGAACACCCACTTGTAATCGATTGCCTTTCGATCTGTAGATAATTTTACTAGACTCTACATTCCGTTTTTATTAAGTGAGTCCATCTCATCTTCCATGGTTTTCCCCCACTATTTGGCATTCTCCGCACTTCTTGCTTCCTTGTTAGTACTTGAATCATCACTTGTAATAATCAGAGCACAATTTTCATTATTAGCAAATAAGGTATACTTCTTAGGTGGAATTCTCAGCTGTGTATACCTTTTTAAGACCGGTTCAGGTGGTGCTTCATCATCAAATTCAATTTCAGAATCTACTATATCATCCAATATGATTTGTTGTAGATTCTCTGAATACGACATCTCTATTATAGATAATACTTTTAGTATAAGAATTCTACAGCTTATACCTTTTAACACCATCCTTATACCCAATGAATATGCATTTCTCTTACTTGCTATCAAGTTTGTTGCCCCTCTCCTTTGGCACATGCACCTATGCTTCACAACCAAATACCCTAATATCAGGTATATCCAGCCTTTTTTCCGAATAATGTCTCAAAGGGTGTCTGATCCTTCAAGGCTAATGTGGGGGATTTGTTTTTCAGATAACATGCAGTAGTCATTGCTTCTACCCAAAATTTAGATGTTGAGCCTACACCACTTAACATGCTTTTTCCATGAGAGACTGATAAAGCCTCTCCATTACCCCCATTTTGCTGAGGTAAATATGGTGTTGTTTTTTCCCTTGCAATGCCATTGGTCACACGAAATTTATTAAATTTCGCTGAACAAAATTCTTCCCTATTGTCAGTTCGCAAAACTTTAATTTTTCTATCATATTGATTTCCCACCAAAGCTTTGAACTCATGAAATTTTTCAAATACATCATCTTTTCTTTGCAAGAGATATATCCACACATATCTGGAATAATCATTAATAAAAGAAACATAATACCTTGATTTTCCAAACGATGCTATAGATGTAGGACCAACGACGTCACTATGGATTAGATCTAGAATTCCTTTAGCTCTTTCTCCTTATAGATTCAAAAGATACTCGATTTTGTTTTCCATGTAGACAATGTTCACAAAATTCGAAACCCATAGAATAGCTTGAGATTCCAACCCCCATCTTCTTCGAGGTAAGGGTCATCAACCCTTTCTCACCGATATGACCCAATCTTCGATGCCATAACATTGAAGGATCTTCTTCCACCTGCTTTGAGATATAATTCTCACCACTGATCACCATGCTTCCTAATAATTTTTGTAGTTTTCCATATCGTTCACCTTTGGCGATCACCATAGATCCAAGATTTAGCTTGGATGAATACTTATTACTAGTGAAAGTAATGCCAACATCTGCCATGGTTCCCACAGAAAGAAGATTCCTAATAAGACCAGGAATGTGCATCACATCTGAATAATTCTTGATTGTCCCATCTTTCATCTTTAGTTTCACCTTTTCGCGACCAACATATCAAGTATCATATCATCTCCTATTCGCACTATACTCCTTGATATGGTTCATAACCGCATAACCAATCTCTATGGGGCGTCATGTAAAAAGACACTCCAATATCAATTATCCATGTACTATGGTCATTCTGCGATGAATTGCAGACAAGATACATATCTCCTGAGTTGTTGTCATCATCCTTCTTTGCATTCGATGTATCATCTCGCTTCTCTAGACCCACTCTTTTGCTTTTGTAATCTTTCAAGTGTCCAAGCTTGTTGCACTCTCAACACGTTATTTCATATCAATCTCGGCTTTTAGATCTTTCTTTAGGCTTATTCTTGCCACCAAATCTAGATTTGGGTTGTTCACTATTTCTTTCTCTTACAAAAAGAGCCTCTTGTGTTGCATTATCAGAACATGTTCTCCTCATCTCCTCAGACAATACAGTAGTTACAATGCGCTCAAAGGATAATGCACTAACTCCAGTGCCAATACAGACAATTATATGTTCCCATGAATTCGACAGTGAACACAACAAAGTACATGCTTTATCTTCTTCATCTAGATAGACATCAATTGATGCAAGTTGCCCATAAATAGTATTAAACTCGTTTAATTGTGTAGAAAAAGAATCACCTCTACTCATCCGAAGATTGTATAGTTGCTTCCACAAAAAAAGTTTGTTCACAAGCAACTTGCTTTGATGAAGGTTTCCTAGCTTTGTCCAGAGATCTTTTGCCATATTGTAAGAAGTCATGTTTATTAGGATGTTATCAGCAAGACATAGCCAGATCAGGTCTCGCACCCTTTGATCGCGAATATTCCATTTCTTCAATTCAATAGATGTGGATTCCTTTACCTCATCCTCCTTCGACTTCCCCTCGGATTTTTCCTCAGATTTATCTTCTTTGATCATGCACCATAGATCTCTATCCACAAGCAGAGCCTCCATATTAAATTTCCATAAATAGAAACCCTTTCCTTTGAATTTCTCCACTTTAATCCACGATTGACCAGACGATGACATCTTCCCAAGATTTGATTTTTTCGGATCTCTCTATACCGAGAAATCCTAACCTCAAACTTGGCTCTGATACTAGATGTTAGGATTCACCACACAATCACAAAATAATAGAGTAAAAATGAGAAAGAGAATTTGAGATGCAAGGTTTTATCTTGGTTCACCCTTAAATTAAGGTCACGTCTAATTGAGGATTTCATTATAATTAGCACCTCACACTTCTCTATTATATCTCTCAATTACAAGGGAAAAAATAAGAATATATATTCAAACAAGATATATATATATATATATATATGTATATTAGTAGTTATTCATGAGTCCAAACTCAATTACCAACAAAATATAAGAAGAGAATTTATATCTAGATAGAATATATATACACACTCATATATACATACATATATATATATATATATATATATATATATATATATAGCTATTCATGAATCCAAAATTAAGTTATCAATAAAATATTAGTTCATCCTCTTGAGTCGCGGGGTATTGCTCTTACACAATTAATGGGGAGTATGAACCTTATCTTAACAAGTTTAACTTCCATAATTTAGGACTTGATAATAGATGATTATTGTTGGAAAAATTTCATTAGATGGGGGACAGAAAAATAGCCGAATAACTAATCGTACTTTTCTTTTTTTTTCTTTTTTTTTTTTCGGGGGAGGTGGGGTTTCGAAGGTTTAGCGTACTTCAACGGGTCAAATTTGGACATCATGCAATAATTTCAGAGGAAGTGGTATGACACCCGACACAAGTTGATTCCAAGACATCAAACAGAGACAATTCGCGCTTTGGCATGATGAAATCAATTGATTATTCGGCGACTATTGGAAATCTTCTCATTGCAAGTGGAGGTTTTAAATCCGAAGAGGACCACACCCAGGCTCCAGTCGTTTCCAGATTTCCTCCAAATCGACCCAAAAAGAAGAGACTCATTTTGAACCCGTTCTGTATTCGATCCGACCCGTTCCTCTTTTTCCCCCCTTAATTCGAGACAGACGCCTGCAATTTACTCCATATCCTTTCAAAATTTAGCGAAGAAGGTCTTTATCATTAATTCGATGCAATATATATTTCCCTCCTAAACCTGCGACCCTCGACATGCTTTGGATCATTTGAATCACCATCGATAGCGTGTGGAGATGCAAAGTACTAACTAAAAGGATTTGGAACTCGATACCGAAATGGTGAATTTTGGATGCACATTAACTATTTGCTTGAAGTTGTAGCGTCGCTACATAAAGCGAAATTTAGGGCACTGTATCAAACCAGTAGTCATGGCTCGGCAGGGCTGCCGCCACTCACATGCGAAGGAATTTTGCACTTTCATGAGATGCAACTAGAAACGGTGGGCCTTGACCCCGTTCTTACAGCTCGAAGGCTCCTCAAGCAGTGAAGAGTGGACTGTGTATTTTGACCCAACTTAATGAAATGAAAGATGGCTCGCCATGTTAAAAGCGTTGGGTGCAGATAGGGCATTTAGGGGAGTCGACAACATCACCGTCATTTGCTCAGAGCTGCATTCGAATAGCGTATTTTGAGTCGCATTAGCTTTTTTTTTTTCCGTTTCTTTTAAAAGAGAGGTTAAATTCTCCATAAACACATATAAATGTATCCCATGCACGGTATGCGCGGATAATTATCCAATGATATTAACAAACCAAGCACTCGTCATTAGTCTTCATTCAATTTCCATCATTCATTTAGATTTATTCTCCGTTACATTAGGTGAGTGTTCCGATATCACAAGATCTTTCGGGACGTCGGTTTTTAATTGAAATTGTTGAGAAACTAATATCATATGGAGTAATTTATAGACCTTATAACCCTCCACATGTTTTGGATCATTTGAATGTCACCATCGATAGTGCATGAAGATGCGAAGTACTAACTAAAAGGATTTGGAACTCGGTGCCGAAATGGTGAATTTTGGATGCACATCAACTATTTGCTTGAAGTTGTAGCGTCGCTACATCGAGGGAAATCTGGGGCACCGTATTAAACCAGAAGTCATAGCTCGGCAGGGCTGCCGCCACTCACATGCGAAGGAATTTTGCACTTTCATGAGATGCAATTAGAAATGGTGGGCCTTGACCTCGTTCTTACAGCTCGAAGGCTCATCAAGCAGTGAAGAATGGACTGTGTATTTTGGCCCAACTTAACGAAACGAAAGATGGCTCGCCATGCTAAAAGCGTTGGGTGTAGATAGGGCATTTAGGGGAGCCGACAACATCAACGTCATTTGCTCAGAGCTGCATTCGGATAACGTATTTTGAGTCGCATTAGTTTTTTCTTTTTTTTTTTTTCCTTTTCTTTTAAAAGAGAGGCTAAATTCTCCATAAACACATATAAATGTATCACATGCACAGTATGCGCGGATAATTATCCAATGATATTAACAAACCAAGCACTCGTCATCAATCTTCATTCAATTTTCACCATTCATTTAGATATAATCTCCGTTACATTAGGTGAGTGTTCCGATATCACAAGATCTTTGGGGACATCGGTTCTTAATTGAAATTGTTGAGAAACTAATATCATATGGAGTAATCTATAGACCTTATAACCCTTGACGAGGAGATGCAAAGTCGACCTTGGGAATTTGATTTCCTGTGTCGCTTTTCAAGCTTTTGTCATTTGATCAGGAAAAATGTGCATAGGTTGATGCATCCCAGCGACATTTCGGAGACTTTCTTCATTCGCCGAGCGCTCCCGTGTTGCGTCAATTTGCTTCCCTCCGAATCAATCTCCGGGAGAAAAGACACAAGGGTAGCTCCAGGTCTTGACCGCAAGATACCCACCTCTGCACATGATGCACGCATTCTAATAATAGCTACTGGATTTCTGTATATCCTCCGATTGCCAGTGCTATGTAGAAGTCGAGTTAGCAGAACATGAATTCTCATAGATGAATAATCTCCATCGTTAGAATGGCGATGACGCGACAGAACATGTCGCCACTGCGCCTCGAGAATGTAGTGTGATCATAAGAACAGAATTCGCCACATCATCTCAAGCTATCGGACCATTTCTCTGTCCACCTGATTCAGAAGAACATAATTCGGCACATAAATGTTTCTGTTATCAATTTCAAAGTCAGTAGCATCAAATCATATATACTTATGCAGCAGGATGCAAATGGCAAATGCACAAATCCGGCATGATGAAGAGATTTCGGATGATGACAAGAGGGAGTAACTTAGATGACTAGAAATCCCAAATTATGTAGAATCAAAACCAGACTCACCATAAGAAAAACTTCTTGTCCTATCATCTTCATGCCTTGGGTGAATATGTATTGGTGGAAGGTCCCCATGTTGAGAACGCATTAACAATTCGGCCCTTCCATCCTAGCAGAAGCCACTGACCATCTTCATCAACGACAAAGTCCTTATGGTAGTAAGATTTCACTCTGTCCTTTGCCTTCTCCACGATCTCCTCATTCAATGGAAGTGGCGTAAACCCTCCCCTCGTGATCCGCACCTGCCACCGTTTGTAGGTCTCTGGCCTTTCAATCCTCTCTGAGCCTTCGCATGCAATGACATTCATGGCTTCCCATCCAAATAACTCTTTCTCAATCAGGATCCTCTCTGGAATGTCCCGGGGAATATTCATATCAAGCATATCAAAGATGGTAGAGAAGTGAAAAAGAGCCTCTCGAAACCGGGGGATAAAGAAGGGGGCAGTATGGGCCCCGTTTATAACTCCAAGGATAAAGACCACTGGGTTCATCTTCCTCATTAGATTCACAACAGTATCTCTTGGACTCTCAGTCACCACTGTCTGATCAGGTAGGTTCTTTAATCTGACCATACAGTTCACCACCAGGACCTCATCTTTATCAATCCTAAGATCCTCTAGTTGGATAGTGTCCCACCTCTGTGCTATAGCATTGAACTCAAATGGCACGCCGAAAGTCTTCGCATAGTTCTTCAGGCGGCGCCCTGTCTCCTCCACCCTTTCAGCTGGCTTGAATCCCGGCTGTGGAAAATCGATTCCAGTTATCCGAATTTTAGGAGGTCCACCAGGTCGTGACGAGAGACTTTTTATGAGGCCAGGCCATTGGAAACCATAGAGGATGCCAAAATCAATGATGTGCAGCCTGGTTGCATTTTCAGCTACATTCATTATTGTCTTGTGTGAGAAGAAGTTCGCGATCTTCGGATATGGACATGCAGCAAGGAGTAGGCGATGAGCTTTCAAGACAGAGGCAGCTGATGTTGGTTTAGACATGATGCCAGTGTAAATCTGAGTTCCGGAACAGGCTAGTCGTGCCTCAAGACCGTTAGCAAAGTAGCGTGCCATCCTTTGCATTCCATCACCAGTGGGAGATGAGTGCTGTCTTATCTGTTTGAGCATCTCATTCGCACTTCTCCTGTCATCTACTGCGACAGACTGCGCACAGAGAGTCAGCAGCGTTCTCAGATCAACAATGTCTTTTTCCCGTCCCTGCTTCTTAACTCGGCCCTTTTTCCCCTTCGACCCTTTTGTTTGTCCGTCCTGCTGCGCCCTTTGCAACTCTTCACGAAGTGGATCATCTTTCCCACAGCTAAGCAATACTGCATCAAACATATCTGAACTCACAGGTGATTCAGTAGAAAGTGACGAATGCTTGTGACTTCTTGATTCCTCCAAGCATACATCCTCAGAGGGAGGATTCTTCTTTCCCCTAGATTTATTCGAGCGTCCGCTCCCCATAGTCTTCTCCAGCTCTGGAACGGTACTGATGGCATCATTCTCTGGTATCGTAGAAAAGCTATTTTTCTCCAAATTGGCAGACGGAGAACTGTTGTTTGGAAGAAACTTACTTGCCTCCTCAACGCCTTTCTTGAAATGAAAGGCCGATTCTTTTTCACTTAAAAGTTCGGGCAACCTAAGGATGCTCACAGAAGAATCAGCAAACCCATCCGTGATAGGACTATTGCTACTATATGGGGAGCTAACTGAAGTATGGGAACTCGAAACGAAAGAAGGAACAGAGGCCCTGGGCTCACCCACATCACAACTCCATCCTGGCTTTACCAAGTCGTAACCACAAAAATTGCGTTGGTCGCCAGAATCGATGGCAGAAAGATCGGCAGGACTATCGTGATTCATATCACTAGATATCGGGTGGCTATTCAGCGAAGCTGGATACTTTTTACCGATGACCTCGTAGAAGGACTCCTCGGCAGCCTGAAGAGCCGCGGACTCTTGGAACATGCAAGTCTTCTCTTCCACATCTTCTTCCATAAGGATATCACTGATGTACTGGAGAACTACGTCACTGAAATCACAGTCCTCGACCAACTCCTTTTCCGAGTCGACGGCGCTCAAAGACGGAAACACTCTAGCCAGGGTCATATCAGACGACAACGGCACAGCACCCCCCACGGAATTCCTCCCATCGTCCCCATCGTCAATTTTGAGCCTATTCACGAGATTATAATCCGGCAAGACCGCGGCTGCCGCATCGCCGTGCACTCTTCCATTGCCCCGGCCGTAAACATCGCCGACACTTCCATCCATCGGGCCGTAATCACCACCTACTCCACATTGTTATCCACAACAAGCTACACATGTCTCTCCACAAAGCTTCCTTTTCTTACCCAGATTCAAGAAACCCAGATACACATAAACCCAGAACTTGGCTAAACGCGAGTCACCTCCTACCACTTTCCCCTGAACAAACGAAACAAACAGAGCAAGGAAATCTTTAGGCAGGCAATAAATGCCCCCGCGGGCGCTTACTTTCGACACCCAGAAACGGAAATCGACAAGACGACTACAAAATGACGACGACGGCGGACGGAACCCGCCACGAGCTCAGAAGAGCATCGCCGCCAGGCCGAGAGACGTAATCGGAAGAGCTCTCAAGATCGAAACGCTCGAAACTTTACACAGAATTCCTCACTCCAAATCCCAAGAATTCGAATGAAAACGAAGAAGAAAGTGAAGCCGACGACTTACCTGGTTGACGAACCAGCAAATCCGGCGAGAGAGAAAGAGAGAGAGGCGTTGAGTTTTTGATGATGCAGAAAGGTCCGATTTAAGCGGAGCACTGACGACGGACATGAACTCGTCCAACCTCGGCCGTCCGTATCAGCTGGTGGAAAATATAGCATATAATATATTCATGTTTCGGCCTAAAAAAAATTTTGGAATTTCGAAACCAAGAAAACAAAAGGGAAATTGGAATTTACTAGCTATTTCGATTATGGAAATACCGATCACAATATCTTTTCACTCGTGGTGAAAAGCGTATGATAATTTAATGATCGTTCCCATTTTTCTCATTAAAATCCCGTAAATTACCATGCATGAGATTCACGTGTTCAATCATGAAACATGCCAAGAAAGCGACGCTTTATTTGTCATGAAATTTTCACATATTAAAAGTTGAGGATTTATTTATGATCCGCTCACTTCGCATGCGATGTTGAAAGGTCATACTACCGCGTGGATCAATTCTCGGGAGAATTACCAAAAAAGTCACTAAACTTATTACATTGTCTTGCCAATTCGTCCTAAACCTTTTTTTTTTTTTTTAGGTCCAATTTAGTCCTAAACCTTTTATAATTGTGCCAATTCAGTCCATCCGCCCAAAATTGACCGGCCAGCGCGTGGACGCCGGTGGGGGACAACCGGCCGGCGAGGTAATTTTTAATATTTTTAATATTTTTTTTTCGAATTTTGAAATATTTTTTAAAAAAATTTTAAATTTTTTTTTTTTGGTCTTCTTCTCCTTCCTCTGGCCGGCGAAGCTGACCTCGTCGGCCAGCCTCGCCGACCACCGGAGAGGCTTGCCCGCCCGGCCAGGCGGAGGCGAGCCTCGCCCGGCGACGATGAGGCGGCCGTCGCCGGATCTGGAGAGGCTTGACCTCGCCATGGCTAGGCGAGGCCGAGCCTCGCCGGATCTAGCGACGACCACCTCGTCGGCCACCGGCGAGGGCGAGGGTTGACCTTGCCCGGTGGCCGGCGAGGCCGCCGTCGCCATCGCCGCCCTCGCCGCCTCCCACGTCCCCTCGATCGTTGGCACGATCTCCCCCTCCGAGCTCAAGCGGCCCTCCCCGGCCGTGACCGTCGCCAAAACCCTATTCCAGTTCCTCTGGACAGACGAGGACGAGATCGAGATCGAGCTCCTCCGCGGGTTCCTCGACTACCCCACGCAGCGCGGTGGGGCCTCGCCCTCACCGGTGGCCGACGAGGGCCGAGCTTGCCGGATCTGGCGAAGCTCGGCCTCGCCCAGTGATGGCGAGGCGGCCGTTGCTAGATCTAGGGAGGCTCGGCCTCGCCCGGCCATGGTGAGGTCGAGCCTCGCCCGGTTTGGCGACGGCCGCCTCGCCGTCGGCCGGGCGAGGCTCGCCTCCGCCGGTGGTCGGCGGGGCGAGCCTCGCCGGTGGCCGACGAGGTCGGCCTCGCCGGCCCTCACCTCTAGCCGGCGTCGGCCGGCCGAGGAAAGGAGAAGAAGACAAAAAAAAAAAAACAAATTAAAATTTTTTAAAAAATATTTAAAAATTCGAAAAAAAATATAAAAACTATTAAAAATTACCTCGCCGGCTAGTTGTCCCCCGCCGGCGTCCACGTTAGCGCCCGGTCGGCCAATTTTAGCCGGATGGACTGAATTGGCATAATTATAGAAGGTTTATGACTAAATTGGATAAAAAAAAGGTTTAGAATTGAATTGGCACAATTGCAATAGGTTTACGACTTTTTTGGTAATTCTCCATCAATTCTCCTGCTCCTGCCAATTCATCTCGTAATTCGATTTCGGACGTCGCCCTCTCAATTGGCTTCCATGTACGGAACGAACGCCCCTTTTCACCATTGTAACATCGACATTGCCCAAAGGGTGGAGTCCGACATGCCACCTTGAAGAAAATAAAAATAGAAAAATACAAGCTTTTCGCAAGAAAATAATCAGTAAATTGTGGTGCTTCGTGCACAAAAAGTGCGCTGACAAGAAATTAAAATACTACAAACATCTGTGGGAATATCTAATTGCTTTTTTTAAAAAATTATTTATTTACTGCACTTTCTCATTTTGGAGAGAATATTTCATCAAAGCATCCCGCTAAAGTGAGCATAGTTGATAAGATGGTAATCTAGATGAGAGCATATGTTCTCATGCGAATATTTCATGCGAATATTTTATACGTTATAGATTATTATATCCAAATTCCAATTAATGAGAGCATATGTTCTCATTAGGCAAAGTAGCATAGACATATGAAAAAGGTTCATTCATCTACTAGCTATAGCTAGATGTTGAGAGTAGCAATTAAGCATGATCTAGTTACATTTGGCAAGTACGTGCAAGGTTTATCTTCCTTAGTTCCGAACCATGTTCTCCTTGCCGACTTCCGATGTATCATTGATAGCGTTAATGATTCGGATGACGCCATGGTGTCGATTTAACTTATGTTTTATCCAAATCGAAAAGTTCTATGATGTGTATGCCTAGCTATAATATATCTCGATCATAGAGGGAGAGTTGTCCAATAAGTTTAAACCTATTCTACAATGGCCAATTTATTCCTAAATTTTTTAATTTGATCAATTTAATCTTAAATCTTTTAACAATTCTTTAATTGATCCATTTGACCAATTTTGACTAACAATTGTTGACATTTATGATTTTTCTTTTTCTTTTTCCCCACATTCTACTGTTCATCTTCTTCCTTCGCCGATCATGTCAACGCTAGAACCAACCATTCCATGTAAGACAAACAATATTGATCAAACTATCATGTTAGCAATTTTTGGTCAAAATTAATGACATAGACTACTTTAGAAAATCATTTACACATATAGAAGTAAGCTGGTCAAATTGAATTGACAGCTGGACAATATAATTATAATATTTTAGATAATTTGTTTCCATCAAATGTGCTTTTGAATCTTCTAAGTCTCTGACCAAAAAAAAAAAAAAAAAAAACTCTCTTCCAAGTCATTATGTATTTATCGCCAAATGGAAGCGAAAGCGACCATCCAAATGGACCACCCTTTCGAATGACAAACTATCAGCACTTTTGACTGGAGTTGGGGGAAGTCATCAAAACAACGGCAATCAACACTTCCTCTTTCCTTTGACCAAATTATTATGCCCTCGAATTGCTTACGATCATATCAGACTCTCGTTCTCGTTCTCGTTCTCGAGATGACAAGATTGTCACCTCATGGTCGGAAACTTTGAGCCTCCAACTTGCCCCCTATTTGTCTGGTCCGAGAAAGGATTTTCATCATCCTCTGGACCTGGACTTAGAACCAGGGAAGACGGAGTCAATTTTCTGCAAGTATGTATTCCACAGTGGGCGAACAACTCCCGTTCAAGCCCTTCAAGGACAGCATTTTAGCAAAAAACCACTCAGCCCTTTAGTTCAGAGCCTAGAGACACTCAAAGATGCCAGGATGGAAACATTTCTAACCTACTCAAGTTGCATTTTTTGGATGATCCTACCAAGCTGGAGAAGAAGAGGAGTTTAGAAAGCCATAAGAGGTTTTTCACAAAACGCTTACTTTACTTTCAGGGACTCTGCCCAACACAATACACCCTCTTTGCCTTATATAGACAATAAGAGGTCACAAACAGACAAGGACCAAACATCATAGGTCCGGAAATAGAATAAAGGCACCGGAAATTTCCGGGAGGGAATTATTTGCACACTATGAATAATACGTGTTCTGTAAACATTATATTCTCTAGCCTAGTGCTACAATAAAAGTGAACAGTAACTTACTACAGTGAAATTGTACGGACAACGACTTTTTAGCGGTCTCGCCCGTCACAAGCATTGTAGTCATAGCTGTACATTGTTGCAAAGATATGTTCCTCATATTTCTGTTCAAGAGCTTCAAGATTTTTTGGCGAAAGGATCTGATTTGGATGATATGATGAGGATGCTTCTTCATGTGCCCAGTTCACATTGTCATCTTTTGTAGTGTTGACAGGAATCCTTGGCTGAGGCCAATTGGCTAGTTGTGCATAAAAGGATGTGTTCATGCTTTGAGAAGAGGACAAAGGTCCTTGATCATAGGGATCTTGGGAAAGAGGACCTTCCCATCTAGCGTAGGGGTCCTGAGTTGATTGGACAATGTCATCTGCATCTGTCATTTCATGCTCCTGGGATGACGCAGCTTCTCTGAATTCATTGAGTGCTTCTTTAGTTTATGATGCTAGGTCATAATGATCTCATGCAGTAGGTACATTATAGTTCCAGACATCTTCAGGAATGGTTTTATTTTCTTGACAAAGAATTCTCTGGAGTTCTCGGTACTGGTGTTCACAACATCTGACAAGTCCTGGATAAGATTTGTGAATTCGAGCTTCTCTGCTGTCCAAGTGAGGTTTATAGGATGTGATTCCTATAATCTGTGGAGCACTGATTATGTTACCATTATTTTTGAAAAAATGCCATGGACATTTGAAAAACAAGATGGTATGGACTTTAGGATTTGGCGTCATGGTTCTTAGTTTTTTCTCCAAAAGATGTTTCCAGTGAGTAGGAGGATAGAAACAATTGAGAAAGTCTAAGAGATTCTTATCACTTTCTTTTTCAACATTGCTTTTGCCGAGTAAGAATATCCTTGTGAGGTTGGCAATGAATCTTCTGGTTGGGATCTCGACAGCTATTAAGTACTTATTGGTTAAGTACCATAATAACGTCTTGAGTTGATCAGGGAAATCATCTTCTTTCCAAATAAGAGGATGTATAAATAGATAATCTGCATTTAATTCAAAAGGATAGAGGATTGAACCTCCATTGAGTCAAAATAGTTCAGTATGGCATTGCCACATGAGATTATCCATATTTTCACTGAGACGGTCTTGCTGGATTTGTTCAATAATCTCCTGGGGATATTTCTAGCTTGGCAAATCTTTGATCTTCTCAATCTTGTATTTCTCTCCATGATTGAGCATATGGAAAGCAGGTCTCTTAATGTACATGTTGATTTCTGTTGGTGCTTTCGGCCTTGACAAGAAGTCAGCAAGCACATTCTTTTTTCTAGGAATATGCTTGGTTTCAAAAGAATATTTTGAAAACCATTCAGCCCATCGAAGCAGTTGGGAATTTGGGATTTGCTTCTGTTTGAATTTGGTCATCTGTGGAAAAGATGCCATATTTAATTCTACCAGGAAATGATGGCCAATGAGATGGAATTCAAACTTCTTGATTCCATTTTTACTGCTAAGATTTCCTTGAAAGTGGAATGGTAATGCATTTCAGCCTGGGAAAATTTTCCACTTTTGTGAGCACAAAAATGTCTCTTACTCTTTACCAAAAAAAAAATGTCTCTTACTATCAATCTCTTCAAACAGGATTGTTGTCTAGTATTCATCACTGGTGTCAGTCTGGAGGATTCTTTTTCCTGTTGATGGTATTTGTAATGGTGGGAGATTCTGCATAATCTCCTTGAGCTCAGCAACCGCTTTAGTCTGAAGTTTTCCCCAAGGTAGGGGATGCTTCTTTAGCATTAATTGGAGTGGAATTAGCAGCTTTGCAATGTCTGAAACAAAATCTCTAAGATAATTAGTTATCCCAAGAAATTGCTGAACTTGCTTTGTGGTGAAGTTTTCTTTAGGAAACTTCAATAATTCTTGTGCAATGTGTGGCCTTGGATAGTATGTACCTTTGTTGAGGTGCATACCAAGAAATTCAATTTCTGTTTGGGCAATATTCATTTTCCTCTGGAAAAGCATAATGTCATGCTTCCTTACTATCTTTGCAAACTGTTCAAGAAGTTAACAATGCTACTGCTCATTAGGACTATAGAGCAGGATGTCGTCAATGTAAATTGCTGCACTTGACAGAATTGGTTGGAAGATTCGACACATTGCCTTTTGGAAGAGGGATGGTGCTACCTTTAAGCCAAAAGGAAAAACTTTCCATTGGAAGTGCTGGTTTGGAATACAGAACCCTGTTTTGGATCTGTCTTTAAGATGGATGCCTAATTGTCAAGATCCGGCTTTGATGTCGAATTTGGAATAAATGTGGGCTTTGGTTAAGCCAACAAAGAGGGAATCTCTGTAGGGTAAAGGGAATTTATCATCTTGGAGAAAAAGGTTGAGAGGTTGATAGTTGATTACCAATCTCATTTTTCCCCTAGCTTGCTCAGCACGCTTATTGACATAAAAGGCTTCACAAGCCCATTGGGAGTTGGAAAGTTCATTAAGACCTTATTGCAGCAATTCTAAGCATTCCCTTTGAGCTAAAGTCAAATGCTCTGGCTTCATTCCCATGTGACTCACCTTGGTTGGATTGATGTCTTCATTCTTTTTGAAAGGAAAGCGAACAAAGAACTCAGGATTTTCCCATAAAGGATGAGAACACTTCTGAGCGAATTCAGAATGGGATTCTGAACAAGATTTTAGCAACTTTTTCATAATTGGATTTAATAGACTCATCTAAATGGAAAAGAGCCTCTAAATATTGACAAACTCAGAGAATTGGTCCTTATACCTAAGACCTTTTCCAAGGATAATACGAAGTTGAGAAATCTGAGTCATGATGTCCCACCCAATTATCAAATATTTATTGGGGAGATTGGATCCAAAGATTTTTGTGGTTATGGAACACTGAGGAAAGAACTGGACAATTATAGGAGTAGTTCTGACATTTGTGGAGAAAGTATCTCCAGAGGCAGAGTTGAAATTTCGGACATGAAAAGTCCAATATTCTTCAGGCAGAACTTTGGTATCTAGAATGGAACAACTTGCTCTTATGTCAATGAGAGCAATAACAGTGATAGGTTTGGCAAACTTCGAGGTGAGGATTTTTACAGGGAAATGGGGGCATTGAGTTTGACTTGAGAATATGGCAGGAGTTTGTTCTGAAGATGTAAGTGATAAGTGAAAAATATCTTCAGAATTTGATTCGGATTCAGTTTCACTGGACGTTTGGTAAGAATGAATGACACAAAGTGCTTGTTCTGATGGCTCTTCATCAGCAGATAATAAGGATTCAATATCATCATTTTTAAGAGAAATTCCAGTTTCACTTTCAATATGATGAATTAGACGATTCTGACCTTTTCTCACTTGAGGACAGTTTTTGGCAAAGTGTCCTTTCTGGTTACAGATGAAGTAGTGATTCGACTTCTTGTGGCCTGTGCGATCTTTCCTTTTGCGTAGGTATTGACATTTCTTCTTTCTTCGGAAATATTTGGGGCCATGTTTGTACTTTTTGATGCTGAACTTCTTAAAATATTTCTTCTTCCGAGAAAACTTTCCACAAGTACCATCATAGTCTTGCTTGGAACATTTAATCTTCAACTTCTAGCGAGAGCAGGCTATTTCGAGGCCTTTGTCTTCTATGATGTAGGTGCGGACCATCTGGCGTTTCAGGCATAATTCTTCAAGGCATAGATGGATTTCTTGTTGTATTTCTCCAAAGGGAATATCTTGTACTCTTTTTTGTTTTCCAGAAAAGGATCTTTCAACCATTTGTGATAGTTCTTTAGGGATGGAAGTCAGGAAAACATGCTTTAGATTTGGATCAGCTCCAATATGATAAAAAAGCCTAAGCATTTCACGATAATGCTTATCAAGATGTTTCTTCTGGAGGGAGCAGCATTTTCTTTCAAAGAATTCTCTTCTTTTCATTTCCACGAGGTCAATGGGTTTCCCCACAAAGAAATGATATAAGAGAGTGATGGCATGACTAAAATCAGGTGACATCAGAAAATGAATACGGTCTTGTTTTGCCACTGATTTCCACCAAGCTTTGAGGCTTCCTATAAAACTCGTGACAAAATTGTAAAGGACATCATTCATATCGTGGTTGGTGATGGATTGAGTATTCAACCAAGTATGAAATTCTTCAACTCTTTGATAAGGAATATCAATGGTGAAAAACTATTTTGATGTCCTCGATACATGCTGTCCGGGAGTGTTCATTTGAACAATCTCTGGTTCAGAATAGTTTGATTCCATATCATGATCTGGAGGATTAACCATGAATATTGATGAAGTTACTGGTGCAATAGGGAGGGAATCAACAGTAGGAATTGAGAAGGATGAAGAGGAGGAAAAGGATACTGAATCTGATTCAGTATCAAAGATGTTAGAAAAAGTTTGTTCGGCTGGGAAAATAATCTAATCATTTGGACTGGCAAGATCAGGCTGTTGGATAATAGGATCAGGTTGTTTCTGAGTACCTAAATCCTTTAGAAAAGATTCTAATGTATTTGATAGCATCATCTCATCTGGCTTTTCCCTTATAACGACTGAAGACGATTCTGCTGGCATTTTCTCTTTTCCTTTCTCCTTTCGGATTCGATTCAAGTCGTTGAGGCGATTTTGCATTTCTGCCATATCTGGTTCCTTTCTATAAGGATCTTCTGGGATGGCAGCAAAGATAGACGCCTGGGGTGGCGAAGGCAAATACCCGGTTCTTGCAGTAGTTGCAAATGTATCAAAAGGTCTAAACCTTCCTTCTTCAAGAAGCTCCGGCTTTGGGCTCTCTAGATGATGATACGCGAGATGTTGTCTTGATTCCAAGGCATTAAGCCTCTTTTGGAATTCAGAAAGCAATTTTTTGTTGGTCTCATCATACCTTCAAAGATCTTGTTGCACATTTCCATTCTTGGAATCAATTGCTTTGAAGGCATTGTTTTGTGCTAACAGAGTCTCTGATTGCCAATTTAGAACGGCTTCAGCAATAGTAGTCTTTCTTTGTCTCCCATGTTCATCCACATCAGTGGGGGTAGGTATTTTGGGAGTATAACGGTATCTACCCTGTGGATCAATAAATTCTTCCGGAGCAGGGAACGAAAGTTTAGAACTTTCACGGACAAGAGGGGGAAAGTCCGTTTCATGAAACATTGCAATGGAAGAGACAGGTTGTGTTTCTACTGGAGCTTCAAGTAGGTAGGAGTATTTTTTGGCCCACTTTAGGATTGGCATATAAAACGGGGAGAGAGTTGGTTTTCTCTGAGGAGAAGATAGTGGAGGTAACGGTGGTGGAGGAGGTGCGTAGGAGACTATGAATTGGTATTTGTTACATTCACCAAGAGTATCAACGGATGGATCTCCGTTTAAGTATTTTTGGAATGAGGGATCTTTTCTTTTTTTCCTTTGAGGTGGAGGTCTGTCAAATGGATTTACCTCATCAGGGGAATTTATGCAGTAAGAGTACTGACAAAAAGGATCCCAAAAATAATGACCATACTGGTCTTTGTAGTAATGGACTAGATGTCCGTTACCATTGAAGTGTTGAACAAGCTTTTTTGGATCTGGCTCGAAAATAGATTCAGGAACACATGGTTCGATCATGAAGAGGGATTGGAAGATAGATGGACTTTCTTCCTTTCCCTTGCCAAATTTGAAGGAAACAGTTCCATCTTCCTTTTGAATGAATTCAGAGTTCGAAGACTGTAAAGGCTTGTTGTTCTGGTGCAGCTTTTCATGGTTGGTGATCCATGTTTCTAGGAGAAGAGTGGCTAACTTCTCCTTTGGAATTTGCCTGGGAACATGGATACAAGAAGCTTGATCATTTTGCATGGAGATGAACAGGGCATCTTCATTCGCATTGTTGAAATTTAGATCAAGAGCATGGTTCTGCACTTGATAAATCATTTGATAGTGAAGTGTTGCAGCAATGGAATCAGCAGTTTGAGGAGCTCTAGTGAGCTGAAACTGTACGTTCATAAAAGAAAATAACCGTGGATCTGAAAGAGCAATGTTGAAGTTAGGATACAAGGTTACAAAAACTGTGCCAGCATTCAAGGTAGTTTGGATAGTGCCAATGCAGGCATGCTGGTATTCCTAGAAGCGAGTATCTAGTAATGCTATTCTGGCAACAACTGGTAAACCCTTGCGACCACGAAAGGTGAGAGCAAGACGAACAACGCCATAATGAATATGAGTATATCCCTGTTGAGCCCACTATCTAGGAAACTCAGGAGGGATTTGGAGAGTAACAAAGTACTCATTTGCAGTAGTAGGAATGGGATGCTGGTCAAATTTGGAGGACTGGACGTACTCCTTTACTTGCTTTGGGGTTTGATGAATGAGTTGGCGAATAGAGCGGATGGGAGAAAAGGATGAAGTGGGTTTAGCAAAGGCAAAATATGAATTCATAAGGGGAAGTTGGGTTTCAGAGATCTTAGTTCATCACTAAGAGAGACTTCATAAAGATAATCTATCTTAGAGGCATTAGAAACACAGAAATCTGAAGGGGTGGAAGATGAAGGAGCAAGAGAAACAGGTGCTTCGAGAATTTTTGGTTCTGTGGACATGGTGTAAAAAGATCTTCTCAGCACTAGATTCACCTACCAAGCGCATGGAACGAATATCATTACAAACGAAACCATGGCTCTGATACCATGAATGGACCTAGACTTAGAACAAGGAAGACAGAGTCAATTTTCTGCAAGTATGCATCCCACAGTGGGCAAACAACTCCCGTTCAAACCTTTCAGGGACAGCCTTTCAGCAGAAAACTACTCAGCCCTTTAGTTTAGAGCCTAGAGACACTCAAAGATGCCAGGATGGAAACGTTTCTAACCTACTCGAGCTGCATTTCTTGAAGGATCCTACCATGCTGGAAAAGAAGAGGAGTTTAGAAAGTCATAAGAGGTTTTTCACAAAACACTTTTTTTACTTTCAGGGACTCTGCGCAACACAATACACCCTCCTTGCCTTATATAACTTTCTACTTCGCATTTTCCCTCGACTTGCGGACAACGGTCTCTCCCGCATTAATCTCTTATTTACTTGTTTTTGTCGTTAAGGGCGTGTTTGATAACCATTTTGTTCTCAGAAAATTTTTTTGCTTAGAAATGATTTTTTTTTTTAATTCTGTTTTCGATAATAATTTCTGAGTTTTGAAGATGCTTGGTAACTGTCCAAAATTTCTATTCCCAAGATAGAATTGTGTTTGGTAGAATTCTTAAAAAAATTTATTTCTTTTAATTTTTTTCATACTATAATTATATTTTTCCTATTTTTCTCCTTTTTTCTTTTTCCTTTTCTCTTCTTCTTCTTCCTTCTTCTTTGTGGTCGGTCGTCGGAGCCTCACCTAGCCATAGCAAGGCTTGGCCTTGCCCAAGCAGCATGAGTCAGTCTCACACTGGCCCGACGAGGCCTACCCTCACGAGACTAGCTAGGCCAAGGCTCGTCGTGGTTAGGTGAGCTCACCAGACATCGCTTTGGCCTAATGAGGCTTGGACGAGCTCACTGAATCTCACCCAATCGTTTGCTAGCCACCACCAGTGACGGCGGGGATGGCCGGCAGTGGTTGCTGACCATCTAGGAGGAAGAAGAAGAATAGAGAAGGAAAAGAGGAGAAAAGAAAGGAAAGAAAAGAAAAAGTCGGGCTTGATTCTTAAAATTGTTCTTGGGAACAATAAGTTATTTTTTTCTACTCTTGATTCTATTCTAAATCTATTCTCGAGAACAAAATATTTACTAAATGGATTTCTATTTTCTTTTTTATTCCGTGGAACAAAAGAACATAACCAAATAGGCCATAAGTGACCGCTTTTCGTGCTTTCAATGCGGGAAAAAACGAGGTTGTTTCCGTGCTTTGAATTGTCGCTTCAATCTTGTGATGCTCGATCAGAGTGTTGGAAATGGCCTAACTAGGGTTACAGAGATTCTTTCACACAACTCATTAAGCTAAGCATACTAATCGCTTGAAAAATCATGAGCACCTGATCATCTTCCATTTGACGGTACTCATTGGGATGTGAAAAAGAAATGTTTAGAGAGCACTCTATTGTGTGCATAACAAAATGATTGATCGTCAACTGTGGTTTAGGACTGTGTTTTCCTCTACCTTCTAATCGATGGGTCACAAAATGAGGCATTGCCTGCATTGTTGTATTTAATTAACTTTTGTTAGGATTCAACATGCAAGGTTTTAGCCTAATTCACCCTTAAATTAGGATTACGCCCAATTGAGGATTTCATTATAATAAGCACTTAGCACCTTGTTACATCTCTCAATTACAAGAGAAAAAAAAAAGAATATATATATCCAAACAAAAAAAAAATATATTTTTTAATAGCTACTCATGAACTCAAGCTCAAACTACTAATAATATATTATGAGCCCATATTTATGAGCCCAAGTATAAACTATTAATAAAATATGAGCTCATCCTCTAAAGTCGCCAGGACTATGCTACTATATAGTTGATGGAGAGTATGAATTGCACCCCAACATTCTCCCACTTGGTGAATACTCTACATGCTTCTTTAAATCCAATACAATTGTACACTATTTAAACTTTTCTACCCTTACTGCCTTAGTAAAAAGAATCTACACTTGTGTCATTTTCTCCAATACTATAGTTTTTTGTTCCACTTTCTCGCGAATGAAGTGATATTGAATGTCGGTATGCTTTATTCTTGCATGAAATCTAGGATTCTTAGGCAAGAATATAGCACTCTGGCTATCAAACCCAGATTTCACTTCTCCTGGTCTAAGCCAAGCTCTTTACATAATCTACACATTCAAATTACTTCATTAACAACATGATTAAGGGTTATGTACTTTACCTCAGTAGAAGATAAAGCAACCATGCTCTATCTCTTGCTTGTCCAACTCATAGTTCCTCTGAATAAAGAAACAACATATCCGTTAGTTGACCTGCTATCAATGTCGCCTCCCCAATCAGCATCCATAAAACACTTAAGTTCTAATGCTTGTCATTCCTTTGAGTTTTTCATGCCTTCATAACATAACTTAAAGTTAGATGTACCGCGAAGATAACAAAGCACCCATGTTGCTACCATTCAATGCTCTTTTCTTGGATTGGACATATATTTGCTTAATACTTCCATTACTTGAGCAATATCTGGACGAGTATATACCATTGCATACGGGGCTGCTACCCTCTCTTCAGTTTCCTCTTTAGTCTTAGGACACTAGAGCACTGATAATTTAGAACTTATGAACATAGGGGTCTCCACTAGTTTGCAGTCTGTGATGTTGAATTTCTCCAATACACTTTCAACACATATCTTCTGACTTAACCACAATTTTTCATTCTCACACTCTCTTTTAATCTACATGCCCAAGATGAGGTTTGATGGGCCTAGATCTTTCATCTCAAACGACAACGAGACCCCTAGAGTACTAAAAGTTGACACAAAAAGACACTTAAGTGCCAAAAGTTACGAAAGTGACACTTTAGTACCAAAATCGATGCAAAATGGATCACTTAAGTATCAATTCGGCCAAAATACGGATGTGGCAATTTTCCGGTGAAGCAAGTGCAAAACGGCATCGTTTTTGGTGCTGATGTGGCAATAGATTAATATAAAAATTAATTAAATTTAATTTAAAACTAAATTTATTTAAAACATTTAAAATTAAAAATTAAAAGAAGGGGGCCGGGGGGCGACGAGGCCTCCCCGCCACTGCCGGGAGGGGCCGGCCCTCGGCAGCCTCCCTTTTTTAAAAATTTTTTAAAATTTTTAAAATTTTTAAATGTTTTAAATAAATTTAGTTTTAAATTAAATTAAATTAATTTTTATATTTACCACGTCGATATCAAAACAGCGTCGTTTTTGCGTTGTGTAGCCACGTTAGCATGCAAAATGATGCCGTTTTACACTTACTTCGTCAGAAATTGCACACATCAACATTTTGGCCGGATTAGCACTTAAGTAATCCATTTTATTCCGATTTTTGTACTTAAATATCACTTTCATAACTTTTGGCACTTAAGTGTTCATTTGTACCAACTTTTAGCACTTAAAGCGTACTTTTTTCCATGTCAAACTATTTTGCCAAAAGTCTTTTCACAGTGATAATTATTTTCATATTATTCCCAACTAGCAGCATATCATCAACATTTAAGTTTAAGATAACAAAGTCACCATCTAACCTTTCATATAGCCATAATGATCAGCATCATAATGAAAAAAGCCAAATTTAAAGATATACGAGTCGAACTTTTGATACCATATCCTTGGAGATTGTTTTAGGCCATATAAAGACTTGTTTAGTTTGCAAACAAAGTCTTCCTTTCCTCTAACCACAAACCCTTTTGGTTGCTTTATGAAATATCCTCTTCCAAATCACCATAGAGGAATGTTGTTTTCACATCAAGCTGCTTTATATCCAAATTGTATGCAATTGCTAAGTATACGACAAGTTTTATGGAATTTAATTTTTCTTGAACACCCACTTGTAACCGATTGCCTTTCGATCTATAGATAATTTTACCAGACTCCACATTCCGTTTTTATTGAGTCCATCTCATCTTCCATGGCTTTCTCCCACTATTTGGCATCCTCCGCATTTCTTGCTTCCTTGTTAGTACTTGAATCATGACCTGTAGTAATCAGAGCACAATTTTCATTATCAATAAATAAGGTATACTTCTCAAGTGGTCTTCTCAGCTGTATATTACCTTTTTAAGACCGGTTCAAGTGGTGCTTCATCATCAAATTCAATTTCAAAATCTATTTTATCATCCATCCCATCAGGCTCATCAACTTCAGATTCTAAATTTTCTATTTGAACTTGCGCAACCTTTTTCTCTTCCTTTAAACCAACATCTAACTCAATCGTTGTGGTTTTTTAGAATTTTGTAGAACAATATGATTTATTGTAGATTCTTTGAATACTATATCTTTGCTATAGATAATACTTGTAGTATCATAATGCTATAGCTTATTCCTTTTAACACCATCCTTATACCCAATGAATGTACATTTCTCTGACTTGCTCTCAAGTTTGTTCCTCATCTCCTTTGGCACATGCACCTACGCTTCACAACCAAATACCTTAATATCGGGTATATCCGGCCTTTTCTGAATAGTGTCTCAAACGGTGTCTAATCCTTCAAGGCTAATGTGGGGGATTTGCTTTTTAGATAACATGCAGTAGCCACTGCTTCTGTCCAAAATTTAGATGCTAAGCCTACACCACTTAACTTGTCTTTTTCATTAGAGACTGATAAAGCCTCTCCACTACCCCCATTTTGCTGAGGTAAATATGGTGTTGTTTTTTGCCTTGCAATGCCATTGGTCGCACAAAATTCATTAAATTTCGCTGAATAAAATTCTCCTCTGTTGTCAGTTCGTAAAACTTTAATTTTTTAATCAAATTGATTTCCCACCAAAGCTTTGAACTTGTGAAATTTTTCAAATACATCATCTTTTCTCTGCAAGAAATATATCCACACATATCTGGAATAATCATAAATAAAAGAAACATAATACTTTGATTTTCCAAACAATGCTTCAGGTTTCGGACTTAAGACGTCACTATGGATTAGATCTAGAATTCCTTTAGCTCTTCCTCCTTATAGATTCAAAAGACCCTCGATTTTGTTTCCCGTGTCGACAATGTTCACAAAATTTGAAACCCATAGAATAGCTTGAGATTCCAACCACCATCTGCTTTGAGGTAAGGGTCATCAACCCTTTCTCACCGATATGACCCAATCTCTGATGCCATAACATCAAAGGATCTTCTTCCACCTGCTTTGAGATATAATTCTCACCACTGATCACCGTGCTTCATAATAATTTCTATAGTTTTCCATATTGTTCGCCTTTGGCAATCACCATAGATCCATGGTTTAGCTTGCATGAATACTTATTACTGGTGAAAGTGATGCCAGCATCTACCATGGTTCCCACCGAAAGAAGATTCCTATAGGAATGTGTATCACATCCGGAAGATTCTTCATTGTCCCATCTTTCATCTTTAGTTTCACCTTTCCGCGACCAACCATATCAAGTATCATATCATCTCCTATTCACACCATACCTCCTTGATATGGTTCATAACATCATAACCAATCTCTATGAGGCATCATGTAAAAAGACACTCCAATATCAATTATCCATGTACTATGGTCATTCTGCAATGAATTGTAGACGACATATATATTTCCCGAGCCGCTGTCATCATCCTTCTTTTTATTAGAGGATAATGTATCATCTCACTTCTCTAGACCCACACTTTTGCTTTTATAATCTTTCTTCAAGTGTTCAAGCTTTTTGCACTTTCAACATGTTATTTCATATTGATCTCAGCTTTTAGATCTTTCTTTAGGCTTATTCTTGCCACCAAATCTAGATTTGGGTCGTTCACTATTTCTTTCTCTTACAAAAAGAGCCTCTTGTGTTGCATTATCAGAACATGTTCTCCTCATCTCCTCAGACAATAAAGTAGCTACAATGCACTCAAAGGATAATGCACTAACACCAGTGCCAATACAGACAAATTAGTTCACATGAATTCAACAGTGAACACAACGAAGTACATGCTTTATCTTCTTCAGCTAGATAGACATCGATTGATGCAAGTTGCCCATAAATAGTATTAAACTCATTTAAGTGTGTAGAAAAAGAATCACCTTCGCTCATCCAAAGATTGTATAGTCGCTTCCACAAAAACAGTTTGTTCATGAGCGACTTACTTTGATATAGATTTTCCAGCTTTGTCCAGAGATCTTTCGCCTTCTTCTAAGAAGTCACGTTTATTAGGACGTTATCAGCAAGACATAGCCAGATCAAGTCTCGCACCCTTCGATTGCTAATATTTCATATCTTCAATTCAATAGATGTGGATTCCTTTACCTCATCCTCCTTCGACTTCCCCTCAGATTTTTCCTCAGATTTATCTTCTTTGATCATGCGCCACAAATCTCTATCCACGAGCAGAGCCTCCATATTCAATTTCCATAATTAGAAACCCTTTCCTCTGAATTTCTCTACTTTAATCCACAAATGACCAACTTAATGAAACGAAAGATGGCTCGCCATGTTAAAAGCGTTGGGTGCAGATAGGGCATTTAGGGGAGCCGACAACATCACCGTCATTTGCTCAGAGCCGCATTCGGATAACGTATTTTGAGTCGCATTAGTTTTTTTTTTTCCTTTTCTTTTAAAAGAGAGGCTAAATTCTCCATAAACACATATAAATGTATCACATGCACGGTATGCACAGATAATTATCCAATGATATTAACAAACCAAGCACTCGTTATCAGTCTTCATTCAATTTCCATCATTCATTTAGATGTAATCTCCGTTATATTAGGTGAGTGTTCCAAAATCACAAGATCTTTCGGGACATCGGTTTTTAATCGAAATTGTTGAGAAACTAATATCATATGGAGTAATTTATAGACCTCATAACCCTTGACGAGGAGATGCAAAGTCGACCTTGGGAATTTGATTTCCTGTGTCGCTTTTCAAGCTTTTGTCATTTGATCAGGAAAAACGTGCATAGATTGATGCATCCCAGCGACATTTCGGAGACTTTCTTCATTCGCCGAGCGCTCCCGTGTTGCGTCAATTTGCTTCCCTCCGAATCAATCTCCGGGAGAGAAGACACAAGGGTAGCTCCAGGTATTGACCGCAAGATACCCACCTCTGCACATGATGCACGCATTCTAATAATAGCTACTGGATTTCTGTATATCCTCCGGTTGCCAGTGCTATGTAGAAGTCGAGTTAGCAGAACATGAATTCTCATAGATGAATAATCTCCGTCGTTAGAATGGCGATGACGCGACAGAACATGTCGCCACTGCGCCTCGAGAATGTAGTGTGATCATAAGAACAGAATTCGCCACGTCATCTCAAGCTATCGGACCATGTCTCTGTCCACCTGATTCAGAAGAACAGAATTCGGCACATAAATGTTTCTGTTATCAATTTCAAAGTCAGTAGCATCAAATTATATATACTTACGCAGCAGGATGCAAATGGCAAATGCACAAATTCGGCATGGCGAAGAGATCTCCGATGATGACAAGGGGGAGTAACTTGGATAAATAGAAATCCCAAATTATGTAGAATCAAAACCAGACTCACCATAAGAAAAACTTCTTGTCCTATCATCTTCATGCCTTGGGTGAATATGTATTGGTGGAAGGTCCCCATGTTGAGAACGCATTAACAATTCGGCCCTTCCATCCTAGCAGAAGCCACTGACCATCTTCATCAACGACAAAGTCCTTATGGTAGTAAGATTTCACTCTGTCCTTTGCCTTCTCCACGATCTCCTCATTCAATGGAAGTGGCGTAAACCCTCCCCTCGTGATAAGCACCTGCCACCGTTTGTAGGTCTCTGGCCTTTCAATCCTCTCTGAGCCTTCGCATGCAATGACATTCATGGCTTCCCATCCATAAAACTCTTTCTCAATCAGGATCCTCTCTGGAATGTCCCGGGGAATATTCATTTCAAGCATATCAAAGATGGTAGAGAAGTGAAAAAGAGCCTCTCGAAACCGGGGATAAAGAAGGGGGCAGTATGGGCCCCGTTTATAACTCCAAGGATAAAGACCACTGGGTTCATCTTCCTCATTAGATTCACAACAGTATCTCTTGGACTCTCAGTCACCACTGTCTCATCAAGTAGGTTCTTTAATCTGACCATACAGTTCACCACCAGCACCTCATCTTTATGAATCCTAAGATCCCCTAGTTGGATAGTGTCCCACCTCTGTGCTATAGCATTGAACTCAAATGGCACGCCGAAAGTCTTTGCATAATTCTTCAGGCGGCGCCCTGTCTCCTCCACCCTTTCAGCTGGCTTGAATCCCGGCTGTGGAAAATCGATTCCAGTTATCCGAATTTTAGGAGGTCCACCAGGTCGTGACGAGAGACTTTTTATGAGGCCAGGCCATTGGAAACCATAGAGGATGCCAAAATCAATGATGTGCAGCCTGGTTGCATTTTCAGCTACATTCATTATTGTCTTGTGTGAGAAGAAGTTCGCGATCTTCGGATATGGACATGCAGCAAGGAGTAGGCGATGAGCTTTCAAGACAGAGGCAGCTGATGTTGGTTTAGACATGATGCCAGTGTAAATCTGAGTTCCGGAACAGGCTAGTCGTGCCTCAAGACCGTTAGCAAAGTAGTGTGCCATCCTTTGCATTCCATCACCAGTGGGAGATGAGTGCTGTCTTATCTGTTTGAGCATCTCATTCGCACTTCTCCTGTCATCTACTGCGACAGACTGCGCACAGAGAGTCAGCAGCGTTCTCAGATCAACGATGTCTTTTTCCCGTCCCTGCTTCTTAACTTGGCCCTTTTTCCCCTTCGACCCTTTTGTTTGTCCGTTCTGCTGCACCCTTTCCAACTCTTCACGAAGTGGATCATCTTTTCCACAGCTAAGCAATACTGCATCAAACATATCTGAACTCACAGCTGATTCGGTAGAAAGTGACGAATGCTTGTGACTTCTTGATTCCTCCAAGCATACATCCTCAGAGGGAGGATTCTTCTTTCCCCTAGATTTATTCGAGCGTCCGCTCCCCATAGTCTTCTCCAGCTCTGGAACGGTACTGATGGCATCATTCTCTGGTATCGTAGAAGACAAGCTATTTTTCTCCAAATTGGCAGACGGAGAACTGTTGTTTGGAAGAAACTTACTTGCCTCCTCAACGCCTTTCTTGAAATGAAAGGCCGATTCTTTTTCACTTAAAAGTTCGGGCAACCTAAGGATGCTCACAGAAGAATCAGCAAACCCATCCGTGATAGGACTATTGCTACTGTATGGGGAGCTAACTGAAGTATGGGAACTTGAAACGAAAGAAGGAACAGAGGCCCTGGGCTCACCCACATCACAACTCCATCCTGGCTTTACCGAGTCGTAACCACATAAATTGCGTTGGTCGCCAGAATCGATGGCAGAAAGATCGGCAGGACTATCGTGATTCATATCACTACAAGATATCGGGTGGCTATTCACTGGATACTTTATACCGATGACCTCGTAGAAGGACTCCTCGGCAGCCTGAAGAGCCGCGGACTCTTGGAACATGCAAGTCTTCTCTTCCACATCTTCTTCCATAAGGATATCACTGATGTACTGGAGAACTACGTCACTGAAATCACGGTCCTCGACCAACTCCTTTTCCGAGTCGACGGCGCTTAAAGACGGAGCCACTCTAGCCAGAGTCACATCAGACGACAACGGCACAGCACCCCCCACGGAATTCCTCCCATCGTCCCCATCATCAATTTTGAGCCTATTCACGAGATTATAATCCGGCAAGACCGCGGCTGCCGCATCGCCGCGCACTCTCCCATTGGCCCGGCCGTAAACATCGCCGACACTTCCATCCATCGGGCCGTAATCACCACCTACTCCACATCGTTATCCACAGCAAGCGACACATCTCTCTCCACAAAGCTTCCTTTTCTTACCCAGATTCAAGAAACCCAGATACATATAAACCCAGAACTTGGCTAAACGCGAGTCACCTCCTACCACTTTCCCCTGAACAAACGAAACAAACAGAGCAAGGACTAGGCAGGCAATAAATGCCCCCGCGGGCGCTTACTTTCGACACCCAGAAACGGAAATCGACTCGACGACTACAAAATGACGACGACGGCCGACGGAACCCGCCACGAGCTCAGAAGAGCATCGCCGCCAGGCCGAGAGACGTAATCGGAAGAGCTCTCAAGACCGAAACGCTCGAAACTTTACACAGAATTCCTTACTCCAAATCCAAAGAATTCGAATGAAAACGAAGAAGAAAGTGAAGCCGACGACTTACCTGGTTGACGAACCAGCAGATACGGCGAGAGAGAGAGAGAGAGAGAGAGAGAGAGAGGCGTTTGAGTTTTTGATAATGCAGAAAGGCCCAATTTAAGTGGAGCGTCGACGACGGACATGAACTCGTCCGCTTCGGCCGTCCGTATCGGCTGGTGGAAAATATAGCATATAATATATTCATGTTTCGGCCTAAAAGAAAATTTTGGAATTTCGAAACCAAGAAAACAAAAGGGAAATTGAAATTTACTATTTTCCTTTCTGACTATTTCGATCACGGAAATATCGATCATAATATCTTCTCACTAGTGGTGAAAAGCGTACGATAATTCAATGATCGTTCTCATTTTTCTCATTAAAATTCTATAAATTATCACAAAATTCACGTGTTGAATTACGAAACACACTAAAAACGACGATCTTTATTTGTCACGAAATTTTTACATATTAAAAGTTTAGGCTTTATATATGTTCCGCCCACTTCGCACTCGACGTTGAAAGGTCATTACTACCGCGTGGATCGATTCTCCTGTTCCTGCCAATTCGTCTCGTAATTCATATTCGGACGTCGCCCTCTCAAATGGCTTCCATGTACGGAACAAACGCCCCTTTTCACCATTATAACATCGACATTGCCCAGAGGATGGAGTCCGGCATGCCACCTTGAAGAAAATAAAAATACGAAAGTACAAGCTTTTCGCAAGAAAATAATCAGTAAATTGTGGTGCTTCGTGCACAAAAAGTGCGCTGCCAAGAAATTAAAATACTACAAACATCTACGTGGGAATATCTAATTGCTTTTTTTTTTAATTATTTATTTACTGCAACTACTCATTTTGGAGAGAATATTTCATCAAAGCATCCTGCTAAAATTAGCATAGTTGATAAGATGGTGATCCAGATGGTTCAGTCATGAGAATGTTTTATATATTATAGATTATTATATCCAAATTCCAATTAATGAGAGCATATGTTCTCATTAGGCAAAGTAGCAGAGACACATGAAAAAGGTTCATTCATCTGCTATAGCTAGATGTTGAGACTAGCAATTAAGCATGATCTAGTTACATTTGGCAAGTACGTGCAAGGTTTATCTTCCTTAGTTATGAACTGTGTTCTCCTTGTTGACTTTCGATGTATCATCGCTAGCCTTAATGGTTTGGATGACGCCACGGTATCGATTTAACTTATGTTTTAACCAAATCGCAAAGTTTTGTGATGTGCATGCCCAGCTATAATATAACTTGATCACGGCGGGAGAGTTGTCCAATGGCCAATTTACTCCTAATTTTTTTTAATTTAGCCAATTTAGTCTTAAATCTTTTAACAATTCTTTAATTGATCCATCTGACCAAGTTTTGACTAAAAATCATTGACATAGATGATTTTTCTTTTTTCCCCAAATTTTACTGTTCATCTTCTTCCTTCACCGATCATGTCAAACGCTGGACCCAACCATTCCATGTAAGACAAACAACACTGATCAAACTATCATGCCAGCGGTTTTCGGTCAAAATTGACGACATATATTACATTAGAAAATCATTTAAACATTTAGAAGTAAATTGGTCAAATTGAATTGACCGTTGGACAATAAATTTATAATTTTTTTCAATCAAACGTGCTTTTGAATCTTCTAAGTTATTATGTATTTATCGCCAAATGGAAGTGAAAGCGACCATCCAAATGGACCCCCCTTCCGAATGACAAACTAACGACACTTTTGAGTGGAGTTGGGGAGTCATCAAAACAACAGCAGTCAATACTTCCTCTTTCTGTTGACCAAATTATTATGCCCTCGAATTGCTTACGATCATATCAGACTCTATCCGATGCTCTTGCTCTCGTTCTCGTTCTCGAGATGACAAGATTGTCACCTCATGGTCGGAAACTTTGAGCCTCCAACTTGCCCCCTATTTGTCTGGTCCAAGAAAGGATTTTCATCATCCTCTACATGCATGCACGTAGCTTTCTACTCTGCATTTTCCCTCGACTTGCAGACAACGGTCTCTCCTGCATTAATCTCTTATTTACTCATGTTTTTGTCATAGTGCGTTTTTGATGACCATTTTATTCTCGGAAATAATTTTTGCTCAGAAATGATTTTTTTTTTTATTTTGTTTTCGGGAACAATTTCTAAATTTTGAAGATACTTGGTAGCTATCCAAAATTTTTATTCTCGAGATAAAAATGTGTTTGGTAGAATTCTTAATTTTTTTTCTTTTAATTATTTAATAGTATAATTATATTTTTCCTGTTTTTCTCTTTTTCCTTTTCTCTTCTTCTTTGTGGCTGGTCACCAGAGGCTTGCCTAGCCATGGCAAGGCTTGGCTTCACCCAAGCAACATGAGGTCGGTCTTGCATTGGCCTAGCAAAACCCAGCCACATGCGACTAGCAAGGCCAAGGCTCGCCGTGGCTAGGCGAGCTCGGCGAGCTCACCAGACCTCACTCTGGCCTAATGGGGCTCAGATGAGCTCACCGAACCTCACCCAGTCGGTTGCCGGCCACCACCAGTGATGGGGGCGATGGCCGGCAATGGTCGCTGACCATCTAGGAGGAAGAAGAAGAACAGAGAGGGAGAAGACAAGAAAAGAAAAGAAAAAGTCGGGTTTGATTCTTGAAATTAATCTCGGGAACAAGAAATTATTTTTTTCACCCTTAATTCTATTCCAAATCTATTCTCGAGAACAAAAAATTTACTAAACGGATTTCCATTTTCTTTTTGATTCCGTGAAACAAAAGAATGGAACCAATTGGTTCCCGGGAGTGTTACCAAATAGGTCATAAGTGACCACTTTTCGTGCCTTCAACGCTGGAAAAAACGGGGTTGTTTCTGTGCTTTGAATTGTCGCTTCGATCTTGTGATGCTCGATCAGAGTGTTGGAAATGGCCTAACTAGGGTTATGAAGATTCTTTCACACTAACTCATTAAGCTAAGCATATTAATCGCTTGAAAAATCACGAGCACATGATCATCTTCCATTCGACGGTACCCATCGGAATGTGAAAAAGAAATGTTTAGAGAGCACTCTATCGTGTGCATAACAAAATGATTGACCGTCAACTGTGGTTTAGGACCGTGTTTTCCTCTACCTTCTAATCGATGCGTCACAAAATGAGGCACCGCCTACATTTTTGTATTTAATTAAGTTTTGTCAGGATTTGCCGCACAAATACAAATACAAAAAATAAGAATAAAAATAAGAATAAGAATAATAGAGAGTAAAAGTGAGAAAGAAAATTCGGCACACAAGGTTTTATCCTGATTCACCCTTAAATTAGGACTATGTCCAATTGAGGATTTCACTATAATCAGCACTTAGCACCTTTTTACATATCTCAATTACAAGAGAAAAAAATAAGAATATATATATACACTCATGAGCCCAAGCTCAAATTACAAATAAAATATAAGAAGTGTATATATATATATATATATATATATATATATATATATGTATATGTATGTATATGTATATGTATATATGTATATGTGTATATGTATATATAGATTTATACATATACATATATATATGTATAATTTAGCCCAAATCTAAACTACTAATAAAATATGAGCTCATCCTTTAGAGAAACCAGGACAATACTCCTATATAGTGGATGGAGAGTATGGACCACACCCCAATATTCTCTCACTTGGTGAATACTCCACATGCTTCTTTAAATCCAATACAATTGTACATTTAAACTTTTTTGCCCTTATTACCGTAGTAAAAAAATCTGCACTATTCACTTTTGTGTCATTTTCTCCAATACTATAGTTTTTTGTTCCACTTTCTTGCAAATGAAGTGATATTGAATGCCGATGTGCTTTGTTCTTGCGTGAAATCTAGGATTCTAAGGCAAGAATATAGCACTCTGACTATCAAACCTAGATTTCACTTCTCCTAGTGTAAGCCAAGCTCTTTACATAATCTACGCATCTGAATTACTTCATTAACAACATGATTAAGGGTTATGTACTCTACCTCAGTAGAAGATAAAGCAACTATGCTCTATCTCTTGCTTGTCCAACTCACAGTTCCTCCGAATAAAGAAACAACATCTCCGTTAGCTCACCTCTTGCTATCAATGTTGCCTTGCCAATCAGCATCCACAAAACACTTAAGTTCTAATGCTTGTCATTCCTTTGAGTTTTTCATGCCTTCATAACATAGCTTAAAGTCAGATGTACTGTGAAGATAACAAAGCACCCACGTTGCTACCATCTAATGCTCTTTTCTTGGATTGGACATATATCTGCTCAATACTTACGAGTATATACCATTGCGTATGAGGCTGCTACCTTCTCTTCAGTTTCCTCTTCAGTCTTAGGACACTAGAGTACTGATAATTTAGAACTTATGAACATAGGGGTCTTCACTAGTTTGCAGTCTGTCATGTTGAATTTCTTCAATACACTTTCAACACATTTCTTTTGACTTAACCATAATTTTCCATTCTCACGCTCTCTTTTAATCTACATGCCCAAGATGAGGTTTGATGGGCCTAGATCTTTCATCTCAAACTGTTTTGCCAATAGTCTTTTCACAGTGCTAATTATTTTCATATTATTCCCAACTAGTAGCATATCGTCAACATATAAGTTTAAGAAAACAAATTCATCATCTAAACTCTTCATGTAGCCATAATGATCAGCATCATAATGAACAAAGCCAAATTTAAAGACGTATGAGTCGAATTTTTGATACCACATCCTTGGAGATTGTTTTAGGCAATATAAAGGCTTGTTTAGTTTGCAAACAAAGTCTTCTTTTCCTCTGACCACAAACCCTTTTGGTTGCTCTATGAAAATATCCTCCTCCAAATCACCATGAAGGATTGTTGTTTTCGCATCAAGCTGCTCTATATCCAAATTGTATGCAGCTGCTAAAGACACAACAAGTTTTATGGAATTTAATTTTTCTTGAACACCCACTTGTAATCAATTGCCTTTCGATCTGTAGATAATTTTACTAGACTCTACATTCCGTTTTTATTAAGTGAGTCCATCTCATCTTCCATGGTTTTCTCCCACTATTTGGCATTCTCCGCACTTCTTGCTTCCTTGTTAGTACTTGAATCATCACCTGTAATAATCAAAGCACAATCTTCATTATTAGCAAATAAGGTATACTTCTTAGGTGGAATTCTCAGCTGTGTATACCTTTTTAAGACTGGTTCAGGTGGTGCTTCATCATCAAATTCAATTTTAGAATCTATTATATCATCCAATATGATTTGTTGTGGATTCTCTGAATGCGACATCTCTACTATAGATAATACTTTTAATATAAGAATTCTACAGCTTATACCTTTTAACACCATCCTTATACCCAATGAATATGCATTTCTCTTACTTTCTCTCAAGTTTGTTCCTCCTCTCCTTTGGCACATGCACCTATGCTTCACAACCAAATACCCTAATATCAGGTATATCCAGCCTTTTTCCGAATAATGTCTCAAACAATGTCCGATCCTTCAAGGCTAATGTGGGGTATTTGTTTTTCAGATAACATGCAGTAGCCATTGCTTCTGCCCAAAATTTAGATGCTAAGCCTACACCACTTAACATGCTTTTTCCATGAGAGACTGATAAAGCCTCTCCATTACCCCCATTTTGCTGAGGTAAATATGGTGTTGTTTTTTGCCTTGCAATGCCATTGGTCGCACAAAATTTATTAAATTTCGCTGAACAAAATTCTCCCCCGTTGTCAGTTCGCAAAACTTTAAATTTTCTATCATATCGATTTCCCACCAAAGCTTTGAACTCATGAAATTTTTCAAATACATCATCTTTTCTCTGCAAGAGATATATCCAAACATATCTGGAATAATCATTAATAAAAGAAACATAATACCTTGATTTTCCAAACGATGCTATAGGTGTAGGAGCAAAGACGTCACTATGGATTAGATCTAGAATTCCTTTAGCTCTCTCTTTCTCCTTATAGATTCAAAAGATACTCGATTTTGTTTTCCATGTAGACAATGTTCACAAAATTCGAAACCCATAGAACAGCTTGAGATTCCAACCACCATCTTCTTTGAGGTAAGGATCATCAACCCTTTCTCACCAATATGACCCAATCTCCGATGCCATAACATCGAAGGATCTTCTTCCACCTGCTTTGAGATATAATTCTCACCACTGATCACCATGCTTCTTAATAATTTTTGTAGTTTTCCATATTGTTCGCCTTTGGCGATCACCATAGATCCACGATTTAGCTTGCATGAATACTTATTACTAGTGAAAGTAATGCCAACATCTGCCATGGTTTCCACAGAAAGAAGATTCCTAGTAAGACCAGGAATGTGCATCACATCCGGAAGATTCTTCATTGTCCCATCTTTCATCTTTAGTTTCACCTTTCCACGACCAACATATCAAGTATCATATCATCTCCTATTCGCACTATACTCCTTGATATGGTTCATAACCGCATAACCAATCTCTATGAGGCGTCATGTAAAAAGACACTCCAATATCAACTATCCATGTACTATGGTCATTCTGCGATGAATTGCAAACAAGATACATATATCCTGAGTTGTTGTCATCATCCTTCTTTGCATTCGATGTATCATCTCGCTTCTCTAGACCCACTCTTTTGCTTTTATAATCTTTCTTCAAGTGTCCAAGCTTGTTGCACTCTCAACACGTTATTTCATATCAATCTCGGCTTTTAGATCTTTCTTTAGGCTTATTCTTGCCACCAAATCTAGATTTGGGTTGTTCACTATTTCTTTGGGAAAAGTGCCAAAAAAGTCCTAAACCTTTTGCCTTTGTGCCAATTTAGTCATAAACTTTTTTTTAATGCCGATTTAGTCCTAAACCTTTTTACGTTGTGCCAATTCAGTCCTTTCAGGCCAATTTGGCCGGATTTTTCTAACTGGACGCCGGCCGGCTGACGTGGCCTTGTCGGTGCTGACGTGGACAACTTTTAATAATATTTTAATATTTTTAAATATTTTTTATTTTTATTTTTGTTTTTATTTATTTTTCCTCCAGCCGGTCGCCGGTCCGGCGACCGCCGAGGCGAAGGCCGGCGAGGGCGGGCCGACCTCGCCGGCCACCTTGCTCGATCCGGCGAGGCGAGCCTCGCCCATGGCCGGCGAGGCTCGACCTCGCCGGATCCGGCCATGGGCGAGGCTCGCCCTCGCGGATCTCGGCGAGGTCGAGCCTCGCCGGCCATGGCGAGCTCGCCTGGCCGGATCGAGAGGTGGCGGCGAGGTGGCCGGCGAGGTCGGCCTCGCCCTCGCCGACCGTCGCCTCGGCCGGTCGCCGGACCGGCGACCGGTTGGAGGAAAAATAAAAAAAACAAAAATAAAAATAAAAATAAAAATAAAAATAAAAAATATTTAAAAAATATTAAAATATTATTAAAAGTTGTCCACGCGCCGCCGACAAGGCCACGTCGCCGGCCGGCCTCCAGTCAGCAAAATCCAGCCAAATTGGCCGGAAAGGACTGAATTGGCACAACGTAAAAAGGTTTAGGACTAAATCGGCACCAAAAAAAGGTTTAGGACTAAATTGACACAAAGGCAAAAGGTTTAGGACTTTTTTGGCACTTTTCCCCTATTTCTTTCTCTTACAAAAAGAGCCTCTTGTGTTGCATTATTAGAACATGTTCTCCTCATCTCCTCAGACAATACAGTAGTTACAATGCGCTCAAAGGATAATTCACTAACACCAGTGCCAATACAGACAATTATATGTTCCCATGAATTCGACAGTGAACACAACAAAGTACATGCTTTATCTTCTTCATCTAGATAGACATCAATTGATGCAAGTTGCCCATAAATAATATTAAACTCGTTTAAGTGTGTAGAAAAAGAATCACCTCTACTCATCCGAAGATTGCATAGTTGCTTCCACAGAAATAGTTTGTTCACAAGCAACTTGCTTTGATAAAGATTTCCCAGCTTTGTCCAGAGATCTTTTGCCGTCTTCTAAGAAATCACGTTTATTAGGATGTTATCAGCAAGACATAGCCAAATCAGGTCTCGCACCCTTTGATCGCGAATATTCCATTTCTTCAATTCAATAGGTGTGGATTCCTTTACCTCATCCTCCTTCGACTTCCCCCTGGATTTTTCCTAGATTTATCTTCTTTGATCATGCACCACAGATCTCTATATACAAGCAGAGCCTCCATATTCAATTTCCATAAATAGAAACCCTTTCCTCTGAATTTCTCCACTTTAATCCACGATTGACTAGACGATGACATCTTCCCAAGATTTGATTTTTTCGGATCTCTCTATACCGAGAAATCCTAACCTCAAACTTGGCTCTGATACTAGATGTTAGGATTCACCACACAATCACAAAATAATAGAGAGTAAAAATGAGAAAGAGAATTTGAGATGCAAGGTTTTATCTTGGTTCACCCTTAAATTAAGGTCACGTCTAATTGAGGACTTCATTATAATTAACACCTCACACTTCTCTATTATACCTCTCAATTACAAGAGAAAAAATAAGAATATATATATTCAAACAAGATATATATATATATATATATATAGTAGTTATTCATGAGTCCAAACTCAATTACCAACAAAATATAAGAAGAGAATTTATATCTAGATAGAATATATATATATATATATATATATATATATATATATATATATATATATATATAGACACACACACACAATATATATACATATATATAATAGCTATTCATGAATCCAAACTTAAATTATCAATAAAATATTAGTTCATCCTCTAGAGTTGCAGGGTATTGCTCTTACACAATTAATGAGGAGTATGAACCATGTCTTAACAAGTTTAACTTCCATAATTTAGAACCTCATAATAGATGATTATGGTTGGAAAAATTTTATTCGATGGGGGACAGAAAAAATATAGCCGAATAACTAATCGTACTTTTCTTTTTCTTTTTTTTTTTTTCGGGGGAGGTGGGGTTTCGAAGGTTTAGCGTACTTCAACTGGTCAAATTTGGACATCATGCAATAATTTAAGAGGAAGTGGTATGACACAAGTTGATTTCAAGACATTAAAAATCATTAGTCACATCAAACAGAGACAATTCGCGCTTTGGCATGTTGAAATCAATCGATTATTCGGCGACTATCGGAAATCTCCTCAGTGCAAGTGGAGGTTTTACAACCGAAGAGGACCACACCCAGGCTCCAGTTTTCCAGATTTCCTCCAAATCGACCCAAAAAGAAGAGACTCATTTTGAATCCGTTATGTAATCGATCCGACCCGGTCCTCTTTTTTCCCCCTTAATTCGAGACAGACGCCAGCAATTTACTCCCTATCCTTTCAAAATTTAGCCAAGAAGGCCTTTATCATTAATACGATGCAATATATATTTTCCTCCTAAACTTGCGACCCTCGACATGCTTTGGATCATTTGAATGTCACCATCGATAGCACGTGGAGACGCGAAGTACTAATTAAAAGGATTTGGAACTCGATGCGGAAGTGGTGAATTTTGGATGCACATCACCTATTTGCTTGACGTTATAGCCTCGCTACATAGAGGGAAATTTGGGGCACTGTGTTAAACCAGAAGTCATAGCTCGGCAGCGCTGTCGCCTCTCGCGTGCGAAGGAATTTTGCACTTTCATGAAATGCAACTTGAAACGGTGGGCCTCGACCCCGCTCTTACAGCTCAAAGGCTCCTCAAGCTGTGAAGAATGGACTGTGTATTTTGGCCAAACTTAATGAAATGAAAGATGGCTTGCCATGTTAAAAGCATTTGGGTGCAGATGGGCCACCTGGGGGAGCCGACAACATCACTGTCATTTGCTCAGAATTGCATTCGGATAACATATTTTGAGTCGCATTAGTTTAAAAAAAAAAACACGATAATCTTTCCATAAACCCATGTAACGTATCACATGCACAGTACGCACGGATGATTATCCGATGATATTAACAAGCCAAGCACTAGTTATCAATTTTCTTTCAATTTCCGTCATTCATTTAAATGTAATATCCGTTACGTTAGGTGGATGTTCTGATATCACGAGATATTTCGAAATATCGGCATTTAATCGCAATCGCTGAGAAACTAATATCATTATAAGCCTTAGAACCCCGAGGAGAAGATGCAAAGACAACCTTGGGAATCTGATTTCCGATGTCACATTTCAAGCTTTTGTCATCTGTCAGGAAATATGTGGATAGGCTGATGCATTCCAGCGACATTTAGGGAACTTTCTTGATTCGCTGAGCGCTCCCGTGTTGCATCAATGTGCTTCCCTCGAAATCAATCTCCGAAAGAAAAGACAAAAGGGTAGCTCCAACTCTGGACCGCAAGATTTACATCTCTGCACATGATGCGATGCACGCATTATAATAATAGCCACTGGATTTTTTTTATATCCTCCGATTTCCAGTGCTAAGTAGAAGTCGAGTTAGCAGAACATGAATTTCCAGAGAAGAATAATCTCCGCCGTTAGAATGACGATTATGCGACAGAACATGTTGTGCCCTAGCCCGGGATCGTAGTGTGATCGTAAGTGCACTTCATAAGCACAGTTTCATGACCATGTCCATGTTTAGAATTGGGCATACAGAGCTGCAACTAGTCCGTAACCCAACCTCATGTTTAGCTAGTACCCCAACGTATGTATGCGCATATAAGATGTAGGTGTGTGTTTAATAACCTCAAACATTAACTAAACTCTTGCGCAAATGCATTTATTGCTCTGATTACTCAAAATCGGCACCCTGATGATGCGAGACATTGATCATATGGGTCCCATCAAATCTAACATTTCGCACGCACAATACTCATACAAACTTGGTGCACACGGTAACAAGATTACTTAATGGCTTCCTTATTAGGGAGAGAAAAAGGGGACGAGGGACGAAACGGAGAAGTCGGCATTTTAATCAACATCCTCTTTCTAACCATATATAGATCAAGGTAAAGGAACATACATTGCGTTTCCAGCATTCAGATATAGAAATCGCCAACACAAACACAAACGAAATCTTGAATTGCATATAGAAAGAAAAACGAATCGCTTCTATTAAGCCTAATTCAGACTGCCGATCATTGCCGCCGACTTTGGCAAATATGGATCTCACAAACATCATTAACCTGATCAATTCAAGTTCAAGAATGAACAAGGAACAAAGAAAGGCCAACAGCCGACAGCCGATACTGAAAAGAAAGAATGGTTATTTAATCAAAGAATGCATATCTAATCATTCTACGAATGGTCTGCATTTCTAAAAATTAGTGCATCTTCAAAACTTATTGGAATCAAAATATAACATAAAGAGAACTATCTAAAAATCACAGCCATAAATCTGCTGATGCAAATGCTGCCCACATATCTTCCAGCTTATGTACAGAAACCTATGAGGGTATCTCCTAATGAAGAACATATAAGCAGTACCGTCCATGATCAACCTACTTCTGTTCTTTATGAGTCAGAGGATTGGCAAGTTGCTTCGTCATCTTGAGCTATCTGAACATGTCTCTCTCCACCTGATTCAGAAGAACAGAATTCAGCACATAAATCTTTCTGTTATCAATGTCAAAGTCAGAAGCATCAATTATATATACTTATGCAGCCGGATGCAAATAGCAAATGCACAAATCCGGCATGATGAAGAGCTTTCGGATGATGACAAGAGGGAGTAACTTAGATGACTAGAAATCCCAAATTATGTAGAATCAAAACCAGACTCACCATAAGAAAAACTTCTTGTCCTATCATCTTCATGCCTTGGGTAAATATGTATTGGTGGAAGGTCCCCATGTTGAGAACGCATGAACAATTCGGCCCTTCCATCCTAGCAGAAGCCACTGACCATCTTCATCAACGACAAAGTCCTTATGGTAGTAAGATTTTACTCTGTCTTTTGCTGTCTCCATGATCTCCTCATTCAATGGAAGTGGCGTAAACCCTCCCCTCGTGATCCGCACCTGCCACTGTTTGTAGGTCTCTGGCCTTTCGATCCTCTCTGAGCCTTCGCATGCAATGGCATTCATGGCTTCCCATCCAAATAACTCTTTCTCAATCAGCATCCTCTCTGGAATGTCGCGGGGAACATTCGTATCAAGCATATCAAAGATAGTAGAGAAGTGAAAAAGAGCCTCCCGAAACCGGGAGATAAAGAAGGGGGCACTATAGGCCCCGTTTGAAACTCCAAGAATAAAGACCGCTGGGTTCATCTTCCTCATTAGATTCACAACAATATCTCTTGGACTCTCAGTCACCACTGTCTCATCAAGTAGGTTCTTTAATCTGTGCATACAGTTCACCACAAGGACCTCATCTTTATCAATCCTAAGATCCTCCAGTTGGATAGTGTCCCACCTCTGTGCTATAGCATTGAACTCAAATGGCACACCGAAAGTCTTTGCATAATTCTTCAGGCGGCGCCCTGTCTCCTCCACCCTTTCAGCTGGCTTGAATCCTGGCTGTGGAAAATCAATCCCAGTTATCCGAATTTTAGGAGGTCCACCAGGTTGTGACGAGAGACGTTTTATGAGGCAAGGCCATTGGAAACCGTAGAGGATGCCAAAATCAATGATGTGCAGCCTGGTTGCCCTTTCAGCTACATTCATTATTGTCTTGTTTGAGAAGAAGTTCGAGATCTTCTTAAATGGACATGCAGCAAGGATTAGGCGATAAGCTTTCAAGACAGAGGCAGCTGATGTTGGTTTAGACATGATGCCAGTGTAAATCTGAGTTCCCGAACCGGCTAATCGTGCCTCAAGACCATTAGCAAAGTAGTGCGCCATCCTTTGCATTCCATCACCAGTAGGAGATGAGTGTTGTCTTATCTGTTTGAGCATCTCATTTGCACTTCTCCTGTCATCTACTGCAACGGACTGTGCACAGAGAGTCAGCAGCGTTCTCAGATCAACCATGTCTTTTTTCCGTCCCTGCTTCTTAACTCGGCCCTTTTGCCTGTTCGACCCTTTTGTTTGTCCATTCTGCTGCACACTTTGCAACTCTTCACGAAGTGGATCATCTTTTCCACAGCTAAGCAATACCGCATCAAACATATCTGAACTCACAGCTGATTCAGTAGAAAGTGATGAATGCTTGTGACTTCTTGATTCCTCCAAGCATACATCCTCAGAGTGAGGATTCTTCTTTCCCCTAGATTTATTCGGGCGTCCGCTCCCCATAGTCTTCTCCACCTTTGGGACAGCATTGACGGCATCATTCTCTGGTATCTTAAAAGACAAGCTACTTTTCTCCAAATCAGCAAACAGAGAACTGTTGTCTGGAAGAAACTTACTTGCCTCCTCAACGCCTTTCTTGAAATGAAAGGCTGATTCTTTTTCACTTAAAAGTTCAGGCAACCTAAGGATACTCACAGGAGAATCAGCAAACCCATCTGTGAAAGGACTATTGCTACTATATGGGGAGCTAACTGAAGTATGGGAACTCGAAACGGAAGAAGAAACAGAGGCCCTGGGCTCACCCACGTCACAACTCCATCCTGGCTTTACCGAGTCGTAACCACATAAATTGCGTTGGTCGCCAGAATCAATGGCAGAAAGATTGGCAGGACCATCGTGATTCATTTCAACACGAGAAATCGGGTGGTTATTCAGTGAAGGCGGATACTTTTTACCAATGACCTCATAGAAGGACTCCTCGGCAGCCTGAAGAGCCGCGGACTCTTGGAACATGCAAGTCTTCTCTTCCACGTCTTCCTCCATAAGAATTTCGCTGATGTACTTGAGAACTACGTCGCTGAAATCACAGTCCTCAGTCGACTCCTTTTCCGAGCCGACGGCGCTCGAAGGCGGAGCCACTCCAGCCAGATTCAGATCAGACGACAACGGCACAGCACCCCACGCGGAATTCCTCCCATTGTCCCCATCATCAATTTTGAGCCTATCCACAAGATTATAATCCAGCAAGACCGCGGGCGCCGCATCGCTGCGCGCTCTCCCATTGGCCCGGCCGTAAACATCACCGACTCTACCATCCATCGGGCCGTAAACACCACCTACTCTATATCGTTATCCAGAACAAGCCACACCATCTCTCTCCACAAAGCTGCCTCTTCTTACCCAGATTCAAAAAACCTAGATACACATAAACCCAGAACTTTGGCTAGACGCGAGTCACCTCCTACCACTTCCCCCTGAACAAAACAAAACAAACAGAGCAAGGAGATCTTTAGGCAGGCAATAAGTGCCCCCGCGGGCGCTTACTTTCGACACCCAGAAACGGAAATCGACACGACGACAACAAAATGATGACGACGACGGACGGAACCCGCCGGCGAGCTCAGAAGAGCATCGCCACCAGGCCGAGAGACGTAATCGGAAGAGCTCTCAAGTCCGAAAAGCTCGGAACTTTACACGGAATTCCTCACTTCAAATCCAAAGAATTCGAATGGAAACGAAGAAGAAAGTGAAGCCGACGAGTTACCTGGGTGACGAACCAGCATATGCCGCGAGAGAGAGAGAGAGAGAGAGAGAGAGGCGTCGAGTTTTTGATCATGGAAATAAGGGAGGAAAATGCAGAAGGGCCCGGTTTAAGCGGAGCGATGACGACGGACATGAAATCGTCCGATCTCCACCGTCCGTATTATCTGGTGGAAAATATAATATATCATATATTCATGTTTTTTGGCCTAAAAGAAAATTTTGGAATTTCGACTCCAAGAAAACAAAAGGGAAATTGAAATTTACTATTTTCCTTTCTAGCTATTTCAATTATGGAAATGTCCATGGTGGTATCTTTTCATTTGTGGTGAAAAGTATATAATAATTTAACGGTCGTCCCCATTCCTTACGTTCGACGTATAAATGAAGTCTCTTAAATTGTCGTGTATAAAATTCACGAGTCGAATCACCAAACACATTAAAAAAGCAACACCTTACTTGTCATGAAATTTTCACATATTAAAAGGTTAGATTTTATTTATGTTTCGCTCGCTTAGAATAAAGACGCGACATTAGAAGGTGATGTTATTGTCCTCTTAAATGGATTCGTAATTCATATTCAGATCTCGCCCACTTAAGTGGACTCCACGGGCGACATAAGGACCCGATCCGCTCGGGTCGTGTATGCTTCCAAGTTCCATGTACGAGACCAACGTCCCTTTTCGCCATCATAAACATCGACATTGCCGAAAGGGAGGCGCCCGCCATTCCCCGTGGAGATCTCTCTCCTCTATTCCATTTAAGGGAAAAAATACAAGCTTTTTGCAAGAAAATAATCCGTAAATTATGGAACTTTGTGTACAAAAATTTACGGATTATCTAATTACCTTATTTAATTATTTACTTACTACAATTACTCATTTTGGAGAGAATATTCCAAAACAGCATCCCAATTAAATTAACATACTTGGTAAGATGGTGATCCGGATGGGAATTATATTAATATCCAAATTCCAATTAGCGAGAGCATATGTTCTTGTTAGGTAAAGTAGCATGGAGCAATGAAAAAGGTTCATTCATCTGCTAGCTATGGCTAGATGTTGAATGCAACAATTAAGCATGATCTAGTTACAATTAGCAAGTACTTGCATGGTTTATCTACCCTAATCATGATTTGTATTCTCTTGTATGAGTTCCGATTTATCGTCATAGGCATTAATGGTTCAACTGATGCCACCGCACCGATATAACTTATGTTTTATCCAAATTGAAAGCTTGCCTTGATATGATATACCTCGGTCATAGAGAGAGAATTGTCCATTAAGTTTAAACCTATTTTACAGTGGCTAATTTAATCATACACTTTTCAATTTAACCATTTAGTCCTAAACCTTTTGACAATTCTTCAATATAATCTATCCCACTAATTTTGATTGGAAATCACTGACGTGAATAATTTTTTTAACTTTTTTTATATTTTTCCCCTATTCTATTATCAATCTTCCTCCTCCGCTGGTTACATCAATATTAATGCCAGTCATTTCATGTAGGATGAACAATACTGAGTAAATTATCGCATCGGCAATTTGCGGCACAAATTGGCGAGATGGGCTACATTAGAAAACCGTCAAAAAATTTATGAGTAAATCATTCAAATTAAAATGACCAAATCTCTAAATAATAGAATTAGGACTTTTTAAACAAATTTTCCCCAATCATATATGCTTCTGAACCTTCTAGGTTATCCTGTTTATATCGCCAAATGGAAGCGAAAGCGACCACCCAAATGGACCGGCCTTTCTAATGACGAACTAACAACACCTTCGAGTGGAGCTGGGGGGGAATCTTCAAAACAACATCAGTCAACAGTTCCTATTTTTGTCGACCCGATCATTACGTTCTCGTTCGCGAGACGACAAGATTGTCACCTCACGGTCGGAAACCCTGGCCTTCAGTTTACCTCCTTTGCGTCTAATCCGAGAAACGATCTTCATCGTCCCGCGCATGCTGCACGCACGTCGCATTCTACTTCGCTTTCCCCCTCTGCACGTTTCGCCGACGATGATCTCTCGCGCATCGATCTCTTACCACTTGCTCGGGTTTCTTGTCATTAAGCGGCCGCTTTCCGTGCTTTCTACACGGGGAAAGATGGGGTTGTTTCCGTGCTTTGAATCATCACTTCGATCTCGTGGCCTTGATCAGAGTGTTGGAAATGGTCTAACTAGGGTTTGCAAGGATTCCTTCGCACGTATATGACATCGTTGTCTCTCGTGCTCATTTCGTAGGATGCGTGATCGACCAGGTAAGGTCCAGTGTCGAGATCAGGAATCAAGTTCAAATCTCGTTGTTTAGCCTTTTTAATCGCCGCCTAGGACGACGTGTTTCTATTGCTAATGGAGTGCGACGTGAACCCACCGGTCAAAGCCAGCGTGTTATCATGAAAGTTCTGCGATGTCATCTTCGGTTGACCTTCCTTCTTCCATTTCATGCCTTTTTCTTAATCAATTTCTTTATGCTAGACAAGACAACAAAGGATTCTCGCAATACACGAAACCCAATTTGATTTACTCAAAATAACGATAGGTAATGTGCCGGACAAAACCAATTATAATGCCGAAAAACATTTTCATGCGTGTTTTACCATAATGGGAACCGATGTCAGTTTTGTTAAATATCAAAAGGGGAGGATTGATAATGACCTGACTATTCATGCTAAATTCTTAAGTCAAAAGTTGCTTATTGGTGTTTTACTCAGACGGGAAATAATTTTTTTTTTTATGGACTAATAAGCAGGCTTTCATTACTAACCAAAATCCTGAGCAGATATAGCATGAGCATCGGGAAATAATTACTTTACTTTACACAATTAAGGATATTGATTTGCGTGATGCTTATAAAAGTCCGCGGGCGACCAGCTTGAAAGTGTAATTGACCAGACAAATCAACTTGATCGAAGTACAATGATTGTAGCTTGAAGACGGTTTGACCAGCGAATAGTAACATGAACGAGGCCGAAGTCCAAAGAGCGGCTCGCGGCGGAGAACTCATCTAGCCGCCGCCGCCGCCGCCATATTCACAAACATCACGTGATTGCACCTATTTCGCCGCGTGTCCACGATTGCAGGCTCGTCAGCGAGACCATTCGTACATGAACTTGGCACCAGCGAAATTTTCTGGATTTGAATTCTATCGGGAATCGCCTACGTGGACTTATCAGGATACACAAAAACCGACACAGATATTATGCAATTGCAGTACTTAAAACATGAAGTCATCATTTACGCACGTGAAAAGATTAGTATCCCTTCGACTACACTAAGCTAAGCACGTTAATGGCTTGAAACATCGCAAGCACATGGTCATCTTCCATTCGACGATACCCATTAGGATGTGAAAAGAAATTATTGAAAGAGAACTATATCGTGTTATAATCGCGTGACTTTTTGTATTTAATTAAGTTTTCACGTGGTTGATATGTATAATTTATAACCTAATAATAAAAAGTTGTGGTTGGAAAAATTCTATAAGAGATGGAGAAAAGTATAGCCGAAAGGCTTATCATACTTTAATGGGTCAAAATTTCGCATTGTGCACCAAGTTAAAAGGAAGTGCTACGACAGCCGTAAATGATGGCATCAAGACATTGAAAATCATTAGTCACATCAAGCAAAGACATTTTGCGCTTTGGCCTAATAAGATCAATTGATTAGTTTGGTGACTCTTGGTAATCCTAGGGCAAATGCAAGTGGACATTCCACATCCGAAGGACCACATGCAGGCTCCAGTCGTTTCTACATTTCCTCCAAATCGATCCAAAAAGAAGATATTCATTTCAAACCGATCCGTTTGACCCTCTTCCCCTCCCCCCCCCCCGATTGTGAAGTAGATGTCTGCAATTGGCTCCCTATCCTTTCCAAAATTTGCAATTAAGGTCTCATCATTAATTCGATGCAATGTATAATCTGAACCTCCGACTCTCAACGTGCTTTGGATCATCTAAAAGTCGTCATCGATAGTACGTAGAGACGCGAAGTATTAACTAAGAGGATTCGGAACTCGATGTTGAAGTGGTGAATTTCGGATGCACGTCGGCGTTATAGCCTCGCTACATAGAGCGAAATTTAGGGCACTGTATGAAACCAGAAGTGATGGCTCGGTAGGGCTGCCGCCACTCGCATGAGAAGGAATTTGCACTTTCATGAGATGCAACTTGAAACAGTGGGCCTTGACCCCGTTCTCACAGCACTAAGGCTCCTCAAGCAGTGAAAAATGCACTGTGCATTTTGGCCCAACTTAATGAAATGAAAGATGGCTCGCTATGTTAGAACCATTTGGGTCCAATTAGGGCTTAGGGGCGTGCATGCCTGAAGAAGAAACAGAAAATAGCGGAAGAGATACATAAAGTACAAATAAGGAAATTACCAAAAAAAGTCTTAAACTTATTGAAATTATGCCATTATGCCTTAACTCCTTTTTTTTGTTAATTAAATCCTAAACCTTTTTTTTGTACTTATGTCAATTTTTTTTTTTGGGTCAAAATATATAGTGCATTTTATTAGCGAGTAAAACGAGTCTTACAAGACAACGATGGATTAAAATCTGAACATAAAATATCCCATAGAGGTAAAGGGGGGGTATTTACCCAATTTAGAGGAAGCTTGTTGGCTCGATGAGTCCGTGCAAGCCAATCCGCTGCTTTATTTGCTTCTCGGGAACAATAAACCACCGAAATATTGTTGCACTGGGCTAGTTTGTCTCTGCATCTGTGCACAATTTCACTTATGTTCCACGGAGGCTTGGCCCGGCCCATTACCAGGTCCACAACAAGTGAACAGTCACTTTCACATGTCCATTGAAATGTTTGACTTTGGATGCCTCCCACGTGCCGCAACTTGAAGCTCCTTTATGTAAAAGATCTTGTGCAAAATCGACTCAGCTTCTGCTTGTTGCGATGAAGAAACCCTAGAGGTGGAGGCGAAGCCCTCGATGACTTGCCCAAAGGAGTCGCGTGCAATTCCAGCGATGGAGCAGAGAAACTCACCTGGAGCCCAAGACGCGTCGACATTCATCTTCATCTCTTGGCGTTCCGATGGCTTCCAGCAAACAGGTTTGTTTCATTTGGGGGTTGTGATTTCTGGTTCGTCTGCCCTCGGCTGAAATTGATGTGTTGTTCTTGTGCAGAAACCAGTAGATCTACTGGTTGTGGGTATTTTGCTCGAAAGATCCAGCTATTCCGAGCCTTCCAGATGTTCCAGAGGACCAGGCCAGTGAACTCTCATGCGGGTAAGATCTAGCTTCGAAAGCTTCCATCAGCCATTGATCAAATCTCTTGATGTTGCTTGTGGGGATGACACCTTTGAATCATGGGTCTTCCCAAATTTCTTTTGTCCATTTACACAATAAAAAGAGATGTTTAGTGGTTTCTATCTTTGAATAACAGAGCGGGCATAATGGGCCTTGTGTTATTTTTTGTTTGTATAGGTTTTCTCTTGTGGAAAGGGCGTTTTGACAAAGGCTCCAGAGGAAGGTTCTAATTTTTGGTGGTGTCCCAAGACTCCAGATCTGAGTCCATAAGGTGCATGGTGGCTTGAATGAACAAGATGCCCTATTTTGGTTTAGGTTTATGGTTATTGAGTAAGCTCTGTTGTAGCCACTTTTTACAGAATACTGCCCTGTGCTGTTGCCTGTCCATACTAGAGTATCGAGCTTAGATTGCTAACTCAGTGGGTTGCTAAGATCTCATTAGCAATATTTTCATCATAAAGCTGTTGGATTTTCTGTTGGTTCCATTCTCTAGAGTCTGCATTGATCAATTCTAACACCATGATAGGTTCTTGTTGGCTTGCTTGTCCTCCAATTACCCCTTGCATTAACCACTTGTCTTCCCGAATGTGAATAGATTTTCCATCCCCCACTGACCATTTGATGTTTGCTTTGATTGTGTCTCTGCCAAGCAACAAACTCTGCCAGCCCCATGATTGTCGTTGGCCCTTACAAGCTGTCCAGAGCTCACTAGTTGGGAAATAGACTCCTTTCAGCACTCTACTCCACAGGGCTGTTGGAGAATTGGATAATCTCCAGACTTGCTTACCAAGCATGGCACGATTAAAGGTGAGCAAATCTTTAAACCCCAGCCCTCCTTCATCCTTTTGGGTTTTCAGTACTTCCCAGTTTTTCCGATGTATCCCTCGCTGAGAATCTCCTTTCTGCCACCAAAATGATGCAATTCGTTTTTCTATTGCTCGATAGATAGACATTGGTAGCTTCAATATGTACATTGCATAAGTAGGTATGGATTGCACTACACTTTTTATCAGAACCTCCTTCCCTGCTTTGGTGAGTAGCTTTTCTTTCCAGCCTTCTAACTTTGAATTTACCCTGGCTAATATCCATGCAAATAGTTCTTTCTTAGAGTGACCCCATTCCGTTGGGATGCCCAAATATTTTCCTGTTTTTTCAAACACGTGAACTCTCAGTTCTTTGGTCATGTTTCTTTTAAGTGATAGGAGATTGCTTGCACTAAAATAAACCCCTGATTTATTTAAATTAACTGCTTGTCCTGATGCATAGCAATACTGGTTAAGTGTAAGTGCCAAATTCTGACATTCCGCGATAGTGCCATCCAGAAAGAATATAACGTCATCGGCAAAAAGTAGGTGAGATAGCTTAGGACAAAACCTGTTAAGCTGTATCCCTTTGATGCCGCTGTCCGCAATTGCTTTTTTCATCAACCAAGTTAAGATATTTGAAATTAAGATGAATAAATAAGGCGAAAGGGGGTCGCCTTGTCTGAGTCCTCGCGAGGGGCAGAAGAATAGGGTAGGTTCACCATTAATCTTCACATTGAATGTCACTGTTGAAATACACTACATGATAAGTGACACCCACTTTGCACAAAATCCCATATGCAGCATGCAATCCCGTACAAAATCCCATTCAATTCTATTATATGCTTTCTGTATATCTAATTTTAATATTGCCTGATATTTTTTCTTTTTCTTTGTGATGCGCAGCTGGTGCAGGACTTCCTGCACAATGAAGATGTTGTCCTGTATTTGTCTGCCTTGGACAGAGGCACTCTGTTATGGTTCAATGATAAGTGGCAGCCACTTCTTTAATATGTTTGCTAGGATTTTTAATATAATTTTGTAACTGAAATTGCATAAGCTAATGGGTCTGTATTGGCCAATGTTTTCAGGGTTTTTAACTTTAGGGATCAAGGAAATGTGTGTTTGATTAAGGAGGGGATCAAGAATACCTGTCTTGAAGAAGTTGTGCGCCAACTGAAACAAGTCAGGCTTTAAAGTATCCCATGATTGTTGATAAAAAAGCCCGTTAAAACCATCAGGGCCAGGGGCTTTTAGAGCTCCCAATTGGAAGACAGCTGCATGAATTTCCTCCATCGTTGGTTGAGCCACCAATTCTTCATTGATGTTCTCGGTTATAGGTGAAAGACATTGGTTTAGGACAGGTTGATAATGTCTTGGACCCTCTATTTGATATAAATTCCTGTAAAAAGACTGAATATGGTTTCTGAGCACTATAGGATCATGACACCATCTATTGTCTTCTAATTGTAGCATGGTAATTCTATTTCTCTGCCTCCTTTGTACCGTTGTTGCAGGAAAAAATATGGTATTTTTATCACCCCATTGTAGCCACTTAATACGTGATCTCATACCCTAGAATTGTTCTTCCTGTTTTCTCAATTTCTCTATCTGGTTTATGATGTTCTGAGTTTGCTTCCTGCTTGTGTACTGGGCTGATTGATTGGTGATCTCTGTTAAGGCCTTATTAAGCTCTTTTATCTGCAAAGTTGCATTGGCAAACTTCTCTTGGCTCCACTTTGCCAACACTTGTGAGGTCTCCTATAGTTTATCTGAGAGGTGGGTTGATAGAGGGATTTTGTGGTCCATATTTGTTGGATAAATTCATGGTACTCTTCATGTTCTATCCAGAATACTTCCATTTTGAAGTTTCTTTTTCTCTTCTTTTTTCCAAGGTGTAGCCGAAGGACAAGGGGGCCGTGATCCGAACCAATTGCTGGAAGAGCTTGGACTTCAGCTTCATGAAAGGTGAGCCTCCATTCCAAAATACATAGCACTCGATCTAGGCATTTTTTTAACAAGATCCTCCCCTTCCCTGTTGTTTGCCCATGTATATGCACACCCATGACTATCAATGTTTCTGAAAGCTGCAATTCTAATGTTATCAGCTTCTTTTTTTCCCACCTTCTCCCATACATACAAAATCTCATTAAAATCTCCCATGCAAATCCACGGAACAGAATTATGAGGTTTAAGGGTCCCCACTGTTTGCCATAAAGTCAATCTTTCTCCAAAATTGGTGGAGGCATGAATAAAAGTTATCTGCATAGCTTATCTGCTATTTGGATCAATGCATTCCACATCAATAAACTGCTTTGAACTAGCTTTCACCTGCAATGCCACTTCCTCATTCCACATAATAGCTAATCCCCCCGCTATGCCTGTTGGATTTACTAGAAAGAGATTCTGAAATTGTAATTTTTTGCATACATTTTCCACCATTGTTGCTTTATTTTTTGTTTCCATAAGAAAAAGTAAGCTGGGCCTTTCACGAGCAGTTAAAGCTCTGAGTTCCTGGATTGTCAGGGGGTTGCGCAGCCCTTGACAATTCCAACTAACGATTTTCATGGCATCATTGGTGGCTTATTAGGGCTAGCCACCAAAGCCCATTCTTGTCCATCTTTGATCAACTTAACAGGGGTTTCTAGGAGATCCGTATCATCTATGATGAGAGGAGTTGACTCAGGTACACACTTTTGCTTCTTTGCCTTTTGCACCTTCATATTCTTCTTACTACATTTTCCAACTTTCGATAGAATTTGTTTATGAAGTTCAGGACATAGTACCCGTTTGCCAGAATCTCTGTTTTCTTTAAAAATTACTGTATTTTCTTCAGTTGCCTCCTGTTCATGAAAGCTTTCTGTTCTCTTTTTGCTGCAAGCTGCAATTCGCATGTCAAGAGCCGCCTCTCGAGCTATGATATTCATTCCACTGGTTTGGGTGGGTGAAATAGGTATGGTCTCTTCCACTATAAGCTCTTCTTCGATTTTACCATAAAAAACTTCCCAATAAAGACTATGATCACACGCCTCTGCCTTCAGCCAGGATCCATATGGTCCTATTTTGTTAAGTGCCCATGGTGATTGCGCATAAGGAATTTTTGCGCAGTCTGTGGCATAGTGGCCAATTCTTTCACAGGAATAGTAATAATGCGGGAGACGCTCATATTTAAATTCCACCCAGAGCCATTTGTTGCCAATATCCAAGATAGCTCCCGATTTCAATGAAGTAGTCAGGTCAATTTCTACTCTTACTCTTCCTCCTTTTTGTTGAGTATTACCTGTTGAGTCTAGTTGAACTTCCATGACATGTCCAAGCCTTCTTCCCGGATCAGTAAACACTTTTTCTACCCTCCAGCCAGGGGGAATGCCGCCAATACACACCCAGAAGGCTGATTTAGTAAAATCATAGCAATGCTCGGGGATTTCAGGCTCACATTGTTTTAGGACCAGCAGGTTACTGGAATAAGACCAAGGTGATGTCTTCATAACTCTCTCTTTTTCCTCCTCCGATTGAAACACAAAGGTAAATAGGCCTTGTTCTTTTTTAGAGCAAGTAACAGCTTCAGTTTTCCATGCTTTCTTCATTGTAGATAGAAAGGCTGAGTAATTCACGTTAGGTTTAGAATATAGTTTGCCAAAGAGAGTGCGTTTGCATTCTTCCCTTTTTTGTGGAGATATCACAATGGATACTTCAACAACATCATCCTCAGACCAAAGATGTCCGAGACTTTTACATAAGGCTGCCACTCTCAGCTCGTTTTCTTCCTTACTTTCCATTTACACTAACTACAGGGTTGGCTATTTTCAAAGGTAATACTGATGGGGGACAAGGCTAAGCAAAGGGAGTGTTTAAAGGGATTTCTTCGTAAGGCGTTGCAGTTAGCAGCATCATAAGGGGGAGATGGTGAGTGAACAAATAATTTAGGGCAGATCTCATGCTTTCGAGTCTTGCTTCTGCTGCTCTTACAATTGCTACCAAGAATCTAAGGAGGGTTTTTGCCTTTTTTTTTTTTTTGAGATTAACCAGGGTTTCACTGCCAATCAACCAACAATGAGGAAAGCGAAGGCACAACACAAACTATAATCAAATCCATACATCAACATTTCATTCCACATCAATAGAGATCCAGAGACCCAGTAAAAGTTCGACAGAGATGGCATACGCCCCACACAAATCAGCTATGATCCTTAAACCCAGATTAACATCAAGGAGGAAGGCATCGAAATCCAACCTGTACAACACTTCATTTGCAAGATATTCGCGTTCGATGCTCGCTGGGGAAGTTACTGTTCGATTAAGCGAACAATCTGTTAAGAACTCTTCGAATCGATAGCAGAAGAAGACATTTTTTGGGGTTTTTCAAGTTTAGTTTTCTTTAGAATAAAACGAAAGAGAAAGGGAAGATGGTTACTGAAGATCAGGTGGGACTTAGGGTTTGTAAATAGGGATCGCTACCATGGAGGTAGAGAGGATCTCGCATAGACGAGAGAGTATTACTTATGTCAATTCAATCCATCTTTCTTACTTCACTCTTCTTCCAATCAATGTTAAAGCCATTTATTAAAGCCATTTATGATTGCATATTTTTACAAAGCTTTCTTTAACTAAGGAGGTGAGGCAAATCTCATATCTAAGTTAAATTATATTTCTTTATGATCACAATTGGGGTCATAACTAATGGTTCTGGGTCTTATTTGGTTACTCGCTTCTTCAGATCCATCACACAATTAAGAGGGCTCAAATTTTCATCTCATTCTTCCAACTCAGCGTCTCTATCTTTTTCACCCTCATCCTCATTTTCAAGCATGTTAACTTCAACTATATCAATAACATTAGCAACAATAGTAGACATGTTAACTTAAGCTACATCACCACTCTTGCTATCATTACTCTTAGGAAGCGTATGATAAAATTTCTAGAGTAGAAATCAAATTCTATTCCTTAGACGAGTTTTTGAGCAAAGAAACGTTTTTGATAATACTTCAAAATTTTTGTTCTTGGAATAGAAATTCATTTGATAACATAATAAAATTTCTATTTCTAGAGGTGACGACGGTTGGTGTCTGACGGCCGACATTCGACATTTGGCGAGGAGTGTCCGGCATCTAGTGTTCAGTAGCTGGCATCCAGTGGTGAGTGGCCAATGACTGGCAATGACCGACCAGCGTCCGGCGGCTGACAATCGGCGATGGGTGGTCGAAGTCAAGTGTCCGACGATGCGGCCGGTTGGCGATATTTGCTGTCCGACGTTTGGTGTCCAGCGGTGAGTGTCCGACAGTCAGCGATTGGCATCTAGTGGTGAGTGGCCGACTACTGATGGCCTGTCTAGTGGCGAGTGGCTGACGACCGGTGGCCGACGATCAGTGGCCAACAATTAGCAATGGGTGGCTGAAGTCTAATGTCCGGCGGTGGGCGGTTGGCATTCGGCATCCCATGGACGGCAAGTGAGCGACAGTCGATGACGAGAGTGAACCATGAAATAAGTTTTGATTTCTCACTTTTGTTCCAAAAATTGAAAAGCTAAAAATTCCAACTTTTAATTTCTGCTCCAAATCTATTTCTAGAATAGAAATTTGTTATAAAAATAGAGAAATAAAATTGCATTACAAAATGAATTTCTATTATAAAGCTATTCCGAAGAACAGAGAAATAGAGAAACAAAAAAATAGAAATTTTATCATGCGTGCCCTTACTATCTACCTTATCACTGTCACCACCACTAGAACAATCACTAGCGCCACCAAGAGAAACTCCTTCCAAATATATATACTTCAATAACACCAAATCTAAATCCTAAACCCACAAATTCAAGCCCTTAATTTTCACCAAAAATCCGCACAACATCATTTCTCAAGGTAATCCTGAGAATTAGGTACCATCGTACCACAACGTTTGAAGTGTGTCTCCTAAACTATTAAGGTTGCGCTTGATTGGACTTTTGGGGAAAAGTTTCGGAAAAATGCAAAGAACTTTAAATTAAAGGAGTTTCCCAAATGCAAATTATGCTTGGTAAGTTATATTCTAAAAATTCATTGTGAAGTATCTTTGAGCAAAATAGTATTTGGAGAAGTTATTAAGAAAAAATAAAAAGAGTTGGCTAGCTAAGGGTAGGTGGTCGTCAGCGAAGGGTAGGCAGCCGTCATTTGAGATTGCAAGACCTCGAGTGGCATTTGGAGACCATCGGCGAGGGTCGTCTGGGGTAGGCAACCCTCATGGTGGTCATCATAGTAGAGATCGCATGGCCCCTCGCGGAGGTTGTGTGGCCTAGCGTGGAGGTTGTCATGACCTAGATCGCACGAAGGTCGCGTGACCCAGGTTGCAAGACCCCTCACAGAAGTTACCACAACTCAGATCAGGTGACCCTCCATGGAGGTCGCACGACTCCCTAGTGACGGTCGCCTGTGTTGCCGCGATCACACCAGCCCCTTTCTAGCCGATCGCTAGCCCCTCATAGCCATTCAGAGCAGCATTGATCAACCTCAATAGAGAAGAAAATGAACAATCATCGAGGGTAAAACTGGAGAAGAAGGTGAATAGTCATCGAGAGCAAAACAAAAAAATTAAAAATTTAGTGAGGATAGTTTTGGAAGAAATCTTTTTTACCAACCCTAATTAAATGTATGCCGAGAAAGCTAAAAGCTTAAGGCAACCTAGAACTTGCCTTGGGCTTTTAACCTTTTGAAGGCTAGCCTTTGCGAAATGAAGTTTCAAAAAAATGGCCAAACATCTACAATTTAGCTCAAGGTGTTTTGGGTGCCTAAAAGTGGCTTAGGAAAGCCATTCTCAAACGCATCCCAACAGCCTTATCAATTGCATTATAGTTCATTAACTTTGGCTTACAAACATGGAAATTGTGTACTCCATAATGTCTCCAAACTCCACACTTCCACCCAATTGGAGTGCCATTATAAATCGCTAGACATCTGCAGGAGAACAACAAACAAACCACTTAGTTTGTAAGAATCAATCAAGAAACATGAAACGACGCCGGGAACACAAAAGGACATGACCAAGATGGTGTTTTCCTTTGGCATTAATGGTATTTCTGCTTCAGGTTCCCTGACCTCGCTGATCGTACCAAGCAGAACAAGTTCGGCAAACAAAGCCAATTAAAAAAAAAAAAAAAAAACGAGAGGATCGACGTGGGATTTTCTAATTGTTTCTGAAAGAATGAGCCTTAGCATTGATCTAGAGCAACAAGCAAAAAATAGAAAGAGAAAGAGAAGATTATTGACAAAGGTTGAGGAAGATCGATGAAGACAACCAGAGATTTGGGATTTTCTATCGTTTTTTGAAAGGATGAGCAACACGAGGAGGGCGTGGGTCGATTCCCTAAAAAGACACCAATTTTAAGCGAGTCTCAATTGTAGCCCAACCTTTTTTTTCTTCATAAAAAATTTGCCAATCCTCACAATCAAGCCCCCCTTAACATTTTGTTCAATGTTGTTGTTAATGGTGCGACATGTCAATTCCAATATAAAAAGAGTTGATAAACGTATGAGGTTGCTAACCAAGACAAGTAAAAATTGATACCTTAATATGAAAAAATTGTAAATTAAAAAAGAGGACTAAATGTTTATAAGTAACTAAATTGGAAGTTGGAAATCCAAAACTAGCTGGTAATTTAATTCGATAAATGTTCGTAAGTCTCCTTAATCTAGGCCGGTAATTTCATATACAAGTTAAGGCATCCAAGGGATTGGTAAATTATGCATTTTAAAATTGGTAGTCAGTACAGAAATCCTTAATTTGTAAACTCTATTAAAAATGTTGGTGATTTCACAAAAAATGATTTCACAAAAAATGTTGTTAAATTACCGACAAGTTACCCGTAAAAAAAAAAAAAATCATTTTTTGTCAACAATTTTTTAATACTTATCATTTCTTATTGAAATTTATTAATACAAACAAATGTCTTATTCACACGTACGGAACAATAGAATCCTGTTGAGTAAAGTAGTATCGAGACTTAAAAAAATGACGAGCATTGATTTTGTTTTTTCGTTTGTCTCGATTCTTTTGGGGACTCAAGGAACTTGTAATAATTATAAGCATTGATTAAACGATGCATGGTACATCAATTTGGGGCCCTCTCCATATTCCGACATCAAGAATTAATTGCCCGAGTCCAAATTTGAATTCGGACATGAAACATGCATAGTCCACTCGATTCAATGATTGGGGTTGGTTCGCCTCTCAACCTCCAATTAATGGATTTTTCAGACAAGACCCTCCCTAGAATTATGGAAAAACGAGGAAGCTTGGATATCACAATCTCCAGAATGGGTCCGAAAGGATCATGTCATACGAGGCAAGAAAGATAATTTCAAAAATAAAATTGCAATAATTATGGGAAGAGAGTGCAAAACTATTGTATTATTGTATATGATTCTGCGTTTGCTTGCTCGATGAAATTGGATCCTTTTTTCTTTCCTTGTCCCCACTCTTAGGGTTTGCGTAAAGTTGAATAGAGACTACAGAGACAAAAACACATAGCCATCATTATTTTATTTTTTCAAAGAAGATGGGGACATCACATGGTAAGGGTCCCTAGGTCCCAATCGGGTGGTCTGGTAAAGATCAGGCAAGTTTTCAATTCAAGCATGCACGAGGATTTTCTTCGGCATGATAAAAGCTTTTCCGCTCACTCTTTTTGATTATTGGGGTTTCTCAGCAGGAAGTTGTGATCATTATATGCTCTTATCGAAGCATCTAATCACGTCTAATTATGGTGCGGTTTGCCGATGGACCGTCCAATTGGGTGGGGTTACCATGCCGCCGAGAAAAGAGAATATTTAGGAGTGTGCGGATTAAGACATTATTTTTGTCATTGTGTACTACTTAATTCAGCAAATGATTGTGGCGAAAAAGAATTATGGACATGTGGAAATATGTTATCGATGCTTATCGGTTCCTAATTTCAGGATTAAAACGATGTGTGCGCATTAGTTCAGCCAAGAAAAATAGTACATTGTAAGGGAATCTATTAATTTATCTACCAGGCCTTATATCAAATCAATTCCAAAGCTAGATTCCCTATAATTAAATCATTCTAATTACCTTCGGCCCTTCCGAGCCTTTAAGTATTTATAGCATTGCAATTAAGATTATTTTCTAGAAGACCCAAATTTTTCAATTTTTCTCTTCATCCCCAAAATTTCGATTATACATTTAGGCTCCGTTCGTTTCGCAGAAAATATGACGTTTTTGGAAAATATTTTCTAGAAAGTCGTTTTTCAAAAAAATGTAATTATTTTTCGGTGTTCGGATGAAATCTGAAAATAAAGTGAAAATAAATTCACATTTATTGTAAGTCGCGTCCAGTGAAGTTGAATTTTGTTGTGTTTAACTATGTATGACATAGTTTCACAATTATATAAATTAAAACTAGTGAATAAACTAATGTGCTGCGACTGTCTTGTTAATAGAAATTATAACTTGTACTAAAAATTGGCATGTCCCTTTTTCTTTACCATGGCTTTTGCTTATAAATTCCTTATTTTGCAGTTCAGTTTATTTAACTCATATATATCCCCCTTCTAGGCGCTAATTTTAAGTACTTAACCAAACTTTATTTTTCAATTTGGTTTGCGATTATAAACTACAAATTTCAATTCCAATTTGCATTTTGATTTGATAATATGATTTGTACAAAAAGACACCACCTTTCTTGCCCAAGAATATCGTGGGACATAAGCCAAGCAGATGTCCTCCAAATCTCTCCATATCATACATGAGAAGCTTCACCATCACTTAAAGTGGGGAAAGATTTGCTCTGGCTTCTAGCTCACAAAAAGAGTCGAGGAATCCAATTTGATATTTCTTTCTTTATGAAGCATAGCAACTTTGCTGCCAACTGAATTAACTTCCACCGTTAGAATCACTTTCCATCCAATCAACCGAATGATGGTTCTCTGGGTATGCTCAAGAAAATATTTTTATATGTGATCACAGTACTTGTATAGAGATTTACACACCATTGGTTTTCCCCCATATATACATCTTGCAGAACCCTATGTGAACCAGTGAAATATGATTCCATGACTTTTCTCCAAGCAATTCCTAGCCTGAAAATAGATAACTGGGTTTTCGGTTTATTCTCGGCTTTTAAAAACAAATCTGGCATATCTAAAGCGTCTATATTGCAGTTAGAGAAAGTAGGTAGGATTATGTGCTGCTTTGGATGTATTCAAATTTGAGGGTGCATCATTTCTTTTTTCCATCAAGACGTGTATCCAAACCATCAACTCTATTATTCCTTATGGAACACACAACATGTTTCATTTATATGCATCGAGTAAGGATCATCCACATCATGGCAAGCATCGCTTCAAGATTATCTCAAGAGAGAAATGTTAAGAGTCAAATGTGGGATCTACACACTTGGCTTAATGGTTGACTGTTTGAGTAATCTTGGAGGTTAAAAATGAGGGCATCGATATCTTGATATTTGGAATATGTGATATTCTGCTCGACTTCGAAATAGTTAGCTGTGCTTGCACAAATTCATTTTGATGATAGTTGGACCAATTTTAGTGATATTTTTATCCAATTCCTTAGCACTAGGTCTAACCATAGTGGTAGCCGTCTATGAGTGAGGTTGGACTAGGTTATTGAATTAGAAAGCCCGACCTGGCCCGGTTGGGCCCGCCGAGTTCGGGCCAGTCCAAAGGATCATACAAGAAATTTCTAGATAGGTAGATTAGGGTAACAACTTAGGCTTGATTTTTGTGCTCTGCCCAGCTCGGACTTAGAACTACTATTCTTCATTGTTGCTTCTAGTGTGGCCGCTGGTTTTAAGTCACAATACCATCACCACCCATGAGCCATCTAAGTCCACTATGGTGAAGACATTAGCGTCGTATTTAAGGGTTTTCATATTACCCTCTAAATAAAGAAAAAGGCAGTTCCATGGCTCAAAAAGCATACACAAAAATGGAAAAAAAAAAAAAAAAAAAAAAAAAAAAAAAAAAAAAAAAAAAGCCCTGGGGAAATCCCAAAGGGAAATAAAAGTCAAAAGGTGGAAATCATTTTCAAACGCATAAATGAGGGAGAGAGGATTTTTAAGTTAAAAGTAGGGAAAGATGTTGGGCTCGGTGGGAGAAAATCTTCTTGGTGGCATGTTCACATGCCAAGTCTCGATGTGTGTGTAAGTGTGAATTAGGGTTAGTGTGGTGTTGTTGAACTGCACAATTCAATTATTTCCGGGTGACGTGGTGGATTTCTCCGATTTGGTTGATGGGTTTGGACCCTTTTTTGGCTGCCGAATTTATACTCTTCATGAAAAGGCAACGAGCTTCGCACCACCACCTCCTCCCCCAGCCCCGAAAGCTCTCCTCTCCGGTCAAATCCTTATCTCCCTAGGTTGGATTTGGTAGCTCGATTTGCAATTATTCACCGGCTTGGTTCGATATGTGCAGACAAGATTAGGTTTAGAATGGAGAAAAAACTGAGCCGCTTGCTTATTTCGTGGTTTGACTCCCTCCCCCTCTCTCTCTCTCTCTCTCTCTCACGACTAGAATTGCTCTAGAAGCAACGTGTTAGATTGCTTTGGCCATAAATTCATCTCCAGAGATTGCAATTGCCGAGAGATCATTGTTGTTATTTGTCAGTTTATTGGGATTGACATTATTCTAATCCCTATTAGTCTGATAAACAGAAACCAAGAAAGATGAGAGCTCACTGTTATTTTATTCTTGTCCCGTTGAAAAAGTTGTCCAACTTGTTCATTGTTATTCGAGTAGCTACATTATTGAATTGGAGAGAGTTATCAAGCAGGAAGTGTGAAGACGGTTTTCCTTTGATTGGTGGAGAGTTTTTTTGATTTAAATTAAAATGGACACCTCCATATTAATAACGAAAACTTTATATGTGATTTGAAAAAAGAACGGCTCATAAACCCTCTTTATAGTGACTACACTGCTCCATAACCCAATCCGCTAAACGGGCTGTTCCGATTGGAATATCATGCTCGAGCATGCGAAATCACCCCGCTTTCTTCGACTTTTTTTCCAAAAAGGAAACATCTATCCATCGCTTGAGTAAAAGAAGAGATGCTTAAAAAAGGAGACTTTGACTTAAAGGAGGTCAAAGAACGTGACAGTGAAGACCAAGAACAGAACACGCGACACAGGCATTCCACCAAATCGCGCCATCGCAGGAGAGAGAGAGAGAGAGAGAGGAGTCCTCGAAATCGTACGGCTAATGCACGGCGCGATACGTGGACCGATGAATGCGGATGAGCGGGGCCCGAGCTCTTCGTCGCCTTTTCGGTGAATTCCATCAATTTGGCGGCAATTGGACCCTCACCCCGACTTCAATTAGTTGAAAAGTGGGCACGGCCCAAATTTAGCTATGAACACAACTACTACTCCTCACTGCTGCCTCTCTGCTGGCATCGTGTTAACTTAGGATCGCTTACGCGGAAATGTTCCCAAAATACCATTTCTAGCAACTCATTTTGGGCGTTTCCACAGTTAATCGGAACTGTCGAATACTGGTCGTCGGCCTTTAAGAATCGTTTGATTTATAATCCCATATCCACTTGCGAGCCGGCCCCCAATTCGGGTCCGAAAAAGTCCAAAGCTAAAAAGAAACAGGTAAAGTAGAAACGGAGAAAGAACTCGCAGAGAGAATATAGAATTTCAAGAAAGGAGAGAGCTATGTATTTTGATGGCACAACTTGCCTCTGAAGCAAAGTGCAATTCATGTCAATATTGCGGCCTTTATCTCCCACGCTTTATGCCCCCCACACTGCACTCATTCCACAGCAAAACATCCCCTAATCTCTCCATAATGCGGGTATACCCTCAGGGGCATTTCCGCAAAATCGGTTCGAGTAAAACGTTGAACAATTATCTCTTTTAAGGGGGCGCGCTAGTTGAAGTGGGGTTGCCGCCAAGAGGGGAGAATTGGGATATCGTTCATAAAGTGGATTTTGATTGATAAGTAAGAGACAAAGCGCCATTAATCAAGGGAGATAATGTCATCCCAAAAACGACGACTCCATTGACAATGTAGCTTGCTATGCTGGCCCCCCTCTCCATAAATAGGAGGGCTCCCCCATCTTCTTCTCCTCACAAGTCACGCACACCCCCACACCTGCTCTAACAGCTCCCCTTCACTTCCTTTCCGTTCCCTAATACTGACTATAGGAGAAGCCAAGCCCATGGCTAGTGTCTCCCGTGTGGTTGGCCTTGTCTCTCTGATACTGTTTTCGACGCTGGCCGAGGCCAGAATCCCTGGTGTCTACACTGGCGGTCCGTGGCAGAGTGCCCATGCCACATTTTATGGTGGCAGCGACGCATCGGGGACTATGGGTACTATAATTGGCTCAGTCCTGATACTTCTAAATCTTGTCGTCTTTCGATCTTGGTTATCATGAGTTTCTTAACTTTCCGTTCTGTTTGCAAAATCTCCAGTTGACCTGAGAGAACTCTTCAAAATGATGTCTCTCATCTCCATTTTTTTCCCGCTTCACCATAGTGAACACATGATCTCTTGAGCCACATTTCCCAGGAAAGTTAGGATCACAACCCTGCAATTTCAAGCTACATTCCACGAAACTGCTTTGGCAGAGTGCATCTTAACAAGAAGCCGACTTTACCACTTGGACTTCCTTCCCATTTTCGCAAACACCTAGCAAAGCATTGTCATGTTCTTGGCGATCCGCTATTCAGATGTCAGACCCGAATTTGAAATCAAGCACATTATTCTGTTGCGGACCATATCTGGTTTTACTATTACTCCAGGAAACATCAAGAACCTGAGTTTCCCATTTTAACACTTGCTCTCACACGCATTTCATCAAATACCTCGCACACAGCAAACGCATATTTCGAAAAACGGTCGCTCACCCGCTTTCTCCCGGACTCTTCGCAGGTGGCGCGTGTGGGTACGGCAACCTGTACAGCCAGGGCTACGGCGTCAACACCGCCGCGCTGAGCACGGCGCTGTTCAACAACGGGTTCAGCTGCGGCGCGTGCTTCGAGATCAAGTGCGCGAACGAGCCGCAGTGGTGCCACTCCGGGAGCCCGTCCATCCTGGTGACGGCGACCAACTTTTGCCCCCCGAACTACGCCCTGCCCAACGACAACGGCGGGTGGTGCAACCCCCCGCGGCCGCACTTCGATCTCGCCATGCCCATGTTCCTCAAGATCGCCGAGTACCGCGCAGGGATCGTCCCCGTGTCCTACCGCCGGTGAGTCGGTGACCGAGGGGCTCGGTTTTCCCGCATTTTCTGGGTCAAAAACTGTTAATGGGCCTCGAATTCTTCATGGGCTGCTTTTCTTGAACTTCGGGTCATCCGAGATTTTCGTTCCGTGTGGGACCCCGCATGGTCCAATTTTAATGACTTAAGGTCGTCTTTCTTGAAATTTGCCATGAACGTATTAACTCAAGTTGTCCGATTTGTTATGTCGGCAGCGTGCCGTGCCGCAAGCAAGGAGGGATCAGGTTCACGATCAACGGGTTCAGGTACTTCAACCTGGTGCTGGTCACCAACGTGGCCGGCGCGGGGGACATCAACAAGCTGTGGGTGAAAGGGTCGAAGACCGGGTGGATGAGCATGAGCCGCAACTGGGGCCAGAACTGGCAGTCCAACTCCGTCCTCGTCGGCCAGTCCCTCTCCTTCCGGGTCACCGCCAGCGACCGCCGCACCTCCACCTCCTGGAACATCGTCCCGTCCAATTGGCAGTTCGGGCAGACCTTCACCGGCAAGAACTTCAGGGTCTAGCCTAACTCCCACAACCCAAAAAAAAAAAAGAAGAAAGAAAGCTCGGCCTCTGGCGGGCAAACCTAAAATTACCAACTTGATTATACTTTTATCTCTCTTTTTAATGACTTTCTTTTGATTTTCTTGGAAAGCGGATGATTAAGAGAATGAAAGTGTGAGAATATATGAGAGAAAGTGGGGGGGTATAGTTTGTGTGGCTGTTTTTGTCTTGCGTCCGGGGTGGGGGAGAAACACTTTTTTGACTCTTGGGGATTAGGAGGGAGAAGGGGAATCCTATAAACGGAAAAGAAAGAAAAGAAAGCGTTTGATGTCGGGAGCTGAAGTGGCTTAAGAGGACGCATGATAGCCCGCAGCTTTTGTCCATTTAAAGGACGGTCACATTTGATTAATGTTAATGTCATATATATATGTGATGATAATCATACTTTGTGTCCTCGAAATCTCACTCTCCTCTGCTTTTTGTTCGATTTTGTTCTGGCTCTTTTTCCCCGCTTTCGATAAAGGTGGACCTGTGATGGGACATTGAGAAAAGCCACATTCGACCACAAGGTGGATCGCGTGTTGATATTGCAATCTCAGTTGAGATCTCGTATTCATCAGAGACAACTTGAAAAGGTCATAAGAGAAAGAGAAAAGACAAAGGATTGCTATCTGATATAATATGTGATACTGTCTACAAGCATCATATCCAATGACATTTCAGTTGAGATCTCATATTTATACAACTCGAGAAGGTTCGCTATCTCGCTATCTAATATAACACTGTCCGTCCAATGAGATGAAGATGAAAAAATATCTAATATAATATGCGGTACTGGTGTTTAATGTCTGACGGCCCCGTTCAGCAGTCCATTCGGCAGGACTGGCATGACTGCATCCGCCGGTGGCAGGACCGCCGCCGCCGGTCTAACGACCGCCGCCTAAATGGCTGCTGAAGCTCCCTAGCTAGGGCAATTGGATGCCGCATATTTTGGTGGGCGATTTTATCATGCCCTCGAATTCAATCGAGCATATTTTGGTGGGCGATTTTATCATACCCTCGAATTCAATCGAGCAGGTATTAGCATCTTCTATGGACCCGAATCGTCCCTCGATTTCGATGGTACGCATGTGAGCGGAGGGGATGCAATTTCAACGATGTTCGATGGGTTGGAGCATTCCGATTTCAACATGATGAATGTAACCTCACTTGTTGAACCCACCACGTGTTACCACATTGCCATGTTCTCTGTCGGCCTGCCACAAGATAGCTTCCCAAGAACGTGGCAATGTGGTAACCCGTGGTGGGTTCAACAAGTTGAAATCGGAATGCTCCAACCCATCGAACATCGCTGAAATTGCATCCCCTCCGCTCACATGCATACCATCGAAATCGAGGGACGATTCGGGTCCATAGAAGATGCTAATACCCACTCGATTGACCGCCCACCAAAACATGCGGCATCCAATTGCCCCAGCTGGGGAGCTTCAGCAGCCATTTAGGCAGCGGTCCTGCCACCGACGGATGCAGTCATGCCAGTCCTGCCGAATGGACCGCTGAACAAGGCCGTCAGACATTAAGCACCAGTACCGCATATTATATTAGATATTTTTTCGGCTTCATCTCATTGGACAAACAGTACCACATGTTATATTAGATAGCGAGATAGCGAACCTTCTCGAGTTGTATAAATATGAGATCTCAACTGAAATGATTCTTGTAGACAGTATCACATATTATATCAGATAGCAATCCTTTGTCTTTTCTCTTTCTCTTATGACCTTTTCAAGCTGTCTCTGATGAATACGAGATCTCAACTGACATTGCAATATTGTGGTCGAATATGGCTTTTCTCATTACTCTTGGAGGACATACGTGCCTTCTCTACCTGGGAAGAAGATAAAGCTCGCTTGCAATGAACGGATGTTCTGCAGTTCTGCACTGCGAGCCCCCGATTCCCGTAGGTCCCTTTCTCAGCTAAATGTAAATACCATAACAGAACATTTTCGCGGTCTCTCATGTTTTAATTACATAACAGTGAAAGGATAAACTCTCTGTCGGATTAAAAGGAAAAAAAAAAAAAGACAGAAATTTTAGAAAATAAAATAGCCTGAGATTACTCAATTCTTGTTCAGAACAGATGAAAAAACGAAGAAAGGTGAAATCTTTGAAACGAAAAGGATGTGAGATGGACTCAGTAGACGAGAACGAGACGAAAGAAACCCGTCGCCTGTGGATGTCTCATCCCTACGGTTGTCTGACCGATGCCCAACCATTTTTCCTACATTTCTGTAGGAAAAAAGTATCGAGCTTTCTCTGTCCGCAACGTTGTTCAAACGAGAAAAATGAAATCTTTTCTCGGCAAAACACAACCAAATGCGATTCGAAACGACTGGAAACGGAAGCAAACGCCTAGATTCGCGACTCGGCGGGGGGCTCATATCAAGTGTATAGAAGAAGTCCGTCATCGTGGGGGCAGAAAAACCCTAATCGATCCCCAAGGCGACGGCAACGGCGGAGACGGCAGATACCATAGCCCCGAGAAGGGGGCGGCACCTGATCCCACCAACCTCGCGCCGTCGCTTTCCGTCGATTAGGGGAGCGCCCACTCTAGCCTCTCTCTTTCTAATCACTGCCCTAGTCGCCGCAAATGGTGCCGCATTCTACGCTCGCCGCCATAATTTCTCGATATAGAGAGAGAGAGAGAGAGAGAGAGAGAGAGAGAGAGAGGAGGAGGACCATGAACAGATCCCTGCTCCTAGAGAGAGAGAGAGAGAGAGAGAGGACCATGAACAGATTCCCGCTCCTCGCCTCTGCTCGATTTCTAGGGTTTCAGGTTCGGGGAATTTCGGGGGGATAACCCAGCAAAAACGTCGGAGAGGGGAATATAAATAGTTCTATATGATTGGGCCAGAACGGGCCGGGCCTCAACGGGGAAAAAATTAGGGTTTTGCAACTGCCAATGTGGAGAAAAGACTTCCCACGAATTATCGATAATTATAAGATTAATTACTTTTGCGTAAGGAGAAAATGTTAAAAATGCCTGGAAAATGGAAATCGCCAAACAATACCTCTTGAGTACTTGTTAAGCTTCGCTATTAATGTGCTTTAAAAATGTATTACAGTAATCAGTTTTCGTAAATTGCATACCTCTTTAATTCCCAAAGTGTCTCGAAAGCGAGTTTTTTCTTTTTTTCTCTTTTCAGCGGACTTCATTACTGTGCACGCCGGTGAGACTGTGGTTATGGACTCGTGCACCTAGCATAGATTGAGCTTTTACTCAAAATGAACATGATGCGATAATTGCAAGAGCTTTATGGTGATATTTAGAAGGGTTGTAGCGTCGATATCCATATCCATCTTATCATTTATGGTGTGTTTGTTTCACAGAAAACATAACGTTTTTGGAAAATATTTTCTGATAAACCATTTTACAAGAAAATGGTTAGTTTTCTTTTGTTTGGTAATACATGATTGAAAATATTTTCTAGTAGTTGGATTGTATTTGAAAAATGATTGAAGGTGTAGAAGATGTCGACGAAAAGGAAGAGGAGGGAGCGAAGCTAACGGGAGCGCAGGAGAGGCTAGGGTTGGAGGAGGTGGCGGTGACGAAAGGGAGGCGACGGCGATGAAGGAGAGAAGGGAAAAGAAGTTAGGGTTTACGTTCACAAGCAAATAAAGAAAAGAGAAAACAATTAAAAAAAGAAAGAAAAAGAAAGAAGACAAGAAAATAAAAGATATAATAATAATATTAAATTCAAAATTTTTAATTAGAAATTATTTTTTTTTTTTTTACCGACCAAAAAAATTATAAGTTCTTTTTAATAATAAATTTTTCATTAAGTAAGGACTTTAAAACATTTTGGAAAACGTTTTCCTGGTTCTTTCAAAGGGAAAATCGCTTTTCGAATTTAAGTTTTGGAAGGAAAACATTTTCCGTTAACTAGGAAAAAACATTTTCCGTTGACTTATTTTCCTAAATAAATCAAACGTTGGAAAATGAGGAAAACGTTTTCCTAGAAATTGTTCTTCGCAAAACAAATGCACCAACACATGACAAAATTACTGATCATTGAAGGAGAAACATTTCACCTTTTTTTTTTTTTTAATCGACAGGAACTTTTCACTTTCTAATGAAGAAAACTATAAATTGTGAAAATGTTCATCTTATATTATATATATTGAGACTTATTTTAGGGTTTATTTGGTTAAGGGAAAAATGCAAGGTAAAGAAAAATGCTTTTCAAGATATCATTTTTCAGGAAAATATTTTTCACATTTCAAGTGAAGAAATCACTTTCGTCACTTTAAACTTGCATATTTTCTTTAACCGTAAATGATTTTACATTGACTAATCATTTTCAACAAACCAAATAAGCAACAATTAGTCAATTTCAACAAACCAAATAAGCAACAATTCAGAAAACTAATCCTCAAAGATCTCTTCACTCACACAAATGCGCCGTTAATCTTGAAAACTTACTAAACACAAGGCAAAGCTCCCAGTAATTGACAGGACAAAGGTTTGCTGGGGAAAGTGATTTACAAACATAAAATGAGGCTCCAGCCCTTTCTTCTGTTATGTTCTGTCAAGGCATCAAAGAAGGGAAGAAAGTGACATTTTTGGGCCACCCACACCAGCCCAAAAAATTTCACATTTGGGCCATTCAATTGGGTTTCTAATTTTAATGTTTCACCTGATCGGTGATGAGATTAGCGAAGGTATTTCATGGGCCGAAATTTTCTTTTTATGGGCTGAGGAGTTCACCTTGTGTAACCTGTGATGAAACCAGGGTCCATCAGTGCCAGAGTTCATAACAACAAAATGAAGTGATCATCTGAGGTAATGTAGGAGCAAATTCAAGGCAATCTTAAAGAAAAGAGAGACCAGTAGACAATTAAGTCCACGATTGGATCCTCATCCACAGTTCAGTCTCCCGGTACAAATTATTCACATAGTTTCAGTGTTTGATGACCGGAAGTTTCTGTGCTAGAGGGCACAGAACATACAACAACATAAATGATGCCACGACTTACGGATAAACTTATTCGGAACATGCATTGCTAGTCACCGGTTATGGAAAATCAATCTTCTGGCGACACATTGCTAGAGCTTTCACAGGAATCGCCGCCCTCCTATTTTGCAGTCCTGTAGGTAACTTTATGTGAGAAACTGGACGTTAATTAGTTTCTGGCATGTCATGAATGAGCAGTCTAAGAGAGGCCGTCAAGACAGGCGAGATCCAGAGAAGCGCCACAGAAAGAAATATAGTTTCCAGTAATTCTGACGATTTATTGTCTTGGCATCAGCATTATTAGTAGACAGGACACTAGTTTTTCTGGCCCAACAAACATTGGTATCAACAGAGAATTGTATAACCGAAAGCTCTAACTGAATATATCCAAATTCATCTCAGCATGCTATCCTTGCTCGTCTATTACTTCTTATTTGCATAAAACACGCCATGACACAATCTACACATGAAAAAACTAACCTTCAAGACATTCCCCTCTTGGATCTGGATGCGTTCCATAGTGTCAGAAGGAACTCAACTCCTTCTTTGAGCGATGCTTTTCTCCACTCTTTATAGTTCCATAATTCCGAAGTTATGTATCTTCCACTAGGATTGTACTCATTCACCTCCTTTAGTGCAGCCGTGACTGCCCGGTACACTTTATCACCCATTTCTCTCTTCAGAGTATTCAACTTCTCATCTTGTTCATCAATTATTTCCTGCAAAAATGTGGTTTCCAAAAAGAAACTCTCTCACATGCAAAGAAAAAGCAAAGCAGAGAGAATTGCGAAATATTGGAAGCGTGAAAACACAAGAACATATAGCAGTGTGAGGTTGTAAGCTACCAGAAGTTATATGAGAGTTATTGACTTAATGAAAATAAACACTGACTTGCAGACCTGGCTGATAGCAAATAGGAGAAATCTACGAAGTCATACCTGATGCTTCCCATTAACCTCAATAACTCTGAAGGGATGCCAGTCTGGATCTTTCAAATATTCCATCCACAGCGAGCAGAGCTCTGACGTTTTTTCTTCTGCTTCTTCTTCATTATACTTCAACTTCATCACTTCGAGGAATGGTTCATGGTCAAGTTCTCCCATTCTCTTCACACCAATGTTTGCCTTGCTAGATCCATTACATATGTCTCTTAGTACCTGTTAAGTAAAGTCGATTGGCACCTTATGTAAGTCAAATCTGTGGTATACAGCTGCAGGAGCAAGTTGTATAGAGTATAGTAACAGAAGAAAAAGGGCCAAAGAAGAAAAGGAAGATAAATTATACAGGTGAGCACATTTACTTGCCAAAAATTTAGAACTCTTGCTATAAAAGAGGAAAGGAAAAGCAAACTTGCATTGATCAATTCTTTGCGAGCTTCCTGAAGCTCATTATTGCTGTTATGCTCCTTTACTATGAGAGCTTGGTTCAGTGCTTCTAGATCCTCAAGATTCCCCTCCTTTTCCCTCAGATCCGACAGCAAAATGTCTACTTTTTTCAAAATTTCAGCATCATCCTCGTCTTCCATGTGCTTCATAACATTTACTGACCCTCTCAGTTGTTCAATTTCCAATTCCAAGGCTTGTTTTGCATCAAGCTGCTTTTCCAATTGAATTATTCGATTATGAAGTTCCTCTTTTTGCCTCTGGAAAAATTATTAGTTATCATCATAAGTCTCAAAAAGGAAGAATAAGAAAAGATAGGCATTCTCTTGACATGAGGAAAATAAGATGATTAGAATACCTTCTGATCTTCAGCCAGTTTCCAGACTTTTTCATCAACTTTCTGTTGCTCCAAGGCAGCCAATTCAAGTGAACTGTTTTTCTGGGCATTCTGATGTACAAGAAAGAAGTTAGCCTCACCAAATAATTGTACTCTAAAAAGCATGCATAAAGGATTGCACAACACCGAAATTAATTAATAATAGCAAATAGAGTCTATCATTAGGTGTCAAGTTGCAAGCAGTTTAATGAATTCAGAAATATCAATGTCAGGATGTTATTTTTTGTCACACATACACATATATATGAACATATTACGACATCTGCACAGCAAATCCATCCGTAGAAAACTGGATTAGCAAAGGTAGATGCTCTAGAAATGAACACTAGACTAAAATGCGAGCACAACAAAAAAGGAGGTTACGCAATATATGTGAATCTTGGAGAAGACATTTGCATAAAAGTAGAACAAGGGCCAGGAATTCTAAGAAACCAATTTTCCTATCTACAAAAACATCAAGTCTACTTGGCATAATTTCCAAAAACTTCCCACATTGCAACTTTCCAAAGGCTGGCCCTATATGATCTAGAAAAAAGAAAAAGTAGCTGGGGCATAATTGACAAAAGTAGAGCCTGGTGGCACCAAGCTAGACAATTCAGTCTCTTCTGCTATATAAATCCTTCATCATATATTATAATTAGGGCAACGTTTCTGAAAATTAGCTACTCTCGAAAAGTTAGCAAGTCTAACTATGCTGCGGACACCAAGGCTGTCATATGTTTATACAACCAACACCGCCCATCTAGAGCTATATTTCTTCACGGCTAACTTTGTTTCTTTGGACTCTATTCTCTTTGGGGAAAAAAAGTTCATTTTTTGTAATACTGTCTTTAGTTCTCATAAGATGTGTATGCATACGATATCGCCTTTCACTCATGAAGCTGGATGAACGTATCACACAGGTAGAACAATGTTTTCCTAAAACAATATTTCTTTGATTCTAAATGTATTTTTTCATGCATGCATAATGCATCTCATGGCACTTCACCAGTCCCACTAATTTCAGGCAGCAAGTGAATGCATTCAAGAAAGCCATGTATTATATGCCATAAGAATCCTACTCTAAATACTTAATAGAACATCATTTTGGCCATCTCCAATTAAATAATCCCAGGAATAACTGTTCTAATCTCCTAATCACGAATGCAGTATTCAATTCACTCACATAAATAAAATTATATTAAAAAGATCAGTCCTTTGCCACCAAGCTTATTGATAGTCAATATAAAAAATGTTAAATATGTAATACTAGCACATTGACGGGGATACTCTATCTATGCAGTAATAAAGCATGAAATACCTCTGCAATCTCTTCCAATAGCTTCTTTCTCTCACTCTCATTGTGCGCTTCACGCTTCTCCAACTCCTGTCCACGCACTTCTAGGTCCTTTTTGAGGGATTCTAGTTGGAACTTAAGCTTCTCATGATCACTAAAAATTCTCCAGTAGTGATCATGTGCACTGGTCTGTATTTTTCTTAATTCTGCAAACACTCCATAAAAAGAAAATGTGATGTTTGAGGTCTCTTAAACATATTAGCTCCATTAATTAATTAAAAAAAAAAAAGAAACTGAATTGAGTGATAAATTAAAAGTTCAAGGATGTTGCTCTTCTGACAAGTAGATTTAGGAAAGACAAAAGTTTCACATTCTTAATTGTTTGAAAATCTAGAAAAGATAAGAAATTCCCTAATTTTTCTAAGAATTTAGGGCTGGTAGAAAAATAATTTTCCAGCTTTAGAGTATAATACTTTTTAGAAACAGGGGGTTGAATCTTGTAAGACTCTTAAGAAAATAATCCTAAGCTTCATAGCAGAAAGATGTGAGCGACCTTCATCATACGATTGATGAAGCTTATCCTTCTCTGTCATTATGACGTTCAGAGACTTTGATGTCTCATTACACCTTTCTTCAATCTCCTGCATGTACCTGTTCTTCACCTCTATTATGTATGTCAAATCAGATACAAGCCTATCCTGCTTTCGAGCCTCTTCCTCCATAATCTCTGGAATGGTTTTCAAGTCACCGATCTTGCGTAAGTGCTCCGCAACGATACTATTTGAATTATAATCGTCAGCACGGGCAACCCATGCATAAAGCCCAATCTTTTGGGTACCCTCAGCATACCAATCCTTGCGACCATGACGGTCTGCTTCATAAGCCTTCTCGAATGACATTGCGTTGTGCAAGCCAGGCCAACCTTTGTTGAATTCCACCACTGCACTTCCGGAGTGACCGCGGTAATTCCAAAGCGGGTGAACCCTCGTGGGATTGAAGCCTCTTCTCGTCAGCTCATCTCTCAACTTGGATCCACTCTCGCCAACATACCGCCCATCTTCCGCCCGTCTAGTAGGAATGTTCATGACAACTCCTTTCCATGGCCAGACAAATTTATCATCATGGCTACAGCCAATCGGAGCTTTACCCTCATCAACAAGTTTTGAAGGACCAGCCACATCCGATAGATCTTTTTCCAGGTACTTTGCCAAAGCTAGGTGATTGGCCTTCTCTTTTGCACTTCTCTTATCCGAGGAACTCTTGCCCACCCCGGAAGCATGCTGCAGCAATTCATTATATTGGTAATCTCGCTTTCTCTTTTTGGGACAGTAAGGGCATGCAAATGCCTCATCTGAAACTTTAACCTGGTGATTTCCACTCTTCAGCTCTTCATATGATTTCTCTTTGTAATCATCCACGTCAGAATCACTCATGTCTGTATCGCTATCAGAATGGTGATCCGATAAGCTTCCCATTTTTTTGTTACCCAAAAAACCAGAACCTGGATAGATGAAGAATAGTACTTAGGATGCGTAGAGCTAGCTGCTAATAAACAGTGTTTGGAATAGTTACGTTGTACAAATAAATTATGCAAAGCCAATTTAATTAGAACATTTCACCACATATTTGCCACATTAAATTGATCACTTAAGTTGTTGCAAATATTCACGAGAGTCAAAGAACGAAGGAAAAAAGGAAACTATGGATGTAACAATCTCCACTTCGATGGATTACTCGATATATGCAGGAAGTAACTGGGAAAGTAAATTCATGCTTGGCTCATTCTTTTTTTTTTTTTTTTTTTTTTTTTGTATAAGATATTTGGGAACTGCCTTGAAACGTCTCCTCCAAAAGCCTGACACCGGAAAGGCAATTTCTTCAGGCTAAGTCCATGTCAAGCTTTTGCTTCAATCTGCTTCCCTCTCTGGATCTCCTTTGATTACAATCATGGAGAGACACAGGTGGGGGGAGCTCAACATTAAACAAGGGTGAGGTCCCATCTCTGCTGGGATAGCACAACAACCAATGCCCGCGTTTTTCAATCGAACTAAAAAAAAGCAACTAAACGACTGTTTTCCCCCTCTAGCTAGAATTTGAAAATTATTATTATTATTATTATTTTTTGGTAAAGAGAAGAAGAACGAGATAAGAGAATTTCAAAATTATTTTGCCCTGCTTTACCAAAAAAAAAAAAAAAAATTATTTTGCCCTGTTTCCAAAACAGAACAAACAAGTTTTCTGTAGTTTCAAAAGAAAAAGAAGCCGGAAACCGAAACGTTGTACCCACAAATTCCTGAGAAATGCAAAAGAATTCAGAAGAAAGTCCGGCACGATGAAACCGGCAATGCGAATCCAATTGGAACCAGCAGCACTTCACTCCCAACAATCCAACGACCATGCAGCTTAATCACCACCACACGAGTAGGAGAGAAAGCGAGAACACACAACTGAGCTTCAGTTTCACCAGATCGAGTGCATACCAAGCACGAACACCGCCAAAAACTCAAATTCAACAATTCCACACCCGTTCCGAACCTCAACACGCAAAAACAAGAAAGACCCAAAATCCCAAAATTGGAAACGAAACTCGAAAACCCGGCATGCATGCACGGCGACGGACCGGGAACCCAGAATTCAACTCGGGAAATCGAATTCGGTCAAAGAATGCGAGTCACCTGGAAGAGATTGGAGCCCCCTGGAGACTCCCGGCGCGACACTTCAACCCCTGGAATTGGAGGGTTTCTCGGCTGTTGGGGGGGGTTTCTGCCAAGAACGAGCCCAACGACCGTGACTGTCAAAAGGGTAATGATAATTCCATTATACGACAAAGGCGAACGGCCGCTCCTCTCACTTCCCAGTCCACAGTGGCATCATCACTGTCGGAAGGACACACAGATAGAGAGAGAGAGAGAGAGAGAGAGACAAGACAGCAGGCGCGTGGGAGCGCGTGGGCCTGTCGAATTCGAGGTCTGCGCACGAATTTTGTCGCGCGAAGGGATTCTCAAGAAAACGCAGAGGCAAAGGACGGGAGAGGGACGGGAAATTTGAAAAGGCAGAGGTGGCGAAAACCGCGAAAGCCGGTGGCAAAAACTGATGAAGGCAAGAGCGAAAGGTAGGAGCTTTTATCGATGATGGGCACTTGGGGAAAAAGCAGCAACCTTTTCCCTTCCCGGCGCAGTCGACCAATCAGGTGACAAGGGCCGAAGGGAGCGAGGTCCGAGGACGGTCCCCCGGTCAACGGAATGACGCGTGGACGCATCGGGGGGGGCCTCCGCGCAGGCGAATCCCGGATCGCGGCCGTCCACGTGTTCGCCTTGGTTGTGCGCGCCTCAGGCTACGGAGTCATGTAGCCCCCACCGAGGGCTTTTATACCTCCACCTAACTACTGATTAGCTCGTTAGTCCGGCATCTACTTTTCCTTTCTTCCTATTTTTTCCCAATTTTTTCTTCCCAAAAAAAGAACACGAAGAGTTTCTAAATTTGGACTCAGTGTATAATATGATCTTTGAAATTCTAATTCATTCAACGTGATCTATAAAATTTAATGTAATATACAATGTTGTATCTAAACTTTTAACTAATGAAATTCATGTTCAATTTAGACATCAGACTAGAATATTTAACGTCATCATTTAAAATCTAATTAAACATAAATCAAAAGTTTAGATGTTTTATTGTATAAATTATAAGTTTAGAAACAATATTGCAATTTGGATTAAAATTCATAAACTATTTGTGCCATTTTTTTAGACTTGTTAAATAAGTTCATTATAACAAAAAAGGGTGCATCCCACTTTCAATCTATATGCAACTTTAGGATCTTCGACATTATTACACTTCAAATGGCTGTATCGTCCAATCGAAGCCATTAATACATTGCACTGAAGCATATATTCAATTAAAACATAAGTTGCTCCCTACTTATTTTTTCCCATTTTGCATACACACGTAGCAACCACTTTCTTCAATAGGAAGATACGGAATCACCTAATTCAATGTTACAGAAGCAAAGGAATCTGAAACGTTTGTACACAAAGAATGCTGATTGATGCACCCTTATTCATTGCTCCCCGAGCCGGTTAATGCCCCTGCTTGTTGCCCGATCAGCTCAGCTCCTCGCACTCTTGAATCTAGAATCGGACCGGAAAAACCAGCTCAAAACGCATCGTGTTGCGTCCTAGCGTGGCCTAGACCGAATCGGTGGTTGAGGCTGACTTAACACTGCCTGGCCGTTGTTTTCACTTCCCGATGAGCTGAATCTGTCAGATTTGCGGTGCATTTTTTCCCACTGATTGGGATATGTCCCGCTTGTTTTGGTTACAGGGCCAACAAGTACCGGAACTCGGATTGGTAAGGCTGGATTTTGACCATCTTGGAGGCGTGGGACTTGGTGTCGTAGTTCAAGCACTCCATCATCAATCTCTTGAGAATCCCAGAACGTGGGAGCTGGCTGTAGATCCACTCGAGGAGCGACTCCATGTCGTCCGCGAAGTCCCTCATGTGCCACTGCAACAGCTTCGGCACGATGATCTTTCTCTTGCTCGTGACCCCGACTGACGCTTCCAAATACTCGACCTTTGCTCTCCCTAATTCGTTCACCACCTCTTCCGGAGTATAGACCCTTAACTGAGCATCAACAGAATTAGCAAAAAGAGTAAGAGCAGATGAATTAGAGCTTTGGTTGAATCGATGAGAAGTGACACTCAGGAGATCAAACTTACGGCAGGGGAAGACCAGCTGCCACGGCAAAGGGCAAAGGTCACATTCGGCTCGGGATAGCCGAGACCATAAGCATGACGAAGCAGCATTTCTTTCTCATCCATCGAGTCCTTTGGCAGAGAAAAGTTCGTGGCATTAGACTATTCTTTGGTGACAATTACAGAAAAAACTGGTGCTAGCCAATGTCCAGCAGATGAGCAAACATGAACAAGCAAGAGAACCACATGTACTATTTGCTCTTTGGATTCAATAGTAATCTCACCAACCTCAGGTTGATGAATATGTTTCAAGAGCCTGAATTAATTATCCTGTTCTCTTTGCACTTACATGTCTGCTTTCATATGGATGTCTGAGAATGAAATGCTCGATTGCCAGAGCGTTTAGTACTATGCCACCCACGTTCAATGCAGCCTGCCCCAGAATCTCATCATAGTCAATTGAAACAAGTTCTCGTCGTATCAAAGGTGAAATCTTACTTCAAATTAAACCACTTTTGCGCAATACTTCCGTATTTAGTTTAGGAAATATCGGCATACCTTGTTCATTAGCGACAGAAGTTTCTCCTGAGAGGAAGGCAGACCGTGTTCCAGAAAAGCCTGGGTCAGAAAAATTGGCAGAAATGAGATTATATGTCAGATAATGACTGATTTTGGCTGTTGTCGTTCATGCATGTTTGAGATGTCTTACAGTACATTCATTATACAGGCATTGTAGATGTTGATCCAGAACGCTAACTTCTGCTTATATGTCAAAAAGGTCAGGTCTACACTGCTCAATTTGTGCACCAAGATCCTGAAAAGATTCCACGGAATTGCGTAAGCTTCTTTTGAATAGATTTTGTGTCCAATCGACTGTTGGTTCTTGCAATGATTGTGGGACTCACCTTAATCTCCCAATTGCGGGCAAACGCTCCTGAAGATGCACAATGTCTAATGAGCTTCTCGTGATTGGGATAAAGCTTTTGTACTGACCGATATCTCTGAAAGTACCATCTACATCTAGCAACACACCATAAGGGTCGAGACTCGAGATGTAACCATCAACGTAAGTCAGAGAGATCTTGCGGCCAGACGAGCTCTTTGCAGTGGACTTGGAATTCTTGGCGGCTAGGATGAGCTTCGGAGCATGATTCGAACCTTCTCTATCCTGCGACACATGGTTCGATTCAAGGTATACGCCTATGAGGCACTTGATCAGCTGTTCAGAGAGTTCATTAGGCTTCCTGTGACGTGTCCACTTTCCCTGTCTGTACTGTCATGGTATCTACTTCTCGCAATATGCTTGATTGATTTGTCGACATTTTCTTCTGCTCAATCATTTTCTCATAAAGCAAAAGAAATTCGTGAGCACGGACCAAAAATTCATATTTAGGTTAGAAATCTAAAATCATCAAGAAATGATTAGATATTTTTTTTATTAGATGGCAACAAATACGTGCTAATGATCACATACCACTGGACCTTGTGGAACTGATGCTCAGCATGTCTGAAGCAGAACCAACCGAAGCTCTTCTTTGTCTGATTAGTTTCTGCTTCCTCGCTTCTTCTAAATAGTGCATTTTCGGAGGCTGCTCGTGTTCTCTAAGCTCCGCACGGTCTTCGATACTACAATTCGGTTGCCGCCTTCGCCGGGGCTGCTGCAGCATCTGCCATTCCTGGGTATGCCATTGCTGGGTGTGTTTCTTTTCTTGGTACAGCCTCATTTTCATACCTATGATTTTCCGCTCTAGCCAAACGATCTCTTCCTCCACCATAGCTAGTTCAGACAGAAGCCCCTGAACCTGTACAGAGAAACAAAGAGAGCATCGTTAAATCTCTTAAGCAAAAAGGGTACTGCGCCCACATCTCTAGACACATCATTGTAATCTATCTGGCTCGGCACTAACATGACAAGATTGGGCTGGTATACATTAATTTTCTGATGATATTATTATTGCAACCAAGACAACCGATGACACGACACAAGGACACTGCATCAAATGTGACCCGACCGTGCATACAATCGCAAAATGTTATGTATCAATGGATGCCTAGATTATGGAGCTCATCACCTGAGGTGGAATCAGTGAGGAAAGACCCTGGTGGGAGGAAGAAGCAGGGCAGTAGTGTGCACGGTGCAAGACCCTGTTGAGCACTTGCTGTCCCTCCAATTCCGCTTGCAGCTTGGTCACCTGCCAAACTCTTTGTTAAGTCTCCCTTTTCATCTCATCAATAAAAGAACCGAGAGCCAGAGAGAGGAGCCATGCCATACCTCCTCCTCAAGGTCCTGTCTCTTCTGCTTCTCCTCGCCTCTATCCATCAGCAAGTCCTCGAATTTCATTATCGGCAACGAGAGGACAGGCCGAAAGAAGAGAAGCAGAGAGAAAAGCTCAAGGTCTAGATGAACATTGAGAGGGAATAGGGAAGGCAAAAGGGGAGGAGGGAGGAGTTAAAAGTGGGCGAATGCATGAGACCATTTGCGGTGGGAGGGGGAAGAAGGAAGAATCTGGTTTGGGCGATGGCATTAGTGGGATGCATGGTGATCACATGAATCTTGGTCTTGGAGGTCAACCGAAGCTCCATTTGAAATTTAATACAAGCATTTGGGCAAATTTGGGCAGTGACGTGAACCCCATGATCAGTTTTTATTTTTGTCACATGTCACCTCCCCCGGAAAACACAAAAATAGAGAGAAAGAGAGAGACAATAGAGAACTGATTGATTTTGGAGGCAAGTCGAAGTTGTTGAGCGCCACTAACATAATAATAAATTGGGAAAAAAATTAAGAAATCGCCGTCTGTGGGAATCGAACCCACGACCACATGGTTAAAAGCCATGCGCTCTACCGGCTGAGCTAAGACGGCTTTGTTTTCTAAATCGTAATTTTTCTACCATGCAGCTTTATAATCTTGTTTACCTTCCGCCTTTTCGTCTTTAGTGCTTGCCTATTCCAGGTCATGTCTGCAGACACCATTAACGACAAACAAAACGGGTTTCTTGAATTTAAACCCCCCCCTGGGTTCTAAATTTCGAAAAGAGTTCACTTTTTTAACATGAGTTTTCCTCTCCTTTTCCAGACAAGTACGTCATTTTTGTCGATGAAGAAAGATCGAAATGCAAATGGATATGCAAGTATGTCACACACGAACATACATTATTCTCGTGCCTCCTCAGAAAAGCGTGCAATTTTGTGCACAAAGATGATCTTTCTCTGTTCTGCTCTTGATCTTTACCCATGGCCTGCTCCTCACTTTCATATGGTCCCATTTAGAGAATATTTACTCTCTTTTCCCCGATCATTGTTTTCAGGAATAGCATATATTCTCCAGAAAGCTGTCGCACTGCTCCTCTATAGCGCACACAAAGCAGAGGATGCTTCGCTTTGTAAGCCCTATGGACTGCTGATCAAAGCTTCCTCTTCTTTTTTAAGGATAAAGGGAAAGGAAAGGAAAGATCGGATGCAAGGTGCATAAAAGGTATCCAAAGCCTCCATGGATTTTCCCAATTCAGCTTGAGCTTTACGTCGGCAAGGCAAAAGTCGGTATTCATTACTAGTGACTGAAAGTACAGAAACAATAAACAGCATCTATACACAGCAAGTGGATGATACTATCAGCTATGCAGGAATAACATACAAGCAGATACGATATTCTCTCTTCAGGATTTGGCAGCGAGGCACTGAAATCAATGGGCCGACAACGATCCGGGGATCGGGGTTGTCTGTGCTTTTCAGCTTACAAACTGAAGCCTCATTCAGTGAGCGTGGCTACGGCAAGTTCAAATGCCGCCTCCCAATGTGGCATCGCTCTACAAGGCATGCCATTCATTGAAGCGCATTGTGTTCGTTATGATTGCCCTTGGTACTTCTAGGATGTTTGGAGTCGTCGCTCGAACTTGGGGGGTGTTGCCCCTCTGCTAAAGTTTCATTAGCTTTTGCCTCTTCGGAAGCCTGGAGTTGCTCCAATGCTCTGACCACCTCGTTCATAGTCGGCCTGTACTTAGGTTCAGTCGAGAGGCAACATATTGCGAGCTTCGCCAATTTCAGGGCCCCGCCCACTGAGTACTGCCCTTGAATACGAGGATCCATCACTTGGAGAATCTTCCGTTTGCTAGTAAGGAAAGGTTTGGCCCATTCAACTAAGTTGTGCTCTCCCGCTGGCCTGTTTTTGTCCACCGCTCGCCGGCCACATAGCATTTCGAGGAGGACAACCCCAAAGCTGTAGATGTCGCTCCTTGCAGTGAGATGCCCTGTAAAACAGAACGAGTTAAATGTTAGGATCTAGACAGGAGCAACTTTTTTTTTTGGATCATGACCATCATGATAATTGGATATACCAATTAGTTCGTTAAAAGATTTACTCCATTTCTTGTTGGTCGATCAGATGAATTCTTCATATGCAAGCAGAAATGAACAAACATGACCACATGACCAGTTCATGATATTTTTCCATAAAGGATCAGATTCAGTCCTCACAAATTCGCCAGAGTTGAGTATAAACTTAGAAAATTGCACCAAGCAGTAGGCTTTTCCGACTATAGGAAGATTTTGGGATGATATGGATGAACTTGCAGGCAGTAACATTGTTTGAAAATCAGGATATCAGAATGTAAAAATCAACTACACAATTGACAGATACCTGTGGCCATATATTCTGGAGCAGCATATCCAAAGGTACCCATTATTCTTGTAGAGACATGGCTTTTGTCACCGGTCGGCCCATCCTTGGCCAATCCAAAATCAGAAAGTTTTGCATCATAATTCTGTACAAGTAATGCAAAATTCAAGAGTGAGAAGGGCAAGACAAGACAAGACAATAGCTTCTAAGTCCGGTCTGATATGTACCACTACAGAACTTATGCCATTCACATACCGTATCCAACAAGATGTTAGATGGCTTAAAGTCACGATATATCACTTTGGCTTCATCACTATGAAGAAATGCGACGCCTTTGGCAGCACCAAGTGCAATCTTTATGCGGAGTTTCCAAGAAAGTGGTTGATAGTAGGAATTCCCTGTTCATGAAGATTGGACTTTTAAGTTACATGTTCACAAGATAAAGTTCTAATAAAAACAGAGAAAAGAAGGGTTGGCTCAGTACAGTAAACTACTCACTCCTGAACAGATGATTTTCCAAGCTGCCCCGAGGCATAAATTCATACACCAGAAGCCGGTGCTCATCTTCCAAGCAATAACCAATCAGTTTCACTAGATTAGGATGGTACAGCTGCCCCAGGTAATTTATTTCAGTCTGCATATTGAAATTCATGTCAAGAAAAGAACAGAACTGCCATCCATAGCTGAAATCAAATTCTTTAAGAACATGGCCAGCAATAACTTGCATGCCTAGTAGACACTGTCCACTTTTTACATTCAAAAGCAAACATGTGCGAGAGAAGCAGTGAATGTTTAAACTAATTGAGAAACGTAGTACTAAAAATGACACTCACCAGCCACTCCTTGTGACCTTGGAAACCTTCTTGGTTAAGCCGCTTGACCGCAATGACAATGCCAGTTCCAGGCTTGGTTGCAGCGAAGGTTTGTTCATCAACCCATCCCTTGTAAACACTCCCAAAACCTCCTTCACCCAACACACTGTCGGGCCGGAAGTTCCTAGTCGCCACCCTGAGTTCATTATAGCTGAAGCTCTTCAAATTGGATGACTGCAATATCTCATCCTGTGTCCGAGGAGTTTGAGGCCCCGAATAGGATGAGACCTTACCGCTCGAACCACCCGAGACATTTGGTTTCCCCCCTACACAAAAGTGAAAAAAGCCATTTATAACATCACATATGAAAGAACCATAATTCTTGATTGGTTACTTCCGATCATCAATTTCAGCTACTCCAACCTGTCTCAACATTCTACTTTAATATATTCGGTATCGTTTGATGCAATTGTCTGTGACCAAAACATATAATAGCAACCGTGAGTAAGAGGAAATCGATCAATTTCAGTGAAGAAGCTTTTGTAGGTCAATCAGACCCTGCCAAAAAAAAGGGCTAAAAATACCTAAAACCAAGCCTTCAAGGTCCAGACAACCAGAGCAGCTTTAGAAATGACATAACATTCTGGTACCCAAGAGAAGCTTGAGTACAAACTTTTACTCGAAATAACCCAACAACAACTGCATCAGCCAAAAGGACAACTCGTCCCTGTCAACAAAGCTTTCCCCTCATCAAAGGAAATGAGACTAGCTAAAATAAAATGGAGGGTCGATAGCCAACCACAGCTAGCTTATTTTTCGAACGCATGTCCTTGATTCAGGCAGTAACGGGCAAGAAGCACACCTTAAACTTTCATCTTAAAAACGAGTTAGGACCGGTTCATACCTGTTTGAAACAGATTGTCAGTGATCCTTGCACTCAAGCAACACCCCATATAGGAGAAGCTAAGAAAAGATCAAGAACGTTTCGCCTCTCCTCTCCTCTCCTCCTAGGACACCAACGCAGCTTCCAGGAGAGGGAGAGAAAAAGCGGGGGGAAGAGAGAGAGGGAGAAAGAGAGAAGCAGCAGCTGAAGCTTCAAAAAAGGACAATGAGGGAGGGTGTGAACGCTTGACCTGGGAGAAGTGGAAAGAAAGAGGAGGTGGTGGTGTCCAAAATGTGAAAGCAAGCTATCCACACTCGGAAATTTTAGCCGTCACCCAAGAACAGGTCCTTTCGTTGAATTATTAGACGGTCTGGTAAAGAAATCGACGACGGACAACAGCGGATAAAGGTTGGCTTGTTCACTTTTGGGTTCGTGGAAAGTTCTAAGCGAAAAGACCATCGATTACAGAAAGGTATTGACTTCGCCTTCCTTCCGTTCTGAGTACTGAAATTTTTTTTCTACTGTCTATGATTTTGGGAGCAATTGCACCGGCATGCTGTCATGTACCATGAATCCGTTTCAAATCCCAATTTTTCTTGAGAAAAAATATATCAATTTCAACGTGTAATTCCAAATGAGTTCACTTTATAATCGATGTTATAATTTGCATGCCATTTACTCGACATAATACATTTACTCATTACGGGCCTAGACGTTATTTCAAAATTGTCATTAAAGAATGTGATAGTTCTATATCATGTTAAAAATTGAATGTTCAAGCGTCTTAATGCCAAGAAAAAATGATTTTTTTTTTTTAAAGATAGTGTTTGTGCCATTGTCGACTTTAATAGTTCATCATCGCATGCAAATAATTTTGAAATTGGAATATAAAGAAGCAAAACAATTGAATCACGTCAAGTAAGAAATAAAATGATCACGTCACGACGTCGTCATACAGGTGTAAGGATCAAAATTAAAATAATCACATGGTGATGTCATCACTTAGGTGTAAACGGACCCCTCCACGAAAAAGGGAAAATAAAGATATATATAAAATGGTGAGAAAACATGCAAGAAGGTCTAGTGAAAGTCAGACTTTCGGTGCCATGCAATTAGGTTTGACTTTTAGAGAACGTATAATCGTCCTCAAGAGTCGTTATTTCTCCATCAATTATTTTTTTCTATATTTGCTTCTGATATTTTGGCAGGATGGTATTCATTTTGTCACTTTTTGTTCGGTGCATTGGTTGAAATTATTGCGCCCATCTAGAACGGGGCTGACTTTTCTATCACCGGTTCCGCACGATCCTCAAGGTTTTTCTTATATTGGAGAATTAGTGTCGTACTAACGTTGCTTGTGTTTTTCTCGTTTCCATGTGCGTCTTTCCTTTCGATCCCTAGGCTGGAAAAGGGTCACGTCGTGACCTTACTTTTACCTACGAAAGAAAAAATTAACATTGGTTTCACGTAATACCCAAATATATATAGATTCGACTCATCGGATAGAAACGGAACGCAAGATCAAACTTGGGTTTGATTCGTTGGGTTGCTGGAAATCTACTCGGGCAAACATTGGTCGCAATCATCTTGTGTTGGTCGATTGATTGTACGAATGGCCAGATTGTGATGGTTGACTCTATTTTGCATGTGTTAGGTTATCGCATTCACCCTCTTTGCCATTTATCGTACTGACCAAGGCTGACATATGTGTTTTTGCAAAACATTGACGTTTTGATAGAAAATGAAGCTTTGAAGTTTCTAAAGATAGATCGTATTTGTCTGGCAGGACGAGTCTTGCCAATGGTTTTTTCTTGCCACTTGTTTGCACCTACTTATAGGTCTCAAGAGGTTGGTCTATTTCCACTCTAATAAGAATAGTAGTATGTGCTTTATCTATTAAAAAAAAAAGGTTCTATGTCCATATTGTATGCTTTGGAAGGGTTTCAAAAGTTTGTCATGAGAGAAACCATCTTTCAAACACTCCATTATTAAGCAAAATCATTCGGTGTACCATTGATCCACAACTTAATGACTTTCAAGGAAAAAAGTACCAAAAAAGCATTAAATCTATGACTCGTATAACTTTAGTCATAAATATTTTAATTGGACTAATTCAGTTCAAGCATTAAATCTATGACTCGTATAACTTTAGTCATAAATATTTCAGTTAGACTAATTCAATCCTGAACCTTTTTATATTTGTACCAATTTAATTCATCCGATCAAATTTGACAAGCCGACGCTACCGTGGATGCCGATCATCGATTTGACCAACACTGACATGACAATTTTTAAGATTTTTTTAATTTATATTTCTTTTCCCCTTTTCTTTCTCCTTTTCTTTTTTTATCTTCTTCCTCATTGGATTCCTTGCAGTGGCCGACAAGCAGTGGCTGGCAAGCCGTCGGAGGTTTGTCGGCCATTGTTGGAGAAGAAGAAGAGGAAGGAAAAAAAAAAGAAAAGGGAAAATTTAATAAAAAAATTCAAAAAATAAAAAATTATTTAAAAATTGCCATGTTAGCGTTTGTCGGCTGCCCAACATCCACATCAGCACCAACCATCCAAATTTTGTTGGATGGACTGAATTGATACCAATATGAAAATGTTTAGAACTAATTTAATCCAATTAGAAAGTTTATAGTTGAATTAATACCAATATTATAGATCTATGACTTTTTTAGTACTTTTCTTGACTTTCAAGTGTAAGCCAATCCCAAGATTTTTGCTCAAATTACCAAATTGTGCACATTACCTGATTGTGTGTGGAATGAGAGGGCCTCCACACCAAACCCATATTTCGAATGGAAAATTATCTAAAAAGTCATAAACTCATTATATTCTTGCAAATTTAATCCTAAACATTTTTATATTTCGTTAATTGAGTCAATCCAACCAATTAGTTAAAATTCGATGACATGGACACCGATTGTCATACATTGTTTTATTAATATTTTAATATTTTTTTGATTTTGTTATATTTACTTTCTTTTTTATTTTTTCACTTTCTTCTTTCTTTTGCCGGTGGTTGGGTGAGCTAGCCCAACTAGACGAGGGCAAGCCTCGATGATGCTCACCCTCACCTAGCATCACCTTGGCCTAGCTAATGCTCAATGAGGCTGCCCTGGCCCAAGCAAGGCTAATCGTTGTCAAGTCTCACTGGGGTAAGGATGAGCCTTATCAGGCCATGCCTTACCCATGACTAGCCACCGACAAAAGAAAGAAGAAGAAAAAAAGAAAAAAAATTATTAAAAATTATCCACGTCAACATCGGTCATCTTATGTGGCATCAATAGTATCTACGTCAATGATTCCCAACTAAAATTAGTCAGATTGGCTCAATTGACATAAAAGTGAAAATATTTATGATTGATTCAGCAGAAGTGCATTAGGTATTAGTTATTTTTTAACAATTCTTTTTGTATTTCAGACATCCCATTAATATAACCCAAAAAACATTCGGTTCCAAGTTCTGTGACTAAGAATCCTGTAAGTTTGTTCGGTCTGTCCTAAGCTCTCTAGTTAATGGCATTTTCCTTACTCTATTGATCGACTTCAAAAGTGATTAAGATTTGCAAATAGAGAATGGAGAAAATCAAATCAAAAAGAAGAAACCCACAAAAATAATAATTTTTAAGATAAAATCATAAGTTGTATCTGTTCAATTTTAAGTTCAACGATCGCATCTCCTCCAGTGAAGAACATGGTGCACCTTTTCATCCATCCCATGGTCATTTGATCCTTCAACATGGTCGAGTCAATGCTTATTTATCATTGCTTTTCCTTTTTCCTTTTCTTTTCGTCTCCAAAGTAACTATATATAGTCACGTGAAATGGCTCGTAAATAGCTATTAATATTCATAGTATAAGTATTTACAACGAAAGGGACATTGTCTAATTACTCCAAATTTACTAATCATGGGTGAGTTGCGAGTTTAGGGAGATAATACACGAGGTAACCTTTTTCTCCAACGAAAACACCATCAAATCGTTATTTATTAATCTTGACATTCACATATATATGCAAAAAAGAAAACAATAAAAGGTTTAGGCTTTTCTAAAACAAAAAACAAAAAGAAAATAAAATGCCTAAACAACTTGGAGGCCTGAAAATGATCTACCACAGGTTATGTTTATTTTGCAGAAAATGATTTAAAAATTATTTTCCTAAAAATAATCGTCTGTGTCGCTCGATATAATTAGCTCATTATTAACAATATTTTATATGTAAATATTTTTGTAAATGGTGAACTTTTTCTTATTCATTTATTTTCATAAGCGATATAACTGAATTTTTTAAGGAAAATATTTTCCAAATCATTCATCTTACCTTAAGATAAATGCACCCTAAAACTCAATTCGTTTTACAAAAAATGAATGATTCCGAAAATATAATTGAAAATAATCTATGTTGGACGATGGAAACATTAGTTGCTCATTCATTTTTGTAATTGATATAAGCGGTTGTCTTTAGAAGAATATATTTTAAATTATTCATTTTTTACGAAATTAACTCAATCTAACTTGCAAATTGTCCTGTGAAATTGTAAGAATAAATATTGGCGGCGCAGCAGGAAATAACAGTTCGATTAACGATGAAAAAATGGTAGTAGAAACCTTACCAAAAGAAAAATATGGTAGTAGAAAGAGCAAATAACATACTCTCCTTGCGACGAGTGTCGAGATTGAAGAGACAGAACATTGATGACATTGTTCCTTGAGGTCATTCATCGATGGCTATGTATCCTGCCTCCTTCCATGCAAGCAGGACCTCTTTCTTAGTGGGGTAGACAGATCCGGTTGGATCGTCATAGAAGCACCCAAATGATAAAGTAGAAGTGCAGAACATATCAGTAAGGAAGCAAGACATCACTTCCAGAAATGGAAAACCAGGACATCACTTGTAGACTTGCCCTCGAGGACATATCTCTCGACTCGATATTATTCGAGTGCCTGGGAGGGAGAAATTTTTCTATTGTTATCAAACGTATTTTTATTCTAAAAATAAAAATTTTGTATCGTTGTTAAATATGTATTTTTGCTTAAAAACTCATTGGGAAATAAAAATAAAAAAATTATTTTTATTCTAGAAATTAATTTATAGCTAGAATGAGGAAAAATTATCAAAATAATCCTAAACTTATTACATTTTTTTTTTTTATAATTTAGTCATAAATCTTCTTTTCTTTTTTTGCCCATTTAGTCAATTTGCTGATTTTTAGCTAAGTAGTGTTGATGTGGACACTAGTCGGCCAACCAACTTTGAAATGGACAATTCTTTAATAATTTTTTTTGAATTTTTATTTTCTTTTTCTTTTTTTTCCCTCTTTCTTTCTTCTTCACTTCCTTCTTTGTCAACAACCAGCCAAAGGCAGGGCCGATGATGGACCTCGCCGACCTTGGGGAAGCCTAGCCATGGCTAGGCGATCTTGCCCAAACTGCCAACCATGGGTGAGGCTTGACCTTGCCCAACCTTTGGCGAGGGTTGCCAGTGGTTGGGCAAGGCGCCTCTTTGGCCATGGGCGAGGCTTGACCTCGCATGGCCTTTGGCGATGGCTATTAGTGGCTGGGCAAGGCTCGCCCTCGCCAGATTTGGTGATGGTGAAGCCTTGCTAGCCATGGCGCTGCCCAACCTTTCCAAATCCAGTGAGGTCATGACTTGCCCATGGCTGATGACGCTCGCCTAAGCTAAAGCTAGGCAAAGCCTTACTGTCACTAGGCAAGGCTCACCCTCACCGGTGACTGGCGGGGGTGAGCCTTGCCATTGGTTGGCAAGGCCAACCTTACCACGCCTCACTTTTAGTTGGCTAGAGAAAGGAGGAAAAAAGGAGAAAAAGAAAAACACAAAAAATAAAAAATTAGAATATAAACAAAATTATTAAAAATTATCTACATTAGTATTAGTCGAGCAACAGACATCCACATCACCAATGTCCAACCAAAGTTGGCCGCATTGACTAAAATGACACAATTGTTAAAAACTTAGAACTAAATCGGTTGGAAAACAAAAGGGTAAAAGACTAAATTGGAAAATTTTCAATAGATTTATGATTGTTTTGGTAATTTTCTTACGAGAATGGTTATCATTCTTGGACCAACTAGCCACAAATTTAAACTGATAAACTGAATGAAAAGATAAATCCTAATATAACCAGAAAAATTAAATGAAATCACATAAGATACCAAAACATGATCAAAGTCTTCTTAGGACATCTTTACACATATGATGGATTTTAACCATCCTACCTGACAGTTATCCTTCCAAATCAATCTATCGACCAGCCAACTTTGTGCTCATTACCAATCTCAACCCTTTAAACTTACGTGGGGCAAAATCAATGTTCTTATCATCTCATTGCGAAGTTCTCCTTCGAATTCACTAGAAGGGAAGCAGCAGATTGGCGAGGAGAAGCCAGGAAAGACTCCAAATCGCAGCAAACAATCTGACTCCCACAAAGGCTCAAGAAGAAAACTAGACGAATCACCCTGGAGACCTGTCTGAAGGCGACGTTTCGCTGCTCAGCCAGCCAGCTGGTCATCAACCACTTGTAGGGAGCCGTGCTCTTGTCATACAAGATGCTCTCATAACATCCACGATCAATATTTTATGAGATCGAGTACTTTCCTGTCAAGTATTATACCTAACAAAAGTGCAAAGAGCACATTTGAGCAAATTCTTTATTAAAAAGCTGGAGTTAGATTAAGTTCGATTCTCAAATGATGGGAAATGGAATTGTTAGGTTTTCGGTTCAAGAGTCATCAATTGCTGCCCATTTCGGGCCGATCAATTAACTTTTTGACCTTAATATGGTGAATTTTCTTTCGAATGCGCCAACTTATATGTGTCAAAGCATACGCACGAGCAAGACAAGAAACCCTGCATAACTGAGAGGAGTCACTTAAATGTGGTACGGCAGGAGATGAAAGCGTATCCTCGACGCAGTACGGTGTATCTAGCGGGGTGTCCCTCCATTTGCATGTGGAGTTTGTGAATTTTTGCATTTTGTACCACAACTTTTCCCGGTTGTTCTTATTATCGTCCCTGGCAATGTACGGTCATAATGATTCAACATGAGACTCTATAAAGATATAGCGCAATATCGGTGTTGAAAGATATGATTCTGTAATATATTTAGTTAGGAAATTAAATATACTTTAGGATAGAAAAGGATAGACAAATATTCTATTTCCTTTATTATTTCCTTTCTTTGTAATTAAATACATCAAAGATGTACAGAAGTGATAATCAATGAACAAAAGAGATTACACGTCTTCGTTTTCTTCTTGCTTCGATTGCCCTCTTCTGCTTCTTCTGACATGGTATCAGAGCCTCCGGTTCTGACCAAACTGCTTCCGCTCCGATTGCCTCAATAGCTCAAACTTCGAATCTCAAAAGTAGCGTTGCCAAAGGGATCAAATCTTCTTTTTTGATTACCTGAAGGAACCTACCTGCGAAGAAAGAGCAAACAGAGGAATCACTTTTCTTAAAAATATGTCAACACCACAGGATCTTACCTCCACTCCTGTAGATCCATCTGCTGCAGAGGAATCAATACAGACTTCGGGATATTCCTCCGTTGTGGTTCCCACATCAGAACAGCAAGAGCAGGTCTAGGGCCAAAATCCACACGTGCAGTGGCAACATCAGGCTCAGGCGATTACAGGACAACCTTTCACTGGTTATCCATACCCATGGATGCCATATCCATGGTTCCCCGGGTCGATACCCAATGCATCATCGCCTGGCTACCACGGCAACATGCGGGCCGATGCGAGTCCACCAACCGGGAACGGGGCAAACCCTAGCATCAGCCAGGAATAGACGGGCGGATCAAATATACCGAGTCAGGGAACCAATCCTTATTCAGGATTTCCAAATGCGGATTACGGATTCGGCTTTAGTGGTTCGGGTCAGGGAACAAATCCCTACCCGACCCCTGCATCGGGATTTTTCCCGTATCAAATTTTCCCCACAAGTGGCCGGCCGGAACCAGGGGATCCATTATACACGACAAACGGCGACGGACCAGAGCTGAAAATCATAAATCAGCAATTGACAGGAGCAGAAAATTATTCCAGTTGGTCACGTGAGTTCCGCCGAGCACTCGTGACAAAGGATAAAGAGGTTTTCATCGACGGATCGTTTCCGGTTCCGTCCGACGAGAGAATGGCACGGCTCGGGGCGATGCGAGTCAATTGGTGAGAACCTGGATTGGAAATTGCATCGCCTCCGAGGTCACATCCGAGCTTCCCCCGACGGAGGATCCGAAGACGATGTGGGAAAACATACGAGAAATGTATAGAAAACTTGATCAAGTCAAGATTTTCTATCTCACACAGCAAATTTCAAATCTGAAACAGGGGAATATGAGCATTGCAACCATTTTCAACAAACTTTCAAGTCTGTGGAATGAACTAGAGGCAGCCGAGGAGAAATTCGACTAGCCCGAGCATATCCAACAGCAATACAAACAAGTGTGAGAAAGGGAGAAGACGATCCGATTTCTGCTCATCCTCAACGAGGCGTACCTGGGATTCCAATCCAACATCCTTACCATGGATCCACTCCCAAATCTCAGCCATATATATCAACTCGCCATATAGGAGGAAAATCAGCAGAGATCGATGGACCACAGCAAAGGAGGAGGAGATGGAATCGCACTGGCCGCGAAGACCCATTTCCGAAGGAACTCGGGGAGGAGAGAGGGAGATCTAGGGTTCTTCGCAGAAGAAAACCCTAGATCCCTTTTAAAGGGAGGTGTGAACGGTGGAGATTTAATCCACCAATCCAACGGCCCACGATTCCTCCAGGCACCGACAGGATCGGACGGTCCACATGGATTCCAGTCCAGCACATCCGACGGCTCACAAGGAATCTTCTTCAACTCATCTGACGGCTCGCGTATGGGCTACTTAATGGGATCCGACGGCTCCCTTTTTTTGGCTCAAACAAAACAGATGGGCCTCAAGGCCCAATTTCAGGGGGGGTCCGACGGCACTTATGGGCCCATCTCGGCCCAAATTTTCCAGCCCAACTACCGGCCCACTTCAAATGCAAAAAATAATGGGCCAAGAGGAAAAGGTAAAATGTACTGTGATTATTGTAAGTGCCCACATCATACAATTGAGACTTGCTGGAAATTGCATGGAAAACCAGAGAAAAAGAAAAAGGGAAAATTTCCTCGGTATTTCGGGTATCAAGTCGGCCAATGGGAAAATCAATCACCCATGATCAATACCACGAGCTGATGGAAAACTTGAAGAAACTGGATCCTTCTGGTAAAGGGGGCAGCTTCACAGGTACATCTTATTATTTGATGAACAAAATTATGAAGGGCGCATGGATTATTGACTATGGGGCTAGTGATCATATTATCTGTGATAGGGATTTACTTTCAGACATTACAAGATTATTTTTTCCCATGTCAGTACAACTACCAAATGGAAATACCACCAGGGTAATTATGACTGGGACTGTAAAGCTTAGTCCTCTTATCAATCTCAAAAATGTGCTCTATGTGCCTGATTTCCAATTCAATTTAATCTCAGTTGCTAGAGCCTGTGAAGAAAATTCCTGTCACATACTTTTCTATTCTGATAGATGTTTCTTTCAGGCCCCTTCGACTGGGAAACTGATGGGCTTGGGTAGAGTCCACCAAGGGCTATATTTTTGGGAGGATTATCCATTTTCTTCACCTCCTGTTCAGTTCAATAAATCTATATGTAATGCCACTTTGCCAATGGCAGCATTTTTCTTAATCATAAAAGATTGGGCCATAGTGCATCTTTTCCCGATCCCGAGTGTCCTATTTGTCCAATGGCCAAACAGACACGTGCATCTTTCCCAAATAGCACTTCTCGGGCTAATGATGTCTTCTTTCTTATTCATGCTGATGTTTGGGGGCCCTATCACACTTTAAATCATGATGGGTCTAGATTTTTTCTCACAATTGTGGATGATTACTCTCGTGCCACGTGAATTTTTCTCTTGCAATCCAAAAGTCAAGTCTTTTCTCATTTAAAGACTTTTATTTCCTTATCTAAAACTCAATTCCAGAAATCAATTCGTAGGATACGTACTGACAATGGAAAAGAATTCTTTAATGCTGATTGTGCTTCCTTGTTCACCATGAATGGTATATTGCATGAGAGTTCCCTGTGTACTTACACACCTCAACGAGAATGGAGTAGTTGAAAGAAAGCATCGGCATCTTCTCGAAGTGGCGCGAGCACTTAAGTTTCAAGCATCTCGTCCCTGAAAAATTTTGGGGAGATTGTGTGATTACTTTGCGGCATATCGATCAACCGCATGCCCTCACGCATATTGAAAGGAAAGACACCTTTTGAGTTGTTATATGGGAAAACACCACATTTGACTCATCTCCGAGTTTTGGATGTCTCTACTATGCAACTACAAAGTGGGCCATAAAGATAAGATGGCACCACGAGCTACTCAATGCATTTTTATGGGCTACCCAACTTTACGTAAGGGATATCGACTTTATGATCCTTCCATAGGGAATTTCTTTGTCGTCAGGGGACGTTACATTTTATGAAGATGTCTTTCCCTTTTCATCCACATCTTTATCTGAAGAAGGGTAGCTCAATCGGCAATCCTTAATGGAGGAAGATTTCTCAACTAGGGGAACTCTCATTATTCCCACTCCTCCAAGGGTAGTCGACATTATACCTCCACAATCGCCTACTCAAGACTCGATTGAGCAACCTCCCATAGAAGAACCCCCGCATGAAGAGTTAATCCAACAGGTTGAAGATGCTTCAGAGAAACAACAAACGATGCCGATTTAACTACTGCGCCACAAATGCCACCAAGGCGTTCTCATCGAATCATTCGACCACCAACTTGGACGAGAGATTATGTATGCAATTCTTCGCGATCATCAGGTACACGTTACCCTGTCTCATCTTATGTCTCCTTTGATAGACTGTCGCTAGAACACCCATGCTGCATAAGTCTTATTTCTGAGGGTCGAGAACCATCTAGTTATAATGAGGCCAAAGATGACCCTCGCTGGCAAAAGGCTATGGAATCTGAACTGCATGCTTTGGTAGATAATCACACTTGGGACGTTGTATCACTACCCAATAATCGCAAGCCCATTGGATGTAAATGGGTATACAAAATCAAATACAGAGCCGATGGCTCTGTAGAAAGATACAAAGCTCGTTTGGTGGCGAAGGGCTTCACCCAGCAAGAAGGTTTCGATTACCACGAAACTTTCTCACCTGTGGCAAAGGATGTTACGGTTCGCACTTTTCTCTCCATTGCTGCTTTTCGTGATTGGCCATTACTTCAAATGGATGTGCATAATGCTTTTTTGCATGGTGATCTGAATGAGGAGATTTATATGGAGCTTCCTCCAGGATTACGGAGACAGGGGGAGTCAAAGGTATGTCGTCTCCGCAAATCCATTTATGGATTGAAGCAAGCCTCCAGACAGTGGTATGCGAAGATCACCAGTGCACTCTTAGCTGCTGGGTTCAATCAATCCAAGTATGATTATGCTCTATTTACTTGGACTAAAGGTATGTCGTCTATCTACTTGATGATCTATGTTGATGACATACTCATCATGGAAAATGATGATTCTGCTATAAATAAGCTTAAGGAGTATCTACATTCGACCTTTCACATCAAAGATTTAGGGCCACCAAAGTATTTTCTTGGTATTGAGATAGCTCGCTCAGATCAGGGCATCTCGTTGAGCCAACGAAAGTTCGTAATGGAAATTATATCAGAAGCAGGATTATCAGGCTGTAGACCATCAGTCATCCCTATTGAACAAAATGCCAAACTGACTTCTATCAGCTATGATACTGGCATGTCTTCTTCTTCAAATGATCCTTTACTACAAGATCCTTCAGGGTATCAAAAGTTGGTAGGAAAGTTGATATACCTTACCATGACTAGACCAGATATTTGCTATGCAGTGCAAACCCTAAGTCAGTTTATGCACAATTCGAAGCGGTCTCATATGAATGCAGCCTTGAAGATTGTAAGATACCTAAAGACCTGTCCGAGTGTCAGGGAATACTTCTTTCCCGGAAAAACAACATGGAAATGACGGCCTATTGCGATGCGATTATGCCACATGTCCTATGAGCAGGAGGTCCATTACTGGTTTCTGTATCAAATTTGGTGGATCATTACTTTCATGGAAGACAAAGAAACAATCCACTGTATCTTTATCATCGGCCGAAGCTGAATAACGATCTATGGCTAAGACCGTCTGTGAAATAGTTTGGTTAAGGGGCCTGCATCGGGATCTTGGAGCTCCTGTTAAAGGACCGACTATACTTTTTTGTGATAATGACGCAGCACTCAAACTAGCAGCAAATCCTGTGTTGCATGAGAGGACGAAGCATATAGAAGTTGATTGTCATTTTACTCGAGAAAAGATTCAGGAAGGAATTGTCGAAACAAGAGGCATCAGGACTTCGGAACAGCCTGCGGACATATTCACTAAACCGCTTTGTCAAAGACAACATACATATTTTCTAAACAAGCTTGGCGTCTTGATATATACGACCACCAGCTTGAGGGGAGTGTTGGAAGATATGATTACGTAATATATTTAGTTAGGAAATTAAATATACTTTAGGATAGAAAAGGATAGACAAATATTCTATTTCCTTTATTATTTTCTTTCTTTGTAATTAAATACGTCAAAGATGTACAGAAGTGATAATCAATGAACAGAAGAGATTACACGTCTTCGTTTTCTTCCTACTTCGATTGCCCTCTTCTGCTTCTTCTGACAATCGGGCTCGTGAAATCGCGTGGGCTCCCGTATCTTTTGTAAATTGGCCACGGATATTTGTCGTCGTTTCTTTTTCACTATATTGAATTGGGAAAATAATTTGATCTTTTTAAGCCGAGTAATTTCTCCGGATGACCGACCGGACCATTTGGAGGGAGAGTGGTCAGGGCGTCTGGAAGATCTCTAGGAACGTGTCATCTTAGTGCATTTTCCTTCATGAGAAGGCAAATGACACGTTGCATCATTTATTAGACTCGAATGAATAGAGTAATAAATCACGAATACATGGTAGAGCACAATTATTGGACACTCTTGTTTGTTAAATATGCAGCATCAGCTTATGCCATATATAACAAGACTAAATAGGGAACGCATAATGAGTAGGATAAAATTCAGAACGGAGTAAAAAATAGGAATCACGAACGTATGGATAAATTTACAATAAAAACGCGGTGAAATATGTAATAAGTTTATAGTTAGGGGTTCTAAATAAAAATGACAATAAAAATATAAAGAGTCAATTAATGCCATGTCATGTAAAGCTGACACTCGTGTTAAATACAAAATCCAAAGGGCAAATTTTACTTTGCCACTTCTATTTTTTTTATGTTATCTTGAATTTGACGTTCTCAATTTATCTAATATCCCTCCTTATATATATATGCTTAAAAATATAGATATGGTACGTTGGTTGTTCAAGGCTGAACCCGCCTGCGATCAATAATTAAGTGGGGTAGGTGCAACAGAAAAAAGGGTCTCAATCAACCAACCTCGAAAGAAAATAAAAGACTAAGATTTTGCTACTTTAATCAAGAGTGTTTAGGCTAATTAACGACCACAGGACCCAAGAGAAAAACCATCAATTTTGAGCAATGCCGGGCTCAATTACAAACCATGGGCCGTGGATAAATCTTGGCCCAATCAACTCAGTAGTTAATCATAGGTTTAATAGCTATGAAAGTTAAAAGTAATTGATCGGGCATTGGTTTTATTTGAAATTGAGCCCGACCCACTTTCCAAGGGCTTGGGAAACGGATCGATCACAACAAATTATTCGCAAAGAATTCGGATGATGTTCAGATGTCCCATACTTTTAATCCGCCCGCGTCGCTATCCGCCGCTAATCTTTAACGAGCGGCGCTGCATTTTGAAGTTGTGCGATCTTGTCTTTGATAAAGGGCCAACCCACGGTTGGAGTCGTTTTAACGGGCCGAGGAGTATTTCTTGCTTTGCTTGTCTTAGAGAATACAGTGTGACCGAAAGGAAAAATTCACAAATTAGTTGGAGCAGATCATCTAAAATAACAGGTAGATGTCCGGTTTATTTGAAGTATTCTAATCTAGGTTTATCGATTGGTACATTGGTACAATGAAACTCAACCATAAGGTTTCCCGACAATTAGATCTAATAATTAGGACAAATTTCTCGGTACATCTCCAAAAAAGTACAATTTTTTTAAGACACTACAATTTCGACAATAATCACGAGGAGAACATAATTACGTAAATCTGGAATCGAAGATTATCAGAAACTACCTCATTTTGGGTTTTTTTTTTTTTTTTTTTTTTTGTCCCTTCTCTCGTATTTCCTCCAACCGATAGCTTCCAAGTTCATTAAACAGGGTCCAAACATCAGGAAATGCATCTCGAAGAGACTCCCCAGCATGTTTCCAAAAATGTACCGACTCCGTCCCCTGCTACGTCCGAATCTTTTCGGCTCGTATCTCCAAATCCCCCGCAGTCGGTCGAAGGGCCGGAAAGTTCCAAAATGACAAAGGTACATGTCCCAACACAGCATCAATCCAAGAACACGGTCGAAAAATTGAATTCGATGCGAGGTGAATACGATCCGGAAGGTTTCACGTTTCATCTAGAGTAAGAAGTTACTGCAGGGGATTTGGCCATGGTAGAGGACCTTGTGGAGTTCTCTCTCTCTCTCTCTCTCCCTGCCTTCTGTCCTTTTGGTCCCATGAGTTGGAAGAAGACAGCCTGTAGAGAGGACTACTCGGGTTGTCAAGTGAGGTCTCCTGCAATAAAAAATTGCAATAAAAAAACAAGAAAAATCACCCGTGAGATTATTTAAATATTCCAATAGAAAAAAGGAAGAATCACTCGTGAAATTGTATAAAGCTTCTCTCTTTTGTCTCTCTGACCTGAAAAAATTCCACTGCCTGGGGACGGTGGGGTCTATAATGACTGATGAACCATTTGCTCCTGTCACCCCCCCTTGATCTCTAGTCTCTACTCCCCTCCCTCCATATTTGACCGTTCCCAAGTGTCGGCGAGCCTTGAATTTTTTTCACATTTTCTGTCAACTTCTTTTCTTGGTCATCACAGAAAATTTGCCTTGAATGAAGGGCCGCAAAAATCCAATTTTGCTTGTGACAAGCAGTGACCTCAGGACATGTCCATTCGATAAGACCGTATCAATCTAATGATGTAATGGTTTGGTCAAAACTTGGCTTTGAATGAGCATGTTGGAACGGTATTTTATATCAGAAGAGACTGGTAAATGGGTCGAGTTTCAACGCAATGGGCACAGGATAGAAATTCGGTGCCTTGATCAGCACAATATCCTGAATTGAGTTCACCACCAGCAGTGGTCCCGGCCCTCAATCGATGTGAATGTACGCTAAATCTGGAGCTGTAATTATCAAATTCGATGCCCAAGATCATGCCTTGGCACATGTCATGCTTCTGATCTAACATGGGATCAAGGGCGACTAACAAGATCTTTTGACTTTGGTATTTTGCTCATCCAATCGGTTTCTCAGTTTCCTTTTTTTGTGGGTCGGGATGGATGACCTCAATTAAGGGCTGAAGTTTCTCGTCATTGCGGATCAGGCAGAAGTGGCATTGTCGTAATATGTCATCGAGAATGAGGGTATCCAAGAACCAGTACTTGCATCTGACCAGCATACGTTATATAGCAGAATGATGTAATCTCTTGACAATCTAGCATTTAATTCCATACCATACGCTGACGATGAATAGGGGTATGGAAGAACATGCTTTCTATAAATCTTTTTGCCTTTCTTGACTGTTCATTTCTGATGCAGAGGAGGCCTGTGAAAGCTTTGAACATGCACAAACATCACCAGAACTTCTAAACATCCTCCCCTTTATCCCCCCCACAAAAGATCCAAGGCCATCATAACCGATTCACTCAAGCACCAGAAGGTCTGCAAGAACGACTGCAAGAGGCCATGGGAGAGAGAGAGAAGGAGAAGAACAAGAAGCACAAGAAGCAGAAGCACCAGCACCCCAATGACCAATCTCAATCCACAGCAACAAAGCCGGCATCGGATTTCTCGTTCAAGCCCAGTTCCGAAGTAAAGGGCCTCCGGTTCGGCAGCCAATTCATCGTGAAGTCGTTCACAATCCGAAGAGCGAGGCCTCTTGAGCTCCTGAAAGTCCTGTCCTTTCCGCCAACCAATAAGGCCAGCGACAGCAAACTGCCTTTCCCTTCAACAACAGCCTATCTGCCTACGAATTTCACCATACTCGCGCACCACGCGTGGCATACGCTGACGCTTGGCCTCGGCACAAAAAAGTCGAAGGTGCTGGTATTCGTGTTCGAATCGGAGAGCTTGAAGTCCGGCGTGGACCGGATGTGGCCGCCAGAGATTCCTCTAGGGGAAGTGAACAAGAAGCTCATCCGGGGCCTGAACGGGTGCGAGATGGCCCGGTTCAAGTTCAGAAAAGGGTGCATCACGTTCTATGTTTATGCGGTTCGTCGCGTGGGAAGCGTGGGGTTCGGTTGCGCCGATGATCTCAGGATAATTTTGCAGTCCGTGGTCGACCTCAAGGACTTCTTGGATCATACTGCTATGTTGGCCATGCCTAATCAGAGGAGCATCAGCTTTTGCCCACCTGTCGCCATGGCTCACTAGTGGCTCCTGCTCATCCGCAACCGAAAAACCGCAATCACTGTTGCTGTTGTCAATATTTCCATCGTTCCGGGTGATCAATCTGTTCTTGTTCCTTAGAATGTTTGAGCTGACTATATTTCTGAGGATAGCGGTGTTGTAATTTTGGGGGGAATTGGTTTATTCGTTTGAACATCATGCATGCGTTTCGTTCTGTTCTACTAGATTTCACATAGTTGAGAATGTAATATGAAATTTTTGTTGGTGTTTGAGCATACTGATTTCTGACCCTTCCCTAGATTTTCAATCTTCTGCCTGGCACATCATATGTTTCTGGCAAATTCTTGAGGGAGTTGAAAGATATTCTCGGCTGAAGAAATGGTCAAGCCTTCTGGTACATAATTTCCCTTTAATTTCGGAAAAAAGAGGGCGATTAGACAAATTCCTGAGCTTTTTCAATGATTCTATGCTTAGCTTGCCCTAGTCCTTGATAAAACAGTAACGTTAGAATGCTTTTTAGACTTTAAGCTTCCTTACAGCTTCCTTAGCTTTGTAAATGAGCTGAAGTGAAAAAAAAGCAAAAAATTAACCTTGGACTTGGGCTGCTTCCTCAATCATTATCGGCATGAGCTTGAAGAGAACTGCTGCTCTGATTACCATCACTGTTGTTGTAATTATCATCATAATTGCGATTCCTAATCCTCCCTGCCGCAAGCAAACATTATCGTTGGTGTCTGTCATCGAATAACCAGCTGGTTAAACAGTCCCCATATGGTTTTTCCTCATCAAGTGAAAAGCACAGGTTAACAAATTCTGATGTTTGACACGAGATTTCCAGGGTTTCCCCTTCTTTTTCTCCAGAAAAAGAAAAGTTGGTGCTCAAAGACTGTTTTCTTGTGATTTGTGCGGTCGGATCCTAGCTAACCCGTGAACCCAAAGCTTCACAAGCTGTAAATAAGCAACCTGCCAACTCTTTCCAGCAACTAATTAAATTTAACACCATCCTATCGCAAGATTGTAACTTGGAACTTCTTGAAAGGTATAGAGACCTGCCCTCCCTATTCTTATTTATTCATCCTCCCCTTATTTTATTGGAGCTCAGGGTAAGAGGGTGCGTTGAGAGAAGCAAGAAATGCAGGTTTTCTGCAGATTCCGTTTCGCCGGGATTTGTATTGTTGGTGCAAACAGTTGAGAGAACCAGTACACTGAATTGAATATGGAACGGAATCAATTTCTTGGGCAGAGCCAAAATTTATTCTTTCTTCTTTAGGCTTTTTATTAGGCCCCATCGTCATCAGTTCAACAGAAAGATTCCATCTCTCGGTCGGGGAGCATATGATTGTAAGAGTTAGAGCCGTTGAGAGCGGATCACCCAATTGCCGCGAATTTCGTATCACAAGCGATTGGATTGGAGGGATCATTTGGGAAAGATGTTATGTATGTTTCAGTCTGCATAAACCAAGTTAGGTGATGACTTCTGCATGATCTGATAACGTCACGGGATTCATGAGGCTGCACCGATGAACCGATGGTGCCATGATCTAGGGGGATGGATGCCCGATGGCGATGGGATCATGGGATGTTAGTGGGGAGAGAGAGAGGGAGAGATGATTCATGGGAAACAAGTTGGTCGGGAATGGGACCGGGCCTTACCATGATTAAAGCCACCAAAGGCTGGAATCAGGAAAAGGTTGTTCTTTCAATTTCTTCGCCCCAACTTTTCCTTTTCTTCTGGTAGACCCCTTAAAGCTAAGCTCGAGAAGGTAAAGAGGTTGGCCCGTCTCCAACCCAACACCCCCAAAACCTCTGCTTTTTCATCCTCCATCATCATCATCAGCTCTCTCTCTCTCTCTCTCCCTCTCGCGGTACACACGCATTTATAATATATATATGTCAACCTAATTATATGGGCTTTACCCAATTAAATAAGACCTTTTGCCAGAATATCAGCGTGGGGTAATGAGTGGGGAGGACTAAGCGAGGGGCATGTGAATACATGAAAGTCCTAGGATAGATTAGACACTTCTAACTACCAAGAACATAGTTAGGATGCCAATTTCCTAGTTTTGGGTTAGCTTATAGAGGAGTGTGTAGCTCAAAAATATATTCATCGATGGGATGATATGTCTTTGCCCGAAATCCGATGTCATGATTTATTTCATAATTGTAGTAGCATGTTATGTCATGTGAGCCACTTTATAGGGCATGTTGTATTTGTGACGAGGTAGTCCTCCACATTTATTAAAAGCGTTGTCTTTCGAATAGCGACGTTTTGATGTGCTCTCCATTTCAACGAGACATGATTAACACGGCATAAAACGTGATGGAGCGAGCTGTTTTACAGATCGCCGTCTACCTTTCTTCTTATATGCCCAGGGAACTGGAAGGGCTTTGAACTTTGCCGTTGAATGAGAAAGGCCTTTGCCTTGACGCCGATCATGGGCCGACAGCGATGGCCTTCTGGGCCAGACCCAAGTCCCCTTGGATTCAACGTACTGAGTTCTTAATCCATTTTGGCCTGGGACATGAACCCGCGCTAATCTTTCATTGCATTTGGACAGGCATAGCAGATCATGTTACAGTGCGAAAAATGTGTTTAAGATGCTCCGGGGGGGCAACCGCCGCCCATTCTCCCAATACAGACACAGCACGATCATACCCATTTCAATGACTTCCGCTCAAAGCATCCAATCCACTCGTGACACATTTTTGTACTTTGTGATTGTTTAGATATGCGAAACACGTTACCATTTATAAGTAAAATCTTCTATTGAGGACATGGACTAATTCATTAGTTATGTAGTAAGACATCACGAATAGTCAGACATATATTCTTTGAACACACTTTGAAATCACAAATCCCATCAAAACTCTAAGGAGTAGTTAAAATTTCAGAAGTTAATTATAAAAGCATCATCAACATGACCTATTCATGAAATAGAAACATTTGAAAATAGTGGGGAATAAAAAGGAAAATGAGAAAAAAGAATGAGATATGATCGTAAATTTCGCTATCAACGTGTTAATTGATAAATCTATGATTCAAATTGTCTAAATATGAAAATTACTTAGATCCATCGAGACTGAATTACTAAAAATACAGAATAACATAAGGGAAAAAAAAATCACGAAAAACCCCAAACTTTGCCCCCAGTGACACATTTACCCCAAACTTTTTTTTATGCCGTGAAAAACCCCAAACTTTCCAAACCGTGACATATTTACCCCATAAGGGCATTTTTGTCTTTTTAGTTTCTGTTTTTCTTTTTTTTTCTTTTTTTCTTCTTCTTCCCTCCGCCGGCCATGGCGGAGGGAGCCCGGCGCCGGCGAGGGTCGCCCTCGCCGGCGTGGGGCGAGGGCGCCCTCGCGCACCCCTCGCCGATCCGGCCTCGGGCGGGCCTCGCCCCATGCGGCGAGGGCCGCCCTCGCCCCATGTCGGCGAAGGCGACCCTCGCCCGGCCCGACTTTCCTCCGCCATGGCGGCGGAGGGAAGAAGAAGAAGAAAAAAAAAAAAAGAAATTTTTTTAAATGAAAAGACCAAAATGCCCTCCAATTTTGGGGTAAATGTGTCACACTTGGAAAATTCGGGATTTTTGGTGTCAAAAAAAGTTTGGGATAAATGTATCACTCGGGCGAAGTTTGGAGTTTTTCAATGGTTTTTCCCATAACATAAATATTGTTCCTCCGCAAAAAAAAAAAAAAAAAAAAAAAAAATATATATATATATATATATATATATATATATATATACAGTAAAATAATGTCGAAGCAATAACATAAAATAAAATAGTAAAAAGTTAAACGAAAAGGGAAAAGAAACGCCCACCGTGGGGCTCGAACCCACGACCACAAGGTTAAGAGCCTTGCGCTCTACCGACTGAGCTAGACGGGCTTCTTGTTCACTGCATCTTACTTTTTTAAATATATACGGAAAAGCACAAGGCAACGACAAGAGGAGAAAGACCTACATCTACGAAGCTACATGGAGAAGACCAGAGAGAGAGAGAGAGGAAGCGATGTTGGACTCGCCAAAACTCTGACCGAGCTGCATTGAATCCTCGTCGCCAACCTTCACAGCGGAGGCTCAGAGTATACCGACGAGAAGATGGGATTTTTATTCGCGGCGGCCGAAATCCTGATCTCGTCGCTCGGCATTGTGCTTCTCGGGGGGCTTTCGGCGGTCGTCCTTGAAGCTTACCGGAGGAGACACAATCACGCGTGCGTTCGATCTCAGAAAAGCCCCTCGCTTTGATTACTTCCTCGATGTTTGGGAAATGGGTCTTGATTTTGATCTGGAGCCGCCCTCGTTTTTTTGCTGATGAATCTTTGTTCTTGCTTTTGTTCAGACATCTGGAGGCTCCTCCCGTGCTCGAGGATCCGAATTCGTTGAAAAAGGTAGGGCTTCGATTTTTATGTGGGTTCGTCGTACATGGGTATTGATCTGTCCTTGCAATGAAAAGATTGATGCTTGGGCAATGGTTCACATGTGGGTAATGGGAACCGAGGTTTCGATAGGTCAAGTGATTGGTGCAACGGGGGCCAAATGGCGAATGGAATGTTCTCATATTAGAGCTGTGCCATTTGCTTTAGTAGCGCCTGTATCAGTTCATTGAGAATGACTTTTGAACTGTGTAGAACTGATAAGGGCTTTGAAGTTCCAGAGTCCTTTCTGAGGTTTTTGCTGTTGCGATCATCTGTTCAATAGAATTGATAACGCCTGCTTACTGTGGGATCTTGGCTGAATTTTGGGGGATTATGTTTAGGTTTTTACTACCTTCAGAAGTCAATTCATGAAGCCTCACTTAGAATTAGGATTTAATTGCACATCCTGCCATGTAATTCAGATCACATTAGAATACCAAGAGGTAGTAACCTTTGTTCAGGCTCCCTCGTTTTATCACTGATCACTACTTGTTGCCTTGATTATTGTAATCCGTGTTCTGCAAAGGAAGCTTCACCATGTAGTTAATTTGCTGTCATACTGAGAAAAATTTATAACAATGCTTGTGTTTGGTGTCGGAACATGATAACTACCAGTTATAAGCCGTGACGAAAAGGATTAGTTTGAAACATGAATACCATCCTTTATGAAATTAAATTTTGGGAAAGTAGTCGACGAATCATCGGCCAAGATAAAGTTAAATGATTGACCTGTGAATCTTTGGCAGATGCTGACTTCATTTAAAATGCTTTTCCAGGTTCAATGTCCCTCTATATTCGATCCTGCAGAAAAATATATCTCTCTAATAGTTCCTGCGTACAATGAAGAGCATCGACTCCCTGGAGCTATTGATGAGACCATGAAGTAAGTTAAACCAACAACTCTATGCTAATTTCCTTACTTATGATAGTAGATGCAAGTTGGTTTTGGCATTTTTGAACCACAAAACGCTCGGTTTCCATATCAGTTGTAACCAACCTGCTATTAAATATATGGCAGAGAACCCTGTCCTATATTTGCTAAATACGAAGTTCTTTTAAATAGTTCTTTCCCAGCTGCAGGAACATTTTGAGGTTCTGATCTTTTAAGTTTAGATATTGCATCAGGAATTTGCCTCATAATGGGAAAGGCTACTGTGGAGGATACTAAGATCCTTTTCAGTGTAGCAAAGGAATCTAAATGTGTCTAGTTGGGTTCACGGTGTATGTATGCCATATGCTACAATAAAATAGAACTGTAAGAAGGGAAGTGTGCTAATGGTTGATGGAAAACCAAAAGTGCTGATTTGTTCCCTACACATTGATCCTTTTCTCACTTAGGAATCTATTTGTGGTTTGGAAGCCGATAGGACATTATTGTACATGGACATTTCTTGTAATTGATTAGTGATTGCTTTCTAATATCCAAGTAGGAGTTGTAGTCCTTGTTCAGCAAATGCCCTGTATCTAGATCAGTGGAATGGTATTACAAGAATTTGCTACTCCTTTCGAGTCCTTTTCTCCCACGTGTTTTCTTTTTATCTTCGAAATCATAATTGTTTTGGGGTGCCACATCTCGATATTGGCTTTACACTTTATGAATTTTCTAGTAGGACTGCTCATATTGTCTATGGGCTCAGTCAAGCAATATAATTCTTACCTTCTTCTGTATTCAGTTATCTTCAGAAACGTGCGGCAAAGGACAAGTCATTTTCTTATGAGGTATTTCTCCTGCGTAGATTAACCTTCTATAATCTAACATCAATTGGATCTTCTTGACCCAATGTCAAGCAGAAAATTGCCTGCTTTAGTTGCACATCATTGTTTTCAGTATGATACTTTTGGTATATATGAGCAGTCTTGATGATCAAGCATTACGTAGATTAGTCGGATGAGTATTTATTCATGTCACAGACAATCTAGATTATATTGTATCTTGTTCTAGATATACTTTTGGATCTTTTTGTGCTGCATATTTAATATCCACTTATTTGGAGAAAAGGGGGACCTTGTGTTACATTAGTTTTACTCCATCTCTGAATAGGTCATAATTGTTGACGATGGGAGTAAAGATGAAACCACAAGAGTAGCATTCAACTTTGTGAAAAAGCATACAGTGGACAACGTCAGAGTCATCCTCCTTGGTAGAAATCATGGAAAGGGAGAGGCAATTAGAAAAGTGAGTTATCACATGCACTTATGTGCCTAATATAGCTCGAGGCATCATCAGGTTACTACTCTGTTTGTGACCGCAATTGATTGAAGTTCTTTACATCTGTGAAAGCATTGTAAAACAGGGAATGCTTCATGCCCGTGGTGAACTGCTTTTAATGCTAGATGCTGATGGGGCAACCAAAGTTAACGATCTTGAGAAACTAGAAAATCAGGTTTGTATGAGCTATGATTAACCAGACTGAGATATTTCTAGGTATTTGTGAAAGATAACCGAAATAATTTAGAGATTGTGCTTTTCTTGCTGTCAGATTCATGCAGTTGCCAAACAGGACTTCCATTATGGAGATTCAGCAAGCAATGATTCAAGCTTCAAAGTATCTGATATTCCTGTTGCTGCATTTGGTTCTCGTGCACATATGGAGGAGAAGGCTTTGGCTACAGTTGAGTCAGTCTCTAGTTTTCTTCCTCCTTTTTCAGACTTCTTTTTTCAGAGTTTGTAGTTAATTTGAAAGATTTCGATAATGTTTCAGAGGAAGTGGTACCGCAACTTTTTAATGAAGGGTTTTCATCTTGTGGTATTATTAACTGCGGGTTCTGGGATTCGCGACACTCAGGTACTAGTTCATGATACCAGTTCTGTCCTCCCCCTTCAGTCTGTCTCACTGGCATTACGTCCATTGTTGAACTCTTTATGGGGTTTTGCTGAATGGCCAATACCTCATCATTACGTGAAATTTTACTTGTCACAGTGTGGTTTCAAGATGTTCACAAGGGCTGCAGTGCGGAAGCTTTTTGCTAATGTCCGTTTGAAACGGTACTTTTCCTTTTAATTTTTCATCTCTTAGTGGGTTGAGCCACTCCTTGGCCATGCTCTTACAGGGCGGTGGAATCTTTAACATTTCACTGATTTAGCCAGTTCAGAAGTATATTCGTTTGATTCCTCTACCTATTAGAGGTCAAGACTCTTCTTGTGAGTCTGAGGCTATCGCTACAGAGATCTTAAGTGCTCTTTGGAAGTTTGATACCATGTCATAATGGTCAAATTATATCACAATATAGTGGTTTGACCCGTGAGATCGAAATGGCATTGTCATATGTAGATGATGTGTCATTAGGGCTTGCATAATCGAAATTTTCATTCTAGGCAGAACAAATAGTGATAGTAAGGTGTAAGACATGGCACCAGCAGGTCTTGACAAGAACTTCCACATCACATTGCTTTGGTTCCCTCAATTTCCCATTGAAATTACATTAAATAGGATAAGACTTTTTATCTTCTACCTTTTGTCTGTAACTGTTTTGAGGCTTCTTTCCTTAACCCTTAGATTCTTCTCTAAACACTCATCCACGAAAAAGGCATCCAGCCATTCTGTGTATAATGCCCGTTGAACAGCTGTTAGTTCTCTAATTAGTAATGCGCCTGTAAATGTGTGAGTGACCACTCTCTATAAGAGAAGCTGAAAAAAAGTAACTTAAGGTGGGATTTTTGCAGGTGGTGCTTCGATGTGGAGTTGGTTTTCCTGTGCAAATGGTTTGGCATCCCGATGGTCGAGATATCCGTCAATTGGTCTGAAATTCCTGGGTCGAAGGTGAACTTGTTAAGCATTCCGAACATGCTTTGGGAGCTTGCGCTCATGTCAGTGGGATATAGGACCAGAATGTGGAAGATCCATTCTTGAGCCTTTCTTTTGTAGTCCGACCTTTGCTCTAGCACCAAATCACTTGAGCAGGTTGTTGCAAACGCTGTGGAGAACCTTATAGAGCCATTTTGACGTGACACGCCATAGGAACGTGCATCTGCACTTGCAAAGATGCTAGTATATTTTGAGCTCTTTCAATACATCCAATCCAATAGGCTAAACACTAATGGTTCAAGTTAGTCAAAATGACTGGGGGCGTTGGCTATGTTTTCAAATTATTTACCCTTTTTGCAGGAAACTAGAATCTTTACCATATCAGAGAATGAATACTTACTGTTCTCGGAGACTGTATGGACGTCTCCTCCGAGAAATTCCTTTTGATCTCTAGTGTGGATACGACTTTTCAATTTTGCACCTGTTTTAGGTTGATTAAATGTCTCAAGTGCTGGCAGAAACTGCAGGAACAGGATTTGTACAATGCTTCTAGGAAAAGCGGGATTCGTACTATTGCCATCGTTAGTGCATGATGTCGATCGGGAATCCCTTGCTCACATCATATTGCGATATTGCCTCAAACGAGCTCCTTAAAAGGGAAGGGATTGGACTTTGGCTTACTTGTTACAGATGGGGTTAGTGCCGTTAAAACTATCTTGGATCCCTTGACTACCAAGTTAGAGGAGTTTCCTCCCAATAGGACCTCCATCGTGTATTTGGTAACTCAATGGATTGTGAGGATGCATTTCTTATTTGGGAAAAAATCACCAAAAACCCCAAACTTTATCCCGAGTGACACATTTATCCCAAACTTTTTTTTGTGCCGTGAAAAATCCCAAACTTTCCAAACCGTGACACATTTATCCTAAACTTTTTTTTTTGCGACACCAAAAACCCCGAACTTTCCAAGTGTGACACATTTACCCCAAAATTGGAGGGCATTTTGGTCTTTTCATTTTTTAAAAAAAAATTTCTTTTTTTTTTTTTTTCTTCTTCTTCCCTTCGCCGGCCATGGCGGAGGGAAGCCGGCGCCGGCGAGGTCGCCCTCGCCGGCATCGGGCGGCCCTCGCCGGCGTCGGGCGAGGGCGGCCCTCGCCATCTGGTGAGGCCACCCCTCGCCCGACGAAGGCGAGGCGGCCCTCGCTGCGTCGGGCGGCCCTCGCCCGACGCCGGCGAGGGTCACCCGACGCCGGCGAGGGCGACCCGATGCCGGCGAGGGCGACCCTCGCCGGCGCCGGCGAGGGAAGAAGAAGAAAAAAAAAAAAAAGAAAAAAAAAAAAAACCGAAACTAAAATGACAAAAATGCCCTTATGGGGTAAATGTGTCACGATTTGGAAAGTTTGGGATTTTTCACGGCACAAAAAAAGTTTAGGGTAAATGTGTCACTCGAGATAAAGTTCGGAGTTTTTGGTGGTTTTTTCCCTTCTTATTTTAAGGTGCCGATGCTTACACATTTTGCACCCTTTATTAGAGTATGTATATTTTTCTTTCCTAGTTCTAAGCAATATCCTCAAGTGTTTTACATCTAGGTGATCCCAGTAACATCTAGGTGATCCCAATATCCGAACAAGGATCTAAATGAAGCTTTTTTTAAAGACATGCTTAGGTCCGATTAGAAATGACTTGCCCACATCATTTTATTGCAATATTGTCCCAAAGAAGCTCCTTAAAAGGAAGAGATTGGACTTTGGCTTGTTACAAATAGGATTAATACCACGAAAAAGTATTTGAATCCTTAGCTACCACAGTAGGGGGGTATCTGAGCCTCCTTCATTTGTTTGGTAATCTAGTGGGTTGCTTTATTTTAACCTAATACTCTCTAAATATTTTACAATGAAGTGATCTTGAGATTCAGACAAAAGATGAAGTCTTTTAAGGACATGTTTGGGTTAGATTAGGAATCACATCCAGACGAAAAATGAAGCCCATTTGGGACTTGTTTAAGTTAGATTAGGAATCACATGCCCACATCAATATTGTCTTAATGAAACTTCTTCAAGGGAAGGGATTGGATTTTGGTTTACTTGTTACACTTGTGATATATTTACTCAACCGTTTATTTTGAATGTGCTTTGTATTTCTTTTTTTTTGGTCAAATATAGTTGAATTAAATGATGCATGATAATTAACGGGTATACCCATTTGAAGTTTTACCAAATGTATCAATTTAAAATTTTTCGTGATATCAACTCTTACAAATGACATCCAATTGTTGCCTCGAAACACAACTCTTACAAATAACATCCCATTGTTGCATCGAGACATTTATAAATGTCGACTAATCTAGCTAATAACATCTAATATCTCAAAACTTCCACCCATGGATGCGAAACATTAATCACTTCACTTGTATCTTCAGACATCGAAGTATTGAATTCGACGTGTTCCCAATCAATTATTTTTCGAGTGAACGACGAGATATGTGCCTCCACTGTCTCTGTTTTGACCAAAATCTTTCAGCTTAGAATCCATTCTTTGCAAGTTAGAAAAAATCAATTTGATGAGCTTAGTGGAAGAGGGCACTCGGTTCAGTCGAATCCGGATGAAGAAAAACACCCAAATGTCCAACCACTACGAACGAATGAATATAAGTGAATTGAACCACTCTGTAAACACGAAAATCCAATGTCTAAGCACCTTTGACTCCAACACTAGATGACCCATTTCATCATTCGAAACTCTACGAAGAAACCAGCATACATCAAGAGGGGAAAGGGTTGTTGGGCTTACAGAAGCCGTGCACAGCAATATAGAGAGATCCCGAAATATTAATAATCAAAGAATTCGACCATTCTGGCAATCAAAGTCCTCAACTCCTCAAAAGTCATCACTCCAACATGAGAACAACAAGAAAGAAGCATAAATGAAAGCTAGAAAGAAAGAAATGCAAGTCGCAGTTCTTCCTAAAGTGATACTTCTTTGATCCACAACCCTATCCTCTCAAAATATTTAGAAGCATTTTCTGTGCACTATTGATGGACCAGATTCATCATACTCCGCCTTCGCAATCCACATCTGCACTCAAAAACAAAGCCAAATCACCATTACTAATTATCTATTCTGACATAATAAAAAGTATCCATGTGAAAGATCAAGGAATGAAAAGCAACAAACCTGCTGGAAAGTGCTGAGAGAGGCCAAGATGGAACCACCAATCCAGACGCTGTACTTCCTCTCAGGAGGAGCAACCACCTTGATCTTCATGCTGCTTGGTGCTAGCGCAGAAATTTCCTTGCTCATCCTATCAGCGATTCCAGGGAACATGGTAGAACCACCACTGAGGACAATGTTGCCATAAAGATCCTTCCTGATATCCACATCACACTTCATAATGGAGTTATATGTGGTCTCGTGAATGCCTGCAGCTTCCATTCCAATCATGGATGGTTGGAACAGGACCTCTGGGCACCGGAAACGCTCGGCACCGATTGTAATCACCTGTCCATCTGGCAGCTCATAGGTCTTCTCGACTGCAGAGCTAGACTTGGCCGTCTCCAGCTCCTGCTCATAGTCAAGGGCAATGTAAGCCAGCTTTTCCTTCATGTCCCTCACAATTTCACGCTCCGCCGTGGTGGTAAACGAGTAACCACGCTCAGTGAGGATCTTCATCAAATGATCGGTGAGGTCACGCCCAGCCAGGTCAAGACGAAGAATAGCATGAGGGAGAGCATAACCCTCGTAAATGGGCACAGTGTGACTCACACCATCACCAGAATCCAACACAATACCTGTGCAAAAGAGTTATATCTAAGAACGAGTTCACTTTATTAAGGAAAAGAAAAAAGAGAAATGAACCTCCACACAGCAGAAAATAGGACAGAAGATAACAAACTAGTAAGCTATTGCTGAAGATCAGCAAGCAATTACTTCACAAAATATTCAAACAACTTACAAATCGGAATAGGAATCCCCTCCAATCCTATCTTCATCAGAGAGAGGGGAGGAGGAGGAGGATGGGAAGGAAAGGGGAGGTAGGGGGTGTTTTGTATAATGTTCAAGCAAGAGAGCAACTTATAATTGCAAGATACTCTTCCAGGAACCTTTGGACAGTTAATTTTACTGAGAACGAAATTTCAATAAGATACAGGTTAAATCAATATCTAGTAGTCAGCCTGTCTTAAGTAGCAAAAATTGCTTACCTGTGGTACGACCACTTGCATACAAGGAAAGGACAGCCTGGATGGCAACATACATTGCAGGTGTGTTGAAGGTCTCAAACATAATCTGGGTCATCTTCTCACGATTGGCCTTGGGATTCAAAGGAGCTTCTGTTAAGAGAACAGGGTGCTCTTCTGGGGCTACACGAAGCTCATTGTAGAAAGTATGATGCCATATCTTCTCCATATCATCCCAGTTGCTGACAATACCATGCTCAATTGGGTATTTCAATGTTAAGATACCTCTCTTGGATTGAGCTTCATCACCAACATATGCATCTTTCTGGCCCATGCCAACCATCACACCAGTGTGACGAGGGCGACCCACAATACTGGGAAACACAGCACGTGGAGCATCATCGCCGGCAAATCCAGCCTAGAAAGAAGATTAGGATCAATCACTGCAATCTCATCTTTGAAAACAATTGCATGCATGCACGCAACTTCTCCATATTCAAATAATAATGGCTCCTAAACGATATTGATATCTACCTTGACCATCCCAGTCCCATTGTCGCAGACGAGTGGCTGAATATCCTCTGCATCTGCCATATTCTTCTACCTGATGAGTAAATAACAAATATGCTTTTGTAAGTAGAAATATAAGTGCTCAACTGTACTTCAAATAATACAGACCCATAAAAGTACTGCCCATGTTAGCGAGCTACCAAGGACAAAGGGAAATGTGAAACCAAACATCAGTGCATATCACAACGAGAGCATCCACTCTAAATATCCAGACGGGCCAAATAGCTTCCTTCCATCAACTAGAAAATTAAGAGACCAAAACATCATCAGCCATAATCAGTTCTCCTGATCGACACAGCATGACGTTGGTTTCCACCCATACATATGTAAATCTTTGTGCGGCCATTGACACCACCAAATATATTTTGGTTCAAAGATCTCAAACATGCAACCAACGAAATGACGGATCTCGGAGAATGCACATTAGAACATTTTCAGCATGCACTTCTCCAAGGAAGATGGATAAGGCGACAAATAACCAAATAAGCCGATTGTTAGAAAAATCATTCCCGAGAAGAAGCTACAGAATTGAAAATCAGACAAATCAAGTCATGATTTAAAACCACCATTCCAAAAAAAAAAGAACAAGAAGAAGAAGGAAAATTCGAAATCAAAATAAGACGATCCACCACAAACACATTTCCACGACTACAATTAACAAAATTCGAAACAAAAGCAATCTCAACCGGCCCCGAGATACGATACCCCTCCCCACATTCAATCGAGACAGATCCACCGCATTTCCCCACTCGAAGCATCAACTTCCTAGTCGCTTCCTCGAAAACGACGCTCAGAGCCGGAAATCAGCTCAAACACCGCAATGCAACCGGCGGAAAACGAAAACAACCAGAACGCCGCAACCCAACGCCAATCCTCATCCAGATCCACCAGCTCAGCCACTCCCACAACCAACCCCCCGACGATCAAACACGACCTCAGGAAAAACACCTCAGGAAACCGCAACACGCGACGAGAAGAAACGAGAAGAAAGACAAGCGTCGTAATCAGACAAAAAGCCCGTCCGATCAACAGATCCTCCCGAGCGACTCGGCATCGCAATCGGACAAAAACCACTCCAGAAGCGCCGGCCGCAGCGCACCGCGCGACGGCGGCGCATTACGGACGCCGGAAAGCGCAGATCTAAGCAATCGCGAGCAGATCCGGCGGGAGATAGAGAGAGAAAGCTAGAGAGAGAAGGGATGGACCTGCGGAGAGATGCGAAGATTGAAGGCCGAGCGAGAGAGATAAGCGGAGCGACGACGGAGGAGGAGGAGGAGGTGCGGGGAGTGCGTGTTTGAAAGAGAGCAGGGGAGGTGTTTTGCGGGGCCGTTATATATATATGGAGGGCGAGAGAACGAAGGAGGGCCGTTGGATTGTACAGCCTGGACCTACTCCGCGATTTGCCAAGTCCCCGTGAATGAGTGGCTGGCCACCACCCTGTTGTTTCCCCCATTTTTCTTCTTTTTTTCTCTTTTGTAGTCCCCACCAACCCCAACCCCCGCCCCCCTCTTCCCACCCCCATTTTTCCCCCTTTTTTTCCATTTGAAATGCAATTATCGACCCCCCCAAAAAAAAAAAAAAAATTCGAAATGTAATTCGCTTTTTCCTATTTTTGGGCTGTCCGGAGACCATTTTAGGCATGGCATCTCTTACATTTTTTTTTTTTATCTGTCTTTGTTGTCGATGAGCATTTTTGGGTTTTAGGGGCTTTGGGAGTTAATCGAGAACCGCATTGCATTTTCAGGCATGACATGACAACGGGGGTGGACATACGAGGTAATTTCTTTGCCAGATAACAAAAATTCGGCATGCTAGATAGAATTGATTTTTACTGACCAAAAAAAAAAAAAAAAAAAAAGATAGAATTGATTTTCGAATTTCCAAGTATTTTGGTTATACTCTCCGTTATTCACCGTCGAGGTTTAAATGGAGCGACTATAAATGATGATACGCATAATATCTCCTCTAAAATAAATGAACGAGATTCTCTCATAATATTTTTGGATAGGGTAATGAAATCTAAAATAGGATCACGATTTCGATATCATTCTATTTCTTATACTCAGCTCCCACTTAAGACGGTGATGTTGTTTCCTATGCTAAAAAGAATAGGACATATACCAATTTGGTCCATTTAAGTATCTAGCGTCCTTTTTCCTTCATTCAATCTTCACACGGTGGACTAATCACTTCGATGTGAAAATTGCTCCCGAGCAGAACTAGAGAGATTTTTTATACTCCCATTTCATTCCTTGAATTTCATTAACGCTTCTTGTTACTAGGAGCCGTCTTCATAATCGCCAGACAAAAGATTGAACGACCCTTGGGCCAATAATAACTGTCAACGAAGACGACAACAATGAGGATAGGGCCAGCCTCTTTCTGGGGTTCCACACTTTGGGACTTTATGTTCATAATGATGTTATGCTTGCTTTTGGTACTCTGGAGAAACAAATCTTAATCGAACCTATATTTGCCCAATGGATACAATCTGCTCCAGCTTGTACGATGATCAGCTGGGCCCAAGATGGTAATTGCACCGACACATTCAAAGGCGATGTGCAGGGTATTCGGAAGGATGGTCCTAATGATGTGTCGACCACGTAGGTTAGGACAGCCAGGAAATTTAAACAAATCGGCTCCGGCGCCTTTAAGCCTTTAGACAGAAGCAGAGCACCATGGGTGGAGCCTGTCGACAAGAGATGGGAACATCGACATGCTTGTATGATCTGTTCGAATGTGGGTTTTCTCAGATTACGAATCACGGCTGCGTCATGCACGTGCACTGAGCTATCGCGATGCTTTATTTCCACGGCGCTTGTTTGAAAAAGGGGGAAAAGAAGGACGGCTTTTTGATCTGGGAATGTGATTCAATGATGATGGATGAATATGGCTGCTTCAAAAGGTGTCTCGGATCTGGTATTGCCCACTAGTGTAGTACCGAACTTCCATCACTTCCTAGCGTTTTGCCCATCTGCAGCTTTTGGAATGTGATGGAAATGACTCAGCAGCAGAAATGTTGAAATGATTACGGTCATGTGCAAATCCTCAAGACTGGAACCAGGCTAGGAACTAGGGAAAAGATGTGGGAGCATGAGTTAGTTCAGTTGATCAAGTCTTTTTGATATGCTGTCCTATATTTTTGTTAGTTAAGCAAAACTTTATCTTATCTTGAATGCACCTATGAAACAGAGTCCAACCTTTATCCGCTTATCAAGTGATTCTTAGAAAGTAATCACCAATAATATTGAACAAATCATGGCCGTTATCACAATTGACACTCTAAATAATTGATAATGCAAGTTCAACCTAACGGGCATCGTTCTGTGGGAAAAGATGATAAATGAATAGACATTGGAAAGGCGATAGCACATGAAGATCAATCCAAAACCTTGCCAATTAAATAATTGAACCCATAAGGTTCACGCCATAATCCATGTAATCATATAAAAGGAGAAGCAGAGCGACAGCTAGACAAAACTAATTCAGTTGGATTACAAAGATTGTCTAGGACTGCTGACTAAATAAGGAGCTGACCAGAACCAGACCACAGCTAAACGGAGATGCTGACATAACGTGGAATTTCCTACAGGAAGGGAGGTAGGATCACCCAGCGTCTTGGATATCGTGGTCTTCCTTCCTTTCCATCAAACAGCTGTTCAACAGGAAATTGTCAAATGCAATGCCAGAAGTACCAAAAAAATTAGAGATCACCAATTAGTGATATTTCTAGATTCAAAAAACCAGTCAGCATATACTGGTGTCACATAGGATGCTTATGCATAGACCTAACCAATGTTCATGGAAATATAGAGCAATCTTAACACAAACATAATCAGGCGATGTTCAGTACTTGGACAAAGCAAAAGTTTTCTGCATTAAGTTGACTCAGTCCATCCTTAATAAGTACTTCTCGTAGATATGCGCCCAGCAGCTCCACAACCCAGCATGATTTTATCAGAACACTCATAGCACACTTTACTGATACACCACACATGGACTCTATAAGTGGAGCTCGAGCAAAACGAACAGAAATTGGTTAACCCAACGAGATATGAGAAGCCTGAGTAAAAAATTAACATCTAACTTATCTATCAATCATGATGTCTCTGGCAAACATGTAGACATGAAGTGAATCAAAAGCATCAGAAAAAATTACCTTCTTCAAGCGGCGATGCTTCGCAAGGGCCCAATTGGTCATGATAAAAGCAGCAACCACAAGGAAGACATACCCAGCAATGGTTTGGGTCGCAATGTTGAAACCCAACCACTGATAAATTTCAGTAGTGTAATTGGCACAAGTAACGATGTTGAACAAGAAGCCGCGAGGAATTTGATATCCTCCATTCCCATCTGGGCTCCGAAGATTTCTCAGCAAGATATGACAATAAAAGTTTGAAACTTGACAAAGCACCCCAAATGCGAAACCAATCTTCATTTGGAGGTCACTAACAGGAGTGTAAAGCGGATGGTTGACATAATAAGCAATGTATGACCCAAAACTCCAATAATAGGCACAGTTCCGGAAAACATTAGAAAGGGGTGAGGTTGCATGGCTGAAACGGTGCACGAAAAATGTCTCCATAATTCGTTTGAAGTAGTGGAAACACCAGTAGTACAGAGCATAAGTCTGTACTGGGTGGATGATGCGCTCCCCAGCGTAGCCAAAGTAGCGATACACAGGAAAGAAGTAAAAAATGGGATAGAGGATCAAGGGACCGAGGTACTCCCAGAAGAAAAGAGTACGGTAAGAAACCTGTGGTCCAAGGTCCTTGAATACAACAGTTAAATTGGCTGAGTTTCCTTCAGTGTAACTTTCAAGGCTCTTTTTGTAGTTAAGAACGATAGGTTTCTCCTTTGATCCAGGCTGGAGAGGGAGTGTGAGCCGCTGTCTCGAAGGATAGAATTTCTTGGCTGTTGATGCAAAGGCGCAAGAACATGTTAATAAAGTAATCTTAATTCCAAAATAATCATAGGCAAGTGAACATGAGGGTCCCGGCTAACCACTTTCCATCCAAATGTGAAGCCAATGTATATATGGGAGAATAACAGGTTCATTATCCAAATGTGAAGTCAATATGTATGAGAGAATTAAAGGTTCATTATATATACTCATACACATTGGACAATACAAGGTTCATGATCATAGTTAGCAGCCATAATTTGATAATCACTTAAGGAGGCCTGCAGTGATCAAAGCACCGGAAATAATGACTTTTCAACTTGGTAGCAGAAGATCTTTAAAGTGAACGATAACTCCAAAATGAGGTTTACTGAATATTGAAAAGAGTAGAAAAAACTTTCATAGGTCCTGTTATGTCTCACAAATAAGCTATTATTTATCGTCTTCAAAAAGATTTGAGTACTATTTGCCAAGTGCCTTAGACAATACAATAAGAGAAGGTGCAGAATAGTAAATTGAGTTTCCTTAAGCAAGAGATTTCATCCTCTACTCATCCTAAACATGTAGATCTCCAAGTCACAAGTGGCCTTGCTGGCGTAAACATCATATGTACGCAAACTAAAGGTGCATAGATAATTGCAGTTTCTGGTAATTCATCTAACTCATTGTTATTTGCGCAGAGATAATTTAGCTAATTCAGAATACCGCTATTAACTTTCTAGACAAATGAATTCCACAGGATGAAGACCGTCCTATATCAAAGTTGACATACCAAGAAAAATGAATTTAACCCAGATTTTACAAGTCCAGAGCGGGGAAGGAAGTTTTCTTGTCTAAGGCATTCCTATAAAAACAACGTGAAGTTGCCTAGCCTTCCATTAAGAAGAACGCCAGTCCTTTTAACCCGAACCACAAGCTAAAATCATGAGCCCGTACAAGTGCACATAATTCATCAACCAGTGGAGCAAATAAAAACAAGTCAAACGGCAAAAGTATTTTGGATGTTCAACGAGAGAAGAGCTCGAGAAAGCTTACTCCTGCGATAAATCTCCTCCTGCAGATCAGCCACGGTGGCCTGCACCGCAAAATCGAAACACGTAGCAAATTGAACAACATAACCGAGAACACTTGAAAATCATTCGAATACACCAATTAGAACGAACGACACTAAAACTCGTAACGGAAATTGAATCTAGCGAATCATCGAGAGAACGAAAGAGAGACAGGGAGTCAGTGCGTACCGAGTCGCTGAGCTCGACGCCGCCCTTGACCACTTCCCTGCCACTGCGCGAGACGACGGAGACCTTCATGTTGGAGACCGACCCACCTCACCAAATGGAGAAAAACGACGGACCCACTTCACCGAATGGAGAAAAACGGCGACCCTCTTGCTCCCCCCGGCGATTTCGCTCCAGATCCGCCAAACCAGCTCGAGAATCCGAGGCTCGAAACGGCAAGAAAAGGGGGAGATTTTGGCTATGGCCGGTAGCAGGAAGAAAGGGGGCCGAGACGAGGGACGCGATTTATACAGAAACGGAGAGGGGGAGAGAGCTGGAGCGATGGGCGCGGGCGATAATAATAAAGGCGGACGGTTGGGGAGGTGGGAGAGCTAACTCTCTCCAACTGGTACCGCCCCCCCTGCCTCTGCCAATGCGTTGCCTCATCTCATCTAGCTGATGAACCACACGCCATTATAACTCAAGCTTTTTTTTTTTTTTTGATTTGGCCCTTTTTTGTTTAATTTGTATTTCTTACGTGCGCGATGGGAGAAACGATTTTCACGAAAAATGCGGATGTCGATGGGATCCGTTGCTCTTGAGTAAACGTCTAAATCATTTCGTGAACAAATCAAACTGAGGTTTTGGTGTTGAGTACGTTTGTAAAATATATTTCATGGCAAAAAAAAGAGAGATTGATTTTATGGTTAAGGGCCAGGGGGGGCCACTGCGATTAGTTGACCTAATTCTTAATTGTTCTCCTCTCGGATCTGGGACATGTCAACGTGCGGGGGAGCATCAGATTTGGACATGTTTGATAATTAGGATGAGCGATGGACTTTTTTTTTTTTTTTTTTTTTTTAAATGATGAAAATCAGATTCAACGATAGCTTGGGTTTTTTTCTCTTCGTCCATGTAGGGTAAAAGAAGGTCTAAGACTTAAGGGAATGATTACAGTACTAATGGATTTAGTCGAGATAAGTAATGTCTGATAATTGTAGACACTTCTAATGATTTTTCAAGAAAATAGGGTGAGGATATCAAAACTTTTCCGATCAAAACAAACAAGAGTTTGTACAAATTTTAGTATCATTTTATTATGATTTTCGTGAATAAGATTCTTGTTTTGTTTTTGCAACTGCCAATGTCATGAATGGTCATTTTGAATGATTGTAACTAGCATCGCAAAGACACCAAATGATTAATAGATTTTGCTTTTTTTCAATCTCTTAAAGAAGGGAAGCTATCGAATTTGGTACCAAAATCATTTGGTACGGAGATTTGTTAGTTAATTGTAACGTCCTATGTGGACTTTTTTTTTTTCTCTCGCAATGTAAAATTTTCTTTATAGGAGCGGGTGATAAAAATATATATACACTTTTTATGTTTAGCATATAGATTTACTCCATATATATGCTAATAACCATTATGAGATGGCTTGTGTGAAAATAATAGTAAAAAACTTTCTCATTAACTATGTAAAATCCGCAAAACATTCTAAGAACTATGAATCGACAAAATTTAAGTGATCAAAATCACATGCAAGAAAAAACCAAAACCTCAAAATTGTTGTAAGAGAGAGATTAGTTGCATGCAATGCATGTGTAATGGGTGTGCGGTTATTTCTCATTTCTCATGCAATGTCATAGTGAATCGATAATAAGATTAATAAATTTAATGTATTATTGTCTCTTTTACCACTGGATATTTACTCGGAACTTAGAAAAAGAAAATGAGAGAAGGATGAGATTGGTTATTACAATGTAAGGACAAACAAAGAAATTTTTTGTGTAAAGTTGGTACCTAATTTTTTTTCTTTCAACTTTTTGTCCTAAACTTTTTTTTTTTTTTTTTCGAACGATTTCAGTCTTTAAAGCTAAATTGCAATATATTATTAAAGTAATGTGTAGATGAGGGCTAAACGGGAATTTAAAATCGAGAGAAAACTCAATTTTTACACCCATGTATGTATGTATGTATGTATGCATGCATGCATGCATGTATGGGTACAATTGAAAAATCCAAGTATTAAGCATGCGATACGCGGGTGTGCACAAATAGAATAGACATGTGAAAAAATAGACTGGGAGCTAACTCCAAAGAAAGGAAGAGGATGGTTATTTTTTAATGGAAGAATGGGTCAGAGTAATTATTATTTAGCAGAAGAGTTGGGTGGATGGTGGTAGATGGAGTTCATTTATAAATTTTAATTATTACGTTTTAATAGGTGATTTTAGAACAAATTGGGAGATAAAGAAGTTTTTCGAAAGTTATATAGATAGATCAGACATATAGGTTTATTTTGTGAGTTTCATGAAATTTTTATTTGGGCAAGCAACCTTATTGACAACTTGAAATAATTAATCAATTGAAAATAATTTGTTATCAATAATAATAATATATGTTTAAATATTTTATGGACAATGAAAATATTTTTCATTTTCTTTTATAGGTGATGTAGACAATTATTTTTGAAAAATTGTTTTACAGAACAAATGTGGCTAGGCCCAACTTGACTTTCAGTCCAAAGGAAAAGCCCCACTCGAATAAACGCAAATTCCCTAAACAACCCACCCACCCACGTTAGCCTCAACATTTATGAGGCCTCTTAAATTTCTATCTTTTCAGTATAGGTTCGGTTCTTCATTTCGTCATTGCATATTTCATATTGCTTTACAAAACATGTTAATCGATCTTAATCTCGAGTTATTGGTGCCGGCCATATTTAATTGAGGTCTCTCTTAGTAATTCACATTTCGAATATTATCCTCATTCAGCATCAAGAATTTTCATCATTTTCTTGCAAATTGGCCTACACACGCTCGCAACTTTTCGATCGAGAAGTGAATCCAATATTGTAACAAGTAAAGAAATATGAGTCACGATTAAGATTTAGTCATATTATTGCCAAACAAACAAGATATTCACAAATTAAAGATTCCTTAATTTCACAGAAAACTCAAAATCTCAAAAAATATTTTTCTATTAATAATTGGTTTTATCTCTTAGACAAAGTGGCGCTACTTCTATGTAAAAAGAACCGAGAGAATAGAATTTTCTTCATAGAATAGAAGAAGTAAATCAAAATATGAAATTAAAACGGTGATTATGGTTAGAAATGAAGAAATTGAGTAAACTGGCTATCTCCTCGCCACACAACTAAAATACCCATAGGTCGCTTCATCTCGCTTCCAGCCACCTCCTCCTCTCTGCTTCTTCATCTTCATTTGTGCTTTTTCTTCTGTCTTTCACAGAGAGAGAGAGAGAGAGAGAGAGAGAGAGAGAGAGGCGAGTTTGGGACACCTAGAGTGCCATAACTTGGCACGGGGGGACACTTAAGTGCCACCTCCGGCGACCTTGCCGGAAATCCTACGTGGCATGTGTTTATTATTTTTTAATGCTTGCGTGGCTCGCCGAGCCGAGTCGGTGCTTGACTCGGCAAAAAACGACGCCGTTTGCATAATAAAAAATTAATTAAATTAAATTAAAAATTAATTTTAATTAAAAATACTCTAAAAATTTAAAAAAAAGGGGAGGGGGATGAAGGGGGCGGGCGGGCGAGGGCCGAGCCCTCGCCGCCGCCGCATCCCCGCCGTCGGGAAGGGCCGGCGACGGAGGGGCGGGTCGGCGGGGTCGGCCCCCCGGCCGGCCCAGTGGCGAGGGCCGCGAGCCCTCGCGGATTGCGGCCCTCGCCACCGGTCGGCCGGGGCCGGCGACCCGGCCGACCCTCCCCCTCCGTCGTCGGTGGGGAGGTGGCGAGGGCCCGCAGCCCTTGTCGGATCGCGGTGAGGGCTCGCGGGCCCTTGTCGCGATCCGCCCTCGCCGCCGGTGGGCCGGGGGCCGACGACCTTGGCCGACTCTCCCCCTCCGTCGCCGACCCTTCCCGGCGACGGCGGGGGCGGCGGCGGCGAGGGCTCGGCCCTCGGCCGCCCGCGCCATTCGCCATTCGTCCCTTTTTTTTTTTTATAGAGTATTTTTAATTAAAATTAAGTTTTAATTTAATTTAATTAATTTTTTTATTATTTTTACACGTCGGACGTGAAACGGCATCGTTTTTGCATTTTTTCGCCACGTCAACATGCAAAAACAACGCCGTTTTGGACCTCCATCGCCGGAAAATTGCCACGTCGGTCGTTTGGCCGGATTTTTGCCGGAGTGGCACTTAAGTGTTCCATTTTACTCCGATAATGGCACTTAAGTGTTCCATTTAAAAAAAAAGTGGCACTTAAGTGTACCGTTTTAAAGTTATGGCACTTAAGTGTCCCCCCGTGCCAAGTTATGGCACTTGCGCTGTTCTTTACTCAAGAGAGGCGACAGCAGTCGGGGATTGCTGACTGGCGGCGGCAAACGCGTGGCTGAGCGAGGCTGTCGGATAACTGGGTTTGAGGTTGGCTCTTCGGGGTTCGTCATGTGGAGTATCCGGAATTTCAATCTGGCCGCGATGCTTCTCGTTTCCCTTGATGATAACGTCGCGTTCTTGAAATTGTTGGTCGCCGATGGCTGTCGACTCGTCGTTTCTTCTATCCAGGTTTTCTTGGGTTTTCTGCAACTGAAATCTTGTGGTACATTTCTTGAATATCTTTTTTCTTGGTCTGCGTTTATGGTTGTCGTTGCATGTTGCATGTTGCATGGCGAAGGCGCCGTGGGTTATGGTGAATTTTCGTCTGATTAAAACTCTCTGTTAGAGGATATGCAGGAGATAATTGGGATCAGATTGATTCGATCCTAATCTCATGCAATCAATCTTAGAAAATAGATTGAGAACTAATTGATCTCGTAATTCTTTCATTCCTTTTTGAGTGTACAGATTGTATTATAATTATACAACAAAGGAGATACATGAATATACAGAGAAAAACAAGAAATTCTCTAAGCCTTCTTTCCTGTGCTCTGTCTTGCTTCTTCCATCGCATCACCTTCTTACATGGTATCAGAGCCGTGGCTCTTTTTTTCCAAATTCCGCACCAGATTGCTTTCGGATTCAACCTGCAAAAGCAAGAATTGCAGATTGTAACGAAAGAATCATTTTTGATTCAAAGGAAGAAGAAGTCAACACGATTTCCTTACCATGAACCCAGAAAGCCATCCTCCTGCTGGGATCGAGACTCCATCCATAGGAGAAGTTTACTCAAGCATAGAGATGCGGGGACAAAGCGCCGGAGCAAACCCTGCAAATCCCACAACGCAGCCACAAACACAGATACAATGGGGAGGGTTCCCGGCTCAGGCGAATATGGGGCAACCCATTCTGGGTCAGCCTTACCAATGGGTACCATATCCATGGTACGTCGGGCAAAATCCGAATCCATCATCGCCGGGGGTAATGACTTACCAGAGCGGTGTTCATCTCGATGGGAATCCACCAGCCGCAAGCGGGGCAAATCCAGCCATCGAGGGAGAACCGAGGAGCGGGTCTGGAGAAACAGGATCCGGAGCGAGTCCTCACCCGAATCCGTTTAATGCGGGGCACGGATCCGGGTTCGATGGGTCGGGTACAGGGATAAATCCCTACCCGAACCCTAATTTTCCACCCGATTTTTTTCCATATCCAATCGCGGCGGTCACCGGCCGACTTGAACCAGGGGATCCCTTGCATGTAACCATCGCCGACGGTCCAGAGGTTCGACTTACCAGCTTTCAACTGACCAGGCCAGAAAATTACAGCAAGTGGTCACAGGATTTCCGGAGGGCTCTCGCGACCAAAGACAAGGACGCTTTCCTGGATGGGACGTTACCGATCCCGTCCGATGAGAGGCTCGCAAGGCACTGGAGGAAGTGCAATCGCCTGATCCACACCTGGATCGGCAACTGTGTCTCTCCAGACGTTGCAGCAGGGCTCCCATCAACAGAGGATTCCAAAACCATGTGGGACAACATCAAAGAAATGAACGGGAAGTTAGATCGAGCGAAGATTTTCTACCTCACACAAGAACTCACAGATCTAAAGCAAGGAAATATGTCGATCACAGCCGTATACAATAAACTTTCATCGCTCTGGAACAAGCTCGAGGTTGCAGAGGAAAAACTCGAGGGATCCCCAGAGACACTCCGACAGTATAGATCCATCAAAGACAGAGAGAAATCGACTCGATTTCTCCTGATATTGAACGAAAGTTACCCGACATTCGGATCTCGGATCCGGCGATGGGTCCCGTGCCACCCCTCGGCCGGATCTTCCAGTGGCTGTCCAAGAGGAAAGCCGAGGCTCACGGCCCCGAGCAAGCACGAGGAGACACCGTAGCCCTCGCCCTCCGAGGAGATCGTCGTGGAGCAGAATCGGGAGCGAAAACCCTAGCTCGAGAGAGATTTGGGGGCGAGGGACTAGGGTTTGGTCACGAAATGGTGGATCGGTCCCTTAAAAAGGATCGGCTCTATGGTCAGGATTTCCCGAGGCAATCTGACGGCTCGGATATGTTCAGGCGATCCGACGGCTCGGATTTGATGAGGCGATCTGACGGCCTCGATCTGTCAAGGAGATCCGACGGCCCATTTTTTCCCCGAAGATCTGACGGCTCACAAAGAATCGATCTATCAGCTGGATTGGACGGTGGAGATTATTCCTCAATCAAGGGATCCGACGGCCAGATTTTTTCCATAAGGAATTTCAGCCAAAATTTAAAAAAAAGGTAAATTATATTGTGAACATTGCAAACGCCTGCATCATACCATAGATAATTGCTAGAAATTACATGGAAAGCCGGTAGAGAAAGGAAAAAAATATTTTGCAGCTTATCAAGTGACTGGACCAACTGGGGCAAGCAGTGACCGGCCAATTACCCACGGGGAATACCAGCAATTGATGCGAGCCTTTGCAAAATGCGATATTGGAGAAAAAAAGGGGAAGCTATTTAGGTATATCCCATTGCCTAATAAATTCCATTTCAAAAAGGGCATGGATAATAGACTCAAGGGTGAGTGATCACATCATCTGTGATGTGAGTTTTTTCTCAACAAGAAAAAGGAAATTGGAGACACCTATTTCTGTGGAACTTCCAAATGGAAATATCACTCACGTCACATCGACAGGAACAGTTCAATTGACTCATGAAATTCTTTTGAAAAATGTTTTATATGTCCCACAATTCTAGTTCAACCTCATTTATGTGTCCAGAGTCAGCAAAGAGAATTCCTGCAAAATACTCTTTGATGCTGACAAGTGTTTTTTTCAGGCCATTTCGACTGGGAAACTGATGGGCTTGGGTAATATTTCTGGAGGTTTATATTTCTGGGCCGGCACTCCAAGTCCGGATGAAACGATTTCCTTCAATAAATCATCATTGTGTAATGCTATTGCCAATGATAAAGCTTTTCTTTTTCATTCACGAATGGGACACGGTGTTTTTTTTTCCTTTTCAAAATGTCATGTTTGCCCCCTAGCAAAACAGTCTCGTTTGGCATTCCCTTCCAATTCGAAACGTTCAAATCATGTCTTATCCTTAATTCATGTGGATGTTTGGGGTCCATACCACACAACACATCGTGATGGTTCCCGTTATTTCCTCACGATTGTTGATGATCATTCTAGAGCAACGTGGGTATTCTTGATGCAGTCAAAAGCACAAGTTCCAGCTCACTTGAATACATTCATTGTTCTGGTAAAGAATCAGTTTGGAAAATCGATTCAGCGAATAAGGACTGACAATGGGAAAGAGTTTTTCAATCATGAATCCAGGTCACTCTTCTCAACCCATGGAATTCTACATGAGAGCTCCTGCACTTACACTCCACAGCAGAATGGGGTGGTGGAACGTAAACATCGTCATTTGCTGGAAGTTGCACGCGCCCTTAAGTTTCAGGCTTCTATACCAGCAGCCTATTGGGGAGATTGTGTTCTCACTGCAACTTACCTCATCAACCGGATGCCCACTTGAGTATTGGCTGGTAAGTCACCTTTTGAACTACTTTATGGGAAGAAACCAGCAATAGATCATCTGCGAGTCTTTGGCTGTCTGTGTTATGCTACAACCATGGGACACCGAGACAAAATGGGACCACGAGCAAGGAAATGCATTTTTATGGGCTATCCCAACTTACAGAAGGGGTATTATCTCTTGGATGCATCAACAGGAGAATTTTTTGTGAGCAGGGACGTTATATTCCATGAAACAGTTTTCCCATTTCAGGAAGCCACTGGGGATTCAAACGTCTCCACTAACTCCCATCCACTCATAATTGAAGACAATCAATCTCCTGAGTACTTCCTTGCTGCATCTCCAGGGCGAATAATTCCTCAAACAATTGACCAGCCTGAAGAGAGATTGGAAAGCACACATCCTGCTCAATCCAATCTTGAGGAATCATCAGATACTCGAGAAGCAACCATTCCTCCGGAGATGTCTCCTTCCCCATCAATCGATCCTCCTCGTTGGTCGGGAAGAGCCACGAGACCACCAACATGGACAAAAGATTATGTCTGTGCTTCCCTCAATGGACCAGGTATCAACTATCCAACATCTTCCTATGTTTCCTTTGAAAGACTTTCATCGGAACATAAATGTTGCATTAGTTGTATATCCGATGAGAAAGAACCATCCACCTACGAAGAAGCATCCCAAGATCCACGCCGGCAACAAGCGATGCTAGCGAAGCTAACCGCAGCGCCGGAAGATAATCACACACACAGAAGATAGTCGATCTTCCTAAAGGCAGGAAAAGTATAGGATGCAAATGGGTATATAAAATAAAATATAGATCAGATGGGTCCATTGAGAGATATAAAGCTCGATTGGTGGCGAAAGGGTATACACAACGAGAAGGCTTTGATTACAATGAGACCTTTTCTCCGGTAGCTAAAGATGTCACTGTCAGGTCTTTTTTCTCTGTGGCAGCAATTCATGACTAGTCGCTCCATCAAATGGATGTCAACAATGCCTTCCTTCATGGTGATCTGAATGAAGAAATTTATATGGACATTCCTCAGGGTTTCCGGAGACGGGGGAGGACAAAGTGTGTTGTCTCCACAAATCCCTTTATGGACTAAAGCAGGCTTCCAGACAATGGTATGCAAAATTTGCCAATGCTCTCATCAACGCAAACTTCAAACAATCAAAGTATGACTATGCCTTGTTTACATGGGCTAAAGGTACGTCATCTATTTACTTGATGATTTATGTAGATGACATCCTTATCATGGGAAATGATGAAGCTGCAATAGAGAGTCTTAAAAGATACTTGCATGCCACTTTTCACATAAAGGATTTAGGAGAACCTAAATATTTCCTTGGAATTGAAATTGCACGATCCCATCAAGGAATTTCTCTCAGTCAGAGGAAGTTCGTATTGGAAATCATATCAGAAGCTGGTTTATCAGGATGCAAGCCAGTTGTCATTCCAATTGAACAAAATATCAGGCTGACTACAATAGATCATTCCGAGGGAGCACCTCAAGATGATCCTGTATTAGAGGACCCGACAAGCTACCAGAAACTTATAGGGAAGCTTATATATCTAACTATGACCAAACCTGACATATCATATGCAGTGCAGAACTTGAGCCAATTCATGCACAAGCCAAAAGAATCCCACATGAATGCAAAGAAGGTCGTCAAGTATTTGAAGGGGTGCCCGGACTTGGAATACTCTTATCCGGAAGTGCAACATGGAGATGACAGCCTTTTGTGATGCGGACTATGCGACATGCCCCATGAGTCGAAGGTCCGTAATTGGATTCTGCATGAAGCTTGGTGACTCGCTTCTCTCATGGAAAACCAAGAAGCAAGCAACAGTCTCCCTATCCTCAGCTGAAGCAGAGTATAGGGCTATGGCAAAAACTACATGTGAAGTTGTCTGGATACGAGGTTTACTCAGTGATCTTGGAGTACAATTGAGAGGACCTACGAAATTATATTGCGACAACGAATCTGCTCTAAAGCTTGCAGCGAATCCTGTGATGCACGAGAGAACCAAGCACATAGAAGTGGACTGTCATTTCACTCGGGAAAAAATCCAGGAAGGTGTAATTGAAACAATGGGAATTGGAACCGTTGAACAGCTGCGCAGATGTGTTCACCAAAGCTCTTTGTCAAAGACAGCATGCATATCTCCTAAGCAAGCTGGGTGTCTTGGACATCTATAAGCCACCAGCTTGAGGGGGAGTGTTAGAGGATATGCAGGAGATAATTGGGATCAAATTGATTCGATCCTAATCTCATGCAATCAATCTTAGAAAATAGATTGAGAACTAATTGATCTATAATTCTTTCATTCCTTTTTGAGTGTACAGATTGTATTATAATTATACAACAAAGGAGATACATGAATATACAGAGAAAAACAAGAAATTCTCTAAGCCTTCTTTCCTGTGCTCTGTCTTGCTTCTTCCATCGCATCACCTTCTTACACTCTCCACATAGAGAATTTGCTGAAAGCTCGTGTTGGTGCTTTGCTTTACCTTTTCTCTTTAGGCTCAATTTGTTTCCCAGGAAAATGAATAACTTGAAATTATTCTTTTAAGAACTATCTTTATATTTTTTGAAATAATTAGTCAATAAACGATAATTTTATTATCAACAAAAAATTATATCTAGATATTTCCGTGGATGACAAAAATTATATTCGTTTATTCATTTTGTAAGTAATATGGACGATCATTTTATTTTTCATGAAACAAAAGGAATCTGAAACATAAATGCCTTTGTCAAATTATTGTATTAGACCATCTGCCATTTGGCTTTTCTTAAATTTTCTTAGTAATCTTGTATGAATTGGGAAAATTACCGGAAAAAAAAAGTTTTAAATTTATTGCACTTGTGCCAATTCAATTTTAAATATTTCAATTTGACCAATCGAGTTATAAACTTTTAACAACTTATCAATTCAATTGCAAACATTTTAATTTTGTCAATTCAGTTATAAATATTTTAACAATTTACCAGTTTAGTCATTCAAATCAATTTTGATTGAAAATCACTAATGCGGCAATTTAGTTGATGTCAACCGTCTTACGTGGTATGGTCAACGTTGATGTGAATAATTTGACTACACCCCTAAACCATGCCAACCCGACCTGGCCCTATCAATTGTTTATAAATTTCGAAGTTTTGCTAAGTGCAAGGTGAGTTCTCGAGTCAGTATGGGCCAGGCCTGTCCAAAATTGACCTGGTCAATTGGCGGGTCGAAATAGGCAAATTGATACCCTATGAATGGTTTTTCTTTGAACCCATGGGGACCCCTATCTCTAAAATTTTCTGTCTAGAGTAATTTTGAGCCTTTGCCTGAATTGATGAGGGTGTGCTTCTTCTTCTTTTTTTTTTTTTTTTTTTGGTTAGTGAGGGTGTGCTTCATGTGAAGCTAAGTTCTAACATCATTCCAAATCCCACGTTACATAAAGGAAGGAGTTCATTATTTCGATCATTCACTTTCCGAGCTTGGCTGGCGTTAATTAGGATGTGTATTTATCCTTTGCTGGTAAGTCGAGACATGGAAAGGTCAAGCCTATGGTTGACTTTTCAAGTCAACGGGGAATCAACACCTGAGATGGCCGCCTCCCCGTGAAGGACTCGCATTCATTGAACATTGTGGAAGTTGGCCAATGGGATCGAGAGTGTCTCCGTTTTCCCCTGTTCATTTTCATTTGGGATATGATAAAAATACTTCTTCTCAAAATTTAAACCGATAGAAAATGGTGCATTATAAGCATATATTACTCTATTGTCATCTTCAAATACATGTAATCGGGTCTTAGATGCAAAATGTTGGGCATGCGCATCGCGTTCATCGTATACTGTATATTGATGAGTTAATTCGCTTTACCTAAATTCAAGTTTGGATAGAAAATGCAATACATAGGAAGTGTCAATTGTGTATAACCCTCGCATTGGTGCAAGCAAAATGCATGTTACACAAAATTCAGCAAAAGGAATGGACGAAAACACAAACATCAAACTTTCTTAAGGAGGGCACATGAAGAGAAAATTGAGGAAGCGCGGCACAGAGGAAAGCGAAGAGGAGGCTTGCGGCTGCATGAACCTTGTCGAAGAATTTGTCGCCGGCTGATCCTGTCGCCATTACATATGATGCAATTTGTGAAATATCAAAACAAAGCTCTTGGTCATGGTTGAGATTCTTTTATGAGATTAATTGGTTCCCCTTATTCGTCGATGGTTCAAATCTGATTCATACTAAAGCTATTGCGTGTTAGGCAATATATTTCCTTAGGCTAATGAATTTTAAATTTCGAAATTACCTGCTCGCCGTAGAAATCAAAGAGAGCGTTGCCGTCCCCGGTTGTCGTTTGATTCCTCCAACATGTTCCTGCAAAATTCTCATTAGCCTAACAAAAATTATTAATTTTTTGAAGAGCTGACTTAATTACATTCTATTTTATCCTTACTTGTAGTAAAGGAAACTGTAAATGTCCCTAATATTATTAGTTGGAAATTGTAAAATCCAATCATAAGTTACGTCATTATATTGAGCACGTTCAACATTATATCACCGGCATTAAATTGGTTTGTCAATTTATAAATATAGTAGGTGTTTTTCACTTTCTAAATAGTATTTTTATTGACTCAGAGAAAGAGAGGGAGAGGTCCGTGTTCCTATCACGTTCAACTTTTTTTTGCTTACATCAACATGACAAAGGCAACAATTTGAGCTTGACTTGATCAAGCACATGGCAGAATTTATTTAAACTTTTCGCGGATGTGACGAACTATCTCTTTTGTACATTGGTTAGTTTTGAGGATTGGATATACGTACTCCTTTTAATACCGAGTCTTGAAGAATTAAAATGGAGCCGGTGGAATCAAGCATTGATTCCAGGCTGTCTCGAAAGGGAAGCTGTCCCGCTAAGAATTTGGTATAAATTATATTAGGTCGTTATTGTAATCCTCTATAAGATATTTAGTGGAGAAGTATAACAACATTTTAAAGTGTAAATGTAACCCCTTGGTCATAACAACCAGCTAGTAGTCGATAGTTGTCTTTGATTATCTGCAAACAAAGGTATATAATCCCACTGAAGGTGAGATGATTGATTAAATCAGATTATTTGGGCAAATGTAGTGTCCTCGTTATTAGGATGATAAACAAACTGAAATGAAGAATTCTAATGACATAATTAAATGAGTAAGACGTGTACGAGCAGTAATTAGAATCAGTCATATCTAAATGAGCCTATATATAACTAATGGAATTAATGGACTTGCGTAGACTTGCTTACCCATTTGTTAGCCCATATTTGATGGGCTAAGTTATTATGTGGGTTAATTATATTCAATAAATGGGTAATAAATGAATTTAAAATGATAAAGTCTTGTGTTAAATAAGTACATAACTTATATAGACTCAACTAACTTCTATGACTATCTTTTCACTTTCTCTCACTCTCACTTGATATTAGGCTTGCTCACTCTACACTCTTACCTCAGTTTGGGTATGAGATTTTCTAAATTCGATTAAATATTAAAGTGTTTTAGTAATAAGAATTGAGTCGGGTATTTGTCATTAGATTTGTATTACATGAAAATGAATCAAAATAGATTAAATAGCTCAATTTGGGTCGGATTAATTTCGACCCGATCCACCTGTTTAACATGTCTAAACTTGAGCAGGCACTTAGATGTGTAAGGTTGTTCCCTAGTACAGGTCGAAGAGAGAAACTAAGAGCGTTTTCAAAGTCTAAACCTACCCGCTATGTGTTGAAAAGTTCAAAAGTTCAGATACAATGTAAAGTAATTTCTTTGTGGTCTAGATTCCTAATGTCTTGAGAAGTATCCTCCTATAAACCACCTCCAATGACTCTTATTTACGCGTGTTGAGTCGTTACATCAAGTTTTCAGAAATGATTGGCACGCCTAGCAATTCCGCCGCGTCGCATTGGCTTGTTCTACTCGGTTTATATATATATAGCGTGTGTATGACTTTGAACTTTTCCAATTGCATCTTCATTAATTTTTGAGAGAGAGAGAGAGAGAGAGAGAGAGAGAGAGAGAGAGAGAGAGAGAGAGTGACGTAATGATGCCTCCTATTTTCTCCATAAGAATGATTCTGAAAGAATCTATTTGCACAAGGAGGGAATATGCACAACCTCCGGGAAATTTCCCAAAAAATGCACGAATACTGCAGTGATCATGCTATATATAGCATGTGCTTCAACTCCCATCTTTGCCTTTTTAGTTTGAGTTCGACTTCAGTTAAGTTTTTCGACCAGCAATTAGTCTTGTTGTGTATGTTATCTGCATCCGGGTTTCATCAGAATAATAACGATTATGATATCTTGTATATATGAGGATATTGCAGGATTCGTAAGGAGGGAACGAAAGGAGAAGAAACCATCTGGCGCAGTCTTGACTCTCTACCCGCGGTAAACTTCCCTTGTAGGTTTCGTGTTTCTCCTTATCATTTCATCCAAGCTGCGATCATCTCTACGTTGCACAGTACATAATTTGACTGGGTTCGTTTTTGAGTTCGAGCAAGCCCTAGCCGGGCACTGGTGCCACACCATCGCTGCCCTTCCTCTCTACGCCAATCCCCCACGCCCCCCACAAAAAAAAAAAAAAAAAAAAAAAAAAAAAAAATCTCTCCGCCACGAGCACAAAACTTAAGCCAACCATACGCGGTGAACGGTGGATTACGTTGTGCTTGGGACAGTCTAGCTATGGTGGCTAATGAGGCTCGCTCGAGTTGAGATCTGAGAAGGGGGCCGGCATCTCTGATGGGCATGCTGCTTTTAGCCGCTGGGCTCCTCCAGCAGTCAATTCCAAGCAACTGCGAGAGTTAGAGCTTCAATCAGCAGCCTTCATTTCCCGCTCTACATTTCTTTAGGGGTTTTGTTCTTGCTTCAAAATTCACAGCTCTCCTTACTTAAATCTTTGATGGCCCTAGCTAAGCCTTCCTCGAGATGATCACTGGTCCTGGCAGTGCGTGTTAGAGAGTTCTTATAATTCTTAATGCGGAAATTCATAATAAAACGAAGATTTTTGATCTTCATGATCTTTACAAATATATATGAAAAACATACCTTTGTCCATAGTGTTGCCGTTGAATTCGATCCAAATGAAGAAATCCGATTTCTCTCCCTTAACCCACTATTCCTTTCTATATTTAATCGATGGAGAAGAAAATATGTTCGTTGTGTGGGTGGAGAGAGGACCGGACTCTATTTAAACGTTCGTTGAAAAGGTGCCTTCCATCAAAGCAATATACCCTTTCATTTAATTAGAGTCGCAATTTCTCATAACCAATAATTATTTATTTATTTTATAACATTTCAATAATTTATTAAACCATATAATAAAAAACATATCATGTGGGCCACAATAATTTTACATTCTCCCACTTGGCCCATATGACTTTCCTTTCATGGTTTAATAAAGACTGTAATGTGCACAATAAGATTATGCTATAAAATTTCATAAAATTGGCAATCACATAATAATCACAATTAAGTAAAGAAAACTAATGTGAGTCATAGCAGTTGTATGTCATTAATTGACATAGTCCTTCTATGCACTATAACTATAGTACTTTACTTAACATGATCCATAAATGAGAAGTACAGTAATAGTCCAACCATAATGTCTCTTTAGAAACTATTCTGTTTAACATTCATCTATTTTTCATAATGTATATTAAATAGAAAACAGGAAATATCAGAAACACTTAAATGAGCTCAAAGTGTCAAATACATAAACTTAATACAAACATAATACAAACATTAATGACGTCCAACAATGCCCATCTCTTCAATATGCTCATTAAATGTTTTGGGCAGCAGTCCTTTTGTTAAGGGATCTGCTGTCAAAAGATTGATGCTAATGTGCTCAATTGACACTCTTCGTTTTTGAACTTCTTTTTTAACAAACAAGTATTTAATTTCCATATGCTTAGCACCCTTAGAATACTTGTTGTTCTTAGAGAAGAAAACTGCTGCAGAGTTATCACAATAAATTTTCAGCGGCTTGGCAATACTGTCGACAATCACAAGCCTTGAAATAAAATTCCGCAGCCATAATCCATAAATAGTGGCCTCAAAGCATGCCACAAATTCAGCTTCCATAGTAGATGCAGCAATAATCGACTGCTTTGCACTCTTCCATGAAATTGCTCCTCCAGCCAGAAGAAACAAGTAACCAAATGTTGATTTTCTTGTATCGGCACATCCGGCTAAATCTGAATCTGAATATCCAATCACCTCGAGATGATCTGATCTCTTATAAGTGAGCATATGATTCTTCGTTCCTTGCAAGTATCTAAAAACTTTCTTTGTAGCTTTCCAATGATCCATTCCAAGATTACTTTGATACCTGCCCACATTCCGACAAAGCAAACGATGTCCGGTGCAGTGCAAGTTTGTGCATACATTAAGCTCCCCACAACAGATGCATAATAAATATTTTTCATTTGTTCTCGTTCAAATTCACTTTTCGGACATTGCATAAGACTAAATTTATCACCTTTCTGAATTGGAACTATTTCTGCTGAGCATTTACTCATATTAAATCTCTCTAAAATTTTCTCAATGTAAGCTTTCTGAGACAATCCTAATAACCCTTGTGATCTGTCACGGAATATTTCTATTCCTATCACATACGTTGCCTCTCCCATATCCTTCATTGCAAAATTCTTAGAGAGAAACTTCTTGGTTTCATTTAACAAACCAAAATCATTAGCAGCAAGCAAAATATCATCAACATACATAATTAGAAAAATAAACTTGCTCCCACTAATCTTCATATATATACACCGATCAACAGTGTTTTCTTTAAATCCAAATGAAGTTATGGTATCGTTAAACTTAAGATACCATTGTCGGGAAGCTTGTTTAAGTCCATATATTGACTTCTTAAATTTACATACCATGTGTTCATTTCCTTTAACTGAAAAGCCTTCGGGTTGGTCCATATAAACCTCTTCTTCTAAATCCCCATTAAGAAAGGCGGTTTTTACATTCATTTGGTGTAACTCCAAATCATAATGAGCCACCAAAGCCATAATGATTCTAAGTGAGTTCTTCTTAGAGACTGGTGAAAATATCTCTTTATAGTCAATGCATTCCTTTTGTGTAAAACCCTTTGCAACAAATCTGGTTTTATGTCGTTCAATATTGCCTTTTGAGTCGCACTTGGTCTTAAAGACCCATTTACACCCGACCTTCTTACATTCTTTAGGCAATTCGACAAGATCCCAAACTTGATTTTGATGCATGGATTTTAACTCTTCTTCCATGGCATTAAACCATTCATTAGAATCTTCACATTCCATAGCTTGGGAAAATGAACCTGGATCATTTCCAATTCCTAAGTCAATTTCTGACTCTTGTAGATAAACCATATAGTCATCAGAAATAGCCGACCTCCTTTCTCTTTGAGATCTTCTTAATGCCATTTCTCGTGACTCAGCTATTGGAGGTTCAATATTGACATCTCCATTATGGGGTGTTTGTTCATTAATTTGTTGTTCTTGATTATTGTTAGATTGTACCATAATATCATGAACAACAACTTTAGAAGCTTTGGGTATAGGAACTTCTACCCTTACTTCTTCAATGCAAGCATCATGCACTCTTTCACTCTCACTGATGTCACCATTCTCAATGAACCTAGCATTTCCAGATTCAACAATTCTTGTACTATGATTAGGACAATAAAATTTATACCCTTTGGATTTCTCTGCATAACCAATGAAATAACCACTTTGGTCGTTCTTGAATCCAATTTCCTTTAATGTGGATTGTAAATTCTTACTTCGTTGGACAACCCCAAACATGCGGGTGTCGTAAACTAGGTTTCCTACCCGTCCACAGTTCAAAGGGAGTCTTTGGAACTGCCTTACTAGGAATCCTATTTAATAAATACATAGAAGTCTTTAAAGCATACATCCACAAAGACAAAGGTAGAGATGAGTGACTTATCATACTCCTAACCATTTCCATTAAAGTACAATTACGCCTTTCTGCTACACTATTTTGTTGTGGTGTACTTGGCATTGTATATTGAGCACAAATGCCATGTTTTTCAAGGAATTTAGCAAATGGACCTGGACATTGTCCGGATTCATCATACTTTCCATAATATTCACCACCTCTATCCGACCTTACTATTTTTACCTTTTTATCTAATTGCCTCTCAACCTCTTTAATATACACTTCAAGTGCATTCACTGATTGATATTTCTCATGCAAAAGATAAATATAACCATAACGTGAAAAATCATCAATAAAGGTGATGAAATAGCTTTCCTTACCAAAAGATGGAATATCGAAAGGACCACATATGTCAGTATGTATAATTTCAAGGAGTTTTGTGCTTTTTGTGGCACATTTCTTAGTGTGTTTTGTTTCTTTACCTTTAATACAATCAATACACACTCCAAGGTCAGTAAAATCCAAATTTGGAAGAATTCCATTCTGCACTAATCTTTGCATTCTTTCCTTAGATATATGACCCAAATGTTTATGCCACAAGTAAGCAGAATTTTCATTCACCAAACTTCGTTTAGTGCCAACATTATGATGTAAGGTCATTAATGTCTCAACAAAAGTATTATCAAGTCTAAATTGTAGAGACCATCACATAAAATTCCAGTTCCAATAAGAGTATCACTCTTAAATAAACTGAAAGATTCAGAACCAAACTTACAATAAAATCCCGCCACATCAAGTCTTGGCAAAGAAACTAAATTGCGAGAAAATGTAGGTACATAAAGGGTTCCAAACAAATCCAAATAATGCCCAGTATCTAAGATCAAACGATAAGTGCCAATGCCTTCAACTGGAGCTTTGTTTCTGTTTCCCGTAATCACATAACTTTCATTTGGTTTTATAGTTTGGATCGTAAGGAATCCCTGCATCGTATTTGACACATGAGTGGTGGCACCAGAATCAATCCACCAAGTATTATGAGGAACTTCAGTAAAGTTTGATTCAAAACATACTAAAGCACAATGCTTACCTTTATTTTCGAACCAAGCCTTACACTTCAGACAATCTTTGTTCAAGTGTCCAATTTTGTTGCAAAAATGACACTTAATAAGATTGCGTTCCTTCTTGTGGATTTGAGAAGCCTTTGAAGAGTCATTCAGGACGTGTAGTCCTTTCTTCTTGCTCTTTCCACCTTTCCTCTTGAAATTCTTTCGAGCTTCTTGATGACTTGAGAGATGAATAGAATGAGTCTTTTGATTCTTTATCCTTGTTTCCTCTTGAACTAGCATACTGGCCAATTCATTCACATTCCACTTATCCTTTATAGTGTTGTAATTCATTTGAAATGGCCCATATTGCTCATGAGGCAAGGAATTAAGTATAAATTGTACCAAAAAGTACTCATCCACATTCATTCCCAAAGTTCTTAACTTTGCTGCCAAATTCGTCATCTCAAGTATATGCTCATGCATGGTACGCGAACCATCATATTTCATAGTGGTCAATGTGCTCATCAATGTACTAGCAAGTGACTTATCGGCAGTTTGAGAACGCTCTTCCACAAATTTCATAAATTCCTTAGCATTGTTAGTCTTAGGAAGAGAAGTCTTTAAGTTGTTTGCAACTGTCATTCGCATGAACATTAAGCTCAGTCTGTTCGATCTTTCCTAAGCTTTATGGAAAGACTTTTCCTCATCGCTACTTTTATCAGTAATAGCAGCGGGTTTCTCAACTTGAAGAGTTAAATCAAGATCCGGGACACTTAAGTGAAACTGGATTTGTTTACTCCAATCAGGGAAATTTATCCCATTGAATAAGGGAACAGACGAAGCATGTGAATGCAGTGAAACAGGTACAGATACTGCAAATATACAAGAAATATTCACACATTAATGCTTTGAAAATATCACATAATCAGATTCAATCTAACTATACATATATATCACAGTTCTCCTTTGGGCGATCCTATGATATACAAATATATAAACCATAATGATGCTAATAATTTTTATTTGATAATTGTAAATATATCTTATTAAAATTTATTTGCTATCTTTGGATATACAAACAAATTTAACAAGTCATATTAATTATCAACCATCATGTTCATGAATTATAAGAAAATAATTAACCTTTGGGTTAATCCTAAGTTCTTATAATAAATGAATTTCAATATACCCATAACACCAATAAAGATATAAAACATATCAATTTCATATATATATATATATATAGCATCAATTAATCATGGGTAATTGAATAAAATAATTTACAATATCAAAAATTCAAAAGACTTCAAGGTTTGGCCACTTTGGTGACTAACAAACCATTCATAATATAAATTTTTAATAATTGTAAAATATAAATGTTTACCAAAATTGCACACAAGGACAAAATTTAATCAAAGCATAAGGGCAGAATCGTAAAATCATAATTCCATAAGGGCAGAACCATAAATTTAATATCCAAGGGCAAAATGGTAAATAAACAGTAATGGCAGAATCATAATAATAAATTAAACAGGGGCATAACTATAAATAACCATCAAAAAGAGGGCAAAACGGTAATTAGGAGCCACGGGAGGGGCAAGATTGTAAAAACGCACGCGCGGGGACGTCAGCCACGTGCGGAGCACGTGCCTGCAGTTCGGCGGATGCGTGCCCCGCACGCACGCGCGTCCAGCGCGCAAGCGCGTGCGTTGCACGCGCCTGCAACTGCGCGGGAGACCCACGCGCGGCGGGCTCCGCGCGCGTGAGGGCGCGTGGCACGTGGGTTCCACGCACCTGCAACTGCTGCGCGCGCGTGGAGCCCACGCGCCTTCTTCCTCGCGCACCGATGCAATTTTTCGCTGGTTTTCGCCATTTCCAGCCACGATTTCGCCCCTGTTCCTTCTCCGGCAACCATCCCAGACACAGAAAATAGTGGGTTAAGGGAGAGAAATCGGATTTCTTCATTTGAATCGAATTCAACAGCAACACTATGGACAAAGGTATGTTTTTCATATATATATTTGTGAAGATCATGAAGATCAAAGATCTTCGTTTTATTATGAATTTCCGCATTAAGAATTATAAGAACTCTCTAACAGTTGGTATCGAGCCAGGTTTTTGATCTCATGATTTTCCGTTTATGGATTTATTATGTTTATGCATGATGTTTCGTTGAATGATTCTGTTTAAAGTACCATTTATTGTTGTTGAGATTAGAAAGAGGGTTCTATTGAAGAAAACCCAACTGATGGGGCGTTTTATTAAAAAAAAAAAACCGAAGGGAGAAGGACGAAAATGGTAGAATTCGGAATTTTGAGGGCGAGTAAGAAACTTGACGATTCCGGGCAAAATCCGTCGACTCACCGCCTGATTTTGGACCCATACGGTCGCCCCGCCATGAGGAACACTGGGCATGAGTTTTTCCGGCAGATCGGTGTGCGCCGGAGAAGAATCGGGCGGAGGAAGTCGCGGTGGTTAGGGTTTTGTGTTTTAGAAATTATGGTTTGATTTTGGGGCCAATTCTTGGTCATTTTCACCGAAACTTGGATCCATATGGTCGTGGTTGCATGCTCTTCAAAACCCATTATTCCTTTCTATATTTAATCGATGGAGAAGAAAATATGTTCGTTGTGTGGGTGGAGAGAGGACCGGACTCTATTTAAACGTTTGTTGAAAAGATGCCTTCCATCAAAGCAATATACCCTTTCATTTAATTAGAGTCGCAACTTCTCGTAGCCAATAATTATTTATTTATTTTATAGCATTTCAATAATTTATTAAACCATATAATAAAAAACATATCATGTGAGCCACAATAATTTTACAGTGCGTTGGTGAGAAGAATCAGAATTGGTAACATCACCTGTAAATGAGAGATTCTATCCTTTGTAGTTTGCTGAATCCAGATCAATCTGCTATAGAGTTGTGTAAACATTTCTCCTTTATTGATGCTGAATCATCCTTTACAAAGAGAGCTCTTTCGAGTATATCAGATACAAAGATGTAGAGTAAGAAAGCTTTTTTTTTGAGAAAAGACTTCAAAGAAAGAACAGAGAGGAAATCATTAGTTCAGAGTTGCTCTTCTTCTATATCAAGAGTCTCCTTATATACTATAGCTTCTAACAACTTGAGCTTTTCTTTTAACAGAATTAACAACTACATAACAAACTTTTGGTAGCAGAAAGATGGAGCTTGCTACACGTGCACAATCTTGGACAGATTGATCGACTTATCCTTTCCAGGTTTGAACTCTTTAACTTGTCTTCTTGCAGCTGATAAGCTAATTGACTTCTTCAAGTTTGTATTGCTTTGTTTTGCTGCTTTGAGTGCCTTGTCTTTTTTTGCTCTGCTTCAGCTCCTCTGCTTTCATCAACTACTACCAATTGTTCAGCTGTCCTGTTTTGTGATGAGCTTGAACTTTGTTTACTTTGTTTTGTATCTTCAATAGCCCCCCTCAAATTGGGAATGGAGTAAGATGAAATTCCCAATTTGTCTCGCAGTTGAGAATGTGTGAGGCGTGTCAAGGATTTTGTGAAGATATCAGCAATCTGGTATTGACTAGGAACATAGCTGACATGTAATGAGCCAGAGGACACCTTTTCTCGCACAAAGTGGAAGTCGATTTCTATATGTTTAGTTCTAGCATGTAAGACAGGATTTGCTGTGAGTGAGATAGCTGATTTATTGTCATAGTATAGATGAATAGGAGTGAGAGAACAGCCAATGTCCCGTAAGACAAAGCTGATCCAGGTGAGATTAGCAGTGGCTGATGCCAAAGCACGGTATTCAGCCTCTGTGGAAGAACGACTCACTGTGGGCTGTTTCTTTGCTGTCCAGGAAACAATGTTGGAACCGAGATAGGTGCAAAACCCAATTGTGGATCTTCTAGTTTCTGCACACCCTGCCCAATCTACATCCGAGAAACCATATAGGTGCATAGTGCTCTGTGAATGAATGAACAATCCAAGTTTGATAGTACCTTTGACATATCTCAGTACTCTTTTCAAGCTGTTAAGGTCTGCAGTTGTAGGCTTTTGCATTTTCTGACAGAGTTGATTTGTAGCATAAGCTATGTCTGGTCTAGTTATTGTGAGGTACTGTAATCCTCCCACTAGACTTCGATATTCAGCAGGATTGGACAAAGCTGTGGAATCATTGATTAGAATAGTTGGTCTTAATGGACGGGGAGTTGAGACTGGTTTAGATTCCAACATTTTGGCTCGGGTGAGAAGATCGAAGGCATATTTGGCTTGAGAAAGAAATAAATGTTTAGATGTATGCTTGACTTCTATGCCCAAGAAATAGTGTAGTGTACCAAGATCCTTCATATAGAACTTATGACCGAGAGAATTGATGAGAGCAGTGAGCATATGAGTTGAACTGCCAGTTAGAATAATATCATCAACATATAGAAGGAGGATAATTGTGTTTGTATCAGTGTGAAGAATGAATAATGAAGGATCAGTGGAGCTACAAAAGAAGCCACACTTGAGTAGAAAGCTGCTGAATTTATCGAACCAAGCTCGAGGAGCTTGTCGAAGTCCATAGAGTGATTTTCTTAATAGACAGACATGATGTGGCCTCTGTGTATCTTTAAAATCTGGTGGCTGTTCCATGAAAACAGTTTCAGTTAAGTCACCATGCAGAAAAGCATTTTTGACATCCAGCTGGTGAATAGGCCATTGCTTCATCTTTGCAACTGAGGGAATTATTCGAATTGTAGTATGCTTCACTATAGGGCTAAAGGTTTCTGTGAAATCTAGACCTTCTTTCTGATGAAACCCTTTAGCTACAAGTCTAGCCTTTAATCTGTCCAAGCTTCCATCTGGTGCAAGCTTTGTTTTAAACACCCATTTGCAGCCTACTACATTCATTTGCTCAGTTCTAGGAGTTAACTCCCAGGTTTTGTTTTGGTATAATGCACTCATTTCTTCTTGCATAGCTTGATACCACCCTCTGTGTGCTAAAGTAGACTTTACTGATTTTGGTTCAACTGGTATTTGATATTCAGCTAGACAAGCATACTTGGGATTTGCTTTAGTAATTCCAGACCTTAGTCTAGTCTGCATAGGGTGAATAGAAGATGTACCTTGTGCATTTCTGGACAAATTGCTTCGATCTTGTTTTGTACTGACTGGATATTCTGAGTCAAGCTCTTGATTTGCAGGTACTTGTTCTACAGTAGTTGAAGATATCACAGATCAGTCAATATTACTGAATGCAATTTCAGAAGTGTTTTGCAACTCAGCTTCAGGTACTGTGCTTATTTGTTGTGTGCCTGTATTAGTCACTGTACTGGAGCCATTGTCCTGTGTTTCTGGACAAAATTGGCTTACTCCAGTAGAACTAGTCGAATTGTGAGTTTGTGACTGAGCTTGTTCTGAGGTACTGGATATAGAATACACCAGACCTTGTATCCATTGTTTGTATAGAGCGGAACCCTGTTGATACTCAGTAGAGAGCCTTCGAGAGAAAGGAAACTCTTTTTCATAAAAAATAACATGTCTACTAATATAGACATGGCCATTTGTTTGCAAAAGGCACCTGTAGCCTTTATGTTTTTCACTGTAACCAAGAAACACACATGTGAGGGATCTTGGATCTAGTTTATGCTGTGTATAGGGTCTGAGGTTTGGATAACAAGCTGATCCAAAAACCCGTAGATGAGCATAACTCGGCTTCTGTTTATACAATCTGTAATGTGGTGATTTCATATGCAATCTTGCTGTGGGAAGCAAGTTAATGACATAGACTGCTATTATGAAGGCATCTACCCAGTAGGTTAAGGGTACTCTTGCATGATATAACATTGCAATGCCTAGTTCAGCAATGTGTCTGTGTTTTCTTTCAGACACACCATTTTGCTCTGGTGTATGAGGACAGGAGATGTGCTGTTTAATGCCACATTGTTGTAGATGTTTCTGAAACTTGATGCTGGTGAATTCTCCACCTCCATCACTTTGAAATACTTTGATTTTATGATCAAGTTGATTTTCCATTAGTCTTTGAAACAACACAAATACTTCATATACTTCTGATTTCTTTCTCATTGGGTATATCCAGCTATACCGAGAAAAATCATCCACAAAGACAACATAGTATCGAAATTTCTGAATAGAAGCAATTGGTGATGGTCCCCATACATCACAGTGTTTCTTTTCTAGGGGAACTTTAGAAACATGATATGAAAAAGGAAATGGCAAAGCTGAGCTTTTTGCAATTTTATAGCTACTGCACATATTTGAAGTCTTCTAGCTATACTGAATCAGGTGTTGGTTTTGCAGGGCCTTTACTGTTTTTAAACTTGTATGAGCAAGTCTTTGGTGCCAAATATCTTCTCCCACTTCAGGTTGAATTTGTGTGAAGTAAGCTTCAACTCCTCTAGCTTCCACTTGATACAGCCCCTTGACTTTCCTTCCTAGCTTCACTATCGTATGATTGTGATTGTCCTTCACATATACCCCATGTTTGTCAAATATAAAGGAACAGCGATAGTCATTTGTCAATTTTGATACAGAAAGCAAGTTCTTTTTTATTTTAGGAACTATTAACACATCATTTAGTGGTAATGTGCTAGCTGCTGTGTGTAGTGTTCCATTACCAATGCATGAAATTGATAAACAAGATCCATCTCCTATCATTACTGCATCATACCCATTGTATTTAACATGGTTTTGAATCATACTAGGCTCAGCAATAGTATGTGAGGTGGCCCCTGTGTCAGGATACCATTCTGAACCAGAAGAATTTTCAATATGCACTGCTGTTAAGGCTGCTAGTATGTCATTTACTTGATATGAGTTATCAAAGCGATACCAACATCTGAGTGCTATATGACTTGGTTTCTTACAGATTTGACACTCCAGAGGACAATTGTTCATTGGTTTTGTGTCCTGTACATGCTTGGTAACATTAGAGCTCTGTGGTGGATATGATCTCGCACCTTGGTACCTCTGAAAGGAGTTGGTATAAGGTCTAAAACCTTGTCCATAGTTGATCCAGCTGTCTTTATTATTCTGATCTTGCTTCATCAGGTTAGGAGAACTCATTCTATTAATTTGATTCCTCCCTGTCTCAGTAAGCATGTTTCCATTATCTCTTCTATTACTGAATTGTCCTCTACCAGAGTTGTATCCTCCTCGCATATTTTCTCCTTGACTTCCGTAATTGAATTTTTGCAATCCTATTCCAGTCTTTCTTTGTCCATAATACGCCATGTGAGGATTACATTGGTTAATAGAATATGTTTGCAACCTTGTTTCAAACCTCTCAAGTTGGGAAAGAACCTCATCATACTCTGGCTGTGGCTTGAGACAGTACATTGTTGTTTTGAATGTTTCATACTCAGGACCTAACCCTTCAAGTATGCCAAACATCCTAGTTATATCATCAACTGGCTTTCCAATTGCATTTAATTGGTCACAAATGGCTTTGAATTCTCGAAGATATTCATTTAATGATCTGTCTCTTTTTCTGCAGGCTTGCAATTTACCTCTCAGCTCAAATTCTTTTGCAACAGATCTCTGTGTAAACCTATTTATCAGAACTTGCCATACTTCGAATGAGGTTTCCAGCCCAATTATTAGACTAAGAATGTTTTTAGAGACTGCACCACTTATCCACGAAGATATCAACTGATCAGTTTTTATCCATTCCAAGTGGTCAAGATTCATTTCTTCTCCTACCTCAGTTCGTATCATTTGAGCAGGAGGTAGTGTTTCACCATTAATGAAACCAATCAAGTCTTGACTCTTTAGAAATCTACTGAATTGAGCTTGCCATAACAGAAAGTTCTCTTCATTCAACTTGATTGTAACGAAGTTAGCTATATTCACATGAATAGGAAATGGATACTTCTGTAATCGAGTTGCCATTCTTATATGTTCAGATATCTTTGAAGACATAGAAGAGACAATCCAGTATACTTCTTCGAAGAAACAGAAGTGACAATCCTGTATACTTTGAAGATCAACTAATCCAGAATCAACAGGATCTTCATCATTTCTTACTCATATGATCTCCATACATCTTACAATGAAGTAGATAATAGATCTAACATTCCCAGATCACAGCTTTGATACCATGAGAAGAATCAGAATTGGTAACATCACCTGTAAATGAGAGATTCTATCCTTTGTAATTTGTTGAATCCAGATCAATCTGCTATAGAGTTGTGTAAACATTTCTTCTTTATTGATGTTGAATCATCCTTTACAAAAAGAGCTCTTTCGAGTATATCAGATACAAAGATGTAGAGTAAGAAAGCTTTTTTTTGAGAAAAGACTTCAAAGAAAGAACAGAGAGGAAATCATTAGTTCAGAGTTGCTCTTCTTCTATAGCAAGAGTCTCCTTATATACTATAGCTTCTAAAAACTTGAGCTTTTCTTTTAACAGAATTAACAACTACATAACAAACTTTTGGTAGCAGAAATATGGAGCTTGCTACACGTGCAACATCTTGGACAGATTGATTGACTTATCCTTTCCAGGTTTGAACTCTTTAACTTGTCTTCTTGCAGCTGATAAGCTAATTGACTTCTTCAAGTTTGTATTGCTTTGTTTTGCTGCTTCGAGTGCCTTGTCTTGTTTTGCTCTACTTCAGCTCCTCTACTTTCATCAACTACTACCAATTGTTCAACTGTCTTGTTTTGTGATGAGCTTGAACTTTGTTTACTTTGTTTTGTATCTTCAATAGTTGGTTGGCTATGGCTTTGTGACGATGAGAGAGAGAGAGAGAGAGAGAGAGAGAGAGAGAGAGAGAGAGGTTTTCACTGGAATTTCCTAGGGATTTGGCTTCATAGACCCATCAACTATCTCCAATATACACACTGCCAGTGCTAGATGAACGCCAAATGCACATATCATTTGCTTTTTTCAAAAATTGCCAAAAAAAACCCTAATTTGATGCCATCTACGTACTCATCTTTGTCTTCTATGCTTAAGAGCTGTAGATTAGTTGCTCGCTGCCACAGTTGACCTCCTTGGCTATCATCCATCCATCCATCGGCCACACCGTCTCCCATTTTGGCTATCAACATTGCTACTTTAGTCGCTGTCATCCCTGTCCGATCTTTCTTTGCAGATGCGCCCCCCCTCTCTCTCTCTCTCTGTCTCTTTCTCTCTCTCTCTCTCTCTCTCTCTATCTGTTGTTCCCATTAATGAGATGTGACGCCAATACGGAGGAGCCTCAGATCTGAGGCTTTGACGCAGGCTCAATCTGTGTGAGCGAGAGAACCTTAAATCAGGCTCAATTTAAAGCTCATTACCAACGAGGCTAAATGAGTGATGTGGTGGTGGAAACTAGATAGGGAGGCAAGCATGGTGGAAAAGGCAAAGGCGACATGGTGGTGGAAAACTAAAGAACACGTGATGGTGGCAAACAGAAGATAGGTTGAAAATTAGGTGGGGCCTGGTCGTGGTCGAAGGCCAGACCTAACTCAATCACCTAGGACTGCTCATCGTTAAAAGAACATGCATGTGTCATGGGCTGACAATTTCCTTGGCCGCGGAACGACTCGTGTGGCGCCTGGCGAGCGGAATTTGGCAAGCCAACCTTCCTTCTATAGCCGTTCCATCGAACAATACCGTGAATAGCTTCTCCGTACGAGATTGTACCACACCCAGCTTTACTCGGACATCTAGTCCATCGAGTGAGATAACAAATCTCTTTAGGTTCAACAACTGGTTTTGGCCTGCCATAGCCTCATCAGGAGAGTGGCATCAGCTCCCAACCAGTTTGTGCACGGGAGGCCAACCCCGCCTTCAGAGCTCCTAAGTAATATAATCATTCTATCCTAGAACTCCTAATACCAACCGTCCTGACACCACTCCCACGGATCAGTTGTACTTGTCCCCTCTGCCTCCTTACTCTTCACTCGATAACCCCAAGCACCGCTCACAAGTTTCACGAGTACGGGAGGATTCACGGACTGTGACACATGCGTCTCCAATCAATCCATTGCCAAACTTCTAATTAAATAGCCTTGTCCATTCGGCAAGAGTAAGCCAATGGGATGTTGAGTCCATGATTAGGTCAAAAGCATTCGGGTGGTGGCGAAAAAACAAAAGAAAATGCGGAGGTGACAATGGCAGTTGCGTGTGATGCGCAGTGGTGTTCTAACAGGAAGTGTTGATGGTGATAGAAGGTGTGATAAATATGTGCAGATAATGATAGAGTGAAATTAGGGAGAAAATTGAGATGGGGAGATTGCGAGTTAGGGTTTTTTGGGTGTTAGAGCTAGGTTCACATGCGGAGAGCCTCTGGCGGTCCCGATTCATTGGGTGGGAACAGTAAACGGGTCTGGGAAGTGGGGAAGAAGACACCTCCTCTTTATTTATTATTATTATTTTTTTCGTGTGGTTATTAGAAGTAGCAACATGTGAATATATGGTAGCAACTGGTTTGGAAAGTACTTCGGGCTGTTTCGGTTTGGTATGCATCGCTCTTTCGTAAGGTAGGATTGGATGATCAACCATAAGAAGACTATCTTAAAAGAGAGCTCAGGAACTTTCAAATCTAGAATCAAATTTATTTACTGTCATTAAGCGATTCGCTTCCTTCTAATTAAATTTGGAGGTTCTTTTTGTCTCGTGCAGGAGTTTGGGATTTGCCAGAAATCAGGTGTTCTTGCAATTTAGACTTCAAACCTCCTTCATTAACAAGAACTAATCAACCCTCGAAATAACCCGCTACATCTCCACTTTTCATCAGTGCGAGTCTCTTTCATGGGGCACGCTCCTTCTTCTAGCAAGAAGAAGGGTTCCGATGGAAAACAAAAGAGTAAGAGCATGAGGAAGCAGATAAAGATTCGTGGCCATGATCACCTAATTTTTTTGTCATGAGCAGGAAAAACGTGTTAGCACCTACGAGTGCAATGGGTGCCGACAACCAGGGCTTGGGCCCTATTACTCGGGCAAGGAGGGCTGCAATCTCCAAAATCACCCGTGCTGCAGCGAACTTTTAAGTTCCGAGTCCTCTGAGTCCTCCCCGGCCGCTAGTGTCAGCAACCACCGTCCCTACCTGACTGGGGATCTCGTGTTAAAGGAGAGGGCGCCGCGCAAAGCGCGGTGCTGCATCGCGTGTGGAGACGAAGTCCGGATGCTCAGGTACGAATGGCGGCACAAGAAGGCGCATGGCTCACGCAATCCTTACTGGCACCTCTACCACCACCTAAACTACCGTGCCTTTCACCCGCTCTGTGCGTCACTCCCAAGAGACTGGCGAACATAAGATCGTGCTGGAGCTCATGGAAAGGGTCCGAGGCGACTGCCTCATATGCAAGGGCAATGCCAAGGGCTGGGCTTACAGCAGTACCGGCGAGAACTACAGTTGCCACGTCGGGTGTATGAAGAAGAAGATTCTACAGAGACTGCAGCAGAAGGAAGCTCAAAAGAGCAAACTGATCATCCACGTGAAAAAAAGCGTTGCGGCAGATTCTGGAAATAGTAAAAGTGGCTTTTCAGCTCATCATCGGAGCCCTCTTCGCGGTCGGATCCCTGCCAGCTAACCTGGCAGACATCGTCGGAGAGCTTTTCGTATTCACCTATGCGTTACCAGCGCCTAAGTTCAGAAAGATGCAGATCTTTTATTTTGCACGGTGCTTTCCTCAATGTTTCGCTAAACCTCAATCGTTAATAAAAACGTTATTTTCATAAGACGACGAATGAAGTTTAGTTGAGGTACCTGCAAATAAATGTAGATAAACCAACTAAACCATAGAATTTATATTATTTATGTGTGTGTAATTTTCGATGTATCGGTAAATCCACACACTGATATCAAAAGCATTTCTTACGATATGACGATTTCTCTATGAGCTATTTTAGCGTAATGTGCCCGTTGGTTTTAAGGCAAAGTTGGAATCGGCCAATACATAAGGAAAAAAGTCCATCTGTAGAGAAAAACAGAGGGATGATTTATGTGGTTCACCGTATAGTTTTGATGGAGTGCTTTTGGGGTTCCTTAGTAACTTATCTTTATGGGTAGTAATCTAACTTATTTGCACTTATAACTAGTAATTCATAATTATAAATTATAATGTGAGTATAGGGTTCGTAACATGAAAATACCGACACTTAAAAAAAAAAATAGTAAAATATGTCAAACTGCCATAAGTAATGAATGGTACATGTACTTAGTAATTTTCCTTAATCATTTTGATTTTATATCCTTGAAAATGATAAATCAGTAACCATCATTCCCATGTGATAATTTACCTCAAAGTTTTGTAAGATTATACAAGCCCGTGACTGAATTCATCGACAATGTTTTTAAATTCATTGAAGATCATATTTCCGGAGTCACTGTTAAGTGAAGGAAGTCATGTTTTTTTAGTTATCCTTGATTATTTAATTGGTATATAAAGTTGGTTTACTAAGTTATTTGGCAGGCGGACCACATTCAACATCTAAAAAAAATCTGTCACGTCACTCAATAAAAGGGTCTACTAAATCAGTCACCATAAACTTAGCTTTTCTTATTTCTTATTTCTTTATGTTTTCTTTTCACTCTTCTTCGCAAGAGTATTTGTATAGTTTCAAAAGAAACAAACTTCAACAGAAAAATGTGGTGATAGAAGAACAAGAGCATTTTGAGCTTACCATCGGCAGAGGAGCTTTTCAAATGGTGATGTCGAAATAGGGATACGGGTCGAGTGAAAACAAGAAGAAATGTTGCCAAGAAAAAGTAGAAAAAAATGGAGAAGCTTCTTCTTCATCGCTTGATTTCCCAAAACGCAGGTGAGAGAGGAGCGAAGCACGCGCAAGGTTCAACTCAAGCTCGTTGGAGCCTCCGATAAGGCTCGGAGGCTCCAAGAGGCGACAGCAGAGTTGACACCGTGGTTCGTCCTCGAATAGAGAGAAGCCCTCATAGTAATGGGATGGAGAGTGAGAGGCCTTTTTTCTTTGAAATTTGGGAAAATTCCAAATAAGAGCCCAAAATGTTCTCATTTTCTTAAATAAGGGCATAAAGTGGACCTTATTTCGAATAAGGGTCTGAAATAATTATTATAATCTTAAAAAAGAGCTTGAAGTAATTATGGTTGTTTTAAATAAGGACCTAGTTTTGCCAGCTGGCAAAAAATTATGGCCAATTAGGGATATTTTCATAAAAATAATTAAAATTAAAATTAAATTAGATTAAAATTTTTAATTTTATTTTTAAAAAGAAGCAAAAATAGAGGTGGGAGGGCTCCCTATTGCTTGTGGTTGCCGCCTCATTGTTGATGGGGGTAGCAGCAATGGTTAGCATGGTCGCCGGCGCCTAGGTGAGGGTCGACAACCCTTGCTGACCAGAGGCAAGTGTCACGGGCCGAAAGAGTGTCGACCCGAGAGGTTCCCCACGCACGATCACGACTCGCCCGTGGACTTCCTACTCTCGCTCGGATTTCCACCAAGTCTACTTCCCGAAGTTTCCAAGGGCCGACGAAACCGTCATTCCACCTGATTCTAGAAGCCCCCTTATTTATGTTGGTGGTTGGTTGCTTCCGTTATTTACGTCGGTAGACGGTAGTTCATATTTATGTCGGTTGTTGAGGCGGTGCGATCTCGTCCGTCGGATGAAAAGTAGATCAACGATTGTAAGCCAAGGCCCTCAACTATAAAAGGGGTGTCCTCCCTCATTTGTAATCATCCAACATTTCAGCAATCAAAGTTCACTTTCATTCCAGAGCTCCTCTCTCTAAACTTTCTCTCTCTAAAAGATCCCGGTTGTGCAAGCGAGTTGAGCGATTGATGGAGTAAGGCTTGGCTTGGGTGATCCAAAGTTGCCCGAGTCGCCGCACGGTTCGATCCCAAATTGATCGGCCCGTGACAAGTGGTATCAGAGCAAAGGAGAGTTCCGTTTGGAGAAGGAGTGCCAACTGTTCGAAGGAATGTCGAGCTAAGAAGCTGTTATGGAGGGAGAGGCCGCACAAGTCAAGGAGACCCGTGGCCGAGCAAAGAAAAGAGACGCCTCGATGGAAGCCGTTGCTGCGTTCGATGAGAAGATCGCGAAGGTCCGGAGTGCCGTGCTTGAACTCATGGAAGGTCTTGACGATGTGCGAGACCGAATCATGGAGGTTGAGACCTCGCTCCGTGAAGACTTCACGACCGGCCTCAACGAAGCTACCGCCCCTTTGCACGAGAAGGATGAAGCCCTTGAAGCATCGATCGATGTCTTGAAGGAGCGTGTCCAAGTGATCGAGGAAGAAGGTCCACGGAAGGACGAGGTCGAAGCCATGAAGGTGGAGATCCAAGAGCTCAAGACCAAGCTCGCCCTATGCAAGATGAGCATCGCCAATGGAGCAATGCCTACTCAAGCGGTGCCCAAGATCGAGGTGCCAAAACCCAAAGAATTCAAAAGGCGAACGATCCGCCAAAGAGGTGGACAACTTCGTTTGGAGCATGGAGCAATACCTTGGCGCCGCCAACATCCACGACGAGTCGATCAAGGTACGAACCGCTTCCATGTTCCTTACTGATACCGCAATGCTTTGGTGGCGTAATAGGTGCGACGAGACTAGACGGGGTGCCAATCCCGTGGAGACATGGGATGACTTCGTGAAAGAGTTCCGCGACTACTTTTTCCCCGAGTTTGCTCAACAAGAAGCCCGTAGCAAGCTCCATCGCCTTGAGCAAAGAGGTGCGATCCGAGAGTACGTGAAAGAGTTCACGGAGCTCAAACTCTAAATTCGCAACATAAGCGAAGAGGAGGCTCTCGGAGCGTTCATGGATGGGTTGAAGCCGTGGGCACTTCTCGAGCTTAAGAGACGGGACGTGAATAGTCTTGCGAGAGCACTTAGCGTGGCCGAGTCACTCGTCGACCTCACCAAGACCGAACCAAGGAGTCGATCGTGGAGGTCGGATCGATCCGAGGACGAAGGAAGAAACACTCTCCGAGGCGCGCACGATCAAGGCGGCCGAGCCAAAGCATGGGGAGAAGGGTCTTCCAAGCCGTCCTTCCAAAGGAGTCGACCACAATCGACCGCACGACAAGTAAGTTCGATCAACCCCGCCTTCTCCTTGCTTCATTTGCCAAGGTCCACACTGGACTCAAAAATGCCCGAAGAAGGGCCGAATCAACGCCCTCCTTGCCATCGAGGAAGAAAAGGAGGAGCCCAAAGAAGAAAGGCGGCAAATTCGACTTGGAAGTGTGAAGACAATCAACTCTGTCCGAGCCCGATCGCCGTCCGAAGAAGGAATCACACCAAATACCGAAATGTTCTTCGTGGAAGTTGAGGTATGTGGCCGAACGCTTTATGCCTTAGTCGACACTGGTGCGTCCAACATGTTCATGTCGACCGAGGTTGCAAAGGCCTTGAAACTTCGCGTGGAACCAACTGATAAGACATTCAAACCAATCAACTCGGAAGGCGTCCAAGGCATAGGATCGACTTCGGACGTGGATATCAAGATTAGTGGATGGAAGGGCAAGATGGATTTCGAGGTAATCCCTCTCGATGATTATGATCTCATCCTTGGTATTCAATTTTTCCATAGTGTGAGATCCATGATCGATATGAGAACCAAGTGCCTCGTGATCCTCGACCTGAAATACCCAACAACGATCCCCATGATCAAAGGGGTGGTCGACACCAAGACCATCGCCACGATCTGACGCCTTGACAAGAGCTTGAAGGCCGTGATGCGCATCAACAAGCTAGAGGTGAAGCCGAAGGCCAAGTTGGATCCTACTCCAACACACTCTATGCCGATCCAAGTGCTCTTCCCTGAGGTCGAGTGCTCATCGCATGTCACGCCGAAGCCGAAGGAGGAGTCGCATGCCAAGCCCGAGCTGACCATAGAAGGATGTGGTCCTTCGTTCGTGAGCATCCGAGCGAAACGAAACAAGAGCAAGAGAGCCCGTGCCAAAGCCCGTGCTTGTGCCAAGAAGACCGACCGTCAAGCTGAGAGCGACGAGGACGTCGCTCAATTGAGTGGGGGAGAATGTCACGGGCCGAAAGAGTGTCGACCCGAGAGGTTCCCCACGCACGATCACGACTCGCCCGTGGACTTCCTACTCTCGCTTGGATTTCCACCAAGTCTACTTCCCGAAGTTTCCAAGGGCCGACGAAACCGTCATTCCACCTGATTGTAGAAGCCCCCTTATTTATGTCGGTGGTTGGTTGCTTCCGTTATTTACGTCGGTAGACGGTAGTTCATATTTATGTCAGTTGTTGAGGCGGTGCGATCTCGTCCGTCGGATGAAAAGTAGATCAACGGTTGTAAGCCAAAGCCCTCAACTATAAAAGGGGTGTCCTCCCTCATTTGTAATCATCCAACATTTCAGCAATCAAAGTTCACTTTCATTCCAGAGCTCCTCTCTCTAAACTTTCTCTCTCTCTAAAAGATCCCGGTTGTGCAAGCGAGTTGAGCGATTGATGGAGTAAGGCTTGGCTTGGGTGATCCAAAGTTGCCCGAGTCGCCGCACGGTTCGATCCCAAATCGATCGGCCCGTGACACAAGGGCCTCGCCTTGATGTCGACAACCTCGTTGGCTATCGTTGTCGCCCCACTAGTAATGGGGAGGCAGCCATAGGTGGGAGGGAGCCTCCCTCCCATGCGTGTTCATTCATTATTTTATTTTATTTCTAATTTTTATAGTTTTTTTGGAAGGAAAAAATAAAAAAAAAAAAAAAAAAGGAAAAATTTAAAAAATTTAAAAGACGAAATTATCCTTCACGAAATAGTAAGTTTAGGCCCTTTTTTTTTTATACTGATATGACCACTTCAATTTTTTATTTAAAAAAATTTATTTAAGGGCATTTTGTCCATTTTAAGTCTTTATTTGAGAAAATAAGAACATTTCAAATTTTTATTTGGAATTTTCCATTGAAATTTTTTAGAAAACAAAGAGGAGTAGAAGTTTTCTTGAGTGGAAGTGAGGGAAAAGAGAGATGAGGAAGGGGTGATTGGGTCTATGGTGAGTAGGGTCTAGACCTGGACTCTATATCCGATCCTATTTGTATTGGACTCTGTACTCGACTTCATATTTTATATTAATACTCGAAAAAATAACGTAATCCTCATAATTTGTATTGAGACATTAAAGACTTGTAATAAATAAATATATGAACTTTTTAACTAAATGAAAAATTAAGGATCTACAGGGCTAATTATAATAAATAAAATCATAAAACAAAGAATTAACAATAAACATGGGTCTAATATTAGTCTTATTCTCACGACTACTACATGAAACTACTCATTTATGCAAGCATGACTCCTCCTACAAAAGAGAAATTAGGCAAGCCATTCCACGTGGTACACAAGAATTTGGCGGCGACGAACACCGTCCATCCGTCCATCAGACGGTGGGAGAAGGATCCGATGAGGGAGGGAAGCAAGTGAGGAAGGGGAACGACGAAGGAGGAATGTCGTGCATGTTTGAGAGAGCCAAGAGGAAAATTGATTGCAAGAGTACGAATAAAAATAAGGGAAAAAAATAGAGTTTTGGACCTATACTTACAAAACCAGTTCTCAAATCGGTTCCAAAACTGATCCGGGAACCGGTTTTTAGGTGGGTAGTCAATCGAACATGGTTCCTGGATCAGTTTAAACCGGTTCCAAATTTTAGGAACCGGTTCTCGGACCGGTTTCAACTGGAATAGGTTCCCAACCCTATTTTTTGAGTGGGCCAGTTTGGTTCCCGGGTATATTCGGTCCGGTTGCACACCCCTAAAAGGAAGTGTTGGTACTTTTCAAGGAAAATTAAGAGAGAGGGTCTGTTGCAAATGTGGGCCTGGATTGAGAGAGGGGGGAGGGGGGTCTGTAGCAATTTTGAATAATATTTGTGTGGGCTTGGATGACACATATCCATTGAATGGTTTACCGCATGGCATATGAGAAGTACTCCACTCACACCTAATATTTTCTCACATATGTCTATTTGTCCTTTGCCATATTGAGACGCAAAAGGTTATCCTGTGGTTGACTTTGCAAGTTAGGGAATCAACGCCTGAGATGGCCGCCTATCCGTGAAGGACTGCAATCATTGACCCGAATATTAGGGAAGTTAGGCAATTCGGATCGAAATTTCTTTTGTTTCTGTGAAAAATATAACTTTTCTGAAAATTTTTTTAGGAAATCATTTTTTTAGAAGAGGTAATTATATTCTCACATTCGGCCGAAATCTGAAAAGAAGCGGAAGATATTTTCCGCTATTCGATAAGGAAAATCATTTCTTTCATGCACTCTTTTTCCAACTTTTTTATTATTTTATTTTCTAAAATATAATTTTTAATATTTTTATATTTTAAAAAAAATAGATTTTTAATTATTTTTATTTTCTTTGTTTTTATCTTCCTCTTCTTCAAACAGTCATCTATGAAGCACGAATGCATTTTAAAAGCTTCTGTGTCGTGTCGACACCTCTACACGTGTCCGACATGTTGTCAACTCTTCTGGACACGTTCGGACACGCATGTCCAGAATTGCAAGAGGTGTGGGTTTTCGGAGCAAGTCTGCAAGTGCAAAGGTCGTTGAAGAAGGTGATGGAGTGGAAGTGAGGCCGCGAGCGACGGCAAGGTTGCGACCGGAAAGGAGGGCTAGAGGAAGAGCGACCTAGAGGGCTGTGACTGCTATGCCGCCATGGAGGGCTGGAGGCGAGGCTGTTGCTGTAGTTGCAAAGGAGGGAGGGTTGAAGGTGAGGGATTGCAAGAGAGAGGAGGAGGCGTCTGCTGCTAGGGTTTTTAAGTTTGCTTCTCTTTTAGTTTTAGGCTTTTAACAAGAAAAGTAGAAAAAAAAAAATTAAAAGTGGGGATTTTGATGGGAATTGGCGTGAAGGGGGTGGGTGGAGGAGTGTGATTTCAATTTTCAAGGAAAGAACTAACAAATTGTGGGGGAAAGGAACGCGGGAGGAGAGGGTGAAATAAATGGGTGGGGGACTTTTTGGATCAGAAAATAAAAGCATTGAAATAATTTTTTTTTGGGAGGGGTGGGCGGTTGGTAAAATAAATAAATAAATGAGATTAAAAAGTGTTTTCAAAAAATAGAAATATTGAATGTTTTTTTTTTTCATCACTATACTCTATACCTAGTTTACACTCACTCTAAGACTTTTGCCCTCGCTCTTGCGGGCGTGGGCGTCGAAACACACTCCCGAAATTTGCGCGTCCCCACCCCATCCCTCCCCGAGAAGGTGAGGGTTTGAACCCACTCCCGAAATATTGAATGTTAAATAATAATATTTTTTTGGGTAAAGAATTTTGTTTTTGTAAAGATAATAATAATAAATTTTGATCATTATAGAATATCATAAATTTGTTTAAATAAGTTCATTCTAATTTCTTATTAATTATTAGTTTCATCAATAATTTTTGTTAAAGTTAGGTTTTTATTTATTTATTTATTTATAAATTTGAATCAAATTAATTAAATAAATATTCATTTAATATGTAACGTGTCCCAACGTCTCGGAATTTTTTATTTTTGAGAAATGACGTGTCATGTCGCGTGTCCGTGTCCTTGTTACTTAGACAGTCACTAGCCACAACGACGGCCAGTTACTAGTCAAAGTTGAGCTTGAGCTCACTCGCCGAAGGTTGGCGATCAAGCTCAAGCTTGCTAGAGGCTCATGCTCGCCAATTTGGCAATCTTGAGCACGCCGCTCGCTTGGCTCGTTGATTTGGTGAGCGGTGAGCTCGGGCTAGCTGAGATCGGCGAGCCAAGTGAGTGGGCTTGCAAGGGCCTCGAGCTCGCTACTTGCTAGATTGGCGAGCTTGGTGAGTAGGGAGCTAGATTAGCGAGCTTAGAGCCCTCCTCTCCATCAATCGGGCGAGCAGCGAGCTAGGGCTTGAGCTCGTTGCTAATCAAGCATGTGGTGAGCTTTGAGCTCGCTTGGACCTCACTTGAGGCTAGTGAGCTTAAGGCTCGCCTATGGCAGGTTGCAGCAGTTGTCGTGGCCAACGATCGGCCAAGACAGAACTTAAACGAAAAAAAAGAATTAGAAATTTGATTTTTTTAAATGAAAAAAAGATTTAAAAAAAAAGAAAAGAAAGATAAAAAGGTTAACATGAGTGTGAGACAGGAGAATATTTTCCCCAACTAATTCATTTTCATGTATGTACGCGACTGGATGGTACAAGCGATGCTCAGAGTGCAATTAATTCATTTTTCATGTAAGATACTTTTAAATAGAATTGTAATAACATTTCAAAGTGCACATGAAATAAATATGAAGGATCGTGAATAGGTAAATATTTTCTCCTTATTTGAAACATACTTGTTATCATTATTTTATTAGCCGCATCATAATATACACTTTTTTTTATCATTATTTGTTCTAGATAATTAAATGCGTTCTCCTACAAACTATGGACGCATTTGAGCAAGAATTAGAATTGGTTGCAGACAACCGAGTCTTTGTGAAGATAGTACAAGCGACCATGAACTTTCCAAAGAGAATCTTCCCTAAGTTAGATTGAGACACCATGACGGCCCGTCTTCCCACCGGGTCTGACGGGCAACATCAACACGGCAAGGACGCAAATTGAGTGGTCCAGCATAATTCAATCTCAACATAAGGAAATTCTATAGTCACGCACAGGAAAATACGGGATCCATCCCGCTCAATCCTAGCTGTTAGATTAAGAGAGAATATGTTCCTAGATAATAAGATACGCACATTTAAGAGCAATCACTGGCTGTAAAGAAAATTGTTGATGTCACTATTTTTTTGTTTTTCCGGTAAGGTAAGACTAGTATTAACTTTTAACCAAACAAAACTTTACAAGAAAGAGATCTCGGCATTAAAAAGCTTGCGCTCTTGGAGACAAACAAGTCAAAAAAGAGTGAAAGAGTACCGAGAGTAAAAAGAGGGGGGGACCAAAAGGAGGCGACCCTCAAACAAACTTTACAAGAAAAGTTGATGTCACTATTGATTTCTAGAAATTATGAAATACTCACGGCAAGGTTGTTAAATTTACTAACCATATAAGAAATATTATGATCTCTAAGATAAGTTACTACTATAGAGAAAATAATCTAAAATGAAATCAAATCGCTCACAATATTTTATATAAGTTACGCACTTCGGTAAATTTGGCCTTACGATGCTGTATATTTCTTTTAAGTAGATTGAATATCTACTATGCATATTTACAAAATCATACTGAAACTCATTCAATTTGAATCCATTGTATAGAATATATACAAGGTCAAAAATAAGTTTTATCTTTTCAACAAAGCTTTATACATATTTGAAATACTCGTTTATTCAATATTATCAAACAAAATATCGATGGTCAAGTCCATTGATCTATCTCAAGAACTCACATATTAATGGTCCATTCCATTGATTAATATAATCAAATCATACGTCGATAGTCCATTTCATTAACTAATATCAAATTATAGGTCAATGGTCTATTCCATAGACCAAATTCATGCTCAAATATCTAACCATAATCACGCATAACGCCCCGTCATAAGGCGACCGGGATTCTCCTTTGCTAGGTCTTATTTATATCGTCGGTGTTGGTCCACAAAGATATGCATACCCACAAACCCTATTGGGTTCACAATGATATTAAGTACCAAATCATCATACTCTAATAATATGATAATCAAATCTAAAATCCATCTCATAAACCGGTTTCACAAACCGAATCAAATCACATTTCGCAATTCAATTTTTATCGAATAGAATACATTTCATAAAGAATTTCACAAATCCATGGATGTACCATTCATAAACCATACTAAAAACCAAGAGCTTTTCTTAATTCTTTCACCGAAAAGTTTCGCAAATCCAAAATATATAATGTTTCTTAACTCCATTCATTAAACATAACACACACACACACACACACACACACACACACACACACATATATATTTTACAAGACACATATTAAATTATGTCTCGAATTTGAGTCCATTAGACAAATACGCATAAGTCTAGCCGAATAAACAAAGTTCAGGGGAGACTTTGTGATGTCTTTGAATTTTGTTCCAGCATTAATCCTATCTCTCCATGCGCATGAGTAGAAGAAAGAAGCCACTGAAAGCTGCATGATAGGAGCCGAAAAAAAGGTACAGCTTGGAAATGAAAGCCACAAAGTCACGTGTTGACTTTTGTGGCCCTTCTCACTTGTCAACATGATTTCCGAAGAGTTGATCGTCCATCTCTTCTACGTTATTAAATGCTTGCACATGGCCATGTGCATGCATGCTTGTAGAAGAATAAAGTTGGTCAGCACTTGTGTGGGCTTCTCTTGTTTTATTATTAATAAATCACTGGGATTCGCCCCAGTGGCCACCCTTCCAACATGAAAGGGGGAGGTGAGGGGTTCAAACCCCCACCTTCTCGGGAGGATGGGGTGGGGGCACGCGCAAGTTTCAGGAGTGGGTTTCGACGCCCACGCCTTGCAAGAGGCAGGGCAAAAGTCTGAGAGTGAGTGTAGGATAGGTATAGAGTAGGACTGACAAAAAAAAAAAAAAATGCATACTGGTCATTTACTCTTCAGCTCTCATTAATTGCGTGGAGGCGCATGCTTTGAAGATCGACGCCGTTCTGACAGTTCTGGGGTATAATATATTGTTTTGTTTCCTCCCCTTCCACCGATAGAAGGTAAAGACGTCTGGAGCGGGAGGAAAGAACTCGAGAGTGAGTGAGAGGCTCGAGCTCAGAGAGGATTGCGCTTGAGTCCATTTGAGTGAGTTGTTAAACACCGTGAGTATCGGATATAAAGTAGGGCTAGAAAACACTTGATTGTTTTGAGTGATTATAATCCTGTAATTCTCCTATTTATAGTGAATTATTTTTGCTGGCTCTCCCCGTGGACGTAGGTTCCGATATTCGGATTGAAGTACGTAAATTTCTGGTGTCCTTTTATTGTTCCTCATTTTATTTCGATCGATTTCTATAGCTCCCGACATAATTGTAAAATTTACGATCCGCTTCCGCTGCGCCGCCGATTACAACAACATGTTTCACATCATTTCGAAGTCCATTTTGTGTATCCCTTCCTTTTTTCTTTCCTCCTCTCTTTTCTTCTCTTTGCGCGTGCTTTTTCACTTTTCTCGACAAGCAAGCATAACCCGGTCACAGTCATTGATGGCAAAAGACACACGGCAAGAACCGTCATAAAGTATGGTCAACCTGCGAATTTCGCAATTTGATTGAGAGAGGTTTGTTGTTTGAAGGAAATTTTCAGGAATTGATACTGTGTCTTGCTGATAGAGGTCGTAAGAAGCTGGAAACCCAATTGCCACCTTTCTAGTATAGTACTTTATGAGATCAGTGGGGCAGGAAAGCGAGAAGTGGGTTTTATAGTCCGAGCGAAACTGTGCCATCGTCCAATGACCAAAACTCTCCTCGCCTTCATCTTCACATTCTCAACAAAACTACCGTAGCCACTCCAACAACCAAGCTTCTAAGCTTGTGGAGCTTTCCGGTTGTAAGATATTCTAACACTCCCCCTCACGCTTAGTCTGGTCTTTTGCCTAGTACTAAGTGTGGAAATTTAATTGGGGAGGCAAATAATGACCTGGAAGATTCGAATTCAAGACCTCCTAATTCTAATATTATGTGAGATTTTGTAGGATCATTGCTAACTATTTTAAAAGCTTAAGCTGTTAGATGAATACGTGATTTATTATTTAAATATTCTAACACCGGTACTGAATCAACTCCTCTGCAGCTGCATGACAGAAAACACACATCGAGAAGGACATTTACATAAAAATAAACTTGGGAAAAATCGGCACACTATTTGGGAGGGGGAGGCGGAGGGGGAGGGGGAGAAAAAGCACAACCCTGTCAGATGCCGAACGGGCACACCTCACTGCATTTGAATTCCCTCGCCATTACACAGCTTCTTGTTCGTCTTCTTCATATGGAAATCAGTTCAAAGTTATGGGCTTCGCTCCTCTCTTGCGTTGCTAAGATGGACCCTCTTTAGTTCTTTGCGGATTGTGATCTGAGACTACTAAGTAAATTTCTGTTCCGGTATTCATGCCAATTTGAATTTTCCGGGTCGGTAGGCAAAGAAATTCCGTGCAATGGATGAACTTAACAAGCTGCAAGAACAGAAGATGTGAACATGGAAAAGAGCAAGCCGTGTGAAAAGGGGATTTCTAAAAAATCCCAAACATGTGCCGAACCACACACCTGATAAGAGTAATTTATTGCCAACACTGACGTTGAAGATGGGAACCACGTGGAGTCCAATGACTTTAGCAGAAACTACAACGAAGCTGTCGAACGTGTCAGAAACTGGTTTTTAGGAATGTGGAGTTCATTATAAGAAGCCTACTATCTCAAACCAGTTGAATAGTGCAAACCTCGTCTTTAACAGCTGTAGAATACAGTTCTCCCCACAACCATGTCTTGTTTTCTTTCTTTGTGCACCCTCTTTATCCTCTTCTCCCTCGTCTGCTGTACCGTTATCCCCCTTGTCAGTTCTCTTTCCTTCAAGATAGATAGCTTTGATGCAAATCAAAGCAACATATTATACGAAGGAGCCGCAAGAGCTGTGTCTGGATCCGTTGAATTAAGCAATATCTATGTCAGACAATACTTTCAAGTAGGCCACATTCAGTATACCAAACCCATCAATATGTGGGATTCTGGTACAGGGAGACAAGCGGACTTCTTTACTCGTTTCTCATTCACCATCGATACTAACAACGCCACTCAATATGGTGATGGCATGGCCCTTTTTCTTGCTCCTGTTGGGTTCCAAATCCCCCCTAACTCAGCTGGTGGATTCTTAGGACTGTTCAATGCAAGCACAGCTAGTGAGCCTCGGAACCAAATCGTCACTGTTGAGTTCGATCCTCATGTGAACGAGGAATTTGATCCTCCGGTGCAGCACATAGGAATCAACAAAAACTCACTCTCCTCGCTTGTTTATGCCAATTGGAATGCTAGATCACACAGTGGCAAAGCAACTGATGTTATGGTGACCTATAATTCCACTACCAAGAATCTTAGTGTATTCTGGTCGTTTGATGATGAGCCGATTTCTCCAGATAACAAAAGTTCCTTGCTTTCTTGCCGAATGGATCTTGCTAAAGTTCTTCCTGAATCAGTAGCAATTGGATTTTCAGCTTCGCTTGGCGGTGTTTTTGAGAGACATATCCTCAATTCATGGGAGTTCACTTCAAACTTGGATGTTATACATCCCCAATCAACAGATACATCAAAAAAAGGGGTAAAATCTAAGATGTATAGGTTGATAACATTTATCACTGTTCCCATAGCATGTCTCTTGCTAGTCATTTCAGCAGGTTCTTGCTTATTTATGATCAAGATGAGGAAAAAATGTGAGTATCGGGCCGTGACTCACATTGACAAAGGGATAGTAGCATTGCCACTGAAATTCTCTCGTCAAGAGTTGGTTATTGCTACAAATGGCTTTGCAGTTGATCGAAGACTAGGCCAAGGAGGGTCCGGCCAAGTTTACAAGGGATTTTTGAGCAATTTAGGTCGCCTGGTTGCCGTCAAAAGAATCATTTCAGGAAGCGAAAATTCAGAGAAGGTCTTCACCAACGAAGTGAAGATAATAAGCCGCACGATACACCGAAATCTGGTGCAATTCATTGGATGGTGTCAAGAGGAAGGTGAGTTTTTTCTCATTTATGAATATATGCCTAATGGTAGCCTTTATGATCATCTCTTTGGAACACGAAAAAGTTTGCCATGGGATGTGAGGTACAAGATAGCTTTAGGGCTAGCGTTAGCCCTCAACTATCTTCATGAAGAACTAGAGCAGTGTGTTCTTCACAGAGATATAAAAGCCGCCAATATATTACTCGACACAAACTTCAACACAAAGCTTGGAGACTTTGGTGTGGCTAAGCTCATTGATCCCCTGCTCAAGACACAAATGACGGATGTGGTAGGGACATACGGTTACCTAGCACCAGAATATTATAATGAATGTAAGGCTACTAAAAAATCTGATATGTTCAGCTTTGGGGTTGTGGCTCTAGAAATCGCATGCGGTAGGAGGACCTATCAGGAAGGAGAATTTCACGTTCCGCTACACAAGTGGGTCTCACAGCTTTACGTTGCTGGAAATATGCTTGAAGCAACTGATGAATCATTGATATCAAGTTTTGATAGGAAGCAATTGGAATGCTTGATGATGGTGGGACTATGGTGTGCACATCCAGATCCCAAAAGAATGCCAAAAGTAGGACAAGTTATAAGATTTCTTCAGCTAGAAGTCCCGGTGCCCGAGTTTCCATGTGACACCTATGAGGCCTCCACTTCATATCAGCAATCAGCACTGAGAATAGTCTTCCTCTTCCGTGCAAGAATTCAGTTCCTGTTACAGCAACATAGATCATGGCTCCTAAAGCCATCCAGTGAAACATGTCTGACTTTAGGGAAAATGAAACAAATGTTGTGATGGATTATTTATGCTCAACCAACCTTTTCTTTTCTTTAATATAATGTCTAGCTACTGATCAATTGGTTAATGTAGATGTCACAGAGACATCGGTACCATTACAGACTCCCACTCCTGCAAAAGCTTGCATTGCATAATCCAATCTTATGAGGAATCATGCCAAAGAAGTATGTGCTTTGACTCCATTTTAGTTAATCTGGAGATGCCTTTAGCCCTTACAGGGGATGATTTAGTCGAAAGATTGAGTAACTATAATGGGTAGAAACTTTCCACCAAAAAGATTATTTAATTTATGCACTAAGGATAGTAGCAAAACAAGAGCATTAGAAGTGTGTCTGCAATTAGAGATTAACCAAGGGGAAAAAAAAAAAAACCATACTGGCAACAGATTGTAGATTCTTGACGAGTCATTGCTGAGAACTATCTGTCTCTTGACACCAGGTAGAACAGGCCATCTTGGAAATTAGCGTTTCCGCGTAACTTGGTTAATGTTACCTATAAAGTTCTTATTTTAAATGCGTTGTTTGAGGAACTTGTCGCTAATTATAAATTTTCCTCTCCAAAAGAGAAAAATGCCATACTCGACCAAATCTTTCCATTGCCACCATAGCTTCAGCATTTTTCAGGTAGGAACGGGCACACCTCACTGCATTTGAATTCCCTCACCATTACACAGCTTCTTGTTCGTCTTCTTCATATGGAAATCAGTTCAAAGTTATGAGTTTCGCTCCTCTCCTTGCGTTGCCAAGATGGAACCTCTTTAGTTTTTTACGGATTGTGATATGAGACTACTAAGTAAATTTCTGTTCCGGTATTCATGCCAATTTGAATTTTCTGGGTCGGTAGGCAAAGAAATTCTGCGCAATTGATAAACTTAACAAGCTGCAAGAACAGAAGATGTGAACGGTTTTATGGAAAAGAGCAAGCCGTGTGAAAAGGGGATTTCTAAAGTCGGAAGCATGTGCCGAACCGTACACCTGATAAGAGTAATTTATTGCCAACACTGACATTGAAGATGGAACCACGCGGAGGAGTGAATGTTCTTAGAGAAAATGTCCCTTGTCCAATTACTTTAGCAGAAACTGCAAGGAAGCTGTCGAACGTGTTAGAAACTGGTTTTAGGAATGTGGAGTTCATTACAAGAAGCACACTATCTCAAACCAGTTGAATGGTGCAAAACTCATCTTTAACAGCTGTAGAATACAGTTCTCCCCACAACCATGTCTTGTTCTCTTTCTTTGTGCACCCTCTTTATCCTCTTCTCCATCATCACCCTCACCAAGTCTGGCAAGGCCACCCTTGCCTACCTCAGGTGAGCCCTTAATCGATCTAGCGATGGCAACCCTGGTGCCCCTAGCCTGAGGGTCGCCCTCGCCTATGGTCGACACCTCCATTGGCCATTAATGAGGCCTAATAAAAGAAAAGGGGAAAATAAAAAAGAAATAGAAAAGAAAAGAAAAAAAAAAAAGAAGAAGAGAAAAATTATAAAATTTACCTATATCAACGTCAATCATACCATGTAAAATAGCCAACACATAGGACTGACAAAAAAAAAAGTATAGTCAACACCACAGTTGGTAATGACTAAACCACCACATTAATGATTTTTAGTCAAAATTGACCATAAATTGACAAATTGTCAAAATTTTAGATTCAATCGAAATAGTTGAAAGGTTTATGACTAAATTGTAATTTGTTAAAATGTTTAGAATTAAATTAACACAATTAATAGGTTTAGGACTAAATTGACATTATTTAATAAGGTTGGGACTTTTTCGACAATTTATTTTAGCATCTCTTATTATAATTTTGCAGTCTTTTGAATCACTACATGAATATAGAAGGATGTTATCCTGGTGGCGTGCAAGTTCGTGTGGAAGCAGCCACTCATTTTTCGAGGGTTGGGTAAGGAACTGAAGATGTCAATTTCCTGTAAATAAAAAGGTCCATAATCCTTATGCATTAACTTAAATTTTCTAATCCATTTCTTCTTAATTGATCGTTAGCAAGTGAGCGTTGCCTTGGAGCTGATCTTGACTAGAATATATCAACCAATCAAAAGTGTTAAAGACACAAAAGATAAAGTAAGATTGAGTGTCACATTAGATTTACGAAGACTAGTTCACTAGTTCATGATTAATACTAAGAATGAATAATTGAGTTTTCCATTATGGACACTTAAATTGTGACTACCCATTAATCATTCATAAATTGTATAGAAAATTATGGATCAATTTCTAGCCCCTAGCAAAAATAATCACCATTAAATTGCATGGCATATAGACATTAGGAGCATTTTCATTACTAATTTTTAAATTTTAAAAAATAAATTAAAAACATTTAAAAAATTATCATTATAATTACAAAAAAGAAAAAGAAAGCAAGACCAGGCCGGGGGCAGGCCGGCCCGGCCTTATTTCTTTTCCCTTCTTCTTCCTCCTTCCCTTTTGGGCCCGGCCCCATTTTCTCTTTTCTTTCCCCCGCCCGGCCAACGCACCGATCTCTTCCTCCTTCCTCCCTCGTGCCGTTACGCAAGCAAAAGCAGGGCAGCCGTGATCCTAGTAGGGTCCGGGATCGGGCCGGCGGCAGCAGGCCGGCGGTGGCGAAAGCCATGCTCGCCCGGCGCTATCCCTTAAAAGCAAGAGAGGGAGCGCAAGAGAAAAGGGAGGAGACCAGGGGGATTTTCGGGGGAGTTCGTTCGGAGAGAGAGGAGAGAAGGGAAATCGAGAGACAGAGCGATTCCGGTGGAGAGACTGGGAGGTCGGATAGAGAGCTGAGAGTCCAAGCGAGCGAGGAAGCCTCCGGTGGCGGGCGCGGCTATCCCCGAACCCCGGTCGATGCTTCCCCTTCTTCCTCGGCGTCACATCCTCTGTAAGTCCCCCCGTTCCTGGTTTAGCCGTTTGTCCCGAGGATCTCGCCTCGGAGACGTTGCGAGGCGGCCAGCCATAGCTCGATTCGTCTCGAGCTCGCCGCCTCCGAGCAGGGCAAGGACTCTCGCGACGAAATGCTCATCTCGTTGAATCCTCTGCTTTGCCATGTTCCAAGTGAGACGTGGAGACTCGTGGTCTTCGGTTCATGATTGTGTCAAGGTCTGAATAAGTTGGTTGCGTTGATTCTGAACACTGCTTGCCGATTTCCTTCGGATATAGACGCGAGTTCGAGTCCGGTGTGGGTCAATCCTTCCTCTCAATCCATGCTAACCACGTGTTCGATGAAATGCGTAAGCTAAATCCATAATCATGAGCTCGCATCATCCTCGTTAGCAAAAGCAAACCCATCATATTTTAGACATTCTTTGTCCGGAACACTGACCGCTTGGCGCATTTGTTTCCTTCCACTTGTCATCGACTTGATTTTTACCATATCCAACCATTTAACCAAACATCCGTTTTTGCCATTGTGGGCATTCTAGACTCTGATTCTCCACGAGAAATACACTTTTTAAATCACTGATACGAATGAGGATTTTAGGTAAAAAAAACTCACGCTAGCCGCATCTCAACTTTCTTATTCACATCTTGTGCGTATTTGTTCTGCATGTTTTTTGTTTAAAAAAAAAAAAAATGTTTGATGGCTCGTAGTGGTGCTTGGAAGAGATGGTTAATGGAATTGTCGCCTCCAAGGGGTTGGTCGAGTGGTAAGGGCTTGGGCTTGTGGGTGATTGATCCCATGTTTGAGTCCCTCTGCCCTCCATCTTACAATATTCTTGACTTACAAGGAGACTAGTCTGTGGAGCCGGGCTAGCTCTCCTCCAGTTGGTGCCTGACCGGTCGGACCCTTATAGTGCGGCTGGTGCGGGAGTCCGGGTCATCAAAAAGAAAAAAAAAAGGCATTGTCCATGGATGGCGGTGCACGGTGGCCAGATATAGCATGTGGTTGTGCCCTGTGCCCGGGTTACTTTTAACTTGAAGTTTGAATGTGTAAGTTCCAACGGCAAAGAGGTCGACTTCCTCAAACCGGACTTCGACTTTTCGGTGGCAAGATCGACTTCCAAGTAGCGAGGTGGGCATTAATTCGTCAGAGCCACCGCGTGATACAGCAAGGGAAGCCATGACCAGTCAACCTTGACTTGAGGATTCTGAACCCTCAAAGCCATCGAAGATGCGGCGTGACGGTGCTTTTGGTTCCCGTGGTCTTCATCTCCGGCTCGATTTTGGATCCTGCTACCCTCCTCGTATCCATGTTATTTGTTCTTTGCTAATATGTTGAGACATGAGAGGTCGTTCCTGTGGTCAGACTCTTCAAGTCAATGGGGAGTCAACAGCCGAGGGCGCCACGACCCCGTGAAGGGGACAACGCGAAGGACTCAGAATTATTGAATATTGCCAAAGTTGGACGATGCCATTGGTTCAGAATTTGCAAAGTACTTAGTTGAGGTGTTTGCCAATAGCCCTTTGACTTAAAACTAGCATTTCCAGAGTTCATTTTTTCCAATGAAAATCTCACCCGGGATTGTTTTTGAGAATTTTCCAGATACTACCTTAGGGGTTAATGATCTCTTTTTCTTCCAACTTTGCCTTAATTATATTATCTATGTTCTAGTATTCTTCACCAGCTTTCCTATGCAGATCTGACCAACATCGCACGACGTGGATGGCGTTGGTGGCCCTCCTAAGAGGTCGTACGAATTCGGCACCGACGTGACCTTAGCTGGGCATATGGTTGGGCGTGCAGCCTCCATATTTTTAAGCAAAAAGTCTCTAAATTAGCTCTTCAAGTTGGGCGTGCAGCCTTCTTCCCTCCAAGTTGGGCGTACGGTTATCCCATTCTAAGACAAAAACAGTTTTGAATAACTTTAGAAATCAGTGCCATTACCGTATCAAACAGGCTTGAAAAATTATAAAATTTTAATATGTTATAGAGAATATCTTACACAACATTTTCATGAAGGAATTCAAGCCAAATTCATTCTGTGGAAATTACAACAAATTATTGAATACAATCCAAAAATTCATCCGTTAAGCAGATTTAATAGAGAGAGAGAGAGAGAGAGAGAGAGAGAGAGAGAGAGAGAGAGAGAGAGAGACTAATTTCGAAATCCAAATCTTCTTAAAACTCTTTGAAATTTTAATATATTGTAGATATGAATGTCATTTAAAACTTTTGTGAATGAAGCATATCCAAATTCGAAAGGGAAGATTTTATAAAAATTCGAGAAAGTAACCTAGTTACCGTTTTCACTATACTGGGTAGATTCTATAGGGTAATTGATTAGGCCTTTGTCCCAATCATTTCTCCTCAGAAAAATTTGAAATTTAGATATATTGTAGATTAAGATGTTTTGAACAACTTTCATAAAAGAAGTTTCTCCAAATTCGAAGCACAAAGAACTCTATAAAATTGAAAAGTGGGAAAGGTCTAGCAGATTCGAAAATCAAAGGTGGCATATCTAATTAGGGAGAGGTGGTGCCTTACTTGGTCAAGAAGCATTAATTTTTGGACATCCTCATTGTCCATATTTCCAACTAGGTCCTAGATTAGCTTGGACACTTCATCTTGCTCATTGAATGGCTAAATTCTAGGGGATATTAATATGAACTTATCTTGAATTCAAAGTTTGGACTTGACTTGGCTTCTCTCCCTTTTCCTCTTGGGTATGTGGCCCTTTCCTTGTAGGCTCCAAAATCCACATTTCACACTTAGGTATTTAGGATATGATTGGGCCTAGGCCATAGGGACACATTTTTCCACACATCATTTAACGCATTCACATTAGTTCACATTTGTTCACACTTATTTTTTTTAAGAAAGTTTGACTAGTCCAAATTTCATACTTGTCTTCCAAGGCTAAGGCCTAATGTGCCATGTGTCAATCTTAGTCAATACTCCTTAATTAACTACAAGATGAGGGCGTTAAATGCAACTTGGAATATCTCAGTTTTGAAGGCCTTGTCATCAGGCAGGAATTAATTGAGTTTAACCGCGATCGACTACCTTATTTGGCCCAAAATTCGTGCCTAAGCCATGAACGGATGAAGTCAGACACAACCAAGCTTAATCGGTGAAACCAAGTTCGGACTTCTTTTTTATCATGTAAAGGGCTCGAAGTTGAGGATGTTACATATATTATACATGGAGAGACATAAACTTCAGGATTGTGAGCGGCTCCATCTCTGTGCTTAGAGACAATTACAACAAGCACGCATGATCAACAAAAATAAACTGCGCATAACCATTCGTCTTTGGTACTAGTTCTGCGAAATTTACTGTCTACTACTTTGGCTGTTGCGATACTCATGATATGTTTGATTTCTTCAACAACTTCTTTCATGGAAGAACGGTTCTCCCTCCGTTCCTCTAAGCATCCCACAGCAAGAAACCCGAGCGCCTTCATGGTCTCCACATCGGCGGTGCTCGCCTTTTACTTCAGCATCGGATCCACGACATCCATTATCCTCTCCTCGTCCACCATCCTCCGCGCATAGCTCCAACAGCACTACTCCTATAGCCATAGACGTCGCTCTTATCAGTCAACTGTTAGTTGCGATTGTACTCGGGGTCAAGATATCCGAGCATACCTTGAGCACACATTAATATGTGGCTCATATCAGTGTGAGCCAATCGAGATAACCCAAAATCCGAGACTTTGGTCTTTAACTTCTCATCCAGCAATATGTTGCTGGACCTGACATCTCCGTGATATATTGTGGGAACTGCCGTGAAATGAAGGTAATCAAGGCCCTCAGCCGTGTCATGTGCAGCCTGGAGACGGCGAGTCCATGACAGTTTACCCCATCCTGCATCCTGAAGATGATTTAGTAGAGTGCCGTTCTCAATGTACTCGTAAACCAAGAGCGGTTGCTCAAGCTCGACGCAACACCCAATTAAACGAACAAGACTTCGGTGATTGACCTGGCACAGGATTCGAACCTCGTTTAGGACCTGATCAGTTCCTTTCGTGTTCTCGAGTTTCGCGCCCTTGATGGCAACGGCAGTGCCATCATCTAGCATGTCTCGATGGACTTTGCCATAACCGCCGGCTTGGAAAAGTTGTTTGTCACCTTCTTTATTACTCTGCCAGCGAATGGTTTGGTTGCTCTGCCACCACTGGCATTGAGGATATCCTCACACTCCCTGGCGAGGTGTTCCTGAGCCTCTTGAATGCGCTGTTGATGCCTCTATAGCAACAGTGTAGCAATGGTTGCGAGAAGGGCCGTACCTATCCCGAACGTTAAACCTGTAACAATTTCAAAGTTGTCAGACTGAATGATGACTACATTTGATCTCATAAGACAGCAGAACAAGATGCTTTCGCGTAGCTCAAACTGTAATTGTCATCTTCACACAGTCTAAGACCTATTGTGCGGGGAATTCAGCTAGACGCAAATTCTGATGACCAACAAATTAAACATGAAGTGCCTAAACATTCTGTTTCTGAATAATCTTGTTAAATTGAGCTATCTTGGTTTGATGGAGCACGATTTCATTAGCCTAAATTCAGTTGAATCAGAGCCATGCTTCCAAATTTTGGAATTAGCTCATGATCTGTAAAAGCAAACCAAATTCCAAACTGGAAACTTGTGCTCTTCATTAAACGAAATTATAACAATGAAAAAAAACAAAAAAAATCAAGATAGCTACTTGCAATGAGAGAAGTCTTGTCCGTTTCACAACCATCCAGATCTTGACACGTCACATTTGCACCAAAGGAACAAGAAAATCCACTTCTTACTCATTTTCTTAGAGCAATCAAGTAATAATTGGTTACCAATTAGGATTTCCAAGAAGCAACATAATAATATTAAAAAGGAATAAAGATAAATGTACAGAAGATTTATGGTTACTCTTGAGGAATTTGTTGCAAATATCGTTAGAGGTAGAACTCAAATCTGTTGCGATATAAAATCAACCCTGCCGCTTAGGTAATTTGATTATCATTCTCATTCAAAGTTAGGACATTTCCCGTTTTCATGGGAACTTCTTTACCATTGCTTCCTGGACAAAAAGAAGTGAATGTCTTGTCTCACGAGGCATATAGCTTTAGACAATACGTAATAGTCTTGTCTGAGCTATGGCTTTGCTAGTTCAGCTCTAGAGATTATAGCATGGTATGCCTGGCTTGTCTAATCTTGCTACTTAAATTCAGTTTGCTTATTGTGGATTTAGATCCTCAGCTTAGCTGATGACTCTGTATAGTTGGAATGGATGGACCTCAGCTCGGTCGACAATGTAATGTATGAACCCTTCCATTTTAAGTGTGGTTTCCCGGCCCAATCATTGTTACCTTTACGGCTCTGAATTTTGTACAGCCATTATGTATGTTGCCATGATTTAGCTCTTTTTCCTCGTCAAGATGGCCTGGATGTACTAATCTCAGTTCTTCCATCAAATCCAGAACGATCTTTCTGAAAATCAGGTAAGTCTTGTGATCCTTCTATGCTCAGTTGGTAGGTCATGTGTATTAGCATCATTGAAATCCCGTGAAGGGGCTTTGGTTTCTTGTTGGATGCTTGCACTACCATAGAAGAAGAAACAGTTCACAGGATGATGAACTTGATCTACACCTTAGAGAGAGAGAGAGAGAGAGAGAGAGAGAGAGAGAGAGAGTGCCTGTAGAGAAAGTCAAACAATAGGAATATTTGATGCGGAATTTGTAATTTATTTGGAAATCCTCCTCATTTGCATGGAAGTCTTGTTCATATTGCCAATTTGGAACTCGGCTCAAATTTACATAGTCCGGTTTCTGTCCCACAAGGAACCTTGTATCTGCAGGACAGAGTAGTCTGCCCCATACAGTGAAACAAACTGGCTTCACCGCCCGCGTTGCATGGTAGTTCCAGTACTGGCTCTTCTAAAGAAACCTCGTCGCTTCTCATACTTCAGGTGTCACCTTATGATCTGGATGTGCCCGTCATTAACCCACCGTCATTAAGTATTACATTTGCTTCTAATCAAAACAAGAACCTGCCATCATGAAGCGTACAATTAGCTTCTCAGAACAAGACCCCAGAACAAGTCCCCAGCAGCTCATCAGCTGCGTCAAGGATGCTGTCCGACTGGTAAGGCCACCAAACCCACTTAGCTAGTGGAAAATGGTATTCCACGTCCTGATAAGTCCTCCTGCAAGCGATCTTTAATATCACAACCACCAAGTTGAACATGTCAGACTCTTTCCTAGCCTTCTTATCTTCCACATATTCCAGTGCCAGATAACCATGTGTCATTTGAGTCCTCCATCTGCAGTAGCCACTCCGAAATCACTGAGCTTTGTCCCGAAATTTTGTGTCCAATAGTGCACGAGCTGATACTATGTCAATGTGAAGTAGACGTTGCTGTAGGTTTGATAAAAGTAATTAAGGGCCGATGCCAAGCCTAGAGCTATGTTGTACTGCACATTCCATGGAAGACTTTTTCGAGCCCCGAAGAGATGATTTTCATGTCTACTGTTACGCATATACTCATCCTATACCAGCAAAAACTCACGTTTCTCTTGATGCCATCCAATAAATTGCACCAGGTTTCAATGTATCATGCGGCTGATAATCTTCACTTCATCAATGAACACCTTCTTGGAATGTCTGGATTTTGCGAAGATTCTCTTGACAGCTACTTGAAGATCAATACGGCACAGCTTTCCTTTGTAACTTGGCTAGATGCTCTTTGGTCAAGACTCCGATCATTGGCAAAGCCATCAGCAGCTGCAAACGACTCTTGATAAGATAACTCCATTGCAAAGGCTCCTTATCTCTCTATCAACGTCAATGGCAGTGCCCTGCTTTTGCTCGAAATATACATTTTCCCCTTCTCCAAGAGCAAATGCGGCTGCAACCATTGATAGCAAGAGATATGCTGCAAGATCAGTCACAAAGTATGGGCAACACGCAAATTGTGCAATTTGATTGAGAGAGGGTTGCATTAGCCGATTGCTGACATACAACATTCAAGTTTGATACTGCAAATTGATGCTGTATGTTTGCTGATGGATGTCATGAGAAGCTGAAAACCCATTTATGACAGATTAAGGGATGTACTTCATGAGATCAATGAGGCACAAAAGCGAAAAGTTGTTTTTATAGCTGAGCAAAGCTGTGTTGTCATTGAAAGACCAAACGGGCTAAGGCTCTTGGTAGTGGAATCGTAGGTCACCAAGACATTAACTGCTTTACATTACATAACTCAAGATGCCAACTGCCAAAAACAAGCGAGGAAAGTGAGTTGTGTTGTCAATGTTTGGGTACAAAGGCTCGACTTCTGTTTCTTCATGCACGTCAAACTCAACAAATGCCATTTTGGTTGTTTGTGCCATTATCCACTATGGTCTCGTTGAACAATCCTTAGTAGGCATGACCAGAGTTGGGTGGGATTGTGAAGCCCACTGGAGTGAGGAAAAATGCCAAGTCATCGCGAATTTTCGTGGGACCAAGTCTTTTGATGGTGAAAGAGAATCAGGTCGAGAAATCCACTTCACTTCCTATAGAAGGATCGCATATATACCCTGGTTTCGAATTCTGGAGGCGATCTCCACTGCTAGTCATGTGACCGTCAGTTACAGTGAGATTGATGATGCTCTCTACTGGATCCTCACATGCCCTCCGAAGTGTTTGTCCTTGACATTGCCATCGAAGCCAGGTATATTGAAGTGAAGAGGTCTAACGATAAGGCAGTAGCAAAGAATGGGGAAAAAAACCAATGGAGACCAGAACCCAAAGATCCCGTAATGTACATCGCTTTACTTGGCTCGTAAGTGGTGTCTGGACGAAGTTTGTAGCTTGAACGGAACTGTTCCATTGGCAAATTACAACTTGCTTAGGATTTTGAAAAGACCATTACCTTTGTCATAGCCAGTAAGTGCATATAAATGATAAAGAGCATCATTTGAGATTCAGCTCCTATATGTTCTCGGTCTAGCTGTGGTATCTCATTGAGACAGTTCTTTGAGGTACTCTGCCCTTCACGGCCAACTCCGAGCTGGAAAATAAAAGGAACTCTTTAGCCAGTTTCATTTGTCAAAGATCGTGAGGGAATGACTGACCTCGAATTTCTTTATACTAGTCCCACCATTTTGATGTGTATTTTTTGAGAAGATATTATTGAAGACACATGGACGAACAACATGATCTGTAATTTAAGAAGCTGTATGGCAGTAATCAAGGAACTTTCGCTGCGACTGGGGATAGGTCCGAATGTGAGCGAGATTGATCGATGGTGATAGGGCACCAACTGGCAGCAGCAAGCTATCAATGAGACATAAATGGGGATCGACGATGGCGGTGCTTATTTAACTCTATGATTTCAACCGTTATCTTTCTATCTCGAAACCTTAAGTTGTATAGTCATCATCAATTGATCTCCAAAAACAGGGTACTCATGAAAAGAAAAGAAAACACTCATATCCCTCATTTCGGGGACCTGTGCAGTTAAAAAACGAAAGAGAAATGACAAAGCATAAGTCAAGGCTGCTCACGATAACTGAGGCAGCAGATTTATTCTTTAATCTGGATTCTCGAATATGATTTGCCTATTCAAAGACCATTACATTGACTGAGTCAGGTTATTTAGTAAATCGATCTGACAAACACAAGCACTAAAAAAAGGAATATCTCAATCTTTCCGAAATTCCAAAAAAGACGGTGTGCGAAAGCGCTTTCACATAACACGCAAGAACTAACAGCACTTTGACCATATAGCTTAAACGTGCCTTTTGGGTTCTGCCTATTGAGGACTTTCCAAGAACTTGTTATTGCATTGACAACAATAATTAGGTCCATTTAAAGAATTGAGGAAAAATGTGACTAGCTGTACCAGAAATTTCTTACGATGCTCACTTTAGCGTTGTAAAGTTTCGAGCGATCGATTCACCGTGACTTTTGAAAATCACCTATTCAAGTGACATTGACTGCTCATGTCGCTGAAAAATCCCACGTCCTTTAGAATAAATAATCTGATGCGTCTTGCTAGAGATGTCAACATCCAAGTGGAAATTAAATGACCCTCTTTGAGAACACAATTTTGCCCCAAATTGAGAAATTAGGTTCAATTTGCTCCATAATTAGACCCCTAAAGCAGTTGAAAATGTGGACACCGGTTTAATCCTTCAGCTTTTCCAGCTGGAGATGGGTACCACGCGGAGGAGGGACATTTTGCATGTGGCCACTGTCTTAGCAAAGCGCCAAAGAAAGACCAAAGGACCAAGTTGATGTGTTTTTTAATAAGAGCGTCCTTGTCCTACAACTTCAGCAGCAACTGCAAAGAAGCTGTCGACCTAGCATGTTCAAGGTGTCAAAATCTGCTTTTAGAATTAGTTCACCCTAAGGTAGAAAAGTCCTAAGCCTTTTATAGCTAATTTAGTCTCAAACATTTTGACTTAATGTCAGTTAAACTTTAAACATAGGTAATTATTTAATTTTAATTAAGTTTATTTTATTTTAAACATAGTTTTTATTTTCTTTTATTTTGTCTTTTTCGGATAAATAAAAAAGCAACAAAAAAACAAAACAAAAACAAAAAATAAAAAAAGAGAAGCAGCCCTCGCATGGGCCCTTAGGGCCCATTTCCACCTCAGCCCGGCCTCGCCGAGTCATCTCCTTCCTTGCGCCTCTGCAGCACATGCGTAGGGGGCATGACGCCGGAAGGGGGTGGATGGATGGCGACGCACGTGGAGCAGGGGAATAGCTGGCGTTGATGGGACGTACCGGAGGAGTAGCTGGTGGCGGATGGGACGTCGGTCCAACCGGCGGTCGAAGCCTCGTCGACCGGCCACCCCCTTACCTATAAATAGAGGGGGGCCATCGTCGACGTTGAGGGGGGGGGGTCCAAAGAGAGAAAGCATAGAGATCAGAGAGAGAGAGAGAGGCCACCGGAGCTCGAGATCCCTTGAGAGACTTCGAGGAACTCGAGTGCAAGGTCGGCCGAGGGAGGGGTGAGTCCGGAGGGGTCCCCAAGAGACTTCAAGGGGCTCGAAGGGCAGGCCCGAGGGAGAGAGAGGGCGTTCTGGCCAAATTCGACTGAGTCTAGGGCCCGTCGTCACCGTCGTTGTTCACCACGGTCGTTGTTGTCACCAATCGACCCCTGTCGTCACCGTCATCACCTCCGCTCGAGGAAAGGTAAAAGGGCCGTCGCCGTCGCCTTTGTCGCAATCTCGCCCTATTTCATTAGCCTAGCCGCCGTTGTCGTTGCCGTTATCGCCATCATCATTGCCGTCACCGCCGTAGTTGTTGTCGCCGCCGTAACGCTTTGGTCTCCTTCCTCGGCACTGCGGATTCGCAAACCCTAGGGTTTGCGATTTTCCGGGTCACGAAACGGATTTGGATCCGGAAAATCGGGTAGGGTTTGTGATTTTGGGGCGGCTGGAAGACGGATTGTGCGCCGGGGTTGGGTTGGGTAGGGTTTCGCCAAAGTCGGGTCGTGATTACGAGCCGGGTTGGCAACGGAAATCGGGTCGAAAGTCGAGTCGGACCTAGGTAGGGTTTTGCTAAGAATCCGGGTTGTTGGGTCGGGCCGGGTATCCCCAAACTCTTGGCCATGATGCCGTTTCGTTGATCTTAAAAAAGAAAAAAGAAAAAAATCCAAGTCGGGCCCAACTCACGGATCCGACCTGGGTCATTTTTTTTTAATTATAGATAATATTTTAATAAATAAAAATAAATAAATAATTTATTTTCAAAAATCAAAAATCAAAAATCAAAAATCAAAAAATAATTTATTTTCGAAAAAGTAATAAAAAATAGTAAAAAAATATTTTAATTTCCAGAAAATTGAAAAATATTAAAAGATGATAAAAAATATTTTATTTTAAAAAATAAATAAAAAAAATATTTCATATTTTCCAAAAAATGACAAAAATCCAAAAAAGGCCAAAAATTCATGAAAATGCCAAAAATCCATAAAAGGCAAAAAGATTTTTTTTTCTAAAAATACCAAAAAATAAAAAAATCCCTTTTATGTCCAAAAAAAATGGAAAAAACCCAAAAATGTTTTTCTTCCCCAAAATGCATGGAAAATCTTTCAAACATCCGAAAAACCTCAAAGTTTAAATAAAATTAGATATCGAAAGGGCATTAGTGATTAACTAGTGTAATCAAGTCCCCGATCCTAATTTCTCTAGTTGCGTAAGAGCGAGTATCGCATGGGTTTCTAATCGACCCACCCCAAATCGATTAGTGGCAACTCCGTTTTAAAAATTAACTTACAGGTTAAAAAATTAGATTATTAAAATCGTGAATTGGTGGACTCGGGAGAGTCCAGGCATAATAAACTCAACCGAGCCATTAGCCTTCGCCGGCACTTGTATCCAATTGCAGGTGCTGGAAAAAGAGGTCGTGATAGCTTGGCGATTCCGCTGGGGACCTTTGAGGACTTAGGTCATTCTATCTTGTTTAAGCACTTTACTGACTTGATTTTTATTTTTCATTACGCAGGTCAGTAGCTTAAAAATTTATTTTAATTTTGCTTAAAATAGATTATCTTGTGATTATAAACTGTTGTGCATGCTTTACTGTTTTAACACTACACATGGCACACACGACCCGATCGCCGGACCTAGGCCGCAATAGAACATCTAAGATGGTGTTAAGAAAGATACGACCTCGAACACGAGACTGCGATGTAGAGGTTGCCTTTCTTTTCTCCGAATTTCTTAGCCGAGGTTAGGAGGGTATGCTGCTAACGCGAGACTGCGATAAGCAGATACCCTTTTAATTTCAACAAGCATTCTCAGTTAGAAATCGAGCCGCACGTCCCATCTGCATATCTCTGTGCTTGCCATTTTCTTTAAAAGCAAAGTAATTTATTTATTTTTATTCTTTTGGCTCATGGCAAAATAGGGTCAATTGTGTAGCCCCCTTTCTTAAATGCGATAGGAAGAATCGATATCCAGTTCATTCCTACCCCCAAAGAAAGAGCTCCTCAGATGGTGGAATCAGTTACATCAGCTCGGCCAAGAGCGTGTCAAAGCAAGGATCGGTCATCTCCTTCCATTGCTCCAAATCAATATTCATTCTGGGGTCATGCAAGCATTACCACATTTCTAGTGTCCGAAAACATCCACCTTCGTGTTTGGCAAATTTGAATTGACTCCGACTTTGAAGGAATGCAGTCTCGCCATAGGAATGCCCCTGGAAGCGGAGCTCGCTAAGCCATCAATTGGCATTGACCCCGTGGTCAGTCTATCACGTTTTTTTTTTAAAAATCATTCAGTAAGAGAAATTGTTAGAACCAACAACAATGTTTTCCCACTATCATCCTTAACTGAATGTTTTGAAAAACAATCAATGTCCCAAAAAACCAAGATCTTCCTTTTGGCGTTCTTTGGATTTATTATCTTCCCTTATAAAAAACATGCCATAAATCCTTCAATCGCGTGGGTAATAAATCGGGTCACTTTCAGAGCATGATATGTAAACATGGTTTTAGCCAAAAATGTTTTTATCCCTTAATTGTTTCAAGAACCAAAAAGAAAAGATCATGAGGGCCGCCCTAGAAATTTTACAAATGTGGTTCTTTTCCCATATCAAAGGATTTGGACACCTCATGCAAATATTTGAAATCAATGAGTTCAAACACCCACTACAAAAGTTTCAAAGCTTGGAGAAATATTCTCCCAATGAAGAATATTATCGATGGATTGACTTATTAAAAAACCTGGTCCCAGAGACATTCATATGGCGAACTAAAGGGCGCGCATGACAAAATTTCTGTTTCAGAAATTGATTTCTAGCCAGAAATTGATTTCTTAATTTCTATTCTCCAGAAAAGTTTCTGAGCAAAGAAACCCGTTTGTTAACGACTCAAAATTTCTATTTCTGGAATCCGTTTGATAAAATAATAAAATTTCTATTTCTAGGAATAGAAATTAATTGGAAATTGATTAAATAACAACATAGGAAATCCTCAAATACAAAATAATAGTCAAAATAATACTAAAACAACATAGGAAATCCTCAAATACAAAATAATAGTCGAAATAATACTAATACATTACAAAAGTTGAAAATACAATTTCATGGAATTTCCTATTACACGTGCTTACGTTTCCTATTACGTAATATTTTCTTTCGAAAAATAAACAATGTGGCAAAAAAAAAAAAAAAAATCAATGAAATTCAATTGTAGTGAATATGTCATTATGTTTTTGCCGAAATTGATTTCACATTAATCAAATAAGTCTAATGATAGCCATGATTATAATAGTCTAATTCCAATTTCTTTCCAAATTTTGTTAAAAAAATCCTCACCATGTTCAAAAATTGTCACCAATTTTTTCAAAATGATCAACACTAGGATTATTTAAAAATTTATTATCAAAATCTATATTTTCATTAACACTCTTACAAGAACAACAGATTCCTTATTAGATCTCTTTTCCTTATAAAAGAAAAATTGGATGAAACCCTAATGATTTGACCCATTTTTACCGTCTCAATATGAAGTTTATGATTAAAAAAATAGTTAGCCAGATAGAGCCATTGTCTGGCGTATTACGGAAGAGTAGGTAAAGAAAGACTCGTTAGATATAAATATGACAAGTTGACTATTACTATTCGTGAAATCTCTTACGTGCAACAAATGAAGCCTTGTTCATTCAATTCCCACCATTTGGCCCAATAGTTAAGATTTTCAATCAATATTGATTGAAATGATTATATTAAAAAATCATTAAAATATTTTGGACTAAATTAACTATTTCTATTTCTATTTCAATATTAGTGATCTAAAATATTTTGGACCAAATTGAAAAGTTGAGGAAAAAAAATTTCTATTTCTGTTTCAGAAATTGGAGAAGCTAAAATTTTTAGCTTCTGATTTCTCCTCCAAATCAGTTTCTGGAATAGAAATCTGTTTCAGAAGTAGAAAAATCAAATTACGTTACCAAACGGATTTCTGTTCCAAACCTGTTCCAGGGAACAGAAATCAGGATAAAAATAGTTTCAGAAATTTTATCATGCAGGCCCTAACTGGTTCATTGTGGTCGAGGCACGTTTTGCGCTTGATGATTACGATCCCATCCCACTGCTGGGCCTCTCTGGAGCTACCTAATACTATTCATATAGGGTGGCTCGCCAGTATAGGGTCCTTCTAGAAGTCCTGCCACCGCTCAAGTCAGGATTGTTTCGAGTTTCTTTCATCCTCACAGGTTATGACTACTTAGAGGAAATCAGCATAATTCATAATGCATGGAGTAGATGCCATACAGAAAGGATTATCGTACCCATAAAGCTGAAGGGACAGGAAAAAGCCCATCATGCATCCACCTTTTACATCCTCAACCATGGAATTCCTGAGGAGGTACAGCCAGTAATACCTGATGTGAGTAATAAACTTACCAAGTAAGAAAGGATCAAGTCTCTTGAAGAAATTTTGGAGACAAGCAAGAAGCACCTATCAAAGCTAGTTCCAAAGAATAGACGACGTCGCAAGATCGAGACTTCCCATCGCATATAAAAATGGGCGTCTTGGCTTTTGATGTGAATATTTCTAATGTGAATATTTAGGGTCGTTCTGTCTTGTGTAAAAAGCCCTTTTGGCATTGTATAAATCTCCTGTTAATAAATAAAAATGACTCGACCCTTGCCATGAGCAAGTGTTCCATGTATTTCCCTCGTTTACGTTTTCTCCATTTTTTGTGCTGACAGGTAATCACAACATAGTCATATTCGCCAAATCCAAAAGCTAGAATGACTGATGAAAATGTACCAAGCCGTGTCGAGATTATGGAAAGTGAAATGAAGCAAGTCTTCAATGTGCTTCAACAACTCTCAAGGCAGATAGATTCCATCCAAGGCAAATTGGCTCCTACCCCGGCCTCAATTGAAGTGGTGTTACCACAATCATCTACTCGAGGAGAGCAAGGAAGAGATATCGACAATAACATGCCCGAATTGAAGGATGGTACGCACCAAATCATAGTTGAGAAAGCAAAGCCCAACATTTTGCCTAAAACTGAACATGACAAGCGCCTTGAGAAGCTTGAAGAGAGGCTAAAACAGCTGCAGGGCCTCTAGGATCCTACTCCAACAGACCTCTCTATCAACTCCAAAGTCAAAATGCCCGAAAAGTTTAAAATGCCTGAGTTTGAGAAGTACGATGGTACGACTTGCCCAAGGGCTCACTTGCAAATGTACTTGGTTCGAATGACCCAGTACATTAATAATGTGCCTTTAATGATCCAGTTGTTCCAATCAAGCCTGGTAGGTCCCACCCTGAGGTGGTACATTAAAAAAAAACATAAACCTCATCGAAACATGGAGTGAAGCAAGTGAGACTTTCCTCAAGCAGTACAAATTCATAATGGACATTACCCCTTCTCGTGAGGATCTCGTTCGCACGGAAAAGAAAAAGTAGGAATCTTTCAAAGAGTATGCTATTAGGTGGAGGAATCTTGCCGCCCAGATTAGTCCCGAACCAACTGACTTCGAATTGAGAAAAATGTTCATCAAAACCCTCCCTTATGAATACCGCAACCGGATGGTGACTACGATCACTGAATCGTTCAATCAACTCATTTCAGTGGGAGAGCAGATAGAGATAGAATTAAGAATGGCTGGTTCAGTGAACCTGCACCTGTCAGCAGAAGGTTCAACATGAAAAAGGATAGAGAACCCCTAATTGATGTCAATGCCACCTACATTGCGATTATCGGTCACCTCCCGACCGTTCAGACAAGCACAGGCCAATAACAGACCAATAGCCGTCAACCCCAGCGCTACAACAACCGAAGACATTTCACTCCGCTTCCTGGATCTCCCTCCCAGGTTTTGGCAATCCTCCAGAACAAGAGTCTCCTCTCAATTGAGCCAAGACGACCCAACGCTGAAAGCTTCTCCAGCTATGACTCGTAAAAAAAATGTGACTATCACATGGGGGATGTAGGCCATTCAACTGATGAGTGTTTCGTCCTTAAGCATCGGATCCAGAACCTGCTTGATACTAAAGCATTCTCATTCCAAACTAGAAAACCAAATGTCCAAAGCAATCCACTCCCTGATCACACTGACGAAGTAAATGCGATATTTGATTTTGAAGCCAGTCAAATCAGAAATGTCAATGCACATATTGTTGACATCTATCGAGGGTTAGTGGAAACCGAGTATTATTCAGGTGACGAAATACCACCCTTTGCAACAATGGAAGAAAGGGTATCGAGAATGATAGAGGCCGGAATAATCGTGCACGTTGGCCGCACCAGCATAGTTTCTACTATATCGCAAGTCCTCATCAACTGGGATGAGGAATTTGCCGTGCTAAATGCAGAAAAGGGGGAAGAAGGACTCCACCCTACCTGAGGACGTCTCTAAAGGGAAAGGAGCCATAGTCAAAGCATCGATAGCAGAAGCAGCTATAGTCATTGAGATCCCCCAGCCTTACAAATATGAACGTAACAATGCGGTACCGTGGTCTTATGACCTTGATGTTGGTTTAGTCACGAGATTTGGGCAAACCTATGCTCAAGCAAGTACGCAGTCTGCTAAGCCCGTCACTGACGAAGAAGCCAAGGAGTTTTTGGCCGTACTTAAGGCCAACGAATACAATTTGGTGGAACAATTACGAAAATTACCAGCACAGATCTCTCTGCTGGAATTACTTTAGACATCTATCAAGCACCAGAAATCCCTCATAAAAGTACTAAGTGAGGTACATGTCCCTGAAATGATTAAGCATGACAAACTCGAGGAATTTGTCAGTACCATCCTCCTAAAGGATCGAATGGCGTTTTCTGATGAAGAAATCCTTGAGGAGGGTAGAGGACACACCAAGGGCCTCTACATATTAGTCAAGTGCAACGCATCTCACGTCGCTTGAGTGCTGATTGACAATGGATCTGCTCTTAACATATGTCCACTAGCGATACTCTGTCACCTTAAAATAGAGAGATCATGGATCTAGGTATCCACGACTTCTATTCGAGCATTCGATGGAACAAAGAAGGAAATAATGGGAGAGATCGAGCTCGACATTCAAATTGGCCCAACCATATTCAAAATTTTGTTCCAGGTGATGGATATCCCCACTGCGTTCAATTTCTTCTTAGGGCGCCCATGGATCCACGTCGCAGGAGCAGTACCTTCAAGCCTCTACCAAAGTGTGAAGTTCGTGGTTGGAGGAAAACTGATCACGGTCCGAGGAGAGGAAGATCACCGGATCTACCATGAGACGGCCATCCCTTATGTTGAACCTAGTGACAAAAATGAAGCCAGCTATCAATCATTTGAGCTTGTGTCTACTATACATGAAACTTGAGGGACTTTGCCCCTCATCCCCGAGGTATCAAGCGCTCCAATCATGGTTGGACATGGTTTCATTCCAGGACAAGGGCTTGGTAGGAGAGGCCAAGGCATCTGCCAGCCTATCGAAGCCTTGAGGAGACCCTATACTATCGGTTTAGGATATTCCCTGGAGAGAAAAGCAAAGAAAAAAGGCCTTGTATATCCTCGCATCGAGCAAACTTTCCCAGGCCCAGCAAGGATGATGCATGATGAAGAGGAAGTGATCAATACTTCAAAGTAGCTCAGCCACGGAAGCTCGAAATTTCCCATAAGCCAGGAAGGCACAACTTGGCCCTCACTTACAAAGAAAGAGGGGCCGGATGACATGACCACCATGTTCGGGGACATCTTCATAGGTGCCATTGAGGAGGAGTAGTTAGAAGAGACAGGCGATAACTTCTCGTTCATCTAGCTTCAATGCCAAGTCGAAGAATTACGTGAGACTGTACACCATTTGACAGAAAACTTCGCTTAAGCTACCCGTGCATTTCGCTCTCTTCACAATGAGGATCTGGTAGTAAATGAAGAAGACCCTACTGACACGACCTGGCGAGGGGCTCGGCTACCCCTATCCCCAAGAAGCACACGGCCATATTCGCCTCTTCCTAAATCAATGGCCATTATTTTCCCCATCCTCCTAGAGCGAGGGATAATCAGCAGGGAACTGAGCCGTCCTACTCCCGAGTACTTCCTTGACTATGATCCATCCAAGCAATGTGATTATCATTCGGGAGAATTAGGACACTCGCTATGCGACTGTACCATCCTAAGAGACAAGGTTCAGGATCTTTTGGATGCTGGGGTATTCACGTTCCGCTCCCCGTGGCTGTGTTTTGGCAAAGACCACCTTCTCGTGGTACCCAGCACCCGTACCATGTGATAAAGGCTAGTAAATACACCTAGAGGGGGGTGAATAGGTGTTTATAAATTTCTTTTCAAACCTTTAACCCAAATCCCTCAACTTAAAATAAAATCAGAGTAAATTAAACCACACAGCAATAAAGTAAGGAGAATAAGATAAGAAGATTTTGACACCGAAGTTTATAGTTGTTCGGCTTATTGTAAGCCTACGTCCACTCTCCACGCTGACAGCCCACTGACTGTATTCACTATGTAGCAAATGAGAATTATACAGCTTATGATCTAGACTTCTTCAGTAGAAAGTCTTTGCTACAGCTCTCGCAATTTCTCACTGTAAGTATCTCTCCTTTGTACACAACTAAAGCTCAAGGGATTTTGAGAACAAGGAGTTTCAGAGGTTCGAATTTCGAATTTTTCTATCGGCTCACTCTTTTCGAACAACAACGACTCCACCTTAATACTCCTTCGTGCCTTCATAACCTTTAGCACTTTCCAAAAGAGTTCATCCAATCTACCTGTTGGAATGAATCAATTAAGGTGATCTTCAAACTGTCGAATATAAGTGGAAGATAGCTTGTCAATCTTGGTCGTCCATACAATCAGGATCTTGAGTTTCCAAAAGTGGAACCTTCCAAATCTTGCTTGTTCTTCAATGGATCAATTCGAGATATATCCAAAAATCTTCGAGCTTAGTTTTAGCCAGAGATCTTCCATGAATTAGAATGAATTAAGGAAGATATTATCCAATATTTGAATTCCTAAACCGTCGGATTAAACCGCTGTCAACTTGGGCAAACTCGCAAAACTGAGTCTGACAGACTTCACACTTTGATAGAGTCTAGAGATTTTCAGACTGAAACTCTTGGGTCTGGAAATCTTCAAACGGTAACACTTGAGTCTGAAACTCTTTAGACTTTAGCGACTGAGTCTTGGATTCTTCAGACTTAATTGACGAGGATGTTTTGTTAGCTTCAAAACACTTAAGGGATTTTCCTTCAACAATTTCCCCCTTTTTGATGGTGACAAAACACCTCGGCAGATTTGTAAAACTCTTAACCTGCAAAGAAAACTCATACATAATTTGAGGAATATTTTATATTACTTCTACAACCACAGAAAAAGTTAGTCCAGAATATAATTATCCTCACAAGTATTAATAATCCTGCAAGTTCACAAATCCAATCCCAATCATTAAAATAGCATCGGTCATAAGTTCAAACACCAAATAGTCCAAAGTCTTAACAAATCAAAACATAAAACATAAATTGTCCAACACAAAGAAAAATAAGATAAAAACGAGATAAAGTCCAGCAAATCTACATAACTCTCCCTTTTTTGTCCCATCAAAAGGAGGTAGAGGAATCAAAGAAAGAGTTGATAAAAATCAAGGCTGCTTAGGGATGCGAACAAGCTGATATTCACTCAGCGAGTTGACAGTCTTCTCGAGACTGGATAAGGCTTCCTTTATAGATTCCAATTCAGCACCCTTCATGTTTGATTCCACTTGAAGTCTAAGGGCGGTGATTTGGTCTTGTATAGTTGAGGAAGTAGCCAAGAGAGCTTGTTTCAAATCCCTCAGCTCATAATTCATCCCGTAAACTTGCTTCTTGAGGTCCAACATAATATCCAACAGTTTGGAAAATTTTGTTGAATTGACATTACATGTGCTAGGACCTGCAGACTTTGTTCTTTGAGCCTAGAAGCTGGGTGGTTCGTTCTCAGCTCTTTGAACTTGTGTTGGAGAGGATACCTCGGCCCCTGGAAAATGTGATGCAAAGATGTCTTATGCATCTGCACTAGACCGACTAACATCACTAGTAGGAAATGGCTATGGTGTACCTTTTTCTGCAGCAACTCCCCCTGTCTTGTGGCCAGAAGATGGAGTAGAGTATTCTTCGCCAAGTTCTTTCTCTTCACCAACGGAGTGATGTAGTGCATTCTCTCTTCCAGGTTGTGGTACAGCAGAGGATGGCTCAAAGGCTTCTGCAAAGTCCTCTTGTGCCTTGCTTTCCTCTTCATCTCTCCTCAACCTTTCTTCTTATTCGTTCCTGATCTCCTCTTCTTCTTCTCTTCTCTGTTCTTCTTCTCTTCTCAATCTCTCTTCTTCTTCTTTTGCTCTCGCTTCTGCTTCTCTCCTCATTCTCTTTGTCTCTTCCTCTCTCCTTACTCTCTCTTGATTGCTATCTTTTAAACTGACAGAGCTCTTCAATCTTGTAAGAGCTGAAAAAGTCATGGCATCATTTATTTCTTCTTCATCCTCATCTTGTAGGATGAATTTCCTTCTTCTTTTCTCTGGAACAGCCATGGGCTCTTTGCCCTTTCGTTTAACAGCAAAAGCGGCCAATTCTTTTGAAGGAGTCTTCTCCTTCAACCCCTCTAAAGCTTTGTTTAGTTCCTGGAGCTTCATCTTCATCATTATCTTGTATCCAACAAGCATGAGAGTTAAGTTGGTCAGGCAAAGTGGGGCAGGAATTTGGATTTTAAAATGCCTGAACAACTTGGTGACTAGAGAGGAATAAGGCAATTGTCCCTTATCCTTTACCACAGTCCTGTACATGTGGAACGGGATAATGTGTGGAAGGGAAAAGCTTCTGCCTTCATTCAGAGTGAACATGAGTTTGGCTTCAGTTTTTGAGACATCGGTCTTTGAGGTTGCCTTGGGTTTGACACAGTTTATGACAATCTTATGGAGCAGAACATTCGAGGCATTCATCCTAGTGTAGGATATCTTGCCTTCCAAGCTTCTATCTCACACAATCTCCAGTGTGGCATGTGCTGTGGACACTCTAATCGGTTGGAAACACCCTCTTTCCACCCCGACTAAATCAGCAAGAGTATCAATATCCACAACATATTCCTTATCCATAAAAGTAAAAGATAGTCTATTCGCATCTAAAAAGGACAGATTCGAATAGAAATAGGCTGTCAACTCTGGATAATCGATTGTCGCATCAGTACAGAACCTCTCAAGCTGCAGTCTCGAAAACTTTTCTCTCAGATTTATCTTGATTGAATCAAGAAAATTGAAATCAACACTCCTGGGATTCATAACCCCTCTCTTTAGCAATTTTGAATAAATTCACTCTTGTTCCTTAGAGTGAAACAAACTCCCTTTAGGACAGATGGTGTTAACCGCAACACCCATCCGTGGTTGAAATTGTGAAAACAGCCTTTCATCATCGTCCATAGGCTGATTAGCAATTCCAAACATTGGGTCACTCGGTATGTTTTCGAACGTGCTTTGCACAAGTCCTTCGTCAACAATTCCCAGTTTTTCCATTTCTTGTAAGAATATGGTCTCATTTCGATATCCTCTCTCTTTCAGGAAACCATCGATCAAGCTTAACTCCGTTCCTCCATCTTTCAACTTTTTATACAATGAGTAAGCAAGTTTGGGTCTTCTTTGCTTGTGAGGTCCACTTTGGTAGGACCCTCGTGTCTCCTTTGTGGTCCTTTTCCTACGAGCCTCGATGATTTTCTTGAAGACATGTTTGACCCAAGAGTGAATAGGCAACTCGTCCGCAAAAAGGTTGAATCTTTACTGAGTAAGCAAATCGAACAGGGAAAAGAGTGGAGGTTTTTTTTTTTTTTTTAATATTTATTTTAAGTTTTAGGGTTTCAAAGAGGAGTAAAAGAGACGTCTTTTGAGTTGTGAAGGATGAAGACGACGATTCAGAGTATAAATAGTAAGAAAAATAAAGATATTGAATCGTCACAAGGGAAAGTAAAAACTGCCAAAGTTAAAGAAAATAATAAACTGCCAGTTTTGAAAAAGAAAACTGCCATTAATGTGTCAGATTTCGAATAAAAAGCAGATTTCGAAATTTCAAAAGCAAGTATAAATCTAATACAGCATAAAGGAAATAAATAAAAATAAAATAGCACACATTCAGACTTTATGTTAGAGTCTAAGACTTTCCAAACTTTGTCTCAGAGTTTGAGTTCTTTCAGACCTTATCTTTGAGTTTGAACACTTTCAGACCTTACCTTTGAGTCTGAACATCTCGAGACTCTACCTTAGAGTCTGAACCTCTTTAGACCTTACGATATTCAATCTTGAGCGAATTGATTCAAAGTGAGCTTTCTCTAGGGGCTTTGTGAATATGTCTGCTAGTTGGTTCTTTGAATCAACAAACTGAATCACCACTTCACCATTTTGAACATGATCTCTAATGAAATGTTGTTTGATTTCAATGTGGTTTGCTCTTGAGTGAAGTATTGGATTCTTTGTAAGGTTGATGGCGCTAGTGTTGTCGCATTTGATTTATGTGCAGGACTCTTCAACTCCATAATCTTTCAATTGTTATTACATCCACAAGATTTGAGAACAACAACTCCCAAGAGCTATATACTCTGCTTCAGCTGTTGAAAGAGCTACGGTACCCTATTTTCATGAGAACCAAGATACTAACCTGTTTCTCAATAATTAACATGTACTTGAAGTGCTTTTCCTATCCACTTTATAGCTAGCCAAGTTAGCATCAGAATATCCAAGGAGAGTAAAATCTCATTCTTTGGAATACCATAGACCTAGCTTAGATGTAGTTGCAACATATTTGATAATACGCTTCACAGCAGTCATGTGAGATTCTTTAGGATTAGATTGAAATCTAGCACAAATACAAACGCTAAACAGAATATTAGGTCTAGATGCAGTAAGGTAAAAAAGTGAACCAATTATGCTCCTGTATAGCTTTTGGTCTACACTCTTTCCTTCTTCATCTTTGTCCAGCTTTAATGAATTTGATATAGGAGTTTCTGTCTTCTTGCAATTCTCCAAGCCATATTTCTTGATGAGATCTCTTGCATATTTTTCTTGGTGAATAAAAGTTCATTCTTTTGATTGTTTGACTTGAAGTCCTAAAAAAAAGTTCAATTCACCCATCATGCTCATTTCAAATTCATCCTGCATACATCTAGAAAATTTCTTGCATAGATTTTCATTAGAAGAGCCAAAGATTATATCATCAACATAAATTTGAACAAGTATGAAATCCTTTCCTTCTCTTTTAATGAATAAAGTAGTATCTACTTTACCTTTAGCAAAACCACTTTGAATTAAAAAGTTACTTAACCTTTCATACCAAGCTTAGGGTGCTTGTTTTAAACCATACAATACTTTCTTCAGCTTGAAGACAAGGTTTGGTTTTCTTGGATCTTCACATCCTGGTGGTTGTTCTACATAGACTTCTTCTTTGATAATTCCATTTAGAAATGCACTTTTCACATCCATTTGGAATAACTTGAAATTTTTAAAGCAAGTAAATGCAAGAAGTAATCTTATTGCTTCTAACCTTGCCACTGGAGCATAGGTTTCATTATAGTCGATTCCTTCTTCTTGTGTGTAGCCTTAAGCCACGAGTCTTGCTTTGTTTCTCACTACCTTTCCTTGTTGATCTAGCTTGTTCCTGAAAAATCATTTAGTTCCAATAATTGACTTACCTTTTGGTTTAGGAACAAGTTCCCAAACATTGTTGATTTTGAATTGATTCAATTCTTCTTGCATAACTTCAATCCAGCTCTCATCAGTCAATGCTTCTTCTATTGTCTTCGGCTCAACTTTAGACACAAGTGCTAGAGCACTAGACTCTTCACGCCTTTTGGATCTTGTACGAATCCCTTCATCAATGTTACCAATGATGAGATCTGTAGGGTGACTAGATTTATGCTTCCAATTTGTAATTGGTTTGTCACTTTGCTAAGTCTCTGTTTCAGTTGGAGCTGCTGATTTAGCTTGAGGTTGAACATCAGAGGTTTGATTTTCTTCGGGAGAAATTGTAGACACTTGCACAGCTTCATGATCTTCGGGTTGAGTCTAATTAGCATGATTTTGAATTGAGTCTTCGAACTTCACATTTAAGGATTCTTCCACATTCTGAGTCCTTTTGTTGAAAACTTTGAAAGCTTTGCTAGACATTAAGTAGCCAATGAATATTCCTTCATCTGATTTTTCTTCAAACTTACCAGTTCGACCACTTACATTCTTTAATATAAAGCATTTGCAACCGAATACATGAAAATAAGAGACAATAGGTTTCTTTCCTTTAAACAATTCATAAGGAGTTTTCTCCAAAATGGGTCTTAGAAAAATTCTGTTTATAATGTAACATGCAGTTAAAGTTGCTTCAACCCAAAAACAAGGAGAAATATTACTTTCAATCAAAAGAGTTCTTGTCATTTCTTGCAAAGAACGATTTTTCCTTTCTATAACTCCATTTTGTTGTGGAGTGTATGGGGATGAAAAATTATGCTGAATGCCAGAATCATCACAAAATTTAGCAAAATCTTAATTTTCAAATTCACCACCATGATCAGTACGAATACTTGTTATAGAATAACCTTTTTCATTTTGAACTTTCTTAGCAAACTTAGTGAAATAAGACAATGCTTTAGATTTAGTTGAAAGAAAGAATACCTAAGTAAAACGAGAGTAATCATTTACTATTACCAAACAATACCTTTTACCTTCAATGCTTTGTGTTCTTGTTGGTCCGAACAAATCCATGTGCAATAACTGTAAAACATGTTTAATGGAGACCTGATTTATTGATTTGAATGAGTTTCTAACCTATTTTCCAAGCATGCAGGGTGTGCATAGATCATATTTTTGATACTTCAGGTTAGGTAGTCCTCAGACTAACTTCTTGGATGAAACTTTTGCAATTTGCTTCATGTTGATATGTCCAAGCTTTCTGTGCCAGAGAATAGCTTCATCTTGAATATATATCAAGCATTACGAGCTATCAGACTTTATGTCCAGTAAGTAGTTATTTCCATGTCTTTGTCCAGTGAATGATTGTGAGAGATCTTTGCTTGTTCCAGAACATGTATCTTCTTAAAAGTTGATCTTATATCCAGTGTCACACAGCTGACTAATACTTAGAAGATTATAATTTAAACCTTCAACTAAGGAGACATTGTTGATTGTGAGATTTCCTATCTTCACGGTTCCACGACCTACAATTTTTCCTTTGTTGTTGCCACTAAAGGAAACACTTCCTCCTTTCACTTGTAAGAGGTTTGTGAAATAAGTTGAATCTCTTGTCATGTGTCTTGAGCAGCCACTATCCAAATACCACTTTATTTTCTTCTTGATAGTAACCTGCAGTTAAATGAAGAACTCAAGCTTTCTTTGGTACCCAAATTTTCTTGGGTCCAACATTATTAGTACCTTAAATAGTCTTTGCCCAACTTTTCTTAATAGGTTTCTAAACTTTGGGACAATCCTTCTCAAAATGTTCTAAGCTATTACACTTTGAGCATTTAAGAGCACTTCTTCCAATAGGTTTTACAAAAACATTTTGAAAATGATTCTTGTAAAAAGATTTTGTAGGCCTATTCTTGATTCTTTCCTTTACCTTTGGAAAATTAATCAAGGAAATAGTTTCAGATGTCATTCCTAGACCAGATTTATTAAAATAAGGTCTTTGAATTGAAAGAATTTTGTCTAACTTTTCAGATCTCATTGAAAATTTTTTAGTGATTCTCAAAAGGTCTTCTTTCAAGCAAGCATTTTCTTTTGAAAGAACAGTTTCATTTTCTTTTGAAATGGCAAGACATTTGTCTAAATTTTCAACTTTTTCAACCAAAGTCTTTTCTTGTTGTTTCAATTTGGAATTCTCCTTTTTTCAGTTCAGAAATCCTTTTAAGAGAAGCTTTAAGGCTAAGATACAGTTCATCAATATAATTCGAGACTTTAGTAGGAATTTTTAAATTCCTAATCTTAACATCACTGTCTGAGTATGAGTCTGATTCTAAGTCTGATTCTGAGTCTGAGTCTGATTTTGAGTCTGACCGTGCCATAAGACAGATATTGGCATATTCTTCATCACTCTCTTCACATTCTGTGTCGCTCCATATCTCAGCTTTGAGTGCTTTCTTGAATCTTTATGGTTTTCCTTTATTTTTCTTCAACAAGGGACGGTTGGGTCTGATGTGTCCCTTTTCTTTACATTCAAAGCAAACAATGTTGAAGAAAAATCCCTTGTATATTTTGAAGTTAACAAAATAGCCTCATCTGTAAAGTCTGAAGATTCCAAGACCCAGTTGGTTAAGTCTGAAGAGTTCAAGACCCAAGCGTTTCCATCTCGAAGACAAAACCGGACCCAAAGTTACGACCCTCAAGTTTTCCGTTCAAGACAATCGGACCCGAGTTACGGTCGAAGATCTCCGGACCCAAATCTAAGTCTCAAGACAGCTTTGCGATTTTGCCAGGCTAACAGTAGGTTATTTTTATGGTTAAGAAAATTAAGATTTGGATATTATATTTCCTAACTTATCCATGGAATATCTCTGGCTGTGATTGTGAGCTCGGAAGATTTTTTCTTCGGATTTTATCTGTTGAAGATCAAGCGAATTTTTGGAAGGATCTAATTTTGGAAACTCAAGATCCTGATTGTATGAGCGAGCAGGATTGACGAGCTATTTTCTACTTATATATTTGACAACGTGAATATCACTTAAATTGATTCAGCCCAATGGGTTGATTGGATGAATGTTTGGAAAGTGCCAACCGCTATTGTGGCACAAAGGATATTTAAGGAGGATTGGAGTTGCTCGAATGTAAGAGAGAACCAATAGAAAAATTTCGAAGTTAGAACCTCTGAAATCCCTTGTTCTCAAAATCTCATGTGCTCAAAATTGTGTATCAAAGAGAGTCACTTATAGTGCAAAACAGCTAGAGGCTGTAGAAGAGACTTTCTACTGAAGAAGTCTAGTTTGTGATTTGTAAAATCTCTCATTTGTCGCATAGTGATTACAGCCAATTGGCTGCCAGCGTGGAGAGTGGACGTAGACTTACAATAAGCCGAACCAATATAATCCTTTTGTCTACTTTCTCTTACCCTACTCTATTTACTTTATGAATGCATGAGTTATTTAATTTCAAAGTGATTCTTATACCAAGGGAGATTTCGGGCAAAGAATTGAAAAGAATTTTATAAACACCTATTCACCCCCCTCTAGGTGTATTTACTAGCCTTTATCAATTGGTATCAGAGCTCGGTTGCTTACTTATTGGAAGTGTTTATTATTTCTAAAGCTAAAGATCTATGGCTAGTATTTTGGCTCCCGGTTTGATTGAAGGCCAAAGCAATACTAGACCTCCTTACTTCGATGGAAAGGAATACAATGTTTGGAAAAACAAGATGAAGACATTCCTAAGATCCAAAGACCCTCAGGAATGGGATGTAGTGGAGAGAGGAATTATTCCTAAAGCTGCATCAACCATAGGAAAAGAATTAGCTGATGGAGTGGGATTGCCACAAACTGAAATATCAAAGAGACAAGCCCTTGATGTAAAAGCTATTTATTCTCTATATTGTGCATTGTCTCCTACTGAGTATAACAGAATTTCATCTTGTGAAACAGCCAAAGAAGTTTGGGGCGGATTGCACGTCACTTATGAAGGAACAGATCGAGTCAAAGAAACCAAGATCAATATCCTTCTTGGACAATATGAAGCCTTCAAAATGAAGCCAGGAGAATCCATCACGGATATGTTCAGTCGATTTATAGAAATTGTAAATGGCTTAGCATACCAAGGACAGCCAATCTCAGGACCAATGAAGGTCAATAAACTGTTGAGAGGACTTTCCAAGGATTGGAATCACGTCAAAACATCCATAGGAGAAACACAAAGGATTATGTCTCTTTCGGTAGATGAGTTGGTCGGCACACTTCAATCATATGAAGTCGAACAATTCAATGAGGACTTTGACACCAAAGGTAAGAAGTCAATTGCTTTAAAATCTAATGATGATTCTGATGCTACAGATTCAGAAGAAGACTTGGATGATGAGGAATTGACACTTCTGATTAGAAAGTTCAGAAGGTTAAATAGAAAAGGAAGAATGTTCAATGGAAAGAGACAAAACAATCAGAGATTTCAAAAGAAGTCAAATGAAGAAGAAGACACAAATAAGGACGTTGTTTGTTTTGAATGCAAGAAGAAGGGACACATCAGACCCAATTGTCCCCTATTAAAGAGAAAGAAAGGAAAACCAGAAAAGTTTAAGAAAGCGCTTAAAGCTGAAACATGGAGCGACACCGAGTGTGAAGAAAGTGAAGAAGAGTATGTGAATATTTGTCTTATGGCTGATTCAGACTCAGACTTAGACTCAAACAGCGAAGTTAAGGTTAAAAATTCAAAAATTCCTACCAAAGTGTCGAATTACATTGATGAACTTTGTCTTAATCTTAAAATCTCTCTTAAAAGGATCTCTGAACTAAAAAGGGAGAATTCTAAATTGAAACAACAAGAAAAGACTTTGGTTGAAAAAGTTAAATATCTAGATAACAGTCTTGCTGTTTCAAAAGAAAATGAAACAGTGCTTTCAAAAGAAAATGCCTGCTTGAAAGAAGAATTGTTGAAAGTCACAAAGAAATTTTCAATGGGTTCAGAAAAGTTGGATAAAATTCTTTCTATTCAAAGACCTTACTTTAATAAATCTGGTCTAGGAATGACACATGAAACCATTCCTTTGATTGATTTTCCAAAGGTAAAAGAAAGGATCAAGAATAGACCTACAAAATCTTTTTACAAGGATCATTTTCAAAAAGTCTTTGTAAAGGCTGTTGGAAGAAATGCACTTAAATGTTCAAAGTGCAAAAGTTTAGAACATTTTGAGAAGGATTGCCCAAAGTTTGGAGACCTGCTAAGAAGAGTTGGGCAAAGACTGTTTATGGTACTAACAATGATGGACCCAAGAAAGTTTGGGTACCAAAGAAAACTTGAGTGTGTTATTTAAATGCAGGTCACTATCAAGAAGAAAATCAAGTGGTATTTGGATAGTGGCTACTCAAGACACATGACCGGAGACTCAAATTGTTTCACAAAACTCTCCCATGTAAAAGGAAGAAATGTCTCCTTCGGTGGCAACAATAAAGGAAAAATTGTTGGTCGAGGAACCGTAAAGATTGGAAACCTCACAATCAACAATGTTTCTTTGGTTACCTTACCAAAAAAAAAAAAAAAAACAATGTTTCTTTGGTTGAAGGATTGAACTACAATCTTTTGAGTATTAGTCAACTATGCGACACTGGATACAAGATTAAATTTCAAGAAGATACTTGTTCTGGAACAAGTAAAGATCTCTCACAATCTTTTACTGGACGAAGACATGGAAACATTTATTTGCTGGATATAAAGTCAGACAGCTCTCAATGCTTGATATCAATCCAAGATGAAGCCATTCTTTGGCATAGAAAGCTTGGACATGTCAACTTAAAGCAAATTGCAAAAGTCTCATCCAAAAAGCTTGTTCGAGGACTTCCTAATCTGAAGTATCAAAAGCATGATTTATGCACACCTTGCGTACTTGGAAAACATGTTAGGAATTCTTATAAATCTATAAATCAGGTATCCACTAAACGTGTTTTGCAGCTATTACACATGGATTTGTTCGGTCCAACAAGAACTCAAAGCATTGGAGGTAAAAAATGTTGTTTGGTAATAGTGGATGATTATTCACGTTTTACTTGGGTATTCTTTCTTGCAAATAAATCTGAAATTTTATCTTATTTTACTAAATTTGCAAAGAAAATTCAAATTGAGAAAGGATATGCAATTTCAAGTATTCGAACTTATCATGGTGGTGAATTTGAGAATCATGATTTTGCTAAAAATTGTGATGACTATGGTATTCAACATAATTTTTCATCCCCTTACACTCCACAACAAAATGGAGTTGTAAAGAGGAAAAATCGTTCTTTGCAAGAAATGGCAAGAACTCTTTTGATTGAAAATAATATTTCTCCTCATTTTTGGACTGAAGCTACTTCAACTGCTTGCTACATTATAAATAGAGTTTTTCTAAGACCCATTTTAGAGAAAACACCTTATGAATCTGTTCAAAGGTAAGAAACCTATTGTTTCTTATTTTCATGTATTTGGTTGTAAATGCTTTATCTTAAAGAATTCTAGTGATCAAATTAGTAAGTTTGAAGAAAAATCAGACGAAGGAATTTTCCTTGGCTATTCAATGACAAGTAAAGCCTTTAGAGTTTTCAACAAACGTACTCAGACTGTGGAAGAATCCATGAATGTGAAGTTTGAAGATTCAGTTCAAATTCAGACTCAACCTGAAGAATTTGAGTCTGGCCAAGCGTCTCAATTCTCTTGAAGAAAATCAAATCTCAGATACTCAGCCGCAAACCAATTCAGCAGCTTCAACAGAAATAGAATCCTATCAAAGTGACAAACCAATTACAAATTGGAAGCACAAATCTAGTCACCCTGCTGAACTCATCATTGGCAACATTGATGAAGGAGTTCGTACAAGATCTAAAAGGCGTGAAGAATCTATGCTCTAGCACTTGTTACTGAGATTGAACCAAAGACTGTAGAAGATGCATTGAAAGATGAAAGTTGGATTGAAGCTATGCAAGAAGAATTGAATCAATTCAAAATCAACAATGTTTGGGAATTTGTTCCTAAACCAAAAGGTAAATCGATTATTGGAACTAAATGGGTTTTCAGGAACAAGCTTGATCAACAAGGAAAAGTGATGAGGAACAAAGCAAGACTTGTTGCAAAAGGTTACACACAAGAAGAAGGAATCAACTATGATGAAACCTATGCTCCGGTAGCAAGGTTAGAAGCTATAAGATTACTTCTTGCTTTTGCTTGTTTTAAAAATTTCAGGTTATTCCAAATGGACGTGAAAAGTGCATTCCTAAATGGAATTATCCAAGAAGAAGTCTACGTGGAACAACCACCAGAATTTGAAGATCCAAGAAAGCCAAACTTTGTTTTCAAGCTGAATCAAGCTTTGTATGGCTTAAAACAAGCACCTCGAGCTTGGTATGAAAGGTTAAGTAACTTCTTAATTCAAAGTGGTTTCTCAAAAGGTAAAGTAGATACTACCCTATTTATTAAAAGAGAAGGTAAAGATTTCATACTTGTTCAAATTTATGTTGATGATATAATATTTGGTTCTTCTAATGAAAATCTTTGCAAGAATTTTTCAAGTTGTATGCAGAACGAATTTAAAATGAGCATGATGGGTGAATTGAACTTCTTTTTGGGACTTCAAGTCAAACAATCAAGAGAAGGAACTTTTATCCATCAAGAAAAGTATGCAAAAGACCTCATCAAGAAGTTTGGAATGGAGAATTGCAAGAAAACAGAAACTCCTATGTCAAGTTCATCCAAGCTGGATAAAGATGAAGAAGGAAAGAGTGTAAATCAAAAGCTATACATGAGTATAATTGATTCACTTCTTTACCTTACAGCATCTAGACCTGATCTTTTATTTAGTGTTTGTATCTGTGCTAAATTTCAATCTGATCCTAAAGAATCTCACATGACTGCTATGAAGCGTATCATTAAATATGTTACAATTACATCTAAGCTAGGTCTGTGGTATTCCAAAGAAGGAGACTTTACTCTCCTTGGATATTCTGATGCTGACCTTGCTGGCTGTAGAGTGGATAGAAAAAGTACTATAGGTACTTGTCAACTATTGGGAAACAGGTTGGTATCTTGGTTCTCAAGAAAACAAGGTACTGTAGCTCTCTCAACCACTGAAGCAGAATACATAGCTCTTGGGAGTTGCTGTTCTCAAATTCTATGGATGCAACAACAATTGAGAGATTTTGGAATTGAGAAATCGTGCACAAAAATCAAATGCAACAACACAAGCGCAATCAACCTCACAAAGAATCCTATACTTCATTTAAGAGCAAAGCACATTGAAATCAAGCAACATTTCATTAGAGATCATGTTCAAAATGGTGAAGTTGTGATTCAGTTCATTGATTCAAAGAATCAATTGGCAGACATATTCACAAAGCCCCTAGAAAAGGCTCACTTTGAATCAATCCGCTTAAGGCTGAATATCGCAAGACTTGAAGAGATCCAGACTAAAAAATAGAGTCTTGAAAAGTTCAGACTCTACGTAAGGTCTGAAGGTGTTCAGACTCAACGCAAGGTCTGAAGGTGTTCAGACTCATCGTAAAGTCTGATGGCGCTTAGACTCAAAGGTAAGGTCTGAAAGAGTTCAGACTCTGAGGTAAAGTCTGAACACTCTCAGACTCTGACTTAAAGTCTTTTTACGTAGTTTAATTTTTCATATTCTATGCATTAAATTATTTTTTGTTAATTGCTTTTTGAAATTTCGAAATCTCTTTTTATTCGAAGTCTGACATGTATTTATGGCAGTTTATTTTTTCAAAATTGGCAGTTTTTATTTTTCCTTTTGGGCGACGGTTCAGTATCTCGATTTTATCTTTTCCTACTATTTATACTTTCAAATCATCATCTTCATCCGCTACAACACTTTTGAAATCCATCTCTTTTACTCTCGCTTTCAAAACCCTAAAAAGCTCCATTACCGTTCCTGTTCCATTACCTTACTCGACAAAAATTCCATCTTTTGTTTGTGAACAAGTTGAACTTTTGCTTGCGATCCAAGAATGTCGTCTCGAAAGTCTTCAAGAATCGCTGGTAGGGGACCACAAAGACAGCAAGAGGGTCCTACAAGGGTGGACCTCACAGGTGAAGAATCTCCATAAAGGGAGACTCAAAGTCAGCATTTCGAGGAAGAGATCACTGAAGTAGAATCGGTAAAAACCCTAAAACCCAAGCTTGTGTTTGATCTTTATAATAGGCTGAAGGTTGGGAGAACAAGCCTAAAGATGATCGAGGACTTTTTAAAAGAAAGAGGATATAAGAGTGAGTATATCTTCTTGCGAGAGATGGAGGACTTAAAAATTGTCGAAAAAGGGACTGCTCAAAGAACTCTTGAGAATATTTCGAGTGATCCGCTTTACAATACTGCAAGCCAGACTTTAGACGATGATGAGAGATTTTTCTCTCAATTCCAGCCACGATTGGGTGTGGCTATGAACTCAGTTTGTCCTTCGGGTAGTCTTTTTCGGTCTAAAGAGCATGAACGGACGTACACCAAGTTGTTGAAGAGAGGTGTTGTAAATCCGAGGAGTGTGGACTTCGACTTGCTTGATTCATTGGAGATAAATCTTAGAGAGAAGTTTGCTAGGCTGCAGTTGGAGAAATTCTGCATAGATACGACAAATGCCTACCCTGAACTTACGGCATATTTTTATTCGAATTTGTCGTTTCTGGATGCGAATAGGTTGTCCTTTACTTATATGGATAAAGAGTATATTGTTGATGTTGACACACTGACTGATGTTACTAGGGTGGAAAGAAGGAGCTTCCAATCAATAAAGGTGTCCACAGCCTTTGCAACCCTTGAAATTGTGCGTGATAGAAAAGTGGAAGGCAAAATATCCTATACAAGGATGAATGCCTCAAATGTGTTGCTGCGCAAGATCATCATCAACTGTCTCAGGCCCAAGACAACCTCAAAAACCGATGTCTCCAAGACTGAAGCCAAGCTGATGTTTGCCCTCAACCAAGGCAGGCCCTTTTCACTCCTTCATGTTATTCTTTTCCACATGTACCGAACTGTGGTTAAGGATAAGGGCCAACTGCCTTATTCGTCTATCATCACCAAATTGTTTAGGCATTTCGAAATTTAGATCCCTGCACCCTTATACCTGACCAATTTAAGTTTGATGCTTGTGGGATATAAGATGGTGATGAAGATGAAGATTCCAGAGCTAAACACTGCACTTGAAAGGTTAAAGGAGAAGACACCCTCAAAGGAAATTGCCACTACTTCTACAAAGAGAAAGGGCAAAGAGCCCATGGCTTAGAAAAAGCGTAGAAAAGTCATCCTGCAAGACGAAGAGGATGAAGAAGATTTTGATGACGTCATGACTTTGTCTGCTCTCTCAAAATTAAGGAGCTCAGTTAGCTTGAGAACTGATGCTGGAGAGAGGGCAAGGAAAGAAGTAGAGGAGAAAGAAGCAGAGAGAGTGAGGAAAGAAGAGGAAAAATAGAGGAAGAGAGAAGAGGAAAGGAAGAAGAAAGAAGAAGAAGAAGAAAGACAGAGGAGAGAAGAGGAACAGAGAAGAGAAGAAGAGGAACGGAGAGAAGAAGAGGAAAGACAGAGGAAAGAAGAAGAGGAAGAAAGAAGAAGAGAAGAAGAAGAGGTGAGAAGAGAAGAGGAAGAGAGAAGAAAGAGAGATGAAGAGGAGAGCAACGCACAGGAGGATATGGCTGCAGGATTTGAGCCATCATTTGCTCAATCTGGGAAAGAGACCGAAACACATCAAAGTGCTGAAATGGAGTTTGGCGACGAATATTCGACTCTACCCACTGGCAACCAAATAGGGGGAGTTGCTACTAATCAAGGAACAATATCGTCACCACATTATAGTGATGTGAGTAGGTCAGGTGCTGACGCTGAGGATGTCTATGCATCTCATTTCCCAGAAATTGAAGAATCCTCTCCATCAGGGAAGGAAAGGGCTAAAAGGATGCACCAAGTTTTCAAACTCCAAGAACTGACTCTGCTGGTCCAGGCACAGGTAATGCTAACACTACAGCATTTTCACAACTGTTAGATGTTATGCTGGACCTCAAAAAGCAGGTTTTTGGAATGGACTATGAGCTGAGGGATCTAAAGAAGGCGATGCTGAGTACTTCTGTGAACATGCAAGATCAAATCAACGCACTTAGAGTTCAAGTGGAATTAAATGAGAAGAGTGCAGAGTTGATTTCAGTGAAGGAAGCTCTTGCCAATCTCGAGAAGACAGTGCAGATGCTCAGCAAATTTCATCTTGTTCGCATCCCTGAAGAGCCCTGAATTTTTTTAAACCCTCTCTTATCCACTCTACCTCATTTGATGGGATAAAAAGGGGGAGAGTTTTGCAAATTTGAACTTGTTTTTATTTTTAACTTTTATTTTGTTTGCTTAGATTGTTTTCATTATTTTTTATTTGGATTTGGTTTGGGCTGTCTATTTGAATCTCCATGACTTTATGCTGGTTTGATGTTTGGATTCTTAGACTTGTGAATTTGCAGGATCATTATATTTATGAGGATAATTGTTATTGGACTAACATTTTTCTGTTTTGCAGAAATAATCCTCAAAATATACATGAGTTCTCTTTGCAGGTTATAAATTTGCAAGTCTGCCGAGGTGTTTTGTCACCATCAAAAAGGGGGAGATTGTTGAAGAAAAATCCCTTGTATGTTTTGAAGTTAACAAAACAGCCTCGTCTCAAAGTTTGAAGATTCCAAGACCCGCCGGTTAAGTCCGAAGAGTTCAAGACCCAAGCGTTTCCGTCACAAGACGCCTCGGACCCAAAGTTACGGTCCGAAGTTTTCCGTCAAGACAAATCGGACCCGTAGTTACGGTCGAAGATCTCCGGACCCAAATCTAAGTCTCAAGACAGTTTGCGATTTTGCCAGCCGACAAAGCAGTTATTTTTATGGTTAAGGAAATTAAAATTTGGATATTATATTCCCTAACTTATCCATGGAATATCTCTGGTTGTGATTGTGAGCTCGAAAGATTTTTTCTTGGGATTTTATCCGTTGAAGATCAAGCGAATTTTTGGAAGGATCTAATTTTGAAAACTCAAGATCCTGATTGTATGGACGAGCAGGATTGACAAGCTATTTTCTACTTATATATTCGACAATGTGAAGATCACTTAAATTGATTCAATCCAACGGGTTGATTGGATGAATGTTTGGAAAGTGCCAACGACTATTGTGGCACGAAGGATATTTAAGGAGGATTGGAGTTGCTCGAATGTAAAAGAGAACCGATAGAAAAATTTCGAAGTTAGAACCTCTGAAATCCCTTGTTCTCAAAATCTCATGTGCTCAAAATTGTGTATCAAAGAGAATCACTTATAGTGCGAAACAGCTAGAAGCTGTAGAAGAGACTTTCTACTGAAGAAATCTAGTTCGTGATTTGTAAAAGCTCTCATTCGTTGCATAGTGATTACAGCCAGTTGGCTGCCAGCATGGAGAGTGGACGTAGGCTTACAATAAGCCGAACCACTATAATCATTTTGTCTACTTTCTCTTACCCTACTCTATTTACTTTATGAATGCATGAGTTATTTAATTTCAATGTGATTCTTATACCAAAGGAGATTTTGGGCAAAGAATTGAAAAGAATTTTATAAACACCTATTCACCCCCCTCTAGGTGTATTTACTAGCCTTTATCAAACAACATCCTTATTGATTTCTTCTTCTTCATTTGATTTCTTTTGAAATCTTTGATTGCTTTGTCTCCTTCCATTGAACCTTCTTCCTTTTCTATTTAATTTTCTGAATTTTCTTATCAAGAGTGCTAATTCTTCATCATCCAATTCTTCTTCTGAATCTGCATCATTAGAATCATCATTAGATTTTAAAGCAATTGACTTTTTACATTTGGTGTCAATGTCCTCATTTAATTGCTCGACTTCATATGATTGAAGTGTGCCAACCAATTCATCTACAAAAAGAGGCATGATCCTTTGTGTTTCTCTTATGGAAGTCTTTACATGATTCCAATCTTTGGAAAGTCCTCTCAACAGCTTATTGACTTTCATTGGTCTTGAGATTGGCTGTCCTTGGTATGCTAAGCCATTTACAATTTCTGTAAACGGACTGAACATATTAGTGATGGATTCTCCTGGCTTCATCTTGAAAGCTTCATACTGTCCAAGAAGGATATTGATCTTGGTTTCTTTAACTCGATCCGTTCCTTCATAAGTGACGTGCAATCTATCCCAAACCTCTTTAGCTGTTTCACAAGATGAAATTCTGTTATACTCAGTAAAAGATAAGGCACAATATAGAGAATAAATAGCTTTAGCATCAAGGGTTTGTCTCTTGAATATTTCGGGTTGTGACAGTCTCACTCCATCAGCTATTTCTTTCCTAGAGGATGATGTAGCTTTAGGAACAGTTCCTTTCTCTACTACATCCCATTCAAGAGGATCTTTAGATCTTAGGAATGCCTTCATCTTGTTCTTCCATACGTTGTATTCCTTCCGATCGAAGTAAGGTGGTCTGGTGTTGCTTCGGCCTTCAATCAAACCTCGAGCCAAAATACTAGCCATAGATCTTTAGCTTGGGAAGTATAAACACTTCCAACAATTAAACACACAAGCTCTGATACCAATTGATAAAGGCTAGTAAGTACACCTAAAGGGGGTGAATAGATGTTTATAAATTTCTTTTCAAACCTTTAGCCCAAATCCCTCGACTTAAAATAAAATCAGAGTAAATTAAACCACGCAGAAATAAAGTAAGGAGAATAAGGTAAGAAAATTTTGACACCGAAGTTTATAGTGGTTCGGCTTATTATAAGCCTACGTCCACTCTCCACGCTGACAACCCACTGGCTGTATTCACTATGTAGTAAATGAGAATTATACAGCTTACGATCTAGACTGCTTCAGTAAAAATTCTTTGCTACAACTCTCGCAATTTCTCACTGTAAATATATCTCTTTTGTACACAACTAAAGCTCAAGAGATTTTGAGAACAAGGAGTTTCAGAGGTTTGAACTTCGAATTTTTCTATCGGCTCACTCTTTTCGAACAACAATGACTCCACCTTAAATACTCCTTCGTGCCTTCATAACTGTTAGCACTTTCCCAAAGAGTTCATCCAATCTACCCATTGGAATGAATCAATTAAGGTGATCTTCAAGCTGTTGAATATAAGTGGAAGATAGCTCGTCAATCCTGTTCGCCCATACAATCAGGATCTTGAGTTTCCAAAAGTGGAACCTTCCAAATCTTGCTTGTTCTTTAACGGATCATTTCGAGATAAATCCAAAAATCTTCGAGCTTAGTTTTAGCCAGAGATCTTCCATGAATTAGAATGAATTAAGGAAGACATTATCCAATCTTTGAATTCCTAAACCGTTGGATTAAACCGCTGTTAGCTTGGGCAAACTCGCAAAACTGAGTCTGACAGACTTCAGACTTTGATAGAGTCTGGAGATTTTTAGACCGAAACTCCTAGGTCTGGAAATCTTTAGACGGAAACACTTGGGTCTGAAACTCTTTAGACTTTAGCGACTGAGTCTTGGATTCTTCAGACTTAATTAACGAGGATGTTTTGTTAGCTTCAAAACACTTAAGGGATTTTTCTTCAACAATCTCCCCCTTTTTGATGGTGACAAAACACTGATAGATTTGTAAAACTCTTAACTTGCAAAGAAAACTCATACATAATTTGAGGAATATTTTATATTACTTCTGCAACCACAGAAAAAGTTACTTCTTCGACACATTGGCGACTCTCGATTGTCGTGAAAATCTCAAGGTTTCAAATACGGACACAGGGTATCAAAACGACAGAGAAATCGGTCTAGTGCCGATCAACAAGATTTGTGCAATCAGGTGAAGTCACCCACACTTAATCACATGCCTTTGTCGAGTCGACCTATCTTCGGTCTCTAATTGATCTGTGCCACAATGACCCTTGCAGATTAGTACGGTCGAGCAGTCGTTTCTTAGTCGAATTCTCAAGTCTATTGCGTTTAGATTACTTAACGGTTTCACCTGATAGACTAGTTATCTCGTGAGTGGCCAACTTAGAGAAGAGAGCTATAGACGCAAAGATGAAATGCCCGACTTATTCAATTGAAACCAGAATTGAAAAATCGGGATGTCATAACTCTTCCCCTTTTATAAAAATTTTGTCCTCGAAATTTAAACCATTAAAATTCTTCAAAATGGTGGGGTATTGTCGTCTCATCAATTTTGCTCCTTCATTCTGCTTCGTGCTGCTCTTCAACACTCTCGGTGCCGACGACTCACTTCCAATTTGTCCAGCCAATTCTCGATTCCAAAAGGCTATGCACTTGTCCAATTTTACAAAAAAGAAAATTGCAAAATTTTGGTTTTTTTTTCTTTCCACTAAGCAACTAACTACCACTTCGGGGATTCGAACCCCCGATTTCGGACTTGCGGCTTCATTCCGAGTACCACTTGGCTAGAGGCGCCTACGGTGCTCCAAACTGCTTTCTTTTTCTATTTAAGGCTAAAATTCTCATTTGAACCCAAACTTGAAATATTCCGCCATTTAAACAGTTCCAGTTCTCCTTTATTAACGATTCGAGATGTCCCTATCCTAGGCGACATCCAAGGAAGAACAAGATCCTCAACCCGAAAATTCAAAGGTTTTCGATGCTTAACTGTGTAAATTTTCTGGCGGCTCTAAGCGGTCTTTAATCTATCACTGATATTTGCAACTGCTTCCACTGACTGCTGAACTGACTCTAGGCTGCAACCTTTCATTCTCTGCCCTCAACCCAACAACTGAAGTTCTGTACACTCTGCTTTGCACTAACTAAAAATGAACCATTTGACTGATCTGCTAAGACTGTGAACTTCTAATTAAGATCTGATATAACTCTGACACTAACACTCTATGCAAACAAATTATCTAATGCACATACACTTCTGCATGCTTAATCAAATCAAGATCCTTCCACATAGTCACAAGGTGGGCTGATTTCATCCGTCTGTCAATCGATCACTACCCAAAATGAAATTATTACCACACTGACCCCTTAGAAGACTTGTCACAACTTCCATCGTGACGTGATTCCACTTCCTCACAGGGATCTCGAGAGATTACAAAGGTCCTCTCGACTTGCAATACCTTGCTTTCACTTCATAGCACATCTGACACTTGCGACTTGTCAGTGATATCTATCTTCGTACTGGTCTACCAATCCTGTTGCTGCAAATTCTGACCCATCTTCATACTGTCTGGACAATGTTGAAGTTGCTATGACGAGCTTCCAATAAGATCTCTTCTTTAATCTCTGTATCTTCAGGTACACACAATCGTCTTCAGAAATATGAAAATCAGTTCTCCTCTTCTCGGTATCCTATTGCAGAATCTTTTGAATCTTTGAGTATGTCCACTGAAGCGTCTTGATTCGGACCTGAATATCCGGTTCAATTCCGAGGGTGGCCATAAGATTCAAAAAGGTGGCCTACCTTAAATTTGAATATTGAATCTCGAACTTTCTCAAGTAAAGTCCATACTTTAACCAGCATTTGCACAAATGAAGACTCTCAACTCAACATATCAGTGACTTCTTTCATCCTTCCAGGGTGATACAAAATACCACAGTCATAATCCTTAAGGAATTCTATCTAGCGACGCAGTCTCATATTCAACTCGTTCTGAGAGAATAATTACTTTGAGACTTTAACGGTCAGCGAAGATCTGGAGTCATTCTTCACACCAACAATATCTCTAAATCTTCAGAGCAAAAATAATTACCGTGAGTTCTAAGTCATGCGTCGGGTAATTTAACTCATGAGGTCTCAATTGACAAGACGCGTATGCAACAACCCTGCCATGCTATATTAGCACGCAACCCAGTCTTCTAAACGATGCATCACTTATAGATCTCATAACCTCCAGGACTAGATGGAATGGTCTGCACAGGTGCGGTAGTCAGCTTCTGCTTAAGCTCTTGGAAACTATGCTCGCACTTGTCTGTCCACACGAACTTCTTTTCTCTCTTCAGTAGTCGAGTCAACGGTGAAGCTAAGGCTGAAAACCCTTCCACAAACCTTTTGTAATACCCTGCTAAACCCGGAAAACTTTTGATCTTTGTCACTATAGTCAATCTTGGTCAATTGTTCACTACTTTAATCTTGAACGGGGTCCACGAAGATTCCTTCTCTTGAAATCACGTGACCTAGGAACACAACACGAGTCATCCAAAACTCGCATTTGCTAAGCTTATCGTAAAATTCAAGAGTCCTCAACATCTAAAGTATCATCCTCTAATGTCTCTCATGCTCCTCAGTACTTTTCGAACACTCCAGGATAACGTCAATGAACACGATCACAAACTGATCCAAGTACCCAATAAACACTTTGTTCTGTTGAAGAAAAATCCCTTGTATGTTTTGAAGTTAACAAAACAGCCTCGTCAGTTAAGTCTGAAGATTCCAAGACTCAGTCGGTTAAGTCTAAAAAGTTCAAGACCTAAGCGTTTCCGTCTGAAGACAGTCAGACCCAAAGTTACGGTATGAAGTTTTCCGTCTGAAGACAGTCAGACCCAGAGTTACGGTTTGAAGACCTCCAGACCCAAATCTAAGTCTGAAGACAATTTGCGATTTTTCCAGGCTGACAGCAGGTTATCTTTACGGTTAAGGAAATTAAGATTTGAATATTATATTTCCTAACTTATCCATGGAATATCTCTGGCTGTGATTGTGAGCTCGGAAGATTTTTTTCTTGGGATTTTATCCGTTGAAGATCAAGCGAATTTTTTGAAGGATCTAATTTTGGAAACTCAAGATCCTGATTGTATGGGTGAGCAGGATTGACAAGCTATTTTCTACTTATATATTCGACAACGTAAAAATCACTTAAATTGATTCAGTCCAATGGGATGATTGGATGAATTCTTGGAAAGTGCCAACGGCTATTGTGGCACGAAGGATATTTAAGGAGGGTCGGAGTTGTTCGATTGTATGAGAGAACCGATAGAAAAATTTCGAAGTTAGAACCTCTGAAATCTCTTGTTCTCAAAATCTCTTGTGCTCAAAATTGTGTATCAAAGAGAGTCGCTTATAGTGCGAAACAGCTAGAAGCTGTCAAAGAAACTTTCTACTGAGGAAGTCTAGTTCGTGAATTGTAAAAGCTCTCATTTGCTACATAGTGATTACAGCCAGTTGGCTGCCAGTGAGGAGAGTGGACGTAGGCTTACAATAAACCGAACCACTATAATCCTTTTGTCATCTTTCTCTTACCCTACTCTATTTACTTCATGAATGCATGAGTTATTTAATCTCAACGTGATTCTCATACCAAAGGAGATTTCGGGCAAAGAATTGAAAAGAATTTTATAAACACCTATTCACCCCCCCTCTAAGTGTATTTACTAGCCTTTATCATGTTCATCAGATCCATACAAATAGTTGGAGTGTCCGTCAAACCGAACAATAACACAGTGAACTCACAATTGTCGTATCAAGTGTGAAATGTTAACTTCTGTATGTCTTCCTTCCTGATCCTCAACTGATGATACGCTGTCCTCAAGTTGGTCTTGGAGAATATCGATGCACAAATGCAACGAACCATCTTTCTTCTTCACGAACAGAAATGGCGCTCCCCAAGGTAATGCACTGGAACGTAAGAATCCCTTACCCAACAATTCCTGCATCTGCACCTTTAGTTCTTTCAGCTTTGACAACGCCATCCGGTAAGGAGCTTTAGAGACTGGCTCTATTCCGGTTGCTAATTTAATCACAAACTCTCTTTTTCCCTTCTAACAGTAGACCTGGCAGTTCTTCAGCACCTCAGAAAACTTCTGTACCATGATTATGTTCTCCATATTCGGTTCCTCAACTGATGTATCCACTACAGTGGCCATACAGATTTGGCAACTTACAACCAGATCCAGGTCATCTTCAGTGACGAATAACAGGGATCGAAGGTCCTTTCTGACTTTCAGTAATTCAAAACTTTCGTAAACTAACTGAACAAACTGAATTATATCACTGCCCCGATTCATAACAGTAGAAAGCTCCTCGAGCCAAACTTTTTATAAATGACTTCCAGGTCATATATAAGCAAACCCTTCAGGCACAACTATAGTCAGAGATTCATCTTCATTTTACTTTATTACAACAACGGAAATTCCACAACCTTCACTCAAAATTCTGCTTCGCTACTCTGATAAAAACGCCTCAAAAACATTCTATTTTTTTTTTTTTTTGCTCGATGCATGGCCAATCCATTCCTACTCCACATCCTAGTGGCGTCCTATTGACAGTAGCGATGCTCGAGTTCTCTTGGACTTACGCGGACAGTTCCTAACCCAATGGCCGTGCTGGCCACATTCAAAGCATGCTTCCGTTGTACTTGGTCACCGAGCTGACTCACACTTCTTTTCTCAAACTTGACACACAATTAGTGAGTCCCCTGCTTACTGTCAGGTGACAGCATGCACTCTTTCTTGTACTAAAGGCTTGTTCTAAAAACCCACGATGCGTTCTATGGCGCACTCCTTTCGATCTGTCCCATCGGCTTTCTAACACCGTTTCTGGCCAAGTAACCCTGTTGGTCACACACAGAACAAGCGCCCGTCTTACCAGGACACGGGGCTAATCCATGTGGGCTTCTGTCAGCACGACACACTCCAATCTGATTCATTGCTGACTTAACCATCCCACATTTTCAGTTGAACGGAAATGGGATGGGATACTTTTTCTCCGATCATTGGCTCCTTCCCAAACTGATTTCCATCTCTACTGAATTTGAACCTCGACTCAGATGCAACGGCTTGTTCCCAGATCACAACTCTAGCTTGGGCCTCAACAGGTGCAACAACAACAACAGTGACAGCACTGGCAGCATTAGTAACTGCGGCAACAACAATGGCTCGGTCCTCAGCTTACTGGCTCAACAAGCTCCCAAAGAACACTAGCGCCAGAACGATCCCATCGAACTTAGGATCTCTCGATGCTGCTACACTAGTACCGGACTACAGCGGTACTCTTACACTCGCGCTGGTCTAAGCCAGTGCTCCACCACGACCACCTCGGGTACCGATCCTGGTCGGTGTACCACCCCGAGTCACAAAGGCTACAACACTCTTACTAGGAGTTCTCAGCTCCCGATCACTCAAGCTATAGGATCTTTACAGAAATCTGTTTCCCGATTCTAATCCCAGATTAGAATTTGAGTGATCCACACCAAACAATTTACCAAACAACTATCAATCACATGCACCGGCATGAATTAAAAGCCATTCCTACTAACTATCCCATAACTCATCGCATCTTATCACTACATTCACAGACCCGCTCTGATACCACTTAAACGGGGATGTCACGCCCCGACTCTCGAGCACGCACACATCCCACTGTGGTCGATAGAAATGCAACTTCCCAGGACACGTCGCCGACCCATTCATTTTATTATGCATGCGGAAGCGAAACAAATCCCTTGACAACATTTATCTTGGAAGAGAAATGTAGGCAATTAATCACAACCAAACAATCTTTCTCATAAACATATAGGTTTATATACAACACTGGATTGTCTACAAAATAGACTGACTCAACAAAAAGGGAACTGTCTTATGACCAACTAGTCAGACACGTTCGCCGATTCTTCGATCTCCACCTCCACAAATGTCCCTGGCTTAGAGTCCTCCACGACCGCCATCTAAGGACCTAAAAATGTTGAGCCCACAACGAGGTGAGACAATGTCTCAGCGAGTTCTACCCTCTAAAACTCGATTAGGAAAAAAATACGCCTCAGGGCGCTCTAGCCACACAAAGAGGATTGAGGACTTACCTCGCATCAGTTCCTTCCTGCACGTTAGTACGATTCAAATATCAATCAACTCATTTACTATAAACCACAGTCCAAAGGACGAAACCTTAAATAGGTGGCCGATTAGAATTGAGTGGCATTACGGCCCCACTCGGCGCGACCTTTATCGGGTGGCAGATTTAGAATTGAGTGGCATTACGGCCCCACTCGGCGCAACCTTTATCGGGTGGCAGACTTAGAATTGAGTGGCATTACGGCCCCACTCAGCGCGACCTTTATCAGGTGGCAGATTTAGAATTGAGTGGCATTACGGCCTCACTTGACGCGACCTTTATTAGGTGGCAGACTTAGAATTGAGTGGTATTACGGCCCCACTCGGCATGACCGATTCCAAATTCAGTGGTATATCACGGCCTCAACAGCACAGCCATACTTCGGCGGTTTTCTAGATCCACTCACAACCTTTCACGATCAAAACCAATCAAACACCGACATTAAACAACCATGAAATAGATTTCCACATAAACATACATTCAATCAATCGATACGAACTGGTCCTACAAACCAATCATGGTGCCGTAAGCCGACACTGTGTATTTTCAAGTTAAATACCAAAACTTCTCCAATTTCACATAATTCCACACTTTTGGAATAATTAACCATAATCATCAATCACTCTTATTTAAACATACAATAAGCACAAACTAACCACACTACCGCGATCGGTGCGAAATTCTAACGACCGCCATCCCTAAGCATAATTTTCGAAAATATTAAATAATTAAATTTAATTCCGAAAATTAAATAATTAAATATTATATTATAATAATATAATTTATTAAAAATAATATTTATAAATTCGAAATAATTAATTAATTAAAAATAATTAATTAGGGCTTAAACTATATTACACTAATTTAATCATACAATTAGCCCTAATTAATCAACCACTAAACTAATCATATAATTAATCTAATTAACAATTAAATAATCTAATTTAACCACCTAAATATACTTAAACTAATCTAAACACCCCTTAAGCATAATTAATTCACTAAGTAAGGATTAGATGGTAAACTCACCGGTTTTGCGATCCGGTGAGTCCATGGCGACCACGATGTCAAGGCGGTCGATAAACCTCGAAGTGGCGACACCAACGGAGGCCTGGAAGGGCTTGAAAATGGGCCACGAAGTCTCCAAAACCTTGCTGTCTTATGCTTTTGTTCTTGGCTGAACTGCAAAGAAGAAACCAGCAGCTGAATGGCGAGGAAACGGGTCGATCGGAGCTCCGGCAAGTGAGTGGTTGGCAAACAATGGCTCCCGAGGGGCTTGGGGGTCTTGTAGGTGGATGGGACGGCCAAATGAAGGGTCAGAATGGGGCGAAACAGCCGGAAAACGTAAAACAGTGCAGGCAAGCAGCAGACCGATGGACCGGCAAGTGGTAACTTCAAAATGGTGTACTGGACGAATGGCGGCTCCGTTTGGGGAGATGTTGGGCTTGTTGGAATGGCCTGGATGTCCTCTTCGCAACGATAGGTGGCTCGTTCTCTGATTCAACCGGGAAGAACACTTTTGACTCCGATCTTTGGCGAAAGGTCGGCTGGAGTAGAAACTGGAACGAGGGAAAATAGAGGAGGAAAACGGCCAACAATGGCCTTCCGGGAATGCGACGATGGAGGGGCTGGTGAGCTCGGTTTCCTCTGGTTGTCTTGAGCTTTTCCTAAGCCTCAACCATGGAAAAAGCCATGAATGAAGGAAGAAGATGGTCTGCTGAAGAGGGGGGCTCCTTGGTAGCTTCCTAGAGCTCAACACTTGTCCAACACACCTCTCTCTTGCCCCCACCACTCTTGGCCCTCACCCTCAGCCTTTTCCTCTCCTTAGCTTCCTCAAGAAGCTTGCCAAAGTGTCCAAAATGTTGTGTGCATGGCATACGAATTTTGGACATCTCTCTTTCCATTCCTCTTCAATCCTAATAAATTCTCTTCACATAAATCCAATTGAAGCCCAAACAAATCAGCCTATGGGTCCTCGTCTTTCTTATGACTTTTCCTCGTCAAATGATCCAATCTGTATCCCAAAGATTCGATCGAAAATGGTCCTCTGACAATCCCGAACAAAAATGGCCTTACTTTGCTTTTCCGCCAAAAATCTCGATTTGCAGAAAAAATCTTCTGAAGATGAGTCGACGTTCCTAAAATGAATTATGACATGACAGAACCTTCAATTTCTGAATTCGGGTTCAATTTCACGGTTAATTTCAATCTAGCGCGACTTTAGCGCGTCCTAATCTACCAGGTAGCTTTTAGGAACTTTTCGTGCAATTGACCCGTGGTTGATTATTTTCAAGCCACAAAGTACATCTTCGACACATTGGCGACTTTCGATTGTCGTGAAAATCTCAAGGTGTCAAATACGGACACAGAGTACCAAAACAACAGAGAAATCAGTCTAGTGTCGATCGACAAGATTTGTGCAATCAGGTGGAATCACCCACACTTAATCACATGCCTTTGTCGAGTTGACCTATCTTCGGTCTCTAATCGATCTGTGCCGCAATGACCCTTGCAAATTAGTACGGTCGAGCAATCGTTTCTTGGTCGAATTCTCAAGTCTATTGCGTCTAGATTCCTTAACGGCTTCACCTGATAGACTAGTTATCTCGTGAGTGGCCAACTCAGAGAAGAGAGCTATAGATGCGAAGATGAAATGCCCGACTTATTCAATTGAAACCAGAATTGAAAAATCGGGATGTCACACTTTTACAGGGAGAGGGTTTGAACTCATTAAAAAAAAAAAAAAAGAAGAAAGAAACATATTTTGTTCCCTCTTCTGCACACTTGAAATCTGATTCCCATTCATCGGCTTGTTCGAACTCACAGTCTCAATAAAATTCAAGGCCAATAAGTTAAGTCTATCTGTTATTAGTCCAATGCAAATGCAACAAAAATAAATAACATAAACTAAATAATGAATTCTTCTAAAACAATATGTTATTTTTATTTAGGGATAAAAAATTAATCTTTAATTTTTAATGCGATAAATGACTAATCGGGTCGCCAAAATTTAGGTATCAACGGGAAATCTGTGAAGTATCGAAACAAAACTCTAGATCATTGTTGAGGTTCTTCTTTGAAATTAATTGATTCACCTAACCAGTGTACAATCCAAATCTAATTCACACTAAAGCTATTATTTGTTAACCACTATTTTCCTTAGGTTAATGAATTTTATATTTCTAAATACATTTGAAAAAAAGTGAGAGACACATTTTTGGACTCCATAAAATAGATAGACAGAACAAATATTTATTTCGAGGAGAGGGAGATCCTGGTGACTTTTGAGTCCAGGCTGAAGAAAATCGCCTCTTTGAGGTTAACAAGAGTATGCAGGCTCTACAGAGTCGCAAATACTCTCTCGTCACGCATTGACGCCGCCTATTTTAAAAGTCCACTTTGTACTCTCCAGGTTCTCTTTTCCGGTTCCAAGTTTGGCCTTTTTTTTCCTGATCATCTCATCTAACCTGCGAATATCCCTGCGTGGCACAGTTTGATTGATATGCAGGAGCTTAGAATTCGATAGAGATGAGGCGTTCCTAACCACCTTCATCGACAATAACAGATCAACGCTTGGAACAACACGCCGCATCTCCACTTTTCGTCCGCATGAAGATGTTGTCTTGCTTCAGGAAATGTCTGTTTCCGCAAGATGGAGGATTCCGACGGCAAACAAAAGGGTAAGAACGTGGAGAAGCCGATAGTCGTTCGAGGCCACGAGCACCCTCTTCTCTATCATGAGCAGAAGGGAAGGGGCAGCACGTACGAGTGCAGAGGGTGCCAACAACCCGGGTTTGGGCCCTATTACTTGTGCATCAACGAGGACAGCTGCAAGGTCCATTATCACTAGCGCTGCAGTGACCTTTTAAGGCCTGATATCTCCTCAGCCGCTTCTGTCGGCAACCGCCCTCCCTACCCAAATGGGCATCTCGTTCTCAAGGAGAAGGCACCAAGGAAAGCGCGGTGCTGCATCGCGTGCGGCAACAAAGTCCTGGGGCTCAGGTACAAAGTGCGGCACGGCTCCTATAATCCTTTCTGGATCATCTACCGACACCTAAATAACCGCCCTTTCCACCCATTCTGCGCCTCACTCCTTGAACAGATCCGAGAGACTGGCCAACAGGAGATCGTGCTGGAGCTCAAGAAAACGATCGTAGGTGAGTGCCTTATATGCAAGGGCAATGCCAAGGGATGGGCTTACAATAGTACCTGCGGGGTCTACAGTTACCACGTCGGGTGTGTGAAGAAGAAGATCATACAGAGTTGGTAGCAGGAGTAAGCTCCAGAAAATGGAGGGAAGGAGAGAAAACTGACCATCTACTTGAAAAAAGCGATGCTACTGACTCTAGAAATAGCCAAGTGGGCTTTCCAGCAAATCATCCATTACCTCTTCGGGTTCCCGGCAGCTGAGGTGGTAGACATCATTATGAAGCTTTTCGATTTTGCCTATGAGTAAGTTTAAAGGGATGTAGAACTTCTATCTGGCACTGTGCTTTAGTTCACGTCTCAGTAAATCTCGACCATCAATAAAATCGTAGCTTTCATGAAACAACAGTTGAGGTTCAACGCACTGAGAAAAGTACTCCGCAAGAAAATATAGAGCGAATGATCAATTGCGGTGAGTTTAGCTTAATGTCCCTGTTAGAAGATATGATTGTTAAAATCCTGTATAATCTCTAATAGACAGGGAATCGAGTTTATTTTAGACTTTAAAGATAGAGGAGATAGAAGAATATAGTTTTTCCTTTATTAATTCTTGACTCTGTAATTAAATACATACTGTACAAAACAATACATCAATGAAATATACAAAAGTTTTCTCCCTCTCGATATCATTTTGGTCTTCTGACATGGTATCAAAGCATATGTCGATCCTGGCATAGCTTTCAATCCTTCGAATTGTCTGCTTCTCTTCGTCTGTTGCTTGTTGTTGCCACTGCAAAAACAAAAACAGCACTCAGTAGAAATTCCCTTTTCTCTACCTTTATTACCAACCTGTGATTCTGGAGAAAACTTCTACAAACCAATTGCCTTGAAAAGCTGTCATCTGCAACACAGTTATCAAAAGGAATCAGTTCTTTTTTCTTCACAATGAGTACATCCGAAAGCCTTACCATCGGAACACAGAATCAACCAGCAAGAGATGCGACGCCTCAAAGCACACTCATTCAGGATTTAACTGTGGTATTGACCATGGTGGAACAATTCAGCCAAAGTCAGATCCAGCCTCCACACATGCCTTGGCAGAACTTTTCGACTCAGTTCAACTTGGGGCAACCCTTCTTGGGTCATCCATACCAGTGGATGCCATATCCATGGATCCATGGGATAAATCCAAATACATCACAGCCAGGCTACCAAGGCAGTGTGAGGACCGAAGGAGGCACGCCAGCCAATAGTGGGGCAAGCTCTGCCTTCGGACCTGAGCAGACGGGCGGAATAGGCGAATCGGGCGGGACGAATCCCTACCCAAATTTTTTCAATGTGAAAAGCGGGTCGAATGTAGGGGCGAATACCTACCCGACTTTTTCACCTGGTTTTTTTCCTTACCAGGTCCTTGTTGCCGGAGGGTGGCCGGAGCTCGGAGATCCTCTCTACACGTCAAATGCCGACGGACTAGAACTCAAGCTGATTAGTCAACAATTAACAGGCGCAAATAATTACTCAACCTGGTCGCGGGAGCTCCGGCGTGCCCTGGTAACAAAAGACAAGGAAGGGTTTCTCGACGGAACCATTCCAATCCCAATCGAGGAACGAATGGCCCGTTTTTGGAGAAAATGCAACCAGCTCGTCAGAACCTGGATCGGAAATTGTATCACATCCGAAGTCGCAGCAGGACTTCCCCCAACCGAAGATGCGAAAGAGATGTGGGATAATATCAAAGAAAGATATGGGAAATTGGATCAAGTGAAGATTTTTTCGGTGACACAGCAAATATCCGAACTGAAACAGGGAAATATGAGCATCGCGACGGTTTACAATAAACTGTCAGCGCTGTGGAATGAATTGGAATCGGCCGAAGGAACATTCGACTGGCCCGAACCCATTCTACAGCAATACAGGCACATGCGCGAGAGAGAAAAGGCGATTAGGTTTCTCCTAATCTTGAACGAGACGTACCTCTCATTTCGATCTCAGATCCTGACGATGGAACCCATGCCAAACCTTGGCCGGATCTACCAGCTCGCGGTTCAGGAAGAAAGCCAACAGAGGACAGCGATTTACGGCAAAGGAAGCGAGGCGATGGCCCTTGCCGCAAGAGGCCAGAGGAACCCTAGAACCGGAGGAGAAAGAAAAGGGGCGGCCTTAGGGTTTCGAAACCCTAATCACAGCGGCTTTTATATGGAGCACTTCGACGCTCCAGATCTTGGGGATCAATCGGACGGCCAATTTTTGGCCAGCGGCTCCAATGGGCCATTCTCGGAGGGCCCACGAGGAACGGGCGCTGGTCCTGACGGGCCGCGAGGGGGAGCTGGGCCACGGGTTTTTCAGCCTGGGCCGCGTAGTTCTAGATCCACCGAACCCGAAATTTTTGGGCCCACCTCACCTCAAATTTTCCAGCCCACAGCAAATATGCTTCAATTGCCAAAAATACCCAAAGAGGAAAAGGTAAATTATACTGCAAATTTTGTAGACGTCCACACCATACAATTGAGAATTGTTGGAAATTACATGGAAAACCTGGAGAAAAAGAGAAAGGGAAGTCTTCACAAGTTTTTCAGGTGTTGGGACAACAGATAGAGAAGTCAATTTCTCATGAGCAGTATCAGGAATTGTTGGAGGCGCTGAAAAGGCTGGATGCATCTGATAAGGCTGGAAGTTTCACAGGTACATCTCATTGCTTGATGAATTCAATTACCAGGAATGCATGGATTATAGACTCAGGTGCCAGTGATCATATAGCCTGTGATAAGGGACTTTTTTCAAGGATAAAAAATTTGTCCTTTCCTATATCAGTGCAACTTCCAAATGGAAATTCCACACAGGTTGCCATGAGCGGCACTGTGAATCTTAGTTCCCTAATCACACTTCAAAATGTGCTGTATGTGCTCGATTTCAAGTTTAACCTCATATCAGTGAATCGAGTATCTGAGGAAAATTCTTGTCGAATTCTATTCACTCCAGATAATTGTTTCTTTCAGGCCCTTTCGACTGGCACACTGATGGGCTTGGGTAAAGTTTATCAAGGACTCTATTTCTGGATGTCTTTTCCTAGCACTTTCAAATTATCGTCTGTTAAATTCAATAAATCATTGTGTAACTATGTTAACAATGAGAACAACTCACTTTACCATCAAAGATTGGGACATAGTGCCTCATTTCCTTGCCCTCACTGTCCCATCTGTCCTTTGGCAAAACAAACACGTCTCTTTTCCAAATAGTGATTCCCGAGCAGATAGTATTTTTGCACTAATCCATGCAGATGTTTGGGGTCCCTATCACACAGAACATCATGATGGGTCACGATTTTTCCTCACGATCGTTTACGATTTCTCCCGTGCAACATGGATATTTCTCATGTAGTCCAAAAATCAGGTTCTTTCTCACCTAAGAGCATTCCTCAGCTTATCCAAAACTCAATTTGGAAAGGCAGTCCGTCGTATTAGAACTGATAATGGACACGAATTCTTCAATAGTGAATGTGATTCATTATTATCAATAAATGAGATCCTGCACGAGAGTTCTTGCACATATACACCACAACAAAATGGTGTTGTTGAAAGGAAGAATCGTCACCTTTTGGAAGTAGCACGTGTCCTCAAGTTTCAAGGGTCTATCCCTGAAAATTTCTAGGGAGACTGTGTTGTTACTGCAGCCTACTTGATTAATCGCATGCCGTCGCGAATACTAAAGGGAAAGACGCCATTTGAAATATTATATGGAAAAAAACCGAGCCTCAGCCATCTCAGGGTTTTTGGATATCTATGTTACGCCACTACAGTCGGACATAGGGATAAAATGGCACCACGTGCTAGTGAATGCATATTCATGGGATATGCCACACTACAGAAGGGGTATCGGATTTATGAACCATCCACATGAAAATTCTTTATAAGCAGAGATGTTATCTTCCATGAGAATATTTTTCCTTTCCAATCTCTCACTTCTTCACCCGAAGATGACAGGACAAGGAACTCAGCCTTCTTACTAGAAGAGGACATTATTACGGGGAAGACACTCATTGCTACCCCCTTACCAAGACCAACTGGTGAGTCGTCTGCATTACCTAACGAGACATCTCCAACCCAGTTCACTGAAGAGCTGCATACAGAAGAATCCGCACAGCCAATTGAACTTCTGCAGCCAGCCCCTACTGAAGATGAATCTTCAGTACCACAAGAACCGCTACACCGTTCTAAAAGAGCAACCCGCCCACCAGCTTGGACAAAGAAGTACATATGTGGTTCTTCCAAGACCTCAGGTACTCGCTATCCCATATCCTCATACATATCATTTGATAGGTTATCACCAGACCACTTATGCTGCATAAGCCGCATTTCTGAGGAAAGAGAGCCATCAAGCTATAATGAGGCTAAGAATGATCATCGATGGCAAAAAGCCATGGAAGCTGAGTTACATGCTCTGACTGAAAACCACACTTGGGATATTGTAGCATTACCTACTCATCGTAAACCCATTGGCTGTAAGTGGGTCTACAAGATCAAATATAGGGTAGATGGTTCTGTGGAGAGATACAAGGCTAGGCTAGTGGCCAAAGGGTTCACACAGCGAGAAGGTTTTGACTACCATGAGACCTTCTCGCCCGTTGCCAAAGATGTCACTGTTCGATCATTTCTGTTTGTTGCTGCTTTTCGTGATTGGCCACTACACCAGATGGATGTGCACAACGCTTTTCTACATGGGGATCTGGACGAAGAAATATACATGGACCTTCCACCTGGATTACGGAGACAGGAGGAGTCTAAGGTATGTCGTCTCCGCAAATCCCTTTACGGATTGAAGCAGGCATCCATACAATGGTACGCCAAGTTCACCAGTGCACTTATGGCTGCGGGATTCAAACAATCTAAATATGACTATGCCTTATTCACCTGGACAAAACGTATGTCATCCATTTACCTGATGATTTATGTTGATGATATACTTATCATGGGAAATGATAATTCTGCTGTGAAGAAACTTAAAGAGTATCTGCATTCCACCTTTCATATCAAAGATTTAGGGCCACCTAAATATTTTCTTGGAATTGAGATAGCTCGTTCAGATCAGGGAATCTCCCTCAGTCAGAGAAAATTCATAATGGAGATCATATCAGAGGCAGGGTTATCAGGTTGCAGACCAACCATTATTCCTATTGAGTAGAATGCCAAGCTCACTTCTGTTGAATATGATTCTGGGGTATCCTCTCCTTCTTCTGATGATCCACTATTAAGAGACCCATCGGGATATCAGAGACTAGTAGGAAAACTCATATATCTCACCATGACCAGGCTGGATATTTGCTATGCAGTGCAGACCCTGAGCCAATTTATGCATAGCCCAAAGCAATCCCACATGAATGCAGCCTTGAAAGTTGTGAGGTACTTGAAGACATGTCCAGGATTGGGGAAACTCCTCTCACGAAAGTGCAACATGAAGATGACAGCCTTCTGTGATTCAGATTATGCCACATGCCCTATGAGCAGGAGATCCATTACCAGATTCTGCATCAAATTTGGTGAATCACTACTCTCATGGAAGACAAAGAAGCAATCCATTGTGTCCTTATCTTCAGCCGAAGCCGAATATAGATCCATGGCCAAGATTGTCTGTGAAATAGTTTGGCTAAGGGGTCTACTTCAAGACCTTGGGGCATGAGTCGAAGGACCAACCACACTTTTTTGTGACAACGATTCGGCGCTAAAGCTTGCGGCAAATCCTGTTTTGCACGAAAGGACAAAACACATAGAAGTTGATTACCACTTTACTCGAGAAAAAAATCCAAGAAGGTGTAATCGAAACAAAGGGGATCAGGACTTCAGAACAACCAGCAAATATGTTCACTAAGCCTCTTTGCCAAAGACAACATGCATATCTCCTAAGCAAGCTTGGTGTCTTGGACATCTACAAGCCACCAGCTTGAGGGGGAGTATTGGAAGATATGATTGTCGAAATCCTGTATAATCTCTAATAGATAGGGAATCGAGTTTATTTTAGACTTTAAAGATAGAGGAGATAGAAGAATATATTTTTTTCCTTTATTAATTCTTGACTCTGTAATTAAATACATATTGTACAGAACAATACATCAATGAAATATACAAAAGTTTTCTCCCTCTCGATATCTTTTTGGTCTTCTGACAGTCCCCGCCAGTTTCGAGGCTTTTGCGGTGAGTTTAGCTTAATGTCCTCGCCAGTTTCGAGGCAAGTTGAAATAGGTTGACGCTGATGTAAACATAAGGAATGAAATCGATTCGCAGACAAAACAGGGCGATGATTCATTTCGTTCGCCTTATAGTTCCGACTGAGTGCCTCTCGGGGAGGCAAATTAAGGGGACACAGTCAAGTTTTTTTGCCGTAATTTTGCAGAAGTTATCTGACTTACGTGAAATTACCATGATGTACATTCACGTTTGTAGGTAGTAATTTAACTTTATGGGTCGTGATTTGCTTATAATGGTCGTAAATTGGTTGCTTTTATAACTATTTTCTATATATCTTTAAAGGCGATAATTTGACCATTAGAGTCCCGTAACATGAAAATGCTAACACCTAGTAGCTTACCAGTAGCACAGCGCATTACCTCAGATTTTCATATGTAATGGTACTTATATTTTTAAGTAGTCCTTAATAACTTTAGATTTATTCTAAATCCTACAAATGGTAAGACAATTATCATTCTTCACATGTAGTATTTTATCTCAAAGTCTCGTAAGTTTGAATATCACTGCTTTGTCCAACCCCGTGATGGAGCTCATCGACAATGTTTTCAACTTTGCCCGTGATCATTTTTCTGGTTTTACCGTTAAGTGAACGGAGCGATTTTTCTTTAGCAACCCGTGATTATTTAATAAAAACAGTACAGGAAATCAGTTTACTGAGCAATTTGACCGTCTGCAAGGGTGGACCACATTCTAACACCCAAAAAAAAGAAAAAATCGGTCACGTCATTTAGCATTCCTCATTTTGATTTTGAATCACTGCATGACTATAGATGGGTGAAAATCCCAACGGCGTCCAAGTTCATGAGGAAGTCACTCATTTTTTGGTGGTCGGATAGAAAACTGAAGATGGCAATTTTCTGTAAGTACAAACGGTCGTAATCCTTATTTATCAACTTAGATTTTCTAATTCATTTCTCCTTTATTGATCGTTAGGAAGTTAGCGTTGCCCTGGAGCCGATATTGACATAGATATATCAACCTATCAGATGTATTAAAATTTAGGGTTCACGTTAGATTTACTAAGATTGATTCCCGATTAATACTAAAAACGAATAATTGAGTTTTCCATTTGGAAAGGAAAATCGAACTTTCTTGGGGATGGCAAATGAGGAGGAAATTGGTAAGAGTTGCAGCGAGTGGGAAGGCAAAGAGGAGGCTACCGGCTAGAGTCTGCATAACTGCATTTCATGCATTGACAACTACATCCCACAGAAACAGTCGTGGATAAGGGCATGAAATTTTTTTGGAAACTCACCTGTAGGTATAAACATCCTCGAACCAGACTTCCACTTCTCGGTGGCAAGATCCACTTCCAAGTAGCCAGGCAGGCGTTCGTCGTTGGAACCACCACGTGATGCAGCAAGGGGAGACATGACCAGCCAGCCTCGACACGAGGTTTTGAACCCTTGAAGCCATCGAAGACAACGCCATGCCCATTGATGATGTCTTCGTCTCTGGCTCAATTTTGGATCCAGCTATACCCTCCTTGCCCGTGTCTATTTGTTCTTTGCTAATATGTTGAGACATGAAAAGTCGTTCCTATGGTCTGACTTTTCAAGTCAATGGGGAATCAACAATAGAGGGGGCCACGAGCCCATGAAGGGAAGAAGGCGAAGCACTCAGAATTATTGACGGCAATATTGCCAAAGTTGGGAAATTGGAGCCGGTGGTTTTGGTTCGGCATTTGCATAAGACTTTGAGCTTTTAAGAGCTTTTGTGTCAAAGTTGAGGTGTTTGGTGTGGCATCCAAGAAATTCGACAACCCTCGAGAATGCGATGACTGTGGCCGATCGATGAAAGCATTGATAGACTTTAGTCAGTGGATTAATAAGTTACAACTGAGCCAAAGGCCGAGCATTCGATGAACTATAGTTTTGTATGCTCACTTATGACCACGATGTGTACTAGAGAATGAATTGACAAATCGTGAGACCATGAGGACTAATGAGCTACAATTTAACTATCCTTGATTGACATTGTAGTCATGTGATATGGCCGAAGATTGTAAGGCATTTATTTGAAGGAAAAGACTTAAGCTTATAGGTTACTTAATCTTATAAATAACTTAACCAAGATTTAATTAATTTGAAGGATTAAATTTAGGAATCTTGGGCTTGAGGACTTGGGCCGAGTGTGGGCTTTAGGGAATAGAATTGGACCGGCCAGCAACAGGCCCATGGAGAGCCGGCCGAGCTTCCCACGCACGCCAAGGGGGAAGCCAAGCTGTCCAAGGTGATTGTCCAAATGTAAACCGGTTTTGCCAAGTGTCAACATGCATGGAGAGTCATCATTACTTCTAATGATGATTAGTGAGACATATAAAAGAGAGTGACCGGTTTATTTGAGGGGTCTTCGACGGGTTGAGTGAGAGAGAGAGAGAGAAAGGCAAAAAGGAAAATAAGAAGAAGGAGGAAGAGGAGAGGAAGCCGAGCTGCCCGAGAGCTGTGCCGTGTTCTTGCCGCTGTTTTCTTCGCACGTTTAGCTCAATTTTAAGGCAAGATTGGTCTCTCAACTACTCATGCATGCTGTGGTCTTGCTGTGGTGTTGTTTACTGGTCGAAATTGTGGGTTTGATGGGTAGAAATTGAGGTTTTGAGACTGATTTTTGCTGTGGGTGTAATCTGTCCGAGTGAACTTGCATGCGCCAGGACTTTGTGAGGTTCTGTAGGTGATCTTAGGGTTAGAATCTGACTTCGGTTTCTCCATGGAAGTTGTAGAGCATGTTTTGAAGTATAACATACTCAAATTTGAAGCAAAATGAACGAGATTTAAGGGGTGAAATCGATTTTCTAAGGAACCGGGTGAAAATCGGCTTGCATGTCGACCTTTGATAATTGTTGGTTGTTGAACGTGACTTTCTATTGGATATTTCTCTTCAACTTCTTCATATGCAATGTTGAGAACATCCTGATGAACAACATACTAAAAATTTAGACCAATCTAACCGGTATAGCCTAGTGAATGGTGTATTTTCTCAAGAACATGGATTCTGGACTGTTTCTGTGGAACATCAGTAGATCGTGTGGGTCATAATGTGACTTTTCTTGGAAATCTTGCTTCGACCTCTAAAGGAAAGTTGAAGAAAACATGTTAAACTAGAACATATCCAAAAATCAGAAGAAAAGAAGGAGGTTAAGTTGCTCAATTGATGAAATTTCGTGGATGATTGATTCTGGACGGTTCGGGGGTAGGAACAGAAGCTTGTGATTTTTTTGTAACAAATTATGTAGGATGAATTTGGTGTTAATGTCTTCATGAGAAATGTACTTTAGACTCTTGGCTATAACATGGTGAAATTTTATAATTTTTGAATGATTTTTGAGTATTTAATTTAATGAAATTCCAAAACTGTGTAAACTGGGAAGTTCGAAACTCTAAATTGTATTGCCGAGCTTATATCTTTTTCTGTGAAGATTGTTTGAACATGGTTTCTTAATGAAAGTTGTACTTTTATGTCTTAATATTGATGTGGTAAAGTTTCATGATTTTTAGTGGACAATTGGATATTTAATTTAGGATTTTTCTACAACTGTGTAAGCTGTAACGTTCGAAAACCACTGTGTTGCAATGGCTGAGCTATATCTTTTTATGTGTTGACATTTAGATCATATATTCTTCATGAAAAATGTTCCATTTTGTCTTGAATGTCATGTGTGTGAGTTTCACAATTTTTGAGAGTCATTTGGTATTTAATTGAAATGTTTTTCTGAAATTATACATGCTGAATTTTAGGCCCTTATAAGGAAAGGATGAGAATTGATTAAATGGAGTTGTTTCATGTGAATTTCATGCCATGTGAGTAAAAATGTTTGGCATTGCGCATAGTTATGAGAGGTGAGCATCATGTTGTATGCCATGAACCATGCATGTGAGAAGGCCATCGGATGGTGTGAGCCGATGATGCCCCAAGAGTGTCGGATGCCCGGCCAGGGAGTGAAAATGCCGGATGCCCAGTAGCCCTGTGAGCGTAAATCTGGATGGCCTCAGAGTTGAGATGCCCGAAGCGTAGGGGATGCCGGAAGCACGGATGGTGTGTGCCGTGAATTCCTCGTGATGCCGCTTGGGGTGCGAGATGCCCCGCCGGGAGTGTAAATGCCGGAAGCACGGATGGTGTGTGCCGTGAATTCCTCGTGATGCCGCTTGGGGTGCGAGATGCCCGGAATGTGGGGGGCCGGAAGCCCGGATGGTGTGTGCCGGGAATGCATTAAAAGCTCACTAATATTGTGAAAACTGAAAATGAGATGTGTATCTGGTGAAATGTATGCATGGACATTGAATGGTATATATGTGCACATGATGAAATGTATGCATGGGCATTGGATGATATATGTATGTGCATATGATGATATGTATGCCTGAGTACTGATGATTTGTGTGCATGGTACAAGCATGAGCACTAGATAGTAAGTGCATGAATGATTGAGTGTCTATGGCTTAATGGTTGGCATATGCATGACTTTACCTGTTGATGCTGTATGATGTTATGTTATATTTGTTGCTGTTATGTGATGATGTGACATGTTTGACTGTCTTGTGTGATGTATGAGTGGCCATAGAGATCATGTATTTGCTGAGTTGTTATACTCACCCCTTTTTGGGGAATAACTTTCAGCTTAGCCATGCCGCTCTAGCCAGTCTCTCCAGGCACTTTCTATGGCATCCCTTCGACGTAGAGGTGGGGGTGACCCAGATCAATAGTCCAATCGTTCCTGGACTAATATTCTTCCGAGTGAGGGTGATAGTTCGCTTTGAGGTGGGTCTTGAGAATGGCCCCGTATTCCAGGAGTTCATTTCCGTCTTCATGCAGCGAGACGGGGTCATGCGAGGCATGCTACCACCACCGTCGTCCGACGGACCAAGGAGGAGGTAGGGCCTGAGGGGGAGCTGGGAGCAGAGAGCTGAGATTTTTTGGACAAACCGAGACCGAGAGATGGATGAGCCAGTTTTTGAGGGTTTTTTGAGGGGTAGATGAGTTTACTCTTTCTTTTGAGTATAAGCCATGTTAGTATGAGCTGGCTTTCTGTTGATATGTACCTACCCTGAAAGAATCCATCTTGTAGTCATATAAATAAAAGAGGTCCGGTTTCACTATCCTATAATGTTTAGTAGTGTGCATTGCCCTTTTTGGTTATGTGAAGGGAGATTTGGTGAGATGTGATTTCGCTTCCGCAAGTCAAATGCGCTGGGACCGTTCGTTTAAAAAAAAAAAAAAAAAAAAAGAGCCTAAGAATTTACAGCTCAAACTGAAATGCAGACTAAGAAGGATAGCTGTGACGACCTCAAGGGGGTTATAGGGGTGTTACAGCTGGCATTGAGATTTTGAGTTAAAACTAGCATTTTCAAAGTTCTTTAACCCAATGCACCCACCCAGTATTGGCTTTGAGTATTTTCCAGATACTACTTTAGGGGTTAATGATCTTTTTTTTCTTCCAACTTTGCCTTTATTAAATAATCTATATTCCAGTTTTCTTCACCAGCTTTCTTATGTAGATATGACCAACCTCGCACGACATCAATGGCGAGGTCACATCTAATGCAGGCAAGCTAGATATGATGCTAGCAAGACTCGACCTCACTAGATCTAGTAAGTTCGAGGCTCACCCTTACCCAACGATGGCGAGGCTAGCCTCACCCTCTCATTAGCGAGTCTCGCACTTGCCCAGTCGAGGCCCTTTCCTCTAGCTATTCGCCGAGGTTCAAAGACTAGCTAGAGGAAGAAGGAGAGGGGGAAAAAAAGAGAGAGAGAAAGGAAAAAAAAAGGAGAATTTTAAATATAAATAAGACTAAAAAAGATTTAAAAATAATTAAAATTTGTTCACATCCATTCCGATCGTGCCACGTAAAATGATTGGCGTTTATGTAAACAATTTCTAGTTATAATTGGCCAAATGACCCGAATTGACACAAATACAAAAAATATTATTTAATTGATAAAAAAAGATTTAGGACTAAATTGATATAATTATAATTGTTTAAGACTTAATAATTTTTCCGTTAATGATGTGTTCATATGCGGCTCAAATTTGGATTCAGCGACCCTCCTTCTTACCTATGTCTATTTGTCCTTTGCCAACATGTTGAGACGCGAAAGGTCATCCCTGTGGTTGACTTTTCAAGTCAATGGGGAATCAACACTTGAGATATGGCCGCCTCCCCGTGAAGGACTGCAATCATTGACCTGAATATTGGGGAATTGTTATCATTATTTTATTAGCCGCGTCGTAATATAAACTTTTTATCATTATTCGTTCTAGTTAATTAAATGCATTCTCCTACAAACTATGGACAAGTTCGAGCAAGAATTAGAATCGGTCGCAGACAACCGAGTCGTTGTGAAGATAGTACGAGCGACTTTGAACGTTTCAAAGAGAATCTTTCCTTGAGTTAGACTGAGACACCATGATGGCCCCTCTTCCCACCATGTTTGATGGGTAACATGGACACGACAAAGGCGCAAATTGAGTGGTCCAGCATAATTCAATCTCGACATAAGGAAATTCTATAGTCACGTATGGGAAAATATGGGATCCATCCCACTCAATCCGAGCCGTTAGATTAAGAGAGAATACATTCCAATCCTCGAAAGATTTTAGATAGATAATAACACACGCACATGTAAGAGAGATCACCGGCTGCAATAGAAAATTGTTGATGTCACTATTGATTTCTAGAAATTACGAACTACTCACAGCGGGCCATCAAATTTACTAACTGTATAAGAAATATTATGATCTTTCAGATAAGTTACTACTATAGAGAAAATATTTCTTGGAAGTTATGCACTTTGGGAAATTTGGCCTTACGATGCTTTAAGATAAAATTACCGCATTCGAATAATGATTACTAATATGTCATTCCCAATGGCTCATACGAGAATTACCGCATTTGAATAATGATTATTAATATGTCATTCCCAGGGGCTCACACGATAATTACACTTACTATTCAGTTTAGGTACCATCACTTACAAAAATGTGTGGTACTTTACTACGTTATTGGTTAATTATTAAGGGCTACCATTTTCAGGTTAAAGGTAAATCGCTAATTATAGGTTAGAAATCGCAACTATAGACGAACTAATGGAGTTAAATGACCACATATAAAATATGACCAACCTTGCGATGATTTCAGGTAAATTACAACAAAATTTCGGGAACACAAAGGTCTTATATAGGACTTGTCCCGCTCTTTTATCTACTGGATTTACCCACGCTCTAAATAGATTGCATGTCATTAGGGGATTCGTGGGTTTTTAGTTCTGTATTGTTTTCTCATTATATGTACATGAAATATTGTCTCAACTTAGTACTTGTAGTGTGTATAATCTTTATTAGGTTAGAGTTTAATCTAAAAACATATACTTCAAAATCAGTTGATGAAAATGCTTTTCCTCAAAATATAGTATTTAGATCAAAACCACTAGGATCGTTGGAGGACCAATTTTCATTAAAGGCCCGCTTCATATTTACAAATGTTCTACCCTTATTTGTGAATCGATCAATGATCATGCTTTTCTCTTAAACCTCCAAGAATGTCAAATTGAGTGCCACAATTATCTAAAACTAATTTTTGCGTCGCAAAAAATTTAAAACTGATATACTCATTCCACATTTACCTCAAACTAAATTTTGCATATCAAAAAAATCCCAAAGCCGATATATTTGTGCCACATTAACCTCAAACTTATCTTTACATTTGGGATTTTCTATGACATGAATATTAGTTTGGGGTAAAAAAGGCATGGCCATACCCGCTTGGGATTTTTTGTGACGCAAAAAAATTTAGGGCAATGTTATTAATGTGTATCTTATGTGTATCATAGGGTATTTTTGTAATTATATTTCTATCAGTACCATTTCTGTAATTAACTACTCCTACAAATACATATCATTCAACCCTAATTAGGGTTGAGCCATAATAAAAACTTTGTTGTTATTTTCTCTCTGACTCTATGCATCAACAAATGGGGTGTGGGTGTACCGCTTTGGGGTTTTTTGTGAAATGCGGAAATTAGTTGAGGATAGATGTGGCACGAGTGTGCGTTAGAGAGTTTTCGTGGTATTAATCCTTTCTTTTATAAATAAAAGACCTTGGTTCTTTTCTTTTTGAAGAGTTACTGCTTTTGTGGTTTGCATGGTTTGCATAATAACTGACTAGGCATGCATGAAATGGCTACTTGATAAAACTAGTGTAGGGAGTAGCAAATATAACACTAGAAAATTAAAAATGTGAGACAAACACATTTTGGACTTAACAAAACAGATAGATGGCAAAAATATCTGTTTCTAGAAGGGAGAGATGCTGATGACTTTCGAGTACAAGCAGAAGAAAATCACCTCTTGTTTAAAAGTCCACTTTGTAATTTCCTGGTTGTTGGTCCGGAGCCAAGTATTAATGCGCCAGAAGAACGACTTTGATAGAGTCTACCTGCACAAGTAGGGCCCATGAATTGGTGTAGCGACGGACCCACCCTCCAGGAAATTCCCCTGGAAAGAGCGACCGCGGTGATCGGGGCATATTTGTAGCGGAACGTTTTGTCGCGAGGATATTGCAGGATCGAGAAGGAGGGAACGAGAGGAGAAGAAAGCTATCCGGCGTAATCTGAGTCTACCTGCAGAAAACTTCCCGTCCAGGTTTGGCCTTTTTAACCAATCATCGAATCCCTATCAGAATTCCATTGAGTGAATCACGTTCTATTCTATCCATAATTCTAGTAAAGGAAACAGTACATGCACCTAAAGAACCACGAATTCCCACCACATGCTCTCTCTCTCTCTCTCTCTCTCTCTCTCTCTCTCCCCCGATCGCTGCAATTGCAATCCGCCGTGCGACACTAGCTCCCCCGCCGGGCCCTCGATTCCCTCTGGCGACCTCGGCGTCTCCCTCCAGATCAACGGCGCCCGCGTCCCAGAGCTGAGGCCGATCATCCGCGGCGCTCCAGCGCAACTGCGTCCAACAGGACGCGCTTGAGGTGACGTACCTGAGCAACGACAGCGTCAGCATCACGGGTGGCGTTAGGGTTTGAGGTGCTGGAGAACGAGGACGTGGCCCTCTGCAGGTCGCTGGAGAGGGTGGAGGACAATTGGAGCGACGCGGGCCCGGGGCTGGTGTGCATTAAGTTGGTTGAATTCCGATCAGAATTCTATTCTATCCCTAATTCTAGTAAAGGAAACCGTACATGTCCCTAAAATGATAAGTTGGAAAGTGTGAAATCCAAGCACGTTTATCACCATATCCCCGGTTTGCTTAAATTAGTTTGGCCGATTATAAATATAGAACGCATTTTGCACCTTCTAAATAGCATTTCTATTGACTCACAGAGAGAGAGGTTCATGTTTCTATCACGTTCGACTTTTTTTGCTTGCATAGACTTGACGAAGGAAACGATTAAGTGGTTGAGCATGACTTCATCAAGTACATGGCAGAATTTATTTGCACTTTTTGCCAATGTGACAAATTATCTCTATTGTACGTTGGTTAATTTTGTGGATTGTATATATGTACTCCTTTTGATACCGTGTCTTGAAAATTAAAATGGAGCCAGCGGGCTATATCTAAAGGGAAGCTGTCCCGCCACGAATATGGTATAAATTATCTTAGGTCGTCATTGTTATCCCCTATAAGATATTTGATAGAGAATTACAATAACATTTTAAAGTGCGGAGGGAATAATTGAGGGACGTAATGATGCCTCCTATTTGAGTCCGCTATGTACTTCATAAGAATGATTATGATAGAATCTATTTGCACGAGGAGGGAATATGCATGTTTATTAATTAGTGTTGATGAACATGAGTAGCCACGGACACAACCTCCAGGAAATTTCCAAAAATTGCACGAATATTGCCGTGATATATAGATATATATATATAGAGAGAGCATATCCTTCAACCCCCGTCTTTGCCCTTTTTAGTTTGAGTTCAACTTCAGTTATGTTTTTGGACCAGCAATCAGTCTTGTTGTGTATGTTATCTGCATCTGGGTTTCATCCCCATAATGATTTGATTTCTTGTACATATGAGGATATTGCAGGATTCATAAGGAGGAAAGGTGAAAAAAACTATCCGGAACACTCTGGAGTCTACCCGCAACAAACTTCCCTGCTAGGTTTGGCCCTTTTTTCTTATCATCTCATCTAACCTACAATTATCTCCACGTTGCACCGTACATAATTTGACTGGATTCGTTTCTGAGTTCGAGTAAGCCCTAGCCCGTCGTTTCCCTCCCTCTCCTCTCCTCTCTGTAGGACGCAAATTGCGCAACCCCAAGATCTCCATAACTAGAACAATAACACACACCCAAGAGTAGAAGATTAACACACCTGTTTTAGGATCTCGTTCTTGAAAGCGGAAGCAGAAAAGGGATTGCCCACACTCAAGGAGTTTATCCATGCATCAAATCATTCTCCTCTATTGCCCTCTGAGTCACTGGCTCAATGAGGCGGCCCCTCACGATTAGCGTTAGAATAACGTCCCTTAAGTGAGGATATGTGAGATTAGGATTAGAGGAGAGACTCGAGCACTATTTATAGAGTTTTCAGCCCCTCCCTCCTCATTACGGGCTAGCTCAACTCGGCCCACACTAGCCAAATTTCCATATTAGACTAATTAAGAAACCTTCTATCTCACCTTAGACCAAATTCCATAAAACGGTAAACGTTAAACGGTAAATAACAACGTCAATTAATTTAGTCCACATATTAGGAAAATCCTTACACTCTCCTCTTCTCTCCTCTCCCCCATCAACTATCTCCTCCACGAGCACAAAACTGGAGCCAACCATCATTCCGTTTGACAGACCCGACAATGGGAAGACGCGGTGAACGATGGATTACGTTTTTAGGGTTCCAAGGGAATTTTTTAGGGATTTGGCTCTATTCCGGCTTCATAGGCCCATCGACTATCTCTAATATTCACACTGCTGGCGCTGGATGAATGCCAAGTGTAGCCATCATTTGCTTTTTTTCGAAAATTGCCACAAAAAGCTCTAATTTGATGTCATCTACGTACTCATCGTCTTCTGTGCTTAAGAGCTGCAGATCCGTTGCTCGCTGCCACAGTTGACCTCCCTGGCTATCATCCATTCGCCGGCCACAACCGTGTCCCACTTTGGCTACCAACATTGCTCCTTCAGCCCCCGCCTACTTCCCTCCCTCTCCCTCTCCCTCTCCCCTTCTCTCTCTCTCTCTCTCTCTCTCTCTCTCTCTCTCTCTCTCTCTCTCTCGATACTAACGAGGCTCAGTGAGTGATGTGGTTATTATTAGTAGCAACATGTGAATATATGGTAGCCCTAGCAACTGGCTTTGAAAGTACTTCTGGCTGTTTTGGTTCGGTATGCACCGCTCTTTGGTAGGGTAGGATAAGACAATAAAGTATGAGCATCTTAAAAGAGAGTTCAGGAACTTTCGAGTCTAGAATCAAATTTAATTACTGTCATTAAGGGATTCGCTTGCTTCTAATTAAATGTGGAGGTTCTTTTTGTCCCGTGCAGGAGTTTGGGATTTGCCAGAAATCAGGAGTTTAGAGTTCAAACCACCTTCATTAACAAGAACGAATCAACCTTGAAATAACCCGCCACATCTCCACTTTTCATCAGCTCGACGATCTCTTTCATGGGAAACTCTCCTTCCTCTAGCAAGAAGAAGGGTTCCGATGGAAAACAAAGCACGACGATCTCTTTCATGGGGAACGCTCCTTCCTCTAGCAAGAAGAAGAGTTCCGATGGAAAACAAAAGGGTAAGAGCATGACGAAGCGGATGATGATTCGTGGCCATGACCACCTACTAATTTATCACGAGCAGAAAAAAAGTGGCAACGCGTACCAGTGCAATGGGTGCCAACAACCAGGGTTTGGGCCCTATTACTCGTGCAAGGAGGGCTGCAATGTCCATTATCACCCGTGCTGCAGCGAACTTTTACGTTCGGATTCCTCTGCATCCTCCTCAGCCGCTGCTGTTGGCAACGACCGTCCCTATCCGACTGGGGATCTCGTTTTAAAGGAGAGGGCACCGCGCAAAGCGCGGTGCTGCGTCGCATGTGGAGAGGAAGTGCAGATGCTCAGGTACAAATGGCGGCACAAGAAGGTGCACGGCTCGCGCAATCCTTACTGGCGCCTCTACCAGTACCTAAACTACCGTGCCTTCCACCCACTCTGCGCGTCACTCCCTGCACAGATCGAAGAGACTGGTGAACATGAGATCGTGCTGCAGCTCATGGAGAGGATCCAAGGCGAGTGCCTCATATGCAAGGGCAAGGCCAAGGGATGGGCTTACAACAGTACCAGCAAGAACTACGGTTGCCACGTTAGGTGTATGAAGAAGAAGATTATAGAGCGTCTGCAGCAGAAGGAAGCTCCACGAGAGAGCAAAGTGACTATCTACGTGAAAAAAGCGTTGCGGCCGTTTCTGGAAATAGTAAAAGTGGCTTTTAAGCTCATCATCGGAGCCCTCTTCGGGTCCCTGTCAGCAGACCTGGCAGATATCGTCGGAGAGCTTTTCGCATTCACCTATGATGTCGTTACCAGCGCCTAAGTTCAGAAGGATGCAGATCTTTTTATTTTGGGCGGTGCTTTTCTCAATGTTTCGGTAAATCTCACTCGTTAATAAAAATGCTATTTTCCTAGGACAACGAATGAAGTTTACCGAGGTACCTGCAAATAAATGTAGATAAACCGACGAAACCATAGAGTTTATACTATATGAGTGTGTGTGATTTTCCATATATCAGTAATTCAAGGTGCCGATATCAAAAGCATTTCTTACAATATGACGATTTCTCCATGAGCTATTTTAGCGTAATGTGCCCCTTGGTTTTAAGGCAATGTTGGAATCGGCCAATACATAAGGAATAAAGTCTATTTGTAGAGAAAAATAGTAGGATGATTTATGTGGTTCACCGTATAGTTTTGATGGAGTGCTTTTGGGGTCCCTTGGTAACTTATCTTTATGGGCAGCACTTGTGACATCATGGATTTTTCACTTTTGCTTTCAATTAAATTAATCGGGCATTTTATCGACGCGCCTATAGTGCTATTCTCAGAACTGATCACTCGTGAGATAACTGGATTATCTAGGGAAGTTATTAAGGATTTTAAGGCAAATAAACTTGAGGATTCGACTAGGATTTGGCTGCTCGATCGTATTCATATGCTAAGATCATTACGGCACATATATAAATTGATTTGAGATCAAAAATAAGCCGGTTCGACTGAGATGAGTGGATAAACGTGGGTGATCCCACTAAATTGCAAGATTCTCATCAATCGATACTAGTTTGATTTTTCTGTCGTTTTGATACTCTGTATCCATATTTGAAGCCTCGAGATTTTCACGATAACCAAGAGTCACCAATGTATCGAATAGGTTCATTGTGGCTCGAAGAAAATTGGCCATGGGTCATTTGCTCTAAAAAGTTTTGAAAGATATCCGATAGCCTAGATCACGCTAAAAACTAGGGGTGTGCATGGTCCGGGCGGGCGGTTCCCAACCTAGAACCGGGAACCGCCCGCTAAGGACCGGTTCTGAAAAATTGAAACCGGGATCCACCTGTTTGCTGCATGGATCCATCCAGGAACCGAATCGCCGGTCCGGTCCGGTTCCCGGGTGGATCCATGGAACCGATCTTGATGCAAAACAATTTTGGTTTTCAACATAGAACGGTCGGGTCTATGAGTTGGGAAGGAGAGGAGGAGGTCTATGGTCGGGTTTTCAACATAGAACGGTCGCAAAACAATTTTCTGCGGCTGTGGTGGGTGGCGGCCGACGCGAGGGGGCAAATAGTAGCGGCGGAGGAGCAACGGCGACGGCGTCAACACTCGGGGAGGAATCGAAATGGCGATAGGATTAGGAGGAACCGAGGAAGAGACAAAGAGAGAGAGAGAACCGAAGATGAAGGGAGTGAGGAGATGGGATCTAATCTAGGGTTTCTTTTAGTATTTTTTTTTTAATATTAAAAAGGTTCTGGTCTGGTCCGGGTGGGCGGATCCGCCCATGGAACCGGGAACCGGACCGGGACCCACCGGTTCCGAAAAATTGGAACCGGGAACCGGACCGGTTCCCTCAAGAACCGCCGGTTCCTGGAGGTTCCGGTCCGATTCCGGGCGGTCCGGGCGGTTCCCGGGTATTTTGCACACCCCTACTAAAAACGCGCCGGAGTGAAATTAACTGCAAATTTGAATTCGATTTCAAAAATTGAAGGTTCTATCATGTCACAAAAAATTCTAGGAACGTTGACTCAGTCTCAAAAGATTTTTCTGCAACCCGAGACTTTTAGGAAAAAGTCATCCTAGGGCCATTTTTGTCTAGAAAAAGCTAGGGACCACTTTTGATCGCAAAATTGGGAAGCAAGTGGAACCAATTGGTGAGGAAAAATATCAATTTGATTATTGACTCGATAACGGAATTTATTGAGGCCAAATGGGATTGAATTGAGCAAGAAACTAAGCCCAATTGAAGGAGAAATCTTGGAAATTCGTATGCCCCCCTTCCCCTATGGTTTTGGACCATCTTAAGAGTTGTAGGATGAGCCTTGGTGGAGGAATTGCAGCCAAGGAAGCCATACTTGGCTAGGGATGGGTCAAGGGAACATTGGAAGAGAAAAATTGGCTAAGGTGGCCCCCTCTTGTCTCTACCTCTCTCTTCCTCTCCAAGGCTACCGTTCACTGCCCCTCTCCCCTCTGTTTTGAGCATTTCGGACGCCAGCAGCAAGCGAAGAGCAGCCCTCACGTCGTCGAAGTCGCCGTCGCATGTCGGCATGCCACCGCTAGTATCACGTCCCGAACCTCGTGTGCGCCAACATCCCACCATGGTCATTCTTATGCGACGTTCCCAGCTAAGTCGCTGACCCAATCCTTTTTAAAATTCGCATGCGGAAGCATACTATAAAACTCCTGACAATAAAATACGGGATAGCATAACAGGAAGTAACTTCACATCAATACACTTTCATAAAACAACAAATTTTACAAACAAAGGTCTGCGGCCAAAAGTCTACAAAAGACCGGCCCTTAAATAGGAACCATCCTATGACCTACAAGTCGAACACAAATTTCAATTCTTCAAACTTCACCTCTATAACTCCACGAGGCCAACCAAAACGAGTTGGTCACTTCGTCCTCGAAGGACTTGAAATGGTAAGCCCACAACGGGGTGAGACAATGTCTCAGCAAGTTCACCCCCTAAACCCTTATTAGAAAGGAAATACGCCTAGGGGTGGCCTAGCCACAACACACAGAGAACTTACCTTGCCTTAGTTCCTCCCCACAGGTTAGCACAATTCAAATCACGCAATCATGTGCAGTAATACGAACTTAAACAATCAGAACACAATAACTTTCTGATAACAAACAACCACAAGGGTCCTGATTAGAAGACTAAATCAATGTGATATGTCCCATACCATGCCACACAATTCTGTCACATAATTGTACACATCAACAACACTCAGTATGCGTTCCAATTATTATACACTGCTACACATGGGTATAGCCTACTCGCAGTTCGGCTATCTACTGGCACATGGTCAGGAATCGTCTCCCCACCTTGGAGCATGGCTTCGTCAGTACGTCGACGGCATTCCCGAAGGAGCATGGGCCCAGAATCGACTGCGACCCACATCCATTGTAAGGAACATCCCATATAGGGGCAAATCCGACTCAATAGCTCAAGACAACTTCCTTTTAATTATCATATAACAAATTCATTCTCGGCTCAGGCCACTTTACATTTCACTCCAAAATTCCAATTAAAATAGTGGTGTCGGCCTCTTTTCTTCATATTAAAAATATTCAAGGAATTACTCACGTGTGTGGGAGCACATCAAATTTCAATTTCGAAAATTCAATTTCTACCTTTTCCAACCCCACTATTTAATATAGTAATTAAAATCCAATTTTGGTGCCAAAACCCGACACATGGGAATTTGTGAATAAAATCCATATTTTTCACAATCAACATTCAATTTGCAATATCCAATCACCAAATTAAAAATCTAAATACATGGCAGCGATCAGTGCAAAATTCTGAGAAAATAAGGTCTCGAGAAAATTTTCAGAATTTATTAAATAATTAATTTTATTCCGAAATTAATTAAATAATAATATTATAATAATTTCGAATAATAATATATTACTATATTATTTAATAATTTTGAAATATTTAACAAATCAAAAATAAATTCCTTTAAGTCGCATCAAGACTTATATTAATATAAACAACCATTTAGCCATAAAGTAAACACACATTAAACTAATTAAACACATTAATCTAATCCACAACTTAATAAACTAATCTAACCACCTAAACTTATTTAAATTAAACTAAGAACACCCTAAGCATCATTAAACCTCTAATAAAAGTTTAGTGCGCTAAACTCACTCGATTAACTCGCCGCTGGGACCAAAACCATGGGAACGACACTGGGATCAACTTTCCTCAAGGCGGGCCAAGCATCCGGGGTTGGGAAGCTGGCCAAATCGGGCCTTAACCAAGCTGAAAAACCCATTTTCCTAGCTACTGTCCGCTGCTTGTTGGAGGAGGAAACGGGATCGGTTTGAGGCACAACAAGAAGGGAAGACTAGCGGGGACTTGGATGGGTTGAAGGGGAGGTCGATGGTGGCTCATGGCGGTGGGGACGAGCTCCGGCGGCTCCTGAGGCACACGAACAGAAGCTGAGATGCAGCTAGGCGTTGGGCAAATGCGAACGAGCGTGGAGCAGTGGTGGGCAACGCGGCCTTGCGCGGGGATGGACAACGATGGTGGCGGAGGCTCCTCTAGCGGCGTGCGGCTTCAGATGGGGGTTCCCCAGTCTTCGGCTTGCTGCTCGCGTCCAAAGAAGAAGAAGAAGATTGGAGATTTGGGGGGGGTCGATGGAAGAGAGGGGGAGGAGAGAGAAGAAGGAGGGGACCACTTTACTCCCTTTTTCCCTTTTCTTTAATTCCCAAATGTAACCACTGGGATTCGCCCCAGTGGCCACCCTTTCAACATGGAAGGGGGAGGTGAGGGGTTCAAACCCCCATATTCTCAGGGAGGGATGGGGTGGGGACGTGCAAGTTTCAGGAGTGGGTTTCGACGCCCACGCCCTGCAAGAGGTAGGGCAAAAGTCTAAGAGTGAGTGTAGAATAGGTATAGAGTAGGACTGACCCAAAAAAAAAATTCCCAAATGTAGCCCACCATGACCTCACATGAGGTCATTTTCCACTCACACCAAACTTCCACAACAATCCTCCAATGGGTCGAATTAATTTTTCCGCCGGGGCATAAAAATCTTGTACCTCAAAATTTTCAATTCCTTTCAATTCTCTTTCAATTAAGCCAATTGAAGTTCTTAAATTTATTCAATGATCCTAATGAGATTTGTGACACAATAGGACTTCCAATTTCTGAATTCAATCTCAATTTTCACGGTTAATTTCAATCTGGTGTGATTCCAGCGCGTCTTAACCTACCGAGTAGCTTTGAGGGAAATTTTCTTGCATCCGACCTGAGGGTGATAAGTCCCCAAGTCTGACGCGTTAAAATCCCTTAATTACTTCGCCCAATAAGCTAGTTCCCTCATGAGTGGCCAACTCAGAGAGACGAACTATATGCACAGATGAAATGCTCGACTCAATCAACTGAAAATAGAATTAGAAAAATCAGGATGTCACAGCTAGCCACTGTTCGCCGTTCCGCTCCTCCTCGTGTCGCGCCCACGCCTCGGCCTGTCGTCCACCTAGCCTGACGCTCCCTCGCCTGTCCTTGTATCTCAGCCACTGTCCCATAGCTCGTGGAGTTCAACCGGAGCCTGTGCTCCGTCGTCTTGCTGCCGGTTTGCCCCTGTTTAGACCCGAGACCGTCCCCGTTGCCTTTCCCGAGCCTTGCCGCCCTAACCAACCTTGTTTCCTCTGTTTTGCAGCTCAAAACAGAGGCTGAGTTTGTGGGTTTTCTAGCAGCTTCAAGGCCCGTTTTCAGGTGGTTCCGAGCCTCGAAAGTTTGGCCCACTTTAGAGAAAATCAGTCCCCGTCACGTCCCCATCGAATTGAACCGAGCGGTTTGATAAACGGGTGAGTTTAACTCACTAAACCTCACTTAGTAGGTTAATGATGCTTAGTGAATAATTAGTTTACGTTAAGCATGTTTAGGTGGTTAGTTAGATGTAATTAGTGAAATTTAATTAGTTATCAATGCATGTTAGTGAAATAGGCTAGTGAATCAACCTAGAGGGGGGTGAATAGGTTGTTGCGGAATTCTTTTGGAATCTTTTGCGGGAGAATACGTTGATATCAAGGATATATCAATAATAAACAAATTACGTATTCATAAAGTAAATAGAGTAAGGTAAGAGAGAATTGACACAAGGATTATAGTGGTTCGGCTTAGTCCAAGCCTACGTCCACTCTCCACGCTGGCAGCCAACTGGCTGTAATCACTATGTAGCAAATGAGAGCCGTTACGAAACGGACTAGACTTCTTCAATAGACAGTCTCTCCTACAGCCTTCATTGTTTTCGCACTATATCTCACTCTCTTTGATACACAATTTGAATATGAAAGATTTTAGAGAACAAGTGATTTTGGAGATTCTAACATCGAGATTTTTCTACCAGTCTCTCCATGTTTCCAAGCAACGTCGATCCACCTTAAATAGTCTCCGTGCCTTCATACCCGTTGGCACATACCAAAATATTCATCCAATCAACCCGTTGGACTGAATCAATTTAAGTGATCTCCTTGTCCCGAAAACGTAAGTAGACAAGGCACTCGTCAATCCCGTTCGCCCATACAATCAGGATCTTGAGTTCCCAAAATTAGATTCTTCCAAAAATAATCTTGATCTTCAACGGATAAAATCCGAAGAATCAAATCTTCCAAGCTCTTGATCACAGCCAGAGATATTCCATGGTTGAGGTTAGGAAATACGAAATCCAATATCTTACTTTCCTTAGCCATAAGAATAACCTGTGGCCAGCCTGTAAAATTGCGAACCGTCTTCGACTTAGATTTGGGTCTTGAGGGTCATCGACCGAAACCGAGTCTTGAAGGTCTTTAGACGGAAACCGAGTCTTGACCGACTTCGACGGAAAACTTCAGACCGAAATTCTGGCTCTAACCGTCTTTGAAAACCTTTAGACCTTGACAACTTCGGACGTAGCCGACGAGTCTTGGAGTCCTTAGACCGTCTTGTTGAGGCTGTTTTGTCAACTTCAAAACTCCACGAGATTTTTCTTCAATAATCTCCCCCTTTTTGATGGTGACAAAACCCTCGACAGATTTGTGAATTTAAAAACCTGCAAGAAAAAACTCATATATATTTTGAGGATTATATCTGCAAAACAGAGTATTAGTCCAATAACAATTATCCTCACAAAATATAATAATCCTGCAATCAAACTCACAAGTCTAAATTCAAATCATCACATCAGCATAAGATCATAGAAGTTCAAACAACCCAATCGAAATCCAAAATGAAAACAGTCTAAATAAAATAAACTTCAAAAATAGATCAAAATAAAAACTCTCAAAGCTTCCTCAGCTTCAAAAAACTTCAAATCTTCAAAACCTTGCAATCAAATCTGCGCAACTCTCCTCCTTTTTGTCCCATCAAAGAGGTAGAGTGAAATGAGATAAAGTTTTGAAAATTTTTAGGGGCCTGCAGGGAAATGAACAAGCTGAAACTTGCTAAGCTCCTGGACTGACTTGTCAAGTTTGGCAAGATTTTCTTTCACTGAAGCTAATTTTGCACTGGTCTGATTCGATTCCATTTGTGCTCTCGGTGCATTGATCTGTTCTTGCATATTCACTAAAGTACTCAGCAGCGCCTTTTTCAAGTCTCTCATTTCGAAGTCCATCCTAAAAACCTGCCTTTTTAAGTCTAACATAACATCCAACAGCTGTGTAAATGCTGTGGAATTGGCATAGCTTCCACTTGGACCAGCAGAATGGGTTTGAAAACTAGGAGCTTCCCTTTCAGCCCTTTCCTTCTCAGCAGGTGAGGATTCTTCATGCTCTGGGAAGTGTGATGCATAAACCTCCTCAGGGTCAGCACCAGACCTACTCACATTACTAAAATGTAGTGGCGATATCGTTCCTTGTTCTGCAGCAACTCCCCCTGAATGAATGCCAGTGGGTGGAATGGAAAATTCATCGCCAACATCCATATCAGCACGAGGATGTTTCTCGGTCTCTTCCCCAGCAAAAAATGGCTCAAATGCAGCAGCCATATCCTCCTGCATTTTGCTTTCTTCCTCAGCCTTCCTTCTTCTTTCTTCTTCTTCAGCTTTCCTTTGTCTCTCTTCTTCTCTTCTCTGTTCTTCTGCTGTTCTTCTCTCTTCTTCTCTTTTTCTCTCCTCTTCTCTTCTTCTTTCTTCTTCTCTTTTTCTCTCCTCTTCTTCTCTTCTCTTCCTTTCCTCTTCTCTTCTCTTCCTTTCCTCTTCTCTTCTCCTTTCTTTTTCTTCCTTCTCTTTCCTCTGTTTCTCTGCTTCTTTTCTCGCTCTCTCCTTAGCCTCTGTTCTCAGGATTACAGGGCTCCTCAATCTAAAGAGAGTGGACAAAGTCATGGCATCTTCTTCATCCTCCTCGTCTTGCAAGATGATCTTTCTTCTTTTCTTTTCAGCCATGGGCTCTTTGCCCTTCCTTTTTGATGAAGCAGTGGGGATCTCCCTTGAAGGTGTTTCCCTCCTCAACCTTTCCAATGCTGCAGTCAGTTCTGGAAATTTCATCTTCATCACCATTTTCTCACCAACGAGCATCGAATTCAACTTTGTTAGGCATAAGGATGCAGGAACTTGAATATCAAAATGCCTAAACAGTTTGGTGATGATCGATGAATAAGGCAGTTGACCCTTATCCTTTACCACAGTTCTATAGATATGGAAAAGAATGACATGTGGAAGTGAGAAAGGTTTGCCACAGTTGATGGCAAACATCAGCTTTGCCTCTGTTTTGGAAACATCGTCTTCAAGGTTGTTTTTGGCCGGATGCGCTTGATGACAACTTTATGCAACAAAACATTGGTGGCATTCATCCTAGTGTAGGATATCTTGCCTTCAACAGTTACATTTTCGTACAATATCCAATGTTGCATAGGCTGTTGAGACTTTGATTGGGTGGAAACTCCTTCTTTCCACACCAATAATGTCAGCCAAAGAAGTCAACATCAACAACATAATCTTTGTCCATGAAAGAAAAGGACAAATGATTTGCATCCAAAAAGGATAGATTCGAGTAAAAGTAAGCCGTCAATTCAGAGTGGGCCACAGTCAAATCCGTGCAAAAACTCTCCAGTTGCAACCTAGCAAACTTCCCTCTTAAATTAATCCTTATCAAATCTAGGAAGTCAAAATCCACACTTCTTGGATTGACCACACCCCTCTTTAACAGCTTCGCATAAACTCGTTCATGCTCCCTCGACCGAAATAAGCTTCCCGGAGGACAAACAGTACTAGCGGCCACACCAAAACGAGGTTCAAAATGAGAGAAAAGTCTCTCATCATCATCTAGAGTCTCAGCAGGAGCATTCTCAAGTGGATCACTCGAGATATTTTTCAGCGTCCTCTGTGCAGTGCCTTCACCAACAACCTTCAGCTTTTCCATCTCCATCAAAAACGCATACTCACTCCTAAACCCTCTTTCCTTCAAATACTCCTCGATCGTCTTAAGGCTAACCTTCCCATCCTTAAGCCTTTTATAGAGATCGTAAGCAACATTTGGCTTAAGAGTTCTTACCGGTTCGCTTCGGTAACAACTTCCTCGAATGTTGACTCTCTCGCTTCTCATTGAGGCGAATCTTCCTCCGTTAGGTCCACCCTTGTAGGACCCTCTTGCTGTCTCTGTGGTCCCCCGCCGGCGATTCCGGAGGACTTGCGAGACGACATTCTTGGAGAGCAAGCAAAGTTTCAACTTGAACGTGAGGAAAAATGGAAATTTTGAGGCGAAAAAGGGATGAAACAGAAACGGCAAAAGGAAATTTTTAGGGTTTTGAGAGTGAAAGAGTATGAGGATGAATCGCAAAGGAGTAGCTGAGAGTAAAAGTGACGGTTCGAGAGTATAAATAGTGAGAGAGAAATCACCAGAATACGAATCGTCGCCAAAAAGTAAAAGAAAAGAACTGCCAAAAATAAACCGTAAAAAGAAAACTGCCCTTTTTGAAAATATAAACTGCCATTAATGCATGTCGAAAAGAGCGAAAAAGATTTTAAAATACTGAAAAGTAATTACCAAAAATATGTTAAAGAGAGAATACGAAAAGAAATTCGTAAAGAGATTAAATAATACGAGTCCGACGGATGTTCGGACTTTTTACCTTTGAGTCTCGAACCCTTTTCGGACTTTACCTTTGCGTTTGAGTACAATCGACTTTACGTAGAGTCCGAAACACTTTCAGACCTTGCTTTGAGTCTCGAGCCGTCTTCAGACGTAGCGTTGAGTCTGAACCATCTCCAGACTTAACGATGAGTCTGAACCACCTTCAGACTTTAGCGATGAGTCTGAACCACCTTCAGACTTTAGCGATGAGTCTGAACCACCTTCAGACTTTAATCTTGAGTCTGATTATCGTCAAAATTCACAATACTCAGTCTTGAACGAATTGATTCAAAGTGAGCCCTCTCAAGAGGTTTTGTGAATATATCCGCCAATTGATTCTTTGAATCTACATGCTGAATCACAACATCTCCACTTTGAACATGATTTCGAATGAAATGATGCTTGATTTCAATGTGCTTTGCTCTTGAATGAAGTATTGGATTCTTTGTGAGGTTGATTGCACTGGTGTTGTCACATTTGATTTCAGTATTTGTTTCATCAACTCCAAAGTCTCTTAATTGCTGTTGCATCCATAGAATTTGAGAGCAGCAACTTCCAAGAGCAATGTACTCTGCTTCAGCGGTTGAAAGAGCCACGGTACCCTGTTTTCTTGAGAACCAAGACACCATCTTGTTTCCCAATAATTGACATGTACCTTAGTGCTTTTTCTATCCACTCTACAACCAGCGAGGTCAGCATCAGAATATCCAAGGAGAGTGAAATCTCCTTTCTTAGAATACCAAAGACCTAACTTAGATGTAGTTGCAACATATTTAATGATACGCTTAACAGCAGACATATGAGATTCTTTAGGATCAGATTGAAATCTAGCACAAATGCAAACACTAAACAAGATATCAGGTCTAGAAGCTGTAAGGTAAAGAAGTGACCCGATTATACTTATGTATAGCTTTTGGTCTACACTCTTTCCTTGTTCGTCTTTATCCAGCTTTGATGAGCTTGACATAGGAGTTCATGTTTTCTTGCAATTCTCCATTCCAAACTTCTTGATAAGGTCTTTTGCATACTTCTCTTGATGAATGAAAGTTCCTTCACTTGATTGATTGACTTGAAGTCCCAAAAAGAAGTTTAGTTCTCCCATCATGCTCATCTCAAATTTGTTCTGCATACACTTTGAAAAATTCTTGCAAAGTTTCTCATTAGAAGAAGCAAAAAAAATGTCATCAACATAAATTTGAACAAATATGAAATCCTTGCATTCTCTCTTTATAAATAAGGTAGTATCTACTTTACCTTTAGAGAAGCCATTTTGAATTAAAAAATTGCTTAACCTTTCATACCATGCTCGGGGTGCTTGTTTTAAACCATATAAGGCTTTCTTCAGCTTGAAAACAAGGTTTGGTCTTTTAGGATCTTCAAATCCTGGTGGTTGTTCCACATAGACTTCTTCTTGAATGACTCCATTTAGGAATGCACTTTTCACGTCCATTTGGAATAACCTAAAATTTTTAAAACAAGCAAAAGTAAGAAGTAATCTTATAACTTCTAACCTTGCCACAGGAGCATAGGTTTCGTCATAGTCTGTGGCATTCAAGAAATTCGACAACCCTTGAGGATGTGATGACTGTGGCCGACCGATAGAAGCACTGATAGACTTTAGACAGTGGATTAATAAGTTACAATCGAGCCAAAGGCCGAGCATTTGATGAACTATAGATTTGTATGCTCACTTATGACCATGATGTGTACTAGAGAATAAATTGATAAACCGTGAGACCATGAGGACTAATGAGCTACAATTGAACTAACCTTGATTGACATTGGAGTCATGTGATATGGCCGAAGATTGTAAGGCATTTATTTGAAGGAAAAGGCTATGTTTATGTGAGGTACAAGGTTGGAACTTAAAGTTCAATATAGACTCAAGTTTATAGGTTACTTAACCTTGTAAGTAATTTAACCAAGATGAAATTAATTTGAGGGATTAAATTTAGGAATCTTGGGCTTAAAGACTTGGGCCAAGTGGAATTGGACCAAGGGGGATGAACTTGGGCCAAGCCAAGCCCATGAGGACTTCGGCCAAGCAGCCCATGGAGAGTGGCCGGCCAAGCTTCCCACACAAGCCAAGGGGGTGGCCGAGCTGTCCAAGGTGTGTCCATGTGTCTTCAAGCCTTGCCATGTGTCAAGCTACATGAGAATTAATCATTAGGCTTAATGATGAAGGCTTAGAATTATAAAAGTGGAGATGGCCGGTTTATTTGAGGGGTTTTTGGACGAGCTAAGAGTGAGAGAGAGAGAGAGAAACGCAAAAAGGAAAGAAGAGAAGGAGAAACCGAGCTGCTGTGAGTTGTCGCTGTGGGTTGTCGCCGTTTTCTTCACACGATTCAGCTCAATCTTAAGGCAAGATTGATCTCTTGATTGCTCATGCATGCTGTGGTCTTGTTGTTGTGCTGATTGCTGGTCGAAATTTTGGGTTTGATGGATGAAAATTGAAGTCTTGAGGCCGTTCTTGCTGTAGTTGTGATTCTGGCCGAATGAACTTGCATGTACCCGAATCTTGTTTGAGTTTGTAGATAAGCTTAGGGTTAGAATTTGGCTTCAGTTTCTAAATGAAAGTTGTATAGCAGGTCTTGAATTACAACATACTCAAATTTGAAGTAAATTGAACAAGATTTGAGGGGTGAAATCAATTTTCTAAGGAACCGGGTGAAAATCGGCTTGCATGTCGACCCTTGTTGCTTGATGGTTGCTGAACTTGATCTTCGGTCGGATATTTGTCTTCGACCTCTTCATATGAAATGTTGAGAACATCCTAATGAACATCATACTAAAATTTGAGGCAAATATAACCGGTATAACCTAGGGAAATACTTGATTTCTTATGGATATGAATTCTGGAGTGTTTCTGTGGAACGTCAGTAGATTGTATGGGTCATAAGGTGACTTTTTCTGGAGAATCTTGCTTCGACCTCTAAAGGAAAGTTGTAAAAAACATGCTAAAATATAATATATCCAAAAATTAGAAAAAAAATAAGGAGGTTAGGTTGCTCAATTGAGGAGATTTCATTGATAGTTGATTCTGTACGGTTCGGGAATTGAATCAGAAGCTTGTAATTTTTATAGTAAATTATGTAGGATGAATTTGGTGATTATGTATTCATGAGAAATTTTCTTTAGACTCTTGGCTATGACATACTGAAATTTTGTAATTTTTGAATGAGATTTGGATATTTAAATTAATGAAATTCGAGAGCAGTGTAAACTGGGAAGTCCTATTGATCCTGTACGGTTCGGTAATTGAGACAGAAGCTTATGATTTTTATAGAAAATTATGTAGGACGAATTTGATGATTATGTCTTCATGAGAAATTTTCTGTAGGATCTTGGCTATAATATAGTGAAATTTCATAATTTTTGAGTGACGTTTGAGTATTTAATTTCATGAAATTCAAAAACTGTGCAAACTGGGAAGTCCTAAACTCTAATCTGTCTTGCCGAGTTTATATTTTTTTTATGTGAGAATTGTTTGAACATAGTTTCTTAATGAAAGTTGTGCTTTAACGTCTCCATGGTGGTGTGGTGAAATTTCATGATTTTTAGTGGCCAATTGGTTGGTCAATTTAGTTTTCTTCTGCGATCGCGCAAGCTGTATTGTTCGGAATTTGCCTTGTTGCAATGGCTGAATGATATCTTTTTGTATGTTAATATTTAGAACATACTTTCTTCATAAAAAAATGTGCCTTTGTATCTTGACTATCACGTGTATGAGTTTTACAACTTTTGAGAATCATTTGGTGTATAATTGAGACGTTTACAGAATGTTATACATGCTGAATCATATGGGACGAATTGATTGAAGTTGTTTTATGTGAAATTCATGCCATATGAGTGAAAATGTTTGGCAATGCATATTGATATGAGTGATGAGCATCATGTGGTATGCCATGAACCATGCATGTGAGAAGGTCATCGGATGGTGTGAGCCGATGATGCCCCGGGAGTGTCGGGATGCCCGACTAGGGGAGTGTAATGCCGGATGCCCAGTGGCCTAATAGCGTAATTCTAGATGTCCTCGGGAGTTTCGAGATGCCCGGTGGTATACGGTACGTAATTCCAGGGGGAGATGCCTGGTGGTATGTCGGTACATAATTCCAGAAGCCCGGATGGTGTGTGCCGGGGAATTCCTCGTGATGCTAGGTGGGATGCGAGATGCCCGGCCAGGGAGTGTAAATGCCGGAAGCACGGATGATGTGTGCCGTGAATTTCTCGTGATGCCAGTTGGGGTGCGAGATGCCCGGAATGTGGGGGGGCCAGAAGCCCGGATGGTGTGTGCCGGGAATGCATTAAAAGCCAATTAAAATTGTGAAAATTGGAAAATGAAATATGCATACGATGATATGTATCATATGGTGATATGTATGAATGGGCATCGAATGATATGCATATGGTGATATGTATGCGTGGGCGTTGAAAGATATAAATGCATGGTGTATGCCTGGGTATTGAATGATATGGTACATGTGCTTGAAAGATATGTATATATGCATGGTATATGCATGAGGATTTGATAATGTTATATGATGCAATTATATATCGATGGTGTTATACGATGCAATGACATAGTTGATTGTCTTGTGTGATGCGTGAGTAGCTAAAGGGATCATGTATTTGCTGAGTTGTTATACTCACCCCGTTTGGGGACTAACATTTCAGACTAGACAAGATACCTCTGCCGACACGGCCACCAGTAGATAGACCGAGTGGTTGGATATGGTTGCCAGGAGGGGGACAGCAGAGGAAGGAACTTTTGGACGCCAACACTGATCGATGGACTTTAAGTATATGACTGTTGGAAGAGATGTCGGTCATCTTTTGAAGTATAGCCAAGTATAGAAGACTACGGCATTTTGATGTACCGATGAAAGATGTCCATCAAGTTATGTAAATTAAAGTGTACGGTTTTAACTTATACAAAGTGTTTAGTTGGTGTGCACTATCTTTTGAATATAGGGAAGGGAGTTGTTGGATACGCTTCCGCCATATAAATTGCGCAAGGACCGATCTAAAAAAAAAAATTTAAACCCCCAGGATTGATAGACCTTCAGGTCGAGAAAGGGGAAAGGTAAGCGAATTGTGGCGACCCTAACGGATCGGGGGCCTTCGAGGGGTGTCACAGCTTTAGTTGGTATTAGAGCTATGGCCTATTTGGAGTGATAAGGAGCCTCAATTGGAAATTGAGGAATAGGATGACAATGCACACCATAGGATACTAACTGAGATAGTTGTCTGACCTTGAACAACGGGTGATGGGTATTCACTCGTAGATCCCTATTAGAGTTGCCTTTAGGTTGTCAGTAACAAGTAAATGTTACTTATATAGTTGTGGTAAATCTTTATGGAGACAGTAAGTCTCATATTATTCCTGAGGCGAATGTTTGGAAACTGCAGGAAAAGCATGGTACGAGTTAGAAGTGCTCAACCATCGAGGGCTAAAGCCTCTGCTTCAAGGGCTGATCCTCGAATGGAAGAAATCCTGCAGGCATTGGCCAATATAGAGAATTTGATGGAAAGACAAGCACAGCAACAACCTGGAGCAGAACGCCGTACTTAAGGACTAGTAGAACAATTCCTGAAATTGAAACCACCTAAGTTTAGTGGAATGGGAAGTCCTGAGGAAGCGGAACATTGGATTGATGGAATGGAACGGATTTTCCGGTTGTTGAACTGTAGCGATGTCGAAAAGATAACCTTGGCAGAGTACCAACTGGAGGGAAATGCAAAATTTTGGTGGAGGGCTTCTAAGGATACAATCTTTCCACCAGGTACTAACATAAACTGGGATGAGTTTGTTAGAGCTTTCAAAAGAAAGCATTTCTCTAACTGTGCTAAGGATAGGAAGATCACTGAATTTGTTCAGTTGGAACAAAGGGAGCTGACAGTGGATCAGTATGAGGCAAAACTTTCTGAATTGTCTAGGTATGCTCCTAGGTTGGTTGAGGATCGGGAGGAAAAGGCTAAGAGATTCCTAAAAGGATTAAGGATTGATATTAGAAAACAACTAGTACCTCTGAATATAAGGGATTATAATGAGATTTATGAAAGGGCACAGTTGGTGGAGCAAGAGTTAGTGAGAGAGCAATCAGAATCTAAGAGGCAGATGACCTTTAATGATGTTCGAAGGGGTAAGAGACCTCATCCTGGTCAAGGACAGCCCTGGGAATCTAAGAAAAAGGGTAACTTTGGAAATTTTAGAAGAGCTTGGATTGGCCCGACTTTTGGGAAAGCACCCTACCAAGGAAATTTTTGCCAGAGGTGCGGTAGACAACATGGGCTAGGACCTTGTAATAGCCAACTGAGATGTAATAAATGTGGTCAAATAGGACACTTTAAGAAAGATTGTCCACAAGAGAGGTTGCAGCCGAATGTCAGCTCGGTGCAACAGGTGCAACAATGTACTACTGGACCAAATCTACCAAGGAATCCACAGAGGCCACCAGTACAAGGAAGGGTGTATGCGGTCACCCAAGAGGAAGCGGAAGCTTCCGAAAATGTTACCTCAGGTACGATTTCGATAGATGGATAAGAAGGCATATGTATTATTTGACATGAGTGGCACGCATTCATTTGTGTCAGAGAAAAACATAGATGATTGTGAGAAATAGGAACAAATCTTTAGATATGCCTCTTCGTATTTCTACATCACTGAAAGATATTTTGTTATCTACGTTAGCATGGGAGATGTGTGAGATAACCCTAGGGGAACGAGATCTGGAGATGGACTTGGTAGTGATAGCTATATATAATTTTGACCCCATCGTAGGAATGAACCGAACTATGAACTGAACTGGGAAGGCAATGTTTCTAGGATGATTTTATCAGAGTGGCACAGCGGAAGCATGGCTAAGCTTGTAGAACTCTTGTTTGTGAGAAAGAAGGACAGGTTGATGCGGTTGTGTATTAATTACAGGCAATTGAATCAGGTGATTGCTAAGAATAAGTAGCCATTACTTAGAATTGATGACATATCCGACCAATTACAAGGAAGTTTGGTCTTTTCTAAAATTGACTTGAAGACGGGATACCATCATTTAAGGGTCAAGAAAGAAGACATTCCTAAGACCGCATTTAGGACTCATTATGGACATTATGAGTTCCTAATTATGCTATTTGAATTGATGAATGCTTTAGCCACATTCACAGAGTTAATGAATAGGATATTTAAGCCTTATTTGGATCAAATTGTGATTGTCTTCATTTTGATGATATCCTAATATATTCTAAAGGACCTGAAGAACATGCACAACATCTAAGCGTAACGCTGCAAACAAGGCTTAAGAAGTGAATTATGGAGAGTGAGTTATGAATTTGAGGATTAAGTTATGATCATTTGAGCTAAGTAGTGACTTCCTACTAGAGGATCTCATTGGAAGTCTTGATGCATTACATGGAGGCATTTAGTATGTATAGATAGACCTTGAAAGTCATGAGTTTGAGTGGTCATATGAGACATGAAATTTCTTGTGGTTTATATGTCGGAATGATAGGTTTAATCGATGATGGTCAACTTTTAATTTTAGGTGATGACCTCAGTTTGAAAAGGGTTCGGTGGAATTAGTGGATATGATCAATTGTGGTTATACTCTTTTCAAGATGAAATGGTGAAAGTTCAAGTTGAGGATTTGATGAGTGATTAGTCCAAGTGATTATCCTTTAGGATGAGATCTGAGATATATTTGATGGAAGCTAGACAAGTTTTACTTTGGTGGATTGTCGATATTTGAATTGAATAAGTCTTGGTGGACTATCGACATTTGAACCGAATGAATGGTGCTATATTTTAGGCTTGAATTCACGTTGTAGTGAAAGCGTAGTGAATGCCATTGTTGGACTGGACCAGATGAGTTGTTAATGGTGTTGATTTTGATGATTCTAGGCTTGAATTGATGGTGACAAAGGTATAGGAATAATTCGGCTAAATAGTGTGTTAGATTGAGACCGAGTTTGATGGCTCGCCAATGCGCCAATTTCTGTAATTCAAGAGAGGCTTAGGATTTTAGTATTTCAAAGTTTTTAGTTTCAAAAAATCTTTACGTCGGGACCGATATTATCGACCCGCCGAACTATCGTTTCTAATATTTCAAAAAATGCTTATGGTTTTGGTGAAAATCATCACCTGTACATTCCAAGTTTTGGAACTTCAATCGAAAAGCAGATTTTGATTGCGAGATATTTTAGAAAATCTCTTGAATTTCATCAAAATTTATGAATACCGTGACACTATACCCAAATGTTTTAAGAAATGCGTTATATTTTAAAGATTCTGAACTTCTTATAGAAAACATCACAAACCATTGGGATTGGGATTGAGATTTGGATTTACCAACATGCCGATTTCAAATTTCTTATGGTTTTGATAAATTATTTTATTTTGAGCCGTGATACAAGTGCGACTCGAGGCTTTACATGTGGATTTCGAAAAAAAACATTTGGAATTTAAATGTGAAAATGGATTTCATGAATTTGGTATCATGCTTTTGATCTTATGAATTGGTTTCAACGATATGAGATTTTCAAAGACTATTATAGTTATATTGCTGTGTCTTTGAAATCCTTATTTTACATTAAAAGGATTCTTCACCTTGGTGATTTGGAAAATGTTTTGACATGGAAATAACATATGATTTAAAAGCTTGCTGCCGTTGAATGTTTTTGAAAACCTCAGTTTGCATTATTTGAATTCATGAAGGAAGATTTTCAAGTGTCCAAAAGGAATTTCAGATATGGTTGTTATTTTAAAACTGTTTTTGGTGTTGAGATAAATTAAGATATGCATATGGTGATGAGTATGCATGGGCATTGAATGATATGCATATGGTGATGAGTATGCATGGGCATGGAATGATATGCATATGGTGATATGTATGCATGGGCATCGAATGATATGCATATGGTGATATGTATGCGTGGGCGTTGAAAGATATAAAATGCATGGTGTATGCCTGGGTATTGAATGATATGGTACATGTGCTTGAAAGATATGTATATATGCATGGTATATGCATGAGGATTTGATAATGTTATATGATGCAATTATATATCTGATGGTGTTATACGATGCAATGACATAGTTGATTGTCTTGTGTGATACGTGAGTAGCTAAAGGGATCATGTATTTGCTGAGTTGTTATACTCACCCCATTTGGGGACTAACATTTCAGACTAGACAAGATACCTCTGCCGACACGGCCACCAGTAGATAGACCGAGTGGTTGGATATGGTTGCCAGGAGGGGGACAGCAGAGGAAGGAACTTTTGGACGCCAACACTGATCGATGGACTTTAAGTATATGACTGTTAGAAGAGATGTCGGTCATCTTTTGAAGTATAGCCAAGTATAGAAGACTACGGCATTTTGATGTACCGATGAAAGATGTCCATCAAGTTATGTAAATTAAAGTGTACGGTTTTAACTTATACAAAGTGTTTAGTTGGTGTGCACTATCTTTTGAATATAGGGAAGGGAGTTGTTGGATACGCTTCCGCCATATAAATTGCGCAGGGACCGATCTAAAAAAAAAAAATTTAAACCCCCAGGATTGATAGACCTTCAGGTCAAGAAAGGGGAAAGGTAAGCGAATTATGGCGACCCTAATGGATCGGGGGCCTTCGAGGGGTGTCACATAGTCGATGCCTTCTTCTTGTGTGTAGTCTTTTGCTACAAGTCTTGCTTTATTCCTTACCACTTTTCCTTGTTGATCAAGCTTGTTCCTGAAAACCCATTTGGTGCCAATGATTGATTTTCCTTTTGGTTTAGGAACAAGTTCCCAAACGTTGTTGATTTTGAATTGATTTAGTTCTTCTTGCATTGCTTCGATCCAGCTTTCATCTTTCAATGCATCTTCTATATTTTTCGGTTCGATCTCAGAAATTAGTGCAAGGGCACTAGAAGCATCTCGTCTTTTAGACCTTGTACGAATTCCTTCATCAATATTGCCAATGATGAGGTCTGGGGATGACTTGACTTTTGCTTCCGTTTGTAGTTGGTTTGTCGGTTTGGTGAAGCTCTTCTTCGCTTGAAATTTCTGAATTTGTTTGAGGCTCGGTGTCCGAGGCTTGATTTTCTTCATGAGAATTTGTAGACACTTGGCCGACTCAAGGTCTTCAAAGAGTTTGATTTTGTAACGAGTCTTCGAACTTCACATTCATGGATTCTTCCACAATTTGAGTACTTTTCTTGAAGACTCTGAAAGCTTTGCTTGTCATGGAGTAGCCAAAGAAAATTCCTTCATCTGATTTTTCTTCAAACTTACCGATTCGATCACTGGAATTATTTAGGATAAAACATTTGCAACCGAATACATGAAAGTATGAAACAATTGGTTTCTTACCTTTGAGCAGTTCATAAGGTGTCTTTTCCAATATAGGTCTTAGAAAAATTCTATTTATAATATAACAAGCAGTAGAAGTAGCTTCAGCCAAAAAATGAGGTGAAAAAACGATTAAAAGAGTTCTTGCCATTTCTTGCAAAAAACGATTTTTCCTTTCTACAACTGCATTTTGTTGTGGAGTGTATGAGGATGAAAAATTATGTTGAATACCATTGTCATCACAATATTTGGCAAAATCATGATTTTCAAATTCTCCACCATGGTCAGTTTTAATACTTGAAATTGCATATCCTTTTTCAATTTGAATTTTCTTTGCAAACTTAGTAAAATGAGTCAATGCATCAGATTTATTTGCAAGAAAGAAAACCCAAGTAAAACGAGAATAATCATCAACTATAACCAAGCAATATCTTTTACCTCCAATACTTTGAACTCTTGTTGGCCCAAATAAATCCATGTGTAATAGCTGCAAAACACGATTAGTGGATACTTGATTTATAGATTTAAAGGAATTTCTAACCTGTTTACCAAGTACACAAGGAGTGCATAATTCATGCTTTTGATACTTGAGGTTAGGAAGTCCTCGAACAAGCTTTTTGGATGATACTTTTGCAATTTGCTTCAAATTGACATGTCCAAGCTTCCTATGCCAGAGGATGACTTCATCTTGAATTGATATCAAGCATTGAGGACTGTCGGACCTTATATCTAGCAAATAGATATTCCCATGTCTTCGACCGAAAGGACTGTGAAAGATCCTTGCTTGATCCAGAACATGTATCTTCTTGAAAATTGATTTTGTATCCAGAGTCACATAATTGACTAATACTCAATAGATTGTAGTTCAATCCTTCAACAAGAGTGACATTGTTGATTGTGAGATTTCCAATCATCACAGTTCCTTGGCCAACAATCTTACCCTTATTGTTACCACTAAAAGAGACATTTCCTCCTTTTATATGAGAGAATTTTGTAAAATAACTTGAGTCTCCTGTCATGTGTCTTGAACATCCACTGTCCAAATACCACTTGACTTTCTTCTTGAAGGTAACCTGCAACTAAAAGAAAGACTCATGTCTTCTTTGGTACCCAAATCTTCTTGGGTCCATCATTATTAGTAGTATAAATAGTCTTTGCCCAGCTCTTCTTAACAGGTCTCCAAACTTTGGGACATTCCTTTTCAAAATGATCTACACTTTTACATTTTGAACAAGTAAGAGCATGCCTACCAACAGGCTTTACAAAAACCTTTTGGAAATGATTTTTATAAAAAAATTTTGTTGGCCTATTCCTAATTCTTTCCTTTACTTTTGGGAAATCGACCAAAGGAACGGTTTCTTGTGTCATTCCCAAACCGGATTTATTAAAGTAAGGTTTTTGGATAGAAAGAATCTTATCCAACTTTTCAGAACCTATTGAAAATTTCTTTGAGACTTTTAATAAGTCTTCTTTCAAGCAAGCATTCTCTTTTGAAAGATCATTCTCATTTTCTTTCGAAACAGCAAGAGACTTGTCTAGACTTTCAACTTTTTCATATAAAATTTTTCTTGTTGTTTCAGTTTGGAATTCTCCTTTTAGTTCAAAAATCCTTTTAAGAGAGCCTTTAAGACTGAGACAAAGTTCATCAATGTATTTTGATACTTTGGTAGGAATTTTTAGATTTCTAACCTTGATACCATTGTTTGAGTATGAGTCTGAATCTGAGTCTGAGTCTGAGTCTGAGTCTGAGTCTGAGTTTGAGTCTGACTCTGCCATAAGACATATATTTGCATATTCTTCATCACTCTCCTCACATTCAGTGTCACTCCACGTTTCAACTTTGAGTGCTTTCTTGAACTTTTCAGGTTTTCCTTTCTTTTTCTTCAATAAGGGACAGTTGGGTCTGATGTGCCTCTTTTTCTTGCATTCAAAGCAAACAACTTCTTTGCCGGTATCTTCTTCTTCATTTGATCTCCTTTGAAATCTTTGATTGTTTTGTTTCTTTCCGTTGAATCTTCTACCTTTTCTATTCAACCTTCTGAACTTTCTAATCAGAAGTGCCAATTCTTCATCATCCAAGTCTTCTTCTGAATCTGTAACATCATAATCATCATTAGATTTTAAAGCAATTGACTTCTTACCTTTTGTGTCAAATTCCTCATTGAATTGCTCGACTTCATAGGATTGAAGTGTGCCGACCAATTCATCTACTGAAAGAGGCATGATCCTTTGTGTTTCTCTTATAGATGTTTTGACGTGATTTCAATCTTTGGATAGCCCTCTCAACAATTTATTGACCTTCATAGGTCCCGAGATTGGCTGTCCTTGGTATGCCAAGCCGTTTACAATTTCGTAAATCGACCGAACATATCCGCGATGGTTTCTCCCGGCTTCATTTTGAAGGCTTCATATTGACCAAGAAGGATGTTGATCTTGGTTTCTTTGACTCGATCTGTTCCTTCATAGGTGACGTGCAATCTGTCCCAAACTTCTTTGGCTGTTTCACAAGATGAAATTCTATTATACTCGGTAGGAGATAATGCACAATAGAGAGAGTAAATAGCCTTTGCATCAAGAGCATGTCTCTTAGAAATTTCTGCTTGTGGTAATCCTGCTCCATCAACTATTTCTTTTCCTGTGCTTGATGTAGCTTTAGGAATAATTCCGTTCTCCACTACATCCCATTCCATAGGATCTTTAGATCTTAGGAACGCCTTCATCTTGTTTTTCCATACGTTATAATCCTTGCCATCGAAGTAGGGAGGTCTAGCATTGTTTTGCCCTTCAATTAACCATGGAGCCAAAACACTAGCCATAGATCTTTAGCTTCAGAAGTAATAACACTTCTAACAAATAAGCAACATGCTCTGATACCAATTGAAATAGGCTAGTGAATCAACCTAGAGGGGGGTGAATAGGTTGTTGCGGAATTCTTTTGGAATCTTTTGCGGTGGAATACGTTGATATCAAGGATATATCAATAATAAACAGATTACGTATTCATAAAGTAAATAGAGTAAGGTAAAAGAGAATTGACACAAGGATTATAGTGGTTCGACTTAGTCCAAGCCTACGTCCACTCTCCACGCTGGCAGCCAACTGGCTGTAATCACTATGTAGCAAATGAGAGCCGTTACGATAAGAAACGAACTAGACTTCTTCGGTAGAGACTCTCTCTCTACATCCTTCTGTTGCTTTCGCACTATATCTCACTCTCTTTGATACACAATTTGAATATGAAAGATTTTAGAGAACAAGTGATTTTGGAGATTCTAACATCGAGATTTTTCTACCATTCTCTCATTATTTCCAAGCAACGTCAATCCACCTTAAATAGTCTCCGTGCCTTCATACCCGTTGGCACATACCAAAACATTCATCCAATCAACCCGTTGGACTGAATCAATTTAAGTGATCTCCTTGTCCCGAAAACGTAAGTAGACAGCAGCTCGTCAATCCTGTTCGCCCATACAATCAGGATCTTGAGTTCCCAAAATTAGATTCTTCCAAAAATAATCTTGATCTTCAACAGATAAAATCCGAAGAATCAAATCTTCCAAGCTCTTGATCACAGCCAGAGATATTCCATAGTTGAGGTTAGGAAATACGAAATCCAATATCTTACTTTCCTTAGCCATAAGAATAACCTGTGGCCAGCCTGTAAAAATCGCGAACTGTCTTCAAACTTAGATTTGGGTCTTGAGGGTCATCAGACTAAAACTGAGTCTTGAAGGTCTTCGACGGAAACCGAGTCTTGACCGACTTCGACGGAAAAACTTCAGACCGAAATTCTGGGTCCGACTATCTTTGAAAACCTTTAGACCTTGACAACTTCAGACGTAGCCGACTGAGTCTTGGAGTCCTTAGACCGTACTGTTGAGGCTGTTTTGTCAACTTCAAAACTCCACGGTATTTTTCTTCAACAGTTAGGTGGTTAGTTAATGCAATTAGAGAGTAAATAGCCTTTGCATCAAGAGCATGTCTCTTAGAAATTTCTGCTTGTGGTAATCCTGCTCCATCAACTATTTCTTTTCCTGTGCTTGATGTAGCTTTAGGAATAATTCCGTTCTCCACTACATCCCATTCCATAGGATCTTTAGATCTTAGGAACGCCTTCAACTTGTTTTTCCATACGTTATAATCCTTGCCATCGAAGTAGGGAGGTCTGGCATTGCTTTGCCCTTCAATTAACCATGGAGCCAAAACACTAGCCATAGATCTTTAGCTTCAGAAGTAATAACACTTCTAACAAATAAGCAACCTGCTCTGATACCAATTGAAATAGGCTAGTGAATCAACCTAGAGGGGGGTGAATAGGTTGTTGCGGAATTCTTTTTGGAATCTTTTGCGGTGGAATACGTTGATATCAAGGATATATCAATAATAAACAGATTACGTATTCATAAAGTAAATAGAGTAAGGTAAAAGAGAATTGACACAAGGATTATAGTGGTTCGACTTAGTCCAAGCCTACGTCCACTCTCCATGCTGGCAGCCAACTGGCTGTAATCACTATGTTGCAAATGAGAGCCGTTACAGTAAACGAACTAGACTTCTTCAAGAGACAGTCTCTCCTACAGCCTTACATTTGCTTTCGCACTATATCTCACTCTCTTTGATACACAATTTGAATATGAAAGATTTTAGAGAACAAGTGATTTTGGAGATTCTAACATCGAGATTTTTCTACCATTCTCTCATTGTTTCCAAGCAACGTCAATCCACCTTAAATAGTCTCCGTGCCTTCATACCCGTTGGCACATACCAAAACATTCATCCAATCAACCCGTTGGACTGAATCAATTTAAGTGATCTCCTTGTCCCGAAAACGTAAGTAGACAAAGAGCTCGTCAATCCTTTCGCCCATACAATCGGGATCTTGAGTTCCCAAAATTAGATTCTTCCAAAAATAATCTTGATCTTCAACGATAAAATCCGAAGAATCAAATCTTCCAAGCTCTTGATCACGACCCAGAGATATTCCATGGTTGAGGTTAGGAAATACGAAATCCAATATCTTACTTTCCTTAGCCATAAGAATAACTCGTGGCCAGCCCGTAAAAATCGCGAACCTGTCTTCGACTTAGATTTGGGTCTTGAGGGTCATCATACTAAAAACGAGTCTTGAAGGTCTTCGACGGAAACCGAGTCTTGACCGACTTCGTACGGAAAAACTTCAGACCGAAATTCTAGGTCCGACTATCTTTGAAAACCTTTAGACCTTGACAACTTCAGACATAGCCGATCGAGTCTTGGAGTCCTTAGACCGTACTGTTGAGGCTGTTTTGTCAACTTCAAAACTCCACGGGATTTTTCTTCAACAGTTAGGTGGTTAGTTAATGCAATTAGTGAGTAAATAGACTCTAGTATTTATTTAATGAATCTTGAAATTTTTCTGAGTCCGTTTCGGCGTCTAATTAGGCTATAACGTGCATAAGTTGGATTTGTTACATTTATTTAATATTTTATGGATTTTTTTTGGAAGAATCTAATTTTGGGAACTCAAGATCCTGATTGTATGGGCGAACAGGATTGATGAGCTACTGTCTACTTACGTTTTCAGCGACAAGGAGATCACTTAAATTGATTCGGTCCAATGGGTTGATTGGATGAATTTTTGGAATGTGCCAACGGGTATGAAGGCACGGAGGCTATTTAAGGTGGATCGGTGTTGCTTGGAAATAAGGAGAGACTGGGTAGAAAAATCTCGATGTTAGAATCTCCAAAATCACTTGTTCTCTAAAATCTTTCATATTCAAATTGTGTATCGAAGAGAGTGAGATATAGTGCGAAAGCAAAGCAGAAGCCGTAGGAGAGACTGTCTATTGAAGAAGTCTAGTCCGTATACCGTAATGCTTCTCGTTTGCTACATAGTGATTAGAGCCAGTTGGCTGCCAGCGTGGAGAGTGGACGTAGGCTTGGACTAAGCCGAACCACTATAATCCTTGTGTCAATTCTCTCTTACCCTACTCTATTTACTTTATGAATACATGATCTACTTATTATTGATATATCTTTGATATCAACGTATTCCACTGCAAAAGATTCCAAAAGAATTCCGCAACAACCTATTCACCCCCCTCTAGGTTGATTCACTAGCCCATTTCAATTGGTATCAGAGTAGGTTGCTTATTTATTAGAAGTGTTATTACTTCTGAAGCTAAAGATCTATGGCTAGTGTTTTGGCTCCAGGGTTAATTGAAGGTCAAAGCAATACCAGACCTCCCTACTTTGATGGCAAGGATTACAACGTATGGAAAAACAAGATGAAGGCGTTCCTAAGATCTAAAGATCCTATGGAATGGGATGTAGTGGAGAACGGAATTATTCCTAAAGCTACATCAAGCACAGGAAAAAAAATAGCTGATGGAGCAGGATTACCACAAGCAGAAGTTTCTAAGAGACATGCTCTTGACGCAAAGGCTATTTATTCTCTATATTGTGCATTATCTCCTACTGAGTATAATAGAATTTCATCTTGTGAAACAGCCAAAGAAGTTTGGGATAGATTGCACGTCACCTATGAAGGAACAGATCGAGTCAAAGAAACCAAGATCAACATCCTTCTTGGTCAATATGAAGCCTTCAAAATGAAGCCAGGGAGAAACCATCACGGATATGTTCGGTTGATTTACGAAATTGTAAACGGCTTGGCATACCAAGGACAGCCAATCTCAGGACCTATGAAGGTCAATAAATTGTTGAGAGGGCTCTCCAAAGATTGGAATCACGTCAAAACATCTATAAGAGAAACACAAAGGATCATGCCTCTTTCAGTAGATGAATTGGTCGGCACACTTCAATCCTATGAAGTCGAGCAATTCAATGAGGAATTTGACACAAAAGGTAAGAATTTAATTGCTTTAAAATCTAATGATGATTCGATGCTACGATTCGAAGAAGACTTGGATGATGAAGAATTGGCACTTCGATTAGAAAGTTCGAAGGTTGAATAGAAAAGGTAGAAGGTTCAATGGAAAGAAACAGAACAATCAAAGATTTCAAAGGAGATCAAATGAAGAAGAAGATACCAGCAAAGAAGTTGTTTGCTTTGAATGCAAGAAAAGGGACACATCGGACCCAACCGTCCCTTATTGAAGAAAAAGAAGGGGAAACCTGAAAAGTTCAAGAAAGCACTCAAAGCCGAGACGTGGAGTGACACCGAATGTGAGGAGAGTGATGAAGAATATGCAAACATATGTCTTATGGCAAACTCGGACTCGAGACCAAGACTCGACTCGGACTCGGATTCGGACTCGAGACTCAAACAAATGGTACCAAGGTTAGAAATTTAAAAATTCCTGTCAAAGTATCAAAATACATTGATGAACTTTGTCTTAGTCTTAAAGGCTCTCTTAAAAGGATTTCTGAACTAAAAAGGAGAATTCCAAAATGAAACAACAAGAAAAAAATTTTGCTTGAAAAAGTTGAAAGTCTAGACAAGTCTCTTGCTATTTCGAAAGAAAATGAGAATGAGCTTTCAAAAGAGAATGATTGCTTGAAAGAAGACTTATTGAAAGTCTCAAAGAAATTTTCAATAGGTTCTGAAAAGTTGGATAAAATTCTTTCTATCCAAAGACCTTACTTTAATAAATCCGGTCTAGGAATGACACAAGAAACCGTTACTTTGATCGATTTCCCAAAGGTAAAGGAAAGAATTAGAAATAAGCCAACAAAAACTTTTTATAAAAATCATTTCCAAAAGGTTTTTGTAAAGCCTGTTGGTAGAAATGCTCTTACTTGTTCAAAATGTAAAAGTGTAGATCATTTTGAAAAGGAATGTCCCAAAGTTTGGAGACCTATTAAGAAGAGCTGGGCAAAGACTGTTTATACTACTAACAATGATGGACCCAAGAAGATCTGGGTACCAAAGAAGACATGAGTCTTTCTTTTAAATGCAGGTTACCTTCAAGAAGAAAGTCAAGTGGTATTTGGACAGTGGATGTTCAAGACACATGACAAGAGACTCAAGTTGTTTTACAAAATTCTCTCATATAAAAGGAGGAAATGTCTCTTTTGGTGGTAACAACAAGAGAAAGATTGTTGGTCAAGGAACTGTGATGATTGGAAATCTCATAATCAACAATGTCTCTCTTGTTGAATGATTGAACTACAATCTATTGAGTATTAGTCAATTATGCGATTCTGGATACAAAATCAATTTTCAAGAAGATACATGTTCTGGATCAAGCAAGGATCTTTCACAGTCCTTTACTGGTCGAAGACATGGGAATATCTATTTGCTAGACGTAAGGTCTGATAGTCCTCAATGCTTGATATCGATTCAAGACGAAGTCATTCTTTGGCATAGGAAGCTTGGACATGTCAACCTTAAGGAAATCGCAAAAGTGTCATCCAAAAAGCTTGTTCGAGGACTTCCTAACCTCAAGTATCAAAAGCATGAATTGTGCACTCCCTGTGTACTTGGAAAACAGGTTAGAAATTCCTATAAATCTATAAATCAAGTATCCACTAATCGTGTTTTGCAGCTATTACACATGGATTTATTCAGACCAACAAGAGTACAAAGTATTGGAGGTAAAAGATATTGCTTGGTTATAGTTGATGATTGTTCTCGTTTTACATGGGTTTTCTTTCTTGCAAATAAATCTGATACATTGATTCATTTTACTAAATTTGCAAAGAAAATTCAAATTGAAAAAGGATATGCGATTTCAAGTATTAAAACTGACCATGGTGGAGAATTTGAAAATTATGATTTTGCTAAATATTGTGATGACAATGGTATTCAACATAATTTTTCATCCCCATACACTCCACAACAAAATGGAGTTGTAGAAAGGAAAAATCGTTCTTTGCAAGAAATGGCAAGAACTTTGTTAATCGAAAGTAATATTTCACCTCATTTTTGGGCTGAAGCTACTTCCACTGCTTGTTACATTATAAATAGAATTTTTCTAAGACCTATATTGGAAAAGACACCTTATGAACTGCTCAAAGGTAAGAAACCAATTGTTTCATATTTTCATGTATTCGGTTGCAAATGTTTTATCCTAAAGAATTTCAGTGATCGAATTGGTAAGTTTGAAGAAAAATCAGATGAAGGAAATTTCCTTGGCTACTCCATGACAAGCAAAGCATTCAGAGTCTTCAACAAACGCACACAAACTATGGAAGAATCCATGAATGTGAGGTTTGAAGACTCAATACAAAATCAGACTCAATCTAAAGATTATGAGTCTGGCCAAGTGTCTACAAACTCTCATGAAGAAAATCAAGCCTCAAACACTGAGCCTCAAACAAATTCAGAAATTCCAACTGAAGAAGAGCTTCACCAAACTGACAAACCAACTACAAGTTGGAAGCAAAAGTCAAGTCATCCTCCAGACCTTATCATTGGCAATATTGATGAAGGAGTTCGTACAAAATCTAAAAGACGAGAAGCTTCTAGTGCTCTTGCACTAATTTCTGAGATCGAACCGAAAAATATAGAAGATGCATTGAAAGATGAAAGCTAGATCGAAGCAATGCAAGAAGAACTAAATCAATTCAAAATCAACAACGTTTGGGAGCTAGTTCCTAAACCAAAAGTTAAATCAATCATTGGTACCAAATGGGTTTTCAGGAACAAGCTTGATCAACAAAGAAAAGTTGTAAGGAACAAAGCAAGACTTGTAGCAAAAGGCTACACATAAGAAGAAGGCATCGACTATGAGGAAACCTATACTCCGGTGGCAAGGTTAGAAGCTATAAGATTACTTCTTGCTTTTGCTTGCTTTAAAAATTTCAGGTTATTTCAAATGGACATGAAAAGTGCATTCCTAAATGGAGTCATCCAAGAAGAAGTCTGTGTGGAACAACCACCAGGATTTGAAGATCCTAAAAGACCAAACCTTGTTTTCAAGCTGAAGAAAGCCTTATATGGTTTAAAACAAGCACCCCGAGCATGGTATGAAAGGTTAAGCAACTTTTTAATTCAAAATGGCTTCTCTAAAGAACGAATTTGAGATGAGCATGATGGGAGAACTAAACTTCTTTTTGGGACTTCAAGTCAAACAATCAAGTGAATGTACTTTCATCCATCAAGAGAAGTATGCAAAAGACCTTATCAAGAAGTTTGGAATGGAGAATTGCAAGAAAACAGAGACTCCTATGTCAAGCTCATCAAAGTTGGATAAAGACGAATAAGGGAAGAGTGTAGACCAAAAGCTATACAGAAGTATAATTGGGTCACTTCTTTACCTTACAGCTTCTAGACCTGACATTTTGTTTACTGTCTGCATTTGTGCTAGATTTCAATCTGATCCTAAAGAATCTCATATGTCTGCTGTTAAGCGTATCATTAAATATGTTGCAACTACATCTAAGTTAGGTCTTTGGTATTCTAAGGAAGGAGATTTCACTCTCCTTGGATATTCTGATGCTAACCTCGCTGGTTGTAGAGTGGATAGAAAAAGCACTACTAGGTACTTGTCAATTATTGGGAAACAAGATGGTGTCTTGGTTCTCGAAAAAGCAGGTACCGTGGCTCTTTCAACCGCTGAAGCAGAGTACATTGCTCTTGGAAGTTGCTGCTCTCAAATTCTTTGGATGCAACAGCAATTGAGAGACTTTGGAGTGGATGAAACTCATACTGAAATCAAATGTGACAACACCAGCGCAATCAACCTCATAAAGAATCCAATACTTCATTCCAAAGCATATTGAAATCAAGCATCATTTCATTCGAGATCATGTTCAAAATGGAGATGTTGTGATTCAGCATGTAGATTCAAAGAATCAATTGGCATATATATTCACAAAACCGCTGGAGAAGGCTCACTTTGAATCAATTCGTTCAAGACTGGGTATTGTGAATTTTGAAGAAAATCAGACTCAAGATTAAAGTCTGAAGGTGGTTCAGACTCATCGCTAAAGTCTGAAGGTGGTTCAGACTCAACGCTAGGTCTGAAGACGGCTCAGACTCAAAGCAAGGTCTGAAAGTGTTTCAGACTCTACGTAAAGTCTGATTGTGCTCAGACGCAAAGGTAAAGTCTGAAAAGGGTTCAGACTCAAAGGTAAAGTCCGAACATTTGTCGACTCGTATTTTTAATCTCTTTACGAATTTTTCATTTTCTCTCTTTAACTTATTTTTGGCAATTACTTTTTGGTATTTCAAAATCTCTTTTTGCTCTTTTCGACACGTATTAATGACAGTTTATATTTTCAAAAGGGCAATTTTCTTTTTACGGTTTATTTTTGGCGTTCTTTACCTTTACTTTTTGGCGACGATTCGTATTCCGGTGATTTCTCTCTCACTATTTATATTCTCGAACCATCACTTTTACTCTCAGCTACTCCTTTGCGATTCACCCTCATACTCTTTCACTCTCAAAACCCTAAAAAGTTCCTTTTGCCGTTTCCGTTTCATCTCTTTTTTGCCACAAAGTTTCCATTTTTCCTCACGTTCAAGTTGAAACTTTGCTTGCTCTCCAAGAATGTTGTCTCGCAAGTCCTCCAGGATAGCCAGCAGGGGACCACAGAGACAGCAAGAGGGTCCTACAAGGGTGGATCTAACGGAAGAAGATTCGCCTCAACGAAAAGCAGAGAGTCAACATTTTGAGGAAGTTGTTACTAAAGCAGAACCGGTAAGAACTCTCAAACCTAATGTGGCTTACGATCTCTATAAAAGGCTTAAGGATGGAAAGGTTAGCCTTAAGACGATCGAGGAATATCTGAAGGAAAGAGGGTTTAGGAGCGAGTATGCGTTTTTTATGGAAATGGAAAAGCTGAAGGTTGTTGGTGAAAGTACTGCACAGAGGACGCTAGAGAATATTTCGAGTAATCCACTTGAAAATACTCCTGCTGAGACCCTAGATGATGATGAGAGATTGTTCTCTCACTTTGAACCTCGTTTTGGTGTGGCTGCTAATATTGGTTGTCCTCCGGGTAGTTTATTTCGGTCGAGGGAGCATGAACGAGTTTATGTGAAGTTGTTAAAGAGGGGTGTGGTCAATCCAAGGAGTGTGGATTTTGACTTCCTAGATTCGATAAAGATTAATTTAAGAGGGAAGTTTGCTAGGTTGCAACTGGAGAATTTCTACACAGATATGACTGAAGCCCATTCTGAACTGGCGGCTTACTTTTACTCGAATCTATCCTTTTTGGATGCAAATCATTTGTCCTTTTCTTTCATGAACAATGACTATGTTGTTGATGTTGACTTACTGGTTGACATTATTGGTGTGGAAAGAAGGAGTTTCCAGCCAATCAAAGTCTCAACAGCCTATGCAACCTTGGATATTGTACGAGACAGAACTATTGAAAGCAAGATATCCTACACTAGGATGAATGCCGCGAATGTCTTGTTGCATAAAATTGTCATCAACTGCATCCTGCCAAAAACGACCTCGAAGACTGATGTTTCCAAAACAGAGGCAAAGCTGATGTTTGCCATCAACCAGGGCAGACCTTTCTCACTTCCACATGTCATTCTTTTCCATATGTATAGAACTGTGGTAAAGGATAAGGGTCAGCTACCTTATTCATCCATCATCACCAAACTTTTTAGGCATTTCAATATTCAAGTCCCTGCATCTTTATGCCTAACTAAGTTGAATTCGATGCTTGTTGGTGAGAAAATGGTGATGAAGATGAAATTTCCGAACCGACCGCAAAGACTGGAAAGGTTGAGGAGGGAAACACCTTCAAGGGAGATCCTCACTGCTTCATCGAAAAGGAAGGGCAAAGAGCCCATGGCTGAAAAGAAAAGAAGAAAAATCATCCTGCAAGACGAGGAGGATGAAGAAGATGCCATGACTCTGTCCACTCTCTCTACGATGAGGAGCCCTGCTGTTTTGAGAACAGAGGCTGAAGAGAGAAGGAGAAGAGAAGCAGAGGAGAAGGAAGCAGAGAAACAGAGGAAAGAGAAGGAAGAAAAAGAAAGGAGAAAAGAAGAAGAAAGGAAGAGAAAAGAAGAAGAAAGGAAGAGCAAAGAAGAGGAAAGGAAGAGAAAAGAAGAGGAAAGGAAGAGAAGAGAAGAAGAGGAGAAAAGAAAAGAAGAGGAACAGAGAGAAGAAGAAGAGAGACAGAGGAAAGCTGAAGAAGAAAGAAGAAGGGAAGAAGAAGAGGAAGAAATGAGAAGAGAAGAAGAAGAAAGGAGGAGGAAGGAAGGCTGATGAAGAAAGCAAAATGCAGGAGGATATGGCTGCTGCATTTGAGCCATCTTTTGCTGGGGAAGAGACCGAGAAACATCCAAGTACTGAAATGGATGTTGGCGATGAATTTTCTACTCCACCCACTGGCATTCACATAGGGGGAGTTGCTGCAGAACAGGGGACAATATCGCCACTACACTTTAGTGATGTGAGTAGGTCTGGTGCTGACCCTGAGGAGGTTTATGCATCTCACTTCCCAGAGCATGAAGGATCCTCACTTGCTGAGAAGGAAGGGGCTGAAAGGGAAGCTCCTAGTTTTCAAACCCATTCTGCTGGTCCAAGTGGAAGCAATGCCAATTCCACAGCCTTTACACAGTTGTTGGATGTTATGCTGGACTTAAAAAGGCAGGTTTTTGGGATGGACTTCGAGATGAGAGATTCGAAAAAGGCGCTGCTGAGTACTTCGGTGAACATGCAGGAACAGATCAATGCACCGAGAGCACAAATGGAATCAAATCGAGACCAAAGCGAAATTAGCTTCGATGAAGGAAAATCTTGCCAAACTTGAGAAGTCAGTCCAGGAGCTTAGCAAGTTTCAACTTGTTCATTTCCCTGCAGGCTCCTAACAATTTTCAAAACTTTATAACACTCACTCTACCTCTTTGATGGCACAAAAAGGGGGAGAGTTGCGCAGGTTTGATCGCAGGTTTTGAAGATTTGAAGTTTTTGAAGTTTTGAGAAAGCTTTGAGAGTTTTTATTTTGAAGTTATTGAGTTTTTTTATTTTGAAGTTTATTTTTATTTAGACTGTTTTCGTTTTGGATTTCGATTGGGTTGTTTGAACTTCTATGACCTTATGCTAACTTGATGATTTGGATCTAGACTTGTGAATTTGATTGCAGGATTATTATATTTTGTGAGGATAATTGTTATTGGACTAACACTCTGTTTTGCAGAAATAATCCTCAAAATATATATGAGTTTTTCCTTGCAAGTTTTTAAATTCGCAAATCTGTCGAGGGTTTTGTCACCATCAAAAAGGGAGAGATTGTTGAAGAAAAATCCCTTGGAGTTTTGAAGCTGACAAAACAGCCTCAACAGTACGATATAGAGACTCCAAGACTCAGTCGGTTACATCTGAAGTTTTCAAGGTCTAAAGGTTTTCAAAGACAGTCAAACCCAGAAGTTCGGTCTGAAGTTTTTCCGTCTGAAGTCAGTCAAGACTTAGTTTCCTTCTGAAGACCTTCAAGACTCTGTTTCAATCTGATGACCCTCGAGACCCAAATCTAAGTCTGAAGACAGTTCGCGATTTTTACAGGCTGGCCACAGGTTATTCTTATGGCTAAGGAAAGTAAGATATTGGATTTCGTATTTCCTAATCTTAACCATGGAATATCTCTGGTTGTGATCAAAAGCTTGGAAGATTTACTCTCCGGATTTTATCCGTTGAAGATCAAGTTTATTTTTGGAAGAATCTAATTTTGGGAACTCAAGATCCTGATTGTATGGGCGAACAGGATTGATGAGCTACTGTCTGCTTATGTTTTCGGCGACAAGGAGATCACTTAAATTGATTCAGTCCAACGGGTTGATTGGATGAACTTTTGGAATGTGCCAACGGGTATGAAGGCACGGAGGCTATTTAAGGTGGATCGATGTTGCTTGGAAATAAGGAGAGACTGGGTAGAAAAATCTCGATGTTAGAATCTCCAAAATCACTTGTTCTCTAAAATCTTTCATATTCAAATTGTGTATCGAAGAGAGTGAGATATAGTGCGAAAGCAAAGCAGAAGCTGTAGGAGAGACCGTCTATTGAAGAAGTCTAGTCCGTATACTGTAACAGCTCTCGTTTGCTACATAGTGATTACAGCTAGTTGGCTGCCAGCGTGGAGAGTGGACGTAGGCTTGGACTAAGCCGAACCACTATAATCCTTGTGTCAATTCTCTCTTAGCCTACTCTATTTACTTTATGAATACGTGATCTACTTATTATTGATATATCTTTGATATCAACGTATTCTGCAACAACCTATTCACCCCCCTCTAGGTTGATTCACTAGCCCATTTCATATGCAGACTTTGTTTTCTGAGCTTGTTTAAGTTGAATTTGAGATAGTAGTTCGACTTGTATATATATGCACCAGTTTGTAATGTATATAAGTGTGGTTTGAAATTTTATGGCCCTGCTTTCTTATTCCATTGTTTTATTGTCTAAGGATTTATATATGCTTCCGCATGCGTATATTAAAATAAACGGGTCGGCGATGCATCCTGGGACATCGCTATTATATTGACCAAGCAGGGATGGACACGTGCTCGCCGGGTCGGGACGTGACAATACTTAACTTATAATGATTCTAACTTATTTGCACTTATAAATAGTAGTTCATAATTATAAATTATAATGTGACTATCGGTTTCATAACATGAAAATACTGACACTTAGTAACTATCCAATAGTATGGTACAATATGTCAAACTACCATAAATAATGAATGGTACATGTACTTAGTAATTTTCCTTAATAATTTTGATTTTATTCTAAATTCTTGAAAATGATAAATCAGTAACCACCATTCACATGTGTTAATTTACCTCAAAGATTTGTAAGATTAAACACCATAATTGCATACAATCCTGGTGATTGAGTTCATCGACAATGTTTTCAAATTCATTGAAGATCATATTTCCGGTGTTACTATTAAGTGAAGGAAGCCATGGTTTTTTAGCTATCTTTGATTATTTAATTGGTATATAAAGTTGGTTTACTAAGTGATTTGGCAATTTGCAAGGGCAGACCACATTCAACATCTAAAAAAGAGCCTATCATGTCACTCGATAAAAGGATCTACTAAATCAGCCACCATACACTTAACTTTTATTTTATTTTTTTCCTTTTCTTGCCATTTCTTGTTTTTTCTTCCCTTCTTTCTCTAGCCAAGTCACCGAACCTTGATAGTCAACCAGAGGCAAGGGCTAGTGAGGTGACCTTGCCGGCTACTAGTGATGGCAAGCCTTGCCCACCCCTAAGGAGATTCGACCTCGCTAGATCTAGAAAGTTCGAGGCTCCCCCTTGCCCAACGACAACGAGGTTAGCCTCACCCTCTCATTAGCAAGTCTCACGTGTGCCTAACCACTAGCAAGGTCAACCTTCCCCAATGACGGCGAGTTCCAGCCTTGCTAGGGGTGAGCATGGCGGAGGTCCAACGACCAGCTAGAGGAAGAAGGCAACAAGAGAGAGAGAGAGAGAGAGAGAGAGAGAGAGAGAGAGAGAGAGAGAGAGAGCGAGAGAGAGAAGAAAATGAAAATTTTAAAAATAAATAAATTTCGAAAAAATATTTAAAAAATAATTAAAATTTGTTTACATCAACCCCGATTGCACCACATAAAACGATTAACGTTTATATTGACAATTTCTTGTTAAAATTGGTCAGATGACTTGAACTGATACAAATGCTGCCCTCCTCATCTATGTCAACTTGTCCTTTGCCAACATGTTGAGACGCGAACGGTCATCCCTGTGGTTGACTTTTCAAGTCAATGGGGAATCAACACTTGAGATATGGCCGCCTCCCCGTGAAGGACTGGAATCATTGACCTGAATATTGGGGAAGTTGGCAATTGGGACTGGGAGTCTCTCCGTTTTCTCTCAAATCATTTTCATTTGGAATTTAAGGTCAGTTTGTTTGACGAATCATCCTTCTAGAAATTTAAACAAATAGAAAATGACGCAACGAGATATACGTATATTACTCTACTCTCATTTTCACATGCAGGTAATTAGGTCTTAAATGTGAAGAGTAGGGTGTCGACGTAAACACATCGAGTTCATTATATACGGTATATTAATAACCTACTCAGCATTTTCTGAATTCGAGTGAGGTTAGAAAATGCAACAAACAGAAAGTACCGATTTTGTATATGACCCTCGCATTAGTGCAAGCAAAACGCACTTTACGCAATATTTGGAAAAGAAAGAAGAAAAGAGAATCATCAAACTTTCTTAGGGAGAGAAGAAGTGCAGCGTAGATGAAGGCGAAGAGGAGGAGGATTGCGGCCGTATAAGCCTTTTCGAAGAATTTGTCGACTGCGAATCCTGATCCCGTTGCCAATGCATATGGTAAAAATCATGTCACGTAATCACTATAATCCCTTGTAAGATATTTTTACATAGAATTGTAATAACATCTCAAGGTGCACATGGAATGAAACTGAAGGATCGTGAATATGTAGACATTTTCTTCCTTACCTGAAACATACTTGTTGTCATTATTTGATTAGCCGCATTGTAATATAAAATTTTTATCATTATTCATTCTAGTTAATTAAATGCATTCTCCTACAAACTATGGGCACGTTCGAGCAAGAATTAGAATCGGTCGCAGACAACCGAGTCTTTGTGAAGATAGTACGAGCGACTATGAACTTTTCAAAGAGAATCTTTCCTTGAGTTAGACTGAGACACCATGATGGCCCCTCTTCCCACCATGTTTGATGGGCAACATGGACACGACGAAGGCGCAAATTAAGTGGTGGTCCAGCATAATTCAATCTCGACATAAGGAAATTCTATAGCCACGTATGGGAAAATATGGGATCCATCCCACTCAATCCGAGCCATTAGATTAAGAGAGAATACATTCCAATCCTCGAAAGATTTTAGATAGATAATAACACACGCACATGTAAGAGAGATCACCGGCTGCAATAGAAAATTGATGATGTCACTATTGATTTCTAGAAATTACGAACTACTGACAGCGGGCCATCAAATTTACTAACTGTATAAGAAATATTATGATCTCTAAGATAAGTTACTACTATAGAGAAAATATTTCTTGGAAGTTACGCACTTCGGGAAATTTGGCCTTACGACGCTTTAAGGTAAAATTACCGCATTCGAATAATGATTACTAATATGTCATTCCCAGGGCCTCACACGATAATTACACTTACTATTCAGTTTAGGTACCGTCACTTACAACAATGTGTGGTACTTTACTATGTTATTGGTTAATTATTAAGGGCTACCATTTTCAGGTTAAAGGTCAATCGCTAATTATAGGTTAGAAATCGCAACTATAGACGAATTACAAACCCATGGAGTTAAATTACTACATTTAAAATATGACCAACCTTGCGATGATTTCAGGTAAATTACAATAAAATTTCGGGAACACAAAGGTCTTATATAGGACTTGTCCCGCTCTTTTATCTACTGGATTTACCCACGCTCTAAATAATAGATTGCATGTTATTAGGGGATTCGTGGGTCTTTTGTTCTGTATTGTTTTCTCATCATATGTACATGAAATATTGTCTCAACTTAGTACTTGTAGTGTGTATAATCTTTATTAGGTTAGAGTTTAATCTAAAAACATATACTTCAAAATAAGTCGATGAATATGATTTTCCTCAAAATATAGTATTTACATCAAAACCGCTAGGATCGTTGGAGGACCAATTTTCATTAAAGGCCCGCTTCATATTTACAAATGTGCTACCCTTATTTGAGAATCGATCAATGATCATGCTTTTCTCTTAAACCTCCAAGAATGTCAAATTGAGTGCCACAATTATCTAAAACTAATTTTTGTGTCGCAAAAAATTTAAAACTGATATACTCATTCCGCATTTATCTCAAACTAAATTTTGTGTATCAAAAAAATCCCAAAGCCGATATATTTGTGCCACATTAACCTCGAACTTATCTTTACATTTGGGATTTTCTATGACATGAATATTAGTTTGGGGTAGAAAAGGCGTAGCCATACCGGCTTGGGATTTTTTGTGATGCAAAAAAATTTAGGGTAATGTTATTAATGTGTATCTTATATGTATCAAAGGGTATTTTTGTAATTATATTTCTGTCGGTACCATTTCTATCATTAACTACTCCTATAAATACATATCATTCAACGCTAATTAGGGTTGAGCCATAATAAACACTTTGTTGTTATTTTCTCTCTGACTTTGAGCACAACAAATGTGATATGAGTGTACCGCTTTAGGGTTTTTTGTGATATACGAAAATTAGTTGAGGATGGATGTGGCACGAGTGTACGTTCGAGAGTTTTCGTGGTATTAATCCTTTTTTTTATATAAATAAAAGACCTCGGTTCTTTTCTTTTTGAAGAGTTGCTGCTTTTGTGGTTTGCATGGTTTGCATAATAACTTACTAGACATGCATGAAATGGCTACTTGATAAAACTAGTGTAGGGAGTAGCAAATATAATACTAGAAAATTAAAAATGTGAGACAAACACATTTTGGACTTAACAAAACAGATAGATGGCAAAAATATCTGTTTCTAGAAGGGAGAGATGCTGATGACTTTCGAGTACAAGCAGAAGGAAATCACCTCTTGTTTAAAAGTCTCCTTTGTAATTTCCAGGTTCTTCGTCCGGTACCAAGTATTAACGCGCCAGAAGAACGACTTTGATAGAGTCTACCTGCACAAGTAGGGCTCATGAATTGGTGTAGCGACGGACACAACTTCCAGCAAGTTCCCCGGGAAGAGCGAGCGCGGTGATCGGGGCATATTTGTAGCGGGACGTTTCGTCGCGAGGGCAGGATCGAGAAGGAGGGAACAAGAGGAGAAGAAAGCTATCCGGCGTAATCTGAGCCTACCTGCAGAAAACTTCCCTTCCAGGTTTGGCCTTTTTAACCGATCATCGAATCCCTATCAGAATTCCATTGACTTAATCACGTTCTATTCTATCCCTAATTCTAGTAAAGTAAACAGTACATGCACCTAAACAACCACGAATTCCCACCACATGCTCTCTCTCTCTCAATCTCTCTCGATCACTGCAATCGCAATCCGCCGTGCGACTCTAGCTCCCCTGCCGGACCCTCAATTCCCTCCGGCGATCTCAGCCCTGCCGGACCCTCAATTCCCTCCGGTGACCTCGGCATCTCCCTCGAGATCAACGGCGCCCGCGTCCCAGACCTGAGGCCGATCATCCGTCGTGCTCCAGCACAACTGCGTCGACAGGGACGCGCTCGAGATGACGTACCTGAGCACCGACAGCGTCAGGATCACGGTCGGCGTCAGAGTTTGAGGTGCTGGAGAACGAGGACGTGGTCCTCCGCGGGTCACTGGAGAGGGTGGAAGACAATTGGAGCGACGTGGGCCGGGGCTGGTGTGCATTAAGTTGGTCGAATCTGTTGAGGAGCAAGTGAACGTATAAGTAAAATAATTACTTTTATTATAGAACAATATCACAAACTCTTTACACACACATCACTCTCCCATACAACTCTTGCACACACCTCACACGCCACTTACACACTACCAACTCCCACTCACTTACACGCTCACACACGCCACACCACGCTCACACACACTCACGTACACACCACACCACGCTCACACACACTCACATCACTCACTCCACCACACACTTCACTCACATCTCACGTACACACACAAAGGGGCAAGAACCCCTATTTATAGGGGTTAAAGGCGGTGGTGAAAATTCTGGAGAGAGGGGGAGAAAAGTCTAGAGAGAGGGAGGAAATCGTTGGAGAAATCGAGAGAGAGAGAGAGAAGATGGCAGAGAATTCTAGAGAGAGAGAGAAAGTGGCAGAGGGATCCAGAAAGAGAGAGAGAGAGAGTTGGCGGTGCCCCCCATTTTTCTGACACTCCCCCTCACCGACTACTCTCTCTTAGTCTGGACATTGCGATCATACCGAGTTGCCTTCGAAACTCTTCAAATTTTACAGCTCCAAGACCTTTGGTGAAGATGTCTGCAACTTGATCATCTGTTTTGGCGTACTCCATCTTTATTTCACCTTGTAATACTTTTTCCCGCAGGAAATGATAGTGCACTTCTATATGCTTGGTCCTCGCATGGAAAACTAGATTCTCCGCTAAGCTTATGGCTGACAGATTATCACAATATATCCGTGTAGGTTGATTTATTGGTTGATGAAGATCCTCCATTAGTTGTACCAGCCATGTACTCTCTTGTACCGCCATTGCTGCTGCTCTATACTCAGCTTCTGTCGTAGATAGTGACACAGTTGCCTGTCTTTTGCTGCACCATGACACTGCTGCTGATCCAAGGCTAAACATATATCCAGTAGTTGATCGTCGTGTGTCACGATCTCCAGCAAAGTCAGCATCGCAATGGCCTACAACTTCACATGATGCTTCTTTCTTATACAGAAGCCCAAAATCAAATGTACCCTTAACATACCTTAGTATGCGCTTGACTGCATCTAAGTGGGGCTTTCGCGGCTTCTCCATGAATCGGCTTGCTACTCCCACTGCAAAGGCAATATCAGGCCGTGTTATGGTTAGGTAAATAAGGCTACCCACCAATTGCCTGTACATAGTTGGGTCTTCCAACTCTCGTCCTTCAATTGCACATAGCTTTACATTTCCATCAATTGGAGTAGATATAGGTTTGCAATCAAGCATCCCGAACTTGTCTAAGAGGTCTCGTGCATACTTCCGTTGACATAAGAATAATCCTTCATTGGTCTTCTCAATCTCAAGTCCCGGAAATGTTTTAATTCTCCAAGCTCTTTCATTTGAAACCGCACTGAGAGGTTGGTTCTGATTTGGCGTATCTCCTCTTCATTATCTCCAGTGATGATTAGATCATCCACGTAGATTAATACTATTGCAAGCTTGCCATCTTCTGCCTTCACAAATAGGCTTGAGTCTGTTGGGGCTACAAAGTAGCCACTTTGCACCAGAAATTCAGCAATCTTCCCATACCATGCTCTTGGGGCTTGTTTTAAGCCATAGAGGGCTTTCTTTAACTTACAAACGTAGTCTGGATGGATCTTACTTTTGAAACCATCTGGCTGCTCCATGTATATATCTCGATCTAGTTCTCCATGTAAGAAGGCATTCTTCACATCCATTTGCCATAATTTCCACGACTTGCTTGCTGCAAGTGCTAGTAAGACTCGAACCGTAGTAATCTTTGCCACTTTGGACTAAAGGTCTCATCATAATCTAAGCCATACTTTTGAGAGAATCCTCGAGCAACTAGTCGTGCCTTATATCTTTCTATCGACCCATCTGGTCGAGTTTTAAGTTTATAGACCCATTTGCAAGATATAGGACGTACCTCTTTAGGTCTCGGTACTAGGTCCCATGTTTCGTTTTTTCTTAGTGCTTGTATCTCTTCCTCCATTGCTTTCCTCCATTCCATGTCTTGCGAAGCTTCCTCATATGTGGACGGCTCGACTACTCCGACATCTTCGGTCAGCGCCGCATTTGCATATTTGGGATTGGGTCTTCTTTGTCTTGTTGATCTTCTTAATTGAGATTCCTCTTCTTCGAGGTTCTTACTGTCGACTTGGTCGGAACTCCTCTCGTAGTTCTTGGATGTACACCCGGTTCGCCATGGGCTCTTTGATTTTTCTGGTGACTGTGCTCCGACTTCTTTTCTTCCAATTACATTATCATTTCCTTTTTCAATTGGCTGGCCCTTATCAATCTTGTCATTTTCTTCCATTCCTTCACGAATCTCCTCTTCAACTTGTTTTGCCTTAAGTGATGTCCACCAAGATGATAGTTCGTCGAACACCACATTTCTAGAAGTGTAACACCTCCCTGTTGTAGGGTCACAACACTTCCATCCTTTTCTTTGATCATCGTAGCCCACGAATATGCAGCGAACTGCCTTCTTATCGAACTTGTTACGAAGATGATCGCACGAATGCATAACATACACACCCAAATATTCTAAAGTGACTTACCGTGGGCTTGCGATTCCACAACTTCTCATAAGGTGATATAAAGCCAAGCCTTGCTTGTGGTAGTCTGTGATCACGTCGCTGCCGTCTTCATACACTCAGCCCAGAACTTGGGTGGAACACTCTTCGCATGCAACATACTCCTGCATGTCTCCGCCAAATGCCGATTCTTTCTTTCGGCAACTCCATTTTGTTGTGGCGTATTTGGGCATGTAAATTGTCGACGTATCTTACATTCTTGAAGAAATTTTGTAAAATTATCCGACTTATATTCTCCCCCATTATCTGTGCGAAGGCATATTATTTTCTTGCCTACTTCATATTCTACTTTTGCTTTAAACTCCTTAAATTTGTTTAATGCCTCAAATTTTTCTTTCATGAAATCAACCCGGACGTACTGGAGAAATCATCGATGAATGTTATCATGTACCTTGATCCTCGACCGAAGGTTGCTTCACCGGTCCAAATACATCGAGTGGATAAGCTCGAGAGGCATCTTCGCTCCGAATGCGGACTCCTCATATGGAAGCCGATGTGCCTTCCCATACGGCATCCAAAGCCACAGATGACATCTTCTTGGACTTCCAAGTGGGGGAGACCTTTTAGCATACCTTTCTTCATCATCACCTTTAATTTGTGGTAGCTCACATGCCCAAGCCGTGCATGCCACAAATCGGGCGTTTCATTCTTTCGAGTTTTGTCCACGTATGCCGTCTGAGCTAACATCACGTAGACGGACTCTAATCGACGCCCCTCCATGATTGGTGTACCAGTAGGTTTCAAATTGCGGTACACCCTAACGTCTCTAGGACCAAACACCACATAATTGCACAGAGTCGTAAGTTGTGCCACGAGACAATAGATTCTTCTTCATTCCTAGCACATGGTACACATTTTCAGTTCGACTTGATGCGAACTGAATCGGGTGTTATCATTGTTTGGCCCACATGGGTAATCGGCAACCTTGAGTTGTCTCGGTGACAACTACTCGTCCACCTTTGTAATCGCACATGTTTGATAGCTTGCCTTGATCTCCGATCATGTGATTTGAGCACCCCGAGTCTACTATCCAATCTTCATCATAATCAATTAATTTATCGCTTACCATAGTGAGGGCCATCACATCTTCTAACTCTGTGATGGAGGAGGCCGCGATCTCTTCCTGTTCCTCCATTGCAAAGGATGCTTGGAAATCCCACTCTTCTTCGCTATCATTTTCCTTAGATGCCGCGACGTTTCCTTCAACTCTTTTGAATCGACAATCTCTGGCAAAGTGACCTACTTTGCCACAGGTGTAACACCGTTCATTACGCCTTCTATTCTTCTTATCTTCATTGTCATCCTTGTCGCGGTCTCGACGAGCTCCCCCTAGCCGAGGCCCAGTTCCTTCTATTTGCTTTGGCCATTCTCCATGACTTTTCCATGGTTTGCCATCTCTTATACCTGCTCTATTTCTATTCTGGCCCTTGAACCCTCTTTTATTACTAAAGAGGGCACTTTCATCCTCCTTAATTGAGACCTTAGAAATTTGTTTATCTAAGGCTTCTTGGTTGGGTATATTCTCCAACTCTGTTAGAGTTGGCTCATTTGCCCATCCATGGGTGGCCGTAATAATACCATTATATTCCGACCTTAACCCATGAATTATAATTCTTCTCATTCTTGTCTCAGAGATGGCATTCTCAGGATCTAATTTTGAAATTTCTTCACAAATAGATTTAACTTTGGAAAAGTATTGACTTACCGTCATACTTTGTTGCGAGATTGAGAGGAGCTCGTTCTCCAGGCATTGTAACTTGGCATCGTTTGTCCTCGCAAACAGCGTCGCCAAGTTATCCCAGGCCTCCTTTGGGGTCTTCGCACTCTTTATGTGTTGCAGTAATTCATCTTCAACAGTCACGGCAAGCACATAAAGAGCCTTACCCGATTTTATATTCCATTTTCTTAATTCGCTATCATTCGTGGGTGGGGTGGTGTTGCTCCCGCCAACAATATCCCACAAATCTTGACCTAGCAAGTAATATTGCATGCGGGTACTCCAATTATTATAATTTGAGTTGTTGAGCTTCTCGACGCCACTTACCGAACTTGAGAAATCTGCCATTGTGACTTGAATATAATGCCCAGCACTATACCAAGTAAGCCTGGTCCCGGACCAACCAACTTCACAATCCCAGTTGTGCACGGCGAACTCCGACGTCGCTCCTTGGCTCGACGATCCCGACCGCCTACTCAATTACAATGGTCCCGACCACTTTGTCTTCGCACGGCCTCCGACGACCTGCTCTGATACCAAATGTTGAGGAGCAAGTGAACGTATAAGTAAAATAATTACTTTTATTATAGAACAATATCACAAACTCTTTACACACACATCACTCTCCCATACAACTCTTGCACACACCTCACACGCCACTTACACACTACCAACTCCCACTCACTTACACGCTCACACACGCTCACACACGCCACACCACGCTCACACACACTCACGTACACACCACACCACGCTCACACACACTCACATCACTCACTCCACCACACACTTCACTCACATCTCACGTACACACACAAAGGGGCAAGAACCCCTATTTATAGGGGTTAAAGGCGGTGGTGAAAATTCTGGAGAGAGAGGGGGAGAAAAGTCTAGAGAGAGGGAGGAAATCGTTGGAGAAATCGAGAGAGAGAGAGAAGATGGCAGAGAATTCTAGAGAGAGAGAGAAAGTGGCAGAGGGATCCAGAAAGAGAGAGAGAGAGAGTTGGCGGTGCCCCCCATTTTTCTGACAGAATCCATATCAGAATTCTATTCTATCCCTAATTCTAGTAAAGGAAACTGTACATGTCCCTAAAATAATAAGTTGGAAATTGTGAAATCCAAGCACGTTTATCATCATATCCCCGGTGTGCATTAAATTGGTTTGGTCGATTTATAAATATAGAACGCATTTTGCACCTTCTAAATAGCATTTCTATTGACTCAGAGAGAGAGAGAGAGAGAGAGAGAGAGAGAGAGAGAGGTTCATGTTCCTATCACGTTCCACTTTTTTTGCTTGCCTAGACTTGGCAAAGGAAACGATTGAGTGGTTGAGCATGACTTGATCAGGTACATGGCAGAATTTATTTGTGCTTTTCGCCAATGTGACGAATTATCTCTATTGTACGTTGGTTAATTTTGTGGATTGTATATATGTACTCCTTTTAATACTGTTTCTTGAAAATTAAAATGGAGCCAGCAGGCTTATATCTAAAGGGAAGCTGTCCCGCTATGAATTTGGTATAAATTATCTTAGGTTGTCATTGTTATCCTCTATAAGATATTTGATAGAGAATTATAATAACATTTTAAAGTGCGCAGGGAATAATTGAGGGATATAATGATGCCTCCTATTTGAGTCCGCTATGTACTTCATAAGAATGATTCTGATAGAATCTATTTGCACGAGGAGGGAATATGCATGTTTATTAATTAGTGTTGATAAACCTGAGTAGTTACGGGCACAACCTCCAGGAAATTTACAAAAATTGCACAAACATTGCCATGATATATATAGCATATCCTTCAACCCCCATCTTTGCCCTTTTTAGTTTGAGTTCAACCAGTTCAGTATTTGGACCAGCAATCAGTCTTGTTGTGTATGTTATCTGTATCTGGGTTTCATCCCCATAATGTTTTGATTTCTTGTATATATGAGGATATTGCAGGATTCATAAGGAGGGAACGAAAGGAGAAAAAAAACCATCCGGAACACTCTGGAGTCTACCTGCAACAAACTTCCCTGCTAGGTTTGGCCCTTTTTCCTTATCATCTCATCTAACCTGCAATTATCTCTGCGTTGCACCGTACATAATTTGACTGGGTTCATTTGGTTAAATTGCTAAAGGAAGGGGAGATAAGGCTGAAACTTCATCTTTCGTTCAAAACAACAAAATCTTTTACAAAAGACAAATACATAACATAAAAACACCACTAAAATAGGACCCATAATTAACCTATGTTCTGCATAAAGCACTTACTCCACTAACACCTAAAAATTAGGACAACTAACACATAAATTGGCTAAACATGACTCCACTAACTCCAATAACTGAAAAACCAAATAAATGATGTTCACTAACATTCAGTTTAAAGCCTTGACTGTTTTCAACGTGCAAACACCTAGTAACCTTCTTAGCTTCACAAATGACTCCATCTTAAGGGCTTTGGTGAATATATCAGCAACTTGATCTTCACTCCTGCGATAGATTAGATCAATTGTTCCATCATTGCTAAGATCTCTCAAGAAATAAAACTTCACATCAATGTGTTTGTTTCTTCTATGTAGCATAGGATTTTTGGAGAGTTTGATTGCTGAGTTGTTGTCACAAAAAATTTTAGTATCTCCCGGTTGATTGAATTGCAGCTCCTCAAGAATTCTCCTTAGCCAAATAGCTTGACAAGCACTAGCTATTGCAGCAATAAATTCAGTTTCTGTACTTGACAATGTGACAATTGGTTGCTTCTTGCATGACCACGAAATAGAACTTGTCCCAAACATAAAAGCATAACCCGCCTCCTATCATCTTGATCTCTTGCATAGTCACTATCAGTAAATCCCAACAAATTGGACATTTCACCCTTCTTGTAAAATAGCCTGAAGTCTCTAGTTCCTTGCAAGTAACAAAGGATTCTCTTGGCAGCTAACAAATGCATTTCTGTAGAATTCTCAATATATCTATTGATTAAACTCACATAATACATTATGGCTCCGTTTGGAAGGAGCATTTCCAAGGTCCTTTAGGCCCTCAAAGGCCTTTGGGAGAAATTTGAGGTGTTTGGCAAACAAATGCTAAAGGCCTTTGTGCAAATGTATGGCCTCCCAAATGCTGAAAGCCCAAGGCAGCCTTGAGGCTACCTTGGGCTTCTCGGCATTTTCAGAATGCCCGGGGTTACTTGTTCATATTTTTTTTTTTTTCCAAAATTGTCCTCACGAATCTTTTGTTTTTCCGGTGCGTGCCCTTGTAGGGTTACTTGTTCATCTTCTTCCCCACGCCGCGCTCCTCTTCTTCCCCACGCCACGCGCCTCGGAGGTCGGGCGACTCCGGCGGCCGCCGGAGGTCGCGGGTCCTCGCGGCGACCCAAATCTGGGTCGCCGGAGGTCGCGCGACCTCGCGGCGACCACATCTGGTCGCGGCGAGGTCGCGCGACCTCTCGCACGACCAGATCTGGTCGCGGAGGTCGCGCGAGGTCGCGCGACCAGACCTCCGGCGACCCGGATCCGGGGTCGCCGGAGGTCGTGACGGCGTCGCGCGACCTCGCCGGCCCAGATCCGGGGTCGCCGGAGGTCGCCGGCGTCGCCGCCGCCGCCGGCTGCCACCGCCCTTGCCGATTTTCATTTTTTTATTTTTATTTTATTTTTTATTTTCACAAAAGCCCTTTTGTCTTCCAAACACTATTTTACTCAAGGGTACTTCGCAAAGGGCTTTCAAACTATAATTTACCAAACGCACTTTGCATTTTGGAAAACACTTTTCACTCAAAGGTCTTTGCATTTTCCTAAGGACTTTTCCCAAAATGCTTTCCAAACGCAGCCTATGTCTAGTCTTGTGGCAGTTAGATACATCAAACTGCCCACAATTTGTTTATAAAGTGTGCTGTCAACCTTCCTCCCTTCATGATCTTTGTATAGCTTTAAGCCACACTCAACTGGAGTGTTTACAAGATTACAATCCTTCATCCAAAACCTGTCCAAAATTTCTTCCACATATTTCTTTTGAGAAATAAAGATCCCACCACTCGATTGTACCACTTCTATGCCAATAAAGTAATGCTTCATACCAAGATCAGACATTTCAAACTCATCCATCATGGATTTTTTCCTTGTATCTTCAATTTTGACAAAAAGTGTATGCTCATAAAGACATTTTGAAAAACTAACTTTAAAAAAATAAGTTTCAATACGACTATACCAAGCCCGAGGGGCTTGTTTTAGCCCATAAAGAACTTTCTTTAATCTATAAACTTTATGCTTATTTCTGATCTTGACATAACTTAGGGGTTGCTCGACAAATACCTATTCCTCTAAGTACCCATGCAAGAATACCAATTTGACATCTAGCTAGAAAATAGGCCAAGAATTTCGTGCCACCAATAAGGGTGTGCATGGTCCGGGCGGGCGGTTCCCTACGTAGAATCGGGAACCACCCGCTAAGGACCGGTTCCAAAAAATGGAACCGAGATTCACTTGTTAGTTGCATGGATCCACCTAGGAAACGGACTGCTGGTCCGGTTCGATTCCTGGGTGAATCCATGGAACCGGTCTCACAAAAGAAAAGTTCAACAACAACAACTAGTCACAATAGAATAAGTACCTAATGGGCGGTGATCAGCAAACTCTACAATCTGCACATATCATCTGTTTTCTAACAAATGGAACTGAAGAACGAAAGACAAGAAGCTGCACCCCATTTCCACCTTCTTTCTGATAGCTAATCTACTTAAAAGATGTCTTCACAACATCTAACAAACAACTGCACAACACAAGCGCTCAAGGGTATTTAACGACAAGCACTGCAGGACCCTAGTTGCAAAAAAAATTAAACAAACAAACCACTTCCTATGACCTCAATCCCTCGTCCAACAACACAGCCCGACCCCACAAGGTGACAAAAATCAAATTGCGATCAATCTGTTTAATATTAAAAATTAATATATTATTTTAATACAATCGGTCCGGTCCGGGTGGACAGGTGGACGGATCCACCCATGGAATCGGGAACCGGACTGGTACCCACCGGTTCCCATAAATTGGAATCGAGAACCAGACCGGTTCCCTCAAGAACTACCAATTCCGGGTGGTTCTGGTCCAATTCCAGGCGGTCTAGGTGGGTCCCCGTTCTTTTGCACACCCCTAGTCGCTAATGCAACCACCAATCTAATTGTGTCATGTCTTGCAATTGGATAAAAAACTTCTATATAATTGATCCCATATTACCACTCGTATCCCTTGGCTACCAAACATGTTTTGTATTTGTCAACTTCACCATTTTCTTTCAGTTTTGTTTTAAAGACCCACTTTACACCAATGGTTTTTTGTCCATCCGAAAGATCAGATAGTTCTCAAGTATCATTTCTTTCAATGGCATTAATTTCATCATCCTTCGCTTTTCGCCATTTTTCTTCTTTGACAGCACTCTAAAAAGTTGTAGGGTCATAGTATGAAAATAAGACAAAGTGAGTAATTGAATCTCCAATTCCAGTTACCTTATAATCTTCCATCCAAGTAGGCTTTTTTCTAACACAGCAAAGAGATTGAGCTTCTTCTCATTGACTTTAGCGACTGTTGGTGAAATTCCAGCAGCTATAGAGGTCGTATTTGATGAATTTTTGGGCATGCAAGATGTTGAAATTTGCTCCTATTCAACATCATTGTCATAAAGGACTTGGGTAGGCTGCTGCCTATTCCAATGCCAAGTGTTCTCTTCATCAAAAACAACATCCCTGCTAGTCACAATCTTCTTTCTTAGTGGATTGAATAATTTATATGCTTTGGATACTTCACTTATACTAAGAAAGACACATTTTCAGCCTTGTCATCAAGTTTCTTCCTTTTCTCATCCAAGACATGGGCATATGCGATGCATTCAAAGATTCTGAAGTGATTTGTAGTCGGTCTTCTCCTACTCCGAGCCTCTTCTAGTGTCATATTTTGAACAGCAAAAGTTGGACTTCTATTCAAAACATGAATACTCCAATTTACTGCTTCTGGCAAGAAAGTTTTTGGAACTCTTCTTCTTGCCAATAAGCTTCTCACCATGTTGAGAATGGTTCTATTTTTCCACTTAAATACATCATTTTGTCGTGGTGTATATGCGGCTGTAAGCTCTCTTTGAATACCATGCTCTACACAAAAAGCTTCAAATTCTTTTGAGCAATATTCATCACCACGATCTGTTTGAAGGGTCTTAATAGTCTTTCCTACTTCGTTTTCCACATAAGCTTTGAAGCTTTTAAATGTGGAGAAAGCTTTTGATTTTTCCTGTAAAAAATAAACCCAAGTTTTTATGGAAAAATCATCAATAAAGGTAATTAAGTATCTTTTACCTCCATTAGAAGATGGGTTTATAGGACCACAAATGTCCGAATACACTAGCTGCAAAACATCATTTACTCTCCATAACTTCTCTTTTGAAAATTGAGAACAATGTTGTTTGCTAACAACACATTCTTCACAAACTTGAGGAGTAGTAATTTGAGGAAGACCCATCACCATGCTTTTTTGTAAGAGCATCTTCAATCCACCAAAACTCAAGTGACCATAGCGAAAATGACATAGCCATGAGGGATTTTTCTTTTCAGCCATCAAACAAGATTGAATATTTTCAATCTTTAATATAAACAATCTATTTGAACTCATAGGAACAACTGTAACAACACATCTAACAGAATCATAAATTTCACAAGCACCCCTCTGAATGGTGATAACATAACCCTTTTCTTGTAATTGACCAGCACTCAACAGGTTACTTTTCAGGTCAGGAATATACAACACATTAGAGATCGTTTCCACAAAACCATTCTTGGTTCTTATCTTAATATCACATTTTCCCATCACTTTCACAGTAGAATGATCCCCAAAACTCACAATGAAATGAAAATCTTCATTTAGATTAAAAAAAAGAAGACTTACTTCCACTCATGTGGTTACTGCAGCCTATATCCACATACCAAATATCTGACTCACGCTTCTTGAACAGCCATCAACAACGTTTCTACTTCTTTTCTTCATCAATAACATTCGGATGCATAATGACCAAATTTATGACATCTAAAACACTCTACCTTGGATTTGTTAGGATCCCGTCTTCTGCCTTTGCCTTGAAATTGGTCATTATTAGCTTTGAAATTCATACTAACATCTCTATTTCCTCAATCTTCCCTTCCTTTACCTCTACCTCTACCTCTACCTCTACCTCTATCCCTTCCTCTGAAATTGTTGGAATGAGTATTGGTAGAAGCCTTCAACACCTGCTCATCTACTATTAAACTTATGTTCATCTTCTGTTCATGAACCAATAAAGAGCTTTGCAATTCATCAAGAGAGAGCGCATCTATATCTTTTGACTCTTCAATTGAGTGGACAACATAATTAAACTTTGGTGTCAGAGAACGCAAAATCTTTTCCACAATGGTGACATTTTCTATCTTCTCGCCATGAAATCGCATCTCGTTACTGATCTCCATTGTTCTGGCACAATAGCCAGTGATAGATTCTTCATCATTCATCGCTAGTGTCTCAAAAACACTTCACCTTAACAGAGCCTTCATATTTCTTCTTCATAGAATCCTAAATATCCTTGGAAGTTTCTTCGCAAAAAAATAGTCTCCAAGATAGGACGATCAATAGCCTAAAAGAGATAATTTTTTACCTTCAGGTCCTTCAACTTTCTAGCTTCCAATTCTGCTTTCTGGGGATCTGTCAAAGCTGTGTCTGCTAGTGGCTCTTGAATTCCAGATTCGACAACCGACCAATACTCCTTTGACCATAAAAAATTCTCCATCAGCATGCTCCAATGGTCATATTGACCATCAAAGCATGGAATTGTTGGTTAAACAAAATTGTCGGTGGCCATTGGAAATATTGATGCTGCAATTATCTCATAAAAGTATCTCACACCTCTAAACCTTTTTTTTATCTTTAAAAAAAAAATTCCACTCTTCTCAAGGCTCTAATACCACTATTAAATTGCTAAAGGGAGGAGAGATGAGGCGGAAACTTCATCTTTCGCTCGAAACAACAAAGTCTTTTACTAAAGACAAAAACATAACGTAAAAACATCACTAAAATAGGACCCATAACTACCATGTTCTGAATAAAGTATTTACTCTACTAACACCTAAAAATTAGGACAACACACAAATTAGCTAAACATGACTCCACTAACTCCAATAACTGAAAAATCGAATTAGCAAAACATGCAAATGGAAATAACTATTATTTCAACAGGTTTCTGAGTTCGAGTAAGCCCTAGCCCGTCGTTGCCCTGCCTCTCCTCTCCTCTCCTTTCCTCTCCCCCATCAACTATCTCCGCCACGTGCACAAAACTGGAGCCAACCATCATTCCGTTTGACAGACCCGACAATGGGAAGACGCGGTGAACGGTGGATTACGTTTTTAGGGTTCGATGGGAATTTTTTAGGGATTTGGCTCGATTCCGGCTTCATAGGCCCATCGACTATCTCTAATATTCAACTGCTGGCGCTGGATGAATGCCAAGTGTAGCCATCATTTGCTTTTTTTTTTTTAAATTGCCACAAAAAGCTCTAATTTGATGTCATCTACGTACTCATCTTTGTCTTCTGTGCTTAAGAGCTGCAGACCCGTTATTTCGCTGCCACAGTTGACCTCCCTGGCTATCATCCATCCGCCGGCCACAGCCGTGTCCCACTTTGGCTACCAACATTGCTCCTTCAGCCCCCGCCTACTTCCCTCCCTCTCCCTCTCTCTCCCTCTCTCTCTCTCTCTCTCTCTCTCTCTCGCTCGATACTGACGAGGCTCAGTGAGTGATGTGGTTATTATCAGTACAACATGTGAATATATGGTAGCACTAGCAACTGGTTTTGAAAGTACTTCTGGCTGTGTTGGTTCGGTATGAAAGGCTCTTTGGTAGGGTAGGATAAGACAATAAAGTATGAGCATCTTGAAAGAGAGTTCAGGAACTTTCGAGTCTAGAATCAAAATTATTTACTGTCATTAAGCGATTCGCTTGCTTCTAATTAAATGTGGAGGTTCTTTTTGTCCCGTGCAGGAGTTTGGGATTTGCCAGAAATCAGGTGCTATTGCAGTTTAGAGTTCAAACCTCCTTCATTAACAAGAACGAATCAACCCTTGAAATAACCCGCTACATCTCCACTTTTCATCAGCACGACGATCTCTTTCATGGGAAACTCTCCTTCCTCTAGCAAGAAGAGCATGAGGAAGCCGATGAATATTCGTGGCCATCCCCACCAACTAATTTATCAGCAACAGAAAAAAAGTGGCAGTGAGTACCAGTGCGAAGGGTGCCAACAACCAGGGTTTGGGCCCTATTACTTGTGCAAGGAGGGCTGCAATCTCCGTTATCTCCCGTGCTGCAGCGGACTTTTAAGTTCGGACCCCTCTCAGTCCTCCTCAGCCGCTGCTGTTGGCAACCAACCTCCCTATCCGACTGGGGATCCCGTGTTCAAGGAGAGCGCGCCACGAAAAGCGCGGCGCTGCGTCGCATGTGGAGAGGAAGTCCGGATGCTCAGGTACAAATGGCGGCACAAGAAGGCACGTGGCTCGCGCAATCCTTACTGGCGCCTCTACCACCACCTAAATTACCGTGCCTTCCACCCGCTCTGCGCGTCACTACCTGCGTCACTCCCCTTGCGGATAGAAGAGACTGGTGAACATGAGATCGTGCTGTTAGACCAAAAAATGAACAAAAAAACAAAAGAACATGAGATCGTGCTGCAGCTCATGGAGAGGATCCAAGGCAAGTGCCTCATATGCAACCGCAATGCCAAGGGATGGGCTTACAACTGTACCAGCAAGATATACAGTTGCCACGTTGGGTGTATGAAGAAGAAGATTATAGAGCGTCTGCAGCAGGGGGAAGCTTCACTCGAGAGCGAAGTGACTATCTACGTGAAAAAAGCGTTGCGGCAGATTCTAGTAAAATTGGCTTGTCGGCTCATCATTGAAGCCTTGTTCGCGTTCCTGTGAGCAAACCTGGCAGACATCGTCGGAGAGCTTTTCAATTTCACCTATGATCGCGTTACCAGCTCCTAAGTTCAGAAGGATGCAGATCTTTTTATTTTTTTTGGTCGATCAGATCTTCTTATTTTGCACAGTGCTTTTCTCAATGTTTCGCTAAACCCCAATCGTTCATAAAGACGTTATATTCCTAAGACAACGAATGGAGTTTAATAGAGGTACTTGCAAATAAATATAGATAAACCAACTAAACCATAGAGTTTATATTATATAGGTTAGTGTGATTTTCGATATATCGGTAATCCCACGTGCTGATATCAAAAGCATTTTGTTCGATATGACGATTTCTCCATGAGCTGTTTTAGCGTAATGTGCCCATTGGTTTTGAGGCAATGTCGGAATCGGCCAATGCTGAAGGAATAAAGTCTATATGTAGAGAAAAACAAAGGGATGATTTATGTCGGTTCACCGTATAGTTTTGATGGTGTGCTTTTGAGATCCCTTAGTAACTTATCTTTATGGGTAGTAATTAACTTATAATGGTTCTAACTTATTTGCACTGATAACTAGTAATTTATGTCTATAAATTATAATGGGACTATAGTATTCTTAAAATGAAAATACTGACACTTAGTAATTAACTAATAGCTTAGTAAATTACCTCAAATCGTCTTTAAAATATGGCAATAGTACTTAGTAATTCTCCTCAATAATTTTAAATTCACTCTAAATCCTTGCAAATGATAAGTTAGTAACCATCTCAACATGTAGTAATTTGCCTCAAAGTCTTGTAGGTTGAATATCATGGCAGCATTCGAGCCCAGTGACAGAGTTCATAGACGATGTTTTCAATTTTATAATGATCATTTATCCGACATTACTGTTAAGTGAACGAAATGATATTTTTAAGCAATCCTTGATTAGTTACCTAAAAGAAAAAAAAAAAAAAAAAAAAATCTGCCGCATCACTTAATAAGCAAGTTCTCTAAATAAGTCACGGTAGACTTGGTATTTCTTATCTCTCATTGTTGTTTTTGCCGCCATTTGAATCCTTGTATGACTAGAGATGGACTAGAGATGGACTGTTGTATCAATAGCGTGACGCGCTCCTCTTCCGGGGGGTGTTGGGGTTGGGGGCTGAAGATGTCAATTTACTGCAAATAAAAAGGGTCGCATTCCTTATTTATCAACTCAGATTTTCTAATCCATTTTACCTTAATTGATTGTTATAAGGTGGCCTTGCCTCCTTGTTGCTGCGCAGGAAAAATTAGGAAAAATTGTTCAAAATGTTATATAGTTATTATATTTTTATCAATTCAGTTATAAACTTTTTAATTTTGTTAAATGAATCCATCCGACTAATTTTAATTGAAATTTACTCACCAGTGTTACATCGGCCAATGCAGGCGTTGATAGTTTATAATAATATTTGTTTTTTTTCTGATTTTTAATTTTTAATTTTCCTTTTCTCCTTTTCTTTTTTTTTTTTGTCTTTTTCCTTTTTCCTTCCGCAAGCGGCACGTCCATGGCCAGCAGCGGTCGCCGCCTCAGACGAGCCCTCGCCTGATCTATTGTTCATGTATCTCTCTCTCTCTCTCTCTGTGTTGTTTCGTACTTGAGAAACTAGACGAAAATGGCGCGTTCGCAAAGTGAATACTCCGGCTGCTTCTCCGCCCTCCTGCGTCACCTCCTCTACAGCGACGGCGCTCCAACCCACCCCTCCGACGACGCCCTTCTTGTCGCTGAACCGAGCTCCAAGCACACAACTGACCCCGACACTATCTTCACCAAAGAAGCGCCCGAACGCGGCCCCGGTCAAGACCCGCCCGCCGTTGCAGAAGCCGGCGGGAGTTGTCGCGAGGCTGGTGGGGCTCGACTCCCTGTTGGACACCAAGTGGGTCCCAAAGGCCAAGTCCCCCGACGCGTTCCTCCGAAGCAGGTCGGTCAACTTCACGGATTACTTGCTCGAGCTCGACCTGGACGAACTGGCACCAAAGGATCAGGACTTCGGTGTCGTTCCGTGAAGTGTCCATGGAACCGGGAACTGGACCAATTTTTTTAGAAACCACATGTTCCGGGCGAGTTCGGTCCGGCTCCGGGCGGTTTTCAGTTCTTTTGCACATCCCTTATTTCTCCTTCATCTTGCCTTCAAACTCTGTAACAAAGATCATGGTCCCCACGGGTGATTATATTCTTCGAATTTGTCCCAATCACTATCATCAACGGCATTTTCAAGAAACCCAACACGAACCGAATTGTTTGGGTGGGCATTAGATTTAAATCGAAATTGCAACCAGAACGGAAGACTCGACTCGATTTTTTGGTTTTCTTTTTGGTATTATAAAAAAGAGGTTTAGTGACAAAGAAGAGAGGTTTTGTAAATTGTAATATTAAGAAGACAATCAATTTTTAGTTTAGTTAACCGAACTAAAATAAAAGATAGTTATTTGTTCATTATCCAAATCATTGATATAAGTGCTAAATGCGGAATAAGTCTAGGATTAAATTAACTAGATTAATAAAAAAATTTAAGATTGAATTTGCAGTCGTATAATAGGTTTAGTACTATATTAACCAAACTAAAAACTTTAAGACTGAATTTGCCGCCGTATAATAGGTTTAGGACAATTTGGATAAGTTGATTAATATTGTCAATTGTGTAAGTGTATTTCTTTGATGCTGAGTCTTATATATTAAAATGAAATAGAAAGAATGGGGGAAAAAATTACAACAAGTGTCATAACTTTTAGGGTTAATATCTTGAAAAACCCCAAACTGGTACACTTGTGACAAATTTACCCCAAACTATTTTTTTGACCATGAAAAACCCCAAACTGGTACACCTGTGACAAATTTACCCCGACTAACTATAAAAAACCCTAAACTGGTATATTGATGACAAATTTACCCCAAACTAATTTATTCGACTAAAAAAAAAAAACCCAAATTGGTAAATTTGTGACTAATATACCCCTCGCTAAATTAGATTAATACCACAAAAAAATTGCAAAAATTGTAAAATGTGACAAATAGAGTGTAAAATCCCAAATTAGTATACCGGTCAATTGTCACATGTCATTTAACTTTATAATTTAACAAGAAAATTTAACTAAAACTAATAGAGGGTAAATTTGTCATAAGTGTGCCAGTTTAGGGTAAATTTGTCAAAGGTATATAAGTTTGGGGTTTTTGGTGGTCAAAAAAATAGTTTGGGGTAGATTTGTCACAGGTGTGTACCGTTTTGGGTTTTTCAGGTATTAACCCTAACTTTTATACGATACTGAGTTGAGTGCTATAATTTTTGTTCACTTGAATTCCATAATTTTTGTATGGCAATTACTTGAGTACTAGATAATTTTTTAATCGTTCATTTGAATGTCATATAACTTTTCAATCGCTCACTTGAATGTCATATAAATTTTCAAACAATTACTTGTGTGTTGTATAACTTTTTAAAAATATTTATCACAAGTTACATACCACATTGGATTTTTTACACTTGGGGAAACCTTTTTTTTTTAAATTCATGACATGCAAATGATTGATGAAAAGTTATGGCACTCTAATAAACGTTTTTAAGAAGTCATATCACTTACGCGATTTAAAAAAAAAAAAAAAAAAAAAAAAGGTTATGCCGCTTAAGTGAGTGCCATATAGAAGTTGAGCACTTGTGGTAATCCTTATCACGTAGAATATGAATTAAGTTGATAAATAGTCTTAACAAATAATTAACACGGTTAACATTAAGTCATTGGTTTTCCTCGATTTATAATTATAGCTTGTCTGATTTGGAACTTTGAAATATCATCTTCATTGACCTAGAGAGACCGCATGGTCCCGCGTTCCTACGGCGTTGGATCTTTTTTGGCTTCCATGGCAAGAACAATTATCCGTTAAAATCAAGTCTTAATCAAACAAGTACTTTCAATCCCGAGTTTTTAAATATTGAAGTGGCGCAGGTAGAATCAAACATTGATTCCCGTTTATCTCGAAAGGAAAGTCATCCCGCTAAGAATTTGCTAAGCGGAACGTCCAGTGAAAGAGAAGAAATCAAGTTATGGTAAAATAAACGTAGTATTACAGTAACTTTTATTAAGATATGATGCACCATTAAAATAACAGTATATGATATAAATTATGCTACATAGTTAAGAATAGTAAATATGCGAATATGAACTTTTCATTTTGCAAGAGAACAATGATCTCATGCATGCCAATCATTTTCACTTCTGGTTAGGTAGGTCCTGTTTGTTAACACTACCGTGAACAACCGATTTTATTATTTTGTTCCTGGGAATAAAAAATAAATAAAAATTTGCTTGGTAAATTTTTTGTTCCCGAGAAAAAAATTCATTTTTTTCTCGAAAATAAATTTGGAACAAAATCAAGAAGTAAAAAAGAGTTGCTTCTTGTTCCTGATAACAATTCCTAGAATAAAGCCTAAGTTTTTTCTTTTCTCCTATTTTCTTCTCCTTTCCTCTTCTTCTCTTTTGCTTTGTTTTTCTTCTTCTTCTTCCTTTGGCTGGTCACCAGTCTCAGCCATGGCCGACGACCTGAGAAAGGAGAAGATGAAAAAGGAAAAAGAAGAAAAGAAAATTTTAATAAAATTATTAAAAGATTAAACAAAAAAGCTTGGATTAGAAATTTTAAGGGTTTTATCAAATACATTTCTATTCCAAGAATATAAATTTTGGGTAGTTTACCAAGTGTTTTCAAATGCTCAGAAATTGTTCATGGGAACAAAATCAAGAACAATCATTTCTGAGCAAAAATTATTCCTAGGAATATAATGATTACCAAATGTGCCCATAGGGTGCGAATGATACCCCTTTTTGACCGGAATTTGATTTCTAAAAGAGAAATATAATTTTTATTTCTATTCTTGGATGAATTTCTAAGTAAAAACACACGTTTGATAATGACACAAATTTTCTACTTCCGAAATAGAAATTCATTTGATGACAACAAAAAATTCCTCCCTCCCGGATGGCGACAGTAGCTAACGACTAGTGGACGGTGAGCAGCGAGTGACGATTGACAGACGGCGATTGGGAGCAATCAACGGCCAATGGCTAGGGAGCACTAGCCAGTGGCAATGGCGGATTGGCGGTTGACGGCCGAGAAGCAACGACAATGGACAATGGACGACGGTCGGTGACGGAGGTGAGCGACCAACAAATAATGAGAATAAACGATGAGAAGAGTTTTTATTACTTATTTTTGTTCCAGAAATAGAGAAGTAAAAATTTTTACTTATGATTTCTATTTCAAACCTATTTTTGGAGTAAAAATCTATTCTAGAAATAGAAAAATAAAATAATTTTACTAAACGGATTTATGTTCCGAAATAAGTTTAGAATAGAAAATTTATTCTGAAACATATATAAAATGGTTATTATGCACACCTTTAGATGCGTTCTCCCACCAGTCAAACTAGATGGTTATAATAGCCAGCTATAAATTGAGTGATAGATGTCTATTGGAAAAGATTTCTCAATGAGGCTGAGATAACTAGTTAAGTTATACGCTCCTTTTATTTCACAAAAAAATTGGTGATTTTAAAAATACTTTCCTAAAAATAATCGCTTATATTATTTACAAAAATAAATGAACGAGAAATACATAAATTGTTGTCTATAATAAAAAAAATCATTGATTAATTAGTTTAAGTGATACAAATTTGAAACATATCTAACACCTAGGAAGGAGGTTGTGGGCATTCCTGGCGTGTGAGATATCATTGAGATCGCTGGAGTGGTGAGTTATGGGCTTTACAAGCCGTAGGTTTAATGAGAGTGGGCTTGAGTGTTGAAGTTGAGTTAGGTTTGATTTATTTTAGGTGTTTTTAAGTTGGGCCAAGAATAGTTTCGAAAAAGGGTTAATACCTTGAAAACCCTAAACCCAGTACACCCATGACAAATTTACCCCAAACTATTTTTTTGACCACCAAAAACCCCAAACCGGTATACCTTTGACAAATTTACCCTAAACTGGTACACTTGTGACAAATTTACCCTCTGTTAGTTTTTATTAAATTTTATCGTTAAACTATTAAGTTAAATGACACGTGAGAGTTGATTAATATACCAATTTAGGATTTTACATTCCGTTTGTTACGTTTTACAATTTTTGTGATTTTTTTTTGTATTAATCCAATTTAGCGAAGGGTATATTTGTCACAAATTTACCAATTTAGAGTTTTTTGCGGTCGAATAAATTAGTTTAGGGTAAATTTGTCATAAATGTACCGGTTTAGGGGTTTTTTTGTTAGTCGGGGTAAATTTGTCACGGGTATACCGGTTTGGGGTTTTTCATGGTCAAAAAATTAGTTTGGGGTAAATTTGTCACGGTGTACCAGTTTGGGGTTTTTTAAGGTATTAACCCTTCGAAAAAAAAGAGATTTTAGTATGGGCCGGATTTATGTTAGTGATATAGGCTAGACAATTTGTGAGAGCTTGATGCAAGAGCCCCAAATTGAGTCCACGGGGCCAGCTTACCAGTAGCAACCCAAATCCCCAATTTTGGAATTAAAACTTTTTAAAAATATTTTTAAAAATATTAAAATTAGAAAATATTAAAAATTTAAAAATAAGAAAGTGCTTGGAAATAGGTCTTTACTAAATTTTTAAGTTTTAGCATTAGATATGGCTTGGCTTTGTTTGATTAGTATACATGTAGCTTAGTGCTACGGGAGTATCCTTTTAAAAGAAATTGAATTTAACTTGGTTTTAGCTCATGGGGATCATGTCCTAGGGCTTATAACATGTCTATAAATATTCTTTGCATGACTTGTATTGATTTTTTTTTTCGTGTTTACTTTAAAGTCATTTCGATACTTGAGTATTTACTTAGCACATTGTTTTTCAATAAATTGGTTATTTATCGCTTTCCTAGAATAGGTTAGGATTAATTTAGGCTTTGAAGAAAATGAACCTTACCAAAAATGTTCGCATGATCATTTAGCAACTTTGACGCCTTTAGGACCATAATTGGTAATCAAGACCACGTGACCACTTACTTTCCAAGTTAGAGATATCAAAAGGACGCTAAAAGACATTAGCTTAATCAAGTCATCAACCATAGAATCTCTTATTGCGTAGGAATCGTGGCGATACTCCCACGTCTCGATCAGTTTCTCGTCAATCCCAATAAACTAGTGAGGACTCCTAGATATATTTAAATTATTAAGAACTTCAAAAATAAAATCTAACATCATGCGAGGTATAGGTTTGGAGAACCCAAGTCTAATCAAGGGCTATTAGCCCAAATTAGATAATAACTCCAAATCAATATATTTCTTTTCCACTCCAGATGGAAAAGGTAGGTTGCGACATCCAGTCGAAAAAGTAAAAATCAAACTTTCTTAGGGACGGCAAATGAGGAGGAAATTGATAGAGTTGCAGCGAGTGTGAAGGCAAAGAGAAGGCTAGAGTCTGCAAAACTGCATCTAAGATGAATAAGAGCTACATCCCACAGAAACGGTCATGGATCTTTAGCATAGCACGATGAGGGCATAAAATTCTGGGAAACTCAGCTGTAGGCACAAACATCCTTGAACCGGACTTCGACCTTGCAGTGGCAAGATCGGCTTCCGAGAAGCGAGGGGGCATTCTTCGTCGGAGCTACCACGTGATGCGGCAAGGGAAGCCATGACCAACCAGCCTTGACGTGAGGTTCTGAACCCTTGAAGCCATCAAAGACGGTGGCGTGACGATGCTTTTGGTTCCCGTGGTCTTCATCTCCGGCTCGATTTTGGATCCAGCTACCCTCCTTGTGCCCATGTCTATTTGTTCTTTGCTAATATGTCGAGACGTGAAAGGTCGTTCCTGGGGTCGACTCTTCCGGTCAATGGGGAATCAACAACCGAGGGCGCCACGACCCCGTGAAGGGGACAACGCGAAGGACCCAGAATTATTGACCCGAATATTGCCAAAGTTGATTTTGGTTCGGCATTTGCAAAAGACTTTGAGCTTCTAAATGCCTTTCTGTCAAAGTCGACGTAGTTGGCAAAGATCGACTTCCAACTTTAATTTAGAGAATTTTCTAGATATTACTTCAGGGCTTAACGATCTCTTTTTCTTCCAACTTTGCCTTTATAATATTATCTATATTCTAGTTTTCTTCACCTGCTTTCCCATGCAGATCTGACCAACATCATACGACGTGGATGGTGCCGGTGGCATGAACTCGGCATCGACGTCACCTTAGCCGAGGCTCGAGGTTGCGCAACCTCGAGTTGGTGTTGAGAGGATCGCGAAAACCTGGTAAGTTGGGCACACTATCCGACTCTTGCTCATGCTCATGCCGTGAAGTTAGAACAAAGAGTAAGTACCAAGTGTTCTGACAAGTGATCGAGAACCCAATTTAATTACTACTTCCACTTAAATTTCTTAGCAACTTAGATTTTTCTAATCCAGTGCTCAATTGACTGTTAGAAGGTTGGCCTTTGCCTTGTGGCTGTTGCTCAAAAATATATATCAGCCTATCAGAAAGTGTTCAAACAGTGATGTTAGATTTATTAAGACTGGTCTTCAATTAATAACAAGGATGACTATTTTATAGATGTCTTAATGCACTACCCAATATTACACAGAATATAAACTACGTACATTCCACGCCTCAGTGCTAGCAAAACACATTCAATAACAATTCTGGAAAGTGGAAGAAAAGAGTATCATCAGACTTTCTTAGGGAGGCCAAATGAAGATAGGATCGAGAGAAGCGCGGCGCAGACAAAGGCAAAGAGGAGGAGGCTCGCGGCCGCATAACCCTTGTTGAAGAACTTGTCGTAGGCCGACCCCACAAATTCGAACACCGACTTCAGGTCCTTTGTCGCCCCAAATGCCGCGGCTGATCCGGTCGCCAGTACATACGACGTGATCTGCAAAGTATCGACACAAAACTCCAGGTCACGGTCGAGGTTCTTCCTCGAGATCAGTTGATTCACCTTATGCGTTGATAGTCCAAATCGGATTCGTACTAAAGCTATTATACATCAACCAGTATAGATCGCTAGGTTAATGAACTTTAATATCTACATACCTGGTCCGCGAAGAAATCAAAGAGAGTGACCCCGTCACGGCTTATCTCTTGATTCACCTTGCACATGCGGTGAAGTGTTCGTGCAATTTGGATGAGGGTGTATGCAGCTCCAACCACTATGGTTCCTAGCATGTACCTGCGCAGAGTTCCTAGACATGAAGAAGATGCAGAAGTCGATCGAGCAAGATCACGCAGCACGGACTCACCGGTACGCGTAGACGTTTCTAAACCGGACTTGGACTTCCGTGTTGAAGTATATTTGCAACGTCGCGGTGTCCGTCGTCAAGACCACCAATGATACAACGAGGAAGACCAGCATGAGGAGCCTCAACGCGAGGATCAAAGCTCTTGAAGCCATCGAAGGCGCCAGTGGTGCCGCCCTTCTTCTCGCCTATGGCCGATCTTGTGAAACTTTCTCCCATCTGCCTTCTAATGCTTTGATCTCGCCTATCCTTTAAACCTAACACTCAAGTAGGATACACTAATCTATTCATGGCCATCGTTGAATTTTGGGGTCAATCTGCATCATTGGGGGTTGGTGACGAGAGTGACTCCACAACGCCATCTCCGACGGCCACATCCACAAAATCTGACGTGTACATCACTTCACCGATTAATGCCTTATGAAACCTTTCAGGCCCAACTGGACAAGCACGTTCTTGCCAATTAGGAAGGCCTTTTCTCATTTTGAATGTGACATCCTGAAATTTCAATTATGTTTTTAATTAGATAAATCAGGCATTTCATCAACGTGTCTATAGTACTATTCTTTGAGTTAATTACTCATGAGATAACTAGACTATATGGGGAAGTCATTCAGAGATTTTAACGCAATAGACTTGAGAATTTAACCAGAAATCAACTGCTCGACCGTGCTAATTTATAAGGGTCATTACGGCACAGTTAAAAATCGATCAGAGATCGGAGATAGGTCGATTCGATTGAGATGTGTGATTGAGTGTAGGTGATTCCACCTAATTGCAAAATTCTCGTCGATCAGCACTAGACCGATTTTCTGTCATTTTGGGTACTTGTGTCTATAACTGAAATCTCGAGATCGTGACCAATGTGTCGAAGATGTACGTTGTGGCTCGAAAATAATTGACCACGGGTCAATCGCACTAAAAATTCCCAAAAGTTACCCACTAAGTTAGATCACACTAAAATCGTGTTAAATTAAAATTAACCATAAATTTAAACCTGATTTCAAAAATTAGAAGTTCTGTCATGTTACGGCTTATTTTAGGAATGTCTACACATCTTTTGAAGAATTTTTGGTAATTCCAAAATTTTTACGGAAAATCAATTTGAACGTTTCGAAAAACGATTGGAAATTCGGATTGGCCGAATTGAATAGATTTTTGACTTGCAAATCGAGCTACTTGGCGAAAGAGACTTGTAGAAATTATGTGGGCTTTTTCTACATCAAAATTGAACGTCGAATTTGGGAATTTGTTGAAGAAATTATAGACCAAAATGTGAAATTCGGAACTTTGTAGTGGGGGCTGGATTTTGGCTTCAAAATGGATTATTTGGTGGATATTACAAGCTAGAAAGTAATGGGAGACATGTGGGATAAGATGGAAGGGCTAGAGGGGACCAAGCATTTAATTTTGGGGATAGGTTTATTGAATTTTTACTTTGTTTCTTCAAAACTTCCTCTGCACGCCGTCCCTTCCCCCTTCGCATCTTCGGTCCTTCCTCTCTCCCACCCAAAACAACCGAATCTCCTCTCCTCTCCACCTCTCCACTTTCATTTTTCCTTTGATCTCTGCATTCCCTCATCCCTTCTGCCGAAGCACCACTCACCCAAAATTTCTTCTTTCCTTCATCCACGCCACTTGTCAGTAAGCCAGCAAACCTTGGTCAACATCAACACCACCGAAGTTTCATCCTTGACCGCTCCCTTCTTCTCCAAGCTTGTCTGCCACGTTCGAAGCCCATTTTTCCCCCCGAAGTCCACGTGCCATCTCCACCTTTTCGCACGTTCAGCAGAGTCCACCTGCAGCTGCGTCTTCGTCCGCGAGAAGCCTCGTCCGCAAGAAGCCTATCCTCGCACGAAGCAGCACAGCCCCTTGAGCCCAGCATCTCTGCAAGCGCAGCCCCTCGAGCCCATCAGCCAAGGAAATCCGAGCAGAAATCGTGGGCTTCCTCGGGCAATTTTTCAGGCCCAATTCATGCCCTGTTGGGTTCGCCGTTTTGGGACTTGTCGATCCTCGTCGCATTCCCGTCGTTTTGATATAAGCGGATCGCGAATCAAATGAGTTATCTCACTAAACCTCAATTAATAGGTTAATCATGCTTAGAGGATAATTAGATTAAGTTAATTAAGATTTAGGTGGTTAGTTAAATTAGTTATTTAAATATCAAGTTTTGCATTTTAGGTTGTTAAATTAAGTTGATTAAGGCTTAGATAGATTATATTAATTATCTAGATTGGTTCGGGAATTTTCTAGGCCCATCTTGGTATTTAATTTTGCAATTTCAGCCTAGGTTAGCTATTTTGGCATTTAATTGATTTATTTAATTAATTTTAGTAATTATCTAATTATTAAATATTTTTGGAAATTAAGTAGAGATAGCCGGTGACCGGAATTCCGTACTAATTGCAATGGTGTGTTCAGATTTCGCAATTGAATGTTAATTTGTGCAAATTGAGTGCTAATTGGATTTTTGGCAATTTATTCCAAAAATTGTAAATTTCAATATTTATCCAGAAAATCACAAGTGTCGGGTTTTAACACCAAAAAATAGTTTTATATATTATATAAAATAGTGGGATTTTAAATCGGAGGATATCAATTTTTCAGGTTCGATTTGTTCATGTACCCACACACGTGCTTTTAATATAAAGAAAATAGGCCAAGATCACTATTTTAATGGAGACATTTGAGTGCAATGCACGGAATCCTGAACGGAGATTGATTGATCGTGTGTTGGTTAATGAGAACCCATCTCAAGCTTTTAAGCTGGACATTACCCTATATGAGATCATCTATTAAGATCGCGGGTCGCGTTGTCGGACCTACGCCCCTTCGGCAAGCAATCGTCGTGCTCAATGGTGGCGAGACGAGGCGAAGGACTACCGAATTTATGAGTAGGTGACTCGGAATGGACATTGAATTTATGAATGGTGGTGGTGTGCTGGACTTTATGAGGGTGGTGCCCTTAAGGGGCAAAATTAACAATTGGGATGATTTTGATTGATTGAGTTGATGTAACGTTTCAATTATTGTGTGCATTAATTATATGCAATCGAGATATGAACTATGCTGACATGCAGAAAGAAGTTGAGGCGAGATAAGTTTCATGTTCTAATTGTGTGGTTATGTGACTAGAGGGTCTTGAGGCGTATTTTCTTCATAATATGGATTTAGGGAATGAACTTGCTGAAATATTATTTCACTGGTTATTGTATAACCATTTTTAGGTCAAGCCCCCAAGTTTGTGGAGGTGAAGTCGGAGGATTGACATTTGAGTCCTACTAGTATGTTGTAGGATAGCTTCTTTTGAGAATCGATCATTTTGTAGGCTTTTGCCTAGACTTCTTTTGTATATAAACACAGTCATTTATAAAAGTGTGTTTTTATGAAATGTTGTCCTACTTTCCTTATCCCATGTTGTTTGTTGTAGGGGTTATTGTTTCACTTCTGAATGTGCATTAGAAAAAAAAAAAAAAAAAAGGGTCGGCGACTAATTCTAGAAAGTCACATTTGTATCAACTATAGTGGGATGTGCACGTTCTCGAGAGTCGAGACATGATATTGAATGCTAAAGCTTTACAGGTATTCAAACCAAATCTAATAATTTATGTACTTCATCATTTCGCGGATCATATGAAGAAAAGAGAAAAAAGAGGTTAGATCCGAGTCGGGTGGGGCCAAGCTTGACCTGAAGCTAAGGGCTGCGTGCTCCAACCTGACCTGACCCAAACCAAAACCCATGAGACCCAAAAATGAAAATTCAGGTCGGGTCCCGGTCCAGGTTGTGTTTTCAGTTTTTTTTTTTTAAAAAAAAAAAAAAAAAAAAAAAAAAAAAAAAAAAAGTGTTGCTTTTCCTTCTCTTATGAGAACAAAAGATTGTCGGGGAACTCCTTCGATGTCTTGTGGAAAAGACTCGGGATTTCAGCCACCCACCAGAATCAAGCTACAAAAAGGGACTCTAATGTTCGTTGTTCTCAAGCGCCATTGATGCATCTTTTGAAGATGACTCTACTGCCCTAAATTTGAAAAACTAGAATAAAGTAGATGCAAAGCTCGACAGCTAGGGCCTTGCTGCAGCATTGAAAGAAACAGTAGATACAAAGCCTTTGTTCACCCTATCATTAAACAAAGAAAGAGCCTTATCCACATTGCCTTTTTTGAAGCAACCATCGATAAGGGCAGAATAAACAAAGCTATCAGGTTGAACTGCCATTGATAACATCTCATCAAACAAATGGAACGCCTCACCTAAATTGCCAGATTTACAGTGTCCATCTATGATCGTAGGATAGGTCACTCTATTAGGAGCCAAGCCTCTAGCTGAAATTCCATCAAACAGCTTCCTAGCTCCAATAACAAGTGAGCATTGCCTTGGAGCTGATCTTGACATGAATATATCATATTCCGATAAGAAGTGTTAAAAGATAGAAAAGACAAAGTAAAATCAAGTGTGACATTAGATTTACTGAGACTAGTTCACTAGTTCACGATTAATACTAAAAACAAATAATTGAGTCTTTCATTATTGACGCTCAAATTTTAACAACTCATTTAAACATTCATAAATTGTATAGAAAATTATGAATTGATTTCTAACCCCTAGCAAAAAATATATCTCCATTAAATCGCATGACATGTAGACATGAGGAGCATTTTCATTACTAGTATTTAAAATTTAAAAAATAAATTAAAAACATTATAAAATTTTCATTATAATTATTTTAAAAAAAAAAAAAAGAAAGCAAGACCAGGCCGGGGGCAGGCCGGCCCGGCCTCGTTCATGATTAATTCCGATGGAGAGACTGGGAGGTCGGACAGAGAGCTGAGAGTCCGAGCGAGCAAGGAAGCCTCCGGTGGCGGCGGCGGCTGTGCTCGAACCCCGATCAATGCTTCCCCTTCTTCCTGGGCGTCACATCCTCTGTAAATCCCCCATTCCTGGTTTAGCCGTTTGTCCCGAGGATCTCGCCTCGGAGGAGACGTTGCGAGGCGGCCAGCCATAGCTCGATTCGTCTCGAGCTCGCCGTCTCCGAGCAGGGTAAGGACTCTCGCGACGAAATGCTCATCTCGTTGAATCCTCCGCTTTGCCATGTTCCAAGTGAGACGTGGAGACTCGTGGTCTTCGGTTCATGCTTGTGTCAAGGTCTGAATAAGTTGGTTGCGTTGATTCTGAACACTGCTTGCCGATTTCCTTAGGATATGGACGCGAGTTCGAGTCCGTTGTGGGTCAATACCTTCCTCTCAATCCATGCTAACTACGTGTTCGATGAAATGCGTAAGCTAAATCCATAATCACGAGCTCGCATCATCCATCGTTAGCAAAAGCAAACCCATCATATTTTAGACATTCTTTGTCCGAAACACTGACCGCTTGGCGCATTTGTTTCCTTCCACTCGTCATCGACTTGATTTTTTACCATATCCAAGCATTTAACCAAACATGCGTTGTAGCCATTGTGGGCATTCTAGACCGTGATTCTCCACCAGAAATACGCTTTCTAAATCACTGTTACGAATGACGATTTTAGGTTAAAAAAAAACTCACGCTAGCCGCATCTCAACTTTCTTATTCACATTTTGTGCGTACTTGTTCTGCATTTTTTTGTTAAAAAAAAAAAAAAATGTTTGATGGCTCATAGCGGTGCTCGGAAGAGATGGTTAATAGAATTGTCGCCTCTAAGGGTTGGTCGAGTGGTAAGGGCTTGGGCTTGTGAGAGCATGAATGATAACCATTCCGACCATTTTTTACGAAAGAGAAATATTGATTTCTAAATAAATTTCTAGGAGGAAAAAAAATCATTTGATAACGATATAAAATTCTACTTCAAAAATTGAAATTCGTTTGATAACGACCGCCGCCGCCGATCGGCCGGGCCGGTGGCGGCGGCGGCGGCGGTAGATGGCGGCAAACGGTGGTCGGTGGCAATGGATGGAGAACACGATAAGAAGAATTTTTATTTCTCATTTCTGTTCTAGAAATAAAAATGTAGAAAATTTTTATTTTTAATTTCTATTCCAAACTTATTTTTGAAATAAAAATTTGTTTCAGAAATAGAAAAATTGAATAATTTTATCAAACGAATTTATATTCCATAAACAAACCTGGAATAGAAAAATTGTTTCTAGAACAAAAACAACTGATTGTCATGCACCCCTGGGTGGTTGTTCCCATGTTTGAGTCCCTTTGCCCTCCATCTTACAATATTCTTGACTTACATGGAGGCTAGTCTGTGGAGCTGGCTAGTTCTCCTCCAATTGGCGGCTGACCGGTCGAGCCCTTATAGTGCGGCCGGTGTGGGAGTCCGTGTCATCAAAGAAAAAAAAAATGGCATTGTCCATGGATGATAGTGCATGGTGGCCGAATATAGCATGTGGTTATGCCGGGTTACTTTTAACTTGAAGCTTGAATGTGTAAGTTCAAACGGCAAAGAGGAGGCTAGAGTCTGCAAAACTGCATCTAATGCGGTAACAGCTACATCCCAGAGAAACAGTCATGTGTCATGGGCCGAAAGAGTGTTGACCCGAGAGGTTCCCCGCGCACGATCACGACTCGCCCGTGGACTTCCTGCTCTCGCTCAAATTTCCACCAAGTCTACTTCCCGAAGTTTCCAAGGGTGGGCGAAACCGTCATTCCACCTAATTCTAGAAGCCCCTCATTTATGTCGATGGTTGGTTGCTTCCGTTATTTATGTCGGTAGACAGTAGTTGATATTTATGTCGATTGTTGAGGCGGTGCGATCTCGCCCGTCAGATGAAAAGTAGATCAACAGTTGTAAGCCGAGGCCCTCAACTATAAAAGGGGCGGTCCTCCCTCATTTGTAATCATCCAACATTTCAAGAATCCAAGCTCACTTTCCTTCCGAGCTTCTCTCTCTAAACTTTCTCTCTCTAAAAGATCCCGGTTGTGCAAGCAAGTTGAGCGATTGATCGAGTAAGGCTTGGCTTGGGTGATCCAAAGTTGCCCAAATCGCCGCACGGTTCGATCCCAAATCGATCGGCCCGTGACAAGTGGTATCAGAGCAAAGGAGAGTTCCGTTTGGAGAAGGAGTGCCAACTGCTCGAAGGAATGTCGAGCCAAGAAGCTGTTATGGAGGGAGAGGCCGCGCAAGTCAAGGAGACCCGTGGCCGAGCAAAGAAAAGAGACGCCTCGATGGAAGCCGTAGCTGCGTTCGATGAGAAGATCGGGAAGGTCCGGAGTGCCGTGCTCGAACTCATGGAAGGTCTTGATGATGTGCGAGACCGAATCATGGAGGTTGAGACCTCGCTCCGTGAAGACTTCACGACCGGCCTCAACGAAGCTACCGCCCCTTTGCACGAGAAGGATGAAGCCCTTGAAGCATCGATCGATGTCTTGAAGGAGCGTGTCCAAGTGATCAAGGAAGAAGGTCCACGGAAGGACGAGGTCGAAGCCATGAAGGCGGAAATCCAAGAGCTCAAGACCGAGCTCGCCCTATGCAAGATGAGCATCGCCAATGGAGCGATGCCTACTCAAGCGGTGCCCAAAATCGAGGTGCCAAAACCCAAAGAATTCAAAGGCGAACGATCCGCCAAAGAGGTGGACAACTTCGTCGGAGCATGGAGCAATACTTTGGCGCCGCCAACATCCAAGACGAGGCGATCAAGGTACGAACCGCTTCCATGTTCCTTACTGATACGGCAATGCTTTGGTGGCGTAATAGGTGCGACGAGACTAGACGTGGTGCCAATCCCATGGAGACATGGGATGACTTCGTGAAAGAGTTTCGCGACTACTTTTTCCCCGAGTTTACTCAACAAGAAGCCCGTAGCAAGCTCCATCGCCTCAAGCAAAGAGGTGCGATCCGAGAGTACGTGAAAGAGTTCACGGAGCTCAAACTCCAAATTCGCAACATAAGCGAAGAGGAGGCTCTCGGAGCGTTCATGGATGGGTTGAAGCCATGGGCACTTCTCGAGCTCAAGCGTCGGGACGTGAGTAATCTTGCGCGAGCGCTAAGCGTGGCCGAGTCGCTCATCGACCTCACCAAGACCGAACCAAGGAGTCGATCGTGGAGGTCGGATCGATCCGAGGACGAAGGAAGAAACACTCTTCGAGGCGCGCACGATCAAGGTGGCCGAGCCAAAGCATGGGGAGAAGGGTCTTCCAAGTCATCCTTCCAAAGGGGTCGACCGCAATCGAACTGCACGACAAGTAAGTTCGATCAACCCCCACCTTCTCCTTGCTTCATTTGCCAAGGTCCACATTGGACCCAAAAGTGCCCGAAGAAGGGCCGAATCAACGCCCTCCTTGCCATCGAGGAAGAAAAGGAGGAGCCCAAAGAGGATAAGCGGCAAATCCGGATTGGAGCCATAAGGATGGTCAACTCGGTCCAAGCCCGATCGCCGTCAAAAGAAGAAGCTACACCAAACACGGACATGTTCTTCGTGGAAGTCGAAGTGGGCGGCCGAACGCTTTACGCCTTGGTCGACACCGGCGCATCGAACATGTTCATGTCGACTGAAGTAGCCAAAGCCTTGGGACTTCGTGTGGAACCATCCACGAAGTCATACAAGCCCATCAATTCGGACGACTTCCATGGCGTAGGAGCAACTCCCGACGTGGATGTCAAGATTGGCGGATGGAAAGGAAAGGTGACGTTCGAGGTAATCCCTCTTGACGATTATGATCTCATCCTTGGTATGCAATTCTTTGAAAGCGTAGGAGCCATGATCGACATGAGGACCAAGTGTCTCATGATCCTCGACCAAAAATGCTCGTCGATGATCCCCATGGTCAAAGGGGTGGTTGACACCAAGACCATCGCGTCGATCCGACGCCTCGACAAGAGCTTGAAGGCCATGATGCGCATCAACAAGCTATCCGAGGTGAAGCCAAAGGTCAAGTTGGATCCTACTCCAACACACTCTATGCCGATCCAAGTGCTCTTCCCCGAGGTCGAGTGCTCACCGCATGCCACGCCAAAGCCGAAGGTGGTGCCGCATGCCAAGCCCGAGCTAACCATAGATGGATGTGGCCCTTCGTTCGTGAGCATCCGAGCGAAGCGAAACAAGAACAAGAGAGCTCGTGCCAAAGCCGTGCTCGCGCCAAGAAGGCCGACCAAGGCGAGAGCGACGAGGACGTCGCTCGATTGAGTGGGGAGAATGTCACGGGCCGAAAGAGTGTCGACCCGAGAGGTTCCCCGCGCACGATCACGACTCGCCCGTGGACTTCTGCTCTCGCTCGGATTTCCACCAAGTCTACTTCCGAAGTTTCCAAGGGTGGGCGAAACCGTCATTCCACCTAATTCTAGAAGCCCCTCATTTATGTCGATGGTTGGTTGCTTCCGTTATTTATGTCGGTAGACGGTAGTTGATATTTATGTCGATTGTTGAGGCGGTGCGATCTCGCCCGTCGATGAAAAGTAGATCAGCCGGTTGTAAGCCGAGGCCTCAACTATAAAAAGGGGGGTCTCCTCATTTGTAATTATCCAACATTTCAAAGAATCCAAGATCACTTTCCTTCCGGAGCCTTCTCTCTCTAAACTTTCTCTCTAAAAGATCCCGATTGTGCAAGCGAGTTGAGCGATTGATCGAGTAAGGCTTGGCTTGGGTGATCCAAAGTTGCCCAAGTCGCCGCATGGTTCGATCCCAAATCGATCGGCCCGTGACACATGGATCTTAGCATCTCACGATGAGGACATAAAATTCTGGGAAACTCACCTAGGTACAAACATCTTCGAACCGGACTTTGACTTTTCGGTGGCAAGATCGACTTCCAAGTAGCGAGGCGGGCATTAATTCGTCAGAGCCGCCGCGTGATACAGCAAGGGAAGCCATGACCAGCCAGCCTTGACTTGAGGATTCTGAACCCTCAAAGCCATCGAAGACGCGGCATGACGGTGCTTTTGGTTTCCGTGGTCTTCACCTCCGGCTCGATTTTGGATCCAGCTACCCTTCTCGTACCCGTGTTATTTGTTCCTTGCTAATATGTTGAGACATGAAAGGTCGTTCCTATGGTCGACTTTTCAAGTCAATGGGGAGTCAACAACCGAGGGCGCCACGACCCCGTGAAGGGGACAACGCGAAGGACTCAGAATTATTGAATATTGCCAAAGTTGGACGGACGATGCCATTGGTTCAGAATTTGCAGAGCACTTAGTTGACGTGTTTGCCAGTAGCCTTTGACTTAAAACTAGCATTTCCAGAGTTCCTTTTTTTTCAATGAAAATCTCACCCGGGATTGTTTGTGAGAATTTTCCAGATACTACCTCAGGGGTTAATGATCTCTTTTTCTTCCAACTTTGCCTTAATTATATTATCCATATTCTAGTATTCTTCACCAGCTTTCCTATGCAGATCTGACCAACATCGCACGACGTGGATGGCGTCGGTGGCCCTCCCCAGAGGTCGCACGAATTCAGCACCGATGTGACCTTAGCTGAGGCTCAAGGTTGCGCAACCTCAAGGTGGCGTTGCGAGGATCGCTAAAACCACGAAAGTTGGGTACACTATCCGACTCTTGCTCATGCCGATGTCATGAAGTTAGAACAAAGAGTAAGTACCAGGTGTTCCGACAATTGATTGAGAACTCAATTTAATTACTACTTCCACTAGCAATTGATTGAGAACTCAATTTAATGACTACTTCCTCTAAAATTTCTTAGCAACTTAGATTTTCTAATCCAGTTCTCAATTGACTCTTAGAAAGTTGGTCTTTGCCTTGTCGCTGCTGCTCAAAAGTATATATCAACCTATCAGAAAGTGTCCAAAGATTGATGTATCCAAAGAGTGATGTTAGACTTATTAAGACCGGTCTTCAATTAATAAAAAGGAAGAATATTTTATAGATGTCTTAATGCACTACCCAATATTACAGAGAATATAAACTATACACATTTCACGCCTCTGTGCCAGCAAAACACATTCAATAACAATTCTGGAAAGTGGAAGAAGAGAGTATAATCAAACTTTCTTAGGGAGGCCAAATGAAGATAGAATCGAGAGAAGCGCGGCGCAGACAAAGGCGCAGAGGAGGAGGCTCGCGGCCGCATAACCCTTGTTGAAGAACTTGTAGGCCGACCCCACATATTTGAACACTGACTTCAGGTCCTTTGTCACCCCGAATCCCGCAGCCGATCCGGTCGCCAGTACATACGATGCGATCTGTGAAGTATCAACACAAAACTCTAGGTCACGGGCAAGGTTCTTGTTCAAGATCAGTCGATTAAATCCATGTGTAAAAGTCCGAATCCCATTCATACTAAAGATATTATACATCAACCGGTGTGTATCGCTAGGTTAATGAATTTTAATATCAACATGCCTGGTCTGCGAAGAAATCAAAGAGAGTGACATCGTCACGGCTTATCAGTTGATTCGCCTTGCAAATGCGGTGAAGTGTTCGCGCAATTTGGATGAGAGTATATGCAGTTCCGACCACCATGGTTCCTAGCATGTACCTGCACAGCGTTCCTAGACATGAAGAAGATGCAGAAGTTGATCAAGCAAGATCACACAGCACGAACTCACCGGTATGCGTAGACATCCCTAAACCGGATTTGGACTTCCGTGTTGAAGTATATTTGTATCGTGGAGGTGTCCGTCGTCAAGACCACCAACGATGCGACGAGGAAGACCAGCGTGAGGAGTCTCAACGTGAGGATCAAAGCTCTCGAAGCCATCGAAGGCGCCGGTGGTGCCGCCTTTGCTTTTGCCTCCGGCCAATCTTATGAGACTTTCTTTCGCCCGTCTTCTATTGCTTTGATCGACCTATATGTCATGTCCTTCAAACCTAACACTCAAGCAGGTTATACTAATCTATTCATGCCCATCGTTTACGCCTGGGGTCAACCTGCGTCAAGAGGGTTGGTGACGAAAGTGACTCGACAAAGCCATCTCCGAGGGCGACGACCACAAAACCTGAAGTGTTCATCACTCCACTGACTCATGCCTCACGAAACCTTCGAGGCCCAACCAGACGAACACGTACTGGAGCAAGCATGTTCTTGCCCATTAGGAAGGCTTTTTCTCACTTTGAATAATCAAGCTTTTCTTCGGCCCAAACAGCATTCAGACCAAATCTAATATTTTCTGTACTTCATTTCGCGAATCATGCGAAGAAAAGAGAAAAAAAAAAAAAAAGAGGTGACCTTGTTTCTTGCTCGCATTTTTCTTTCGTTGATCTTACTTCTTATTTTCCTATCGCGAAAAATCCGTTGCCTTTTATCTCCATCACTGAAATATGTAGAAGGCAAAGAGATGAATGGATTTCAATTTCTAGAGAAACCATACTCTGATTATATTTTCGCAACTCTCGCATCCTAGACCAAATAAAAACCTCATTCATAATACAGAATCGCATGTGCGAATTCATCGATCGGCATAAATTGTCCTTCCATGTTCAACCCACATTGTAATGCAAATACAGTTTGTCATGTTCAACCCACATTGTATGCAAATTCAGTTTGTCATCGTCGCAGCAGCTCATAAAGTCGGACATATCATGTGGTCGGCGATGGAAGCATCTCCCGATAAATGCTGTTTCTCAAGCCTTTACTTCGATTCTTGGTTCATCCGTACACTGTTTTGCTTTTTTAAACCGTAGCTCCATGTATGCATGTATAAGAAAATGGATCAACCATTGTATAATGAGCAAAAACTAGGAGGAGAATGAAGTAAACGCCAACAACGATTCTTCAAGTGGGCAAAAAAGACTACGCCTCTCTCTCTCCGTCAATTACCACAAAGAAAAAGACAATTAGATCACGGGTCAAATTTGCATCCTTTTGTTGTTTGTGAAAAAGCCCGAAAGGTCATCTCACAAGTCGCTCTTGCCACTTTCTCTTTCCCCAAACCTTTGTCCTTTGTTCTTGTCCCTTTGCTCAATCTTGCAGAATTTTATTTAATGCACAGACAGATTAAAAGTTCATCATCATGTACCTGGTCCGCCTCATAAAAATCCCTTCATTGCTTTTTTTGGCTTTTTTTTTCCCTCCGTTACCATCTCCATTTAGCGGACTAATGACTATTCCAGAGGCCTCGATCGACGGGAGGCCCCGAAGAGCAGTTAAGAAAAACCTAAAATGATGTGATGCTTAATACTATATTCACTTAAAAGGTTGATCTTTAGCTAGATATGGTACAAAGCATCAATGTGTGGTTATATATTCAATGACAAGACAGTGGCAATATCTTTGTGCATCAGGACATGGAACCGGCGAGAAGTCGGTGTCCATTGCCATATGTTAATCAAGAAAGAAAAAAGATCACAAGAAAGCAGACAAAAATTTTACAGGCGCGAAAGAACAACAATATTGTTGAAATAAAGGGAAGAAACAAGAATGACAGTGCTTTTGACTGAAGCATCAGTATTTGGCAGCACCTTCCCTCACAAGAATGATTACACAGGTAAAAATTCAGGAGGAGTCCCGGAGTTGGATCAAAAAAAAAAAGGAAAGTAACCCCACAGGTCCTCCACTTGCCTTGAGACCCACCTTTTCACTTCTACATCATTTTGCAGGATATTGTCTTCTCCTCTCCTCTTGAAAGTTCACTAATTCGCGGTTCATTATACAAGGGTTGTTGTGGATTGGATTAACTAGAAACTGCACGAAATTTAAAACCCATAAAATTTTTATAAAGAAACATGTACTGGAAAAAAGTGGTCTAAACAACTCATGACAGGAAATGGGTAAAGGAAAGAAACTTAATTGACATATGCTAATGCTAGACGCACTTGTTTCGATGTTGGAGTCAATCTGGGTGATGATAATGAAAGACTGAGAGGCTAGAATAGATAGAGCAAGCGTACCTGTCAAGTCTTTAGTTGGGACGGAGGAGAGATGATGTTGGTGATTCACTTTTCTCTCCTGTTTTTATCAACAAGGATGGTGATGAATGACCCATCTTCCTCATCATCTCTCATAGACTTTGAATCAGTAACTTTCTGACTCTGACTATCATGATGAATGTGACCGCCGGTTCTGACAACATTCCTCTCAGAGTCCTCTCTCATTTTCCTTCTCAGCTTCTCTTCTGCATCCTGCAAGAACTTGAACTTTGGAGGTGGTGATGCCCTGATCCTGTTGAACTCTGCATCAGTTGAGGACTCAAAGAGAGGGTTGAATCCATGCGGGTTATGGTATGTGTTCGCAGGGGAAGTGAGAGGGGGTGTGAAGAGAGATGGAGAGGCCAGAGGAGTGAGAAATGGGGTTTCCACTGTGAAAAGCAATTCACTCAAGCTCTTTCCTCTTGAGCCCTTTTCGCCTCTGGACCTGCCATCTTCTGACTCCAAGTCTTCCTTTGTCTCTTCAACAATGGTGAAGAGAAATCTGGGAGGCCCTCCAAGCTTGTGCAGCCTCATGAGCTCTGTCTCCATGCTCTCCTCTTCACATGGTTTTACCAGAATATCCTTGTTTGAGTGGACTTGTTGTAGCTGATTCTGTGAACCATTCAACTGGGTATCAGAGATTAGTCCTGAGGGAGGGAGCTCTTGGGGATTCAAAGCTGTTTGGCTCGAAGAAGATGGCTTTTTACAGCAGAAAATGTGAAGGAGCTCTTTAGTTGGAGCATTGTTATAGCCTTCTTCAATTGTTCTGTTTGTGAACCTCTTTTTCCAACAGAGCAAATAGTAGAATTCTGCAAACAGGGCTAAAACAAGGCAACCAAAGACCACACTCAACCCCAGTCCAATTCCACTCAAAGATTTCATCTTTTTCCCCCTCCCCCTTTTCCAGTCCTTCTCTAAATTAATCAAGGGAAGAGAAGCTACTTTGCCTTATTACAAATAATTACTAAATAGATAAATTAAGAAAAGTCACTATTTGAAATGACCCATATCCCAAATGCATGTTTGAGCAAACCACTCTGCAGACCACATCGCAAAACTGCCAAAGAAAAATAACCTTGCCCTGGACTTCTGAGAGCAGCTTCAATCTCTTCTCTGATCACGACTAACAAACAGTTAACCCTTCAAGAACAATTTCACTTGATCGAGCTCAGTGGCAGTGGCTCCGAATCTCTCGCTGCTTCATCAACAGATAAGAAGCTGGTGGTGAAAAATGCCCACTTTATCAGCTGAGAATAAACTCACATCACCCACCTGTCAAAAACAAACCCAAAAAAGCTTTCTTTCCTCAAACATCACCATCCACAAATCACCAAGAGTGACGATGAACAAGAAGCAGCTTCAGCTCTTCCTTTCTTCTTCCAACGCAAGAGCACCACCACCAGCTAACTCTTCGATAAATTTCACTGTCGCCATGTGACGGCCATGAGACTCCTGAAGCACCTTCACTCTATCTAAGATTTCACCAGGCACCAGCAAACAAAAGAAAATTCACCCCCGTTTGTTTTTTTTCATGGGGGAGTAGAGCATGTGGATACTATGTTTAGTGAAGAGGGAGATGATTACGGCAACAAGGGAGAGGCAAAGAAAGTCGGCAATATACTTTACTGATTGTCTCCTTTTTATATTGGTTGGAAAATCACGTCCCTCGAGGGACGCGCACATGGGATCACAAATGGAAGGAAAAGGATGTGCCTTCAAAATCATTTAACGAGTGGAACTTCCAACAGTGCGTGTACAAACTTGCCCCTCCTGTGCATGTACTTTTCCACTGCGGAGCTCTCACTGCTCTTGGCATGGGAGGGCACTTCTGTACATGCAGAATCCTCAGGAAAAAGCTTCAGAATCTGTGTCCACTTTGACATGAAATTCCCCCAGCTATTTTCAAAAGTCCACATTGAGCGTGGCCATGTGATTCTGTGTGATTGACTGGGGTTGCTCAATGCTCATTGTCTCAACTCCCCAAGTGCTTTAAAGGATGGCATCTTTTAATTCAAATCCTTAATTAATGCCCTGATAGAAAATGAGGAGCAAAAGGTTCGGGTTTGAATTTTTTGGTGTGCTTTGCTGGGAAGTTATCATCAAGTCGCTCCAGACAATGAACAACTCGAGCTTTAAGCTGGGTTTAAATTTCAGTAATGGGGTCTGTTCAATTCCATTTTTTGCGATCGAGCTGGTCTCTTGACTTTGCGCTTAACATCAATGACAAGACATGACTCGACTATTGACATCAAACCATTCAATTTATCGAATTGTGAATTATTTGAGTTGGGCAATAGCAGACTCAAATCGGATGAACAATATTGCCAATGGTCGGGCGTGTGTTGTTGGGCGTGAGCATGATCTAAGCTCAAGGCTTCAAGCATAGAAGTCCAAAAAATTGTTGTAGGCCCTTTGAACTTTAGTGAGCAGATAAGCTAACTCCTCTCTCCCTGATCAACTGTGTATATATATCTTTCCCCTTTCTTTAAATTATTGATCTGGTCTAGAATTTGGCTTCTGGTAGATGAGCTCAGCCATCTGCTTCTTCTGGCGGTTGAAGGGACCGATGTTTAGACATTGACGGACAGGAGAGGAAGTGCCAGGATTTTGCACAGATGTTTACAGTTCATTCAATAAGGGTCCTCGCACACGATCAAAGTGGCAAAAAATGTGGGTCTCAAGTGCTGGATACATTTGTCATCATTAATAAACAGATGCATGATCCGTATATGTATGGTTGATTGAGGCATTTAATTATCTTTTCAAGCTATGACAGCTTGAACATGAACTGAATGTGACTGAGTGACTGATTTAGCATGTTCCTCCTTCGTTTGTCCTGTAGTTGGGGTTGTATTTTAAACTATAATTATGGATATTAGAGAATTCCATATTAGAGATTATTACTAGAGATATTATTCAATATTAAGAATATTCTTTGATTTTTTTGTTATTGTTTAAGATAATTAATTTTTTTATTTAAATTATTTCATTTCCAATGCATATTGTTTGGGTATAAAAACCATTTTCTAATAAAGTGTAATGAAAAGTTAATTGAGCATGTATATAGTCTTTATTAAAGATAAGATATTTTACATGGTATAAGAACCACAAAGAGAAAAGGACCCCAATCAACTAGATTTTTCTTTTTTCTTGCCATTAGTCTCAATCATTGTCTCAACCATGGGCTTCTCTGTTCCCTTCCCATGGCCAGCAACATTGACATCTTCGTCTCTATCAACATGTAAAGCTTCATTCTAATGTCTCCATCAACATGTAAAGCTTCATTCTGATCTCTGCTTATCGTTAGGATAGTAATGCATCTCCGTCTTTTGTCACGTCATCTTTTATAACCTTTTAGTTTTGTCAATACTTGATGCCTGCCTTGTGGGACTCTCTTTCAATTGCCAACGGCATCAATGAGTGAAGTTGCCAACAAGCATCTCAGTAGTCATAAGTGCTAGAGTCGAGCATACCTTCAATGAGCCAGCCAAAGTTGAACATCTTGGGGTTCATCATGGGGTGATGTTGTTTAGTTTGTTGCAATTCAAGTTGGCTTTCCTCATGTTTCTATCCAAGCTATATGAGAAAAATGTGTCAACTTTTCTAATTATGTGTTTCTTCAGTACTAATGCGAATTACATTCAATTTGTCATGTATGGTCCGGCTTACATAGCGATTGGTCACAATCTATACATGTATAGATCTCACTAATCATTAAATTGTACCCAGCTTCATTTCTAGTAAATCCGATAGTACGTTATAAAAGACTATCTCATAAAATTCTTAAACCCCGTAATTACAAGAACTATTGGGATTACTACAAATGACGTGGCCACTTAAACAAACCGTCTCTAAACAATTAGAATGTTATGAACTTCCTTCAAAGAAGTGTTAGAAGAGTTGTTATTATTAGAATTTTTAAATATTATATCATGCTTTCATTTAATGACTTAAACTTTTAAAATAGTTGGTAATGGTTTCACAAAATCTTAAATGATACCATAGCAAAATATGCCGAATTTGAGTCTTTTTAGGCGCCAATTTGCTTTCCCAATTACATATTTCTACACTTCTCATATGATGTCGGAGTAAGACAAAATCTTTCAAGCCCCTATTTATCTCCCTTGATTATTATATATTTTCACTATGAAATCTTGTATTCATTTAACAGGTTAAGTTCTTAAAACAATTGATAGCAGTTTTATAAAATCTCATAATAATCATGCGGAGGGTGACTTTTTGGCACACTTCTCCCGCCACATACCTGTCACTAAACAATGCACTAAAAGACAGTCCCTTGTTAACAAGACCAACCAACAAGACATCAAACCAAAGGATAAACCAAGTCCAACCATTGACGATTCGCGCGAGCATAGTTTACACTAGCGAAAAGTGAAATGAATTTAATAGAGTTCTAAACTTTCTGGGGAGAAAAAATGGATGGTCCCCGAGCATGACGCGTATCTTCCATATTTGGCATATGGCGGGGACAATGGTTGAAATTTCATGAGTCTCCGGGGTCCCTCTTGGCCCAATAAAGGTCGCCTTTGTTCCTTTGTTTTCTCTGCCTCTTTCGGTTGGTATAGATGATTGTTGGTCCCCTAGAAGGTTTAGAGTTCATGAGAGAGAGAGAGAGAGAGAGAGAGAGAGAGAGGATAGAGAGAGAGAGAGGATATGCTTATAAATTCGATCGATAAAACCTGATTTGGGGGCCAGTGATAAGATTTTTGTTCGTTGGTTATCATAATCAAGTCTGTTTTACAAGGTTCAACCAATCTGGATTAACCAGCAAAAACCAGCTCAAGACCTGAGATTTTCAGCCAAATTTGAGGACGCCCGCTTGGATCTTAGCACACAATTCTTAATTGAATCGATACATCTTCCATGCAGACAAGATATAGAGTTCGCTTGTTTAGGAAATTGGGGAATTCTTGCTCCTTCTCCCTAACTCCATTCATGCACGAAATTGTAGACAACACTCTCTTAGAGGAAAAACAAGAAAACACTAGGGGGCAATTTTCACAGCACTTGATGAGGCTGCACGACGATGCCCTCCAATGTAACAGTGACTTCTTGATCCGCCTCCTCGCTGCCGGCCGAGCCGAGCCTCCTCATCGGGATTATCTGCGGTGAGGGGGTGGTGTCGGAGCGGCACATCGGGCAACTCGAGTGCGAGTACAGCCACATGTCGATGCACGGCGCGTGGAACGAGTGCATGCAGTCCGGCAAGGTGCGCAGCTCCTCTTCCTCTTCGTATTCGCTCAAGCATATCGCGCACACGCCATCCTCGCCCACCATCTTGTCGCCTTTCTGATACTTGTGGGCCGAAATCAGGTGAATGGCCGAGTTCTCGATGCTGCTCGGCGTCTCTAAGGCCTCGGTAACGCGTAGCCGCTGGGGCCGGTTATTGGCAGGGCGGGGCCTGCACCAGCCGACGGATAAGCAGTGGTAGATCGTCACCACGAGCGCGGCAGTTGCCACCCCGATCAGGAGGACAGCTAATTGGGTGTCTCCGATGGAGCTATTCTCATTTCCCATCAGGCAAAGATAGCAACCGATGCTTACAGGAATAGTTTAAGGGCGGTTCTACATAGGAATGACGGGGACTGCAAGAACTCTAGCGTCTTACATGTGCAGACTACAATACAATACAGTTCAATTCCAAATCCAAGAATCAGGACAAAAACCGTCATTTATAATCTCATTTTCAGTCTCGCGATCTTACCGAAGAAAATGCGGTGCCCGTGACATATTCTTCTTCTCCTAAATCAAGGAGGTAAAAGCATCAAGTTAACACTTCACATTAATTTACGCAAACGAATCTGGTCTCGTTTCTTATTACAGAATAATTGCAACCCTCGTGTTCTATGTGCATCCGACCTTGCCATCATCTCCAAGACATGTGTTTGTTTCTTTTCCCCCTCCTTCTCACGCAATGGAGGTAGAGATCCCGGCAAAAGCAGTTTCACAGCTAATCAACAAACCCCTCGCAAAAACATTTCCTTCTCGTGTGGTGTGGCCACAGCTGAATATGTGAAATGATCCCAAGTAGCTGAAACGAGTTCTGGCTGCTCCTTTCATTCAGAGTCTGACCCAGTATGCGGATGCCAGGCAAAGTAGGATTTGTTTAGCAAATATCACTCGGCATGAAGTCCATACACAACAGGCTTCCAATTTGCGTGATTCCGCTCTCTACCTATTCATTGGATCTTAGGATTCTGCAGAAGCCGGGCACACAATCAGAAGGATGAGGAAGAGTATTACGGCTGCATCATGAAGATGAAAGTGGACTAGAAAAGTTGAGCGACAGAGCATAATAGAGCATGCAAAAGTTTTCAACTCATAGCATTAGCAATCGAGTGAACATAAGCCTACTTAAACTAGAGAATTTACTCCTAGCTACAGAGAAAATATGATGGGGTAGGGAGGAAATCAATTGTCACTTACTCTCTTGTCCCTTCAGATATTATCCATCAACAGAATTGAGGCTACTCCTCAGGTCAAGGACAATGGTCCTAGCCACCAGGTGAAGCGTAGGATGCATGAATGAAGAGGACTGTCATAACAACTCATCAATTAGTCGAGCGAAATCATTACAGCAAAATAGCAATAGCTCGAAATAATCCCACAGAGCAAAAAACAAATACACAGCCCCAAAACAGTTTGTCCAATTAGTGTTCTGCCCCCTCCGACGCTAGCCGAAGCCAAACAAAAAGCACAAAGACATGTAACTGGAAATGAACAATTGTCTGATTCGTGCGTAAGCCCCAGAGAATCATGCTGGTCTTGAGTGTTGTTCGCATGAAAGCCAAGGTGGAAGAAACAGTTTAGGCACCAGGATGCCATTACACTAATTTCATTCATTTCAAGAGCATTTGTTCATACAGTCCTCGAGCAATTAGACCTCGGCATCATAATTCTCGTAAAGCTTATGTTTTTTCCCCCTGCAGTTTTAATAACTTCCTTTCACTAAAACCTTTTTGTAAGGGCAGAAAAGTATCATCCTGACGACGACTTGGTTTTCTGAGATCCTGCCCACGAACCATAAACTCTTTCCTTCATTTACTGAAGCAACTTATTGGTCAACTCGTGCCAAAGCTTAGTACCCAAATCAATGAAACTAGAGAAGTGCACGGGGATACTAACAAACGAGACTCCAAAACATTTTCCATGGGATAAGACACCGCCCAGAGAACACGCAGACTCGAGCACAAGCCGCTCAGGATCTGCATTTGCAGCATTTCCTCAGAAAATTCGTCATTCATTCAATCAAAAATCCATGAAAAAGACCACAGATTTAGTGAATCCTGAGGTAAGAAAATGACGGAAATAAATACGGGGAAAAAAAAAAAGGAGAACAGAGCGATCGATCGCAGTGGGATTCGAACCCACGACCTTTAGATCCGGAGTCTAACGCGATATCCACTCCGCTATGCGATCGCAGCCCCGTCCTCTCCAAACAAAGCCCCCAACTTAAACCCCTAAGAAACCCTCGCCCGGGACCACCGTCGCGAAAGATGGTTCGTCCCTCAGGCGAGCGCCGCTCGCTTTTCAAACATCATTAGCATTCTCAGCAAAACATAAGTACCACTGCGATCGCGACGGACAAAAAGGAAACCTAGAAACGGGATTAACCATGAATCGTATCGGAGATCCGCTGTCGCGACGACACTAATCACGTGATCGGCACGCTAACCGACCGTAACACTTATAGAGAGAGAGAGAGAGAGAGAGAGGTGTACCGTGGTGGCGGCGGCGGCGATGATGGCGACGGTGAGGGGAGAGAAAACGCCGGGGAAGGGACCATGACCGGATCTGAATCGGACGGGTGGAGACAAAAGAGGAGGATCCTCCTGTTTTTGTCTCTCTGTTTTCTTCTTCGTCGGCGGCTTTGAAGGTTTTCGTCGCGACGATCGCCGTCGCAATCCCAACGCGCACCCGCGAAAGGGCCGTGGATTCTGGATTGGGCCTCTTCCATGGCCCCAGGCCCATACTTTCTCCCCTTCTCTCTCTCTCTCTCTCTCTTCTTTTCTTCCCCCACCTTTTAACTGTATTAAAAAAAAAATTAGTATTACGAAAATCTCCCACTCATATAATTTGAGAAATTTATTCCAAATTAATTTTTTAACCATAAAAAATCCAAAATCAGTACATGATAGATTTATCCCATGTTAATTTTTACACAAACTGATATCTTTATGAAAAATTTATCCTTTATTAATTTCTATTAAATTGAATTTATATTACAAAAAATCACAATTAATTCATTTATGACAAACGGATAGTGAAACTCAAAATTGGTACGTTCATCAATCCTCACATGTCATCCAACTTGGTATTTTAATTGTAAAATTCAACGAGGACTAATAAATGGTAAATTTGTTATACACATATTAATTTTTGATTTTATAAATAATACTCTTCGAATGCACGGTTAATGCTATTTATCAAATAACATATTAAATTATGATATGAACCAAATAAGGCCAATAGGAGTTTCAATTCCTAAAAATTTCAATCAAACATTCATTTCAGGAAAAGTTTTCATAATTATCGATATTATGAGTTCTTAAAATGTAATGTGCATTTGAAAATAAAATTGTTTATAAGTTATATGTTAAGATGTAAAGTATCGGTTAGTATGCTGCATTTCACAATCTCGTCAACAAAATTAAGCTTCTCACAAAAAAAAAAAAAAGGCTAATAATTGATTATATATATCTTATGTTTAGTGAAAATGCGAAGTACTGGTTAACACGACCTATTTCACCGTCTTGTAAACAAAATTGGGCTAAATAAATTTCCCAGTTTTTATAAAAGAAAGAAGTTAAAGTAAAAAATATATGATAAAAGAAAAAAGTTACGGACATTGTGGCTGCTGGGATTCGAGCCCAGGTCTCCACGGCCACAACGTGGAATTCTTACCACTAAACTACAGCCACTAGATGACAACAATCCCCTACATCTTTATATATAATACAAACCGACTTCAAAATGGTTCGTTCATACATGAATGATAAATGTATATCTCGCTAAAGGGAGGTAATTCAAAACACGTGATGGATAAATGTTTATCCTCGTCGAAAAATCTTAAGCTGATATTTTGTCATTGGCCAAAGCCATCAAAATGATCCTAGATAGTGCCCTTTGAGAAAAGTGTATTAATTCTTCCCGTTCGTTTAGTGGAAAATAATTTCCGCAAAAACGCTTTTCGGATTTTCCTAGGTGTTCGCTTATGAAAAATGAATTTTTTGGGGAAAATGTTTTCCACTTTTGAAAAATGAAAAACATTTTCCTCACTTGATCTCTCTTACCTCACACCTCTACAAATCTTCACTTTCTCCTCTCATTTATTCTTCCTTTTTTTTTTTATTCAAATTATTTTTTAGTTTTCTTTTTCTTTTTTAATTTGAATTATTTTTAATTTCCTTTTTCTTTTTTTCTTTTTCTTTTTCTTTTATTTGTTTCATATTTTCTTCTTTCTTAGCTAGTTGTCAAAACCAGGTGAACCTCAAACTCATCGATCTTAAACTTGCACTCGTCAATCTGGCGAGCCTCAAGCTTGGCACTCGTGCTCGTCAATTTGGTGAGCGGAAAATATTTTCTTTACTGAACACTGGAAAATATTTTCCAAAACATTTTCCGGTTTTAGCCAAACACCAGAAAATATTGTCATTTTCCTAGAAAATCACTTATGAAAAAATATTTTTGAATATGGCCCATTTTCCGTGAAACGAATGGACCCTCAAATTATATACTTTTTCAATTGATTTGTTGAAAACTCAAATATTACTCTATGAGGTTGGATTGAGTAAATCGATAGTACTTATTCAAAATTGCCTAATCATGTTAAGAATGTACATCTTACCCGATTCACCTGCCTACTTAGCATACCATATCATTGGGTAACAAAAAAGAAAAAAAAATCGAATTTCCATATTCCGGTGACAAGATTGAAGAAGAAACCACCAAAGTTGCTGTAGTGATGACAAGGTCAAAGGTGATGTGTTGGATCCAACGTTGTGGATAAGCATGCAATGGACTTTGCCATATTCGAATTCTCCTCTTCTACAAGTTTTGAATTTGATGACATTATTATGCCAACGAGGTTCCCATAAACGTTCTAATTAACGTAATTTTTAAAATTCACTTGGTAGATTAACTTCTTAATTAATACAATTTCTATAAGATCAAGATTTAATTGTCTTGCTGGGTTTTCCACTTGGTTCAAGAACGCGAAAAATCTTTAACTTTCGTATATGGAAAATTTCAGCTTCTAACCTTACCTTAGACATGGCAATGAATGAAATGCATGAAAACGAGCAAGTGAAAGACAGCACGTCATGATGTGGCGCGCAGATCTGCCAATCGCAATGCAGTTTCTGGACTGTCGAACGAGTTTTCCTCGGCCTTTTTAATAGGAGACACTCCGGCAGCAGAACAGCACCAGATCTTTCCCTCTGTTTCTCTGGAGTAATCTTGCAGAAAACCTTAAACCGTGTCTCGTGGGTCTCTCTCTCTCTCCCTCTCTCTCTCTCTCTCCGTGCAATCATGATTTTCGATCTCTTTGGTATCAGTGTTGTCACGAATTGTTTATTTTCATTCGTGGGTTGCGCCTGTTGATTGCTGCGCCTTTAGGTGGGGCTCTTCTTTTGTGTCGTTGTGAAGCTTTGCCTGGTGTTTTGCCTTTTCTTGCTTTCAAAGATTTCGCTGTCATTTAACCACCCACCCTCTCTCTCTCTCTGGTTGGAGCAGTTTGGTAGTGCCCTATCTGATTTAGGAGTAGCACTCTATATATATATATATATAGTCGTCGACTAAGCCCATCCATCGAAGAAACGGGGCAAAAAAAACTCAAGGTCTCAGCATTCTGTTGGTTCATCTTGACCCCTTATTCTGTTTCGTTCGGACGGCATTCCAAGCATTAATCTCTGTTTTGCCTATGTGGTTTTGACTCGGTGCTTTCCTTTCCTCCGAAGGCATTGGTTGGGAAATTCTGTATACGTCTTTTGTGGTTAACTGGTCTGCAGTCAGGACAGTTGAATTTGTGGATTTGTGTCTGTTAGGATAAGACTGACCGTCTCTTTTTTTTTCAATGCTCAGCAGAACAAATTTTTGTTCGAGCAATGGCGAGAGAGGTTGTGAAGAGCGAGAACCATACTTCTCCGAAACCATCCCCATCTCCCTCTCCTTTGAGATTCTCGAAATTTTTCCAGGTAAATGCACATCGGATCAATTTTGGTGATCGGTTTCTTTTTTAAGCAGCAGGTGTAATAGCTCTATGCATGAGAGCTTTTGTTTCCTTTCGTGGACTCTAAAACGTTGTCCGACTTTTTATGTTTCAAATCAAAATTCATTCTAGAAAATAGGAAATGTCTGTCTGATTGCTTATCATTTTGACAAGCTCAAGTACTGTCGTCTGTGCTCAGGTTCGCCTTGCATCTTCTTATTCGATGCAAACACATGTTCATTATGGTGTTAAAGCATATCCAAATTGCTTCTATCTAATATTCATATTGGTACTGTGAATATTACCTTTGATATATGGTTATAAAGAAATTCTCTCTTGGCAGTCCAACATGAGGATTTTGGTTACTGGAGGGGCTGGATTTATCGGCTCTCACCTGGTGGACAAGTTGATGGAAAATGAGAAGAATGAGGTTAGTTCTCGTAGCAACAACTGATTTATAGCCTTTTGACAGGCTTTCTTCTTTGATGGGTTAAGATAAATTTTGATCCTGAAGGTTTTGAATTATTAAACTATCTAACACTGTTTTTGCATTTTCATGGCTAAAACCTTTAATATACCATACCGTTGCATCAATTATATCGATATCATCATTTACTCTCTGAATTATTCTGTCATAGGTAATTGTTGCAGATAACTATTTCACTGGATCCAAGGATAATCTGAAGAAATGGATTGGCCATCCAAGATTCGAGCTAATTCGCCATGGTATCTCTTCCTTAGCTGGTTATATATCTAGCAGAGCAATCACAGATGGTTGAAAATGGCCTGTCCGGTGGTAATCCACCCTTGAAATATTGGATTCAATTGCCATCTTTCTATGCCAATGCTCGATCAGAACTCAAAAGTAATACAAAGGTTTACACCGGACACCTGGCTAATTTTTTCTCTTTTAGTCTGGCCAAGAGCATTAAAACATGGGATGCAACCTTGGAATTCCAAATGTAGATGGAGAAGCAAGATTAGTGACCCAGTTTTCAAAATTTTGTTCAGGATGAAGTGTTGACAACAGCATAATTGAGGAAGCATCAGAGTGTACATACTTCATGATACTGTCTTGTATGCTATTATAAATTTCTAACTGGTCTCCAAGTCTGAAGTTTACTGCTGTTGATCTTCACCTTTCTCTTCCATTTTAAATAACTGTATCATCACGTCCATGGAGTGGCTGAAATTGGGAAATGACCTCTGTACGTTATGCAGATGTCACGGAGCCATTGCTGGTGGAAGTTGATCAAATTTACCATCTTGCTTGCCCGGCTTCTCCAATCTTCTACAAATACAATCCTGTCAAGGTGCCTCTCTCTCTCTCTCTCTGTGGATCAGTTAGTTGAGCCACAACCTTCATACCCAACACCCGGCTCCCCACCAGCTTTTGCATTTTATTAAAAATCTGACTAAAAAACATTTGATGCTGAACAGACCATAAAAACCAATGTGATTGGTACTTTGAACATGCTGGGTCTTGCCAAGCGTGTTGGAGCAAGGTTAGGGTCCACTGTCCCTATTGGCACCTTGACAGTGAAACTGTCTTTAGTTTGTCATTAATGCTCATGGTCATAATTACAGGATTTTGCTGACATCTACTTCGGAAGTTTATGGTGATCCTCTTGTGCATCCTCAGGATGAAAGCTACTGGGGAAATGTGAACCCAATCGGTATGTTTACTTAGTCAAGACTTATGGGAAAAGCTTTTTGCCCATAGGAGGTTGAGTTCTTTGCATCATGTTTAAATTGTCTAATTGAAAATGGGTCCTGTTCCTAGTGACAACATGGTAATTTTCACTGAGTATCTTAACTCTCTAAGTACGCCAGAGGGGTAATACTTCATGGTACTGTGGCAGAGTGTTGGCAAGAATGTTTGCAAGAATGTTCCAATGAGTTAGTTTGGAAGAATTTCTGATTGATTACTAAAGTGGTTGTTGAAATTCCGCAGGAGTTAGAAGCTGCTATGATGAGGGGAAGCGGGTTGCTGAGACCCTGATGTTTGATTATCACAGGCAGCACGGGATAGGTAAAGTGCCACATTTCCTTATGCCACTTTACCTATTGATGAGAACTGCAAGTTTGGTGTGCCGGTCTTGTCTATATCTTCAGTTTAAACATCTCTTCATTCTTACACGACTCATTAACCTTGACAGAGATAAGGGTTGCTAGAATTTTCAACACCTATGGACCCCGGATGAATATTGATGATGGCCGTGTTGTTAGCAACTTCATTGCTCAAGCAATTCGGTAGGCCTGCTGTTTCTTGCAACTCAAAATTTTTCATCAACTGTCCAAGCATCTTTGCCATGCTTAGACTCCTGGAATGAGGCTAAATCCTATTGCATCAGCGTCACCAAAAAAATGCTGCTTATGCAGGGATGAGCCCTTGACTGTTCAGGCGCCTGGTACTCAAACTCGAAGTTTCTGCTATGTTTCTGATATGGTATTAGAGATTTATACATCCTTTGTCATATTGTTCTAATGAGATATGAGGTAGCAACAGTACCAGAGCATTAACTCTATGCCTGAAAAATTGAAGGTTGACGGCCTTATTCGACTGATGGATGGAGATCATACTGGACCGATCAACATCGGGAATCCAGGTCACGATGCTGCACCTTTTCAATGACAAAAATGGTCTAGTGTGTGATGAAATTATTTTCCAACTTCGTTTTATTTGGCATTTCAGGTGAATTCACTATGCTTGAGCTTGCGGAGAATGTTAAGGAGGTGTGCCTTTTTTCACTCTATCAATCCATTTTTTATCTGTGTACCTGTACCTGAGTCTCATCCAATGTCCGGCGATTCACTGTAGAGATGTTAAGGATACATTATTCTTAATGGTCTTGATGTCCACTTTCTATTTACACACAATCATGCAATGTCGCAGCTTATCAATCCTAATGTGAAGATTGCCATGGTGGAGAACACACCGGATGATCCCCGACAGAGGAAGCCGGATATCTCCAAAGCCAAGGAGCTGCTTGGCTGGGAGCCAAAGGTGAAGCTGCGCGACGGCCTGCCGCTCATGGAGGACGACTTCCGATTGAGGCTGGAGAAACCCAGGAAGCATTAAACAATCACACCCCCACAGTAGACAACATTGTCGTATTTGAGCTTGAAATTATCATGTTCTCTTTCCTTGTTTCGTCAGTGAGCCGAGCTCATGTACTCGGTTGTGAACGTTGAGCTTTTTCTATTTCAAACCCGTTCTGTGCTCGTCCAACTCCTTTCTTTGTTCCTTTTTCATCAGCATATGGATTCTCCTGTCACGCAAACGATGAGATTATGACAGTAGTCATTAGTACTGTAGGTGCTTGTTTTAGACAAACCAACCATGGATGAACTAGTTCATAGACTATACGGCTCTATTAGAAGTTCACTCGCTGTTTCAAGATGTATCCTGGATGCGTTTGGTTGGATCAGCTCTTTCCTTCACACATGTCAAAAGGACTGTTTAACGCCCGTTTATCACAGGACGTTGCGAAAATGCTTCCAATACTCGGTACTTTCCTGTCCTCTAACGTAGTTTGTTATTTCAAATCGAAACCCGATTATGGCAATGATTGGCAATGACATCCTTTTTACTTGTAATCCCATTATCCTAATGAATATTTCACTTGAATTCATTAATCAAAAGAAAGACAGTAATATTTTCTTTTATCTTACAATGCAAACCGATTGGAAAGTCTCTTCTTCTTCTCAATACCAAGTAAGGGTCCCACATAAAAATAAAAATGCATCATCAGATTATGAAAAAACAAATTGGCAAGTGAAACCTCTGAAGCTCTGGCCAATATGGGAACTTGGAAGCATAACAAGAAAGGAGGGGCACTTTGGTCACTTGGCCAGCACAATTTTGGGAAAATCCCTAATCTCATTTAAGAAATCTTGATAATTGCCCACTCATGCCCCCACTTTTGTTCTTTGCCCTAGGAGAAAACCAAGATTCCATCTCAGCACTAACCCCCTTAAACTCCACAAGCACGTTAAAGAAACACTGTCTCTCTCTCTCTCTCTCCTCTGTGACAGCTAATAAGCCTTCAATAATCTGCGCCAATTCATACAGCTAACATACGCATCGTCCGAAATTCGAGAAACCCAAATGAGGAACCTCCCTTCCCGTTCTGAATCTCGACCCAAAATTCTTTCTTTCGCACAACTAACTGTATAGCTTTCCTCGTTGTTCGAATGTAGAAGAGGCAGTCAGGCGAAGGAAGGAAGGAACGAACGCGACAGAGACACACGCACGCGCACTCACTCTCTCTCTCTCTCTCACTTCGCGGGTTGCGGCTTCACTCCCAAATCCCACCACCCCCGCCCATCGAAGAGAAAAGCCTTCGGAGCTGCTTGTAGGGTGGGCGAAGGAATAGGATTCCCGGCACGGCGGCGGCTGCGGCTGCGGCGGCATCATCGTCCATGTCCTCCGCCTTCAGCTCCTCGAGAAGCAGCCCGAGCGGCTCGAGGCACCACCAGTTCGTGGGCGGCGGCGTCAACAGCCCCGTCGTTCTGGGCGTCTCGAGGTTGAGATCTTCCGCGGCCAAGAAGCCGCCCGAGCCGCTGAGGCGAGCTGTCGCAGACTGCCTCTCCTCCAGCTCGGCTCACCATGGGGTCCCGTCCTCCACTGTTGCCTTCGAGGCTTCCAGGACTCTTCGGGTGCGCTCGAATTTCGATCCTTTCTTATTTGTTTGCTGGATTCTTTATTTTTTGGGGTTCTTGATTTTGTTGGGTCTTGCCGTCTTGGTTAGATCTTGCAAAGTTTTGATTTTGGTCCTGGATGGGGGTGTTTGAAATCTGGGTTTCGCAGCGCTGGACGTGATTTAGTTTTAGTTTGGTTTGATTGCGGAGTTACTGGCATTCAATGCTCAGTTTGGTTGCTTGGAATTGATGCTGTATTGAAAGGTGGATCGTTCAGCTGAAGTGGGGCCAATTTACTTGTGGAATCTATCTTCTCAGCTGTCATAGATGAACGAATTGATTTGCAGAAGAAATGTCCCTAGTTTGCTATATCTTCTTGTCATTTGGAGAGTTCAGGCTGGATATAGTTGATGTTCATAAGAAATGTGTGCTCATTTGTCGAGATTATGCAAGAATGACATGATATCTAGTGAAAAGTGGCGCCCACCCTTGAAGCACACTGCCGCCACACTAGCTAGTTGACCATTCTGAATGGTTCAGTTAATCACTGTAAGCTTCTAAAGAAGGCATTCTTATGATAATCTTTGCAAGACAATGCCCTTCTCAAAAGCTAGGATGAATTTCACAGTTTACACTCCAATGGGATGTCCGATTTTGGCAACATGAAGTAATTGTTGACTTGAGTCTCCTCGGGAAGAAACCGTTGCCACCACAAGTCCACAAAAATGTTCTTTAATTGATTGGCAGAAAACATTTACAATTGGTTTGCAGTGGGCTTTCATTTTTTTTTCACGAATCTTCAAAATGGTAGTCTTAAGAAATGAAATGTGCTTCCCTGATAAGTTTGTATCTGAAATCACACTACTTTCCTGGAAAATGAAGCTTGATCCTTATTTAAGACCATGTTTCTGTAAGTATGGCAGTATTACTGGCAGTTTTCAAGGTGCAGATAAATCATGTGGTGGTTCTTTTTTGAGAAACTGTTTACTGACACTTTTTACATATGTATGCTAGAAGTTATGAGTTAAAGGTTTAGATTCTTACAAGTTGTCAATGGCAGGACTATTTGGCTAGCCCTGCGACAATTGACCTGGCGTACAGTTTTATGATAGAACACACTATTTCAGAGAGAGACCGCAGGTATGTTGGTATCTTTTAATCTTTTGACAACCACCGCTGTTAAGCTTTTAACTGTTTTATATAGTAGCAATGTCTGAGACGAAGCGATAAAATGATTTGAGCATGATCCAACCGAGAGCAATTTATTGAGAGAAACCTGAAACTCACACGACATGAATGCAAATATTAAAAACCAATGCAGCTAGACCATGCGTTAACACATTTTTTGTTATCTGTCTGTTGCAGTGCACAGGTAATTTACTTTGGTATGTGGTACGCAAACTTTTCTTTTGTTTTCCTTTAGATACCCAGGGAAAGGTGCTGAGTTTGCCATTGTTGAGTTCTCAGTCATTTGAATGCTTCTGGCACCAACTTCTGTGCTAGGAGTCCACTCTCCTCTTCCTCCTTCTGCGAACTAGCCCTAGAAAGTTATTAATAAAGGGAAATGATGAAGAACGCTTCAAGCTGTTAGATTGGTCTTTGATTTTACACATCATTTTCGATTCTTTGACTTCAAGATGACATTTTCATTAGTTCTCTTTTTGAAGGCCTGGGCCATAGCTAGAAAAAATTCATTTGATTATGCTTTTGATTTCTTAGTTGAATATTTTTGTGATATGTGTTTTCAGTAATTAGTTTGATTAATTTGTGGTTTTACTTGGCAGCCCAGCTGTAGTGGCTAGATGTGTGTCTCTTCTGAAAAGATACCTACTAAGGTATGTGCTTCAACTATCCAGACTGTTTGGTTGCTAATAGATTCTAGATTGATGGTTTTTAGTTTTTGCGGTTGATGTCCTAGCACCAGTTGATTGATTTAGAGACTTGATCTTTTATTAATTGCCTCTTCAAAAGTGAAAATGTTTGAGAAGGTTTTATCGAGCTTCAGTGTTCTGGCTTCTGCGAATTGTAAAGTAATAGGTTTTGAGTGTCCTCAGCGATGCACTTCTTATGCAATCACCAAAATAGGTTCTTTCTGTCGTATGTTTTTTGGTGCTAAAATGCTTATATAGTTGAGGAAAGATCTTGAAGGGAATTGCGCTTCCCATCCTCCAACAACATGAACTACTGGGAAGTGAAAGGCTGACTAACTGAACTCCTTTATCAGTCCAATTGATACAGATTGAACTTCTGTTTTAGTTGGACTGTCAACTACAATAACTTAAGGGCAGTTGGTCATTAGATGAATCCTGTATCTTATTAGGTTATCAACTATTGTTTCTTTAGATGCTTCATGTCTAGTTAGTGCACACCTGAGTACATTATGTCATAGAGCCTTTGAGGAAATTTTTTTATGGTTTCTCTGTGGTTCAGGAGTTTACTCTTCCTGCTTCTTTCACAGATATAGACCCAGTGAGGATACTCTACAGCAGATTGATCGGTTCTGTATTAACACAATTGCGGAATGCGATGCTAACCCAAATAGCAGAGTGGTTCCAAGTAAGGCTGCACCATCTTCAGCGCCTCCTTTGCCTGTGTCCAGTTTTGCTTCTGGAGCGCTTATTAAGTCACTGCATTATATTCGTTCTCTCGTGGCTCAACATATTCCAAGGCGGTCATTCCAACCAGCTGCTTTTGTTGGAGCTGCTTCGGCAACCAAAAATTTACTCCCATCATTGTCATCCTTGTTAAAACGATCTTTCAATTCCCAGTTAAGCCCCTCAACTGGTGGGGAATCTCTTGAAAGCAAGGACGATTCAAGTATATCTTCTCAGAACAAACTCAATCCTAAAAGTGTCGACTATGTTGAGGATATTGATTATATAGCTCCCGATGTCCTCAAGTGGCGCCTTTTAGGGGATCATCAATCATCATTTGTGTCACCTGAAAGGTAATTCATTCTGAACCACACATATAGGCGTTTCATAGGAACCTTATACCTACTTGTGATTTAGCTTGAGTGTGTAATTGACGTTGGCTATGACACAGTGACCGAATTGTGAGTTCCCAAGACATGAATGCACATAACTTCCTAGAAGTAGGTGCAGCGGCACTCCTTGTGGGCGATATGGAAGCTAAGATGAAAGGCCAGGCTTGGAAGTATTTTGGCAGTGCTGATATGCCTTATCTTGATCAACTGTTGCAGCCTTCTCCTGTCACGACAATCACCAGCTCTGCCTCTGCCCGTTCTCATCTAAGGTCTATAACAGCTTCTAAAAGGTCTAAGCCGGGCCCTCATCAAATTTGGTATGTATTCATTTCACAATTGCCTTTTCATGTGTAAGAGGCTTCCACCTTATCTGTGAAATGCAGTGTGCTGAGTCCTTTTAACCAAGTACCTGTTGAATAAGTGAACTGAAACTTGCAAGCAAGTCAACAAGCAGCTATAGACAAATTTTTTTTTTTTGGCCAAAAAAAAAACAAAAAAGAAAAAACAAATCTGGAACTCTCTCTCAGATGTCTGTAGATTGTAAGATTTGATTTGGTCATAACTTATTTTAAGTTGGATCTCCCCTCACTCCCTGCCTCCTTATATGCCACTATAGTGATGCACTAAGAAATCGGATGCTGATTCTCAAGGATATAAAAGCCTTTTTAAGCAAGGATCAAACATTGGGTGCTGAACTTTTGTAGTGTTAAACACACTAAATCAGTTGATGGCTGGTGAATCCATATTGATGCTGAGATAGTCTCTCAAATGCCTTCTAATCAATTTGGCTGACTGTGTTCTGGTTGGATATTCCAGAAAGGAATATGTCATTTTTGGTTGGGTCTTGTTTAAAGTGGCATTGGTTTGCTGCAGGCCATAAATGTTCCGTTGAACGACCTTTTGTAGTGTGATAATGCTCTTTCACGTGATGCTTCCTCTTAAGTACCTTTGTTGTTTGCGGGGGTATTTGAATCCTGCTTTCTCTTCCTTACATTAGGATGGATAGCAAGACAACCGCATCTTACTGGATGCTTCTAATTTACATGAATCTTTTTTTTGATACCTGTTGGCCTTGAATTATGTTTGCTTAATACAGGCTGCATATAGCAGTATGAGTCTTCTATTTTGCTGCCTTGGGTAAAAAAATGGCCCTTAACTAGATATGAGGCAAGCTGAGAAACTAAGAGTCTAAGAATAGACTTCGTTTATCGTTTTTTATATATCACCCCTGTCTAAGATAAAAAGCTTCATTTCGGCATTATCAGTTGAACATGCAACTCTCATTTTTCAGGGAGGAATCTCCTACAAGCACATTCCGACCTCGTGCTCGACCGCTATTCCAATACCGTCATTACAGGTGTGGCATAATTAATTCATAATTTTCATACATAGTATCATCTCATGCAGTTGCATAATTATTTTCCCTAGTGTTGAGAATTGGTCTGGATAATGGTTGATGTGAGGTTCATATGGAATTGTTAATGTGTCGTTCATATACAAGTAACCGTTGAAGTCCTCTATATATATATAAAGCAAAGTTCATTAAACTAATCAGGAATGTTGAGACTTCAAGCCATCCATTTAAGTGTGGAAGCTTAATTTCATTTTTATATCCCAACCTGTGCATATGTGTCCCATACCCCTGAACATGCAGATCTGAATCTCATCTTTTGTTTAAGGACTGACGTGATAAACTGAGGGAATTGGGAAATTGGATGTTCCCCTTTAACTATGTATCGGGTTATGTTAAAATGACTATATAAAAGTTGAAGCTTGGAAGGGTGATTTGAATAGTCTTACTCTGAATTTTGCGCTTCATGCATCGTTTTGCACTTTTTGGGCAAATCATACTGATTCTCGTGTCTTGTGGTCATTGTTCATACTAGTCATGGATTTCTGCTGCATCATGCATCAATTGTACATGATTTTTATTCCCTTAAGTGTATTTACACAAACCCTGCTATATTCAGTTTATGTCGAAAATTGACCAGAATTGTGTCTCATTGACTGTTGAAACAATTTGACCGAAGAAATGCTCAGCTATATTGAATGTGGCTTTTGGTTCTGGCTGTTAATGGAAACTTCACACTTGCAGTGCAATAAATCGTCCTCAAAATTTATTTTGTTGCTCAGCTATATTGAATATGGCTTTTGGTTCTGGCTGTTAATGGAAACTTCACACTGCCAGTGCAATAAATCTTCCTTAAAATTTATTTTCTGATACATCATGTGTGGGCAGTTGTACATGCACAAACCCTCCTCTACTCAGTTTATGTCAAAAATTGACCAAAATTTGTGTCTTGCTGATTTGTCGGATTATTTGACCAAAGAAATGCTCAGCTATATTGAATGTGGGCTTTGGTTCTGGCTGTTAAGGGAAACTTCACACTGCAATCTTCCTCAAAATTTATTTTGTTTCTCCTTTTTTGGTTTTATTACCTTAGTGCAAGAATGTCTGTAATTAGTTCCTACATTCAATAATGACATCAATGCATGAAAATTCCTCTTCTTTGTCCTCTGATCTGGATGTTTTTATCTGAGATGCATGTCTTACAGAGGCTTTTGGAGCACAGTGCAGTAGTACCACCATGTTTTAATGCAAATAATTCTTGCACATATGCTCTTTGCAGGCTGATTCACCTCTCTCACTCCCCCCCAAAAAAAAAAAAAAAAAGACCCTTATTCTCTTCCTTTTCTTCTGATGTCAATTTTTTCTATTATTCAGTGAACAACAACCTCTGCGGCTTAATCCTGCCGAGGTTCAGGAAGTGATTGCTTCAGTCTGCTCGGAGATGTCTTCTCCAAATGCTAACGTCATGACAGTGTCAAGATTAAATAATGCTGGAAAGCCAACGATGGATGTTGCTATCAGTGTTCTTGTTAAACTTGTTATTGACATGTACATTCTAATCACCTTTTTCTTCCAATTTGTGCCTGTGCACCTTAACTTAATGCACTTTCTTGATGTGTGATCATGTGTTGATTGTGCTTAAAACTTCATTGTCAATTGGTGCTTTGATCACAGGAGTCAATATAATCTGTCATATATGCTGTACTTGCATGTTCAGTTCGCATTGAGATGTACACCACTACTTGCATACGTCACGTACAGATCTTTCACAGTATTGCACCACGGCTTTACCAACTTATATATTTTAGGGGGTTGCTTTATGTTAATATGGATGTATATGTTTTTTTCCCATTTAACCATATGCCTAAGTGCTCTCTGCATGATATGGTATCGTGACTTAAGCTCATGGGTTTGAGGGAGAATATTGACGCATGTTAGACCATTTTGAGTGGATTTTCTTGATATTTAATATGAATTGCTTACCAGGGTGTGTTTGGTATCTGTATTTTAAATTGTTTCTTAATTCTTGACTTGGATGTAAGATCAAAGTGCACTGGGGGTTTTTCCTTGTAGGTATGTTTTGGACCCTGGGCCTGCTGCTCCTCTCACCCTGTCCATGCTTCAGGTGTTGATTCAAATGGATATATAAATTCAATAAAAATTTATGTTCAAAGATTCTAATTTACTTGTAATGCCCTTCCAGGAAATGCTTAGTTCTACCAGAACAGAGTGCAGGGCACGTGCTTTTGATTTAATTCTGAACCTTGGAGTACATGCTCATCTATTAGAGCCTGTGCTGACAGACATTCCTTCCACCATTGAAGAAGAATACTGTCAAGAGACATATCTTGATAGTGAAACTCAAGTTGGAATACACGGGCTGGCAAAAAGTTCTTTCAAAAGAATGGAATCTTCCACAGCTATTGATGATTTGGAGTCTTGGATCCTGAACATTTTATATGAAATTCTTCTCTTTCTCGTTCAGGTATTATGAGTAAACAAAACCTAAAACTTCAAGGCAATATCTCTTGCAATTTTAGTTGGTTTGGGTAAGCATCTTGTTAGGTGTTGACTTATCCAAATCATGAAGAATCTGCATGGCCTTTGTGGGCATGAATGAACTCTTTGAAATTTTGAGTTCTTTAAAAAATTTGCATCGTCGAGAATGTCATTGAACTCTTTCCCTTCAACTTCAGGTTGAATATTTTTGAAATTGGGAGCTTTGCTGTAGGAATCTGGCACATCTTGATAATTATCTTCAAAGGTTCAGGTCTTTCAATGATATATTTTGCATAACTTGAAGAAAGCAAAAAGAATCATTTAAAATTGTAATTTGTATTCCTTCTTTTGCATATGTTTTCTTTTTGCAGTTGAATCTCCCAAAGATTTTATCTGAGATTTTTCACTTCACGGTTGAACTTGTGAGTAAAGATGTAGCTTGGTAACTCAGATCTAAATAAAATGTCAAAATAATTAGAAGTTCTGTCAGCCAAAATGAATATGTCTATGCAGCACGAATATATGTTGTGTTCTTCCTCTTGGATTATTTCAACATAATCTTCTCAAGGGTTCCTCCTGCTTGTTCAACAGATGGAAGAGACGGAAGAGTCTGTCTGGGCCTCTGCACTTAGCTGTTTGCTCTATTTTGTCTGTGATAGGGGCAATATTTGGAGGAAGAGGTTGCAAGGTCTGGACATAAGGGTGAGCAACCTTCTTCCATGTTTATGTTATGTTTACTTAGAGGTGTCATGTTCTTTCTGCTCCAAGTAGTAAAGAAGATATCATCATCAGCATCACTTGTATCGTTTTCAGCATCACACACGCACCCACCCACTCACCCACACACATACATTTAACAATTGTTTACTTAATTGAGATGTAGACTTCAAAGCAAGTAAACATTGAGAATGCTGGAGGTCTTCAGGTATTCATTTTTAACTAGATGTGAGCTCCAACTATGGATTTAAGTAAGAAACGGAAATGTGGAATCAAGGTTCAGCAAAGCCTGGAATAGCTTTTACAAACATGTCTCTGGGAATATTGTCTTGGTTTATGATTTAATTAAGAAGGTAGTATTTTATGCTTCGCTGTATGTAGGACTTTGTATAACTTTAATTCTGCATAGTAAGTCTTGCAAGTTCAGTCCGTAAAATCTCTCGTCTGTTTCTTTGCTTTGGAAGAACCGAACCTACTCTGTATGTTTACATAAAAGAAAATGTGGCTGCTTTTACTTTTAAACTTCATCATTGTACTACACACTTAGAATGGAACACTTTTTTTCTATGGGGATTACATTAATAGGTTCTATACGTTTTTCTTCTTGAAGTTCGGGGGTTGCCTTTAGCTTCTAAATTTTTCAGTTTGTCATTGATTGAGGATGACGTTGGCATGATAGAAAGTCTGCCACTGATTAATCTGGGGTAACGGTTTATGTCTAGTTAAATTTATTATGGAATAGTTCTCCTCTTTCAGAACTAAAGTATGCAAAACTGCCAATTAGTGTTCAGAGACTTTCATAGTCTTCTGTCTTTATAAACAGAAAGCGATCATAAAAGGAAAAGGAAAAATGCTTTTTACCCATCCTTAAGGATCTGCTTTCTCATATTAAGTAACTGTCTTCTACTCTAACAGTAACTTTGGATATTTTGAAGTATCATTCTAATGGACCAAGCAGACCTAATATTAGACTGTTTTTAATTGCAAATACTTGTTATCGAACTTTCCTCTTCTTCCTTCCTGTATCAGAAGTTGTGTCATGTTTTAGTCTATGGTATGAGTTTCCTGGGACTAAAAGTGATCCAGTTTTTCTCGTCTAGACAGTCGTCATCGTTCATGTTTTTGTGGGCAAGATTATCGGAGACTTGGGACGAATGTAGCTTTTGATTGTGTTCATAGATATTGTTTTGCTTGGGATGATGGACAGATCTGCTGTTATATAGTATTGTATTTCTTCTTCTTTTTTGTTTTTTTGGTTATCTATATATAATCTCAGAGAAAGGTTTGATTTAAGGTTCTTTTTAATAATTTTCAGGTTGTCAAATCACTTTTAGAGATCAGCAGGAAGAATTCTTGGGCAGAAATTGTTCACAACAAGCTTATTTCCATACTAACTAACATGTTTTATCAACTTCCTGATGAATCCACTGACTTGGTTTCAAGTACCCTGCTTTTTCTCTTTCACCAGGTTGATCTTATTGGAGGGATTGAGTTTATATTACTCGAGGTATGCAAATTTTTAATATGCGAAATTGATTTTGTCAGTAGTTGATAGGCTTGCTGAAAGACTAAGAAGGAAAAGCAGGGGTGTATTGCTGCTGAACTGGGAATGAATTGCCTTCTTGTGTAGTGGTTTATAATTATCCCTATGTTCTTTATTTTCCCCACTTTTAACTTTCCTCTACTTCATGTCACTTTTAAGAAATAATATTTTAATTATGATGGTATTAGGACTATAAATCAAACTAATGGTGATTTTTTCCTTTGCTTTTAGAAAAATGTCAAATTTTAGATAAAGTTTGTTCTGGTTCAGGGAGAACTTCATTGATTCTTTCTTAGATACATTCCACATGAGCAGCCTCTGACCTATTTCTTTCAGATACAGTTATACATAAAGATTGATGCTTTAACATGTTAACTACTGGGCAGATAAAAGTTCCACTTATTCAAATGTAGTTATTCTTTTGGATATTGTTCTGGAGGAACTGCTCTCAAGTTAATTGTGAATGCGTTGTTATCCAGTTAACTTTTTTTTTTTTTTTTTTTCTTTTTAAATATCTAAGAGTTTTTTTTTTTTTTTTTTACTTGCAGAAATTCTACTGAAGGAACTAGTTGCTTATCTCCCTTGTGAAAACATTTGTATTAAACACTGGTGTCATCTCACCTTAAAATTTATTGAGGAGTCATTGAAGTCTCTACAGATTCAATTATGTAGCAAACAAACACGTCAAATGTATAAACTTGTTCCCTAGCCATGTCTCCAGGTGATAATGGGAGCACAAAATTATATCTGCATGCCCAGTTATAATTATAATTATAATTTTCCAAAATTATTCTGGTGACCTGAGATTGGTTGCTTTACCCTGATTTATGGGTTGGTTATTAGTTGCTTGTTTAGATAAAGTCAAATTTAAAAGCATCCTTCTCCAAAATCATCCTGGTTCCTGATACGTCTCTCCCACATCTGTGTGTTGCTTTGCAGTATTCGCTTGTGAACTCAAGGGAAGAAAGGAGAAATTTGTATCTGGTGCTTTTTGACTATGTCTTACATCAAATCAATGAAGCATGCTTAGCAACTGGAGCCTCTGAATTCACTGATGATGAGATTCAACCTCTTGCAACCTTGCTCACTCTGGCAGATGCACCTGAAGCTTTTTATATTGCTGTTAAACTGGGAGTACAAGGAATTGGCGAGATCTTGAGAAGGTCAATATCTGATGCATTGGGCAGATATCCAAACAGCGAACGACTAAATATGGTACTTCCACCTTCGCTGGACATCTGTTTTACCTTCTGTTGCATTTTCTTGTTTTGAGTTTCAAGGAAAATATGTTGGTATATCTACAAGATCTATATATTATATTCTTTTATTTTGAGTGGGCACCTAGGCGTATATTTGTACTTGGATTGCTGTTTTTAGGAGTTTTACATGTTCCTTTGACCTGATTATATTGATGTATAATGCAGCTGCCTCATTTTCCCATTTTTTGTTCCGTTTGTCTCAAAAGAGGATATTTATCCTTCTTTGCCTATTGCTTGATTTTGTTTTCTCTCCATTTTTTTCAGAATGGTTCCTCCTAATTTGTACATGTGAAATCTTGCATCTCTTGGATGACATTTCTGCTTTCGCTAACAAGTTTGGCCGCTAATGATGATGTTACTTACTCTTCGCTCTGAATCTGGTTGTTTTGCAGCTCTTGGAAAACATAACAGAAAGATTTGATGTGTTAGTGAGTTCATTTAGTCACTTAGACAAAGAGTTCTCTCATATGGTACAGATCACAAAGTCCTTCAAGGTTCTCGGGAAAATTGGAGAAATATCCTTACGAAATGGTATCGGCAATGATGTGAATCTCCATTGGTCCACATTACATTCACTCCTTCATTCAGAAAGAACTTCATGCCGTCGAAATGGGTACATATGGTTAGGAGATTTGCTTATATCAGAAATTAGTGAGGAAAAGGATGGTAGTATATGGTCAAATATAAAAACATTGCAGCAGAGAATTGCTGATGCAGGAGCTCCTGATTATTCTGTTGCTTCAGATATCCCCTTGTCTGTATGGCTTTTGTGTGGGCTTTTGAAATCTAAGCACAACAGCATTAGATGGGGTTTCCTGTTTGTTCTGGAGAGGCTTCTTATGCGTTGCAAATTTTTGCTGGATGAGAAGGAAATGCAGCGGTTTAATAGCAGTGGTCCTGATCACTCTTTTGATGACAACCGTCTTAAGAAGGCCAATGCAGTAATAGACATCATGAGCAGTGCTTTACTACTGGTTTTCCACATAAATGAAACTGACCGCATGAATATTTTAAAGGTATGTTGCTTGCAGAACCGATCCTAGCTGACTGTGGTTTCTGAACCTCGGAAATGGGACAACATGTGCAAAGGAGATGTCACCCTATAAGATATTTCCATACATTACTTAAAGATTATTATTCTCATGTTTCAATCAGCCTTCCAAGTGCTACTAATGTTCCGATTTGTCCTTGGGTGATATATGTGATCCGAATGCCTAGGGATCTAAAAATATGCAGCTGGAATTAGAACTGCCACATATGATGGGACAAGCAATGATAAACCTGGCTATTGAGCAGCTTGTCCTTTTGCATTTGAATATTGTCGACGTGATTAATAGTTTCTTGTTTAACTAGTGATATTTCTGAAATATATTTGGAAAATTAGACATGTTCTGTATTTATTTTACCTGTCATACCGAGCTAGAAAGCTAGATATTGCATATTCCTCAGCCTAAACATAGATTTCCATATACACAAAGAAGAAGACAGCTCTTAGTTGATGTAGTGACTTCTTTTTTTTTAATTTGAAGGCCCGAATCATAAATGGAATTTAAGCGAAAGCTTCTTAAAGAAGAAAATACATTTTGAAATATGTCATGTTTCAAGCTTTTAATTATATATTCCATTGCGAAGCTTTTGATTAGCTGGTAAAAATTAATTATACATTCCGTTACAAAGCGTCTGATTAGTTTGTAAGAAACGGATGTTGGCATGGTGACACTGATTCTTGCTGAGCCTGCATCAGCTCATTAAATTTAATCAGAGTTACTTCTGGTCAGAGATACTGTTTGGTTTTTGTTGTTTGAGTAGCACTAAGTGATTATCTTGAATTGGATGCTTTAAGTTGTTAACAAGTTTAACGAAAGCTACTTTTGCAATTTCTTTTCAGAAAATTAATAGGAATACTAACTGTATTTTTTTTTTCTCTGTCAATACATAGATGTGTGATATTCTTTTCTCTCAAGTGTGTCTCAAAGTTCCGCCAGCTAGTTCCACTCAAATTGGAGAGGGAATGCGTGTCACCAGTGAGAATAAGAAAAAGGATCTTGGTGAGCCAGCTCCTCCACAAGAGAACTGCCTCCGAGGGGAATATGTGGAAGAAACTTATGGCAGAGCCAACAATAATGGTAACTTCTATCATGGGACAGCTTCAATGGCTGCATTGCTTCTGCAAGGACGCGCTGTTGTTCCCATGCAATTAGTTGCCCGTGTTCCTGCTGCTTTATTTTATTGGCCATTGATTCAACTTGCTAGCGCTGCGACAGACAATATCGCATTGGGTGTTGCTGTTGGAAGCAAAGGAAGGGGCAACCTACCTGGGGCAGGATCAGACATTCGGGCTACCCTTTTGTTGCTTCTAATTGGTAAATGCACTGTGGACCCCCCTGCTTTTGAAGAAGTCGGTGGAGAAGAGTTCTTCAGGTGATAGCATTTACCTCTCATCCCTATGAGGTTTTGATTTTTTTTTTTATTGTGTATATATATATATATATATATTTTTTTTTTTTTTTTTGGAGTATGCAAAGGGACCAAGCACTGGTTTTGTCAACTTGCAGAGAACTTTTGGATGACACAGACGCAAGGGTAGCTTATTATTCTTCAGCTTTTCTTTTGAAGGCAAGGAAGCATCTCTATTTTCCGTGTATTAGCATTCTTGTTTTCATGGGGATCTGCTGATTTATACATTTTGACATATGCAGAGGATGATGACAGAGAAACCTGAGAAGTATCAACACATGCTTCAGAATCTTGTTTTCAAAGCTCAGCAGGTAAGGCATGTAGTGATGGTTTGTCTGCATGTTAGTGTTATTCACAGACTCACAATATTTAAGCTAATAAATGTTTTTTGACAACACACCATTTATCCTGTAGACAGTTTTGAGAAAGTTTGACAGTCATCCTATAAGCAGATCTAGAGAAGAAACAGTACCAAAAATAGACTAAACTCACGGATGGGTTTTAACATGTCATTTTGATGATGTACGTCAATAGTTTGGATAATGTCATTGCAAATGGGCTTTATGGGTTACATCTGAAGAGATATTATGAAAATTGAAAATCCTATAAACCTGATCGTGGTTAAGGGGACAGGGTACCCATTGTCCTGCCATTTCTTATCCGACTTTTAAGATGTATAATTGACCTATTTCTTATGGAAAGTTTGCTTCTCACTTGTTGAGGTTTTATTGCTGTTTTGCAGAGCAACAATGAGAAGTTGTTGGAGAATCCATATCTTCAGATGCGTGGCATACTTCAGTTGGCAAACGATCTTGGAATTGAGTTGTGACATCAAGTAGTCATTGTGAGAGACAAGTTGAGACCCTAATGCCCATGCTGTTCACATCCTGATAAGCAAAGCTTAAGTTCCCTCAGGATGATATGGAAATGGAAATGATGGCCTTCTCCATTGAACAATGTGGATCAGAATAAGTTTTGAGTCTTCTGCAGAAAGGGATGTGTTTCAAGGTTGACTTTGGAGCTATGGTATGGGATGGAGTTAGACAATTCACTGGAGTATGATACATTCTCTGGGATGAGCAATCATCATCCTTTATATTCTTCTGGATGCAGGAGTGGAGTGGTGAGAGTGTATGCTTTTGAAACATTACTCCTCCTGGTTGTACATGAGTAGGGCTAGCTATCAATGGAAAAAATTATCTTGGGAAATCTGTGATGTAAAGCTGATGGCTCAGGACTCTAAGGTGTTCTAGGTCGTTGCACTGAGCAGTCCCTGGAGGATACTGTTAGTATGCTGACTCAGATCAGATCAAGTTCACCTCCTGAAGTTCAGGGGGTTGAACATACCCTCAGGTACTCATCTTGTCCATTTTGTTTCTCTCCACTCATTTATCTTGTAGCTTCTGAGTGTGCTGGGTATGACCCCATTAAGCTAATCAGAGTCCTACATTTATATGTTGTGCTAAGAAGACTATCTCCTTCACTGTTTTAGGAAGTTATATACCGGCTTTGTTTAGAGTGAATTAGGGTCCAAAGTGAACTAGGTTCTCTGTAAATGTCCTGTAGTAGGAACATCAAGTTACCAGGAAATTCATTATGTTGCTTTGCGATCATCGAGACACATTCTCAGTGGGATGGGCCCTCGTATGAGATAGTCAGGCTCATATATGTGAGGCCTACAGAGCATATGGGAGAGTTTGTGTTTGCTTCGAGAGTGTATAATAGCTTGCATCGTTTTTTTCCCCCCACATTCTTGGCTCTGAGACATTTTACTTTGCATGTGTCTTTCTTTGATATTTTGAAGCAGTTCCGGTGACCATTGTATAGCAGAAGTTTGATGGACCTCTGGAAGAAATCTTTTTGTTTCCTTGTTCAAATTTTGGAGCCTCTGTAGTATCTCAGCAATGAGGGATATGATGATGACCATCTACATGAGAAATAATAGTTTCTTTAGTTCTCAAATTGACTTGAGAAGTCAGACGCGAGGTCTCATCATCGATGAAGAGGGCAGTGATTTTGTACCTTCTGTATGCGTAGGACCTGCAACTACTTGATTTGCGAGACAAGGGCTCTGAAGGGGGCACCATTGAGGATGCTAAATATTAGGGGCATCTTCGATGACTGCCTATTCTGGTTCTTGATCTGTTCATTAATTGTTTTTGACTGCTGTATATATTTGTTTCTTTTCTTTGTCGTTATGGCCTCTTCCCCTGTTTTGGCTGCTTCAACTAATTTGCGGTTTGTTGTAAAATTAATTGGTTGAGTTTGCTCTAGTGTGAATGAAATTTTGAAGCAATGAAAGCAGGAAATTTCGTTGTTTCGTTTCTTGAGCTGTCTGGCGAGAATGATTTGTTGCTTCTTTTCCTATACCATGGTTGTATAAATTGAACCAGGAAAATCACCCGGCAAATTGGACTTTCATCTAGTGTTGTCTAGATTTGCAGAACTTCAATTTTCATATAAAATTAGCTAGGATAAAATTAACATTCAAAGCGTAACACAACATGATCACAATGGATTGTTATATCTAGATAGTGCTATTTTCGCCTGGTCACGAGACCGTAGTCAGCGAGAAAGCAAGTATCAATGTACTGTAGAATAGCAACCTTTGGTACGTTCATACAATGCAAAAGCAATAAGCCTCGAATGGTGATGTGAATTTAGCATGCACACTCGTAGTTACCATGTAACATGTGGCAGACAATGTGATTGAGAATGATCCCAACCCGAATTAATTCATTTTCTTGCAATACAAATCTAGTAACTCAAACTTATGCCAAACTGGTAAAATACTTTCATGTCATCGAGCGAGTAAGTGAGCTCGAAATCAAATGAAGGTGAGAGTCACAAATGAGTCACAAATGTTAGTTGGATTAGAATAAATTATAAATCCTTTAAATTATATATTATTTCAGATTTTTACCATTTCAAACCTGTTTGTGACCTACTTAATCCATTTAACAAACACTCCTCATATCAAATATGAGTTGATTAATGCGTCTCCATCCCATTTTGATGGGTCTCGCGGGTCTCGCACAGTGACAGTGCATATCCAGCAAAAGCAATGGCCTAAAGGGATCAACCGTAATCATTAAGACCTGATAAGACATGCAATGAAGGATGATGCTAGCCACACACATCTGAATTAAAAGGGTAACGTAGAAACTGATAAATCGGCTTCAATCCACTCCCCGATTCTTTGCCAACATTACTATGGCTATTTCAGACGAAAAAATGAAATAAACTGCCAAAAGATGCTCCTATACGTACGATTTGCGGAATTACCTATTGACTATGAGCCAAAAATTTACTATGGTTTAGAAGGTGGAGCTGGAGAATCCAAAAAAGAGCAGCACACCACCCCAGGTACGGTAGACAAAATGCTACCATCCTTAGTTTTGTCCCAAAAGAGTGAATGCCATGGGGGAAAGCTGCATAACGATGAGATTACTATCCTAAAAAGCAATTTGTGCCGTTTACGATGATGACTGCATGGCTTCTAAATGGTATCTGTCCAATTCGGCATCGAGCTCTTTTGCAGATGGTTTTCGAAAATGAGCTTTTCCTGGTCCACCAACTCTTGGACGTCCTTGGCTGCTGCCACCTTGATACATTTTCTCAGCACCAGAACCTTGTCCACTATAAAACATTAGCATCAGAAAGCACATTAAACTGGATTGCAGGGGAAGTTTCAGGTACAAAAAGTCCAACTAAATGCACACTAGATTGCCAAATGAACTGTCTTGGTGGCAAGATGATAAGAGGGCATTCGAGGCAGTCATTGAAATTCTCAAACTACACCTTACCAAAAGTGTATCCATGTAACATTTTCCTTTTCTACATCCAGTAGATACATGATCTAGGAAGCTAACTTCAAGCTAATGAAAGAGGCATAGTTTCTCATAGCAGATCCGCTCAGATATTCACAATCCGTTGTCCCCAAGCAAGCATCAATACTCTAATTCCCAGTCATTAAGGCTCAGATCAGATTGATCAAACTTTCGATCCCTTTTCCTTCTCTCCACCCACACAGCAAGTCAATGCCAGCATCAACAGCTATCAGATCAAAAATGGCATGAGTTCAGGATATTTGAGACTTTAAAATGGATGAGCAGTACATGAGATCAAGATATTTTAGATTCTAAAATGGATGGGCAATGTTCCTGGCCATTGTTTCTGTCAAAGCTTTTGAAGACTAACAGAAAGTTATATACCTTGCATAGGCACTCTGAAATCTCCCAACACTGCTATATGGAAGAGGAAGGGGAAGCAGAGGAGGAGGAGGAAAGAGCCTCAGTCCAACAATTTCGATTTTCATCGGCTTCCCATCAAGTTGGACATTGTTGTATCTCTTGATAGCTGCTAAAGCATCTGAACGCCGTGAGAAAATAACTTCTGCGGTTCCCTACAATAACAATCTCCAGTTAAAAGACACGACAAAATCAAGGTTCGGACTTCCAATTAAGTTTTGCCTAAGCCTCATCTTCACCCTATATGACAACTTTCAAGTGACGATTCGTGATTCCATTAGTTAAAACCAACTACATCAAAATCCAAAACTCGGAGAGTCTTATGGCAGCCCTTCGTTTGATAGACGTACTCATACAGCAATTCTACAGGAAGTCTTTCGTTTTGAAACAGTGAGATAAGGCAGGACAGAGATTTTGGTCCTATGAAAATCACTCTCACAAAATTCAGTAGTTCATCTGCATAATTCGAAAGAGAAATACCTTGGATCTCCCGCTTCGATCATAGTGGATTCCGCATCTTTCCACAACCCCAACATCTGAGAACAGTAACTGCAGAGACCAAGGCACGAGTTACCCTCACCGCCGCCTTATGTTTCCTGATGTCTAGCAACTCAAGTAAATCGAAACGCAGTAGAGAATAGTTTCAGGCAAAATACAGACACACAGCCGGACAAATCATTACCATTATATCCTCGTTGGTGACGTCGTAATCTAAGTTCGATACGTACAGCTTCGTGCCTGCCTCGGGCTCGGACGCTCCACCGAACAGCTCCTCGTGCCGCCAAACCGGCGCCGGCCGCTGCATTCATTCGCCATCCGAAAGAAGAGCGAAAAACCAAAGTTAAGCCAACAAACGAGGACGATAACTCATCGAGCTTAGAACAACCGCTTGGCACGACGTACGGAGCTAAGAACACGGAAACAACAGCGCGACGCCGCCGCCGCGACCGCTCGTCCTCTGGACGACCTGACCGACCAAACCACAAGCCCGACCGGTACGACGAAAACCGGAAACGTTCGACACCTCGTCGCTCGACGGAAAACGGGAAGGAGAAAGGAGGAGGAACGAGAAAGGGAAACGCAAGGCAGCGGTCAGCGAAACGCACCGCGGAAGAGCTCAGGCGAAGGAGCGGAGGCGAGTACGGCGCCGATCGGGCCGGGCCGCGGTACGGCGGCGGAGGACGGCGGAGCGGGCCGGGGCCGGGGCCGCGCGCCCCGGGCCGCCGCCGGCGCCGGATGATCTCGTCGAGGCTCATGTCCAAGGAGGCGGACATCTCCGCTCCGGCGATCGGATGGGAGGTTCCGGCTCTGTCGCGCTCTGCAGCAGACGCGAAATGCGCGAGCGACGAGGAGGGAAGATGGCGAGGCGGGATTTCTTCCGTTCGATTCCCCCCACGCGCCGAGTCGAGAATGTCGTCATTCCTGGGGCCGTCGGCCACTGACGGCGCGACACGTGTCCCGTCATGCGTTCCGCCCCTCATGCGGTTGGTTGGGGCTTCTCCTCCCCATTTTTGATTTTTGTTTTTTGAAGTAATCCCCATTTTTGATTTCGTGCGTATTGCTTTCAACTAGAAAATCTAGATATGTATGGTAAAAAAAGGTCAAAAAAAATTATTGTTCCGCTATTGCCCTCGTCTTCTGGTGGTTATTACCGTGTCTGGACGGACACTCTTTGTATTAATTCTAAAAATCTTCCCGCATCTGTATTTCGCCGCTTTTATTTTTGAACACTTTAAACTTTCAAAACGTACAAATACTAACATGTGAAATTTAAAGTTTATACAATATTTAAACAAACCACTCTTCGAGTAAAGCTTCAATTCAAATATTAATAACTACGCCCGTTCCGTTCAATTAATTAATTAATCACACCTCATACATGGAATGGACATGGTAACAAATGGATAAAAGTCCAATGAAGTTGCGGAATTTGCCTATGTATGTCCGCTTCACTCACGCGCACCGTAAAACAGGCGCCGAGCCGAGGTCATTATTGGAAATTGAACTCGGGATCGTCTCCCGCATCTCTCTTGTCCTCGATTGCGCAACCCCTCTCGTCATTCATTTCCTTTTCGCCGGAGCGAGCGAGCGAGCCAGCCAGCGAGAGAGAGAGAGAGAGAGAGAGAGAGAGAGAGAATGGAGGAACCGACCTCTAAATCGTCGGCGTCGGCGGCGGCGGCGGTGGCGGCGACGGCGACGGCGACGGCGCAATCAGCTCCTCCGATTGCACCGACCTCCCAACTCAAGCCCAGACGTCCCAAGGCCCGAGAAGAAGGCGAGGTCTCCTCATCCGACAACGACGACGTATTCATCTTCTCCTTCCTTCCTCCTCCCTCCCTCCTCTTCGAACCTCATCCGGTCTTCGTGTCCTCCGCCTGCATTTCGCATTCGTTCGTGCGCTTCGATTTCGGTCTGTTGTCACGCGGTTAGAGGCTCTGCAGTGGGCGCGGTTTAGTGCTCTGTGGTGTTGAGAGGATCGCGAGTCGCGGTTACTGCTGATCCGGAGTGTGCTTGCGATTGTCGGTTGGTATATAGGTAGCTCTTCGATGAAAAACGACCGCCGACTGTTGAATTGATCGAGTAATTCATGGCCTGTAGTGCTCTTACGTAGGCCTCTCTGCTTTGGGGTTTGTGGTTTGCGACTAGCCATTACGAAGATATGCATACCATGAGGCGAAATTCCTCGAAAGGAAGTCGGTAGAAGGGAATTGAACGTGAAAACGTTACTGGGTTTTCAGTGGATAGCAAAGTCACGGGATGTAGTCAGACCGAAATGGGGGGCCTCTCACTCGTTGTCTTGGCTTTGTGAGTGCGGGAAGAGTTACATGAGTCTTTCTAGAAGTCTCCCGCGTGTAAAGCCACGTAGCACAATGGCTAAGCAATCAACCCTGGGGAACTTACTTGAATTAGGATGATTTCCAGAAAAAAGAAAGAGCGTCAAACTCCGGTGCATGAACTACGTGCATTCCCGATATTGACCGTCACATGATCCACTTGGTCTCAAGCCTAAGAATGATCTCTAAGGTCACTTGCCAATGTATGAGAGCCTCCTTTTCCTTTTAAAGAGAGAAGCTAATTGATATCTCTTTTGGATTAAAAAGCTGATTGATGACTGAGAATCTTGCTTTTGTTCTTAGTTTCCCTTATTGAGAAGATGTGCGGCTTCTTCTTTTAGCAGCTTTTGAGATCCATTACACTTGTTGCTCAGGAACCTGCTGATTCTACAGCCGCACAGTTGGATACTGGAGCTCTTCTTTCTGCAAGGAGCCATCAGGCTTTCTCTGGAAGTGAAATTTCTCGAGGCAACCATGGTAAATGTTGTTATATGTGATAAGAGGGATGTGTTGTTGTGCAATGACTCATTTGCTGGTCGAAGTATGATGTATGGGATATTTTTGCCTCCATGTTTGACGTGGATATTTATCAGGGAAGGAATCCAAATGTACTGTGTGTACTATGATCTTTGGAATTTCCACCAAGTGATTTAGCGTTATTTTATTTATTATTAATTTCTTTTTGGGGAAATGTTATTGTTATCAGCTGATAAATGCATTGGACCTGGTGCAGCAACTTAAAACCTCTACTCATCCTATCTATAAACTTACAGGTCCTTCGAATCAGCAGCATAATCAAATGTGTCTGCTTAAATAGACTTACATTGCATTAAAACCAAGAAGGCTTCTTATTTTCTTTGTACTCCTTGTTTTATCTAGAATAGAGTGCTCAGGGTTGCTGTCTGGTATCAATGTCTTTGAAAATCAATGTGTACTTGCACATTTCCTGGAGATGCTTAACACTTCTGCTCTTCTGACTCTGGTGTTTTGTCTGAACCTTTACTTGATCCTTTTTTTCTTTGTTTACTTTCATGACGTTTTTCTATTTACCATTAATTTCGTATCAGCGAAGGTTGATGCTGCTGATCCTCCTGCAATTTCAATTGAGTTTCCAACCAGACCATCTATACAAACCAATCATGAGAAGAGTCTTGGAATGAATCAAGTTGGACATAAGTCTGGTAGATCTGGAACTGGTGGTTCCTCAGGGCCCAACAGCAATCTTGTTATAAGCTTCTCTGATGATGAGAGCAGCAGTGATTCCGATGAGGGCAGACAGGATAGGAGGTCTGAAGATAAAGCTAAAACAGTTAGGCAGAAGCCACCTATTTTGGCACGGAAAACATTGAAGAAGTTGGGATATCCTACTCAAGACATAAAACCAATGATGTCCAAAAGATTGCCTGCGAGTCGTACATTTATACATCCAAAGACAAAGATCCAGAGAGCAAACAACAGGATTGGTTCTGCACCTTCAATTGGGCAAGGAAGTGCAGGAAGAAGTTTGAGTATGCTCAACCAAAAATTGGAATGCCAGGAGCATGGATCTGATCATGTCGTAGGCTCAAGAAAACTTGAACTTCAGGACTTGCGGCAGCAGATTGCTCAACGGGAAACTGAGCTGAAGCTTAAGTTAGCTCAACAAAACAAGCATCCGGTTTTAGGTTCTTCTAAGAACAGTTGTAGTCTTAACCTAAACAGGAATTTGGGTGGTATGAGCGTCACGACCTCTGCAGACCTCCCACGTTCTGTAGACTTCCCACAATTAGACACAAAAGAGCCCTCTCAGAAAAGGTTGAAGGTTGGTGTATCTTCTTATTCCCAGCGATGTGTCGATCAAGCGACAGCCGCTGCTAAATTGTGCCCACCTCCAAAGGATCTGTTGTTGGAAACCAGCAAGATGGACAAGATTGACCATGCTCCAAAAGCACATTCCACAAGCATGACTGAACCAAATGTCACTAGATGTGAAACACAAGATAGTGAAAGGGTGGCAATGGCCTCAGCTAACCTACATGGTGTGGTAAAGGTTGTTCATTTATAAAATGTACGAGATCTTTATACGAGATCTACTAACCCTTGATTTACATTGGTTGTCATCCAGGTATTACTGTTGCCGACCATCCTGAGAGGACAAGCAGAATGGTGAGCAAATTTTCTCTTTCAAAACAAAATCTGCCGCTAACTAGGATGACCCAGAACACATTCACAAAGAATATGGGTGTAAGTTTATGATTCTGTTTAAGTTCAGAACTCAGAGGCAGTCAAAACCTAGAAGGTCCTTGAAATATCATATTACCACTCTGCCCTTTTCATCTTTGCCCCCTCATAATGCCGATTGCAAGTTTAATTTGAATGTCTCTATGTTTTCTTTCAGTCATGGGGACATGCTGTTTTTAAATTTCTTTTGAAGAACTCTTGTTTATGAGAATCTTCCATCAGTCTGTTTGCAATGCCTCATTGATACTCTTCTCTCAGAATATCATATTGTAAGAAAAATTGTACTTTTCGTCTTTTTGCTTTCTCTACTTTTCTATTCAAGTCCGTTGCTTTCAATTTTAATCAAGTCCTTGACTTACACATGTCTAATCAAGTCCCTTGGGCACAAATTTAACCAAATCCAATTGATGCGGCCGTCAAAGGAAGCTGGAGTGTAAGGTGAACCAAATATTGCCTACGTGGACACCTACTGTGGCCCATAGCGAATGGATTAATTTTTTTAATTTGTTTTTTATGCCTTCATCAGTTCACTATTCACGGTGTGTATTTAGGTAGGCAATATCTAATCCATGTTACACTCCAACGTCTTTTGACAGCCATGTTAGCTGGACTTCATTGGATATTGTATTCGAGGGAATAGATTACATTAAGCAGGACTTGAAATTAAAGAGACCTGATTAGAAAAATATTGAAAGAACAAGGATGAAAAGCAGAAATTTTTCTATGTTTTAAGGAGGCTTTGCACTCTAATAAAAAATGTTATTATTCTTGATAAAAATTTCAAGGTTTGCTGGTTAGTTATATATATTTCCTGAATTTTTGGTGCAATCTTCGATATTTGACTTTTTATACTATTTTACCCTATATAAGGAACCAGTATCACCTTTTCTCTAATGTTTTTAAAATTGGCTCTGCAGACTGGAATGGAGACAAACCATCTAATGATAAGTAATGGAAGAAATATATTGGGTTCTGACCCAAATGAAATTACAAGGGAACCTGAATTATTGAGAAGCAGCAAAGACGAGGAAGTTTTGACCGGGGATCATGCAGTTGAAGCGTCCTTAAAAAACTCAGTAGAGGTAGATGTGATTCTAGATCACCAGTTGAGGCATGTATGCCGCTAAATATGACTGATTTTTCCTTTCTGTTATTCTTTGATTTTCTTAATATTGCTTTAGGGACCTGTGAAGAATATGTGCGTGTTGAGTAATTTGGATGATGCAAATGGGCCAAAACCTGGCATCAAGGAAATGCAGTCCCTCATCGAGATGGAGGAGTCTTTAGACAAAAAACTTGAGGAAGCTCAAGAGCAGAGGCGGAGATGCGAGATTGAAGAAAGAAATGCTCTTAAAGCTTATCGTAAAGCTCAAAGGACTTTGATTGAGGCTAATGCCAAGTGTGCTCACCTGTATCGTCAAAGAGAATTGTATTCATCACAATTGCAATCTTTTATTATAGATGATCCAAGCTTAATTTGGTCCTCCTTCCATAACAAGCATTTGGGAGTTCAGGTGAAATCCTCAGATGATCTGATTCTGAATGTGAATTCAGTGCCCTCATCCAACCATATTATGCCGGAAGAATATGATCAATCTAATCAACCGGGATACCCATCCAATATCGGATGCGTGGATGGTGTTCCCGGTGATTCCTCTCATCTTCTTGTGAATGGCTCAGAGCAATGCAGTGAACCAGATGCTAGCACATCAGAGCCAATGTCTAACAAGGGCAGGAGAGTTGCTAATGAGGAATTTTCTCCCTTAATTAGTCAAAATAGGTTAGCCGATGAAGAAGATGTGGATCTTCCATTTGGCCATGATTTTGTTCAATCCAAACAAGGATCCCAGAGAGAGGCCCAAAAAGCTGGGGAAAGGCATGAGAGCATGACCAATGATGTTAGTACAAAGATCTCTGATGATGGCTCTCGTGATTTTCTACTTCGTGAAGCAACTTTAAGATCAGAACTAGTTGCACGGTTGGGGACCAAAAGTTCGCAGCATCGAAAAGATTTGTGTGGTGTGGAGGCTGCCATTGAACAAGGATCCGAAAGCGATGCTGGAAGTGAGAAAACCCATGCGAGTAACTGGAGTGCACCGTTCTCTGATGCAGAGAGAGTTAGGCATGCAGATTTTGAGGGTCAGTGTTCTTGGTAAAAAATGTTTCAGCTTTTATTTCGTTTTTTTAGTAGAATAATTGAGTGCTTGTGTAGAAAGGTTCATGTGCTTGCTTCATAATTTTTATTTGGGCCATACTTCATGATTTTATTACCACTGTTTATATAGAATTTGATAACGAAAAGAGTGGGGAAGTTGAGATAATTTTGTCTCTTTGTCCAGGACTGACTCTCAATGCTAGAATTTGGTTGAGGCATCTAGATACTGTATCGTAGTGATATGTAGAAATAAGAATACTATGGAGTCTATGATCCAATCTTTTTCTTGGCATAGTTTTGGTTGTTTTTATTGATCTATGCTCTACTTCCTTTGTAGACAAGGAGACAGCAGAAATTTATGGGTTAATGAGCTTTACCCTTTTCTAATTGACATGTTTATGAGTATATATTCACACATGGATGTGTAGTAATGATTGAAAATTCTGTTGCTTTATCATTTGATATGTTGTTCCATAATGCAGGCGCTAACAAGCTAGAGGGACACCTGCATGAGGTTGTCCAAGAAGGTGAAAGCAGATTGTCTCTGGACAATTCAGCTTCTATCATAAGGAGTGCATTTTATCATGTGAAAGACGTATCTTCATTCAAATTAAGTAGATCTCAGCAGAGAAGGCACATGTATGATGTGCGTAACGATGAGGGAGTTTCACATTATTCATTAACTGGCTCATCCGATGAGACTGGTGGGGATCTACTTTCAAAAGACACTGCCTGCTATTCCTGCAATGTTGCTGTGGATCCACTTTGGCCACTTTGCATGTATGAGCTTCGAGGAAAGTGCAACAATGACGAATGTCCATGGCAACATATTAAGGACTGTTCAGATGAAAAAATGCATCAGAACCTGTGTAGAGATACTAACGGTAATGGCATGGTACTCTTCATGATTTTTGAAAATATTTTATCAAAAGCTTGCTTTACTTTGCTCATGCAAAAGTTGCAGAGATTCTAAAATTTCTTGAAAATTGCAGATCGCCAAATTGAATCAACATCAAGTGCAAAAAGATGGGCTGTTCCAACAAGTTGTTCAAAGTGTTGTTCTCCAACTTATGTAGTTGGATTAGATATTCTGAAGGCTGATTCACGTTCATATGAAGCAGTTGTTACCCAGAATATTGGTCAATGCTGGCGAAAATGTTTTAGTATCTCCTTAGCTATACCGAGTCTCCCTAAAAAATTTCAACACATGGATGATTCAGTTCTGCAAAATAGTGATGGGCGTATTGAAATCAGTGGATGTCAGAGCAGACAATCCTCATTCTTCTGGAATAGAAATGACGGCTTGGTTTGTCTTACGTTTTCTTTTATTTGATTGACTTACAATTTTGCCTGATGCTTGCCCTGTTATGACTTTTCCTGTTTTGTGGTTTTTAATAACTTAGTTGTCAAACACTGACAGTGGAGGTGTGATTGGGTGGTTAATTATTTTGATTGATCAACTAGTAAGTGCAATGAAGCTCATTCTTTTTCAAGATTCATGGAGTTACCTTACTGTATGCAATTTTGTCGTAGCAATTATAAGTTTTGCTTGTTTGTAGGGTTAGTGAGGTTGGACAGTTGGATATTATATTTCAGTACACTTGGTTTTATTATTTTTATTGAATTCTAAGCTATCAGTGCTTAAATTTTGTTTAATTTAGTTCTTTCTTTCCCATTGATCGTTCACTTGTTAAATTTTTGTCTGTTTCAATCTAATTTGACCTTGTGTATATGTGATGGAACCACCTTCATGGAATATTAAGTTTCTTGTTTGTTTCATTTTCCATATGATTATCTTAGCTTGCGATTACTCATTTTTGTTTTCTTTCCTCCCTTTATGATATATTTTTAGAAACTATTAAACCAAGCCTCAATTGATGGTCAACCCCTGGAATTGGCTCTTCTTCTTTTGAATCTGGATGGTAATAAACTAGAGAGAAAGAAAAAGGTACTTCTGCTTCTTCAGTGCGGAGTATCAGCAACATTCTTCTTCCTGCTTGCATCCCTATTTTTCACCCCTTATCTTCCAGACAGCTAAAAAAATAAGTTCGAAAGAGGAGCTAGATTGTGCCGGATTCTATACATTCTTAATAGGAATTGTTATTGAGGCTGAAATAATTTATCTTTCTTGTCTTTAAAGGTTGGCATTTCCCAGGCTCTCACTCTGTTGTCACGTGCACTTGAGGCTGATCCAGCTTCTGTGGTTCTTTGGAGCGTGTATCTTGTCATTTATTATAGCGAGATGAAGACAGCCGGAAAGGATGACATGTACCACATTGCGGTATGTTTGGCAGATTCCTGATTAGTTTAAGATGAGACAGCATTATCTAATCTGAATACAGCCTCTTTAGGTATCAAGAATGATCTGTGGACATGTCTGTGCATACTATGAAATACTTGCTCCTGACAATAAGTTGGTACAGGCAACACGCTGGAACATTCTGAGATTTTCCTTTTTTCTTGAGATTGTTTACACTGAACCGTGCATGCATCAGAATATATTTCCATAATCTAAAGTTTGAAATTACTATGGATCTTAAGTTCTCACCTGTCCGCCTTGGAGTTATTACAAGTCTCTTGTTCGGAACTTACGTACATACGCTTACCAGGGATCACTCCCACTTATATGAGACTTGGAGTACTATTATAGGAACTTCGTCTGTCATGCTAATGTTATTGTCTGAGGACTGTTCTCTTTCCTCTGGTTGAAGGAAGAGTGGAAGTATGCTTTTTCAGACTTATGGGCTTAAATAGTTATTATAAACGACAGATTGTCTATCTTCTCCCCATTTTTCTCCCCGAACTTTTTATCATGCACTGTTTCATTCTTGCGCTTTTATGCCACTTCACTAATCCTCCTCAATATCAGAAACAAATGTGATGATATTTCCTTAGAGACATACAAATCTGTTTTCTTTCAGGTCAAGCATAACCAAGGATCTTACGAACTCTGGCTGATGTACATCAACAGTCGTAGCAAGCTTGAGGATCGACTTCATGCATATGAGGATGCTTTAGTGGCACTTTGTCACCATTCATCTGCTTCTGATGGTCATGCCAGTATGTGCATCTTGGATTTATTCCTGCAGATGGTGAACTGCTTTTGCTTGTGTGGAAAGGTGGACAAGGCCATAGAGATGATCTGCGAAACCCTGCTGAGTGCAGAAAACTCTGATGAACGGTTTACTTTGTTGCTTTCTAATATCATCTCACGCTTAACAATTGCTGACAAATGCATCTTCTGGATTTGTTGTGTGTACTTAGTTATTTACAGGAAACTTCCTGATGCTATAGTACAGCAGTTTGAATGTGAGAAAGAGCTCCTCTTAATTGATTGGCCCTCTGCTCATCTGAGAGAGGATGACCGGCAGAGAGCTTTTGACCTTTGGGATTTCGCAATGCGTTGTGACATCAACGAGGCATCACTTGCAGATGACGCCAATATCAGATTAAGTCAGCATTTCGCTGTGAACCATTTCAGATGTACATTGGTACTCGAAGGCTCAAACTGCAATAAGTATTTCTTGCGGAGATTTGAGAAAATGTATCCATCCAGCTTAGAACTACTACTCCTTTCTGCACGGGCAGGGGAGTGTGATTTTGAGGATTTGAGTTTATCAGGTTTTGAGAATGCACTTAATAAGTGGCCAAGAGAAGCTCCAGGCTTGCATTGCATCTGGAATCAATTTGCTGAATATGCTTTGCAGAATGGAAGACAGGACCATGCAAAAGACATCATGAATCGTTGGTTTCTCTCTGCTTGGCAAGTCAGATATCCGCATGATGAAGGTGTGGCCAGGATGGATCAAGATAATTCATGTTCCTTTCCGAGGATTGCTTCTCAAGCAGATAGGCAGGCTGCAGCATCTAGTTATGGTCAGCTGGATGAGATTTTTGGATTACTTAATCTTTCTTTGCACAAGTTGTTGCAGAAGCAACTTGCAGAGGCTCGTATAGCAATTGACAAGGCTCTACATGTTGCAACTCCTGAGAACTACAAGCTTTGTGTAAGAGAGCATGCCAAGTTTCTGCTAATGGATGAGGCATTTGCAAAGGAGGGTGCTCAAATTAGTGGGATACTTGACTATATGAGGGTTTACTTAAATGATCCTCGAGCTTTGCCCATCAGTGAGACGTTGCCTAGAAAGTTCATAGGAGATATCAAAAGAACCAGGGTTCAGCAGCTGATTAAGAATATCTTATGTCCTGTTTCCTCTAATTTTTCAATTGTGAACCTAGTCCTTGAGGCATGGTGCGGCCCCTCTCTTTTGCCTCAAGTGTTTGATAAGCCCAATCATCTAGTGGACTTTGTTGAAGCCATGCTGGAAATTTCACCGTCAAATTATCCGCTGGGTATTTCGGTCTGTAAGCTAATTAAAAGAGACTATAAGTCCTCATCTGTCACCTCTGCTGGTCTCTTGTTCTGGGCAAGTTCTGTCTTGGTAAGCACAATTTCTCATGCTGTTCCAGTAGCACCGGAGTATGCATGGGCAGAAGCAGCTCTTATTTTGGAAGATATTGTGGGCATCGATGCCATTTTAGATGGGTTCTATAAGAGAGCCTTATCTGTATATCCATTCTCTGTTAAACTGTGGAACTCCTTCCTTATTTCAACGAAGAGCGAGAAGGATGCAAGCTCTGTCCTTAGAGCAGCTGAAGAAAAGGGCATTGAAGCCGATTTGGAGTTTCTCTCAACCATTATAAGGTAATAGGTTGGTGAACTAGGATGTTGCTAAATTTTCGCAATTTTGGTTCCTGTTGAAGGCCATGCTCCAATTCGTGTCAACTGGTGGATTTGTGACCCTTGGAACAAGCTTCAAGACATATCACACCGCTGCACAGTGGATGCTAACATAGGGACATAGGAAGCACACTGAATATAGAGGACATGCACAGGACTAGATAAATGTAAGTAGCCATTCCGATATCTCACAGTTACTGCATATCTGAAGTTTTAGTCGATTTAGTTAGCTTAGGATAGAAAGTTTGTTACTTTGGGTTTAGGTTTTATTTTTGTGGCCCCGTGCATAGGCTTACAAGAAAAATGAAAAGGTATCTCATTGGTTCTTATAGATGGTGTCAAGACCTTTTGGCTCCCTCACTAGTACAATAATCAATGCGATGGTTTCTTCGATTGAGATTTGCATCTTTGCGCTTGTGAAATTACTGGAAATGCAAATTGAGTGTCTTTCCACATTTATGTTTGATCTATCGTACCCCCTGTAATTTTTGTTTTTGGGCCCTTATCGTGTCAGCAACGGAAAGCATCATAGATTACAGAAATGATTTTCTTCAACCAGACGAACCTTGTTATCGCTTTTACCAGAATTATCAAGCAGTGTCATTAATTATAAAGTCACTCTTAGACTAATCTACGGGCCATGACTAAGGATATCGTCTTGATCTATTGTTTGGAAGTCTGGAGGTTGCATGTAAGATCATCTTAGAGGCGAGGACGGTTAAAAGAGACAGAAGTCATGATATGCAAATGTGGTTGATCGAACGGATCCGTATGTGCCATCCACAATTCCAAGTTCTGTTTTGCCTCTATCGAATGCCAGAAGTGCGGTTATTCTTACCTACGTGCTTCGAGCATTTGATTTGGACTATTTTTTCAATCAATGGCGTTGCTTGCAATTGAAAACTAGAGAGAGCCTCTGGCATGCTCCTGAGATTGTGCAAATTATCAAATATGTACATGACGCGGATGGTTCGTAATCAACCAATCAGCAGCTTAACATTAACCCCTCGATTAGGTTTCTTTAGGGGGGATTATTAGCAATTAGAAGTTCAGGACCTACTGGGCCTGGTCCTGATCTGATATGTGGGAATGGGCCCAATCTTCGTATGGCCTTGTTCAAGCCCACACATGACCAAATTCATGGGCCTGTCAAGCATCTAGACTTTGCCCATCAAAAAGCATGTGCGATTAATGGTGGGCTAGATGAATCACCTAGAGGTGGTAAATATGTGATAATGAGGGAGTAAAAAGAATTTAAAATGTTATTGCAAAAGAACAATTACTAATCCCTACCCGAACAACTGATCTTACTAGTGTGCAAACAGTCCTTAAGACAGATAAAATAAAGAGAGTAAATGATAAAAAATTGCATACAAAAAATTATAATGGTTTAGTTTTATCAAGCTTACGTCCGCTCTTCTGCGTTGACAATCAATTAGTTGGATTTCACTAGATCAATTTGTCAGAGGTTACAAAATCTAAATAATGAATACTCAAACTCGTGTGAACAATTCCTCGAACACTCTTAACCTTGAAAAGATTATAGGAGAGAGCTCTTAAAAACAAATTTATATGAACAAAGAACACTTAAAACTTAAGAATTATAAACTTCAGAATTTCAACTCTCTACGTTTTTTTCCTTTCAGCTTCTCAACCTTCTTATATAAGCCTTTCAATCAAAGCTGATTATTGGACATTTCCTTAGCCAACCTTCTCGTTGGTCTTGAATATTGTCAGAAGATCTGACAGTTTCAAGGTTACCGAGATTGAGGTCTCTAGTTAATTTTGCCACCTATACAATAGATAGAGTTTCCTTAAGTAGAGTGCTTCACTTGAAAAAAGTATTTTGCCTTTTGAAGATTGATACATCCAAGATTCGCTAAAATCCATCATAGGATATTGGATTCGACAATCCTTCATTCTTGGATAAGTCTCTTAATTATAAAAAGAAATCCATCGATTTTTTGGCCATTGCACATGATTGTCTTCTAGAATAATATCCTAATAAATTACTTCAAGACTTAGAGTCTGATTCTCTAAATCTGATGAGTAATTTCCGATGATGCTCATAAGAGTTTCCACCTGGAAAAACCTTTCATTAGAGTCAAAGAAAGTTCTATTAATCATTGAAACTAGTAAGGGAATTTTCCTCAACAATCAAGGCCCACCCATAGAGAAAATATTGGGTGGGTTCGACCCTCCACGTAGGCGGTGGGTATCACCATTCGAAAGCGACACGTGGCTCCACGTGTAAATGGCGTCAGGAATTCAAAATTCGCTCTTCCCCCTCTTTCTTCTGTCCTGTAGACCTGGCCCACCTTCTGCACACTCTGACGCTCTCTCTCCTCGGCTCCTCTCCCCTCGAGAAAATATGGGCTCGCGCAAAAGTCAAAGTCCGTTTCACCCGTTGCTGAAATCAAGGCCATCCCTTTCTTGGTTAGAACTTTTGCCAAGTCGAAGCCCAGGGGAAGTACGATGATCCTATAAAAGAAATTAGAGTTAATATTTTAAAAAATCATATATTGATGCACACACATCATATTTATCTTAAATTAATTTTTATATCATTGAAAATCTCATACAAGTATGAATGTGCCATATTTATCATAAATTGATATCCGTGTCACAAAAAATTTCAAACCAATACACACGTCTCGTTTATCAAAATCTTAGGGCACAATTGGAGAGCACTAAGAATTTTAACAGTTTTCAAAATGTGAGGGAGTTATTAGGACATAAATAGTAAATTATGGCATATTTTCAAATCTCCATTCTTTTTTTTTAAGATCCAGTTTCCCCAAAACAATGTTGTTTTGGAAATCTACTTATGTTAAATTTTCACATCACATGCTAATTGTTCGAGTTGCTTGCTAGTTGTGTTGCACATCAGCTATTTAATGAGAATATCAAATAGAAGCTAACAAATGATAGATTTATCATAAATATATCAATTTGTGATTTTTTGCAACGTAGAATTTAGTTTGTTGCAAATGTAGCTCGTTGCAAATGTAGTGTGGAGGTATCTATTTGAGAATTTTTGTAACTTGAAAATTAGTTTGAGATAGATGTGTTACTTAAAGGCCCTATATTGGGATTATCCAACCCTCTATTCTTCTCAAGATTAATCCCCGTGATGGTCGCAGGATGTCAGTCCGGTAAAAGGATCTCGCCTGAGGATGCGCTGCTGTCGATGGCAAAAACATTGTAATAACAAAGGCCTTGAGGAACTTTATTTGCCTGTGTTGTGGCACTGTGCCGTCATTTGCCCAAGTTGTGTCTCTTCATTTGAGAATGCTACTCCTGATGTTAGACCTTTTATCTACAATTTGTTAATTTTTGGATGATTCCCTTCAAGTCAGCCGTTATTTCTATTGCATCTTTATTTGTTCCAATGTATATGTCTATGATTTATGGTGGAAGTCCACCTATGGGTAAGTCCGTTTTCAATTTATGCTTATGATAAAAGCTCCTAAAGCCTCAAGCTGAAGGCGCTATCTTTCAAATTTGTTATTCTTCAAAAATCAAAAGTTAGATGGCATTTTACTTCAAAAAATCTTACCACGAAAAAAAAAAAAAAAAAAAAGGACTAGGACTGACCCGGCTGGACTCGAAATTTCGATTCAGGTCTTATCTGTATCAAGTTGGGTTAGGTTGGATCATAGTATGTGTTGACATCTAATTTTGGAAAAATAAAATTGCATTAAGATAAATAAAAGAAAAAAATGAAAAATGATAAAAATGGGGGAAATTGATTTGATTGAATTATGCAAGGAAATATGGAATTCTGAGGATGTCCGGATTTTGCTAAATGCAGCGACAATTTTGAAATCAAGTGAAAATGGGTCATAATTGAGTTGATTGCCAAATCATACAAATTTGATTTAATGTGACAAGAAATGATAACTCGAGAAATGCCATGTGAAGAGGTCGTTTCGAATCACTATAAAAGAGAGGCTCATTTTTCATGACAAAGGGGGATTCAGCAAAAAAAAAAAAAATTCGTGAAAAAAGCAAGCTTGAGAGAATTCGTAAAAGCGAGAAGAAGGAAAGAAGAGAGAAACCCGAGAAACCCCCCCTTGTCGTCCCAGCTTTTTTCCTTCTGACAACCTGCAGAAGAAAAGAAAAAGAAAAGCAACAAAAAAGAAAGAAAAGAGAAGTCAGCAAAGGGGGTGCAGAGAGTAACAGGGAGAGGGAGTGACGTGAGGGAGGCGTGAGCGGACTCCTCAGCAGAAAAGAAAGAAATAAATAAATAAAGAAAAAGCAGAGTACTGTTGATCGTCTTCCTTGCTTCGCCCAGCAGCCGCTCGAGGCCTCTGTTGCACTGGCCGCCGGTCGTCCGTGAAGCCCCTGCGCCGGACGCCACCGTTCGTTCTTCCCGGACACCGGAGCTTCGCCTCACCCGCAAGCTTCGCCACCGCGTGCCCTGTCCATGGCAAACACCCGACACCGCATCTCCGTCCCGCCCATTGCTCGTCCACGCACATCCAAGCCCATCTCTACCGATCGTGCTCGCACCCGCGCCTCACCTGTTCCACCCCCCGCGCTCGACGCCGTGCTCGCGCCCGACGCCTGGAGGACGCGACTGCCCGTGACGCTCCCGCGACTCGCCGCAATCGGCCTGCGTACCTCCACCAGCAGCCCGCACTGCATCTGCCCCGCTCACCATCGCACCTCACCCATCACTGCCTCTGGAGCCACGAGCACCCGCAGTAACCTCTGCCGAACACCGCACCCCTCCTCGTCGCGCTCGCACCCTCGCGCTTCCACCTAGAAGCTGCAACCGCGTGATCCGACGCCTGCAGCGCATCACCCACGACCTGCTGCTGCCGCTCATCCGCCCACCGCCGGTCCTTTCTGGAGCTCTGAGCGCAGACAACCCAACCTCCGACGACCCACCGTATCTGTCAAATCGCGGGTGAAAAAGCGAAAAAAAAAAATCAAAAATCAATTTAGGTATTTTTTTATTTTTTTATCTTATTTTATCTTTATTGTTTTTGTTATTTTATTTGATTTGTTATTTTTTTAGTATAATTAGTCTTTAACATATCATTGGAAATTCAAATATATTCCCTAATTCGCAATCGCGTCTATTTTTTATTTCATCTATAAGGCTTTAGATGAAATAATTAATTAAACGAGAATCAAATTGATATTTTGATCTTTAAGGCTTAATATCAATTTATCGATTTTACTAGCGAAATGTTATCCTTTAGTGCGTGATATTTTGTGATTGGTTTGTCTTGTCTTAATTGATTTATTTATCTTAAATTATGTTTGAGTTAGAATATTGCATGCTTTAGGATTATTTATTTAGATCGATATACTATTAACATGAACTTTAAAAATAAAAAAAGAATAAAAAATAAATAAATTTAGGATGTTAGATTTTTGTTTCATTGGCTTAAGTACATGTCTAATTATTTGATTTTTTTAAAATTAATTAAAAAATAAAACAATCATAAAAAAAAAAAATTAAAATATTGCATGAGCATATAGGTTTAGTAAATTAGTCATGTAGGTTAGTAAATTAGAAATTTCTTAAAATTACACTTTTTAGGATTACATTTTTTAGAAATCTTTTTTGAAATAGGTTAAGGTTAGACCTAGATAAACTTTTCTTTTAAATAGAGTCTTAGAAAGTTGGCACATTTTTTATAATAAAAATAAAATAAAAAATAAAAACTAATAATTTTCTAAGATAGAATAGGGTTTAAGTCAAATTAATCCTAAAAAAGAATTAGAAAATTATTATTTTTTTAAAATAGCTTAATTAGGGTTTTTATCAATGCAAAATTTCAATTTAAAAATCCAAAAAATACTAGGTGCATGTTAATTAATTTGCATAATAGGTTCATTTAATTAAAATTTAATTTTTAGTAATATTAGGTGCATATTAATTAATTTGCACTCTAGGGTCATTTAATTAGAATTTGCATATTAGAAAATTAAGTCATTTGGTTAAAATGTATGTTATATGATAAAATCATAATTTCAAGAAAAACCAAAAAAAAAAAAAAAAAAAATGCTTATCTTGTGTGATGCAAGTTATTTATTCATTTGTTTTTATTGAATGTTTAATAGTGGATGAGCACCCGTGTGGTCATCATATTTTACATGATAGTAATTAGGTTATAATAAATCCAAGTTGCTTGCACAAAACATTTTCAAAAAAAATAAAAAGAAATGGTACCGAAAGGGCATTAGAAAAGTCTAATGTAACCAAGTCCCCGTACCCTTAGTCTCTGGTTCATAGGAGTTTAATAATTCTCCCGTTATTTTACTTAGGTGTTTAATCGACCTACCAAAAATTGATTAGTGACGACTCTTAGATAAAATTCATCTGCATGTTTAAAAACTTGAACCCTAAGTCACAAATTGATATGGGCCTGAGAGGGCCCGAGCTAAGTTTAAAGCTTAGTAGTCCATTAACCTAAACTCTAGGTGGTGCACCCCGAAAAAGATTAGGTCGCGACAGTATGCAACCATTACGATTCGGGTCGGGTCGCGTAACATTAAAACCCGACCCGACCCGCCCCGCCCAACCCATTGACACCCCTAGCTGCCACAATGATATGAAAATTGCAGCTTCGGTTTAAGAATCTCCGAAGCAAAAAGTTGAACATACTCATGAAATAAAGTCAAGATCCACATCTTAGTATTTTAATCAGGATGTTGATCAATATACACTTTGCAAAGCGCGTCTCTAGAAGAAAGACTTAGGTCTGGATGTGACCTGAATAAGACTATTCATGAGTTTTCTTGGGTTGAAGAGATGTAGATGTTAAAAGCCATAAGCTGGAGCAATACAAATAGCAATTTGACTGCTGTCCTTACAATTAGTAAGATCCCATGCTATAAAATCAAAAGCTTCCTGCATCTCAAGCCATAAAAACTGTTGAAAATACGTTTTGAATTCCAGCCTCTATAGAACATTTTTTTCTAATTTGAGTAGGTTTCGATAGGATTCGCAGTTTGAGTGGTTTCCAAATCATCTTTTTATAAGACACGGGTCTTCTCCACGAAGAGGATCTAGGAAGAGCTTTTGCTGCTCAAGCCAATAAATCTTGCAATGAGAGTAGCGAATTTTTTAGTGATATCTAGAGATTACATGCTAGAAATTGTGAAAGTTAATCATTGTAAGAATTATTAGGTATATTTAAGTTGGGAAAGTGTTTGAACGACTCAAATGTGGCTAAAATATCAGTTGCATCGTTTAATTTATAGTGGAATCCCCTATTCTATGCATTCAATAGATCCTACCAACCCATCCACGTAAATTTGCTGCCTAATCTAATTTCTTATTTTGTTTACTTTATCCTTTGTATTTCACAATAGTTAATACTGGCTGAGTTGAAATAACTGATGGTGACAAAAAAAAGAAAAGTGAAAATTGACCATGGGAATCATTTTTGGATTTTGAAAGATACAAATTGATAATTATCCATATTAAAGGAACTTGCATTTACTCATGTATGGGGATAAGACTGATTCAATGAAGTAAACTGATTGGGATTTGTTGGATACGTAGGCATTAGGTATCATTTATTTCACATTAACTCATAATTTCGCATTTAACATCATGCAAGAGAATACCACTACCTTGTCCAACATCTATGTAAGCCCTTTAAGGTCAAGAAAGTCTAATTGATGCAACGTCTATTTCACTTAAAGATAATTGAAAGTGCATTGATTGTCAATCATATTAATGAATTCAATGTTGTTGTTCATTAACTAGGTCAGATTAATTTTGAGAATAAGATGTATGCTTTGATTCCATCATATGGCTGGAATATTAACGTTAGTAATTTCTCTAGGTCAAGAAAGAGTTTTGTGATTTGCCGATGAGTGAAGATAACCATATAAGAGAATTGGTTAATTTTTATTAATACTAGTGCTGGCAGAATTAGTGTGAACCGAAGCTGGAGATTGGTTCCTCAGTTGGCAAGACTTTTAAATACAATTTCCCAACCACGGATTAACACGGTGCTCTTTTTATTCTAATGCGCAAAGGCCCATAAGTTCTTGAATCAATAAATTGATAAGCCTTTGCAACGCGGTGTATATATATCATTTCACTTGATGATTTAGGGTGCGTTTGGTTTAGCATTTCCAAGGGATTTTGTGACATCCCAGAATTTTATGAAAATCCCTAAATATACCTTGAGCCATGGATAGGCAAGGAAACCTCTGTTATTGTATTTAGTGGACTTTTGATCCATAATTCATGATAAGATTTATGGTCGAGCTTGTAAGGGATACATTTTGAAAGAAAAAGATTTATCTTTGGCCATGTGAAGTACAAACTTAGAATTTATAAATTTATGATTTCAAGTGTATAGTTAATTAGTTAATTTAATAAGGATTTAGTTAATTTAAGGGTTAACAAATTTGATTTAATTAAGGTTGGGTCTTAGGCCCAAGAGCATGGGCCTAAGATGGGCCAATGGGTTGGCCCATGAGCCCATGAAGAGGGCCTTGGACGAGCAAAGGAGGGGGGAGAGGCCGGTTTTGCATGCCCTCCTCCATGTGTCTCATGTTGATGACCAAGTGTCATCCATGCAAGAGGAGCTTGCCAAGTGTTATTCCCCTTAGAGCCAAGTGTTATGCATGCAAGAATTAATGATTACTAATGATGATGAGAAAAAGGGGAATAAAAGGAAGGGGTGGCCGGTTTAGGAGGGGCTGTCGACGGTGAGAGAGAGGAGAGAAAGGAGAAGAAAGAAGAAGAAGAAGAGGAAGAAGAAGCCGTCCGTCACCACCTTGCCCGCCCTTTTTGCGTTCGTTTTTGCTGAGTCTAGAGGTAAGATTTGATCCTTGAACTACTCTTACATGTTGTGCTTTGAATGTATTGTTGTGTGGTGGTTGATTTCGTGTGTTTTGAGTGTAGAAACCGAAGTCTTGAAATGTTTTGTTTGAAGATATAAACTATCCTCGAGTAGAACAGTATGCACCAGAATGTTGTGAGGGTTTGCATGTGACTTTAGAGTTGGATTTTGACTTCGACTCCATGAAAGTTGTAGATCACATCTTAAATATAACATACTAAAATTTGAAATAAAATGGATGAGTTTTGAGGGGTGAAACCCATCTTCTACGGAAACGGCTAGATCTGGAATTGCATGTCGACCTTTTGATGATTTTAGATCTTGCATGTAACTTTTATTGAGAATCTCTCTTCGACTTCTTCATGAAAGTTGTAGGGAACATCTTGAAGATCAACATACTCAAATTTGAGATAAAACTAACAAGTATAGCTTAGTGAAATGTAATTTTCTTGAAGACGTGGAATCTGGACAAGCTTTGTTTAATACCAGTGACTTCGGGGACAATAAGACGATTTTCCTTTGGAAATTTCACCTTGACTCCTTAATGAAAGTTGAAGTAGACACTTTAAGCTAGAACATATCAAAAATCCAGAAGAAAAGAAGGAGAATAAGTAGGTCAAATGGTGATTTTTCGGTGATGATTTGGTCTGGATGTTACGGTACTAAGAACAGAGACTTTCATCGACTATAATTAATTATCTAGGATGAATTTGGCCTTGATGTCTTCATGAAAAATCTATCTTAGAGTCTTTACTATCACATGGTAAAGTTTCATAATTTTTGAAGGCTGTTTGGGTATTTAATTTGAAGTGATTCTAAAACTGTGCAATCTGGTGTGTCCGAAATTGTGAGCTGCAATGTTTGAGTTGTATCTTTTCGTGTGAGGATCTTTTGGGTATGAGTTCTTCATGAAATTTGTGCCTTTATGTCTTAACTATTATGTGGTAAAATTTCATAATTTTTAAAGGCCATTTGGATATTTAATTTGGGAAAATTCTAAAACCGTGCAAACTAGTATGTCCGAGATTTATATGCTGTAGTGTTTGAGTTGTATCTTTTTATGTGATGATTTTTAGAACATGAATTCTTCATGAAAAGTGTGTTTTTATGCCTTGAATATCACATGTGCAAATCTCATAATTTTTGAAAGTCATTTGGGCATTCAATTTACATATTTTCAAAAATCATGCATGCTGGATTTTATAAATTTCAAAGAAAATGATACGTGGATTATTTTAAATTGCATGAACAAAATGGATGATGATGTCTTAAGTGATTGAATCATGCCGCATGTGTGATGACATTTGGCATTTCATATAGTTATTAAATGTTACCATCATATCATATGCTATGATAAAATTGGGCCATCAATGTGAATTAAATTTATAATAAATGAGGATGCCGTCGGAGGTGTGAGCCGACGATGCCCCGGGAGTGTCGGGATGCCCGGCCAGGGAGTGTAAATGCCGGATGCCCAGTGGCCTAGTGGCGTAATTCTGGATGGCCTCAGGAGTTTCGAGATGCCCGGAGCGTTGGGGGTGCCGGAAGCCCGGATGGTGGGTGCCGGGGGATTCCTCGTGATGCCAATTGGGGTGTGAGATGCCCGGCCAGGGAGTGTAAATGTCGGAAGCCCGGAGGGTGTGAGCCGGGGATGCCTCGTGATGCTAGTTTGGGTGCGAGATGCCTGGAGTGTTGGCGGTGCCGGAAGCCCGGAGGTGTGTGCCGGGGGTGTTTGTTTTCTCGCAACGCCAGGATTGGGTGCGAGCAGTAAATGCCAATTAAAAGAATAAAAATTGAGAAATTGAAATTGAGTCATGCATAGTGTGATGATATGTATGCATGATATATGCATGGATGTTTGATGATAAGTGCATGGATGGATATGCACCTATGGCATAATGTTGGCATATGCATGGGTATTTGATGGTGAGTGCATGGATGTATATGCACCCATGATATGTATGCATGGTATATGCATGGATGTTTGATGGTGAGTGCATGGATGTATATGCACCCATGATATGTATACATGGTATATGCATGGATGTTTGATGGTGAGTGCATGGATGTATATGCACCTATGATATGTATGCATGATATATGCATGGATGTTTGATGATAAGTGCATGGATGGATATGCACCTATGGCATGATGATGTCATATGCATGGATGTTTGATGATAAGTGCATGGATGTATATGCACCTATGGCATGATGATGTATGTGCATGGATGCTTGATGATGAGTGCATGGATGTATGTGCACTTATGGTATGATGACCTATGAATGGTTGCAAGGTAAGTAGTGTTTGTATACATGAAATGATATGTGCTATACCATTGTATCTTGATTGTCTTGTATGATGCGTAAATAGCTAAAGGGATCATTTACCTGCTGAGTGATTATACTCACCCCTTTTGGGAATTAACATTTCAGATTAGTAGATGGATTAAGTGGTTGGATATGACCGCGAGGAGGAGGATAGCAAAGAAGGGAACTTTTGGATGCTGACACTGGTTGGTGGACCTTAAGTATACGACTGTGGGAAAAGATGTCGGTCATCTTTTGAAGTATAGCCGAGTGTAGAAGACCTTGGCATTCTGATGTACCGATTAAAGATGTCCATCTTCTACTATGTAGAGTGTTTAGGCCTTGACTTTCTACTCTGATGAACTAGTCAGTGTGCATTGTATTATGATTGTCGGGGGAAAGGAATGAAGATGTTAATTTTACTTCCGCTGTAAGGTTTTGCACTGGGACCGTTATAAAAAAAAAAATGCCTAAGAATTTACGGCTTAACTTTAACTTCGAAATAGAGATAGGTAACTGTGGCGACCTCAGTTGGTTCAGGGGTGCTACAGACTTTCAACCTCCAAAGTTCCTTGGGCTTTCAAGTGAAAGTCAACATTAGGAAGGCTGAAAGTCCAATGCTAGTAGAGACTTACTTGGAAAACTTTTTTTTTCCAAAATTATCATCACTCATTCTTCAAATTTCTTATTTTGCCGTCATTATTATTTTTTTAAATGCCAAAATAATGCTAAAAAATCAAAATTACATAAATGCTAATAATATTAAATATATTTTGGTCTTTTTAAAAAATATTTATATATTTGATTTTTTAGCATTATTGTCAAAATTTATATTTAAAAAGTTGCATACATTATTATTTTTTTCAATTTTAAACAATTAAATTTAAAAAAATCCTACGAAGGGTTTGGTCTTTTTTAAAATATATATATATATATATATATATATATGTATTTGATTTTTTAGCATTATTTTCAAATTTATATTTAAGAAGTTACATACATTAATTTTTTCAATTTTAAACAAATAAAAATTAAAAAAATTTAGTGAAGGATTTGGTCTTTTTAAAAAAATTATATATATATATGTATTTGATTTTTGTTTAGCATTATTGTCAAAATTTATATTTAAAATGTTGCATACATATTCTTTTCAATTTGAAACAAATAAAAATTAAAAAATTCCAATGAAGGGTTTGGTCTTTTTAAAAAAAAAAATATATATATATATTATTTGATTTTTTTTTAGCATTATTTTCAAATTTATATTTAAAAAGTTGCATACATTATTTTTTTTCAATTTTAAGCAAATAAAAATTAAAATATTTCAACGAAAGATTTGATATTTTTCTTTTAATATATATATATATATATTTGATTTTTTTTTTTAGTTTTATTGTCAAAATTTATATTTAAAAAGTTGCATACATTATTATTTTTTTTTCAATTTCAAGCAAATAGAAATTAAAAAATTCCGATGAAGGGTTTGGTCCTTTTTTTTAATAAAAAGTATATATGTATTTGATTTTTTTAGTATTATTGTCAAAATTTATATTTAAAAAGTTGCACACGTTATTTTTTTTTTCAATTTTAAACAAATGAAATTAAAAAAAAAATAATATTAATCACTCAAAGGGCTTTTCAATTGTGTTTTCTACCAAACGATATTTCTCTCAAGGTTGCTTCTCAAAGCATAGTTTACCAAACGGTTTTTGCATTTGCCTAAAGTTCTTTAGGCTAAACTACTTTGCATTTTTCCAATGGGCTTTCAAAATACTAAATCAAATGCACCCTTAATCAATCCCACTTAATGCCTGTTTTGGTCATGGTAGGAGGACCCGTGATAATGTTTTTTATCATAGAGATTTTGAAGTTTTACTATTGTACCTCATTATCAGCAACAGTTTGAGACGTGTCAGTGATTTTAACTATGTGGGCATCATTAGAGGTTGATAGGCTACTTGCAGATGTATTCTTGCCTTTATCTCTTGAATTAGCCATGGGAGTGTGTTGTAGTAACACCACTTCAACTTGCGGAGCTAGTGAGATAGTGTTTACTTGGAGGAAATCGATTTGTTTAGAGAGCTGCTCAAGGATATTCAAGACTTGCTTCATCTATGTTTCAAGGATATCAATGCGAGCTTGTTCAGTAACGTGCATTTGTTCAATGTTATCGGCCATTGCTACTCTACAACGAGTACAGATTGACGATCTTGGGGCAAGCATAACCATTTGAGCAGCTAATTTGGAGTGCCAATTAAAGATAAAGACCTCCGAGCACAAAATCCTAAAAAAAGAATAAAAAAGAGAAAAATGATTGATGAATTGGGGGGCATGAAAAGTAGTTTGTCTAGTAAAAGTAAAGCTGACGCCCATCATAAAAAAAAAAAAAAACTTGGGAAAAAATGTTGAGAAAAAATCCCCAATAGGGTAATCATTGTACTATAATGAATCAAGTGGTGAACTGTCGAAGCCAATGAGGGCATTTGTCTAGAAGACAATCTGTGGCAAAGAAAAAGACCAATGGCAAGGCCTGAATGATCACCAACTCTCACCTCATCTATACACATATTTGAGCCTAACGAATCATTTCGTTTCTAAACTCATGAACCTAGCCAACGTTACATCCCTTGTGAAGTCTCTTCATATCAAGGCACTTGAATTAACGTAGGATTTCATATGTTTACAATATTCGCTTGAAGAAGTGCGGCAAGGTTTTTCCTATCTTATTTCATAGGGTTCTTGACTTATAAACCTGGTGATGATAATCGTAAAATATTCCTTTTTGAGTCGTCGAATTTTCCTTTGCTGAGTCGTTGACCAAGTTCACATTATGATCTTGGTAAAGACCCCTCAAATTGGTAAATTGTACATCGCTTGCAAGAAAACTCAAACTCTTGTCGACAAGATGATGATAAGATTGAGTGATTTATATATTCCCGCATCAATGGTTTGGACAAATAACCCCTTCTAAACAATAGTGAGTAAAAGGCTTTTTTAGATTGAAAGCATTTCATTTAGCATGTTCAAGAAGTCCAAGCTACAAGTAAAAATTGTCTTAAAGATAATTTTTCCTAGTGGAAATTTGATAAGACCATCACGCATGGACCTTCATTGAGTTTTAAAGAACTAATTTTTCCTCAAAGACCAAAGGATTCGTCTTTGAAGCCCGAGTTTGTCTAATCACTTTTGAATCTTTAGAGTACTTGATGAGAATTCTAGGTACCCATTTATAAAATGTTTTTAAATGTCCAGTGTGAATTTTATATATTTGAACCTTTAAACTATTGATGTGACTTCCAGGTGTTTATCTTTTCAAATCATACCAAAGGCGTTTCAAAGTTACTAGAGGGCATATATTTAAAACTCATCCATCGTCAATGAGTACGTGGGACACGAAGGTATTTCGACACTTGACTAAGATATAAAGGGCTTTGTCATGTCCTTTTCCCCCATTTGGGAACTCCTCATCTGAGAAGGCAATCTGGTCCTTTAACAAAATGGTCCCCACAAATTCCTCCAACTTCTCAGGTTCAATGGATTATGGGATGTGTACCTTGCTAAGGACTTTCCTCAAGGACTTTTGATGTTTCTTCGATGTTTGGAGCAATTCTAATAGGGAGATTTGTGTTGGCATTCTACGAAATTGATCCACTACATTATATTCACTTGCCTTAATTATGGCTAAGAATTCTTGAGCCTCCTCATCAGTGATCGGCTTGATAGGTTGTGAGCTGGCTTGAGTATAGGTGTGTCCCGATCGAGTGACCACATCTATCTTCGCATCATAACACGATGGGATTGCTCGATCATTCGTATATGCATAGGGTTGCATAACATCGAGAATTAATTCTTTATCATTAGACAGTGGCATATCATTAATGATTAATCCATTTTCATTCAACACGTCTTCCAACAGTGGCATGTTAAGAGCTACGAAATTGTTAACTTCAATATTCAAGTTAGTAAACTCATCCTCAAGATCAATAAACTCGTCCTTCTGATCAATAATGATTGGAGTGATAGTTGAAACTACGCCGGTATGATATGCGTAAACAATCATTCCCTCCTTGGATATTGTCTTAACTCTTTGTAACTTCTAAAACATGGTAGGCTCTTCCGCATTTGAATAATACCTAACTCGAACTAAACCATTATAAATGTCGTCTACATGTATTTTCAAGCTCTTTTTTCTACCAGCATCAAAACTAAAGATGGTATTCACAGCTTTTGCATGATCAAGGAACGGATTTTACTGGATGTTCCGCTATGTATAGTCCACCTTGGCATCCAGATCATAGTTGGCAAAACGCTTGGAATTAGATCACTTAGGCTCCTTAGCAAGTAATCTTTTCTTTTGAAGGGTTGGCAAGATCTTGGACAATGGTTTAGGAAGTGGCATGAACTAACGCTTGGAAGAGTTCTTCTATTGGCCAATGAATGGTCGTGATCCTCCATGTTGGGTGTTCAAAGTAAAGCAAGGTGGTTGAATGTAAGCTACATTAACCTCCACTATAGGTTCCTTATCCTTCTTGGTTGAGAATCTCTTATACGAGCTGGTTTGATCAAATGCCCATCTATCACACAAGGCTACTTCAATTCGCTCGTCAATTGAAATTAGCTAATTGAATGACTCAGCAGTCGAACCCAACATTCGATTTCAATATTTGGCCAGGAGTGTCTTCATGAACAAATCCATTAGCTCCTTCTCCGTCGGCTTCAAAGTAATTTGAGTGGCCACGATCATCCATCTCTTGACATATGCCTTGAAAGATTTCATCTTCTTCTTTTCTGTGCAAAGTAAATCTTCTTGAGATGGAGTGACATCGATATTATACTTATATTGCTTGAGGAAAGCGTCTGTCAAATCCTCCCAAGTATCTAAGAGATTAATTTTCTTCATGATGTACCATTGTAGCACCGGCCCTATCAAGCTTGCTTGAAATTGTTGAATCATCAAGGGTATATTGTCAACATATTGGGTCACCCTGACCACATAAGTCTGTAGATGGATCTTCGGGCAATAAGTGTCGTCATACTTTTTAAAAGTCTAGCATTTTGAACTTTTTCAGCATTTGACCTTTGCATAATGAGATAGGTCAGTTGAGCTTTAGCTCAATGAACCCTACAGCTACTTAAGTTTCTCCTCAATTTTTGCCAAGCATTTTCCTTGCTCAGTAATGTATCACTTTTACCTCATCATCAGCAACAATTTGAGGTGCATCAGTGATTTTATCCATGGGGATATCAACAGAGGTTGAGGGGCCACTTGCGGATATATTCTTACTTTTATCTCTTGGATTAGCCATGGGAGTGTGTTGTGGTAACATCACTTCAACTTGCGGAACTAGTGGGACGGTGTTTGCTTGGAGGGAATCAACCTATTTAGAAAGCTACTTAAGGACATTCAAGACTTGCTTTATCTCAGTTTCAAGTACAGCAATGCCAGCTTGTTCAGCAACACGTATTTGTTTGGTGTTATCGGTCATTGCTGCTCTAGAACGAATATGGATTGTTGATCTTAGGCAAGCCATTGTATCAATGTTACCTAAAAATGTAAAAAAGTACATTAAGCATCATAACGAATGAGATTGGTCCATGACAACGATCAATCGTGCATTTTATTAAGTGAAATCAAATTCCAAGGACATCAACCTAAGAAATCAAAATACCTCCCTAGGAACTTAAATTCCTAAAACATCAATCTAAGAAATTGAAATAACACCCTAAAGCTAGAATTAAACTCCTAAATCTTCCATATACAATTGGGAAATTACTGTCTTTCAAAGCTTTTTGTTCTGTCGAACCAACTTGAAGATACGAGCCTCATTCATTTCCGTCGTTTCTTTAAGATGTTCAATGTGCGCTTTACGAGTGGGCTTTACAGTCACCTCAAATATCACGGGAAATAGAGCTGGAGAGATTTTGTACTGGTGGATATAATAATTTGAACGTGCATGAAGCGGGCTTGGAATAGGTCCATTCGGAGAGGAGGTGGGATATCTTGAAGCACTCGATACTGGCGAGCCACTCTGTAAGGGTAGTAAGATGTCACGCTAGTGATTCCCATCAATGGAACTGGATCATCCATCTTGTGAGAGAAACAAGCCACGCTAACATGGAACCATTTAGCATGCCAAAGAAAGCCATTGGGATATGAATCTTTTAGAAAAGTTACCCAATCGGAAAATGACTTTCTTGTATATTTTTTCTCTAAGATTGAAAATCTCTTTATTGGATGATTAGAATCATCAATTTCACATTGACGCATGAAATGACCAAACTCCTTCATGTTAGAAAGAAACCAAATTTGTGAAAGTTTAGGAGAAGCAGTCATGATTTTCCCTTAGCTAAAATCATGTTTATAAAGTCATGTTAGCACATACTTGTTTAACTATCCATGTAGTCGAAGGATTAATAGAATTTTTTCGATAAAGGAAGACTATAAATCCAAAAAATGGTAAGATGAATATCCTATCATTTTGACGCATTGAAGATTGATTTAAAATATGATCAACCAAAAAGCAAAATGGGCATGCATTACAATTAGCTTTCAAAAAATTTTATAACCTCATCGGTTTTAATTCTTAAAAATTGAGACAAAATAGATGTAAGCTCCATACCAAGAGGCGGCCTAACAAGCTCAATCTCAAGGGACATTCCTGAGTTAACGTTGTACTCTTCCAGTGTTAGAGTTAGCTTATTACTACCAAAAATGAAAGTAGTTGTCGCGGGACATTAAAAGCGTGATATCACTTGCAAAACACCACTATGGACTCTAATATCCAAAAAGGGGATGAGCCGTCTCAGTATCAACTTTACATAATCTTGGCCTTCTTTACTCAGTTTATTCCACCACCATTTAAGCTCGATCTTGGAAGTTGGAACGAATTGAACATCAGATTTCCCCATTGTATATATATTAAGAATCATGATCGACCCTTTGTCATGGACCAAAAGAAAGTGCGATAAAGCCAATAGATTGCATAGCATAAGATAAGAATACTTACTTTACAAATGAAAAATGATAACCACATAGACCGGCGCATGAGATGTGAGGCTCGACACCTAAACCACAAGGCTTACCAAGTTAGAGCCAAGAGAATGGTCCAACTAGTCACAGTCTGGCATACAAAGGTTGAGTCCTCTTAGCTCTGTCTCAATCAAAAGAAAATCTTATAATCACGCAGTTTCATGGATAAGGATAAACATTTTAACACCAAGAATCCTTAAATGCGGCCTAGGTCCGATGATAGGTTGTGTGTGCAATGTGTAGTGCTAAAACCATTTTAAAATCATGCGCAACAATTAATAATACAAGCAACACTTCAATATATAAGAAAAACATTCAATCTCAACACTTTCTTACACAACAAAGGGTCAACAAGCACTACTTCCCTTATAATTCTTTTCTGCAAAAACATTTAACACTTTATATCAGAAGCATACCTTGTTTCCATGCTGCCAAATAAAAAATATTTTTGAAAAGAAACAAAAAAAGAAGGCTTATGTCCATTATGAATTTTAAATCCGTCTCCAGTGGAGTCACCAGCTATCGAGACCTTCTCGGAGGTGAATTACCCAAAGAAAGCTAATAGATTACTAAGTCTGAAGACTTAGCATAAATCCTCCCAAATTCTACCAATCGCAACATGACACTAAAACATTAATCCATTTATAAATGCAATTTTACTCAATTAGGAGCTGCTACTAATCAATTATGGTTGATTAGAAACCCAAGTAAAGTATGGGATAATGCTTTACTTTTGCGAACTAGAGATTCAATAGGTTCAGGGATATTGTTATGTTAGATTAATCTAACACTTTTTCGGTACCTCTTCATTTTAATTTCAAAAACATTTCGCAAGCAATCTTGATTAATTTTAACATAAGAAACTAACATGCAAAGGGTGGTCATGTGGGTGCACAATAAAAAAACTAACATTCAATAAACCAAAGTGATGAATTGTAAGAATTTATAACTAACCTTAAGCAAAACAAACTACAACTTTATTAAAAAAATTACTAAATGCTAATTAAAAATGCATGCCTTAAACATGATTTGTAAATGACATGACACCTAATTTTTTTTAAATGTTAATTATATGCAATCTTAATCTATATTTAATATGGATGATTTTTACTTTAATGACATGTGAAATAGAATTCATATGACATAACTTGAACCATCACATGTACTAAATTATACGGAATGGATGACGTAGAATTCCATATGCATGTATGTCCCTTTTATGATTTTTTTTTTTAAATAATGCAACTCCAATAAATTCTCTTGTTTTTCTATATGCAACCTACATGAAATAACAATGACATGAAATGAGATTAATTATGAATTAATCCTATTAATTAACCAAGCAAATAACCTTTGTGTTATCCTTTTAAATAGATAAAAAAAACTAACACTGCTTAATAACTTTTATTGAAAAGAAAGTGACCTAATGATGCAACGCTAATCTTTTGGCATTTTCTTCTCTCTCTCTCTCTCTTTTTTTTTTTTTTTTTTTTTTTTTTTTTTTTTGCGTGAAAAAAAGGTTCCTTTGTTCATAAAGAAGACAATCTAGACTACATAATGCATCGACCCCTAAACTTTTGGCACTGCTAAAAGGACGGCGGTGCTTCGAGACACCACCACGAGATCACCCGAGAAACCCATATCCGATCCAATGAAAAGTACAACCCCATCCCATCAGAAACTGAACTATATACATCATTAATAATGCATGAAAAATAATAATTAATTATGATCCGATTGCATTACAAGAGTATTAAGACAATGAGCATGTGACCCATTAACTAACGTGCAACACATGACATGCATACTATGAAATCTATATGACTCAAAAAATATTTTTATTTGGTATTTGTTTTATTAAAGAAAACTCTATACTATCCTAACTCCGTAAGGATTTTAAAGATTACATGCATTGCTTTAAATATGAATTACGTATGCACCTAAGTTCTAGATATGAAATATGATGCATGATATGCAATGTGTACATAATGATTAATTAGTCTAAAGAGATGTCCAAGGCACAGCTTTCTAGAGAGGGCAGCGGCAAGGCTTGTGGACCAACAAATGAGGTATGACCGAGAATTTATCGGTGCTTGATGAGTAACCGGTGATTAAAAGTTGGTGGTCTAACGACGATTACACCACCATGAGGCCCAGCCAATGAATCAAAAACCTACATAGGAAAAATCAACCTCCGCGTTGATGGACTGATTCGGATGAAGGATGGAGAGAAAACTCATCGGGAAGCAACAGTCATCATGGAGCGGCAGGCGTAGGCGAGGAGGAGCGCCGGCATCAAAATCGTGACAAGTAGCAAGGAGCCCGCAACATGTGGGCTTCGCACGAGCAATACAGCGGCGACGTGGGACGAAATCACGAGGGAGGTAGCAGCTATGGTGGTGCTCGGCAGTAGGCGAAATAGCAAGACAGGGTCATGAGGGATCTCAGCCGTGACTCTCTCTCCCCTAAGGCTTTTTCCTCCGTCCTCTCCTTTCCTTTTCACCCGTGTCACTTGCGAGCACTCTGCAAATTCCCCGCCTCTTTCTTACTTTCTTTCAAGGAAGCCTCCCCATGAAACCTCACGAACACTATTTCAATTTTTTCCTCTTTCAAATGAAACTCCACCGACACTTTGCCGATTTCTCTCTCCCCATGAAACCACACGAACACTTTTGCCAATTTCTTCCCCCCCCTCTCTTTCCCCTTTTAAACAAAGACTCTCGATGAAAAAAAACAAAAAAGTTCGTTTTGCAAGTGAAGATTTTCAAAGATAATTGCTTATATTCACTCATCCACCAACAATCATTTTTCCAAAAGAAGGGATACGCTCAACAAGAAAATGGCTCCAAAATGTAAAATATTTTATGAAGATTTTTCAAGATAATTCACTCAATCACCGACGATCATCTTCTGAAACAAGGGATACACTTGACAAGAAAAATGCTCTATTATCCAAAATCTATGAAAAACTTGTAAGAGAGAAAAATAATTCATGTTTCAAAGTGAATATATTGAAATTGAGGATATCCGACTTTAAATCCGTAGTTCACCAAACAATAGATTGGATAGGATATGAGGATATCCGACTTTAAATCCGTAGTTCACCAAACAGTTGATGGGATATGAAGAAATCCATGGATTTCTTATCCTATCCTATCCTATCCAGTCTTATCCCGTTTAGAAATCCGGACGACCAAACGCAGCCTAAGGGAAAAAATAAAGAAATTTACGCTCTATTAAAATTGATCCAGAAAAGGCATACAGGCTTAATTGGGATTTAATCGGAGCTGTGATTAAGCCTTTTTTTCTGAATTCTTGAGGTGCAGTGCGATATTGTATTGAAGTGCACATCTTCCTGCCACCCTTTTTTATTCGAGTAAACGGGGAGCATGGCTGAACCTAGGTATTCAGACAACGGGACCCCTCTCCCCCTTTTGACCACTTCGTGTCGCGTAAGGAAGACACTGAGCTTCCTGATTAAGGAAAATGTAAGAGGCCATGGAAAACCCGTGGGAATCTCCCACAGCTGCCCTGAATGTTCACGGCGGTTTCGCGGGCCATCTTTATGTTCTCCGACGATAGCAGAAGGGAGGTCGGCGAGGGCTTTTCTATATCCAACTTGATTGGGCTAACTCCCTATAAAGGGACCTCGGAAAATACCAAGGAATTTCTTTCTGCTTTCCTGACTCCCAGTTCGACACTGTATTTGGCTTCTCTTGTTTCCTGACTCAAGAAGAGGATGATCCGGAATATTGCTAAAACTATTACTTCGAATGGAGTTTTTTTGGTCTCGAATCTGCTCGTGAAATTGCCCAGGAAGGAATCCGGAGGCGGGTTCCTCGGCATGATTGGGGCTTGGATTTGGAGCATTGACGTTCGTTCAAAAATCATAGCACTCTTTTTCTATGGCGGATCATCTTCCCAATGGGCGTTTGAACCATGTGCCTGAATCGGAATAAACATGTTTTACAAAATGGCCAAGCAAATTTCTAACTTTGTCGCGGTTTGTCTTGATAAAGCAGGGGAATTGAATGCTTAGCCCGAGTAAAGCAAGGGAATTCTTAGCCCCACTTCATTCGAGGTAGCTGATTTTAGTTAGATCATTTTGCTTAATTCAATTGGATAAAATATAATTTACGTACACAAATTATCAGTTACATGGAAAGTTACTCTAATATATACCTAAGTTACCTAACGTCACCAATTGTGTATGAAATTATCAGCAAGAAGAATAATTTTTTTCTTTTCATTCATAAGCAAGATGTCACCGCTCTGAATTGAAGATTATTAATTACACGAGGATATTATCACTAGAAATGACTACATATGCTATTTTATGTTGAAAATTTGCTATCAACTGAGGGTTCCTTGACTATAGATAGGTAAAAAGATATTTTTTCTAATTCAAAGTTGTTATTACTCACTAGGGGTGTGCAAAATACCCGGGATCCGCCTTGACCGCCTGGAACCGGACCGAAATCGCTCGGAACCGGCGGGTCTTAAGGTCCGGTTCCGGTTCCGTGGGTGGATTCGCCCGCCCGCTCACCCGGATCGGACCAGAACCTTTTTAATATTAAAAAAAAAAATTACTAAAAGAAACCCTACATCTCATCTCACTCTTTAGGAAATCTTTACCTTTGGTCAAAGAAAATTTAACCATCTATGGTTATTTGCAAGTAGGAAATGGGAGAATGTTGCATTCCATCTGTTTGCTTCTTTTTTTTTTTTTTTTTTTAATCTACGAGATATATTTATAATTACAACAAATGAATCTTTGTTCCACATACTTAAATTTGATTTTTCTTTCTTTGGTTTGCTTTGATGTCACGTGGTCGTTTTATGTTGAAAATCAAAAATTTTTTGCGTCAAGATCGGTTCCATGGATCCACCCGGGAACCGGACCGGACCGGCGGTCCGATTCCCGAGTGGATCCACGCAACGAACGGGTGGATCTCGGTTCCAATTTTTTGGGACCGATTCTTAGTGGGCGGTTCCCGGTTCTAGGTCGGGAACCGCCCGCCCGGACCATGCACACCCCTATTACTCACGAAAACAACTAAGTTGTTGATGAATACACAATTTTTCTATGTAAAGTATGTATTGACCATAATGAAAAGTACGTACTTATTAGTTATGATTAGTATATACTTGATAATTTATTAATCTTTTATTAAAGGTGATCACGAGCTTTACAATTCGGTCCGCCTAGTTGGATCCGCTTAACCTCAAAGGTCAAACTAGGCACACTAGGACAATCAATTCCTAATTTAAGACCAAAACGCCCCCACGTTAGCTCTGTCAGGCATGGTTAATTTTTATGTAGAAAATTTATCGACTTTTTTAATCATGAGCGGTTGCGCAAAATCTTTTTGATATTCCGAAAACGTCCTTCCACGTCCTTGGGCCTATGCAAGTCCTGGCCTGGGGATTGCTTGGGCCTAAGTGCCAGGGAATGCCACAGCCCAAATAAAGCCCAGCAACGAGGCCGAAAGTTGTCAACCTGCGCAATAAAGGGCAGTTTTCATCTCCTCCGCAGAGAAACCCTGGGGGGACAGTGGAAGTCGCCGGTCTGAGCGAAACTCACTCGGAGGTCCGTCTCTCTTTCGCAGCTTTATCGTTCTTCGTCTCTGCTCGCAAACTTCCCTTGTGGATCGAATCTTTGGGGTTTACAGCATGGATGATCTGACCGCATGAGCTTTGTAAATGCATGCGGGGTGTTGCTAGGCTCTTGCGTCTTGTGCCCATAAATGGGTTTGAATTCTCAGCCCATTTTATTCAAAATGGCTTATTTTAGTTGACCATTAGAATACTCATTGAATTGCGTGGATTTTAATCTACATATAAATAATCAGTTATATGGAAAGTATATATATGAATTACTTAAAGTTACCAATTCTATGCGAAAATACGAGCAAAATGAATAAGTTACCACAAAAAATTTATTACAGTTCTGAATTGAAATTTCTAAATGGAATTGGAGAAAATCCGAATTTTACCTAGGGTGGAGATGGTCAAACTTGCTGTTCTTATGTTGAGAATTGCTGTCAATTGAGAATTTACTGACCACAAATAGGTAACTTATATTTCTCTTAATCAAAATTATTATTATGCATGAAAATCACTAGCTATTGATAATCACAAAATGTAAACTAACGGTACATAGCTAAAAAATTGAGTGGCTTCTCTATAGGCCCATGGTCATCGTGCAACGCCATCATTCACTCCACCCCAAGGTAAGCCTTTCTCTCTCCCTCTCCCTCTATACCCCCGACGTCGCTAACCTCAGATGACCTAAGATTTGGCTTCACCGGAGGTCGGGTGGCCATTTGCAGTGGTCGCCCTCTATGGTTGCAAGATCGCAACCACCACATGCTCCTTATGTGCTTCATGGGGAGATAAGTATTTATGGTGCAAGTAGGTTTCTGGGTAAATTTTGCACACAAAAAAAAATAAATAAATAAAAGATTTGAGGCATTTTACTCATTCTAAGATGAACAAAACTCGTGATTTCATAAACAGAAGGTTGCAAGATCGCGACCAACACAAGCTCCCTATGTGTTACATAGGGAGATAAGTAGTTATTGTGTAAGTAGGCTTTTGGGTTTTGCGCAAAGAAAAGATTCGAGATGTTTTGCTCATTCTAAACAAAAGGTTGCACAATCGCGACCACCACAAGCTCCCCATGTGCTTCATGGGGAGGTAAGTATTTATGGTGTATGTAGGTTTTTGGATAAATTTTGCACCCAAAAAAAAAAAAAATTGAGGCAATTTGCTCATTTTAAGATAAACAAAAGGTCGTGATTTCATAATATCACCTGATAAGCAAACTAAAGTGATTATCAAAATGACCCTAAGCTAGTGGCAGACATCATCGACCCAAATGCGCGTGTATGGAACAGTCAACTCATCAATGATCTATTCGATAGCAATATTTCAGAGGAAATTCAGGCAACCCCCCTAAGCATAATTCCCAAACCCGACCATCTAATCTGGACAGGGCATAATTTGGGGGGTTACAAAATCAAAAGTGGACATCATAGATTACGAGAAGCTAACACATTATCCACAGCACATCAGGCATCCTCTTCATACCAAGCTCCGAAATGTTTATGGACAGAAATCTGGAACCTACAGACTTATCCCCGAATCAAGCATTTCATGTGGAGTCTATGCAATGAAGGGCTTCCTACAAAAACTAATTTATACTGGAGAAAAATCATACCTGAGCCTATATGTCCATTTTGTCTTCAATTTCCAGAATCATCCGAGCACCTCTTCACGCTGTGTCAGTGGACAAAAAGAATATGGTTAAATTATGGTGCCGATATAGATGTCTCCCCAACGTCTATAACACGAATTGACAAATGGGTAAGTGACTACCTCCTATCTGGGATTTTGGCATGCCGAAAGGCGTTCTTCGCGCATATTCTTTGGCTAATATGGAAGGCCCGCAACGCTATGCTATTTCAAGGCCGAAAACCATAACAAACTCAGATAATCAGCGAAGGCTTCCTCTCCCAGCAGCTAAATGGAAAATGGAATCCATGAAAGGAAGAGATTACCTTCGAACAGAACACATGGGTGCCTCCAGATCCAGGATTTTTTAGGCTAAACGTTGACTGCGCTTGGTAGGAAGGGAGATCGAAGGGCTCGATAGCCGGAATCTGCAGAGGAGCTGACGTGGTGTGCATCGCCGGTTTTACACAGATGATCCGAGCCCAATCGGGTTGCACAGGCGAAACCCTAGCTATTTTACAGGGGCTCATGTGGTTGAAGCAGTTTCGAACTGCTCTGACAGGAACAACTCAAACTGCACGAACTGATCTGCCCGTATACATCTCCAGCGATTGCCTTCCAGCTGTGGATTCCATCTTGGGCTAAACAGAAACTCACAGGGCTTCTCTTCCTTACGTTCTCGACTAGACATCTGATGGCCCAAATGGAAAATGTCTTCCTGCTGTTTGAGCGGTGCCAAACAAACCAGGCTACTAATTGGATCGCAAAAACCCATAAAAACGGGTCTCTTCCTAGTAATTGGGTCTCAACGCCCCCGCACGAACTTTATCTAAGGCTCCGTTCGTTTCGCGGAAAATAATTTCTAGGAAAACGTTTTTCGGATTTTCCGGTGTTCGTTTCATGGAAAATGAATTCCTTGGAGAAAATGTTTTCCATCCAAGGGAAAAAGTCTTCTAAAGTAAGGGAAAATGTTTTCCACTTTTGAAAAGTGGAAAATATTTTTCTCACTTGATCTCTCTTACCTTACATTTATACAAATCTTCACTTTCTCCTCTCATTTCTTCTTCCTTTTTTTTTTTTATTTGAATTATTTTTTAGTTTTCTTGATCTTTTTTAATTTGAATTATTTTTAATTTCCTTTTTCTTTTCTTTTCTTTTTTTCTTTTCCTTTTTTCTTTTATTTGTTTTCTATCTTCTTATTTCTTGGCTAGTCGTTGAATTAGGTGAACCTCAAACTCATCAATCTTAAACTCGCACTCATCAATCTGATGAGTCTCGAGCTTGGCACTCGCGCTTGTCAATTTGGTGAGAGAAAAATATTTTCCTTACCGAACACCGGAAACACCAGAAAATATTGTCATTTTCCTGTAAAATATTGTCATTTTCCTGGAAAATGACTTCTGGGAAAATATTTTCCGGAGATGGTCCATTTTCCGCGAAACAAACGGACCCTTATATTATGTTTAGATTTCCGTACTACTTGTAATCCACCACTTTAGTATTAATCAATGAAGTATTTTTGACAAAAAAAAAAATGATCATCTTATGACATACTCTTTTTTGGCAAAACACAATATACATTTGCGTGTGTATATAAATATTGATTTACAAAATTGACATGTCACTTCATTTAATATATGAATTTCATACATCAATTTTAAAATTACAAGTTTACTATTTCTCTGGTCGATCAATCCAAGGACAGAACATACAAAAATAAATTACTTAAACCACACTGATTTATTGACGCTAGGAAGTAGTAATACCTTGATGTAGCCGTTCCGGGCTGCTCGCTTCCTCAACCGCCGTTGGAGGAACAAGGCAAGGCAAGCACGACAAGCCAAAACATGGCCAACACGCCTCCACCGGCTGGGTGGAAGAAAAGAGCTCACCGAAGGTAACCAATACGGACCCTACTCCGAAATACTCTAACGCAGTCGCAAACCAAGGCCACATCCCACGCAGTAGCATGCCGTTCCAAATGGTGGTGAACCCGAGGGAGAGTGCGAGCATGGCCGCCCTCGCTTGCAGGTGCGTCAACCACTGGAATTGCTTGAAGAGGAGCCCCGTGGTAATGGGTGTTAAAGAAACAAAACAAAGATTAAATACACAGATGAATAAAGAAGCTGATGGAAGTAGAAAAGCTGAACAATTGAAGATGATGAAAGAAGGAAGACAGAAGCAACTACAGCTGAACAAGATAGTTGAATAAACTGAAGCAGAGGAAGCTAAACAAGCTGAAATAAAAGTTGAGCAAGTACTGAGCAAGCTCAAAGTAAAGAAAAGATGAGCTGGCAATCTATAAAGAAGTTGAAGAAACAGAAGCTGAGCTGGTGATCTGTAAAGAAGCTGAGCTGGCAATCCATGAAGAATTCGACTATACAATAGATCAAAACCAGGAACAGAAGTTGATCAAGCTACTGAAGGAGCTGCACGTGTGTCAAAATTACTCATTATGTTATAAAAATGCTGTAACCGAAGTTGTAAATCAGTTTTTAAAGAAAGTCTTAAGTAGTTAAGCTTAAGTATAAGAGGATGAGAGAAGATAGATGAAAGTTTTAGACTCTTCATTCGATACTTTCGATTCTCTCTGCTCGTCTCAAGTTCTCTCTATATTTCTATTCTTTTTCATATAGTAAAGTCTTGTAAAGTTGAACAAGAACATAGAAGAAGAATATTCAAGCTGATGTATTGCCACTGATTGTTCAGAAATCACAATTCTCTTGTATACAGGTTATACTCTATCTTCTATTTCTTCTGATGGTATCAAAGCAAACCTGGGAGTTCTAGATCTGGTCTCTGTATTACTGAAAGATTGTATGAAGATTACATGAGTAAGACGATATCAAGATATTGTTGATTCTGAGTAAGCTGATCTTCGAAGGCTGTTTGATTGTTCTTTCATATCTTCGAGATTTTTGAATATATAAGAATGGCAACCAGATTGCAGAAGTATCCTTTTCCTATCCTTGTGAATATAGCCAACTTTGTCACAATCAAGTTGACTGAAGAGAATTTTCTGTTATGGCAAGCTCAATTTCACAAAATTTTGAAAAGTCAAGATCTGATTGGCTTTATTAATGGTGAAACATTACCACCAACCCAAATGATACAAACTGAGAATGGGGAAGTGGTGAATCCTGATCACCTAGATTGGATACAGACTGACCAGTTAATCTCATCATGGATAAGTGGAGCAGCATCAGAAAACATTCTAAGTTTGATAATTGGCTTAGAAACTTCATTCGAGGTATGGCAGGCTCTTATAAATCGTTTTACTCAGAAGTCTGTAGCAAAGGAATTCGAATTAAGAGGAAAATTACAAGCTTGCAGGAAAAGAGATAGACCATTGAGTGAATATCTTTGAGAATTTAAAACTATCTGTGATCAATTGAATGCAATTGGAAAGCCTGTTGATGATATAACCAGGATGTTTGGCATACTTGAAGGGTTAGGTTCTGAATATGAAACTTTCAAAACAACCATGTACTGTCTCAAACCCCAGCCAGAGTATGATAAAGTTATCTCTCAACATGAGAAATTTGAGACTAGACTACAAACATATTCTCTGAATCAATACAATACTAACCTAGCCTATTATGGACAAAGAAGGACTGGAACAGGTCTGCAGAAGTTTAACCCCAGAAGTCAAAGAGAAAATATTCGAGGGGGATACAACTATGGCAGAGGATAGTTCATTAATAGAAGAGATCGTGGAAATAATTTTACAGAAGAGAGGAATCAACAAAATAGAATGAATAACCTGAACTCAACACAGCAAGAACAGGTTAATAAGGATAACTGGTCTAACTATGGATAAGGGTTTAGACCATATATAAACCCTTCTCAGAGATATCAAGGTGTTAGATCTTATCCACCACAAAGTTCAAATGGTGATAAGCATGTACAGAACACAAAGCCAATGAATAATGGTCCTCTGGAATGCCAAATTTGTAAGAGATTAGGCCATACATCACTCAGGTGTTGGTATCGTTTTGATAACTCATATCAAGCAGATGAAATACCAACTGCATTGGCAGCTATGCATATTGAAGAACCTTATGGTTTAGAATGGTATCCAGACACAGGGGCTACATCACACATTACTGTAGAACCTGGTATGATTCGAAACTATGCTGCATATAGTGATAATGACACTGTTATGATAGGAGATGGATCCTATTCGTCAATCTCATGCATTGGTAGTGGAATACTGAATACAAAAACTAGCATATTACCACTAAATGATGTTTTAATAGTTCCTGAAATCAAGAAGAATCTCCTTTATGTATCAAAATTAACAGATGATTATCCATGTTCTTTTATTTTTGACAAACATGGGGTGTATATGAAGGACAATTACAACCATACAACAATGAAGCTAGGAAGGAAAATCAAGGGGCTATATCAGGTGGAACCTAAAGCCACAGAAGCTTTGTTCACTCAGACTCAACAAGAAGTAGGAGAAGATGTCTAGCATCAAAGACTTGCTCATACCAATCTAAAAACAGTGAAGATTCTGCAGAGACAACATCTAATTCAGTACAGTTTAAAAGCTCAAAATATATGTAGCAGCTGTCAAATTGCTAAGAGCTCAGCTTTGCCCTTTCCACTCTTAGACTATATTTCTAATGTTCCCCTAGAAAAGATACATTGCGATGTTTGGGGACCATCACGAATTCAATCTGTTCAGAAATTTCGTTACTATGTCATTTTTGTGGATGATTTTTCTCGATATAGTTGGATATATCCAATAAGACAGAAGTCAGAAGTTTATGATGTGTTTATCATGTTTCAAAGATTTGTAGAGAATTAGCTTGATCACAAGATCAAAGTATTTCAGAGTGATGGAGGAGGAGAGTTCACTAGTATCAAGTTTCAAAACCATCTACAAAAGTGTGGAATTAAGCAGAACATTTCTTGTCCTTATACACCAGAGCAAAATGGTGTTTTTGAGAGGAAGCATCGACATGTGGTTGAATTGGAAATAGCAATGATGTATCATGCTAGAGTACCATTAAAATACTAGGTAGATGCATTCATGATAGCAGTCTATGTAATCAATCTCCTTCCCACAACAAAACTACATATGAACTCACCTCACTATAAGCTCCATAAACAGAAACCAGATTATGCTCATCTACGAGTTTTTGGATTAGCCTGTTATCCATGTCTCAGACACTATACACAGCATAAATTCGATCCAAGATCTCTCACATGTATATTTCTTGGGTATAGTGAGAAACATAAAGGCTACAGGTGTCTCTTGCCTACTAATGGGCAAGTCTATATTAGTAGACATGTAGTATTTGATGAGAAAGTCTTTCCTTTTACTCGTATAGCAACTACTGAGTATCAACAGGGATCTGAACTGTACACACAATGGAAAAAGAGGATTGGTATCTCCTATATCCAATACTACTGAACAAAATCAGTCACAAGCCAATACATCGATTGGATATCTGCAGAATACTAGATCAACTCAAATAATTCCAGAAATACAAGACAATGAGATCAGTATAGGTAGTTCTACAAGTATATCATAGATGAATACAGTACCTGATGCTGAGATCCAGATTGCTCTTAATAATGCACCCAGTGATATTGAATCTCCTCAGACATCTCCAAGTATTGAGGAACAAGTGCCTACAAATCAAGAATCAGATTCGACATCACATGTTAATACAGGACAAACACAAATCAGTTGTGTATAAGGAAATATACAAGGTACTTTTTCAACTCATCCTATGTAGACTAGACTAAGATCTGGAATTGTTAAAGCAAATCCTGAATATGCATGTCTAACTGAGTACCAGGTTCCTGTTGAACGAAAATCAGTAAAATCTGCTTTAGTAGACAGAGGATGGTGTTAAGCAACGCAAGAAGAAATGGATGCTTTGTATCAAAATAAAACTTGGGAATTAGTTCATAGAACTAATCAAATGAATGTAATTGGTTGCAAATGGGTGTTTAAGACAAAACTTGCACCTGATGGGAGCTTAGATAGACTCAAAGCTCGACTTGTAGCTAAAGGTTTCCATCAAGAAGAAGGTCTTGATTTCATAGAAACTTTCAGTCCTGTAGTAAAGCATGCCACAATTCGAATAATTCTCTTTGTAGCAATGATGAAACAGTGGCAAATTCATCAATTAGATGTCAAAAATGCCTTCTTACATGGAACCTTGAGTGAAACAGTTTATATGGAGTAGCCTCCTGGGTTTAAAGAATCACAGAAGCCTCATCATGTCTGTCTTCTCAGAAAGTCACTCTATGGACTTCGACAAGCTCCTCGAGCTTGGTTTGATAAGTTCAGTAGTTTTTTGCTAGAATATGGATTCTTTTGAAGCTCCACTGATCCCTCATTATTCATCCTACACACTGATACAGGGACTATTCTCTTACTATTGTATGTTGATGATATCATTCTTACAGGAAGCTCATCCCAAATACTCTCTAGTCTCATTACTTCTCTAAGCCTTCAGTTCCATATGAAGGATCTTGGTTCACTACACTATTTCCTTGGCATTGATACTAAACGTACTCCTGAACATCTATTTTTTTGCCAAACTAAATATGCTTTAGATCTTCTCACTCGAGCCCATATGCTAGAGTCTAAACCAATTTCAACTCCTCTTTCATTAAGACCAACTATTTTGATCAATGATTCTACACCTTTGACCAATCCTACAGAGTATAGAAGTCTAGTTGGTGGTCTACAATACCTCACATTAACTCAACCAGACATTGCCTATGCCACAAATCTACTATGCCAGAAAATGCATAAACCCACCATCGCGGACTTCCATAGATTAAAGAGGGTCTTGAGGTATGTTAAAGGTACTATAAGACTTGGCTTATTCATTCATTCTCAAAGCACCATGCATCTCTGTGGCTTCTTAGATGCAGATTGGGCTGAATGTGCTGAAACTAGAAGATCAACAACTGGTTTCTGCACATACCTTGGATCTAATCTTATCTCCTGGGCAGCAAAGAAACAACCAACAATTAGTAGATCCTCTACAGAAGCTCAGTATTGTGCACTTGCATCAACCACTGCTGATCTCACTTGGATCAGCTTTGTATTACGAGACATAGGTTGCTCTCTTACTCCTCTTATTCATCTGTACTGTGTCAATAAATCAGCCATCTCTCTCACCATGAATCCTGTCTTACATGCTCGTACAAAACATATTGAAGTAGACTTCCACTTCGTTCGAGAAAAGGTATCTTCAGGATCATTACATGTAAGATATATTCCAAGTCATTGCCAACTTGTTGATATTTTTACAAAACCCTTGTCACGGTTAGCACATTCTCATCTGCGAGTCAAATTGGGAATCTGTGCTCTATCCATTCCCAATTTGAGGGGGGATGTCAAAGAAACAAAACAAAGATTAAATTCACAGATGAATAAAGAAGCTGATGGAAGTAGAAAAGCTGAGCAATTGAAGATGATGAAAGAAGGAAGACAGAAGCAACTACAGCTGAACAAGACAACTGAATAAACTGAAGCAGAGGAAGCTAAACAAGCTGAAATAAAAGCTTAGCAAGTACTGAGCAAGCTCAAAGTAAAGAAAAGATGAGCTGGCAATCTATAAAGAAGTTGAAGAAGAGAAGATGAGCTGGTGATCTGTAAAGAAGCTGAGCTAGCAATCCATGAAGAATTCGACTATACAATAGATCAAAACCAGGAACAGAAGTTGATCAAGCTACTGAAGGAGCTGCACATGTGTCAAAATTACTCATTATGTTATAAAAATGCTGTAACCGAAGTTGTTAAATCAGTTTTTAAAGAAAGTCTAAGTAGTTAAGCTTCAGTATAAGAGGATGAGAGAAGATAGATGAAAGTTTTAGACTCTTCATTCGATACTTTCGATTCTCTCTGTTCGTCTCAAGTTCTCTCTGTATTTCTGTTCTTTTTTCATATAGTAAAGTCTTGTAAAGTTGAACAAGAACATAGAAGAAGAATATTCAAGCTGATGTATTGCCACTGATTGTTCAGAAATCACAATTCTCTCGTATACAGGTTATACTCTATCTTCTATTTCTTCTCAATGGGAATGGCGAACCTCAGCATCGCCTTCCCCAGCTGTTGTTTCTGGAACACAGAGGCTATCAGGTGAACCGGGCCAAGACGGGATGAGTCTAACGTTCTGGCTTTGAGAGCTTTCGGCAGTCATTGTGGTTCTGGTTCCATGCGCATTCATCGTGTGTATGGCTCCATCATCGATGTCTAGTACAATAGATTTGGAACGGTCCTTCCTTGGGCAGCATGTTGGGCTAGAGCCATCATGTGAAGCGGAAGTCGTGGTGTGGTTTGGAATCTGGTCATGCAAGTGAGATATGGGGAAGTGAGGCTGTGGAAGAACGAGATGAGGCACGAATGAGTTGCCGAAATCCATTGAGCGGCCATTTCTTGTTTGGACAAGTACCTGTGCACGGTGATGACCACGGAATGAATTCACAAGAGAGATGTAATTGCTTAATGAATCAGAGAGATGATGTTGCACGAAATATTGGAGGTTTTGGTTGGGAAGAGCAGGACCTTCTCAAGGCCCGATCTTTCAGGAGGCTGGACAAGAATGATAGAGAAACAGAGAGAGATCAGAGAGGGAAACAGAGAGAAATCAGAGAGGGGAATTTTCAGAATATGTCCATTTGAGACTTGAGAGAAGTGAAACCTTGTATTTCCTACAACGGAGATGGCCCTCTTGCTAATGCTTAGATTGTTGATCAGCACTCCTGGGCAGAATAATACGCAATGAAACGCAAAGGAATAATGCGGAATGAAAGCGAAGGGAAACAAAGTAGAAAGGATCTAGTCCGCATTATTCTTCAGGAATTTTGCGGTTTTTTTTTTTTTGGTGCTAGAGGAACTGCTTTGGCCAACAGCCGCCACGTAAACCCCCAGGTGTTGCTAGCGGGGAAACCACCACCCCGACGCCACACGTAAGTCACCACACAGCGCTTCAGCCTCCCTGCTTCGCAAGGGCTTCGAACCTAGGCCTCCGCGGTGGAGGACAAAGGATCTACCCTCTACGCTGCAACGATCGGTGATGAATTTTGCCGGGTTGTTTGTATATGTAGAGAGAAGAAGTGCTATTAACTTTTGATCCTACAAAAACAAAAAAAGAAAGTTAGCACAATCAAAAACCATAAATTGACGCATTCGTATCATATTTTCTCAATTAATTTTTGTATCATAAAAAAGCCCATATTGGTATACACGTGCATCCGTAACAATTTACCAAAATCTTAAGGCAAAATTGGGGAATATTAAGGATCTTAGTAGGTTTTCGAAACATGAGGGAGTTCTTAGGGCAAAACTGGTAGATTTTGGCATATTTTCTACTCTTAATCATTTTTTTTTTCAATCATGTTTCCTGAAAACAATGTCGTTCAAGAGATCCATCTATGTTGAATTTCTATGTCACATGCTAATTATCTGAGTTACTCGTCACGTGTGCTACACGTCTCTGATTTTGCAAGAATATTAGATAAAATTTAACAGATGATAGATTTGTCACGAGTATAATAGTATAGAATTTTCTGCGACATGTGAATTAGATTGCAACTACTGTAACATGAGTGTATCTATTTGAGGTTTTTTGTGATACTAAAATTAGTTTGAGATGAATACGTTATGAGTTTATTGATTTTAAATTTTTGTTGCTATTAACCACAAACATTCGCATGATATAAATTTTACTACTATTTTCTCTCAAAAAAAAAAAAAAACCAATGCCCTACATTGAGATTATGATTCATCCAATCTTCTATTCTTCGAAGATTAAAGCCCAAGAGGGTCGCAGGATGTGGCGCCCCCACCTTCTCAAAGACTTGTTTTTGTTCGGTACGTGTTCAAAGGAGGACGCGTGGCAGCAAAAGCGATAATTAAAGTTGCGGAATAAAGTTAAGACCCACATCATTGCGTTCATCGGAATGTTGATTAATACACTTTGCATATTGCGAGTGTAGAAGACAACTTCGGTTTGGATAGAACCCTCACATGAGTTTTCTTGGGTTGAAGAGATGCAGATGTTAAGACCCGAGAGCTGCAACAATAAAAGTAGCAATTTGCATGTTGCCATTACAATTAGTGAGATCCATTACTGTAAACTCAAGAGCTTCCTGCATCTCAAGCCACAGAAACCGCTGAAATTAGGTATCGTGTTTGAGCTTATAAAAGATAACTCGATCTGAGCATGTTTCCCAATTCACCGGTTATCCTTGAAGCTTTCTGGACGCTATGTTTCATGCTGAGGGCTTCTTCCCACTTCTACCGAAAGTGGGTTCACTGCCCTAGGGACTGCGTGGAGGAAATGTGCATTCCCCTTCGTGTGGATTCTCTCTCTGTGGAGAAAATGTATGGTCCTTTCTTTTTTGGTGAACAAAGATATAATGTCAGGATTTTAGAACTCCACTATTCGTTTCAATCCTTGAATTGTTGCTTTGTGCTTCGGCCAGGGATTTAGAAATACATCCTTTCCAGACTTGTGTATGTCCTGATCAGTGTTTGTGCTGCACCTCTGAAGAAAATATTAGGTAGAGGTTTGACGCCAGCGTGGCAAAATTCGAGTCCATCTACCGGACAACATGTGTCACGTTTGGGCCCACGATAAAAAACCTCGCAAGTTATCTCTCTCTTCAATTGTACAACTCTCCCTCTACTCTCTTTTGCGTTTCAAAGCACTCCAACGCTCTCAAGACTCCGCCGTCTCCGGCACGTCGCCTTCATCTTAGCCGCCATGTTCACCTGCTTCTTCTCCGACCTCCAGCGCCGGCACCTCCTGTCCAACTCCTCCCAAGTCCTCTGTGTCGGCGCCGAGTCAGCCAGGAGCTTGAGGCCCTTCGCCGCGTCGACGAATCATGCCGTCACCTCCGCCTTCGCCTCGTCCATTGCCTACCCAGACCTACACCTGATGGACGTCAAATCAGATTCGAGGTCGAGTTGAGCTCTAGATCGCAAATCTAGGGCTCCATCTTGAGCTCGCTTGAGCTTAGATCCAAAATCTGAGGCTCAAGTTTGCCGGCCAAGCTCGAGTGCCACGACGGAGGACTAAGACGGTGGTAAGGTTGTGAACTGAGACAGTCTGTTCTCTTTCTTTTCCTATTTCTTTTGTTCTCTTGAAATCATCCCCACCCACCCACTAGGCGTGGATCGAACGCCGCGACCTCTGACCCGAACCCCCACATTTTCTTCTGAGGCTGATGATTGATCGCGATGACGATCCCTCGAGTTCGGAAGGAGAGCGCGCGTCTGTGCCAAAGAGGAAAAGGTCAGGCCGGTGCACCTCACGAGGCCGAGCGATCGCCCGAGCGAGACCTACATTTCTTGTTATGGCGGGGGGAGCCGAACGGTCGACGATTCTCTGTTTTCGTCGGCAACCGGCATTCGCAGCCACGGTGGGGACTGAGACGGTGAGGTGGTGGCCTCCAGTGGACTGAAACGGTGAGGCATTGCGTCTCCAGCGGAGTGAAAGGAGGAAGAAGAAGATTAAAAAAGGAAAAAATAAAATGAAGAAAAAGATAAGTAGAAACATTAATTGAAAAGAGAGACGAGTTGCAGGGTTTCTGACTTTGGGCCCAAATATAACACGCGAGTGGACTCGAATTTTGCAACGCTAGCCTCAAAGCTCCACCTAATAATTTCTCGCACTTTTGAAGTAGTCTAGACTAAATTAAAAGTGTGTGTCTCTAGATATAAAGCATGAATAATCCAGCTTTGTAAATGCATGTAGGGGGATAAAGGCTCTCGCATCTCGTGCCCATAAACACGTTATGATTCTTGGCCCAGTTTACTTGAAAATAGCTAATTTTAGTTGGATCATTAGGATGCCCATTGAATCGGGTGAAAAGTTAATTACATATAAATAATTAATCATATCGAAAGTCAGTTTGGCATATATAAAAATTACTTAAAGTTTATCAATTATGTATGAAATTACCAGCAAGATGAATAAATTACTCACCACAACAAATTTATTGTTATGAATTAAGAAATATTAATTATAGAGGAATTATCAATATAAATGGCCACATATATTATTTTTATGTTAAAAATTACTATAAACTGAAAACTTATTAACTATAGATACGTGAAAGAAAGTATTTCTCCTAATTCAATGTTATTAGTACTCACAAAAATAATTAGTTATTCATAAGCACTTGCTTTTTTGATATAAAAGACAAATTAATCGTGGAGAGGTAAAAAAATTGAATTGACTCTCTCTCTCTAAGTCTCCAGCACCACAAGCTTCCCATGTGCTTATTCTCAAATAACAGGTGATGAGTATCGAAAATCCTCAATTATAATACCTTACAAGCAACCTAACATGCATAGGAGCTGTGTTGATCGGTTTAGCAATAATACTATTTGTATAAAGATTGGTTCACAAAATTGATACGTTAACTATTTCAAAAGTATAAGTGAGCCTTTAAATAAGTGGAACTTATGCAAAACTGTTGACGCCTAATTTTTGGTTTTTTATTTCTAGGTTGTTAATTAGTTTTTATATTATTTTGGGTTTTATTAAGAAAAAACAGAAAATCAGAAAAAACAGAAAAAAAAAACAAAAAAATGAAGAAAACGGGTAAAAAAACTAAAAGAGAGAAAAAGAAAAGGGAATGGAGCCCCGCGGGTCAGCCCATGCCCGCGCTTGACTCGCGGGGACCTTCTTCCTTGCCTGGCTTTGTGCGCAGGACGCGCAGGCAGGCGCGTCATCGGAGAAGGCAGAGCAGCGTGCACAACAGAGCACGTGGGGGAGCAGGGGGGCTAGCCGGCCGACGGGACGCGTCGGATGGGATGCCGGTTTGGCCGGCTGGAGCCACAGCAGTCCCTCTGGTCGAGCCCCCGTCGGCCGGCCGGCCGCGGCCTATAAATACCCCCCTCCCCCCCTTCGATCCAGCAGACCAAGACACGGCAACGGACGGAGAGAAGCTCGCAGATCCTTGGAGCCCCATTGAGAGACTTCAAAGGGGGAGCCAAGGATTCGCGACCTTCAATCCGGACTTCGCCGGAGTCGAGAGAGCATGCAGAGAGAGAAAGAGGCAGATCGAAGCCGCGATCTTTGGATACCCCTCTGAGAGACTTCAGAGGGGGCTGAAGGTCCGCGGCTCCAGATTTGGGCTCCGTCGAAAGGGGGAGGCAGAAAGAGAGAGAGGAGCGCGCAAGGCGAGGGAGGAGCTTCATCGCCGCCCTCGTCACGCTGCCGCTGCAAGTAGGTACTCCCGCAGTGTTGTTGTTGCCATCATCCCCCTTGGCCCGCCGTTGTCGCCATCGTAGCCGTCGTCTTCATCCTCACCGCCGCCGCACGCCCTTGAATCTAGAAACCCTAGGGTTCCTGATTTTTCGGGTCGCGATCCCGAGTTACCGGGTCGGACCCGGATCGGGAACCGGGTAGGGATTCCACGATTCTCAGGGATGGCGTGAGTCGGGTTAGAATCAAGCCGGGCTGGGTAGCATTTGCCAAGGAGCCGGGTCGGGTGTCCTCCACGACGCCGTTCCGTAGGAAGCAGGAGTCGGGTCACGTAGCGGGCCGGATCCGAGTCGGAGTCTTTGAAGAAGCGGCGTCGTTTCGCATTAGGCGGAGCGGATTGTGGAGCGGGTCGGGCGTGTAAGCCGTGGGCCGCGTCTGGGTCGGCCTCTCCACGGTGCCGTTTCACAAGAGGCGAAACGGTGTCGTTTGTGAGTCCATTTACGGCGCTGTTTTGCAAAAAAGCAGGAGCCGGGTCATTCGAGCGGGTCGTCGGGTCGAGTCGGGCATCCACACCCGGCACAACGCCGTTTTGGCGCCTCGCCCCAAAACGCAGCCTCGGCCGCGTTTCGTCTTGGCCCGGGTCGAATCCGACCCGTGGATCCGACCCGAGTCAGTTTTTAATATTAATACTTTTATTTTAAAAAAATCAAAAAATAATTTATTTTCAAAAAATTAGAAAATCATTTTAATTTCCAAAAAATCAAAAATGTTTAAAAATGTCTAAAAATGTTTTATTTTCCCAAAAATCAAAAACCAAAACAAAAATTATTTATTTTCGAAAATACTTAGAAAAATCAAAAAGATTATTATTTTCCAAAATATCCAAAGGTATTAAAATATTTTAATATTTTCCAAAAATCAAAAATGCCAAAAAAATCCCAAAAAATGCCAAAATTCATTAAAAAACCCAAAATTTTCATAAAATACCCAAAAGACTTGTTTTTTTTTTCAAAAATACCCCAAAACTCCAAAAATCCCTTTTATGTCCAAAAATGAGGGAAATACCCAAAAAATGTGATTTTTCCAAAAATGCATGGAAAATCTTTAAACATCCAAAAAAACCTTAGGGTTTAAACAAGATTAGGTACCGAAAGGGTATTAGTGATTAACTGGTGCAATCAAGTCCCCATTCCTAATTTCTCTGGTTGCGCAGGAGCGAGTATTTCTCCCGATACTTCGCTTGGGTTTCTAATCAACCTACCCCAAATTGATTACTGGCGACTCTATTTTAAAAATTGATTTACAACTAAAAAATCTTAAAGTCATGAATTGGCGGACTTGGGAGAGTCCAAGCTTTAATTAATTCCAACCGAGTCATTAGCCTCCTTAAGGCGCTCGTACCCGATCCGGCCGGGCGACCCCGAAAAAAGGGGTCGCGATAGCTTGGCGACTTCGCCGAGGACTTTGAGGACTTAGGCCATATTTATCTTGTTTAAATTCTTTACTGACTTAGGTTTTTTTCTTTTTACAGGTCAAGAGCTTAGAAATTTATTTTAAGCTTACTTAAACTAAATTGTCTTGTGATTATAAATTGTTGTGCATGCTTTACTATTTTAAACACTACACATGGCACACACAACTCGGCCGCCGGACCTGGGCCGCTATAGGATTTTTAGGATGGTGTTAAGAAAGATACGGCCTCGAACGCGAGACTGCGATATAGAGGTTGCCTTTCTTTTCCCCGAATTTCTTAGTCGAGATTAAGGGGGTCGCTGCTAACGCGAGACTGTGACCGGCAGATGCCCTTTTAATTTCATCAAGCCTTCTGAGTTAGAAATCGAGCCGCACATCTCATGTGTATGTCTGTGTGCTTGTCATTTTACTTAAAAGCAAAGTAATTTATTTACTTTTTACTCAGTCTTTTTTGACCCATGGCAATTTAGGATAAGGTTTTCAAAATCCCGGTTTATATGCGATGGGGGAAGATGACATCCAGTTCATTCCTACACCCAAGCCAGAACTCTTCCGATGGTGGGGCCAGTTGGATCAACTCGCCCAAGAGTGTGTAAAGGACAAGCTCGGCTATCTCCTTTAATTAATCCGAATCACTGTTCGCCCAGAAGTCATACAAGCCATTGCACATTTCTAGTGCCCGAGGACACTTACCTTTATGTTCGGTAGGTTTGAGCTAACCCTGACCCTAGAAGAATACAGCATCATCACTAGAATGCCCCTTGGGAAGGAGCTGGTCAGGCCGTCGAAAGGCGCCCTCCCATGGCGCGGGCTGGCGCGGTTTTTAGGAGCCGAAATTCATGTTATGAGACAAATTCTTGAAAACAATAATAATAACTGCCCTCTGGAATTCTTGAATGAATGTTTTCAAAATCAGTCCATGGCTAAAAGAAGTGAGATTTTCCTCTTGGCATTTTTCGGGCTCATCGTTTTCCCCCACCAAAGAAATGCCATAAGTCCTAAAATGGTTTGGATCGTTAATCAAATCTTGGGGGAGGCAAATTATGTCAACATGATTTTAGCTGAAACTTTCCTGTCCTTTAACCGTTTTAAAGACAATACAGAAAAAATCATGCGAGCTTCCCCCGAAATCTTACAAGTCTGGTTCTTTTCTCACTTGAGCAAATACCGAGGCATCATGCAATCATTTGAAACAAATGCTTCTGAACATCCATTACAAAAATTCATGGTTTTAGGACCGTACATTTCTAATCAAACCAGTTTGCATTGGGTTGATTTCCTGAGAAATCCAGCTCCTGAGACATTCCAGTGGTGTGCTGGTTGGTTCCATGAAAAGAGGGCTCGCTTCGCCTACAGACGCACCCACCCAATTCCATTGCTTGGCTGGACTGGCGCCGTTCCTTATTACCCATTTCGAGTGGCACGGCAATTTGGAGCCCTCCAGGAAATCCCACCGCATTCCAGGTGGAAAATCCCGCCGGTCCTCTTCAACACAAACAATAATTACGCATTTGACATCTCCATTTGTGAAGAAACCTGGGACAGATGCCATCACAAAAGGATTGTGGTACCCGAAGGACTTGAAGGAGAAGAAAAAGCTCACCACGCCTCCACGGCCTACATCCATCATTATCACATCTCGAAAAGGCACAAGCCATCGGTCCCTCGATCCATCAGAGAGAATAGCCCACACCAGCAAATAGACCTCACACGAATGATGAGGGAGTAAGCCGGACAATCAGCCCAGAGCCAGTCCAAGGAAGCAAGACCCCCTGTCGCATATGTTCTAGTAGTCATGTCTCTTTAGTTTTTGTGAAAACTTTGTCCCATTGTCTCGGGACCTTTCCTTAGTGTTTAGTACTCTGTTGTTTCAATTTCTAGATGTCAGGAGTTTGTAAAATCCTCTTTTGATGAATGAAAGTAGATAGATCGTTGCCATGGGTCCATCTTTGCTTGCTCTGTGCTTATTCACTGCTTTCACAAACAGGTAATCATGAATCATCAACCATCAGCCACCCGCGAATGGCCCCACATGATAGGACCTAATCAGGATGAAGTGCAGAATCACCTTGCCCACATTGAAGATGGCGTAGGGCAGATGTCCATTGCTCTTCAACAGCTCTCGAGACAGATAAAATCCGCCCATGATGAACCCAACTCTATAGTTGCGCTAAGCACCGTCATGACCCCTGCAAATATGTTAGATACTAGCCAACACCATGAACAACTTGAAAGAATCATGAACAAGTTAAGCCAATTACAGGAGCAGAATCCCATCGACCTATCTCATTATGCCGGTTTTGAGATCCCTGAAAAATTCAAAGCACCCGAATGTGAAAGGTATGCTAATACCTCCCGCCCTAAGGCCTACCTACAAGCCTACCTTATCCAAAAGATGATTCAATCATACCAGTCGAGCCTAACTGGCCCTGCCCTGCGATGGTACATTGTCAGAAAAATTAGTCTCTTTAAAGCCTGGAGGGAACTAATTTATGTTTTCCATCAAGAATACGATATTGGCATCAGTCCTGACATAACCTTGCCCTACGAGGAGCCAATGACCGTGGAACGTGAGAGGTTGTTAATTGTGGAGACAGGAGAGAAACGCATCGATGAAACCTTGCATAATGAATGGGCAGCCAAGCAGCATCGCATTGTTGAAAAATTTCCCACTAGGAAAGGCAAAGAGCCTTTGTGTGAGATTGTAGGCTCAAAGCTGGTCCAAGACCGGGGCATGATGAAACAACTCCCCAGGCTTACCCCAAGAGCCAGGGTCCAAAAAATACCAACCCCCATCAACTTGGAAAGTGACTCAGACAGTGAAGCTCTAATATCTATCACTTCCCGTGACAAAATTAAGTTAGCCAAACATAGGACCTTACTCAAAAGGTCTAGACCAAGGATCAGGAAAAAAAAGCCTAGCTAGAATGACACGTCATCCGACGACGAGCTACAGTACCAGAGCTCCGAACATTCCCAGGAATACAACTTGGAAGGCAGCCATCCCCTGGAGTATAATCTTGAAGACTTCCCGCCTCTAGAATACCATCCCAAGGACTTCCAGCGCTATTTCGATGGCAAGACTGATAGTTCATCTTATAACTGTTTCCTACTCTCATCCGAAGATGAAGGCCCGTCAGAAGAAAAAGAATACATCTTTATCCGCTACGATCCCGACGAAGTGCTAAGCTCGTCGCTCGATCGTGAGAATATAGCTTAAATGCCCCATCCTTCCTCAGTGATTTTGGCTCTGAAGAAAGCAATGGAGTAATCTCAGTAGAGTCCAATGTCCCTGAAGAAGAAGAATTCGACGCTACAATGGGTATGCAGTGGGAAAATCAGTGGCCCAACCAAGACCTATCAGGCCCGTCTCACTCTCGTAGGATCCTGACCCCCATAGAAATGTGGATACCTGACCTCCACAAATATAATGGCACGACTTGCCCTGTGGCTCACTTGCAGTATCTCTACACCGAAATGAGTTGGTACTATGGCCCGACGTTGTTTACAACTCAGGCGTTCCAAGAAACTCTTACGGGATCTGCATTACAATGGTTCTTTACGGCAAATATTCATCTCATAGAAGATTGAAGCAAGCTAACCTCCACATTCCTACATCAGTACCGAGACCAGATTGGAACTGAGCTGCCATGCGAGGACTCGGCTCACTTCGAAAGGAGACCAATGGAGGATTTTCGGACATACGCAGGGAGGTGGAAGGCTTTCGTAATGCAAGTTCACCTCGAACTGGCCGAAGAAGAGTTGATGAAGCAGTTTGTAGAAGCCTTGTCCCGTGACTGTCGCTGTTGGCTACATGGGCTGCACTTCCGTAACTTCAACGAAGTGGTCATCGCATGTGAGTATTTCGAGTCTACTGAAGACGAGAAATCCAAAGATGCTTAGCTTCAAGCTTGGCACTATCAAAGCGCTCCTTTACACAGGAGTCGTCATGGGTTTTACTTGTTTTTATAATTTCATGTTCCTTATTATGTCTAGTGTGCTAACGTTGTATTTTCCTTTCCAAGAACTCTAATGTATAATCCTGGTATTTTGTTTTGAAAAACATGAGGAAGTATTCCAAACTGGCCCAGCGATGTTATCCAACCATGAAAAGAAAATGTTATCCAAGGAGAATACTGAGGGCTGGGCTTCCTCATGCTTTTTCTCCCCAAAACATATTTTGAAAATAAAAAGTATTTGTAACACCCCAACCACCTTTGAGGCTGCCACAGACCTATTAACCATCCTTTTAAATTTCCAAAAGAGTTATAACTTTTAAGCTCATATCATTTTTTTTTTTTTGAAACAATGGTCCCTGCGCATTATGTGAAAATAGCGGAAGCAAAACTCACAGCCACCCCAAACACAGAATATGAGGGATCAATGCACATACTATAATAAAGACATATACCATGAAACAGCCCTGCTATTATTTATTGAAAAATGGATAGTTTTTCCTGATCACTGGGGTAGGAAACATCATCGTCATAACACTGCAATGGCTCTACACTACCCTGATAAGCTCATAAAAAAAGTAGCTTATACATGAGACTAGTCAAAATAAAGCAAAGAAACTATCCATCCGTTAGCAAAGACTGTCCGGGCTTCAAAAACCCGCCAACCTCCCCGGATGCCCTTACGGTCCATCGCCACCCTGGAGGGCTAGGCGGCGGCGGCAGCATGCTTCCCATCTCCCCATCTTGGCAAGGGAAGATCGAAACATATTCTTGAAAGATTGGGCCACCAAGTAAGCCCACGTCATAACGGACCCTGACGTGACGCGAAAATATGAACGACCGGGTATCACGGGACTAGGAAACTGGATAACTCTAACTTCAAAGTCGCAAGGGATTCCATAAAACATCCCCTGGCCACCGGCAAAGATCCGACATCTCTTCTAAGCTGAAAAGATAAGTCCCCGAGGGGTGAGTACAACCACTCAAGCAAAGATAAAGTTTCTAGAATATTCATGCCCGGCATTGCAACTAAACCACCACATCACATAACATCATAGTCATGCATTCACTAGCCAAGCTATGAATTCTACATGTCTAAAGCCGCACACTCAAATATAACTCATGTAAATCCAACCTGGAAATCAAATCATAATTCACTCATGACGCTTATTCGGTGCATCGCCCCTGTACATGACAAGTTGACAAGGCAACAATGACATGCGCATAACAATGTCTCCAACCATATGCACTACTCACTGTCCCATCTCGGCTCCGGTGTAAACAAGTGTACCAATAAGGTTATGCACAATTTTCACCATACCTCATGTCATCCAATCACAATGCATCATGCATTTGTATGTGAATATATCGAGACTCATGCAATTTTACATGAAAACCCCGGTAAGAACCAACCGGCTTCCGGCCCCCACATTCCGGGCATCTCACACCCAACACGGCATCGTGAGGTATCACGGCACACACCATCCGTGCTTCCGGCATTTACACTCCCCGGCCGGGCATCTCGCACCCCAACCGGCATCACGAGGCATCCACGGCTCACACACTCCGTGCTTCCGGCACCCCCAACACTGGGCATCTCAATTCCGAGGCCATCCAGTTTACGCACACGGGCTCTTGGGCATCCGGCATTTTCACTCCACGGCCGGGCATCTCGACACTCCCGAGGCAACATCAATGCATGTCATGCAACAATTTCTTTTTCCATGCATGATTCACAAACATGCCCATGGAACACAAGCATGACAACAATGTATACACTTAATCACATTCACATGCTGAAGGTCTACACGCTCAGCAAAGGCTCTCATCATAAATGCAGCATGTACAGCACATGAATTATGTGAATTTCATGATGAATGTCCATTTATCAACTCTACATGGCATGTATACATACATCTCAAGAGGACACTCCATCAATTCAGCATGCACATTGAGGTTTCAGCATGCATTATGCATCCAGCACAGCTCACATTACTATTGATATAAAGGAATCAAGATATAGATATCCATGTATCCAACATCAAATCAACTAAAAATACCTCCAATGTCTTCTATAGACTAACATCAAACATTGCTTAAGTTCACATCCAATACAGCGAGTAGAATGGCCAATCACATTACTAAAAGTCATGTTTAAACACAAAATACTACACCCTACACACCTTTGGCACATTCAACATATTTACAGAAATTTCCAGTTTTCAGTACCTTCGGTTTTTTCACGAAATTGAAATAGTAATCTACCTCCAAAAATTCCCAAAAATTAAAAAATCATAACCAAGAAGTAGATAAGCATTTTCTTAGAAGAAACCATCTTCAAATTCGACCTATAAATGGTAGTTCAAAAATCAACAACTCTGATGGTCACTCGGTTATGTACAGTTTACAGGGTAAACAGAATCACACAAAATGACCCACCTATACTCACTCTTTTAACCTCATTTTTGGATATGTGATAACCAAGTCAATTTTCTACAACTTCTCTTCAATGATCAACAGCCAATTCATCAAGGAAAATAAGGTTTACAGGCCCTCAAATTACTGACTCTTGTCTGGTAACATTTCCAGCACACAAGCTCATAAGAAAAATTCGAAATCTCTAGTTTCACTCACTGAAATGAGCTCAATTTTTAACACAAGATACCTCATCAAGTCCTTAACAATTCACTAGAAGAAATAAAATTGAATTTCCCAACAGAACCACATGAAAATCGCACATTAAGCCAATAGGTCCAATGACCCTTACTCCAGTGACACTCAGTTTTCAACGGCAGCAAGTAACTCGAAATTCACCTAGCTATCCTAGATAAAATCAGCTCAAATTTTACTATGTTATTACCCAGGATGTCTACAACATTTCCCTAGAAGAGATCGACTCAAAATTCTCACTGTAACCACATGATAATTGAACAACAATTCAACCCGACGCACTGTTCCACCCGAGAACGCCTCCTCTCTGTAGGATTCAACTTTTATCCCTCAAATCAACTCCAACAATGCTCATTTTCGACTATGTTAAAGCTCAGAGTGTGCTCAACAACTTTCATGAAGGGCTCGGGCCTCAATTCCACCTCTAACGTCTTCTATAAATTCATGCAAGTAAACCGGTTAAACTGCTCCAAAGAGATCCGAAACTGCCCAAGTCTACTCCTCAGCAAATTTCCTTCAACCCAGCCGACGTACCACCCAATTTCTATCTATACATGCAACACAAGATCATGAGGAAGCTAGAAGACATTATCGTGCCTTTGGTTTCGTGGATTTTGGCGAAGAAATGGCAAAGATCTTCAGCAAACTTGGCGGTCTCCTCCTTCGCGCGCACACGCCCGTCTCTCTCTCTCCTTCCTCTCTCTTTTCTCTTGCTTTCTCTCTTTCTCTTTCCTTCACCGACTCCCCCACTCTCTTAATCCGGTTTTCTCTCTCTCTCTCTTACCCTCTCTAATTCGGTGACACCTATTGCCACCTCACCCACAGCACACTTCACTACACGTACACACCCACATACGGCACTCCCCACTTAATCCATATTCGGTTTCTCCCTGGGCCGTGTCCCTCTCTTTTTCCACATAAGCTTAATTATTTCATTTAACTTAACCACTAATATGACTAAATCAATTCTTAATACAACAATGTGACACTTGGCCATAAATTTTCATAATCACACACTCAAGTACAACAATTTTCATTAGCAAAATTAGTCACACACATACCATAACTACTATGGCCACATAATAAATATCATTGCCACATAATCACCATCCTCACTAATTTAGTTAAATCATAACTTATATACTAATGCTCAAAGTCTCCAAATCCATTTAATCACAATTTCCACACTTCAAGATTGTATTGCCACTCAAATCGACTATAACTTCTCACCCTGCTAAGTCATAAAATTTAGGATGCCACAGTATTTCATTACCAAAAACTTTTGTCAAAATGAGATGATAAATTTAACCATGTTTGTCTCCCACTTTATGTCTCAGAACATTATTCCCTTTGATTTAATGTGATAGAAAACATCTGAAATTGGCATATCATGTGAACAGGCCAAACACAAAGACATTATTCCAAGAAAATGGGGGCAAACAAAAAGGATCATCCTGTTTCAAAAAAGGGGTAAGCCTTATTCCCTTGACATAATATTGAAAATAACAAGCTCTCCCTTCTATTGACAAGATACAAAGGATGAAGCATAATAGGTACAGGCATAAAGTTGAAATCCAGGCATCCATGACATGTCTCACTCCTGCCCAGCTCCCTCCTAAGCCAAAAGACTATCTTGTCGCATGACATGCCCAACCAGCCGGACGTCACAGCTTTGACAAACCCAGAAGCATGAGAAAGAAGCTCCTTTAAAGCAATTACTGTCAGCAAGAAGAAAATCCAGGCAGTCAAGGCAATCTCTAGCCCACACCTTGGACAGTGACTTTAAAATCTAGAAGCTACATTCTAGATGCATGTTTTCCCCAAGGAGTTGCCATCAGATAAATAAAGGTTTTTGATTGTCCATCTCAAATTCCGTAGAAGCTTGAGGAGCATGACCTCGCCTAATGCTGCTATGATCCAAGACGGAAGGAAAAAAATTTTCAAGAGGGAAACAATGAAAAGAATCCTTGGCCGCAAGATATAAAAGATGAAACGTGATAGGTACATGCATAGAGTTGAAATTAAGGCACCTATGACATACCTCACTCCTGCTCAACCCCCTCCTGAGCGAAAGAACTATCTCGTCACGCGACACAGCCAGGTGCCACAGCTTCGACAGACCCAGGAGCATGAGGAAGAAATTCCTTCTCTTCCTTTAAAGTGATTACTGTCAACAGGGAGAAAATCCAGACAGTCAAGGCGATCTATGACCCCACACATTAGACAATGACTTTGAAATCCAGAAGCTTCACCCCAAGTGCATGTTGCCACCAGACGAATGGAGGTTTTTGATTGCCCATCTCAAATTCCATAAAAGCTTGAGGTACATGACTCTTGCTCAATAATGCTGTAGCCAAAGACAAAGGGAGAAATTCCGCAGAAGGAAGGCGTTGAAGATGACCAGCAGTCACGCATACGTGACCACAAATGAGGAAGGCCAACGGGAGGAAACACCGAACCGTGCCAAGATAAATAAGCCATCCTCAACATTCAAATATCCTTAACAGCTAGCACAGACAAGCTCCGGGGAAGGCTAATTTGGTATCGTTTCCAATACTCCCACTACCTGAGCCCGCTCTTGACATATTTTCCCTATTTGACGGGAAGCATTACAACTCAAAAACCAAACTCAATGGTCAAGCTTGACAAAACAATACTAGCCAAGCTAGCGTACGGAGATGACTAGCGAAGTATGACATCCACAAGCCAATTAAGGAGAGTAATCGACCTGACGAGGTGGGAAGCATGAGACTTCATGTCCCCCTTGTCCACCCAATCATCTGCAAACCAGTGAAGAATAATGTTGTATCACTTCCAATTGTCTGACTTCTAAAAAGAAATTCGTGACTAACACACTCTCTCTTGCCTTTTACAGAATCACCTGATCGTCTAAGATGCAGAAAATAAATCAGCAAAAGTCGTGTCAAACTCTGATAAACTTCCTAAGCAAAATGACATCTCAAGTATCATCAAAGCAAATGACAGAGAGCCCTTAAGCCCCAAGTCGCTCACAATCTAGGCCTTGCTAATTGAGCCACTTCCACAGCTTCTCTTCTGCAAAAAGCAAGAATAGAAGTTCCTGATCAAATCCCCAATCTCTGGATGATCATTCATGTGTCATGCTCCTAACCAATAGGAACATTCTATTGACACCCATTTGAGAATAGCCCTTTATGAATAGCCCTTTTGATGTTCAAATTTCAACACATTTGTGAATACCATTTCGCCTAATTAAGCATCTTTGAAGCTGTTAATAGATTTTTCTTGGGTAAAAAGCCATTCATTTATTTTTGAAAAAAGTACAAAGCTCTTTCACATCATATACTGCATGCCTTTTTCCATGTGAATTGTGCATGATGATTTCGTCTATCTAAATCTTTGATTCCATTAAGAATTATTTAGAATAGACTGCCAAGTAAAGAATACCAGATTAATTAAGCATGCTGGATGAGGCGTGTCAGAATGATGACAGGCAAACCGTATCTCACACACAGTCCCCCACTTATACACTTGTGAGATGAGTGCAGAAAATTCCTTGACCACAGGGTAAAGAGTTCTCTCGCGGATGGTACGATGACCAAGATAGTGGGAGGCATTCCATCGCTCACTTTAACCCCCATACACTGGCCAAATTTCCATCTTACCCCCCGTCAAAGGACCACCCCACACTGGGGCAAACCAAAGGCAGGTCAGCATCCCGAGGTGAGGAAAGGGATAGAAATTCTCCTGCTTGCACTTGCATCAATCTTTGAGTGTCTTTATTGCATATGAACACTCACGTTAATTTAAGTGCCTAGAGTCATGAAGAGCAATTCTCTCTTTACGCACTTGTAACCATTGTACAACTCAATTGAGTTTGTAAAATCATCCTCACAAGGAGGCAAAATAGAAGCTGCCATTCAAGCAGCATAATCAGAAGAGCTTGTCAAGATCAGTTCCTCAAGCAACAAGAAAAACTTAGGGCACAAAAAAGCAGTGTACCTGGTAAAAGCAAGGTCAATGTCCATGAGTGAAAAAAAATTGAAAAGAGAAATAGGGGCATGAAAAAACAGTGCGCCTGGTAAAAAGCAAGGCCGACACCCCAAACAAAAAATGCAGCCATTTGTACTCCCAAGAGAAGTTGCTATTGAGGTCCATGGAACCTTCATCAGACCGTGAGAGGAAAGACCGGTGGCAAACGCCAAGGCAATCACCAGCTGTCACCCTTTCACACATGAGTCAAGCCTACATGGCGTCTTATTGTAAACAGTCTCTTCAGACTAGGGACGCTTCGATTAACGTTAGATTTCATATGTTTATAAACATCGCTCGAAGAAGTACGAGCAAGATTATTCTATCTCTTTTCGCTGGATCCCCGACTTGCAAACCCGAAGATAACCGTGCAACATCTTCCCTACAAAGCCATGACTTTATTGGTCCCCTTTGATAAGCCATTGACCAAGTCTTCATCACAACTCCAAAAAAGACCTCTCACATTGGTAAAGTCGTATCATTTGCGAGAATACTCGGACCCCTGCTGACATGATGACAGTGAGATAGTGTGGTCCTTATAAATCTTGCATCAATGGTTAGGATAAAACAGCATTTCCCATGAGAGTGAGTGGAAAGTTCTTTCAGACTGAAAGTCCCTCATTTGACATGCTCACGACATCTACATTTTGAACACAAGTTGTCTTTCAAAATCTTCCCCAGTGGAATTCAAACGAGGCAGAACTGACAAGGTCATCATGCATAAATCGCATCTTAATTTACAAATTTACAGCATATACAATCACTGTGTCCTCGCCTGCATATTATGTAAATAGCAAGCATATTCAGAAAGCTGAAAGATGTCACCAGAAGCATATCCCCATCCCTTCTCCCAAAAGCTTTATATTTGATAAATCTTTGAGTACCTACCACTGTCTAGGTGCCCCCCTCTTATTGACACTCAACTTGTTTAAGTTGTATTCAGAATATTGATACTTGTGACTGACCAAGTATCCCTTTCACCTTCGAGTACTTACCTCTGTCTAGGTACTCCTTCTTACCGATGCTCAGCTTGCTTGATTTATCCATCAAGTATTAACATCTGCAATTGCCCAAGCATCCCTTTTGTTTTCGAGTGTCTGCCACTACTCAAGTGCCCCCTTCATTGACACTCGACCTGTTTACATTGTCTTCAAAGTTTAGATGCTTGTGACCACCCAAGTAGCCTCTCATCGACCCCTATTCAAATCCCCCATTTTTGTGACACTCGACCTGTCAGAGTTGTCCTCAAAATTATGCTAGCAACCACTCAAGTATTCCTCCACATCATGCGCCTGCAATTACCTAGGTATGTCTTCTTACACTTGGACTAGTTAAGTGGTCCCTAATCATACTGTTAAATATTTGTGTTCATCCAAATATTCCTCTACTTTGTACATCTGTGTACCTGTAGCCATCCAGGTAAGCCTCGCGCTACATCAATTTCCAAAAGACAGGAGGCCTTCACGAATACCCAAGGTACGTCCTCGGTGTTCCCAATTTCCAGAAGGCAGGAGGCCTTCACGAATACCCAAGGTACGTCCTCAGGTATTCCCAGTCCCCAGAAGGCAGGAGGCCTTCAAGAATATGCGAGGTGCGCCCTCGATATTCCCAATTCCCAGAAGGCAGGAGGCCTTCATGAATATGCGAGGTGCGCCCTCGATATTCCCAACTTCCAGAAGGCGGGAGGCCTTCACGAATATCCAAGGTGCGTCCTCGGTATTCCCAATTTCCAGAAGGCGGGAGGCCTTCACGAATATACGAGGTGCGTCCTCAATGTTCCTAATCTCCAAAAGGCGGGAGGCCTTCACAAATTCGAGGTACGTCCTCAGTATTTCCAAAATCCAGGAGGCGGGAGGCCTTCACAAATCCGAGGTACGTCCTCGGTATTCCCAGAATTCAGAAGGCGGGAGGCCTTCACAAATGTCCGAGGTACGTCCTCGGCATTCCTAACTTCCAGAAGGTGGGAGGCCTTCACAAATATCTGAGGTATGTTCTCGGTATTCCCAACTTCCAGAAGGCGGGAGGCCTTCACAAATATCCGAGGTACGTCCTCGGTATTCCCAAATTCCAGAAGGCGGGAGGCCTTCACAAATGTTCGAGGTACGTCCTCGGCATTCCCAACTTCCAGAAGGCGGGAGGCCTTCACAAATATCTGAGGTACGTCCTTGGTATTCCCAAATTCTAAGAGGTGGGAGGCCTTCACGAATATGCGAGGCATGTCCTCGATATTCCTAACTACTAGGAGGTGAGCGACCTTCATGAATACCCGAGGCATGTCCTCGATATTCTCAACTACGAGGAGGTGAGAGACCTTCATGAATATCCAAGGTACGTCCTCGATATTCCTTTTACCAGGAGGTGAGAGACCTTCATGAATATGCGAGGCATGTCCTCGATATTCCCAACTACCAGGAGGTGAGAGACCTTCATGAATATCCAAGGTACGTTCTCGATATTCCCTTTACCAAGAGGTGAGAGACCTTCATGAATACATGAGGCATGTCCTCGATATTCCCAATTACTAGGAGGTAAGAGACCTTCATGAATATCCGAGGTACGTCCTCGATATTCCCAATTACCAGGAGGTGAGAGACCTTCACGAACATCTCAGGTATGTCCTCGATGCTCCCCAACCACCGGGAAATGAGAAACCTTCACATGTCCTCGATACTTCCAATCATCAAGACCCCTTTCGATACTTGTGAATGTCCGAGTATCCCTAAAAACTCATACTTGTGATCATCCAAGTACCCCTTCAATGCTTATGACGCCTGCCAAGGCCCAAATATCCGTCAGGTTAGTACTTGTGAATATCCATGTGCTCTTTAATGTGTCTGTGAATGTCCAGATATCTTCCAAAGCAAGTCCCCCGAGAAAGGTCGGGTTTCAACTGGTGTCATTGACAGAAGTCAAACACCCCCCAAAACAGATGCCCTGAGAAAGGTCGGCGCATCCCCCGAGAAAGGTCGGGCTTCAACTAGTGTCCCTGACAAAAGTCAAACACCCCCAGAGCAGATGTCCTGAGAAAGGTCGGCGCATCTCCCGAGAAAGGTCGGGTTTCAACCGGTGTCCCTGACAAAAATCAAACACCCCCAGAGCAGATGCCCTGAGAAAGGTCGGCGCATCCCCCGAGTAAGGTCGGGTTTTGAACGGTGTCCCTGACAAAAGTCAAACACCCCCAAAACAGATGCCCTGAGAAAGGTCGGCACATCTCCTGAGAAAGGTCAAGTACCAACTGGTGTCCTTGATGCAAATCAGGCACCCTCAAAGCAGATGCCCTGAGAAAGGTTGGCGCATCCCCCGAGAAAGGTCGGGTATCAACGGGGTGTCCCCGACGGAAGTCAAACACCCCTCAAACGGATGCCCGAGAGAAAAGTCGGCGCATCCCCGAGAAAGGTCGGGTTTCAACCGGTGTCCCCGACGAAGTCAAACACCCCCCAAGTCGATGCCCTGAGAAAGGTCGGCGCATCCCCCGAGAAAAGTCGGGTTCCAACTGGTGTCCTCGATGCGAATCAGGCACCCTTAAAGTAGATGCCCTAAGAAAGGTCGGCGCATCCTCCGAGAAAGGTCGGGTATCAACTGGTGTCCTTGATAGAAGTCAAACACCCCTCAAAGCAGATGCCCTGAGAAAGGTCGGCGTATCTCTTGAGAATGGTCAGGTACCAACTGGTGTTCTCAATACAAATCAGACACCCACAAATGAGATGCTCTGAGAAAGGTCGGCGCATCTCCCGTCACGGCGACCGAAGAATGGTTCGGGTCTGAGACAACCCTCTGATTGCTCCAACAGGCGATCGAAAAATGAAGTAATTTCCCGTCAAAGCGACAGAAGAAAGGTTCGGGTCCTAGACAAATTATCCATTGTTTTAATAGGCGACCAAAAAATGATTCAAGTCCTAGAAAAGCAGCCTCCACATATCACCAGGTAAGACGACGCCTTGATACTTGCCAAAACCCGAGGTTCACACCCTATCTCACTCATTCCCGGTAAGTAACTACAGGTATCTTCTTATCTGCCTCAGTATAATGTTATATTTCTCTTTTTGCATAGGATAATATGTCCTAATTAAGATATAATCTGCTGCCCATACTGGGTAAAAATTAAGCATCGGTTTATCTTTGAATGCAACCTCTGCGAGCTCACCTTCAAAGAGGGGCAGCTGTTGATGCCTAATTTTTGGTTTTTTATTTCTAGGTTGTTAATTAGTTTTTATATTATTTTGGGTTTTATTAAGAAAAAAATAGAAAATCATAAAAAACAAAAAAAACGAAAAAAATGAAGAAAACGGGTAAAAAAACTAAAAGAGAGAAAAAGAAAAGGGAATGGAGCCCCGCAAGTCAGCCCATGCTTGCGCCCGACCCGCGCCTGACCCGCGGGGACCTTCTTCCTCGCCCGGCTCCGTGCGCAGGACGCGCAGGCAGGCGCATCACCGGAGAAGGCAGAGCAGCGCGCGCAGCAAAGCACGTGGGGGAGCAAGCGGGCTAGCTGGCCGATGGGACGCGTCGGATGGGACGCCGGTCTGGCTGGCTGGAGCCGCGGTAGTCCCTTCGGTCGAGCCCCCGTCGGCCGGCCACCCGCAGCCTATAAATACCCCCTCCCCCCCTTTGATCCAGCAGACCAAGACACGGTAACGGACGGAGAGAAGCTCGCAGTCCTTGGAGCCCTGTTGAGAGACTTTAGAGGGGGAGCCAAGGATTCGCGACCTTCAATCCAGACTTCGTCGGAGTCGAGAGAGCATGCAAAGAGAGAAAGAGGCAGATCGAAGCCGCGACCTTTGGATACCCCTCTGAGAGACTTTAGAGGGGGCCGAAGGTCCACGGCTCCAGATCTGGGCTCCGTCGAAAGGGGGAGGCAAAGAGAGAGAGAGAGAGAGAGAGAGAGAGAGAGAGAGAGAGAGAGAGAGGAGCATGCAAGGCGAGCGAGGAGCTTCGACGCCGCCCTCGTCGCGCTGCCGCTGCAAGTAGGTACTCCCGCGGTGTTGTTGCTGCCATCATCCCCCCTGGCCCACCGTCGCCGCCGCCGTAGCCGTTGTCTTCATCCTCGCCGCCGCCGCATGCCCTCGAATCTGGAAACTCTAGGGTTCCCGATTTTTCGAGTTGTGATCTCGGGTTACTGGGTCGGACCCGGATCGGGAACCCGGTAGGGATTCCACGATTCTCAGGGATGGCGCGAGTCGGGTCGGAATCAAGCCGAGCCGGGTAGCATTTGCCAAGGAGCCGGGTCGGGTGTCCTCCACGACGCCGTTCCGCAGGAAGCAGAGTCGAGTCACGTAGCGGGCTGGATCCGAGTCAGGTGCTGAAGAAGCGGCGTCGTTTCGCATTAGGCGGAGCGGATCGTGGAGCGGGTCAGGTGCGTAACCCATGGGCCCCGTTCGGGTCGGCCTCTCCACGGTGCCGTTTCGCAAGAGGCGAAACGGTGTCGTTTCGTGAGTCCATTTACGGCGCCGTTTTGCAAAAAAGCAAGAGCCGGGTCGGGCATCCACACCCGGCACGACGCCGTTTTGGCGCCTCGCCCCAAAACGCGGGCCTCGGCCAAGCGTTTCGTCTTGGCTGGGTCGGATCCGACCCGTGGATCCGACCCAGTCGGTTTTTAATATTAATACTTTTATTTTAAAAAAAATCAAAAAATAATTTATTTTCAAAAATATTAGAAAATCATTTTAATTTCCAAAAAATAAAAAATGTTTAAAAATGTCTAAAAATGTTTTATTTTCCCAAAAATAAAAAATCAAAACAAAAATTATTTATTTTCGAAAATACTTAGAAAAATCAAAAAGATTATTATTTTCCAAAATATCCAAAAGTATTGAAATATTTTAATATTTTCCAAAAATCCAAAAATGCCAAAAAATCCCAAAAAATGCCAAAATTCATTAAAAAACCCAAAATTTTCATAAAATACCCAAAAGACTTGTTTTTTTCAAAAATACCCCAAAACTCCAAAAATCCCTTTTATGTCCAAAAATGAGGGAAATACCAAAAAATGTGATTTTTCCAAAAATGCATGGAAAATTCCCAAACATCCAAAAAAACCTTAGGGTTTAAATAATATTAGGTATCGAAAGGGTATTAGTGATTAACTGGTGCAATCAAGTCCCCGATCTTAATTTCTCTGGTTGCGCAGGAGCGAATATTTCTCCCGATACTTCGCTTGGATTTCTAATCAACCTACCATAAATTGATTAGTGGCGACTCCATTTTAAAAATGTCCCTGCGTTACGGCCACATCTCTGTTCCATATGTTGTGGACTCCCCCGTCCTTTGTATTCCCCCGTGGACTGTCCCTGTCGTAAGTGTTAACGATATTAACCATCGCTCTGATTTTTACCGAATTACGTTGAAAAGACATTGACATTATCCCAAATTATTGCTCTGACCGAAAAAATGTTTTCGCTTCCACTAAACCCGAGCGGGAACGAAGGTTAATTCGTGAAATTCAAGAATGGAGTCTAGACCAGAGAAGGAGATTGGAGGATGGGAGGGAGTGACCGCAAGCTTCGATCGCGAGGGCAGAGAGATGACAGGGAGACGAAGCCGCCGCTTCTCCTTTCCCATCGCAACCTCCACCGCCGCCAAACAACCTCACCTGCCCTCCTGCGAACCCAGACCCACCACCATTTTGCTCCGGGAATGAGGAGTTTCGTCCGGTTCGCGATGCGGATGTCTTTTTATTAGCTTGCTTGCTTGATTGAGTGGGCGGAAATTGGCGCGCTCGCGCGCGATGTGAAATTTGAGTCGTTAGCGAGCGTGCGTGTTTCTCCGTGTAGCTTCAACTAGGGGTGGATGAGAGCTGTACTTTACTCGTGCCGAAGAGTGATGGCAAGTCGATCATCGGAGAGGCGACAATTGAGGTAAACTGACCGACTTTGCGAATCAATTGTGGACTTTGAGGAATTGAAAATAGAGGCAAAGGTTTCAGCCAAATCATCTTCACGTGTCCAATTCCATCCCTAGACAAACTCTAGTGTACCTCGAACACACGGGCAGGAGCACACTGACCTGCATTGGCACGAGAGCATGAGATATTCATGTGGTAATAGAGGTGTTTGTTGCAGGTAAACACTGTTTATGGTGCATTACGAGGGTTGGAGGTATGCACAGATGTTTTTAAACTCACTCTTCGTGTATTGATATATTTTGAATGCAGTATTGCGTTGCTATGATAGTTGATTTTAGTTTGCTTATGGTGGTAAGATGCTAGAGGAATGTTTCCTTTTTTTTCCTCCTTTCCTTTCTCGAGCTAGATTTGTGCATTGTGATAGTGGTTGTAATACCGAGAAAATTAGTTTTGCATGTGATCTTAGAATTGTCAAACAGTTTCAAGCATTGATTTTGTGATGGGCGGCATCCTAATGCTTCCTCATCTATAGAACATGGGAATCTCGTGTCTGGCAGAAGTTTATGGTTTATAAAAAACAGAAGCTACTCATCAAGTCAACTGTAAGTTTGTGTTGGGTATTACATTCTATGCTGCAAACTCACAGTTCTCATCCACTATCACCCATTTCTGTGTCAGAGGCAATTTAAGAAGCTATCTTTTTTGTATTTATCGTTCAGTAGTATTTTGGTCATATTTCCAAGGTATAATCTCGGTATTAGGTTGATCCTCATTCTGCAGTTTCTTGGAAATGTGAGGCTTTTTTCTCAAACATTCTTTTACACTGTTTCAGACATTCAGCCAATTATGTACCTTTGATTATAGGACAGAGTTGGTACTTGTACACAAGGCTCCATGGTATATCTGAGATGAACCAAGGTTTGCATATTGTGGACTACTACTTGGTAAAAGCAATAAGTCTTTTAAATTGAACACGTTGAATGGCGAAAATCTATTACCATTATGTGATGTTTTTTTATTGGTGGCATGGCATCTTCTATAACAGATACATCGAGGCACTACTATCCCGTCAATGTGATTAAGCATGTACTGGATTCCATGTCATATGCTAAACTAACAAGATATGACAACTCGCAATTCCTTCTTGCTCTTATTCTGAGTGCGCTTTTCCCGTAACACTCTACTGATCACTATTCTATGTTTTGCTTGTTTAATCTCATGAATGTGTTCCTCCCATGGGAATTACATTCGGTAGAATGTGCTTCATTGGCACATAATAGACGAACAGTCATTTCCTCTGGAAGTGCCTACCTATCCTAAGTTGTGGCAAGGGGCGTATACAAAATGGGAGCGATATACAGTTGAGGATGCATATGAAATAGTGAAGTAAGATATCCATTGCTTGTTCCATGATAAGCAAATTCTACTCCTTTTTGCCATTTAATTGTATACTTGTTTGTATTCTATACTTGAGAATGCTTTGGATGTCTTCGTTGGGTTTATATCGGTTAATATGAGATATTAGCATGAAGACGTGCAATCATCTCTCGGATGTCATGAGTTGATTTTCTTCAATAACTGTTCCTTTTCCCTTCAGTATGGTAACTTTCTCTTCGAAGCCCATTTTTTGTTCCCTAAATAAAGCACACAAGATATTGATCAAGACAATAGTTTGGAGAGTTTTATGGATGGAGAATTCTTCGTATTAGTCAAACTATAGCAATGCTTTTACTAGTCAGAATCTATGTAAATCAACTTAACTGCTAGAGGTAATCTGACAAGAACTGCGTATGCAATTCTAGACTGCCTAACAGATCAACAAGTAACGTGTTTTCCCCTCCATGCTGCCACTTAATTGATATTATGGTTCATGTCGTCACATATTTTGACTTCCTAAATCTGGCACCCGGTGATGTATTAACTCTGTCCTTTTGTTCATTCTGGCTTTCACCATATGAAGCTTTGCCAAAAGTAGAGGTATGTTCTCACATTCATTTCTTTGTTGAGGTTTTGATAAATGCATTCTCACATATTTCATTGCAATTGTAGTTTTATAATTTAAATATAAGTCTATTGAACTTGTTTGCTTGTGTCAACTGCTACAAAGAACTTGCATAAATCTAGTAGGCCTTAGAACCGCTGCTTTAATGTATGAGTGTATTTTATAATTATGACTGAGTTACTATTATCATCACTGCTAGTACAATTGGAGTATTTGCTGAGCATCTTTCTTAACTGATTTTAGTAATCCATGTGATGGCGGAAGTAGATGTTCCTGGTCATGCAGAATCATGGTAAGCCACTTCCTTTTTGGAGATTTTGCAGCTTTTGATGAGACACTGTGACGTTTTTAGGTTGTATATCTTAAATAAGTCACCATAAATTTCTGGTCTTCTTTAATGCAGGGGAAAAGGGTATCCTGAATTATGGCCTTCTAAATCGTGTAGAGAGCCGCTTGATTTGACTTTATTTCTGGCCCTTTATCAGGTTAGGCATCCAGTATCTTTACCTATCGTGCTAAATCTTCCATTTTGCCTATGTATGAATTATCTATACATCTTCTGCGACATAGATATTCGTGTTTCATGAGATCCTGAAGGAAGAAAGCCATGTTGACTTGAGTAATAACATGTATGAAACTTTTGTAGTACAAAGCTTTGCTCTTAAAAATTCTCTGCATGGGCAAGGCCCTACTTGAAAGCGGTGTTGTCACTTATTAAACGCCTGATTAGTTAGGGTATCTGCGAAACTTCATTCTTCTCATTCCTTTCGGGTTAGATCTAATGCAAATCCTATCGTTGCAGATATCGGAAAAATTTTCCCCTTTGAGCTATTTCACTTGGGCGGTGATGAGTTTAACACAGGTTAGTGCAGGTGACCTTGGCATCTCGCTTTTTCTTTGGCAGTCATTTGTTCTTTAGCTACTAAGTGATTGGTAGACCTTTTCTACCTCACAACTTTAGAAGTACTTTGCAAAATTTCACTTAGGATTGTAACAGGGGCTCTTGTTTCTGTAACTGTCTCTTCTACGTGCATATGGGTTTTCCTTCAGTTTCTTTAGAGTGCCAACTTATTCTGGGTAAGCGGAGGGAAATATCCTCATATCTATCCTATGTCATTGGTGTTAGCGCAAGAGGAACAAAATGAAGAAAATGGAAGGCTTTAAAAACGAAAATATCTGCTACTCAAAATATGCTTGGTCCCATACTTAAAAGAACTGAAAATCTGAATTTCACCAACTGGTCATCCGCTGTATGCTGTTAAAGGATCATGTAGACATTATTGGAGTTGCATATATATGATGGGCGTGGGATTACCTAACATAAAGAATTTATTAATAATATTGCAAAATACCACCTAATTTTTTAGTGAGATCAGGGGCAGCAAGTGAACACTTGTAATGTCAAATGATATCCAATGGGCTAGTACATCTACTTGTGAAATGACAGCATTATGGAATTTGAGACGTTTCTCTGGATTTAAGTTTTATGATTACAAACTATATAAGTGATTATTGTTATCTGATATTTCTTTTGCAGATTGTTGGTATATTAATTGACTACTTTACTTGAGATTTATTCTACTTCCAGAAGTTTGGCCTGGGAAATTGCAATTATTTTTTATTTTATCATAAACTAAGCCGTCTCTTCAACCAACTAATTATCGTTGTATGGTCTTAGATCTTATGCCAAGGCTGTTGCAGCAGACTTGTTTATTTTATTAAGTTACAATTACAGGAATGGATTTCAGTTTCTTATTGGTGTGAATGAGCATGCAACCCATTCCATCTTGAAACATTGTACTCTGAGACTGGGTACTACCATGACCAAAATATCTTTCGTTGTTAACCTAGAAAACCTTATCAAAGCAATAAATGTACTTTAGAAATTAGATTTTAGAAAATTTGGATGGAGTTAATAAGTCTTTTGATTATTACGATCCTCAAGAATAGAGGAGGATGGTAAGGCTGTAACCTGACATTTTTTATTAGATCTATTGAGATCACTTCTACAGTCTGGAAGCAATTTTCATTGTTCTTTCTTTTTGGTAGTCAATCAAATAATCTATTCTCCAAAATGCAATTTTTCTATAAATTGGTTTTGTTTGAAATCGTATGGATCTAGCACCAGCTTTTTTCTCTGTGGTGATACCTTTCCCTGTATGCCCCCCTTTCTCTTAATGCAGTCTCCAATACTTGCGTCTGGCAACTCTTGTCAGATGCTGAACATGAGAATTATTTTAAATGCAGGCTCCAAAATCATAACATGACTGGTAAAGACGCGTCCAAGTATTTTGTACTCAAAGCTCAAGAAATTGCCATTTCAAAAATTTGGACCACTGTCAACTTGGTATGCACATGTTACTAACACCTGCTGGAGACAGTTGGTTCTGCGGATTGTTTTTGATTTAGCAATGATTGAACATGTTATTCTCCTTCTCTTTGCCAATTTTCTTAGTTTATATCAAGTCTCCGCACCAATATGACAGAACATTTGTTGAAGAAGCACTTCTCAGCACTGGTTTCTGCATCATTTTGAGAAGGATATTTCAATGGAATTGTCGTCTTTGTGAGATGATGTATGGTTGAATGAATGTCACTTTTGCATGTAAGAGTGCTTTTTGGACTTCTGTAGCATGTCTATAGAAAAATGAAGATAATACTCAAACTAGTAGTTGTGTCATTAATATCATTGTCTTTGCTTATAAAAGAGCACTTTGTTATCACATCCTTATATTTGGGCCCATCATTTTGAAAGATTTTAGGTAGATTCACTGCTAAAATGACGTGTGAACTGGATTAAAGTTATAAATGGGTTGTGGCCTGGAGACCCACTTGACTAATTTCTACCTGCTTTAATTTTCTAGATTTTAAGTGGTTATCTGAGGCTTGTGGCCCTTGGTTCCAGAGGTAGAGAAGGTTTTTAGAAAATAACGGCGGGAAAGAGCACGTATGAAAGATTCATTGGTAGTCAGAAAATGAAACCGTGTGCTAATAGCACTGATTTTTGTTGCAATAGTATTCAGCCATCCTAATTGTTGTTCCACTTTTTTTTCATAACATTTGTATGTAGAGTGTGACATTGATTTTCAATTGCTTCAGGGAGGAAACATTTAATGCATTTCCCTATAGCCTTAATGCATTTCCCTATAGCCTAGTCCAAGGACAATAGTACATAACTGATAAGCTTTGATCAGTATTCAAGATATGTTGATTGCAAGCTAATTAATTTTTATCAATGTAGGCTGGGACCAGGTGTATGTCCAAAGGCTTTCGCAAAGGCCTTTAAATGCATTTTCAGCAATCAAGGCATTTGTTATCTAGATCATTTAGATGTGCCATGGGATCAAGTCTACACTGCAGAGCCCCTCGAAGGAATAAGTGATGCTTCCAAGCAAAAACTTGTGATTGGTGGTGAAGTTTGCATGTGGGGGGAGACAGCCGATGCCTTAAATGTCCAGCAAACGATATGGCCTAGAGCTGCTGCTGCTGCAGGTCAGCGAGTCTGGGCATCGTTCTGTGCTGGGGCATTGAGTCTTTTTCTTCTTGGCTCTCATCCTTCTTTATCCATTTAGAGATTCTTTTTTTCTTTTTTAACCGCAAGGATTTTTTTTTTTTTTTTTGTCAGTGAAGTTATATCTACATCCTTTCACGCATGACTGGTCCCGCTGGTGATCTCTCTTTTTTTTTTTTTTTTTTTGGGGGGGGTCATGGCCAATTACTTATTATCATGGTCTTATAATCTGTAAAGCAGTTTCTCTACTATTTATAAAAGAAAATTCACAAAAGGGGGCCAAGTTGGATATCACCTAATGGTAAGGGGTGGGGTTGCATGGATTTTGAAGACATACGGGGTAGCTGGGGGTTTTGCCATTTTCTTTAAAGCCTTTATATTTTTTGTGCTGAGGTAATGAATGGCGTATAGTCCTTTCTTTTTCGGTGAACGAACTATATTGTTGGAAATCAGTCTTTTAAGTGATCGAAATGGAGATGGAATATAAAAACAACCTTTGGCATGGGAGATGGCTTTCTAGGGTAAGGAACTGCTCATGGGCTTTGATTGTTTTTCCCCAACTCCCCAAACCTTAATTTGCCAGTTCATGCCTTATCTCCTCCTTTTCCATTGATGTATCACACGTGTGCAAATCCTCCCCAAAATTCATAGTAGCCCCGCAACGGTATTATTTTCTTGTCTTAGCTTTCTCTTCTTGCCGTAGCCAGGAGCGCATTCACGCCAGGAGCGCTTGAATGCTTAGTACTAGTTACAGATGTAATATGCAATGTTATAGACAGACTGCTTGACGCTAATAAGAAATTGAACCGATAAAATGAGCCCAGGTGTACTAAAAGCTGCATATTCCTTCTTTATGCATATTAGAAAATCGATAATTATAGTGTAATTGTAATCTTTTACATAGATCCGTATTTATTCAATTGTTTCTATTTTGCAGAGCGACTGTGGAGTAGGAGAGATGCCACATCCACTGGAAATGTAAATAACACAGTATTACCGCGACTACATTACTTCAGATGCCTCCTGGGAGTCCAAGCTAATTTCGTCACAAACCGATCAGCACGGAGTCAGCCAAATGGTCCTGGTTCATGCTATGCCCAATGATTCTTCAAGCGCCGCCATTCGTTTCAATCTGTAAAATGCTGCTCTGTACCCTGGTCAGAAAATAAGTTCCTGAATTATTAAGAAGTATATCCTTTCCAGACTTTGCTTGCGTATATCTTAATTAGTGGCTATGTGCTACGCTTTTGAGGTAGCCAAAACAAAACTATTAGTGTGCGTCTTTGGATTTAGGGTATGAATGATCCGACCACACGAGCTTCGTAATAGCATGCAGGGGATATTAGGCCCTCGCATCTCGTGCCCATAAACGGAGTCAAATTCTAAGCACGTTTTATTTGAAATAGCTGATTTCAGTTGCGTCATTAGAATGCTCTCATTGAATTTGGCAAGAAGTTATTTACGTACAAATAATTGGTTATGTGGATATTATAATTTGAACTTATTTGCATCATTAAAATGCTACTTGAAGTTATTGGTTCTACGTGAAATTACAAGCAAAGTGAGCAATTACTCACCAACAAAATTTGTTATAGTTCTGAATTGAAATTTATGAGCTAAATGGGGATATTATTGGTAGGAATGGTCACACATGCTGAAAATTTGCCATCAACCAAGAATTTACTAACTATATATAGGTAAAATATATTTCTTTTAAACACACAACTTTCAACAATGGGAATATTAAATTGACTAAGTTAATTGCCAAAAATGTCTTTGTTTCCTAACTCTGTCACTAAGGTTAGCGATGTTAACTATTGCTATGATATTCGCCGAATTACGTTGAAAATACGTTATGCACCATTTTGCAGTCCTCGTCTTCTTCGAGCATGGTGCTCACAGCCACCATCGAGTACCACTATTTATCAATTTCCACTTCGTCGGTTTTTCCTTTATCTCCGTTTTCATTTGACTTTCTTTTATTATCGTTGAACGGTAAAGTTTGAATTGAGTGATCAGAGGTATTTTGTCAATTTCAGGAAATCGACAATTTCACAAAATATAAGTCGACTATGTCCACATATCTTTTATTTTTTGGTGGCCCCGGTGGGGGTAAAATCGTACAACCACGAAAGTTCTTTTTCTTTGCCTTAATAGTTATCCTCCAAAAATAAAAATAAAAACAAAAACAAAAAGCTGTAAGTTTTTGCGATTTTACAGCTGGGACACTTTTGGTAATTAACTTTATTAATTTGATATTCCCTTGTCTCTTGCATCCTCGATGTCCGTTGCGGCTTCCGGCCCTCGCCGGACCCTGGCCAAGAGGGTCAAGCCCTTGCCGAATCTGACGAAATCGATGGCCACAGGCCAAAGGGAAAGGAACATTTAAAAAGAAAAAAGAAAGAAAAAGGAAGAAATGGCTAAGAAGAAGAGAAACAACGCGTCTGCGAGAGGCGAGAGGGGAGAGAGAAAGGGAGAGAGATCTAACGGTGACCCGCCAGGGACATGTATCCGTAATATGTTGGAGTTAGCACGTGTGAACCCAATATTTTATCGCTTTGTCACTTCCGCGGTGACGATACCGTCATCTGCTTCGGATAACAGCATGCATGTTTATGCTAAACAACACCATGAGCCTGCGGTGCCGCGCTGCTTTCTTCCTTAACCGCCGGCGGAAGAACAAGAGGCAGAAGAAAAGGAAGGCCCGACAAGCTGCAACAAAACCAACACGCCCAGACAAGGCCGGGCGGAAAAAAGGAGCTCACCAATCCGAAGAAGGCGACCAAGATGATCCCTACTCCCATATACTTCAACGTCCTTTTAACCCGAGGGCAGATTCCATCCAGCAGCAGGCCGTTCCACAAGGTAACGAACCCAACGCGGAGCGCAAGCATAATCGCACTGGCTTGCAGGTGCGTCAGCCCCCGGTGCTGGCTGATGAGGAGTCCCACGGTCATGGAAATGGCAAACTCCAGGAAAACCTTCCCCAGCTCCTGTCTCTCGAACAGTTCCACTATCGGGTGACTCGGGGCGCTCCGGGACGAGTCGAACGTTCCATCCTGAGAGCTTCTGATATTCGTGGTGCTTCTGGTTCCGTGCCCATTCAAAGTGCATGTGGCTCCATTGGTGATGTCTAATACGATGGAGTCGGAATTCTCCACCACTTTGCTAGCGCCATGGGGCTCAGCGGAAGCTTTGACAGGGCTCGTGATCTGGTTTTTGGACGATGATGCAAGCGATGAAATTTGGGAAGTAGGGTGAACGGCCATTTCTTGTTCGGACAATTTACCTCTGCACCCCGATGATAATGAGAGAGAAACAGAGAGAGATCAGAGAGAGAAGCGGGGCGGGGAGAAATGTGCAGATGACCAAGAGACTCGCGAAACATTCCTACTATTTATAAAAGATTCGTAAAGCTTCTAGGTACCCCGACAATACGCCATTTATTCTTCCGCTGGGTCGTCGCTTTTTGAAGCTACGGGAACGCATTCGCTTTTTCCTCAGGGAAAGAGCGAATGCGTCGCGTTCCTGTAGCATTCGCTTTTTCCTGAAAGGGTTCATCGTCCCTAAAAGGGTTCCCTTGCGATTTTTTTGTAGAAAAAGATATAAGAAACTCTAAATAGAAAAAAGAAGGACGAGAGGCGAGAAGAAAAAGACTCAATGCCCCAGCATAGAACGATGGCCAAAGATGGCTTACCTCCAGCGGCAGCAGTAGATCTAGGCCATATCGTTCGCTGGACATTAGAAGTGTCGGCCATTCGTCCCCACATGCGAACTTCACCGCCAATCACGAGGTTTTTTGGAAGCATCGCTTATTCCTTCGAGGGGCTCTGCAGTGTAGACTTGATCCGATGGCACATCCAAATGATCTAAGATACCAAACACCTTGATTGCTGAAAATGCATTTAAGGCCCTTTGCCACAGCCTTTGGACATAAACCAAGTCCTAGGCTCCGGTGACATACACCTTGATTGCTGAAAATGCATTTCAGTGTGTATTAGAATGAGATCTCTCCATTGCTTCAAATCTATGCCTAAGCACTCAGATTTGCTCATCCTTTTGGGTTTTGATTGTTGTTTGGTGTGTAGGTGAGGATTCAATTGGGTTAGGAATCGGCTGTTGTTGACGCCTAAATTATTTATTTTTTAAATTTTTATTAGGTTTATTTTATTTTATTTTATTAATTATGTTTTTATTTTCTTTTATTTTGTCTTTTTCGGAATAATAAACAAATAAACAAAGTAAAACCGAAAAAAACAAAAAAACAAAAAAACAGCAGCCCCTCCTCTCGTGGGCCTCCACGGCCTAGGCGCAAGGCCCAGCCCCTTCGGTCGTCTCCTTCCTCGGCGCCTCTGCAATGCATGCGTCGGAGACACGACGCCGGAGCAAATGGGAGAAGCAATGACGCACGTGGAGCAGGGGGTAGCTGGCGTCGGATGGGGACGTGCGGGGGGGTAGCTGGCGTTGGATGGGACGCCGATTCGGCCGGCGAAGGTCGCGGATGGTCGAACTCTATCGATCGGCTGCCTCTCGGCCTATAAATAGGCCACCGTTTTCGTCGTCGGAACACAAAGAGAGAGAGAGAGAGAGAGAGAGAGAGAGAGAGAGAGGGATTGAGGTCGCAGACCTCGGACAACCCACTGAGAGACTTCAAGGGGTCCGAGGACTCGTGGCCGGAGATACGAGGCGACGTCGGAGGAGCAGATCGAGGGAGAGAGAGGGAGATCGAGCACGGGGAAAGCAAAGGGGAGTTGAACGCCGTGCGACGACGTCGCCGTCTCTGCCGTGCACGGTTGCCGGTCTTGGATAGGTAGCCTATCTCCATCATCGTCATCGCCGTCGTCGTCGCAGCCCTCCCTGTTGTCTCGTTCTCGTGGTCGCCATCGCTGCCGTTGTCGCTACTGCCGCTGGGACACCTCGTCCCCCTCCCTCGTCGTCGCGAATCGGGAAACCTAGGGTTATCGATTTTCCGGGTCGTGGCCTCGGGTCATCGGATCGGTCCCGGGCCACGAACCAGGTAGGGTTTCCGCGTTTCGAAAGGCAGTGGGAATCGGATCGAAAACTAGGTCGGATCTGGGTAGGGTTTCGCTAGGAACTCGGGTCTTAGGGCCGGGCCGAGCCGAGTGTCCCCAAACGCCCGGCCGCGGCGTCGTTTTGTTAAAAAAAAAAAAAAAAAATTCGGGCCCGCTATGTTTTGGGGCTAGCCCGAGTCGGACCCAACCCGCGATCCGACCCAAGTCGGCTTTTCTATTATTTTATATAATATTTTAATAAAAAATAAAAAATAATTTATTTTCAAAAAATATTAAAAGTATTTTAATTTCCAAAAAAACGAAAAATATTTAAAAAATGTTTAAAATGTTTTTTTGGTAAAGTGTTTAAAATGTTTTATTTTCCAAAAAAATCCAGAAAAATCAAAAATAATTTATTTTCCAAAAATATTTCTAAAAATAAAAAAATATTTCATATTTTCCAAAAAAAGCCAAAAATTCATGAAAAAGCCAAAAAATTCATAAAAAGCCAAAAAGACTTGTATTTTTCAAAATACCCAAAAATCCAAAAATCCTTTTTATGTCCAAAAAAATGAGAAAATGACTCAAAAATGTTTTTCCTCCCCAAAATGCATGGAAAATCCCTCAAACATCCAAAAAACCTTAGGGTTTAAACAAGATTAGGTACCAAAAGGGTATTAGTGATTAACTAGTGTAATCAAGTCCTCAATTCTAATTTCTCTGGTTGCGCATGAGCGAGTATTTATCTATTTAGGTGACAAAAGACATGCTTAAGGAAGAGGGCATTGGTGCTTTTTACAAGTATCCGACTCTACTGGTTTTGTTTAAGTCTGTAACTTTCCTACCTGCCTGCTTGCTTGCCTGCCTGCCTTGTGTGGGAACCACTTCGTATATTATAATGATTAAAGCATGACTGACTTATAAGTTAATCATAGTGAGAGATTCTTACCTTCATGTCGTTAAAATCGATTTTCAATTCCTAAGGTCTTGTCATTTTATGATTTCTAACTTAATGACTATATAATTGGATATCGTATTAAAATCGGTTATTGGTAAAAGTGTAATAAAATCACTTGCCAAGGTCATAAAATTGGTGTAAGATTTATGGCAAAAAAGTTGAAGTTTGAGATTTACATTTTGCTTTTCAATCTAAAAGCCAAAAAAGAAAAAGAAAAAGAGTGAAAGGAACATGTGAAGCGCATGACATTTAGCCTAACCCCCAGCACATCCCAGTTTTAAAGCAAAAGTGACATTGAAGATGGCACAAAAGACAATTAAAAGCCATTAAAAGTTTCAAAATGTTCGAATATCATGACTTCGACTTGGATGATGGAAAAATGAAATGATTTCACCTCACTGTAAACTATGAGAGATCAATTTTTTTAAAAATATTTTATGAGTTATTTATAACTCATCGCCATTTTCTTTCATGGATAAGTGCTTTATTTTTTGGTCGAATATATTTTGTAAGTTCAACTAGAACAATATTTAGAGATATTGATGAGAAATAATTACTTTTAAGGCTATATTTCTCTACGAAATTTCAAGATCCGATGACATGGATCTCCCAACAATATCACACAAAAGAATGATTTTTGCTTACCTTATCGCGGGATTAGTGCACTCGAATCCCTTCGCTAAAGCAGGAATACGCAAACACCATGTGTCGCAAAAGTAGAGAGAGATAGAAATGGCAGGGTAATGACTTCCGGGAGACTTTGGAGCAAATGGATGTGGGTCTCAACTTTTTTTTTTTTCATGAACACGCTCAATTTTGCTCACACGTGTCTCAAACTATTTCGGCAACTTCAATTATCACCATTGCTGTGACGAGTCCACGCGAGATCCCACTACTAGACAGACAAACAGTTCTTCGATGAGGTGTGGGCACCAACCATCCCAGGCTCTAATCATAGAAGAATAGAGGGTTGGATTGTAAGAGTTTTCCTAATATGTGGACTAAATTAATTGACATTATTATTTACCGTTTAACGTTTACCATTTTACGGGATTTGGTCTAAGGTGAGATAGAAGGTTTCTTAATTAGTCTAATATGGGGCTGGCTAGTATGGGCCGACTTGAGCTTGGCCCGTAATGAAGGGGACTGGCTGGAAACTCTATAAATAGTGCTCAAGTCTCTCCTCTAACCCTAACCTCACATATCCTCACCTAAGGGACGTTATTCTAACGTCAATCATGAGGGGCCGCCTCATTGAGACAGTGACACGGAGGACAATAGAGGAGAAGAATTTGATGTGTGGATAAACCCTTTGATGTGTGGGCAATCCCTTTTCGCTTCCGCTTTCAAGAACGAGATCCTAAAACAGGTGCATTAATCTTCTACTCCTAGGCGTGTGTTCTTGTTCTAGTTATAGAGATCTTGGGGTTGCGCAATTTGCGTCCTACATGTGGTATCAGAGCCTCCATAACCGTAGAACTTGAACGCAATTTGTTTTACCCTAATCTGTACAAATTTGCCATAAATTATACTGATTTGCCCTAATTAGTATGAATCTGACCTAATTTATGATTTTCAAGACTTTTAGTTTAATAAAAATCAAATTAAATTGCAAATTGGGACTCGGCTTGACGAGACGGTGAAAACCGTCGGTGGCGTGTCGCCGGGGGATGCCGCACGTGCCCCCACACGCGGCCACGCGCCGTTGGGGGAGTCGAGCACGCGCGGTCACGCGCCTCCAAGCGCGGGGCATGCGCCGCACACGGCCGCTGACGTCAGCGACTCGGGTCCGACCCGATGCGTGCACCGCACGTAACTACTGACGTCACGGTGACGTTAGCGAACCAGGTCCAATCGGATGACATCAGCATCCGACCTGATCCGGAGGGCGACCAACCCGATGGTGTCAGCACCTGACCTGATGACGATCGACCCGACCCGGTCAACTGTTGACCGATTCGGTCAACCGATCGGACCGAGCGGCTGGACCAGACGGTTGGACCACCACTGGTCGGACCTGCTTCTGGCCAGTTCTACGTTAGGCACGTGAGTCCCACGCGCCGCGCACTCAGGCGAAGCGTGCGGGCGCATGGGGTGTCGTTTTGGCGAGTGGTTGGCGGCGTTGGACTCGTATGGTGATTTCCTATCTTGTGGTATATTTATTTTATATGTTTGATGAATGTATTGATGTGAAATTGCATATGAAACCCTAAATACGTGTATTTTAAATGAATTTTTGCGTATTTTCCTTGTATTTTTCTGTGATTTTAAAAATACAAGTACTGGGTTACAGGTATGCTATTTTATTAATGGATAAGACAGTTTAATTAGCATGATATGTGATTTGAGTGATATTTGCCCCTATCACTAATATTAAAATCACATGTATATGGTGTATATGATATGTAAATATATCCCTGGTATAAGAGAGTTTCAAGAATTCAATTGAGTTGTGACCGCCAAAGTGGCACACTTGATTGGGTTTGAGAAATTTCGGTCTCGTATGTTGATTGGGATATCTCCTGATCTAATGCGTGGTCATACTCCCAAAGGAGGTGATTGTGTATTAGTTCATGGAGGGATACATGATGGTGTGGTGGAGGAGTGATCAGTCCTAGTGGTTTATTTGCCCAAAAGTGATGAATTCACAAAGATTGGAACATATTTTCATAACCACTATTGTGTGGGGAGTGTACAACCGCATGTCATGTATTTTGCCCAAAGGTGATTATATGATTATGCGTGTAACTCTCTGGATGTGTACTTGTACGTCAAGTTACACGGTGCTCACATGATGCTAATTATATACATTGCTTGTTTTTCAGTCACCTTTCTGTAATTAATAACTCAACTATTATTGAGGTTTTTACTGCTTCAAATTTTAAGTTGTGGACATATGATTTGTTGCTTAAGAAAAAAAGCACTAGAATTTGCTTACTGTTCATGATGCGGTTCCATTGACTCCTTTTGAGTTGTGGACTAGACGTAAACCTAGTCTGAATCATCTTAAAGTTTGGAGATGTCCAGCAGAAGTGAAGTTATATAATCCTACATTGAATAAGCTAGATTCCAAAACTACACGATGTTATTTTGTGTCTTACTCAGATCATTCAAAGGGGTATCGGTTTTATAACCCCAATGGAGGTACAAGAATTGTGGAATCTCAAACTGCAAAATTTCTAGAATTTGATATAGCTGAAAAGGGTAGCTGTTTACAAACTATCGAAGATGATAGTATGGTGGGGATTACTGGATCCTCATCTCATCCTGTGCAGACAATTTTGGAACCTCTTGCGCCATAATATGAACCTGTAGTGGCTCAAGATCTTATTGTTGAGATAGTTCTTGATGAAATTCCTCAAGCTCCTCAAATTCAGAATAAGGTTGAAGTAGCTCCACTCAGAAGATCTACTAGGGATAGACGTTCAGCTATACCACCAGACTATGTTGTCTACCTAGGAGAGCATGATTATGATATTGGCTGTGTTGTTGATCCGGTCACTTATATGGATGCTATCTCATGTCCTCAATCAGATTTGTGGCTAGATGCGATGAAAGATGAGATGCAATCTATGAAACATAATGATGTTTGGGAGCTTGTTGAATTGCTTGAAGGTTGCAAACCTATTGGCTGCAAATGGGTATTCAAGACTAAAAAGGATTTCAAAGGAAAGATTGAAAAGTTTAAGGCTAGACTGGTAGCTAAGTGTTTCACTCAAAGAGAAGGAATAGATTATGAAGCAACATTTTCTCCAGTTTCTTCTAAAGATTCCTTCAAAGTGATCTTGGCATTGGTAGCTCATTTTGATATGGAGTTACACCAGATGGATGTTAAGACCGCTTTTCTTAATGGAGACCTTCATAAGGAGGTTTATATGGTGCAACCTGAAGGTTTTACAAATGATGATTCAGGTAAGCTTGTTTGTAGATTGAAGAAGTCTATTTATGGCCTTAAGCAAGCTTCTAGACAGTGGTATTTCAAATTTCATAGTGTTGTCACTTCATTTAGATTTATTGAGAGCAAAGTATATCAGTGTATATACACCAAGGTCAATGGGAGGAAATATACTTTTCTCATACTTTATGTGGATGATATCTTGCTTGCAAGTAGAAGTTCTTCAATCTATGTTTTGCTTACAGTTATTATCTAGCGAAGAGTTGGTAGATGTGAGAAAGGTGAAATTCTAGAGCTGCATGTTGGATTTTGGACATGAAAGATGAAGCTAGATCAAGGAAACTAGGTAAAAACAGGACATGCATTGTGGATTTCGAATTTGAGATGGAACAAGAATTTAAAAAACTGACTATGGAGAATTTTGGAAGTGATAAGGCTGTGCTATAGTGTAATACACTTGCATACATTTGATTGTGGATGTTGGAGGTCGAAATTCAAGGGTAGGAACACTTCTCTTTAGGCTAGTAAACTATTTTCGCATGAACAACCTGACCCCCCGGTGATTTCTTGATTTTTCTGAAATTTTCTAGCCGAAATTTGACTTTGAATCCTTAACAAAAGTTGATGAGCACATCTGTAAGAATAACATATCGAAAATTTAGGGTAAATGGACAAGAATTGATCGACCAAACGATTTTCCTATGAAAATGCTAAATCTGGAAATTTTTCAGAACAACAGCAAGGAATGCCAGAATTTTTACTCTCGATACGTTGGGAATTTGACTTAGTGTTCTTCACAAAACTTCTTCCTTAGGATCTCATCAATAACATGTCCAAATTTAATAATTTTTCAAGCTCATTTAGAATTTATTTCGAAATATTCACCAGAACTGTGCATTGTAAAATCGGGCTGTTCTATTTTTGAAATTTCCATAAAGTATCCTAAAATTGAATATGTTTTGAATGGTGACGTTGCTGTAGATTATATTTTTACAGATGATAAGAAGTCAAAAATTTTGTGTGAGAAAAGGTTGTTTTCTATTTAGGGAAAACGACCGAGATAAAAAATAAATAATTACAATAGTCTTAAAAGGTTGTCAGGCTTTGAGTATTTTGGCAAATATGACAATGCGAAATAGCTTAAAGGGTCATTTGTCAAATATTTGGTAAATTCTGGGGTGGTAACTTAATTACTATACCTTTAAATCCTGACAACAGATTTGGCTGAAAGGCATAATTGCACCATAATATACATGGTGATGAGTATGATTTGTAAGACTAATTTATTCGGTCTTTTATGGGATGATATTTTAAAGACAACCAACACAAGGTACACTATTTAATTAGATTTTCTCAATATCTAAATAAGGACAATGTAATGGATTAGCTCCATCACCCTTAACAACAGGAGTAATTCCTGACTTGCAATGACGTATATTGAATACGATCAGCAAATGTCCTCTAAGAAAATTTAATAAAATCCAATATATGTGACAAGAACAATCCTTACGGACAAGTTTAATTCTTTTAGTTAGTGGGGTTAACTTTGTTGGCTGTTAAGATGATATAATATCAATAACATGATACATATTTATGTTAACAGGAAGTGCAGTGCAGTAAATAAAGTTCTATATCTACTATGTAAGTAGAGTTTGTAACTTTATTTTAGGCTGTTAATTGAGCTATTATGCTTCGGAACCATATGAAGGAGTTAACCGTTTTGACTTTATAGATAGACCCATACGGTTAAGTTGAGACAATAAATTTGTTGTATTTTTATTAATAACAAATGTCTCAAGGGATCTAAATATATGGCGGTCAAATGTTTTTGACCATAAAGAAACGGTACAGAAATGGTGACTTATAATATAACATATTTTCACAGATGATGTGATTGTAGATCCACTAACTAAAGGCCTACGCCCATGTGTATTTGAGTGACATGTCATTAGTATGGGCTTAGGAGCATCTTGGGATGCTGTCTTTTAGTGGGAGTTATATTTTATTTTTCTTAAATAAAGTTTATATCTGCATTTGTTACAATTTGGTAACGTTTTGATATATATATATATATATATATATATATATATATATTTCAACTTTTGCATTCAATACTATATTTTTGAATGGTTTGTTATTTTGTTGAATATATATATTGTTAAAATTCTCAAGGTATTACCTTAAGTGAAGGCTAAGGGGCATTTGGTTAGTAGCCTTGTGCATATGTTCTTGTAAAAGGTTAACCATAAGGACAAGATATATGTGGGTTCATTAGAACCATAATTTCATTCTCTTGTGACACAAACTTTTGTGTTGCCTAAGTAAGAGAATGGCGACTGACAAATGGATCTCTCTATGAGAGATGTTAGCCATTTGCCACACTACCATATTTGATCCATATCAATGAAGTTGAAAGCACTTGTGACCATGGAAGGCTCTGTGTGTATACATGCAGTTACCGCCATGATTCGGTGTTGGAGGCTTTATGGGATAGGATTGACTATTAAGAATTATCTCTAGACCAATGTGCGCACATACAATACAATTTCAATTAATATAGTCCAAGTGGGAGAATGTAAAAATTTTCCTAATATATGAACTAAATTAATTGACATTGTTATTTATTGTTTAACATTTACCGTTTTACGGGGTTTGGTCTAAGCTGAGATAGAAGGTTTCTTAATCAGTCTAATATGGGGTTGGCTAGTGTGGGCCGAGTTGAACCTGGCCCGTAATGAGGGGGACTGGCTGGAAACTCTATAAATAGTGCTCAAGTCTCTTTTCCAACCCTAACCTCACATATCCTCACCTAAGGGACGTTATTCTAACGTCAATCGTGAGGGGCCGCCTCATTGAGCCAGTGATACGGAGGGCAATAGAGAAGAAGGATTTGATGTGTGGATAAACCCCTTGATGTGTGGGCAATCCCTTTCCACTTCCGCTTTCAAGAACGGGATCCTAAAACAGGTGTGTTAATCTTCTACTCTTGGGTGTGTGTTCTTGTTCTAGTTATGGAGATCTTGGGGTTGCGCAATTTGTGTCATACATGGATGAGTCGGAATCCCAATGTTTGGCCTCGAATTTTTTTGGGAAAATAGCAGATTTTTTTTTTTTTTTTTTTTTTGGAGAATGGCACATGTATATCAATATGGACTATTTTATAATGCAAAAATTAATACGGAATAAATGTGTAGGGGTGTTAATTTATGATCTTCTATGGTGTTAACTTTAACATATATATATATATATATATATATATATATATATATATTTTATGGGATCATAGGTTTATAGCACTTCTTCCCTCCACAAATTGGAATTTTCCTAGCAGAAGTCCTTAAAAGAAATGCCAAAAACGATGCGAAAGTCTTAATGCCAATATTTTCTCATGCGGGACGTTAAGGGCCTGTTTGTTTGTGTTTTTTTTTTTTTTTTTTTCCTTCTGTTCATGAACACAATTCCTTTTTCTTTTTTGTTCCGGAGAACAAAAAAAGAACATAAACGCCTTTGTTTACATTTTTGTTCCAAATCTTTTTTTTTTCCGAGAACAAATTTGGAACAGAAACAAGAAACAAGAAAAACTTGTTTTTTTATTTCTGGAACACTTCCGAGAAACAAATTTTCTCTATTGTATTTTTTTCTTCTCTCTTTTCTTCTTCCTTTTTCTTTGGCCGGTCACCGGCCTCGACCATGGCCGGCGACCTCGCTAGAGCGTTGCTGGCCCCCGGTGAGGCCAAGCGTCACCGGCCCCTGGCGAGGCTCGACCTCGCCTTGGCTGGGCGAGCTCGAGCTGGCCCAGATCCAGCAAGGGCCGGTGACCGGCCAAAAGAAAGAAAAAAGAAAAAGGAAAAATGAAAAATGTAAAAATAAAAATAAAAATATGTAAAAGAAAATGAAAATAATAAAAAAATAGAAAAAACAAAAAAATTATACAAGTTTACCAAACGTGTTTTTATTCATTTTTTTATTCCATGAACAAATTTACCAAAACGCCTTTTTCTGTTCAAAAATTATTCCCCGAAACAAAATTTTTTTATATTTCTATTCACTGGAATAATTTTTGAACGGAAATATTACCGAACGCATCCTAAATTTTCAAGAAATCCTCAAAACACGCTCACTTAAGGTCAGTACATCCTCGACCAAAAAGAAAAAGAAAAAGAAAAAGAAAGGTCAGCACATCGGATGCGCAACCCCAAGTGAAAGTTCCGCGACAGGCTAACAGCGACGTGCAACCAAGTGAAAGTTCCGCGACAGGCTGACAGCGACGTGCAACCAAGTGAACCTATTCCCATGCAACCAAGATTTCACTTCTCTCAAGTCTCAAATGAACGTCTTCTGAATATTCCCCCCTCTCTCGCTATCTGATCTCTCTTTGTCTCTCTCTCATTCTTGTCGAGCCTCTTGAAGGATTAGGCCTTGAGAGGATCCTGCTATTCCCAACCAAAACCTCCAGCATTTGTGCAACATCATCTCTCTAATCCATTAAACAATTATATCTCTCTTGTGATATTATTCCGTGGCCATCATCGTGCAGAGGTACTTGTCCGAACCAGAAATGGCCTCCCACTGGACTTCGGACCCTCGTTCGAGCCTTAAGTCATTCTTCCTTAGTCTCGCTTCCCATATTCCATGGCTTGCATCATCATGCAACGACCAGAACCCAAACCGCACCCCAGCTTCTACTTCACACAGTGGTACTAGCTCAATACGCTGCCCAGTGGTGGATGTCAGCTGCACGCGTGCCGCACATGTCGGGTCAGTCGGTCCAACCTGCCGACCCAACCCGGCCCGACCCGCCGACCCAACGGTCTTTTGATATGTATGAGTTTAGTTTCGAGAGTTGCTTCTGGATTTGCACGAGTTTAGTTTCGGGACAAAAATCTGAAAGTGACTGATTGCTTTTTGATATGTACTGAGTTTAGTTTCGGGACTTTGGACAAATCCTGAAATCCATTTAGCGAACGGGTCTTTTGATGGCCGCTTCGACGCGTTTATAGGGAACACAAGATTTCACTTCTCTCAAGTCTCAAATGAACGTCTTCTGAATATTCCCCCCTCTCTCGCTATTTGATCTCTCTCTGTCTCTCTCTCATTCTTGTCGAGCCTCTTGAAGGATTGGGCCTTGAGAGGATCCTGCTATTCCCAACCAAAACCTCCAGCATTTGTGCAACATCATCTCTCTAATCCATTAAACAATTATATCTCTCTTATGATATTATTCCGTGGCCATCATCGTGCAAAGGTACTTGTTCGAACCAGAAATGGCCTCCCACTGGACTTCGGACCCTCGTTCGAGCCTTAATTCATTCTTCCTCAGTCTCGCTTCCCATATTCCATGGCTTGCATCATCATGCAACGACCAGAACCCAAACCGCACTCCAGCTTCTACTTCACACAGTGGTGCTAGCTCAATACATTGCCCAGTGGTGGACGATTCCAACTCCACCATAGACATTGAGGATGGAGGCATACGCACGTGCCTCGCACGCGCTAGCGACGGCACATGCGCATGTACGCCGCGTCGGCCACATGCGTGCGTACGAGTGCGTATGCCTCCATTCTCAATGTCTATGGTGGAGTTGGAATCATCCACCACTGGGCAGCATATTGAGCTAGCACCACTGTGTGAAGTAGAAGCTGGGGTGCGATTTGGGTTTTGGTTGTTGCATGAAGATGCAAGCCATGGAATATGGGAAGTGAGACTGAGGAAGAATGACTTAAGGCTCGAACAAGGGTCTGAAGTCCAGTGGGAGGCCAATTCTGGTTCGGACAAGTACCTCTGCACGATGATGGCCACGGAATAATATCACAAGAGAGAAATAATTATTTAATGGATTAGAGAGATGATGTTGCACAAATGCTGGAGGTTTTGGTTGGGAATAGCAGGATCCTCTCAAGGCCCAATCCTTCAAGAGGCTCGACAAGAATGAGAGAGAGACAGAGAGAGATCAAATAGCGAGAGAGGGGGGAATATTCAGAAGACGTTCATTTGAGACTTGAGAGAAGTGAAATCTTGTGTTCCCTATAAATGCGTCGAAGGGGCCATCAAAAGACCCGTTCGCTAAATGGATTTCAGGATTTGTCCAAAGTCCTGAAACTAAACTCAGTACATATCAAAAAGCAATAAGTCGCTTTCAGATTTTTGTCCCGAAACTAAACTCGTGCAAATCCAGGAGCGACTCTCGAAACTAAACTCATACATATCAAAAAGCAATCAGTTGCTTCCCAGCAATGTAGGGAGAACCTAACTGGGGTGAGAGTTCCCAGTTGCTGGCAGGTTGTCGGAGCCAACCCCTCCTGTGAAAAGGGGTAATGGCAAACCGCCAGGGGTTTGTAACCATTTTGTGGTAGATCCTTTTCGGAACTTTGGACAAATCTTGAAATAAACTTGTACGAGTCCCTCCATATGGCCTAAACAAATTTGAAGGGCGAGGGTCCTCAAATTTTTTAGCCATCGCTTTCAGGACTTGAGTTGAAATCCATCCTCCGTTTGCTTTTGAGACTTTCGCATCTTTTTTAGCATTTTTTTTCAAGACTTTTGACCGGACTGTTCCAATTTATGGAGAGGAAAAAGTACCATAAACTTGTGATCTTATAAAAATAATATTAAAGTTAATATCATCAAAAATCATATATTGACACACCCCAATCATATTTTTCCTAAATTAATTTTTATATTATTAAAAAAACATATACCAATATACATGTGCCATTCTCCAAACTGATGCATCTATAACAAATCTATCAAAATCTTAGGGCAAAATTGAAGATTTTAGTAAATTTTCAAAACATGAGGGAGTTCTTAGGGCAAAACTAGTAGATTTTGGCATATTCTTTACTCTCAGTTCTTTTTTTTTTTTTTTTTTTTTTGGTAAAGGTAAGTAGTATATTGATTTTGTAGAAAAGGAATACAAGCGGGTGGCTTGGCATCAACAATCTTTTTTTTTTTTTTTCTTTTTTACATTAATTTTCCTTAAAATGACGTTGTTCAGGAGACCCATTTATATTGAATTTCTACGTCACACGCCAAATATTTTACTCAGCGATTGAACAAGAAAATTGGATGGAAATTGATAGAGGATAGATTTATCGCAAGTGTATCAACTTGAGATTTTTTGCAATGTGGAAATTAGTTTGCAGCAAATGTAGTACAGGTCTATCTGTTTGAGATTTTTTGCATTATCGAAATGGATTTGAGATAAATGTACTGTGAGTGTATCAATTTGAATTTTTTATAGTATTAACCCTAAACATATCAAATGGTAAAAACTTTGCTACTATTTTCCCTTAAAAAAAAAAAAATGAATCAAGGCCATACATTGGGATTCCGATTCATCCAACCTTCTATTCTTCTAAGATTAGAGCCCGGGGTGTTTGGTGCCCACACCTTCTCGAAGTATCGTTTGTCTGTCCAATAGCGGGATCTTGCGTGGACTTGTCACGACAATGGTGATAATTAAAGTTGCCGAAATAGTTTAACACACATGTGAGCAAAGTTGAACGTGTTCATGAAAAAATGTTAAGACCCACATTGTAGTTTTCATCGAAATATTGATTCATATACACTTTGCAAATTGCATGTCTAGAGGAAAGACTTTGATTTAGATGATACTCGCGAGTTTTCTTGGGTTGAAGAGATGTAGATGTTAAAAGCCATGAGTCAGAAGAAATCAAATAGCAATTTGCTTGTGCCCTTGCTATAAAGTCAAGAGCTCCCTTCCTCTCAAGCCATGAAAACCGTGTGAAAATACGTATTGGGTGTGCGCCTGCAAAAAAAAAAAAAATTCGATCCAAGCATATTTCCTAATTCACCAGTTATCCTTGGAGCCTTTCGAACGCTAGTGGGTTCATTAGCTCGGAGACTACACGGAGAAATCTATCTTCTCCTTTATGTTTGATGGTCTTAATTGATTATTTTGATGGGCCTAAGTTGGCCCGTCCGCCCATGTTAGGCCTAAAAGCCTGTCCCACAAAATTAGAGCTCATTGATGAAGGGACACATTCTCTTTTTGGAGGGATGTATAAAAGGGGGGAAAAAGAGGGAGAAACGTACCTTTTGGCATTACGTACATTCCTCCTCCCTCTCTCCCTCCAAAATTCTCCGAAGAGAAAGAACAGTAGGCAAAAATGCGACACCCTTCTTCCCTTCAAGGCAGATTGGCGTCATCGGATCGAACAGGACCGTTTTCTCTTCCTCATATCGACATCGATGTTTAATCTATGGCTAACAAGGTATGTTCGATTTTGTGATGTGCCTAAGGATCGGTGATGCATATGTTTTTCCTGGGCTCGTTTTCCGCGCAAGTTTAGGAGTTCGATTTAGGGTCGAATTCAGTTTTTGGGAATCCGACAATCCCTACATTGGTATCAGAGCAAGAGTTTATGTTTCCCGATCCTTTTTCATGTTTTTCCCGACCCCTTTCATGTCTGTGAATGTTTTTTTTTTTTTATTGATTTTTCATGAAAAGAAATTCGGCCGACACCGATTGGGGTGGAAAAATCCCAACACCCGAGATTGTTCATGCGTTTTTTCGACTTTCTGTAAGTCGAAATCAACTTCTGATGGCGTTGGATGGAAGGTCTCGTCGAGACGAGCGTGACGAGTGGCGGAACGCCGCCAACGGCCGCCGAACGCGCCTCCACGCGCAACCGATGCGAAGTGACGCTTTGGCGCGTGCAACGCACGTGCCGACTCAATGCGCGCACGTGCGACGCACGTGCGCCGGGGCGGTTGTTGGCGCGTGCGACGCACGCACCAGATGACGTCATTGTGACGTCAGCTGCATGCATGCCGCACGTGCCAGGTCGGTTCGTCCGACCCGGCTCGACCGGCCCGACCGATCTGACCGGCCTGACCCGACCCGGTGGCCCGACCCGGCTGACCTCGACCGTTGACTGTTGACCGTTGACGATTGTTGACCGTTGACGACCGTTGACCGTTGACCGTTGACGAGCGTTAACCGTTAACTTTGACCGTTAACCAAAACAAAAAACAAAAGAAAAGGGATGTGTTTCTTTTTCAATTATGTCTATATGGGTTATAAGTAATCCATTTTTATTCTGCATTTGTTGCATAGATCATGGAAAATTATGTATTTTCCCTTATGTTCATTATGGATTATAAGTGATCCATTTTTTAGTTCTGCATTTGTTGCAGGAACTATGATGCGTTATGCACGGATACCTGCATTTCCGAGAACGGACGAAAAAAGTGCAAGACTTAAAAGGCTGATGACAGAGTTAGCTAATTATCGGTGGCATGACGGTGATTTAGTATCACATATGGTCAAGGTCAATCAGATGATACAGGAAATCATTTGGAATGGTTATCTTATGCAAGATTTTGAGAAGGTGTCGACCTTCAAGAGCACTCTTCCGCCTGAATGGCAAGCAATGTTAGATCGCCTATGAGAGGTCAACATGGTCTCGAGTTATAGGAGGCTGGTAGTAGCTTTTATAAAAGAGTACTATAGGATTGAGTTAACCAAAACTTCAACCCTTAGTATGAGTGCCACATAGTGCAAAGTGAATGCGCCTTAGAGGTGACATGAGAGCTCTCCAAAAGTTTTTCTATGGTTGGCAAATGTGCCTTTAGATTTCTTAGATATTTTGACTGATAGATTAACAGGGTCTTTCCCTATTTATTTCTTAGATTAATTTGAGATGTTTTGGGTGTAAATATCTCTTTCTATGTTGATATTTTCCTCTGTATATATTACTTAGTGTAATGGATATGTTGTATTATGTGAAAGCATTATTATTTTATTGGATGTCAAATATTATTTGCTTTCTGTTATTGTTGATTGCTATGGATAGTTCATAGAAGTTTTTGTAGCTTCATAGAATTTATTTTGCATAAAACAATTATATTAATAATAGTTTTAAGTTAGGATTTTTGGAGGATGATTGGAAACATAGTGACCTTTTGATTCTGAAACCTTACTTGAAATTGTTCATTAATATGATGGGTCTATGCAAAGTGAATGCATAAATGATAGACATTAATTATTCGTGCATATATGTCTGATGTGTTCAGATTGATGGTTTCAGCAACTAAGAACGTAATTGCTGATTTGAACGGCAACAATGGTGAAATATTGAATATGAAGATTCAATATGTCTTGGAAAAGCTAGAAGCACTAGAAGCTCTTGACCATGTTATGGAAGAATTTGATGGTGCCGTGCACCACCTTGAGCTAGTGGAGGACCACCTAACGGCATTTGAGCCGAAAGTAAATATTTGCAATACTAGTTCTAGCTCAGAAAGGGCTTTGAGCTCTAAGCGCAAGTGTATTGATTCGTTCAATATGTGGGTATGCAAAGGATCAAGTCCTTCTTGCAAGAAACCAAGAGTTAACCAATACAAGAGAGGAAAACGTCCTCAAGTGAAGAAAATGTGAAGGGTGAGGTGTTACAATTGTGACAAGAAGGGTCACTATGCTCACAACTGTCGTGAGTCGAAAAAGGTAGACACTTCTTGTACATTTAAGAACTTTGCTTATGTGTCAAGTTATGTATTGGTGGCTGAATCCAATTCTTTATGGACTATAGATTCAGGAGCAACAGACCATGTAGCGAAGGATAGAGGATAATTCGTGGAATTCCGACGAGTATCAACTGGAACTAAGTGGATCTATGTGGGAAACAACTCCAGAGCTGAAGTAAAAGGAATTGGCACCTGCCAACTGAACATGCGTGGTGGACGCACTTTGTTCCTACATGATGTATTGTATGCTCCGGAGATTCGTCGTAATCTAGTGTCTGTTTTAGTGTTGGTCAAACTAGGTTTTAATATGAACTTCCATAATAGAGGTGTGGATTTATTTTTGGAAACAAATTGCTATGGTTGTGGTTATTTTCTGGATGGTTTCATTGTATTAGATATTGACTATGTTAATGCAAATGTTTGTTATTCCCTTATCACGTCTCCTAATTCATATGATAATGATGTGAATGTGTGGCATGCTACACTTGGTCATATTGGCCAACAACGTATGAATAGACTAGCCAAAGAGGGCTTGTTGGGCAACATTGAAAAAGTCGAGTTGCCCATATGTGAGCATTGCCTAGTAGGGAAAACGACAAGGAAACCATTTGGAAAAGGTAACAGAGTTGAATTTCCTTTGCATTTAATCCATTCTGACATATATGGTCCAATGAATGTGAGAGGAAGGCATGGGGCTGTTTATTTCATCACTTTTATAGATGATTATACTCGATTCGAATATGTCTATTTGATTTCTCATAAATCTGAAGCATTAAGTTGTTTCAAAATGTTTATGAACCTGGTAGAGAATCAATTAGATAAGAAAATAAAAGCATTGAGATCCGATTGAGGTCGAGAATATTTATCTGATGAGTTCGGAAAATTATGTGATGAAAAAGGAATAGAAAGGCAGTTGTCTATTCCATATACTCCTCAACAAAATGGTGTTGTGGAAAGAAGAAATAGAACCCTACTAGAAATGGTTAAGTCCATGATGGCACATGCTAACTTACCTATCACCTTTTGGAGTGATGCATTGTTAACTGCTGCATATGTACTTAACCGAGTGCCTTCCAAATCAGTTACTTCCACTCCATATGAGTTATGGACAAGTAGAAAATCGGATTTAAGTTTTCTTAAGCCATAGGGTTGTGCTGCCTATACTCACGAGCCCTCTCACAAGTTCGGGAAATTAGGTCCTAGAAGAAAGAAAGTATTTTCATAAGATACTCCGAACACTCAAAAGGGTATGTGTTCATAGGTGAGCAGGAAAGTGAGAGTATAACTGAATTTGAATCACGGGATGTCACGTTCTTAGAGAATTAGTTTCCTAAGAAGGGCGAAATAGGTGAAGATTGCTCCCTATTTGAAACCCTGGATCAAGGTAATAATATTAGTGGAGTTCGTCCAAGTGGGAGTAATATGAGAAGTGATGAATTGAATACAACTTATTCCCCATCACAACCACATGATGAGATGACATCATCATTATCTAATCCTAGTGGGAGCATAATGGGAAATGATGTGTAAAGTATACAATCTCCCATACGACGAACAAGTCGCAAAAGTATTTCCTATCGACGTTTTGATATTGAAAGAGAAAATTTTATGATTGTCCCACAAGATGAGGATGAGCCAAGAAATATACATGAGGCTCTAAGTTGCCCTAGTAAGGAAAAATGGATGTATGCAATGGGAGAGGAAATGGAGTCAATGAAGTCAAACCATGTTTGGGAACTAGTTGATCTTCCAAAAGGACGTAAAGCTATTGGGAACAAGTGGATTCTCAAAATAAAGCGTAAAGCTGATGGCTCGATAGAAAGATATAAAGCTCGCCTTGTGGCGAAAGGGTATAATCAACAGGAAGGAATTGATTATGAGGAAACATTTTCCCCTATTGTGAGATTTACCTCAATTCGCATTATTCTGGCAATAGTGGCAAGTATGGATCATGGATATAAAGACTGCTTTTCTCAATGGAGAATTGGATGAGGAAATATATATGGAACAACCTGTTGGTTTCATTACGAAAGGCCAAGAAGGAAAAGTATGTCGATTTTTGAAATCGATATATGGCCTTAAGTAGTCGTCAAGACAGTGGTATATACGTTTTCATAATGCTATAATGGCATATAATTTTACAATGACTAATGAGAATCATTGTGTATATATCAAAAGATCCAAAGATTAATTTGTGATCATATCATTATATGTTGGTAATATACTAATTGCCGGAAGCAATATGGAGTTTGTTAATACCATCAAAGGTTGGTTGTCTTTCAACTTTGAGATGAAAGATATGGGTGAGGCTACATACATTCTTGGAGTTAGGATTTCAAGAGATCGTTCGAAGAGGTCGTTATCTCTTTTGCAAGAAACATATATAAATAAAGTTCTTAAATGATTTCGTATGCAAGATTGTAAACCCATAGACACTCCTATTGCAAAAGGTGAAGGATTGAGCCATAGACTGTGTCCAAGGACTATACAAGAGAAGGAACAAATGAAACATGTTCTTTATGCTAGTGCTGTTGGGAGCTTGGTGTACGCTATGATGTGTACAAGACCTAACATATGCTTTGCAGTTGGAATGGTGAGTGGATACCAATCTAATCCAAGTCAAGCACATTGGAAAGCCGTTAAGAGAATACTGAGGTATCTAAAGGGAACTGCTGATTACAAGCTGAATTACCAAGGAAAGGATCTGCGACTTGAAGGCTATTCAGATGCTGATTGGGGAGGAAATTTAGATGAAAGGAAATCTACCTCTGGATTTGCTTTCTTACTAAACAATGGTGCCATATCATGGAGTAATAAGAAGCAAACGTGTATAGCCATGTCCACGATGGAAGCTGAGTTCGTGGCATTATCAGCAGCGATACAAGAAGGAGTTTGGCTTAAGAGATTTTTGGATCACTTAAGTGTTATTGAGAAAGCTGCAAATCCATTATTGGTTAACTGTGATAGCCAAGCAGCTATAGCGTACACCAAAGATCCAAGGTATCATGGCAAGACCAAACATATAGATACCAAGTATAACTTTGTCAAAGATATGGTTGCACAAAGGATGTGAACTTACGTATATATCTACGCATAAAATGGTAGCAGATCTATGACAAAGCCAATACCTAGAGATGTGTTTTGTGGTCATGTAAAATCTCTAAGATTGCGTAAGTCTGATGTACTGGATATTGTAATTTCCCTGAGTTTTCACATTTATGAACTTGTGTTTTTCATCATTAATCCCTATGAATCTTTGTTTGATCTTTATGCATCTTAATGCTCAGTGCATTACATTGAGTTGAGAAAGTATGTCGGACAGATAAGAGATTAGCCCACTCTCACGGGTAATCGCCTCTATTTACTGTGTGATAAATAGAGATGAGACGATTTTTAAGCTTATTATTTAGGTGATAATCGAGAGCTCAAGCTTAAATTATATATGTCGCTTTAACTAAGTGTTAAGATGAGGACATGATAAGTACTATGTCCGAAAGTAAAATATGTGGAATACCCCACATATTTTACTTTATCAGTCTAAGATGCCAGATGTGAGTTTTGATGAATTATGTGAATGAGTAGATACGTGAACTCAAGTTAGATATGTGAATGAGTAGATACGGTATGGATTGTGTAGACATACGCTTCATGGGAAAGGAGTTAATACCGTAATACGTATTTCATACTACGTATGCACGAGACAACCAATAAGAGTGGCAAAAGTTTGATCTCAACTTTTATGCTGTGTAACACTCTTGAGGAAAAAGATTCTTCAATTTTAGTCCCTCAGGACTCTTACTTATTCTCAAGATTTCTATTTAGTGTTTGTTATCTTAGGATGTTGCCAATGGTCATGAGTTGATTCGATTTAATGGGACATTTCTAGAAAAGCAAGCTGAACTGAAATTGAGAGTTTGAAGGAAAGAGGAAGATCGGATTTGGAGAATCACATTATGGTTTTGTATTCACTAGTCGACCAATTATAACTATCTTTTGGATAATCATAATTATGAAAGCAATATATATCATTGTTTAAAAGAGATCAAGAGAGATATAAATGTGATCGATCGATATAGGGTACTGCATACTAAATCTACTCAGAGTGTGACGCCTACTATGAGCTGCTATATATTCCTAACAGATGTATGATAACGAGCTCTCAAAGTATGCTGGTCGCACGGATTATTCATTGGTATGAATGTTGAAAAGAGGTAAAGAGGATCCTGTTTAGCCCACCATGTGTGAGTGGGAGATGATGGTTTTAATTGATTATTTCGATGGGCCTAAGTTAGCCCGTCCGCCCATGTTGGGCCTAAAAGCCTGGCCCACAAAATTAGGGCCATGGATGGAGGGATATGATGAAGGGACACGTTCTCTTTTTGGAGGGACGTATAAAGGGGGGAAAGAGAGGGAGAAACGTCCATTTTGGCATTACGTACGTTCCTCCTCCCTCTCTCCCTCCAAAATTCTCCAAAGAGAAAGAACAGTAGGCAAAAAGGCGACACCCTTCTTCCCTTCAAGGTGGATTGGCGTCACCGGATCGAACAGGATCGTTTTCTCTTCCTCATATCGGCGTCGGTGTTTAGTCTGTGGCTAATAAGGTACGTTCGATTCTATGATGTGCCTTAGGATCGGTGATGCATATGTTTTTCCTGGGCTCGTCTTCCGCGCAAGTTTAGGAGTTCGATTTAGGGTCGAATCCAGTTTTTGGGAATCCGACAATCCCTACCATGTAAAATCTCTCTTTGGGAAAAGTGTAGTTCTCTCTCCTTTCTTTTTCCGGTGAAGACAACATACGTATGGTTGGAAATCACTTTTTGAAGAGAGAGAGAGAGAGAGAGAGAGAGAGATTCCGCATAAAGGAGAATGTACACTTTTGTTGGGGTAGCTGGTTGGGGAATTGCCCCTTGGATTATGTTTTATTTTTCCCACCTCCGCAAACCTCTCACTTTGACTTTCATGCCTTATCTTCTTCTTTTCAGTTATCATGTATGTGGAAATCCTTCTTAAAAATCATTGTAGCCCTAATCTTTGAATTTGAGGGTACAAAGCTCGCTTAGTTTTGTCTCGTCTTTGACTCTCTATCCTTGGCGTGATTAGGAGGGTGTGTATGCTCCGTACTCGTTACAGATGTAAAATGTATAGATAGAGTGCTCAATACTAATATGAAATTCAGCCCAGGTGTAGTAGAAGTTGTGTATTCCTTCTTCATGATAGATTAGAAAATCAATAATGATGGTGTAATGATATTCACTTATGTCTATTTTGTAGAGCGATCGTGGAGCAACAAAGATGCTATATCCACCACATAAATTTAAATAAAGCAGCATTATCGTAATTGAATTACTTCATATGCCTCTTGATTGGGTGGGGGTCCAAGTTGATCTTGTTACTAACAAATATGCACAAAGTCAGCTAAATGTTCTCGATTCATGCTATAACCAATGATTCTTTGAAGATCACTATCCACTTTAATTTGTGAAATGCAACCCTGCACTTTGGCTGAGAAATAGGTTCTTGAGATTACTTGGAAGTTTACTTTTTCAGACTTTGCTTGTGTATCCTAATCACTGTCCGTGTAGCACTTTTGCGATAGGCAGGACAAATCTAAAAGTGTGTGTGACTCTAGGTATAGAACATGAATGAGACAGAAACACAGAGAGAGAGAGAGAGAGAGAGAGAGAGAGAGAGAGAGAGAGAGAGAGAGAGAGAGGTGGTGGGGCAATGTTAAGAATCATTTGAGACTCGAGAGTCATGCAGCCGTGTGGTCATTTACACGTTCGCAAAAGACTCCTCTCACCGAAACCCCGTTTTCCATTTTTGGCTGACCTTTGCATAATTCATCGCGTAGCCATGTTGTCATTTACAGGTTCCAAGAAGATTACTCTCACCAAACCCCCGTTTACCTTCTCGCCCCACCTTTGCATGATTCACAGCGGTCTTATTCGTGTGGCCCACCAACGCCCCCTTCCCTTGTTCTTGCCTTTTTCTTTTGGGTTAATATCACGAAAATCATAACCTAATATATTTCTGATAAATCTACCCCAAACTAAGTTTTTGACCACTAAAAAACTTAAACTTGTATATTTATGACAATTTTACCCTAAATTAGTTTATAAATTAATGCCACGAAAAACTATAAATTAGTATACTTATGACAAACGGAAGGTAAAATTTCAAATCCATACGTATTGTCCATTGATCGAGAGACTCAAAACCAAGCAAAATAGGTATAGAAGAGCTCGAGCTTGCGCCAAAGAGAAGACCACTCCCCATGTTAAGAGTGCCAAGGGCATCACTCGAATGAGTGGGGAAGAATGTCACAATCATGAGATTTTTGTGGTCAAGGGACCGTGTATGATCGAGGAAGACCTCCCAAGATTGTCCAAGGTGCCCATAAGAGCTTGCAGAACATTCTCAGGGATAGACTAGGTGGTAATCGTGTCGAGAATTGAGAACTCTTTTGGCATAGTTAGTTGGTAGGTTAGAAGGAACGATCTCATTCGCTAGATCAAAAGGTGATTAATGATTGTAATCTAAGGGTCATTAGTATAAGAAGGGATGTCCTCTCCCTCATTGTAATCATCAACCATTTTAAACTCGAAATTACATTCTTTTGTTCAGAGTTCTTCTCTAGAAACTTTCTCTATCTAAGATTCGAGTAAGCGAGCGAGCGAGCAATCAATTCAAAAAAGGCTTGGTTTAAGCACTCCAACGATCCCAAATGATCCAAAAGAGCCTAAGTTGTCATACGGTCTCAATCCCAAATAATTTGCCCATGACACTAACTTGGGCATGCTTGGACAAGCAATTTTCTTCTTAAGTCCAAAATGCCAACGTCGGCTTGCTCAGACTTGCTCATGTTTTATATAGAATTTAATGACATAGAGTGGCTGTGCAAAAACTTTTAGATTTGTGCTAGATTAGAACTTCTAATTGATTATGTCTATCACTTATATGTTGAAAGGTACATAGTTGTGACATACCGTGAGGACTTACTCATCTATTAAAGACTCACTCCTTAATTATGAGATTACTTTCTCTCTCGCTCCTCTATTTTTTTTTTTTTTTTTTGGTAATTTTGCAAATGCATCGTGCATATGAGTGCTCGAAACTTAGAAAGGAGACCCAAACACACATCGGTATTCCAAGAACGGCATCCTTCACATCTTAGGCGCCTTCTCAAAAATCATCATTGCCCCGACAGAGATCTCGCGTTGGTTTTCATCTATTTTGCCAAAAACAAACGATTTAAAGAATATTTTTATAAAAATTATGAATTATATAACTTATAAAAATTAATCAGCAAAAACATTTTTATTGTTCTCAAAATTGTTTCAATATAATTGGTTGTCGATAATGAAATTATCTTTTATTGACTAATTATTTTAACCTATACAAACCATCATTTTAAGAAAAATGTTTTTCAAATCAATTATTCTTCATAAAATAAACGGAGCCTTAGTTTTGTTCCTCTTTAGCTTCCTCTTTTTGGCATGGTTAGGAGAGCTTGAATGCTCGGTACTAGTTACAAATGTAAAATGTATAGATAGACTGCTCAATGCTAATATGAAATTCAGCCCAAGTGTAGTAGAAGCTGTGCATTCCTTCTTCATGATAGATTAGAAAATCGATAATGATGGCGTAATGATAATCTTCTATATATATATATATATATATATATATATATATATATTTTGTTGACCCAGGGAACCCCCGCACGGCCGATAGCCGGAGAGTAAACCCTAGAGTGACGCTAGCGGAGGACCCACCACCCCAACACCACACTTAAGAATCCCTAGCGACCGTGAGAGGATTTGAACTCCTCCCCTTGCGTTAGAGGGAGAGAGCTCAAACCATCGCGGCCACCGCAGGCGGTGGTATCTTCTATATTGATTTGCATATATTCACTTAAGTCTATTTTGTAGAGCGATCGAGGAGCAAAATAGATTTTATATCCACCACATAAATTTAAATAAAATAGCATTACCGCAACTAAATTACTTTAGATGTCTCTTGAATGGGTGGAGGTCCAAGTCGATCATGTCACACACCAATATGCACGAAATCAGCTAAATGGTCTCGACTCATGCTACAACCAATGATTCTTTGAAGACCACTCTCCGTTTTAAGTTGTAAAATGCAGCCCTACACTTTGGCTGAGAAATAGGTTCTTGAGATATTCGAGAGTTTAATTTTTCAGACTTTGCTTGTGTATCCTAATCACTGTCTGTGCTGTACTTTTACAATAGTCGGAACAAATCTAGAGTGTGCGTGACTCCGGGTATAGCACATGAATCAGAGAAATAGAGAGAGATCAGTTAGAGAGAGAGAGAGAGAGAGAGAGAGAGAGAGAGAGAGGGCAATGTTCAAAAATGGTGTTGCCGTGTGGTCATAGCCAACTTGTTTATGCCATCCACTTAAGCCCACTATCCTCTGTATTTCCTTCTTTCTTTTAGAGGGTAAATAGCTTGCTTTGTCTCGACCCGTACTGATTTGTGCTGGCTGCCGTGGTCTTTATGGCCAGGTTCAGACTTCGTTTGCGTGCTGCCCTTTGGCAGGTAGCAAAGAAATCCACAAGGTGCGCCTCCGACCTCACCAGCTTTGTGAATACATGCAGGGGTTATTCCAGGCTCGTACATCTTGTGCCCATGAACAGATTTTAATGCTTGGCCCAATTTATTCTAAATAGCAGATTTTTGTTGGATCATTATAATGCTTATTAAATCGTGTAAAAAGTTATTTACAAACAAATAATCAATTGTAACGGAAGTCCCTCAATATATACTCACCACAAGAAAATATGCTGTTGTCCTGAATTTAAGTTATTAATTAGATGGGATATTATCAATAGAAATGATCGCGCATGCTGTTTTAATGTTGAACAAATGAGAATTCACTAACTCTAGGTAGGGAAAAGAATATTTCTACCAATTGAGAAGTCTCATTACTCACGAGCTATGGGTAATTATATGATTTTTCCATGAGAAAGAGAAATTGCCCTCCATGAAAAGCATGTATTAGACAGCACACACTTAATATGAAATTAATCTGTTATTAGAGGTAATCATGTGTCTGGCGATCTGCTATGCCCAATTAGACTTATCTAACCTATAGGCTAAAATGGGCATGCTTGGACAAGCAATTCTCTTGTGGAACTCAAAATGCCTACGTCCAGTTGCTCAGGCTTGGTCAAATTGATATAGAGAATTTAATGACATTTTAATCAAACGCAGCCACGCAAAAACTTTTAGATTGGTGCTAGGCCAGAACTTCTAATTTATCATGTCTATCACTTATATGTTAAAAGGTACATAGTTTTAACATACCGTCGGGACTTACTCATCTATGAGAGACTCACTTCTAATTGGTGGGCTCTCGTCTGATTAATCGATTGAACTGTGATTAGTTTATTGTGGTTGAGGCTTACGATGCTTGTTTTGATGTGCGGATTCTCCAGATTTTTTTATCTTTGCTTAGGTAGGATTTCGTCGATGGGGAAATGTCTCCAATTACAGGTGAGGTTCTGCATCCGTTGGCACTTTGTCCTTTGAAATTCGTTTTAGTAATATTTATATGGGGAGATATTTTGTGCTCCTAGATACGTGATGTACGGTTAGGGTTCGTCTTGATAAGGCGTGTGCTGATATCGTTTCCGGGAAGTTTTAGTGTGTTGGTACTGGTATTATTAAAGAAGAAAATAGCTGTATTTTTTCCAGTACTTAAGATTTATTGTTCCGTCGCATTGCTATGTAAATACCTGGAGGGGATGAGGTTGGACTATGATCAGATCAGAAGCTTATGAGCATTTCACTCCCAGTCGATTTTGTTTTAATTAGGATCAGTAGGCTTATCTTTATCTGGGTGCTTCGTTGTTTCGAATAAAAAAAGATGCTCTGCCGTTATGTTGTCCTTAAGTTCATGATGGCTGATGCTCTTTCTTATGCATGCCTTGTGGCATAGTAATGAACAATACCTAGAATAGCAGCACTGGAGTTTTTTTAAATATGAAGTTGAGTATCAATCTTCGTCGACAGATTGTTTTCAAGTGTGCAAGTCGTGTTTTCTAATTGGTAGTTTGTGCATAATATTTGGTTGGCAAATTAGTTAACACTGACGTTTGCAAAAAAAATAAATAAATAAATAAATAGTTAACGCTGAGAATACTAAATTCCTGCTTATGGGAACTTTCTATTTATGGGCTTGGTTTGAATCCTCTTTATTGACTCTTATTTTTATTCTGTATCCAGCTGATGAAAAAGGCCGACCCTAAAGCCCAGGAACTGAAGGTCGCTAAGGCTGTCAAATCAGGTGCGGCAACCTTCAAAAAGAAGGCTAAGAAGGTCAGGACATCCATCACATTTCATCGTCCAAGGACATTGAAGAAGGAAAAAAAATCCGAAGTATCTCAAAATCAATGCACCCCAAGGAATAAGTTGGATCACTATCAAATTCTGAAGTATCCACCTACTACGGAATCTGCAATGGAGAAGATTGAGGACAATCGGACTATTAAATTGACAAAGTTGATCGCCAAAAATGTCCCTGCGTTACGGCCACATCTCTGTTGCATATGTTATGGACTCCCCCGTCCTTTGTATTCCCCCGTGGACTGTCCCTGTCGTGGGTGTTAACAATATTAACCATCGCTCTGATTTTTACCGAATTACGTGGAAAATACATTATCCCAAATTACTGCTCTGACCGAAAATTGTTTTCGCTTCCACTAAACCCGAGCGGGAACGAAGGCAATTCGTGAAACTCAAGGATGGAGTCTGTACCAGAGAAGAAGGAGATTGGAGGACGGAGGGGGAGTGACTGCAAGCTTCGATCGCGAGGGCAGAGAGATGACTGGGAGACGAAGCCGCCGCTTCTCCTTCACCGTCGCCACCTCCACCGCCGCCAAACAACCTCACCTTCCCTCCTACGAACCCAGCCCCACCACCATTTTGCTCCGGGAATGAGGAGGTTCGTCCGGTTCGCGATGCGGATATCTGTACTATTTTTAATTGCTTGCTCGATTGAGTGGGCAGGAACTGGCGCGCGCGCGATGTCAAATTTGAGTCGTTGGTTTGCGTGCGTGTTTCTCTTTGCAGCTTCAACTCAGGGTGGACGAGAGCTACACTTTACTCGTGACGAAGAGTGATAGGAAGTCGATCATCGGAGAGGCGACAATTGAGGTAAACTGACCGACTATGCGAATCAATTGGGGAGTTTGATGAATTGAAAAGAGACAAAAGGTTTCGGCCAAATTATCTTCACGTGTCCAATTCCATCACAAGACGAAGTCTAGTATAACTTTAACACATGGGCATGAGCACACTGACCTGCATTTGCACGAGAGCATGAGATATTCATGTGGTAATAGAGGTGTTTCCCTTTGCTGCAGGCATTTTCCCCCTTTGCTTTCTCAAGCTAGATTTGTGCATTGTGATGGCGGTTGTAATACCGAGAAAATTATTTGCGCACGTGATCCTAGAATTGTCAAACAGTTATAAGCATTGATTTTGTGATGGGCGGCATCCGAATGCTACCTCATCTATTGAACATGGGAATCTCGTGTTTGGCAGAAGTTTATGGTTTAGAAGAAAAACAGAAGGTACTCATCAAGCCAACTGTGAGCTTGTGTCGGGTATTACATTCTATGCTGCAAACTCACAGTTCTCATCCACTATCACCCATTTCTGTGTCAGAGACAATTTAAGAAGATATCTTCTTTGTATTTATCGTTCAATAGTATTTTGGTCATATTTCCAAGGTATAATCTCAGTATTAGGTTGACCCTCATTCTGCAGTTTCTTGGAAATGTGAGCCTTTTTTCTCAAACATTCTTTTACATTGTTTCAGACATTCAGCCAATTATGTACCTTTGATTATAGGACAAAGTTGGTACTTGTACACAAGGCTCCATTGTATATCCGAGATGAACCAAGGTTTGCAAATCGTGGACTACTACTTGGTAAAAGCAATAAGCCTTTTAATTGAACATGTTGAATGGTGAACATCTATTACCATTATGTGATGTTTTTCTATTGGTGGCATGGCATTCTACAGCAGATACATCGAGACACTACTATTTCGTCGATGTGATTAAGCATATACTGGATTCCGTGTCATATGCTAAATTAGTAAGATATGACAACTTGCAATTCCCTCTTGCTCTTATTCTGAGTGCACTTTTCCCATAACACTCACTGATCACTATTCTATGTTTTGCTTGTTTAATCCTCATGAATGTGTTCCTCCCATGGGATTACATTCAGTAGAATGTCCTTCATTGGCACATAATAGACAAACAGTCATTTCCTCTGGAAGTGCCTACCAGCGATATACAGTTGAGGATGCATATGAAATAGTGAAGTAAGATATCCATTGCTTGTTCCATGATAAGCAAATTCTTCTCCTTTTTGCCATTTAATTGTATACTTGTTTGTATTCTCTACTTGAGAATGCTCTGGATGTCTTCGTTGGGTTTATATTGGTCAATATGAGATATTAACATGAATACGTGAAATCATCTCCTTGATGTCATAAGTTGATTTTCTTCTATAACTATTCATTTTCCTTTCAGTATGGTAACTTTCTCTTCAAGGCCCATTTTTTGTTCTCTAGATAAGGCATTCCTGAGATTGATTGAGAGAATGGTTTAGAAAGTCATACGGATGGAGAATTCTTTGTATATAGTCAAACTATAGCAGTGCTTCTACTAGTCAGAATCTATGTAAAGTGAATTAATTGCTAGAGCTAATCTGACAAGAAGGGCATATGCATTCTAGACTGCCTAACGGATCAACAAATAATGTGTTTTCCCCTCCATACTGCCACTTAATTAATATTATGGTTCATGTCGTCACATATTTTGACTTCCTGGATCTGGCACCCGGCGATGTACTAACTCTATCCTGTTGTTCATGCTTGCTATCACCATATGAAGCTTGGCCAAAAGTAGAGGTATGTTCTCACATTCATTTCTTTGTTGAGGTTTCGATAAGTGCTTTCTCACATATTTCATTGCAATTGTAGTTTTATAATTTCGATATAAGTCTATTGAACTTGTTTGGTTGTGTCAACTGCTACAAAGAACTTGTATAAATCTAGTAGGCCTTAGAACTGCTGCTTTACTATATGAGTGTATTTTATAATTATGACTGAGTTACTATTATTATCACTGCTAGTACAATTGTAGTATTTGCTGAGCATCTTTCTTAATTGATTTTAGGAATCCATGTGATGCCCGAAGTACATGTCCCTGGTCATGCGGAATCATGGTAAGCCACTTCTTTTTTGGAGATTTTGTGGCTTTGAATGAGACATCGTGACGTTTTAAGGTTGTATATCTTAAATAAGTCACCATAAATTTTTGGTCTTCTTTAATGCAGGGGAAAAGGGTATCCTGAATTGAGGCCTTCTAAATTCTGTAGAGAGCCACTTGATTTGACTTCATTTCTGGCCTATTATCAGGTTAGGCATCCAGTATCTTTATCTATCGTGCTAAATCTTCCATTTTGCCTATGTATGAATTATCTATACATCTTCTGTGACATAGATATTCGTGTTTCATGAGATCCTGAAGGAAGAAAGCCATGTAGACTTGAGTAATAACATGTGTGAAACTTTTGTAGTATAAAGCTTTGCTCTTAAAAATTCTCTGCATGGGCAAGGCCCTACTTGAAAGGTGGTGCTGTCACTTAGTAAACGCCTGATTAGTTAGGGTATCTGCGAAACATCATTCTTCTCATTCATTTCAGGTTAGATCTAATGCAAATCCTATTGTTGCAGATATGGGAAAAATTTTCCCCTTTGAGCTGTTTCACTTGGGCGGGGATGAGGTTAACACAGGTTAGTGCAGGTGACCTTGGCATCTCGCTTTTTCTTTGGCAGTCATTTGTTCTTTAGCTACTAAATGATTGGTAGACCTTTTCTACCTCACAACTTTAGAAGTACGTTGCAAAACTTCACTTAGGATTGTAACAGGGGCTCTTGTTTCTGTAATTGTCTCTTCTACGTGGATATGGGTTTTCCTTCAGTTTCTTTAGAGTGCCAACTTATTCTGGGTATGCCATGGGAAATATCCTCATATCCATCCTATGTCATTGGCGTTAGCGTGAGAGGAACAAAATGAAGAAAATGGAAGGCTTTAAAAAGGAAAATATCTGCTACTCAAAATATGCTTGGTCCCATACTTAAAAGAACTGAAAATCTGAATTTTACCAACTGGTCATCCTCTGTATGCTGTTAAAGGATCATGTAGACATTATTGGAGTTGCATATATATGATGGGCATGGGATTACCTAACATTAGTGAGATCAGGGGCAGCAAGTGAACAATTGTAATGTCAAATGATATCCAATGGGCCAGTACATCTACTTGTGAAATGACAGCATTATGGAATTTGAGATGTTTCTCTGGATTTAAGTTTTATGATTACAAACTATATAAGTGATTATTGTTATCTGATATTTCTTTTGCAGATTGTTGGTATATTAATCGACTACTTTACTTGAGATTTATTCTACTTCCAGAAGTTTGGCCTGGGAAATTGCAATTATTTTTTATTTTATCATAAACTAAGCCGTCTCTTCAACCAACTCATTATTGTTGTATGGTCTTAGATATTATGCCAAAGCTGTTGCAGCAGACTTGTTTATTTTATTAAGTTACAATTACAGGAATGCGTTTCGGTTTCTTATTGGTGTGAATGAGCATGCAACCCATTCCATCTTGAAACATTGTACTCTGAGACTGGGTACTACCATGACCAAAATATCTTTCGTTGTTAACCTAGAAAACCTTATCAAAGCAATAAATGTACTTTAGAAATTAGATTTTAGAAAATTTGGATGGAGTTAATAAGTCTTTTGATTATTACGATCCTCAAGAATAGAGGAGGATGGTGGGGCTGTAACCTGACATTTTTTATTAGATCTATTGAGATCACTTCTACAGTCTGGAAGCAATTTTCATTGTTCTTTCTTTTTGGTAGTCAATCAAACAATCTATTCTCAAAAATGCAATTTTTCTATAAACTGTTTTTGTTTGAAATCGTATGGATTTAGCACCAGCTTGTTTCTCTGTGGTGATACCTTTCCCTGTATGCCCCCCTTTCTCTTAATGCAGTCTCCAATACTTCCGTCTGGCAACTCATGTCAGATGCTGAACATGAGAATTATTTGAAATGCTGGCTCCAAGATCATAACATGACTGATAAAGACACGTCCAAGTATTTTGTACTCAAAGCTCAAGAAATTGCCATTTCAAAAAATTGGACCACTGTCAACTTGGTATGTACATGTTACTAACACCTGCTGGAGACAGTTGGTTCTGCGGATTGTTTTTGATTTAGCAATAATTGAACATGTTATTCTCCTTCTCTTTGCCAATTTTCTTAGTTTATATCAAGTCTCCGCACCAATATGACAGAACATTTGTTGAAGAAGCACATCTCAGCACTGGTTTCTGCATCATTTTGAGAAGGATATTTCAATGGAATTGTCCTCTTTGTGAGATGATATACTGTGGAACGAATATCACTTTTGCATGTAAGAGTGCTTTTTAGACTTCTATAGCATGTCTATAGAAAAATGAAGATAATACTCAAACTAGTAGTTATGTCATTAATATCATTGTCTTTGCTTATAAAAGAGCACTTTGTTATCACGTCCTTTTATTTGGGCCTATCTTTTTGAAAGATTTTTGGTAGATTCACTGCTAAAATGACATTTGAACTGGATTAAAGTTATAAATGGGTTGTGGCCTGGAGACCCACTTGACTAACTTCTACCTGCTTTAATTTTCTAGATTTTAAGTGGTTATCTCAGGCTTGTTGCCCTTGGTTCCAGAGGTAGAGAAGGTTTTTAGAATATAACAGCAGGAAAGAGCACTGATGTTTGTTGCAATCAATATTCAGCCATCCTAATTGTTGTTCCACCTTCTTTTTTTCATAACATTTGTATGTAGAGTGTGACATTGATTTTCAATTGCTTCAGGGAGGAAACATTTAATGCATTTCCCTATAGCCTAATCCAAGGACAATAGTACATAACTGATTAGCTTTGATCAGTATTCAAGATATGTTGATTGCAAGCTAATTAATTTTTATCAATGTAGGCTGGGACCGGGTGTGTGTCCAAAGGCTTTCGCAAAGGCCTTTAAATGCATTTTCAGCAATCAAGGCATTTGTTATCTAGATCATTTAGATGTGCCATGGGATCAAGTCTACACTGCAGAGCCCCTCGAAGGAATAAGTGATGCTTCCAAACAAAAACTTGTGATTGGTGGTGAAGTTTGCATGTGGGGGGAGACAGCCGATGCCTCTAATGTCCAGCAAACGACATGGCCTAGAGCTGCTGCTGCTGCAGGTCAGCGAGTCTTTGGGCATCGTTCTGTGCTGGGGCATTGAGTCTTTTTCTTCTTGGCTCTCATCCTTCTTTATCCATTTAGAGATTCTTTTTTTCTTTTTTAATCACAAGGAATTTTTTTTTTTTTTTTTTTTTTTTTTTTTTTGTGTCAGTGAAGTTATATCTACATCCTTTCACGCATGTGTCATGGTCCGTGAATCCTCCTGTACTTGCGACCTTGTGAGTGGTGCTTGGGATTATCGGGTGAAGAGTGTAGAGGCAGATGGGACGAAGACAACTGGTCTGTGGGAGTGGCGTCAAGACGGTTGGTGCTAGGAGTTTCAGGATAGAAGGATTATATCACTTAGGAGCTCTAAAGGCGGGGTAGACCTCCCGTGCACAAACTGGTCGGGAGCTGATGCCGTTCTCCTGACAAGGCCATGGCAGGCCAAAACCAATTGTTGTGCCTAAAGAGATCTACTGTCTCACTCAATGGATTAGATGCCCGAGTGACCCTGGACGGGGTAGGATCTCGCATGAAGAAGCATTCACCATATTGTTCGCTGGAACAACTAAAGAAGGAAGGCTGGCCTGGCGAATTCCACTCGCCAGGCGCCCACGAGTCATTTCGAGGCCAAGGAAACTCTCAGCCCGTGACACATGATTGGTCCCGCTGGTGATCTCTTTTTTGGGGGTCATGGCCAATTACTTTTTATCGTTGTCTTATAATCTGTAAAGCAATTTCTCTACTATTTATAAAAGAAAATTCACGAAAGGGGGCCAAGTTGGATATCACCTAATGGTGAGGGGTGGGGTTGCATGGATTTTGAAGACATACGGGGTAGCTGGGGGTTTTGCCATTTTCCTTAAAGCCTTTTTGATACTATTTTTTGTGCTGAGGTAATGAATGGCGTATAGTCCTTTCTTTTTCGGTGAATGAACTATACTGTTGGAAATCAGTCTTTTAAGTGATCGAAATGGAGATGGAATATAAAAACAACTTTTGGCATGGGAGATGGCTTTCTAGGGTAAGGAACTGCTCATGGGCTTTGATTGTTTTTCCCCAACTCCCCAAACCTTAATTTGCCAGGTCATGCCTTATCTTCTCCTTTTCCATTGATGTATCACACGTGTGCAAATCCTCCCCAAAATTCATAGTAGCCCCGCAATGGTATTATTTCCTTGTCTTAGCTTTCTCTTCTTGCCGTGGTCAGGAAGCGCTTGAATGCTTAGTACTAGTTACAGATGTAATATGCAATGTCTGTCGCGACCCTTTTTTTTCGGGGGCGCCCGGCCGGATCGGGTACGAGCGCCTAAAGGAGGCTAATGGCTTGGCTAGATTTAATTAAAGCCTGGACTCTCCTAAGTCCGCCAATTCACGACTTTAAAATATTTGATTTGTAAATTGATTTTTAAAACGGAGTCGCCATTAATCAATTTGGGGTAGGTTTGATTAGAAACCTAAGCGAAGTATCGGGAGAAATACTCGCTCCCGCACAATCAGAGAAATTAGGATCGATGACTTGATTACACTAGTTAATCAACTAATGCCCTTTCGGTACTTAATCTTGTTTAAACTCTAAGGTTTTTTTTTTGGATGTTTTGGGATTTTCCATGCATTTTAAGAAAAATCACATTTTTGGGTATTTTCCTCATTTTTGGACATAAAAGGGATTTTTGGATTTTTGGGGTATTTTCTGGGAAAATGCAAGTCTTTTTGACATTTTATAAAAATTTATGGGCTTTTTATGAATTTTGGCATTTTTGAGATTTTTGACATTTTTGGAAAATATTAAAATATTTTAATATTTTTGGATATTTTGGAAAATAATAAAATATTTTTAATTTTTTTTTTTTTGGAAAATAAAATATTTTTGTATTTTAGGTATTTTTTCGAAAATAATATTATTTTTATTTTGATTTTTGATTTTTTTTTAAAATAAAACATTTTTAAAACATATTTCTGATTTTTGAAAATTAAAATGATTTTTAATATATTTTAAAAATAAAATACTTTTTAATTAAAATAAAAAGATTATTTAAAACATTAAAAAAAAAAAAAAAGACCCGGGTCGGATCCATGGATCGGATCCGCCCGGCCGGCCCGAAACGCGGAGGAATCCGCGTTTTGGAGCGGGACGTCAGAATGACGTCGTACCGGGTGCGGACGCCTGACCCGGCCCAACGACCCGCTCGGACGACCCGGCTCCTACCTTTTTTACAAAATGACGCCATTTGTAGCCTCGCGAAACGACGCCGTTTTGCCCTTTGCGAAACGGCACTGTGGAGAGGCCGGTCTGGATGTGGTCCATGGGTTACGTACCCGACCCGATCCACGATCCGCTCCGCCTTATGCAAAACGACGCCGTTTCTTCGGCCCTCGACCCGGATCCGACCCGATGACGACCCAGCGACGACTCAGCCTCCAACTCAGTGCAAAACGACGCCGTACCCGACCTGGTTCCCCAAAACGACACCGTTTCACAGATGCCTGACCCGGCTCTTTACACCGCGTGAAACGACGTCGCTCTGGACACTCGACCCAGATCCGACGACGACCCGACTCTCGACTCTTAACTCCCCTTACAAAACAACGCCGTACGGTCCGACCCGCTTCGTGACCCGAAGACCCGACTCGTCCTCCAATACTCCCATTTACTGGAACCCTATCCGGTTCCTGGCCTGAGTCCAACCCGGTTACCCGGGATCGCGACCCGAAAAACCAGGAACCCTAGGGTTCCAATTTGGGGCAGCGAGGGGGCGGCGACAACGGCGACGGAGACGGTCGCGGCGGCGATGAAGACGATGGCTGGGTTAGGGGGAGAAAAATGGCGGCGACACGGCGGTTTTAGCGGCTACCTGCACGGCGGCCTTGCGGCGATGACCGTGGGCTTCGGCCCCTCCTCTCTCTCTCTCTCTCTCTCTCTCTCTCTCTCTCTGCAACTCCGGCGAAGTGAGGATCGAGGACTGCAGATCCTTGGCTTCCCACTGAAGTCTCTCAGTGGGGCTCCAAGGATCGCGAGTCTCTTTCTCTCGCTTGCCGTGCTGCTGGTGTGTCGATTAACGGAGGGGGAAGGGCCTATTTATAGGTGGGGAGTGGCCAGCCGACCGGGGGTTCGACCGAGGGGGAACGCCGCGGCTCCGGCCAGCCAAACCGGCGTCCCATCCGACGCGTCCCGTCGGTCGTCTGCCCCGTCCTTGCCCACGTGCTTTCCTGCGCGCGCTGCTCTGCCTTCTCCGGTGACGCGCCCGCCTGCGCGTCCTGCGCACGGAACCGGGCGAGGAAGAAGGTCCCCGCGGGTCAGGCGCGGGTCAGGCGCGGGCATGGGCTGACCCGCGGGGCTTCATTTCCCCCTTTTTTCTTCTTTTTTTTTTTTTTTTTTTTTTTTCGTTTTTTTCTAGTTTCCTTGTTTTTTTGGTTTTTTTTCGGTTTTTAAGACAAAGTAAAATAAAATAAAGCCAAAAATAAAATGAAATTAATTAAAAAGCCAAAATAAAAATGAAATTAGTTAAAAACCCAAAAATTAGGCGTCAACAGCTGCCCCTCTTTGAAGGTGAGCTCGCAGAGGTTGCATTCAAAGACAAACTGATACCTAATTTTTACCCAGCGTGAGCAGCAGATTATGTCTTATTTAGGACATACTATCTCATGCTAAAAGAAAGCAATATAACTTTACGTATACTAAGATAGATAATAAGATACCTGGAGTTACTTACCGGGAATGAGTGAGATAGGGTGTGAACCCCGGGTTTTTGGCAAGTATCAAGGTGTCATTTTACTTGGTGATATAAGGAGGTTGCTTTTCCAGGACTCGAATCATTTTTCGGTCGCCTGTTAAAACAATAGATAATTTGTCTAGGACCCGAACCTTTCTTCGGGCGCCTTGATGGGAAATTACTTCTCCAGGACCCGAACCATTCTTCGGTCGCCTGTAGGAGCAATCAGGGGGGTGTCTCAGACCCGAACCATTCTTCGGTCGCCTTGACCGGAAATTACTTCTCCAGGACCCGAACCATTCTTCGGTCGCCTGTTGGAGCAATCAGGGGGGTGTCTCGGACCCGAACCATTCTTCGGTCGCCTTGCTGGGAAATTACTTCTCCAGGACCCGAACCATTCTTCGGTCGCCTGTTGGAGCAATTAGGGGGGTGTCTCGGACCCGAACCATTCTTCGGTCGCCTTGACGGGAGATGCGCCGACCTTTCTCAGGGCATCTGTTTTGGGGGGTGTTTGACTTTTATCAGGGACACCAGTTGGAACCCGACCTTTCTCGGGGGATGCACCGACCTTTCTCAAGGCATCTGCTCTAGGAGTGTTTGACTTCTGTCAGGGACACCAGTTGGAACCCGACCCTTCTCGGGAGATCTGCTCTGGAAGATACCTGGACATTCACAGAGATATTAAAGAGTACATGGATATTCACAAGTACTAACCTGACGGATATTTGAGCTTTGGCAGGCGTCATAAGCATTGAAGGGGTACTTGGATGATCACAAGTACAAGTTTTTAGGGATACTCGAACATTCGAAAGTATCGAAAGGGGTATTTGATGATTTTGAAAATACGAAGAGCATGCCTCAGGTATTTGTGAAGGTCTCTTTTTTTCTGGAAATAGGGAATATCGAGGATGTACCTGAGATATTCGTCCTCGATATTCGTGAAGGTCTCTTACCTCCTGGAAATTGAGAATATCGAGGGCACACCTGTGATATTCGTGGAAGTTTCTTACCTCTTGAGAATTTGGAATATTGAGGACGCACCTCGCATATTCGTGAAGGTCTCTCACCTCCTGATAGTGGGAATACCGAGGACATGCCTCGCATATTCATGAAGGTCTCTCACCTCCTGGTAAAGGAGAATATCGAGGACGTATCTTGGATATTCATGAAGGTCTCTCACCTCCTGGTAATTGGGAATACCGAGGACATACCTCGCATATTCATGAAGGTCTCTCACCTCTTGGTAAAGGGGAATATCGAGGACGTACCTTGGATATTCATGAAGGTCTCTCACCTCCTGGTAAAGGGGAATATCGAGGACGTACCTTGGATATTCATGAAGGTCTCTCACCTCCTGGTAATTGGGAATACCGAGGACATGCCTCGCGTATTCATGAAGGTCTCTCACCTCCTGGTAAAGGGGAATATCGAGGACGTACCTTGGATATTCATGAAGGTCTCTCACCTCCTGGTAATTGGGAACATCGAGGAGGTACCTGAGATGTTCATGAAGGTTGCTATCTTCTAGGTAATCGCAGGCGCATGATGTGGGGGAATGCTTGAGAGGCTGCTGGCATCCAATGTCATGATTTTGAGGACAACTCTGGCAGGTCGAGTGTCACAGAAATGGGGTATCCGAACAATGGTCAACACTTTGAGATGAGAGGATACTTGGATAGTCATAAGCATTTAAACTTTAATGACAGCATGAATAGGTCGAGTGTTTAACAAAGAAGGTACTTGAGTAGCGGCGAACACTCGAAAACAGGGGTAAGCTTGGGCAACTGCAGATATCAATACCTGAGGGACAAATCAAGCTGAGCACGGGTACCTAGACAGTGGTAGGTACTTTAAAGATAAAGGGATATTTGGTCAGTTATCAATATCGATACCCTGGGAATAACTCGCACTAGTTGAGTGCTAAAGAAAGGGAGTACTCGGTGAGTGAGGGGTACTCAAATATAAAGCTCCGGGAACAAGGATGGGGATATGCTTTCCTGGCGATATCTCTAATCTATAGCGGTGCACTTATCATTTGTACAATATGCAGACATGCATGTAATGACCGTATATGCTGTAATTTTGTAGTTTAAAGTGTGATTTACGATGATGACCTGGTCAGCTCTGCATCATTTGAATTCCACTGGGGAAGATTTTGAAAGACAACTTTTGCCTAAAATGCAGATGTCTTGAGCATGCCAGATGAGGGACTCTCAGTCTGAAAGGGCTTTCTACTCACTCTCATGGGAAAAGCTGTTTTATCCTGACCATTGATGCAGGATTTATAAGGACCACACTATCTCACTGTCATCATGTCAGCAGGGGTCCGAGTATTCTCGCAAATGATACGACTTTACCAATGTGAGAGGTCTTTTTTTTTTTTGGAGTTGTGATGAAGACTTGGTCAATGGCCTATCAAAGGGGACCAATAAAGTCATGGCTTTGTAGGGAAGATGTTGCACGATTATCTCTGGGTTTTGCAAGTCAAGGATCCTGCGAAAAGAGATAGAATAATCTTGGTCGTACTTCTTCGAGTGAGGCTCATAAACATATGAAATCCTACGTTAATCAAATTGCCCCTAGTTTGAAGAGACTTTTTACAATGGAATGCCGTGTAGGCTTGACTCTTGTGTAAAAGGGTGACAGCTGGTTATCGTTCTAGCGTTTGTCACCGGTCTTTCTCCACATAGTCAGATGAAGCTTCCATGGACCTCAACAGCAACTTCTCTTGGGGATACAAATGACTGCATTTTTCTTTGGGGTATCGGCCTTGCTTTTACCAGGCACACTGCTTTTTTATGTCCCCATTTCTCTTTTCAATTTTTCATTCATGGGCATAGACCTTGCTTTTACCAGGTACACTGCTTTTTTATGCCCCCGTTTTTTTGTTCTTGTTGCTTGAGGAACTGGTCTTGACAAGTTCGAGCAAATGCCTTCACTAGACTTGTTGAGTCTTCATCTTTTGCTGGCTCTTCTGATTGTGCTGCTTAAATGACAGCTTCTGCTTAGCCTCCTTGTGAGGGTGATTTTACAGACTTAATTGAGTTGTATAATGGATACAAGTGCGTAAAGAAAGAATTGCTCTTCATGACTCTAGGGCACCTAAATTAACGCGAGTGTTCATATACAATAAGACACTCAAAGATTGATGCAAGTGCAAGCAAGAGAATTTCTATCCCTTTTCTCACCTCGTGATGCTTGACTTGCTTTTGGCTTGTCCCAAGTGTGGGGTGGTTCTTTGACGGGGGTAGGATGGAAATTTGGCCGGTGTATGGGGCTCAAGGTGGGTGATGGAATGCCTCCTACTGTTTTGGTCATCGTACCATTCGCGAGAGAACTCTTTACCCTGTAGTCATAGAATTTTCTGCACTCATCTCACAAGTGTGTAGATAGGGGGGCTGTGTATGGGATATGGCTTGCCTGTCATCATTCTAACGTACCTCATCAAGCATGCTCAATTAATCTTGTATTCTTTACTTGGTTGTCTATTCTGATAATCCTCAATGGAATCAAAGATTTAGGCAGACAAAATCATCATGCAAAATTCACATGGAAGAAGGCATGCAGTAAGAGTTTGTGCTTTTCAAAAATAAATGAATGGCTTTTACTCAAGAAAGACTATAACAGCTTCAAGAGAGTGCTTAATTAGTGAAATGGTATTCACAAATGTGTTTGAAATTTGAACATCAAAAAAGGCTATTTACAAAGGTTTATTTACAGATGGGTGTCAATAAATTGCTCATATTAGTTAGGGACATGACACATGCATGATTAGCCGGGGGGTCAGGGATTTGATTAGGAAATCCTATTCTTGCTTTTTGCAGGAGAGAAGCTGTGGAAGTGGCTCAAATAATAGGGCCCAGATTGTAAGCGACTTGAGGCTTTGAAGAATTTCTATTATTTGCTTTGGTGATACTTGCGATGTCAATCTGCTTGGAAAGTTTATCAAAGTCCAACAAGACTTTCACTGATCTATTTTTCGTATCTTGGACGGTCAGGTGATCCTGTAAAAGACAAGAGGGGTGTGTTAGCCGCGAACTTTTCAGAAGTCGGACAATCGGAAGTGATACAACATTACTCTTCACTGGTTTGCAGATGATCAGGTGGACGAGGGGGACATGAAGTCTCGTGCTTCCCATTTTGTTAGGTCGATTATCGACTTGTGGATGACGCACCCCTTTGAGTTTGGTCCTTGAGTTGTGATGCTTCCTGTCGAACAGGGAAAACATGTCAAGAGCAGGTTCGGATAATGGGAGTATTGGAAACGATACCCAATTACCCCTCCCTAGAACTTGTCTGTGCTAGCTCTTAAGGATATTCGAATGTTGATGATGGCCTCCTCATCTTGGCATAGTTCAATGTTTCCTTCAGTTGGCCTTCCTTATTTGTGACCATGTATGCATGATTGCTGGTTGTCGATTCCTTTTCAATGCATTCCTTCTGTGGAATTTTCCTTTCTTCATTCGTCTGGTGGTAATATGTGCTTGGGGTGAAGCTTTTAGATTCCAAAGTCATTGTCCAAGGTGTGGAGCTATAGATCGCCTTGACTGTTTGGATTTTCTCTCTGTTGACAGTAATTACTTTAAGGAAGAAAAGGAATTTCTTCCTCGTGCTTCTGGGCTTGTCGAAACTGTGACACCTGGCTGGTTGGGCGTGTCGTGTGACACGATAGTCCTTAGCTTAGGAGGGAGTTGGGCATGAGTGAGGCATGTCACGGACGCTTTGATTTCAACTCTATGCCTGTACCTATTATGCTTCATCCTTTATATCCTGCAAATAGGAGAGAGGGGTTGTTATTTTCAATATTAGGTTAGGGGGATAAGACTTACCCTTTTTGAAATAGGATGATCTTTTCTGTTTGCCCCCATTTTCTTGGAACAATGTCTTCGTGTTTGGCCTGTTCACATGATGTGCCAATTTCAAACGCCTTTTGTCATGCTGAATTTGAGGGGACGATATTCTGAGACATAAAGTGAGAGAGTCAAAATGACAAACATGCTTAAATTTATCATCTTATTTTGACTAAGGTTTCCGGCGATGAAATTCTTTTCTTTTTTCAAAATGCATTTTTGGGGAGAAAAAGCATGAGGCAGCCCAACCCTCAGTATTCTCCTTGGATGACTTTTTCTTTTCATGGTTAGATAACATCGCTGGGCTGGTTTAGGGTACCGCCTCATGCTCACGAAATGTTTTCAACTTTATTTAATAGGTGGATTTACACTTTGGAATAGTGATTTCAAAATTAGTTCCTTAGCGGAACTGATGTTGAAAACAAGCCAGACTTAAGAAAGATATACAATCTTCTGCGAGGAAATCAAAAAGGATTCCACTTGAGTGTGCCTGCACCCATTTCCCCTCATGGTCTTTCGTTGACGGTGTCCATGAAAAGGTCTCCAAACATGGTGGTCACGTCATCTGACCCTTCTTTCTCTGTTGCTAAGGTAGACACTTCATTGCCTGAATAGTACCCGGCCTCTACCAGCCTTTGATGGATGTCGGCGGTATGCCCCTCGATATTTCGCTCTCCGACTATCTTCGGGCCGAATACTGCGTTTACTGTGTCAGCGTGATCAGGGAGCGGATTGCTTTGGAATGTGAAAGCTTTAGTGTCTAACAGGTTCTGGATCCGACTCTTGAGGGCGAAGCAGTCATCAGTCGAATGCCCCACTTCTCCCATGTGATAGTCGCATGTCTTGGATGAATCATAGCTGGAGAAGTTTTCGACGTTTGGTCGCTTTGGCTCGATCGAAAGGAGATTCTTCTTTCGGAGGATCGCGCACAGGATGGAGATCCAGGAAGAGGGGTAAATTGTCTTCTACTGCTGTAACGCTGGGACGACTAATGACCGGTGGTCTGTTGCTGTCTTGCACTTGTCTGAATTGTTGGAGAATGATTGTAGGTTGCATTGACATCTACCGAGGGTTCTTTATCTTTCTTCAAACTGAACCTGTCCGTGGGTGCAGGTTCAGTGAACCAACCTTCCCTCAATCCTATCTCAATTTGCTCTCCAATTGGAATGAGTTGATTAAACGATTCGGCGATCGTGGTTACCATTCGATTGCGGTACTCATAAACATTTTCCTTAGCTCGAAATCAGTTGGTTCAGGACTGATTTGGGCGGCCAGATTCCTCCATCTAATAGTATATTCTTTGAACGATTCGTGCTTCTTCTTTTCAGATACGCTCAAGATCCTCACGAGAAGGGGTAATGTCCATTATGAATTTATACGCTTGAGGAATGCCTCACTTACTTCGCTCCATGTTTCAAGGAGGTTTATGTTCTTTGTAATGTACCACCCCAGGGCAGGGCCTACTAGACTTGATTGGAACAATTGGATCATTAATGTTACATTATTAACATATTGGGTCATTCGAACCAGGTACATTTGCAAGTGAGCCCTCGGGCAAGTCGTGCCATCGTATTTCTCAAACTTGGGCATTTTGAATTTTTTTGGCATTTTGACATTGGAATAAATGGAGAGGTCCGTCAAAATAGGGTCTTGGAGGCCTTGCAATTGTTTCAACCTCTCTTCGAGCTTTTCGAGGCGTTTGTCATGCTCAGCTTTAGATGAACTATCTGGTTCAGCTTTCTCGATCACGATTTGGTGCGGATCATCCTCCAATTTGAGCACGTTATTGTCGGGATCTTTATCTTGATCAACTCTAGTGGATGATTGTGGTAGCAAAATCTCGACTGAGGCGGGGGTGGGAGTAAGTTTGCCCTGGATGGAGTCTATCTGCTTTGAAAGCTGCTGAAGCACATTGAAGACTTGCTTCATTTCGCTCTCCATGACCGCGATACAGCCTGGCACATTTTCTTCGGCCATTCTTGCTCTAGCTTTTGAGCGAGTCTGGATCGGCGAACATTGACGTTCCGTGATTACCTGCTTTGGAATAAACAAGTATGCATAAGTACATGTCATAAGTAGGGAGTCAATCCATGATGATGACCTAATCCTACCATTTTGTTTATTTATGAAAAGTTTAAACATGAACAGGATTTCTTAAGCAGGGATTGAAAGGCATGCGACATATTAGCATAGACTAAAGATATTTAATTTAAAAGGCGAAGGGAAGCATTGGACTGCAACAGATTTTGAAACAAAACTTCTATTCCCTTTTTTAAGCGGATGGAAATTTTGCAAAAAGAAACTTTGTAGTATGCTTAAGGAAACACTAATTGAGAGTAATTTGTTATGCAAAAAACTTTTTAGCTTTATTAATTTAAATTTAAATGACTGTGATATCAAATCCTAGACTAATCATGGACCGCTCAATATATGCATGAAAGTAAGCAAATTGCAAAGCGTACAAAAAACTTACTTCATATGAGAAAAACGATGACAATCACATAAACATGCGCATGATACGTGCGGCTCAATTTCTAACTCAGAAGGCTTGTTGAAATTAAAAGGGTGTCTGCCGGTCGCAGTCTCGCGTTAGCAGCGTACCCCCTTAACTTCGGCTAAGAAATTCGGGGAAAAGAAAGGCAACCTCTACATCGCAGTCTCGCGTTCGAGGCCGTATCTTTCTTAACACCATCCTAAAAATCCTATGGCGGCCCAGGTCCGACGGCCGGGTTGTGTGTGTCATGTGTAGTGTTTAAAACAGTAAAGAATGCACAACAGTTTATAATCACAAGACAATTTAATTTAAGTAAGCTTAAAATAAACTTCTCAAATTATTGACCAGTAAAAAGAAAAAAAAACCTAAGTCGGTAAAGAATTTAAACAAGATAAATATGGCCTAAGTCCTCAAAGTCTCCAGCGGAGTCGCCAAGCTGTCGCGACCCCTTTTTTCCGGAGGCGCCCGGCCGGATCGGGTACGAGCGCTTAAAGGAGGCTAATGGCTTGGCTGGATTTAATTAAAGCCTGGACTCTCCCAAGTCCGCCAATTCACGACTTTAAAATATTTGATTTGTGAATTGATTTTTAAAACGGAGTCGCCACTAATCAATTTAGGGTAGGTTTGATTAGAAACCTAAGCGAAGTATCGGGAGAAATACTCGCTCCTGCGCAACCAGAGAAATTAGGATCGGGGACTTGATTACACTAGTTAATCACTAATGCCCTTTCGGTACCTAATCTTATTTAAACTCTAAGGTTTTTTTGGATGTTTGGGGATTTTCCATGCATTTTAAGAAAAATCACATTTTTTGGGTATTTTCCTCATTTTTTGGACATAAAAGGGATTTTTGGATTTTTGGGGTATTTTCTGGGAAAATGCAAGTCTTTTTGACATTTATGAAAATTTTGGGCTTTTTATGAATTTTGGCATTTTTTGGAAAATATTTTAATATTTTAATATTTTTGGATATTTTGGAAAATAATAAAATATTTTTGATTTTCTTTATTTTTGGAAAATAAAATATTTTTGTATTTTAAGTATTTTTAGAAAATAATATTATTTTTATTTTGATTTTTTTGAAAATAAAACATTTTTTAAACATATTTCTGATTTTTTGAAAATTAAAATGATTTTTAATATATTTTAAAAATAAAATACTTTTTAATTAAAATAAAAAGATTATTTAAAAAAAAAAAAAAAAAACGATCCGGGTCGGATCCATGGATCGGATCCGCCCCTAGCCGGCCCGAAACGCGGAGGGATCCGCGTTTTGGAGCGGGACGTCGAACGATGTCGCACGGTGCGAACGCCGACCCGGCCCGACGACCCGCTCGGACGACCCGGCTCCTACCTTTTTTACAAAACGACGCCGTTTGTAGCCTCGTGAAACGACACCGTTTTGCCCTTTGCGAAACGGCACCGTGGAGAGGCCGGTCTGGACGTGGTCCATGGGTTACGTACCCGACTCGATCCACGATCCGCTCCGCCTTATGCAAAACGACGCCGTTTCTTCGGCCCCCGACCCGATGACGACCCAGCGACGACTCGGCCTCCAACTCAGTGCAAAACGACGCCGTACCCGACCCGGTTCCCCAAAATGACACCATTTCACAGATGCCCGACCCGGCTCTTTACACCGCGTGAAACGACGTCGCTTCGGACACCCGACCTGGATTCGACGACGACCCAACTCTAGACTCTTAACTCCCCTTACAAAACGACGTCGTACGGTCCGACCCGCTCCGTGACCCGACAACCCGACCCATCCTCCAATACTCCCATTTACTATAACCCTACCCGGTTCCTGGCCTGGGTCCGACCCTATTACCCGAGATCGCGACCCGGAAAACCAGGAACCCTAGGGTTCCAATTTGAGGCAACAAGGGGGCAGCGACGACGGCGACGGAGACGGTCACGACAGCGATGAAGACGATGGCTGGGTTAGGGGGAGAAAAATGGCGGTGACACGGCGGTTTTAGCGGCTACCTGCACGGCGGCGACCGTGGGCTTCGGCCCCTCTTGTCTCTCTCTGTCTCTCTCTCTCTCTCTCTCTCTCTCTCTCTCTCTCTCGCAACTCCGGTGAAGTGAGGATTGAGGACTACAGATCCTTGGCTTCCCACTGAAGTCTCTCAGCGGGGCTCCAAGGATCGCGAGTCTCTTTCTCTCGCTTGCCGTGCTGTTGGTGTGTCGATTAACAGAGGGGGAAGGACCTATTTATAGGCGGGGAGTGGTCGGCCGACGGGGGGTTCGACCGAGGGGGAACGCCGCAGCTCCGGCCGGCCGAACCGGCGTCCCATCCGACGCATCCCGTCGGCCGTCTGCCCCGTCCTTGCCCACGTGCTTTCCTGCGCGCGCTGCTCTGCCTTCTCCGGTGACGCGCCCGCCTGCGCGTCCTGCGCCCGGGCGAGGAAGAAGGTCCCCACGGGTCAGGCGCGGGTCGGGCGCGGGCATGGGCTGACCCGCGGGGCTTCATTTCCCCCTTTTTTCTTCTTTTTTTTTCGTTTTTTTCTGGTTTCCTTGTTTTTTTGGTTTTTTCGGTTTTTAAGACAAAGTAAAATAAAATAAAGCCAAAAATAAAATGAAATTAATTAAAAAGCCAAAATAAAAATGAAATTAGTTAAAAACCCAAAAATTAGGCGTCAACAAGGTCATAGACAGACTGCTTGACGCTAATAAGAAATTGAACCGATAAAATGAGCCCAGGTGTACTAAAAGCTGCATATTCCTTCTTTATGCATATTAGAAAATCGATAATTATAGTGTAATTGTAATCTTTTACATAGATCCGTATTTATTCGATTGTTTCTATTTTGCAGAGCGACTGTGGCGTAGGAGAGATGCCACATCCATTGGAGATGTAAATAACACAGTATTACCGCGACTACATTACTTCAGATGCCTCTTGGGAGTCCAAGCTGATTTCATCACAAACATATTAGCACGGAGTCAGCCAAATGGTCCTGGTTCATGCTATGCCCAATGATTCTTCGAGCGCCGCCATTCGTTTCAATCTGTAAAATGCTGCTCTGTACCCTGGTCAGAAAATAAGTTCCTGAATCCTTTCCAGACTTTGCTTGCGTATATCTTAATTAGTGGCTATGTGCTACGCTTTTGAGGTAGCCAAAACAAAACTATTAGTGTGCGTCCTTGGATTTAGGGTATGAATGATCCGACCACACGAGCTTTGTAATAGCATGCAGGGGATATTAGGCCCTCGCATCTCGTGCCCATAAACGAAGTCAAATTGTAAGCACGTTTTATTTGAAATAGCTGATTTCAGTTGCATCATTAGAATGCTCTCATTGAATCTGTCGAGAAGTTATTCACGTACAAATAATTGGTTATGTGGATATTATAATTTGAACTTATTTGCATCATTAAAATGCTACTTGAAGTTATTGGTTCTATGTGAAATTACAAGCAAAGTGAGCAATTACTCACCAACAAAATTTGTTACGGTTCTGAATTGAAATTTATGAGCTAAATGGGGATATTATTGGTAGGAATGGTCACACATGCTGAAAATTTGCTATCAACCGAGAATTTACTAACTATATATAGGTAAAATATATTTCTTTTAAACACACAACTTTCAACAATGGGAATATTAAATTGACTAAGTTAATTGCCAAAAATGTCTTTGTTTCCTAACTCTATCGCTAAGGTTAGCGATGTTAACTATTGCTCCGATATTCGCCGAATTACATTGAAAATACATTATGCACCATTTTGCAATCCTCGTCTTCTTCGAGCATGGCGCGCACAGCCACCATCGCGAGTACCACTATTTATCAATTTCCACTTCGTCGTTTTTTCCTTTATCTCCGTTTTTATTTGGCTTTCTTTTATTATCGTTTAATAGTAAAGTTTGAATTGAGTGATCAGAGGTATTTTGTCAATTTCAGGAAATCGACAATTTCACAAAATATAAGTCGACTATGTCCACATATCTTTTATTTTTTGGCGGCCCCAATGGGGTTAAAATCGTACAACCACGAAAGTTCTTTTTCTTTGCCTTAATAGTTATCCTCCAAAAATAAAAATAAAAACAAAAACAAAAAGCTGTAAGTTTTTGCGATTTTACAGCTGGGACATTTTTGGTGATTAACTTTATTAATTTGATATTCCCTTGTCTCCTGCATCCTCGATGTCCGTTGCGGCTTCCGGCCCTCGCCAAACCCTGGCCAAGAGGGTCAAGCCCTTGCCGAATCCGACGAAATCGATGGCCACAGGCCAAAGGGAAAGGAACTTTTAAAAAGAAAAAAGAAGAAAAAGGAAGAAATGGCTAAGAAGAAGAGAAACAACGCGTCTGCGAGAGGCGAGAGGGGAGAGAGAAAGGGAGAGAGATCTAACGGTGACCCGCCAGGGACATGTATCCGTAATATGTTGGAGTTAGCACGTGTGAACCCAATATTTTATCAGTCCACCAGGGCTTTGTCACTTCCGCGGTGACGATACCGTCATCTGCTTCGGATAACAGCATGCATGTTTATGCTAAACAACACCATGAGCCTGCGGTGCCGCGCTGCTTTCTTCCTTAACCGCCGGCAGAAGAACAAGAGGCAGACGAAAAGGAAGGCCCGACAAGCTGCAACAAAACCAACACGCCCAGACAAGGCCGAGCGGAAAAAAGGAGCTCACCAATCCGAAGAAGGCGACCAAGATGATCCCTACTCCCATATACTTCAACGCCCTTTTAACCCGAGGGCAGATTCCATCCAGCAGCAGGCCGTTCCACAAGGTAACGAACCCAACGTAGAGTGCAAGCATAATCGCATTGGCTTGCAGGTGCGTCAGCCCCTGGTGCTGGCTGATGAGGAGTCCCATGGTCATGGAAATGGCAAACTCAAGGAAAACCTTCCCCAGCTCCTGTCTCTCGAACAGTTCCACTATCAGGTGACTCGGGGCGCTCCGGGACGAGTCGAACGTTCCATCCTGAGAGCTTCTGATAGTCGTGGTGCTTCTGGTTCCGTGCCCATTCAAAGTGCATGTGGCTCCATTGGTGATGTCTAATACAATGGAGTCGGAATTCTCCACCACTTTGCTAGCGCCATGGGGCTCAGCGGAAGCTTTGACGGGGCTCGTGATTTGGTTTTTGGATGATGACGCAGGAGATGAAATTTGGGAAGTAGGGTGAACGGCCATTTCTTGTTCGGACATTTACCTCTGCACCCGGATGATAATGAGAGAGAAACAGAGAGAGAAGGGGAGCGGGAGAAATGTGCAGATGACCAAGATGTAAGAGTTTTCCTAATATGTGGACTAAATTCATTAACATTGTTATTTACCGTTTAACGTTTACCGTTTTACGGGATTTGGTCTAAGGTGAGATAGAAGGTTTATTAATTAGTCTAATATGAGGCTAGCTAGTATGGGCCGAATTGAGCCTGGCCCGTAATGAGAGGGACTGGCTGAAAACTTTATAAATAGTGCTCAAGTCTCTCCTCTAACCCTGAACCTCACATATCCTCACATAAGAGGCGTTATTCTAACGCTAATCGTGAGGGACCTCCTCATTGAACCAGTGATATGGAGGGCAATAAAGGAGAAGGATTTGCGCAAGGAACATTGTGTTTTCGCTTCCGCTTCAAGAACAATGGATCCCAGGTGCGTTAATCTTTCTACCTAATTATGTATGTTCTCATTCTGGTTATGGAGATCTTGGAGTTGCGCAATTTGCGTCTTACACAAGAGACTCACGAAACATTCCTACTATTTATAAAAGATTCGTAAAGCTTCTAGGTACCCCGACAATACGCCATTTATTCTTCCGCTGGGTCGTCACTTTTTGAAGCTACGGGAACGCATTCGCTTTTTCCTGAAAGGGTTCATCGTCCCTAAAAGAGTTCCCTTGCGATTTTTTTTGTATAAAAAGATATAAGAAACTCTAAATGGAAAAAAGAAGGACGAGAGGCGAGAAGAAAAAGACTCAATGCCCCAGCATAGAACGATGGCCAAAGATGGCTTACCTCCAGTAGCAGCAGTAGATCTAGGCCATATCGTTCGCTGGACATTAGAAGTGTCGGCCATTCGTCCCCACATGCGAACTTCACCGCCAATCACAAGGTTTTTTGGAAGCATCGCTTATTCCTTCAAGGGGCTCTGCAGTGTAGACTTGATCCGATGGCACATCCAAATGATCTAAGATACCAAACACCTTGATTGCTGAAAATGCATTTAAGGCCCTTTGCCACAGCCTTTGGACATAAACCAAGTCCTAGGCTCCGGTGACATACACCTTGATTACTGAAAATGCATTTCGGTGTGTATTAGAATGGGATCTCTCCATTGCTTCAAATCTATGCCTGAGCACTCAGATTTGCTCATCCTTTTGGGTTTTGATTGTTGTTTGGTGTGTAGGTGAGGATTCAATTGGATCGGGGATCGGCTGTTGTTGACGCCTAAATTATTTATTTTTTTAATTTTTATTAGGTTTATTTTATTTTATTAATTAAGTTTTTATTTTCTTTTATTTTGTCTTTTTTCAAAATAATAAACAAATAAACAAAGTAAAACCGAAAAAAACAAAAAAAACAAAATAAAAATAAAAATACAGCAGCCCCTCCTCTGTGGGCCTCCACGGCCCAGGCGCAGGGCCAGCCCCTTCGATCGTCTCCTCCCTCGGCGCCTCTGCAATGCATGCGCCAAAGACGCGACGCCGGAGCAAATGGGAGAAGCAGTGATGCACGTGGAGCAGGGGGCAGCTGGCGTCGGATGGGGACGTGCGGGGGGTAGTAGCTGCGTCGGATGGGAAGCTGGTTCGGCCGATGAAGGTCGCAGATGGTCGAACTCTGTCGACCGGCCGCCTCTCGGCCTATAAATAGGCCACCGTTTTCGTCATCGGAACGAGAGAGAGAGAGAGAGAGAGAGAGAGAGAGAGAGAGAGAGAGAGACGGATTGAGGTCGCGGACCTCGGACAACCCACTGAGAGACTTCAGGGGGTCCGAGGACTCGTGGCCGGAGATCCGAGGTGACGCCAGAGGAGCAGATCGAGAGAGAGAGAGAGGGAGATCGAGCACGGGGAAAGCGAAGGGGCGTTGAACGCCGTGCGACGATGTCCCCGTCTCTGCCGTGCATGATTGCTAGTCTTGGACAGGTAGCCTATCTCCATCATCGTCATCGTCGTCATCATCATAGCCTTCCCCGTTGTCCCGTTCTCGTGGTCGCCATCGCTGCCATCGTCGCCGCTGCCGCCGCCGAGACGCCTTGTCCCCCTCCCTCGGTGTCTAGGGTTCCCGATTTTCCAGGTCATGGCCTCGGGTCATCGGATCGGTCCCGGGCCACGAACCAGGTAGGGTTTCTGCGTTTCGAAAGATGGTGGGAATCGGATCGAAAACTGGGTCGGATCTAGGTAGGGTTCTGCTAGGAACCCGGGTCTTGGCCGGGTCGAGTGTCCCCAAACGCCCGGCCGCGGCATCGTTTTGTTAAAAAAAAAATTTGGGCGCGCTACGTTTTGGGGCTGGCCCGAGTCGGACCCAACCTGCGGATTCGACCCAAGTCGGCTTTTCTATTATTTTATATAATATTTTAATAAAAAATCAAAATTAATTTATTTTCAAAAATATTAAAAAGTATTTTTTTTTGGTAAAGTAATATTAAAAAGTATTTTAATTTCCAAAAAAACAGAAAAATATTAAAATATGTTTAAAATTTTTTATTTTGCAAAAAAAAATCAAGAAAAATAAAAAATAATTTATTTTCCAAGAAATATTTTAAAATATCAAAAATATTTCATATTTTCCAACAAAAGCCAAAAATTCATGAAAAGGCCAAAAAGACTTGTATTTTTCAAAATACCCAAAAATTCAAAAATCCCTTTTATGTCCAAAAAATGAGAAAATGACTCAAAAATGTTTTTGCTCCCCAAAATGTGTGGAAAATCCCTCAAACATCCAAAAAACCTTAGAATTTAAACAATATTAGGTACCGAAAGAGCATTAGTAATTAATTAGTGTAATCAAGTTCTCAATTCTAATTTCTCTGTTGCGCGGGAGCGAGTATTTATCTATTTAGGTGACAAAAGACATGCTTAAGGAAGAGGGCATTGGTGCTTTTTACAAGTATCTCGGCTCTCTTGGTTTTGTTTAAGTCGTAACTTTCTGCCCGCCCGCCCGCCCGCCTAGTGTAGGAACCACTTCGTATATTATAATGATTAAAGCATGATTGACTCATAAGTTAATCATAGTGAGAGATTCTCACCTTCATGTCATTAAAATCGATTTTCAATTCCTAAGGTCATGTCATTTTACGATTTCTAACTTAATGACTATATAATTGGATCTCGTATTAAAATCGATTATTGGTAGAAGTGTAATAAAATCACTTGCCAAGGTCATAAAATTGGTGTAAGATTTATGGCAAAATAGTTGAAGTTTGAGATTTACATTTTGCTTTTAAATCTAAAAGCCAAAAAAGAAAAAGAAAAAGAGTGAAAGGAACATGTGAAGCGCATGACATTTAGCCTAACCCCCAGCACATCCCAGTTTTAAAGCAAAAGTGACATTGAAGATGGCACAAAAGACAATTGAAAGCCATTAAAAGTTTCAAAATGTTCAAATATCATGACTTCGACTTGGATGATGGAAAAATGAAATGATTTCACCTCACTGTAAACTATGAGAGATCAATTTTTTTAAAAATATTTTATGAGTTATTTATAACTCATCGCCATTTTCTTTCATGGATAAGTGCTTTGTTTTTTGGTCGAATATATTTTGTAAGTTCAACTAGAACAATATTTAGAGATATTGATGAGAAATAATTACTTTTAAGGCTATATTTCTCTACGAGATTTCAAGATCCGATGACATGGGTCTCCCAACAATATCACACAAAAGAACGATTTTTGCTTACCTTATCGCGGGATTAGTGCACTCGAATCCCTTTGCTGAAGCAGGAATACTCAAACACCACGTGCCGCAAAAGTAGAGAGAGATAGAAATGGCAGGGTAATGACTTCCGGGAGACTTTGGAGCAAATGGATGTGGGTCTCAACTTTCTTTTTTCATGAACACGCTCAATTTTGCTCACACGTGTCTCAAACTATTTCGGCAACTTCAATTATCACCATTGCTGTGACGAGTCCATGCGAGATCCCACTACTAGATAGACAAACGGTTCTTCGAGGAGGTGTGGGCGCCAACCATCCCAGGCTCTAATCTTAGAATAATAGAGGGTTGGATGAGTCGGAATCCCAATGTATGGCCTTGAATTTTTTTTTTTTTTGGGAAAATAGCAGCAATTTTTTTTTTTTTTTTTGGAGAATGACACATGTATATCAATATGGACTATTTTATAATGCGAAAATTAATTCGGAATAAATGTGTAGGGGTGTTAATTTATGATCTTCTATGGTGTTAACTTTAATATATAATATAATATAATATAATATAATATAATATAATATAATATAATATAATATTATATTATATTATATTATATTATATTATATATATATATATATATATATTATATGGGATCATAGGTTTATAGCACTTCTTCCCTCCACAAATTGGAATTTTCCTAGCAGAAGTCCTTAAAAGAAATGCCAAAAATGATGCGAAAGTCTCAATGCCAATATTTTCTCATGTGGGACGTTAAGGGCCTGTTTGTTTGTGTTTTTTTTTTTTTTTTTTTCCTTCTGTTCATGAACACAATTTCTTTTTTCGTTTTGTTCCGGGGAACAAAAAAAAACAACAAAACGCCTTTGTTTACGTTTTTATTCCAAATTTTTTTTTTTCGGAACAAATTTGGAACAGAAACAAGAAACAAGAAAAACTTGTTTCTTGTTTCTGGAACATTTCCGAGAAACAATTTTTCTCTATCATATTTTTTTCTTCTCTCTTTTCTTCTTCCTTTTTCTTTGGCCGGTCACCGGCCTCGACCATGGCCGGCGACCTCGCTAGAGCGTTGCTGGCCCAGTGAGGCCAAGCGTCACCGGCCCCCGGCGAGGCTCAACCTCGCCTTGGCCGGCGAGCTCGGCGCGGATCCGGCGAGGGCCGGCGACCGGCCAAAAGGAAGAAAAATAAAAATGTAAAAATAAAAATATGAAAATGAAAATGAAAATATTAAAAAATTAGAAAAAACAAAAAAATTATACAAGTTTACCAAACGTGTTTTTATTCATTTTTTTTATTCCATGAACAAATTTATCAAACACGTTTTTCTGTTCAAAAATTATTCCCTGAACGAAATAATTTTTTATATTTCTATTCCCCGTAACAATTTTTGAACGGAAATATTACCAAACACATCCTAAATTTTCAAGAAATCCTCAAAACATGCTCACTTAAGGTCAGCACATCCTCAACCAAAAAAAAAAAAAAAAAAAAGGTCAACACATCGGATGCGCAACCCCAAGTGAAAGTTCCGCGACAGGCTGACAGCAACGTGCAACTAAGTGAACCTATTCCCGGGAACTCCCGGAAACTTGACTTTGCGCATTCCTTCCCTCCAGTTCCCGGGACGCGAGTGCGCTTTGTCCTACCGAAACTACCAGGAAACGATTCGCGAGGGTGGCCAAGCCGACGCAACCCCCCGCCAATAGGAAAAAAGCCGACCCACCCCCCGACGCACGGAAAAAAAAAAAAACAAACAGAATTTTTTAGGGTAATGGCCGAGGGGACCCCATCCCCCGCCACCCGAAAAAAAAAAAAAGAAATAAACGGAGAGAACGATATTGCCGGAATCAACTAAAAGCTTTACGGAGCTTCTATAATTACTTCCGGGAAACGGCAGAGTCGGGATTACCTAAAAGCTTTATTAATCTTCTATAAATACTCGGAACTCTCTCTTGGTCATCTGAACATTTCTTTCCCTCCACCCTTTCTCTTTCTGATCTCTCTCTGTTTCTCTCTCAGAGCCGGAGGCTCGCCGGCCACCCCAGGGAAGGAGGAGGCAGAAAAAAAAAAAAAAAAAAAGAAATTAATAAAAAATCAATAAAAATTAATAAAAAAATTCGAAAAAATAATTAAAAATCATAAAAATTGCCACTTCAGGCGTCCGGTCACCGGCCGACGTCCACGTCAGCGCCAGCTGGTGAAAATTGGCCGGATGGACTGAATTGGTACCAATATTAAAAGGTTTAGGACTGAATTGGTCCGATTGAAAAGTTTAGGACTGAATTGGTACCAATGCAATAGGTTTAGGACTTTTTTGGTACTTTTCCCCCCTCTTCCTTAAGCTCATCCTTTGTCACTTGAACAGCCGCTCCCTGACCCAATTTAATTCTCGCCTACACACCAAACAATAATCCAAACCCAAAAAGATGAGCAAATCCGAGTGCTCAGCCATAGATTTGGACCAACGGAGCGATCCCATTCCAATACACATCGAAATGCATTTTCAGCAATCAAGGTGTATGTCACTGGGGGCTGGGACCTGGGGTATGTCCAGAGGCTGTCGCAAAGGGCTTTAGATGCATTTTCAGCAATCAAGGTGCTTGGTATCTTAGATCATGTAGATGTGCCATGGGATCAAGTCTACACTGGCAGAGCCCCTCGAAGGAATAAGCGATGCTTCCAAACAAAAACTTGTTATTGGTGGTGAAGTTTGCATGTGGGGAGAAACGGCCGACACTTCTCATGTCCAGCAAATGATATGGCCTAGAGCTGCTGTTGTTGCAAGTAAGCCAGTCTTCGGGCGTCGTTCTATGCTGGGGCATTGAGTCTTTTTCTTCTCGCCTCTCGTACTTCTTAGTCCATTTGGAGTTCCTTTTTCCCAAATCGCAAGGGAACCCTTTGAGCAACGTTGAAGTTATATCTACATCCCTTCACGCATGACCGGTCCCGATGGCAATTTCTTTTCCAGGGGGTCTTGGCCGGTTACCTATTATCATCCTCTTATAATCTGTGAAGCAGTTTCTCTACCATATAAAATTTCAAGCCAAAAAAAAGGGCCAAGCTGGATGTCACCCAATGGTTCCGTGTGAGTTTTAGGTTGTACGGATTTTGAAGACACGCGAGGGCTAGCTAGGGCTTTTACCATTTATCCTTAAAGCCTTTCTGATACTCTGTTTCGTGCTGAGGCAATGAATGGCGTATAGTCCTTTCTTTTTGGATGAACGAATGTATGTTTCTGGAAATCAGTCTTTTAAGTGATCGAAACAGACATGGAAAATGAAAATAACTTTTGGCGTGTGAAATGGCTTTCATGGCCTTTGATTGTGTTTCCCTGACTCCCCAAACCTCAATTTGCCAGTTTATGCCTTATCTTCTCCTCTTCCATTGATGTATCACGTATGAGCAAACTCTCCTGAAAACTCAGTAGCCCCGGGATGGTAGTTTTTTCTTGTCTTAGCTTTCTCTTCTTGGCATGGCCCAGAGAGATTGAATGCTTAGTACTAGTTACAGATGCAAAATGCAATGTTATAGACAGGCTACTTGATGCTAACTATATTCTTTCCAGACTTTGCTTTCGTATATCTTAATCAATGTTTGTACTGCACTTTTGTGGGAGCCGGAACAAATCTAAAAGTGTGTGTCTCTTGGCATAGGACATGGATGATCTGACCACATGAGCTTTGTAAATGCTTACGAGGGGTTACTAGGCTCTCACATCTCGTGCCCATAAACAAATTCAAATTCTCGGCCACAATTTATTCGCAATAGCTAATTTTAGTTGGATTATTAGAATGCTTATTGAATCGGGTGAAAAGTTATATACATATAAATAATAAGTTATATGAAAATTTATATATATATATATATATAAATTAAATTACTCGAAGTTATCAATTTTTTATGAAATTACGAGCAAGATGAGTAAGATGCTCACCATAAAAAAATTGTTACAATTCTGAATTGATATTATTAACTGCACAGTGATATTATCGGGGGAAATGGTCATATATGCTATTCTTATATTGAAAATTTTTATCAATTGAGAATTTACTAATTATAGAAAGGTCAAATGTATTTCTCTCGATCAAAATTATTGTTACTCACGGAAATAACTAGCTATTGATAATCACATGCATTTTCAATATAAAAGATAAATTTACTGTAAATAGGAAAAAATTCGATTGGCTTCTCTTTAGCCCCACGGTCAGATGATCTGAGGTTGGACAGCCATTGGCAGCGGTCGCAAACTCTATGGTTGCAAGATTGTGACCACTACGCTCCCTATGTGCTTCATGGGGAAATATCTATGTATGGAGCAAGTAGTTTTTGGGTAAATTTTGCAAAAAAAAAAAAAAAAAAAAAAAGTACGGCATTTTTCTCATTCTAAGATAATAGAAGGTCCTCAATCACCTTATAAGCAAAACTAAAGTGATTATCAAGCGGTCATCTTATAACATACTCTTTTTTAGCAATAATGCTATATATATCTAGATTGACGTACGAAATTGGCACACTGACTATTTCGGAGACTGTAAGTGGAGCTGTTATATAAGTGGATAGTATACAACAACTAACTATAATTTGCCACCTCATTTAATATATCAATTTCATAAATCAATCTTACAATTATAATTTTACTATTTCTCCAACACACAAATATTTTACTTAAGCAATACTGATTTGTTGGCGACGGGAAGTGGTCTCCTCAGTAAACACATTCCGAGAAAATGTCAAAATGGAAATTACGATAAACCGTGATCTATGCTTCAACTAGAACATGAAGATGCATGACTTCATTCGGTCATTTCTTTGATCTGCTTTCTACAACCATGGACGAGACGATAGGCTCATCTTGGGGGGAGAGACGATTGCCTGCTGTAAATATCCATGTGAGCTGTTGAATCCGACATGCATGTTCATGCTAAACAATACCTTGATCCAGCCGTTCCGCACTCCTCTCTTCCTCAACCCTGTTGGAAGAACAAGGCACAAGAGGAAGGGCAAGCACGACAAGCCACAACACAGCCAAGACGCCCAGGCGAGGCTGGGCGGAAGAAAAGAGCTCATCAGCCCGAAGAAGGTGACGAAGACGGACCCCACTCCAAGATACTCCATCGCAGTCGCAAATTGAGGGCACATCCCACGCAGCAGCATGCCATTCCATGTGGCGGTGAAGCCGAAGGAGAGGGCGAGTATAGCCGCGCTGGCTTGCAGGTGGGTCAACCACTGGTACTGGTTGAAGAGGAGCCCCGTCGTCATGGGAATGGCGAACCCAAGCACCTCCTTCCCCAGCTCTCGTCTCTGGAAGAGGGATGCTATTGGGTGACGAAGGCCGGGCCAGGATGAGTCGAACGTTCTGGCCCAAGAGCTTCTGGCAGTCGTGCTTCTGGTTCCGTGTGCATTCAACGTGCGTATGGCTCCATCATCGATTGGCGGAGGGACGTCTCCTCTGACGGAGAAGGAATTGTCCGGGCTAGTGCCATCTTGTGAAGCAGAAGCAGAAGGGGTGTTGCGGTTTGGGATCTGGTCGTTGCATGATGATGCGAGTAATGGAATATGGGAAGTGACGTTGAGGAAGAATGAGATGAGCCATGAACGAGTCGCTGAAATCCAGCGACCGGCCATTTCTCGTTCGGAGAGGTACCTGTGCACCTGTGCACGATGATGACCAACGAATAATATCACAAGAGAGATGTAAATGTTTAATGGATCAGAAATGGTGTTGCACAAATGTTGAAGGTTTTTGTTGGGAAGAGCAGGACCCTCTCAAGGCGCAACCTTTCAAGAGGCTCCGCATGAATGTGTGTGTGTGTGTGTGTGTGAGAGAGAGAGAGAGAGAGAGAGAGAGAGGAACGTTCAGAAGATGTTCATTCGAGACTTGAGAGTAGTGAAACCTTGTGCTATTATTTATAACGAAGGAGATCTTTAGCTACTAAAGGTAATGTAAACGTATTAGATTGCTCACCGCAGTCTCGGGCACAAGTCTGGATGGAAAGGACTTTTGCCCACCGTGAATAGGTTGCCAAAGATCTAATTATCCGTTTTTGTTATTGTTTTGTTTGACTAGACAGCATTCGTCTTTGCCAAAACTGCCGCCAAGTCTTTGCCAAAGATGTGCCGCAGCAGTCTCGCCAAGTCTTTGCCAAAGGTGTGTCGCAGCTGTTTTGCCAAAGACGAATGCTGTCTAGTCAAACAAAACAATAACAAAGTCCTTTTCATGGTGGTCTCGGGCAAAAGGCAAATTCCTTTCACCCAGCGCCCAACGTGAATCGAAAACGGACAATTTAAATCAAATGCTATCCGTTTCTTAGTCAGGACTTTTGCCAAGTCGAAAATGCTGTCCGGGGGAAGTTGCTTTTTATGATTAGGATGATCCCATAAAAGAAATTAAAGTTAATACTATCAAAAATCATATACTAATACACACATATCACATTTATCCTAAATCAATTTTCATGTCATTGAAAATCTCATACCATTACAAACAGGCCATATATACCATAAATTAATATCCACATCACAAATAATCTCAAACTAGTACACACTTATCCCATCTATCAAAATCTTATGGCAAAATTGGGAAACACTAAGGATTTTAAAAGTTTTCCAAACGTGAAGTGAGTTATGAGGACATAACTAGTAGATTCCGGCATATTTTCAAATCTCCACTCTTTTTTTTTAAGATCCGATTTCCCCAAAACAACGTTGTTTTGGAAAGCTATTTACATTAAATTTTCACTTCACATGCTAATTGTTTGAGTTGCTTGCTACATGTGTTGCACATCAGCAATTTTACGAGAATATCAAATTGAAGCTAATAAATGATAGATTTGTCTTAGATATATTAGTTTGGAATTTTTTGCAACATATGATTTAGTTCGCTGCAAATGTAGCATGAGTGTATATTTGAAATTTTTTGTGACTTGAAAATTAGTTTGAGATAAATGTATTATGAGTGTATCAATTTAGATTTTTGATGGTATAAATCATTAATATTTCGCATGTTAAAAGTTTTGCTTTTATTTTCCCTTAAAAAATATAAACCTATATTAGGATTCATCCAACCCTCTATTCTTCTAAAGATTAATCACCGTGATGGCCGCAGGATGTCGGTTCGGTGAAGGGATCTCACCTGAGGACGCGCTGCTGAAAATTGCGGGTTCGGTTTAAGAATGTTGGAAGCAAAAATTTGAACACACTCATGAAATAAAGTCAAGACCCACATCTTAGTTTTTAATCAGGATGTTGATCAATGTACACTTTGCAAAGCGCGTCTCTAGAAGAAAGACTTAGGTCTGGATGTGACCCGAATAAGACTATTAACGAGTTTTCTTGAGTTGAAGAGATGGAGATGTTAAAAGCCATAAGCTGGAGCAATACAAGAAGCAATTTGCTTGAATTAATAAGATCCCGTGCTATAAAATCAAGAGCTTCCTGCATCTCAAGCCATAAAAACTGTTGAAAATACGTTTTGAATTCCAGCCTCTAAAGAACTTTTTTTCTAATTTGAGTAGGTTTCGATAGGATTTGCAATTTGAGTGGTTTCCAAATCATCTTTATAGGAAGAGCTTTTGATGCTCAAGCCAATAAATCTTGCAGCGAGAGTAGCGAATTTTAGTTGATATTTAGAGTTTACTTTGCAAGAAATTGTGAGAGTTAATCACAGTAAGAGTTATTAGATATAATTGAAGTTGGGAAAGTGTTCGAACAACTCAAATGTGGTTAAAATATTAGGTTGCATCCTTTGATTTATAGTGGAATCCTCTATTCTTTGCATTCAATAGATCTTACTGACCGATCCACATAAATTTGATGCCTAATCTAATTTCTTATTTTGTTTACTTTATCCTTTGTATTTCACAATAGTTAATAGTGGCGGAGTTGAAATAACTAATGGTGACATAAAAAAGAAAAGTGAAAATTGAAAAATTTGATGGAAACCATTTTGGATTCCGAAAGATACAAATTGAGAATTATCCATATTAAAGGAACTTGCATTTACTCATGTATGGGGATGAGGCAGATTTGATAAAGTAAACTGATTAGAATATGTTGGATATGTGGGCATTAGGTATCATTTTTTTTTTTTTTTTTTTGTGACCCAGGGAACCCCGCACGGCCGGATGCCGGGAGCAAACCACTGGGGGCGACACATGCTAGCCATCACACACGTGCCACCAGGTAAGTCACCCTGCGACGCGCTGGGGTTTCGAACCCCTCCCCTTCGTGAGAGGGAGGAGGCCCAAAGTCAACTGCGCCAACCAGGTGGGTGGTTGGGCATTAGGTATCATTCGTTTGACATTAAACCGTAATTTCATGTTTAACATCATGAAAGAGAACACCACCACTACCCCTTTCCAATATCTCTGCAAGCCCTTTAAGGCCAAGAAAATCTAATTGATGCAACGTTTATTTCACTTAAAGATAATTGAAGGTGCATTGATTGTCAATCATATTAATAAATGCAATGTGTTTGTTCATTAATTGAGTTAGATTAATTTTGAGAATAAAGTGTATGCTTTGATTCAATTATCTGGCTGGGATATCAAAGTTAGCAATTTTTGGAGGTCAGCAAAGAGTTTCGTGATTTGCTTATGAGTGAAGATAACCATAAAAGAGAATTTGGTAAATTTTTATTAATACTCGTGTTGGCAGGATTAGTGTGAACCTGAGCTGGAGATTGGTTCCTCAGTTGGCAAGACTTTCAAAGATAATTTTCCAACCAGATTCCCTGGATTAACACGGTGCTCTTCTTATTCTAATGCGCAAAGACCCATAAGTTCTTGAATCAATAAACTAATAAGCCTTTGCAATACGGTGTATATTTATCATTTCACTTGACGATTTTTTTTTTTTTTTTTTTTGCCGCACTTGACGATTTAATCAGTCCAACTTAATGCCAGTTTTGTTCCTGGTAGGAGGACTCGTGATAATGTTTTTATTGTAGAGATTTTGAAGTTTTACTGTCAATTCCTTTAAAAGTTCCAGTATTTAGATGAATGCGTTACTTAATATCTAAATATCCTAACATTTCCCTTGACACGTAGACTGGATTTTGGTCTAGACTCGTGATAATGTTTTTATTGTAGAGATTTTGAAATTTTACTGTCAATTCCTTTAAAAGTTCCAGTATTTAGATGAATGCGTTACTTAATATCTAAATATCCTAACATTTTCCCTGACACGTAGACTAGATTTTGGTCTAGGATTAAAACATGAAATTACAAGACAAATGAGAGGTCTGGAAAGATAATAACTTAGGATGCCTCACTTTTACATCATATAAAGATTTTGTGGCACTACTGTCAATTTTTCTAACAATTTAAGCCATTAGATATTAAACGCGGAATTATTCACACAACAATAAAAAGGTCTAAGGGAAAACAAAGAAATTTGCGCTCTACTAGAGCTGTCGCGTTCTCGCGACTCAAATGTGACTGGGTCTGTGGTGGTGGCTCAGTCCGTCCCGGGTTTACGTCTAGGCTGCCAGTCGACGGCGGTTCCCGGATCATAAAAAAAAAAAAAAAAATGATCTAGAAAATGCATACTGGCTTAAATGGGATTTAATCGTGGCTGTCCTTAAGCTTTTTTTCTGAATTTTGAGGCGCGGTGCGACAGTGCAATGAAGTGCACGTCTCCCTCCCACACTTTTTTATTTTGATAAACGGGGAGCATATCTGGACCTTGCCGAGCAAGCGGAGGTATTCAGATAATGGGACCCCTCTCTCTCTCCCCCTAGAGGTGTCAAAATTGATCTTAAATTCATATTTGGCCCATTTAAATCATAAATAGGTCATATATAAATCACTTATATTTTGAAATGGGTCATATATGAGTCATTTACATTTTAAATAGACTAGTTAAATGGATCTTAAATGGTTTAGATTAAAAAAAAAAACCCATTTCCAACCCAACTTGCCCCCTTAACTTTATGAAAAAAATTTTATAAAAATCGAAATTAGAATTATTTTTTATATTTCATTTTTCTTTTCTTTTTTTCTTTTTTCTTTTTTTTTTTTTTCCTTTCTTCTTCCTCCTTTCTTAGTCGATAGTCAGCACGGCAACGACTGGCCAGGTGAGGCTCGAGCTTGCCGGCCTCAGGCGAGCTCAAGGTCACTGACACTAGCGAGGCTCGAGCTCACCAACCTTAGGCGAGCTCAAGGTCGCCGATATTGGCAAGGCTCGAGCCTCGCTAGTCGTCGATGAGGCCGGAGCTAGCCGGATCTAGTGAGCAACAAGCTCAACGGCCTCGGCGAAGTCGGAGCTCACCCGCCTTGGTTGAGCTCAAGCTCACTACATCTGGCAAGCCAATAGCTTGCCGATCACGACAAAGCTCGGGTTCGCCCGGATCTAGTAAGCCGCAAGCTCACCAACCTTGGTTGAGCTCGGGCTCGCCTAGATCCGGCAAGTCACGAGCTTGCCGGCCGCGATGGAGCTCAAGTCGGCAAGCTAGGGCTAGTTGCCGCCAATGGAGGAACAAGGGGAGAAGGAGAAGGAAGAAGAAGAAAGAAAAGAGAAAAGGAAAAAAAAAAAGAAAGAAAGAAAAGAAATAATAAAAAATTTCAAATTTTTAAAAATAATTAAAATTTTGATTTTTTTAAATATTTTTGATATATAGATATCCATCTACATACCGGAGAAGTACTTTTAGAGGATGTCCGATGTTGTCTATATCAAAATTCAATCAATATCAAAGTAGAAATTCTAAACATAATAATATAATCATTAATTTTAATTTGGCAAATCACAATTAAGAAGTTACGCATTCTCACATCTTAGAAATTTGTTATAAACAAATATTATTTTCATGTCACTCATTAACTAATCAAACTTTTTCTTATCAAGAATTTTTCAAATATATTTCAATTTAAGGTTTTTCACTTTTTTATTTTATTTACCAATTTTTGTTGTTTAATTTACTTTTTCAATTTAATGTGAAGTTTTTATTCAAGTAACATACACACATGAACGCGTGTGGATTAAATGAGTGGGAATGGATTTTTCTAGATTGAGTTAAATATTAATGTATCTCGACAATATGAGTCTAACCGGGTACGAATCGTCAAATTTATATTATATGAAAATGGGTCAAACTGGGTTAAGTGGGTTAATATAAATTGGACCATTTTTGACCCGATCCAAACCCAATCCAACCCACCCATTTGACGGCCCTACTCTCTCCTTGACTACTTGTTTTGTGTAAGGGAGATTTTGTGCTTCTTGACTGGGGAGGAATGTAAGAAGGGGTTGTCAAAAACTAGACCCATTAAATGGGTGGGTCAGGTCAAAATAGTTCGACCCAAATCAACCCATTTAACTCATTTATGATCCATTTATTGCAATGCAAAATTTTTTACTCATATCCAACCCGACTTATATTTGACCCATACCCAACTCACTTATTGCTAAAATAGTTTTATACAACACGAATTTAATTGAATTTTTTAATTTTTTAATTTTTAATATAATTATTTTAAAAAATCGAATTTAATTATTTTTTATTTTTAAAAATTAAATTTGTAATTATTTTTACTTTTATTTTTTAAGAATATAATTTTTAATTTTCTTTTTCTTTTTCTTTTTCTTTTTTTTCTTTTTTTTTTTATAAGCGAGGCTTGAGCTCGCCCGACGCCGTCGAGCTCGAGGCTCGCCAAATTGGCGAGGCTTGAGCCTCGCTCAACACCGGCGAGCTCAAGTCTCGCCCGGATTGGCAAGGCTCCAGCCTTGGCGAACGTCGGCGAGGCTCGAGCCTCGCCCGACACCGAAAGTTCGAGTTTCGCCGGATCGGCGAGCTCGTGCTCACCCGACCCCCAGCAAGTTCAAGTCTTGCCAAATCGGCGAGGCCTCCACCTCACCCAATTCAGCAAGCTCGAGGCTCACTTGGTCGATCGCCGGCCATCGCCATGCCAACCACCGGAAGGAGGAAGAAAAAAAAAAAGAAAAGAAAAGAAAGTTAAAATAAAATAAAATAATTATAATTTCAATTTTTATAATATATATATATATATATTTTTTTTTTTTTTTTTTGTAAAGTTAAAGAGGAAAGAGAGAGATGGTGAGGTTTTGATTAAAAGTGAGTTCTAAATTCAACCCACTTAAGACCCACCTATCTTAAGTCTTTGATTGTTAAACCAATTTAACTACTTTTTTCTCAAAAAATAAGTGACCCGTATATGACCAATTTATGATTTAAATAGGTCATCTATGGGTCTAAGACCCATTTTGCCACCTTTATCGAAAACCTGCGGAAATCTCCCCTAGCTGCCTAAATTCTAGGCCTGTTTCGCGGGCGATCCCCTTCTTCGCCGACAATACCAAAAGGGAGGATGGAGAGCTTTTCTTTCTCGAACTTGATTGGGCTAACTCCCTCGAGAAGGACCTTGGAAATAACCAAGGAGTTCCTTTCTGCTTTCCTGACTCCTATTCGACATTGTATTTGGCTTCTCTTATTTCCTGACTCATGAAGAGGTTGATCTAAAATATGGCTAAAACTATCCCTTAAAATGGAGTATTTTTTTTTTCTCGAATCTGCTCATGAAATTGCCCAGGAAGGAATCTGGAGACGGGTTCATCCAAAAATCTCAGCACTCTTTTTCTATAGCAGATCATCTTCCCAATGGGGCATCTGAACCCTGTGGTTGAACCGGAATAAGCGTGTTTTACAAAATGGCCAAGCAAATTTTTAACTTGGTCGCGGTTTGTCTTGAGTAAAGCAGGGGAATTGCATGCTAGCCTGAGTAAAGCAGGGGAACTTTTAGCCTCATTAAAATGCTTATTCAATTAGTAAAAATGTAATTTACGTACACAAATAATTAGTTACATGGGAAGTCGCTTCAATATATGCGTAAGTTACCTAACCTTAGCAATTGTGTATGAAATTACCAGCCAGAGGAATATATTCTTCTTTTCATTCATAAGCAAGACAAATAAGTTACTCACCCCGACAATTAAGTTACTCACCCCAACAAAGATGACTGGTCTAAATTGAAAATTATCAAATTACATGAGGGTATTATCGCTATAAATGGCCACACATGCTATTTCATGCTGAAAATTTTGCTATTAATTGAGTGTTCACTAATGATAGATAGGTAAAATGATACTTCTTTGATTCAAAGTTATTATTTATCACTCACGGAAGTAACTAGTCAGTGATGACTACGCGCTTTTTCTTTGTAAAAGATGTATTGACCATAATGAAAAGTACTTTCTTATTACTTATTATTAGTACATACTTGATAAATTATTAATCTTGTATTAAAGGTAATTATGAGCTTGACAGTCCACTGTGCTCATTTAAATCCGCTCGATCTAAAGTTCAAAATAGGCACACTAGGAAAAGCAGTTCCTTATTTAAGGCCAAAATGCCCCACGTTAGCCCTCTCAGGCATGGTTTATTTTTACGTAGAATTTTTATCGACTTTTTACTCATGAGCGGCCGCAGAAAATCTTTTTGATATTCCAAAACCGTTCTTTTCCACATCCTTGGGCCGATACAAATAGTGGCCAGGGGATTGCTTGGGCCTGTGCCTGGGGATGTGACGGCCCATATAAAAGCCCAGCAACGAGGCCCAAATTCTCAATCTGCGCCGCATAATAAAGGGAGGTTTTCGTCTCCCCCGCGGAAACGGTGCTGTCTGAGCGGAACTCACTCGGAGGTCCGTCTCTCTTTTGCATCTCTAGCGTTCTTCATCTCTGCTCGCTCCCTGCCCTCGTGAATCGAATCACTGGTGTAGGGCATGGATGATCTGACCACATGAGCTTTGTAAACGCATGCGGGGTGATGCTAGGGTTTTGCATCTTGTGCCCATAAACGGGTTCGAATTAACGGGTTCGAAGTCTTAGCCCATTTTATTAAAAATAGCTTATTTTAGTTGATCATTAGAATGCTTACTGAATTGGATGGACTTTAGTCTATAAATAAATGATTGGTTATATATACTTAAAATTACCGATTATATGTGAAAATAAAAATTATCGATTATATGTGAAAACATGAGCAAAATGAATAAGTTACTCAACAAAAAAAATTCATTACAGTTCCGAATTGAAATTTATTAAGTGCATGGGTTATTATGGTGTAAGTAGGTTTTTGGGTAAAGTTTGCACATAACAAATAATTGTGGCACTTTGCTCATTCTATGATAAATAAAATGTCGTGATTTCATAATATCACCTTATTAACAAACTAAAGTGATGATCATATATATATATATATATATTTGAGATACTAACTATTTTGAAGAGACTCTAAGTGGGCCGTTAACTACATGGATCATATGCAATACCTAATTATAATTTGCCACGTCATTTAATATATCAATTTCTACTTGATCAATCTAAGAGCAGTCTGACCAAAAAGAAAAAAAAAATCTAAGAATAGAACATATAAAAAAAAAAAAAAAAGGTTATTTAAACCACACTGATTTGTATGCTGAGGGACCGAGTGCCTGCTCCAAATATCCACATGAACTGTTGAACACGGTGCCTGTTCATGCTAAACAATACCTTCATCCAGCCGTTCCGCGCTGCAGTCTTCGTTAGCCGCCAGCCCGCCGTCGGAGGAATAAGGAACAAGAGAAAGGGCAAGCACGACAAGACACAACACAGCCAACACGCCCACACGAGGCTGGGCGGAAGAAAAAGAGCTCCCCATGCCGAAGAAGGCGACCAAGACGGACGCCACTCCGAAACACTCCAATGCGCTCGCAACGCAAGGGCACATCTCACGCAGCAGCATGCCGTTGCACGTGGTTGTGAACCCGATGGAGAACACGAGTACGACCGCGCTGGCTTGCAGGTGGGTTAACCCCTGGTAATGGTTGAAGAGGAGCCCCGTGGTCATGGGAACAGCGAAACCCAGCACCTCCTTCCCCAGCTCCTGTCTTTGGAACAGTTTCAATATTGGGTGAACCGGGCCGGACCGGGACGAATCGAAAGTTCTGGTCTGAGAGGTTCCAGCAGTTGTTGTGCTTCTGGTTCCATGCGCATTCGACGTGCGTATGACTCCATCATCGGTTGGCAGTGGGACGTCTACTACGACGGAGATGGAATCTTGCACCACTGGGCACCGTGTTGTGTTGTGCTAGCACACCCGTGTGAAGCGGAAGCTGTGGTGCGGTTTGAGATCTGGTCGTTGCATGATGATGCAAGCCATGGAATATAGGAAGCGAGATTGAGGAAGAATGAGATGAGGCACGAAAAAGTGGCCGAAGTCTAGTGACCAGCCATTTCTCGTTCGGACAAGTGCCTCTGCACGGTGCTGACCACGGAACGAATTCACAAGAGGGATGTAATTGTTTAATGGATCGAAGATGGTGTTGCACAGGATACTGGAGGTTTTGGTTGGGAAGAGCAGGTCTCTCACAAGGCATAATCTTTCAAGAGGCTCGACAAGAACGAGAGAGAAGCAGAGAGAGATCGGGGAGTGTTGAGTGAGAGAGAGTGGGGTTATCGTTGGGAAGTTTACCGACCCCTCGTATCCCAGCTCCTCTTCCTTTATACCGTGTGAAAGTGCATGACATGGAAGACTAAAAAATATGAAAAGACAACTGATATAATGTGTTGGCTAGCAGTCTCCATGCCAAAAGCGAAGAGAAAAACTAGACTTTCTTAAGTCTTTCTCTTCGCCAAAATTTGTCTCGAGTGCTCGACACGAATTTTGCGAAGAAGTCTTTCTCTTTGAGACTTTCGCATCGCTTTTCGCATTTTCCTTCGGGATTTTTGCCCGGGCAGTTCCAATTAGTGGAGAGAAAAAGTGGTATCAACTTATGATCCTATAAAAAAAAAAAAAAATTAACACTACCAAAAATCCTAAATTGACACACCCATATTACATTTTTCACAAATCAATTTTTGTATCATATATTAAAAAAGAAAAAACAACGTATACATGTGTCATTCCCCAAATCATTGCACCCATAACAAATCTATCAAAATCTTAAGGCAATAGTGGGGAACATACTTATGTAGAGAGTGTGGCATTGATTTTTTAATTGCTTCAGGGAGGAAACATTCAATGCATCTCCCCAGAGCTTTAATCCAAGGACGATAGTAAATAACTGGAAAGTTTTGATCAGTATTCAAGACATGTTGATTGCAAGCTAATTCATTTTTTGTCACTGCAGGCTGGGACCCGGTTTATGTCCGATGGCTGTGGCAAACGGCTTTAGATGCATTTTCAGCGATCAAGGGCCTTGGTATCTCAGATCATTTAGATATGGCCTAGAGCTGCTGCTGCTGCTGCAGGTAAGCCAGTCTTTGGGCATCGTTCTATGCTGGGGCATTGAGTCTTTGTCTTCTTGGCATTCTTACAGTTCATTTCAGTTTAGTTCAAACTACCATTGTTATGTTATTTTGATATGACGTACATTACAATTGAGGCGTTTGACAAAAGTTGTCCCCATGGATGAACTTGATTTTGGAATAGAATCCAATGGAAGGAATACGATAAAAGAAAAAATAGAGTTATTATTATTTTCTGAAGTCATCTTATTATATCAAATTAGTCACATAAAAACAACTATGAGATATGATATTAGATCCTGTGGAAAGTACAGGTCGTGATATATATTATATATTATGCGAGTTTAATTCATTATGCCATTGCTAAGATTAGTTGTATAAATAATATTGTCAAATCAAAAGAATAAAAGAATAAGGATGGATGACACTACTTTTAAACTTTTTCTCTTAATTCAATGTGGTCCGTCAATACTATTTATTCATTTGAATATATCGACCTTTAGAAATTTGTGCACCTTTTTCAAATATGAGGTCATACACCTCAACCACCGGTGAGAGAGAGAGAGAGCCCATGTCTTCGGTCTTCTTGGCTCTTTCGAGGAATCCTTGGAATCTCCTGGCATCCACGTTCATCACGAAGGCTCACCGACCCCAAAAACCATAAAAGTGTAAAAGAGAAAAAAAAAAAAAAAAAAAAAAAAAAAAAAAAAAAAAAAAAAAAAAAAAACAATGACTAGGATTGCTCATTTCCAATTTGAATCTTTAATTAGTCTGGTAGGCGACGTTTCCAGGGGTCCTGGTGTATATGTCCAGGAAGTTTCCTTCTCATAATGGACATTTGAAGAAATGTGAGGAGGACAAAGCGGACGAGCTGCTCGGAAATTGCCCAGAACTGAAGCCTTCCACCTCCATTTGCTCCAGAGTCTCCCGGAAGTCGTTATCCTGCCTTTTCTATCTCTCTCTACTTCTGCGACACGTCGCGTTTGCATGTTCCTGCTTAAGCTCAAACTTTAATAATTTCACCATGAATCTTACACTGATTTTATGACCTTGGCAAGTGATTTTATTACAGTTCTGCCAACAACCAATTTTAATACAAGCATTTGTATACTGATTAAGTTTGAAATCGTAAAATGACATGATCTTAGGAATTGGAAATCGATATTAACAACATGAAGGTAAGAATCTCTCACTATTATTAACTTATAACTTATGAGTCAATCATGCTTATATCATAATAATATACGAAGTGGTTCGTACGCGAGGCAGGGAGGCAGTCAGGAAGGAAAATCACACACTCAAAACAAAACCAGAAGAGCCAGATACCTTGTAAAAAGCAGCAATGCCCTCTTCCATAAGCATATGTTCCTTGTCACCTGAACAGCCGATCCCTGACCCAATTGAATCCTCACCTTCATGCAAAAGAACGATCAAAACCCAAAAAGACGAACAAATCCGAGCGCTCAGCCATAGATCTGGAGCAACGGAGCGATCCCATTCTAATACACACCGAAATGCATTTTCAACAATCAAGATGTGTCGCTGGGAGCTGGGACCTGGTGTATGTCGGTTGGATGTCGCAAAGGGCTTCAATTGCATTTTCAACAATCAAGGTGTTTGGTATCTAGAGCATTTAGATGTGCCATGGGATCAAGTCTACACTACAGAGCCCCTTGAAAGGAATAAGCGACACTTCCAAACAAAAACTTGTGATTGATGGCGAAGTTTGCGGTTGGGGAGAGATGGCGGACACTTCTAATGTCCAGCAAACGATATAGCCTAGAGCTGCTGCTGCAGGTAGGCCAGGGCATTGAGTCCTTTTCTTCTCGCTTCTTGTCTTTTGTCCATTTAGAATTTCTTTTTTTAAATAAAAAAAGAATCGTAAGGGAACGCTTTAAGTGATGATGAAGTTATATCTACATTCCTTTGCACATGACCGGTCTCGATGGTAGTCCCTTTTTTCGGGGTCCGGGCCCGTTACCTATTATCATCTGTCTTATAATCTACAGAGCAGTTTCTCTATCATTTGAAATTTTATTTCACAAAAAAGGGCCAAGTTGGATATCACCCAACAGTTCTGTATGAGTATAGGTAGAGGTGGCAAAATGGGTCATGGACCCATTTTGCATCCAAATTTTTAACATATGGGCCGAATATGGGTTAATAGCCCATTACAACTATTAACCCACGTTCGACCCGCTTTTTTGTTCAGTTTTATATGGGTCTGACCCATTTTCGACCCATTTTCCACCTTTGGCCCAAAGGTGGAAACCTATTTTCTCTAGTCGAAGGCTTCGACTGTCGACGTTCCCCTCCGCCGCTCTCTTTCGACAGAACCGCTCTTCTTCGACAGTCCTTCGACGTTCCCCTCCGCCGCTCTCCTCGCCACCTCCACCACTCGCTGCCGCGGCTCGCCTCCGAGTTGCCTCCGCCGCCCGCCTCCGCGGCTCACCTCCAAGTCGCCTCCGCCACTTGCCGCCGTTGCTCGCCTCCGAGTCACCTCCACTGCCCACCTCTGAGGCTCGCCTCCGCCGCTCCCTCGAAGATCCTTCGTCACCCACCTTCGCCAACGAGCACACCCACAAGCTCCAACTCCTCGTTCGCCAGATCCAATATATAATGGGATAATTAATTTGGCTCAGATCGACGAACTCAATCGCCCGAACGAGGTTAGGGTTTCTTGGGTTTCTTTTCAATTGGGCGATTGTTGGGTCAATTGAGGATTAGATGCAACTGATCGCCTTGATATACAGCATGTCCATCTCTTTGAAATTCGTTCCTGAAGATTCTTGTCCCTTCTTTGTCAAATCTTTCTCAGGTACATGATTGTCCGACTAACAGAATGCCGAAATTTATGGAACCTTTTCAAGAAAGTGTGTGAGCAACTGTACGTGCGCGTTTGTTCTATATGGTCTTCGGCTTTTCAATCTTATCTGGAGAGAGCATGAGTACTCGAATTAGCTAGGGTTTTGTGTGACGAGGAACTACACTGGTTTCCCGAAGATTTGCAACTTTTCCAAATTCTCTCCCTCCCTTCTTACCACCTTGGTACTATAATGATAGTGAGAGCATTGATGCTGCAACCTCTGGGGCTTCAGGCAAGCACTATCTATGGGGAGTTTACATTTACAAACTGAAGGCAAACGAATGGGAGATAGACTTAAAATAGGTTGCGAGCACAAAGGATAGACTTGATTATGGACATTCCCTGGTGATCAAGTGTGCATGAGATTGGTGATAACTCAATGAGGTAGTCTAGATCTTTCAGCAAACGAATGAATGCGCCCCATTTCTTGTGTACCTCGGTACACTATGTGGATTGCTTTGTAACATACGGTAGTCAATAGTATCATTTTCTATGATAGCCACCCACATCAGAACTCGTGTGTTTACAGTGACAAGAGATTTGAAAATTCGATGAGTAACATATCATATTCTCAGACTACGTGTTTTATCAATATACTACAGTGAGTCCTGAACGTGCGAGTTGCAACACAACCAGCAAGGATGGTTCGATCTTCCGAGAAGAAAGAGGAGAACCGTGCCATCTGAGTTCATCAATTTATTAGACACGCGGACCCCTGGAGTGTCAAAAGTTGGCACAAAGGGACACTTAAGTGCCAAAAGTTACGAAAGGTACACTTAAGTGCCAAAATCGGAGCAAAATGGATCACTTGAGTGTCAATCCGACGAAAATTCGGCCAAAATGCTGACGTGGCAATTTTACGGAGGCAAAAACAAAACGGCGTCGTTTTAATGTTGACATGGAAAAAAATTAATATAAAAATTAATTAAATTAAATTAAAATTTATATTTATTTTAAACATTTAAAAATAAAAATTTTTAATATTAAAATTTAAAAAAAAAAAAAGGGAGGGGGTGGATATGGCTGAGGGTTGAGCCCTCGGTTGCCACCGCCGCCGCCTTGCCGGCGACGCCCTGGCCGGGGAAGCCGGGGCTGCGACCCCCGGCCGACCGACGGCGAGGGCCCGCGAGCCCTCGCCTGGCCGGGCCAAGGGTTGCCGGCGACTCGCGGGCCCTCCCCTCCAGTCGGCCGAGGTCGCCGGCCCCCGGCCGGGCCCGGCGACCTCGGCCGACCCTTCCCCCGGCCGGGGCACCACGGCGAGGCGGCGACGACGGCCGAGGGCCCAACCCTCGGCCCGTATCGACCCCCTCCCTTTTTTTTTTTTAATTTTCATTTTAAATTTAATTTTCTTGAATTTTTTTAATATTAATATTAATATTTTAAAATATTTTAAGTTAATTTAGTTTAAATTAAATTTAATTAATTTTTACATTAATTTATTGTCACGTCAACGCAAAAACGACGTCGTTTTTTTCACTATTTGGCCACATCAACGTGCAAAACGGCATCGTTTCGCAATTATTTCGCTGGAAATTGCACACGTTAGCATTTTGGCCAGATTTTGGCCAGAGTGGCACTTAAGTGTCCCATTTCTTTTGAATGTGGCACTTGAGTGTACCTTTCGTAACTTTTGGCACTTAAGTGTCCCTTTGTGCCAACTTTTGACACTTGAAGCATTCTTCTGCCCAATTTATTATGGTGGGCGAGATGTCTATTCCCAGTCTCCTGGTGCCCAAACCTCTGCCTCCCACTCAATAGTGAGTTTCTACCAGTAACGTGAGAATATCTTTCTAGGGAAGAGAGTGATGCGCGAAATTGACCACTCTTTATCTGTCATGTCGATCTTCCAGAGAGTGATGCGCAGGGATTGGAGGCATAAGGTTTTGCGAGACTGTGTACTTGATGTATCTCAAGCTCGTGGATTCTGAAAAACATATTGCTGAGACGTACAAAAAAGGGAAGGGCTGCCGATCTGCACTTCCACCTAGAATTGTGAGTTTTCTTGCATTTGTGCACAATTGCAATTCAGCATGTCCAAGATTTTTAACATAAATCCTCCGCTTCCTCCTCTCTTGACTTCCCCTGCAGATTACTTTGAGGCGGGATACATTGGATATTAGAGAAGAAGACTATTACACATCATTGTACAATGAGAGCCAATCTCAATTTAACACGTGAGATTCTCTTTGCTTCTCAAGTTTAGTCATTGAAGAGAATTTCAATTTTGGTTCTATCCTTGTTGAAAATTCTTCCGCACACCTTTTTCGAGGGGAAATTCAAGGCCACCGATTCTCCTCTCCCGGTAATGAATTGTTCTTCCTCGGCTTTTCTAATCCTTTTTCGGCTGCTTGGGTTTTGTGGGTTGGGGGGAAAATACTGTGAGGGGAGAGAAACTTGGTGGGTTGTGGAGAAGCTGTGGGAAGTGAAACTGCTTCAGTTATGGGGATCGAGAAGAGAATTGAATAAACAGTCAACATAGTGAGACTGTGTGGATGGATACTACTAACAGAATGTACAGACTGTAGAAACCGGTTCGAGTTTGTGGGCGAAAAGAGAGCGTAACTGGTGCTGGAACAATTTACGCTTCAAACCCGGAGCTGAGAGGACCAGCGCCCGCATACCTGGCCTGTTTATGTGGCTCTGTCGCAGCACTTATTGCCGCGAAGGCCGTGCATAGGGGAATGTTGATATGTGTGTATGGGAGTTTAAGTGTCATTAATCGAACTGAGAGAGAATTCGAGTAGCAATACTTTAGTCGAGACACAACCCTCGAAATGTGAACTCTTCTAGTGTTCCTTTTTGTGGACGATGTAGAGGAATGATTCTGGATATTGCAGTTGCGTGAGCTAATTGGTTGTCAGTTGGTGGTTGTCGATAGATGTTAAATAAGGTTGTTAGGCATTGTCTCGTATATATCACGGCTAGTCTTCTCTTCCTAGAGGGAAGAAGAAAAATAGTTTCTCTTGTACTCATTGTAATTAAAAGAACTCTCTTGCACTTTGAACTATTAGCTTGTGATTTCTGACAAGGTCTATGCGGATTAGAGTCCAGGTAATACATGAGCCACTGTATATTTCTTGTGACGAAAAGGTTTTGCAGGGTAGTATATTGACATGGTAGAAAAATGTAACAGTAGCACATTACAATATGACTGTCATTCCCTACGAGAACCAATGTGAACCTTGCTTTGAAGGCCATTTACTATGTACATCCTCAACACATCCTCGGCTACATTCCAGTCAGCTAGTCACAAGAACCAAAATTGAATTTCTCTTCAATGACTAAACTATTTTTTAATTTAATTTTATAGGTTTTTTAACAATTTTTATTTTATTTACTATTTTTTAATTTAAATTTATAGGTTTTTTAACAATTTTTATTTTATTTACTATTTTTTAATTTAAATTTATAGGTTTTTTAACAATTTTTTATTTACTTTTATTAATTTAAATTTATAGGTTTTTTAACAATTTTTATTTTACTTACTATTTTTTAATTTAAATTTATAGGTTTTTTAACAATTTTTTTATTTACTATTTTTTAATTTAAATTTATAGGTTTTTTAATAATTTTTATTTTATTTACTATTTTTTAATTTAATTTGAGGTTTTTATCCAATTAGCATATAGCTTAAAGTGAGCGCATGTATTTTTAGAATATTAGTAGGTTTTAGCAATATGGGTCGGTCGAGTATGGGTCGATACGGGTCGAGTCGGATATGTGTTACTATATTTACACTACAAGAATATGGGTCAAAACGGGTTAAATGGATCGAATATGGGTCAACCCATTTTCGACCCGACCCATACCCGATCCGACCCACCCATTTGCCACTTCTAGGGACAAATTTGGGTTGATTTTTCCTGGAGTCGGACCAGGTGGCTCTCAATATCCATCGCCACTTGCAGAGCATTGTAGTCTTTAAGACCAGCCACAAGAAAGTGATGATAACCGCTGCATTGCCTTTCTTCTTTTATCCTTTGTTTTTGGTGTTTCCATTTCGACCACGTGAAGAAGAAAGTGAAAGGGTCGGTTTTGATTTTCCTTTTTTTTTTTTTTTTTTTTGTCAATTTTGCTTCTTCAGGTGAGCCCGATAGTCAGAATGGGAAACGACGATTTGGGTCTGCCATGGCTGAAGCCAATGCTCTGGGCGAGCTACTTCGTGACTTGGCACCATCTTTCAGATTGTTGTTCTTCAAAAGTAAAGTAGCCTTTTACTTCAAAAATTCTTACCGGAGAAAGGGAGGGGAAAAAGGGAAAACCTAGAACCTGACCTCAACCGATCCAAACCGGCCCGAATTTTACAAATCAGCTCTAATTTGTTTCGGGTCAATTCGGGTCGGGTCATAGTACACGACCCTTACAATTCCGGTCGGGTTAGGTAACATCAAAACCCAACCCGGTCCGAACCACTAACACCCTAGCCCTTATCATTAGTAAGATCTCATGCTATAAAATCAAGAGTTGCCCGAATCTCTAGCCACAAAAACTGTTGAAAATACTTTTTGGATTCGAGCCTCTGTATAATATCTTTTTCTAATTGGAGTAGCTTCCATAGGGAGCGCAGTTTGAGTGGTTTCCAAATCTTCTTTATATAAGAAATGGGTCTTATCCATGAAGAGGATCCGGGAAGAGTTTTCCGTGCTCAAGCCAATAAATCTTGTAGCGACTTTTTGTGAGATTTTAGAGATTTTTTATTTTTTTTTTTTTTTTTTTTTGGTCAGTGTGAGATTTTAGAGATTACCTTGCAAGAAGTTGTGAGAGTTAATTATTACGAGAGTTATTAGGCATAATTGAAATGCCGAGAGTGTTTGATAGCAAAGTATGGAAAGGATATTTCCTAATTCATCAGTTATCCTTCAAGCCTTTGGGACGCTATGTTTCATGCTGAGGGCTTCTTCCCACCTTTACCGAAAGTGGGTTCACTGCCTTAGAGACTGCGTGGAGGAAAATTGTTAAAAAATTCTCTCTCAATCTCACTCTCTCTCTCTCTCTGTCTCTCTCTCACCATCCACCGCAAGCTTCCCATGTACTTTGAAAAATCAAGTGCTTATGAATAACCAATTATTTTTGTGAGTAATAATAACTTCGAATTAGGAGAAATACCTCTTTTCACACATCTATCGTTAGTAAGTTCTCACTTTATAGCAATTTTTGATATAAAATTAGTATGCGTGACCACTTCTACTAATAATCTCCCCTATAATTTTTTTTGGTAACGGTTTTTTTTTTTTTTTTGGTAACGCCCTATAATTAATATTTCTTAATTTAGAACAATAAATTTGTTGTGGTGAGTAATTCAATCATCTTGCTGGTTATTTTATACACAACCAATAACTTTAAGTAACTTTTATATATGCTAAAGTGACTTTGGATATGACTAATTATTTGTATGTAAATAACCTCTCACCTCATTCAATAAGCATATGGATGATCCAACTAAAATCAGCTATTTGCACGTAAACTGGGCTAAGAATTATAATGTGTTTATGGGCACGAGATGCGAGAGCCCTGTATCCCCTTACACGCATTTACAAAGCTCACGTGATTAGATTATCCATACTTTATATATAGAGACGCACACTTTTAATTTTGTTTTGACTAACTCAAAAGTGCAGCACAAACACTAGAATCTGCCATGTCACTTAATATCTTAATTTCATAAATCAGTCTTAACATTATATTTTTAGTATTTCCCCACTTGATCAAACGAGGAACAGAACATTAGAAATAATTTATTAAGAGAACACGCACGGTGAAGGGAAGGGAAATGCCTCCAGTACAGTATCAAAACAAACCACAAAGCAACAGAGCTTACAAGCTTGAACCCAACACACAGACACACACCTTTCGACAACCGGAATCTTAAATTGACTAGATGCGGACGAGACGAGAGGATCTACTCGGATCAAGTGCCCGCTCCAGAAATCCAAGTGAACTGTTGTTGTTCATGCTAGCCGTTCCGTGCTGCTTGCTTCCTCACGCCGTCGAAGAACAAGGCACAGGAGGAAAGGCAGGCACAACAAGCCACAGCACAGCCAACCCGCCCACACGAGGCTGGGCGGAAGAAAAGAGCTCACCAGCCCGAAGTAGGCGACAGAGATGATCCCCACTCCAATATACACCAACGCGCTTGCAACCCGAGGGTAGAAATCGCGCAGCAGCATGCCGTTCCACGAGGTGACGAACCCAATGGAAAGCGCGAGCACAATCGCGCTGGCTTTTAAGTGGGTCAACCCCTTGTGCTGGCTTATGAGGAGCGCTGTGGTCATGGAAACAGCGAACTGCAGCGCCGCCTTCCCCAGCTCCTGTCCTCGGGACATTTTTGCTATCAAGCGAACTGGACCAGATTGGGACGAATAGAAAGTTGGAGTCGGAGAGCTTTCGGCCGTCGTGCTTCTGGTTGCATGCGCATTCGACGTGCGCATGCCTCCATTCTCAATGTCTATGATAAAGTTGGAATCGTCCGAGCTAGCACCACTGTGTGAAGCAGAAGCTGGGGTGCGGTTTGAGTGCTGGTCGTTGCATGATAATGCAAGCCACGGAATATTGGAAATGAGACTGACGAAAAATGACTTAAGGCTGTGTGAGGCCATTTCTGGTTCAGAGAGATGAAGTTGCACAAATGCTGGAGGTTTTGGTTGGGAATAGCAGGACCCTCCTCGACCAGAATGAGAGAGAGACAGAGAGAGATCAGATAGCGAGAGAGACAAGAATGAGAGAGAGACAGAGAGAGATCAGATAGAGAGAGGGGGGAGTATTCAGAAGACTTTCATTTGAGACAGAGAAGTGAAATCTTGTGTTCCCTATAAACGCGTCGAAGCGGCCATCAAAAAGCAATCAGTCGGTTTCAGATTTTTCGTCCAGAAACTAAACTCGTACAAATCCGGAAGCGAGTCTCGAAACTAAACTCATGCAGATCAGTTGCTTCCCAGCACGTAAAGAGAACCTACCTGGGGTGAGTTTCAGTGTTAGAACCAACCGCTCCTCTGAAAAGGAAAAATGACCAACCCTCCTCCACGGGCGAAATGTACACCATTTAAAAGTCGACACGTGGCAAATTTGGGCCCACCTGTTAGGTTTAACTTCCTCCGTTAACCCTCCCACCCATATGGTCCAAGTATAATTGTTGTTCTCAATCTTAAAAAACGAATACATAAAAATACTAAGGAAATCAGCTATAAATGAACATAAAAAAAATAAATAAATGCAAACCAATTGTGTAGATTGAGAACGTCTATAGTTACAAGATGAGTCAAGTACAGTCGGCCCCAATCAAGGCAAATTATCTACACCTAAATCTCGAGTTTTTTTTTTACGTACTACTTTGCAATGATGCACCCAACATGCAAATTTTGGTACTGAGTTCACGTAACAATTTTTTTAGTAGAGCTGCGCAACCTGATCGTGATGTAGTTGAAGGTGCATGGAGCATAGTCCTGTAAAATTTACATATGAGGATCACTCTCGTGGAGCTCACAGCTCGTATAATATAAGAGAATGGGGTCCTGCTAATTTCTAATATCTGTCCTTGCCAGCGTTCTCTCTGATAAATTTCGGATCTTTCTGTAAAGTAGAATATCAACTCCTTATGAGAAAACCAATTACGTTGTCTGCCCCAAAAACGATCTTTTTCCCATGTGTTTTCATCGTCGAATTTGTTGTTAATAACGCATCCGATGGCGCGGCTCAGGGTTTGATCAACTAACATTCATGAGGAGTTGGTCGCACACTCCAATGTCAAGATTTGTCGCCTTTCAATATCAAGGGACCATAAACTAGCTTCCTTCGTGCCGAGGTGGGTAGAGATGGCAGGGTCTCCAAGATCTAATGCTCGGCCGAATCGTCGTCTGCCCTGACAGGAGGCACGCGCACCTATGCCCGGACTCGATGTCCAACACCGTTTTGTCCTTGCGAGCAAGCCATATCTCCAGTGACGCGTCGAGGCGAGGCCGCCTTGCCTAGAAGAAATGGTTCTGCAAAGAGTCAATGTGTGCGATGGCGTCTTGAAGGAGTTGATGTTATGTTGCCTTGCGCTTCGGCATGTGAAGTTGATCAGATGCTCTGGCACTCCAGCATCTGTAGACAGAAGCTAGAGACTTTCGAGGCTTCGGACGTTCTTCACCCTCATGTCCTTCAGCTATACATCGGCAGTGGCTGGAGATTCATCATGGGGAGAGTGGTCCTCAGACCAAGTTGACAGCGGTCAGGAATCTGTGGGAGATCACATTGGACTTGTGCATAGTCGAAGTCAGCAAGGTGAGAGAACTCGTTTCTTTGACTCCTGGCAGAAACCTTATGGGCTTAGTAGTTTTCAGTCTGTCGAGCGCAATCAAGTAACTCGCAACAGTCTTAAGCACTTCGGCTCAACTAGATTCGCCTCCCTGAGAAAGGTCTAGGCCCAAACCAACAGTCACGAGATTCCGGTCATTGATCCACGTGAATTGAAAAGATTGGTCGACGTGAGACTAGAGGTGGATTCCGGCCCTCTGACTGAGTGGAGCTATCTGACGTCAATCCAGTTCTTGAGATACTTTGGCTGTTGTGACCCACTTACACTAGTTTGTAACCAAATTGAGGTAATAATAATACTTCTGTTCAAACTTATCAGCTTTCCAATCTTTTTAATGATGCTCAAACCAAATCGAGATATGTTATACTAATTTGAACTGGATTAATCCTGCAGTGATACTTACAAGGTCTGTACCCTTTTCGTTCTTTTTGTTGTAAGCATCGGTTCTCCCTAAAGGAATCCAAGGCGGAATGCTGCGCCCTGCTGCACAATGTCAAGCATTTGAGACTTCACCTCTTGCATAACGTTTCTGAAGTAGATACTGGTCATGCATTGATGGAGAGCTTGAAGTGGAAGTTGCCTTGTTCAGAGTCGCTGGTTATTAGTTCTGAAGTCAGAACCAGAAGACGCCCTGCCCTCCAAGAGAAATACGCGAGAAATACTCATGGCGGGAAGATAGGAAGGACAGACTCTGAATCGTGATCGGTGACTAGAGATGCATTCCCCATGAAGAAGATTGATATAGCTTTATCTGTAGGTTCATCTCATGTTGGACATTTTATAATGCTAAATCTAAAAGCCGTCTGCTGTTTCTGACCCTATTTCGACATAAGATGTATTCGGGTGTTGATCCGAGATTCAGATGTTATTCATTCATTGTTTCGTTGTTTCTTCTTTTGATATGTATGCGCGTGCGCGTGAGAGATAGAGAGAGAGAGCAAACAAGAAAGCTTAATCAATCACCAAATAAAGATGCATCCATCTACCCTCATAAGTGTCTCTAAGCCTCAATGAGTTAAGAAGGTAGCTAGAGACCCTAGACCCTCTTCAACTTGTTCTCATCCTCTCTAGCGTAGAGAAAGGTTGTTTGACCAATCAAAAACCTGTTCTATTTTTCTCTTTGAACTGCATCTCCTGAGGGTGACGCTTAATCAGCTCTTAAAAAGTTTAGATGACAAGTCTCGTAACAACAAATTCACCAACTTCCTTGATAAATCGTATGACTGTGAGCTTCAGCACGGATCTCTTTCGACTTTTCCTGAACCGATGATACCGGAACCAAACAGAGTCCTCTGCTTCGCAAATCAAGTTTCCTTTCCCCGTTCACCTCTACATCAATGCACGGCTGCGAGAAAAGTACAACACAATCAGATTAGAGAGACTTTTAGAAGAAAATCCATTGGGTGCTCCAAAGTTCTTTTGGACAACTTTCCTTGCTGAAACTGGAAAAATTGTTATACATACAAAATATTTGTGAAACTAGCAGATGAGACTAAAGCTCTATAATATATTACAGAAAGATTAGTGAATGCTAGATTGTGTACCTTTGGTTGGAGTTCTCTGATGCTACTATATGAGCTGCTTAGCATCTGGAATAGATTCTGTAGGCAACACGACAGAAATTGTCAGTGATTTTTTTCAGGTAAATTTAGCTTTCTCTTGAAGTTCATCGACATGCGTAATCTGGAACAGGACTAGATAAATGGGTTCAAAACAAGATAAAAAGGGTCGGTCTCCTTTCCTTTCTCCAATCTTTCGAGTCTTTGGACTTGGACAAGGTAGATGAAGATCATTCATTACCTGAATTTGTTCTTGAAGGAGCTTGATATATAGGGAAGCTTCTTGGAGTACTGAAGCGGTGTCAGTCTGAAATGTTTTTGTAAACATGAAGGAAAGCAATTAACATGTAGGGGCTAATATTCAATGATTTTGTGCTTCTTAAAGAGGCTGCTAATTATCTCAATGAGATGCAAACTGACCTTGCCATATGGAGACACCAGCTTTTGTAGAGCTGTAATTTTGTCACCCATCTTTTGACTTCTCTTCACTGGAATTTGCATCTACAATTTCAACTGATAAATCACTCGATGACCGAGAAACAACTAGTTAAGTTCACAATCGGTATTTCTCTGGTGAACTATACTAATTGGTTGATGTAGCTATACTATTTTCTCATGTTTGATGAGCTTTTTCTAAAAGGAAAAGAAAATACCCTGCATCGTTGAGCCTTAACCGAGCCATTTTGAACTTCATGATGTTCTTCATTATACAAGGTTCTTTTCCTCTTGTTCTTATTCCCCTCGTTCAAAGGCATGCTTTTGAGCTGCGGCACGCTAAAGCCCTCTCTGGGTACGAACTCTTTTCCGTTTAATTGGTGCTTCCTTTCGTTGTGATTGGCCTGCAAATCCTGGGGACAAATCACAAGTCAGGACACTGAACCGCTCTGTCTCGAACATACACTCAATGCCAAAATCAACTTCCACTGCATTAACCTTCTGAAATCCTGAGCTGTAACTGACAACTAATTCTTTCTTAAATCAAAATAACCAAAGAGATAAATAGCATACATTTGGAGTTTGTGGAACCAAAAACTTCTTTCTTGGCTGCTCATAGATTGTATCACAGCTTGATATGATGTACTCATAAGCTGTCAAATTCATAAGGTAAATTCATTAATTTCTTCCTAGATGCACAGTGAGAGAGAAAAAATGAATTTTGAGGAGCGTGCAGCTCGATATTATATCACTTGACTTGTCCTTAATTTTAGAGCAAAGATTAAAAAATTTATCACCAAAGAGAAAAAAATCAAACCTGTTTGAAGATCATTAAGGGGCTGAGCGGGAATTGCCACATTATCTTCACCTCTTAACCAGTAATCATCATTGAATGCTTTGGATTGCAAAAGGAATCCACCATTGCTGTGCATGTTCCTGTCATCAAAAGTGTCCATAAGGATAAAAAATTTAAGTATATAATCAATCTTCGCCTTTTTTTTATTTTTCTTTTTTTAATTAAGGTAAACGACAAAAAGAAGACATACATTTTGCTGTCCACCAGGGTAGAAACTTCCAGATTCGACATCCGAAACTCGTTTCCTGAAGATCAACAAACAAGTATAGCAAACAATTTATATCAGGAAGAAATTGATTGAAACGAAAGATTCAACTAAACTGGCGACAAAGTCTTGATCCTTCATCGGTTGCAATCAAATAAAGGAGCAAACTTTGTGATGCATATAGATAAACTACAGTAACATTAATCAAAGAATTCTTGTTTACCTATGGTGAAAAGCTTAGATTGTAAAGATGGAAGAAAGGAGTTGCTCATTGTCACGGCTAAATACGTTCTTCAATTCAACTTGGAATGGCCTACGCATAAACAGAAAACCCACCAGATATTGAATGATTCGTGATTATAACCATCTTTAATAATTTGAACAAATTCTTTGAGTGCAAAACTTAACTAAAAGTTAAGAACACATTCAGAAGATAAAATAAAATGTCATTAAAGACCGTTTATTTCGTTAAAAATGATCGAAAGTGAATTATACTGTGCAGGTTGGTGACTCAAAAAGCTTCCAAATTCTCTCATTTCCAGACACTAAAAAAGAAAGAATTGCAGAGAAGGCTTAAGCAAATATGAAAGCAAGAATATGGGACTATAACTAATGCATAAAGTTGTTGATCAGAAGGAACAGTCTGAAAAAGAAGACAAACCTCACCGTTTAAAGATATCTTCTTCTTCTTCTTCTTCTTCTTCTTCTTCTTCTTTGTTGGGATTATATTGTGAGCTGATCTTTGTTTCGAAACAGAACCGACAACAAAAATTTCATGAAAAGCCGAAAAGAATAAACTAAAATGGGGATTTTGCTTGTGGAAGTTGGACAGAAGAGAGTATATATAGACTGGGAGGGAAGATGAAGAGAGAAGCTACGACTGTAGAGAGTTTAGGTCTTGCTTGGAGGATGAGCAAACGGTTGTTTCCGTTTTTTAGATAGAGACGCCCGCCATCGCTTTGCAGGCTCACGAAACCGGGCTCTATTTTCATTGCATAAATGAAATCTGCAACTTCCAGATGACTCAGACACAGAAAACAAACATTAATCAAGTTCTTTATCATTATATGCAGTTCGGCCATTTATTATTATTATTAGCATCGTTGCACATCATCGAGGAGGTAGGTCTAAGTTCTCTACTTCTGGCAAATAATATCAGTTTGACGTCGCCATCGCGCCATTTGACTTCTTTTCAATATTAAGCAGCAGAAAATGATGAACGCATAAGTCCTCACCATGTCACTGCCATTGGTCATTATCTATTGCCGTGCTGATCATAGTCAAACCCTAAAACAAGTATATCAGATCAGCCGAGTTATGGGGAACTTAATGTATTCGATCGGCTGCAGACCGTCCATTAGTTTTCTCTAAGCATGCACATATACATTGTTTGGTGCAAGTTTTTGGAGAGCTTGCTTATGGTCGTTTATATAACTTATACATATGACAATGTAATTAATGCAATCTTTTATCCGAACTCTCGATAAAAGAGCTTTGGCACCTGTCGACATGCGATTGTGCTAGATAATAGCGAACGCCTTGCATGTCATAATCGGAAAATATCTGGACAATTATTAGGGGTTATTTTTGGGCACTTGTAGGAATACGATTTCTTTTTTCCATTATAGGGGGATGTTGTGTTGTGCAGTTTGACTTTTTACTTGGTATGATGAGGTGTATAAAGCATGATGCTTTATGAACGCGATGACAAAAGAAGGAGGAGGAGAATAAGAAGGAGAGAAAGATATTCAAGTCTCTTCTTTACGTGAATGATAAAGTGATTAGGTCATGAGTGACAAGGAAGAGACGCCATTAATTTTTAGCATTTTCGTACCATTTCCTAAACTCTAGCAAAATAAAAATTGCACCAATCCACGCTTATATGATATAGTGACAAATAATCATGAAAATTCGAGGAGACCCTTGGTTATATCGATAGTAATAGCTTAGTGATTTTCCATTAAATTTTTTTTGGAGTTTCCATTAATTTTTTTTTTTGGAGTTTTCCAAGTCAATTCATCACACCAAAAGAGACTCTTTCTTTTTCTCTTAATATTCCAAACAAGCATAGTGGACAACTCAACATTGTGCAAAACTAATAGGAACTGTCAATGCAGATATTCACTGAATCACGTAACTATTCCAAAACTCACGTAATGGGAAAAGGTTACGGTCAAATTAGGCAAATTATAAGTATCAAACAATATCTCGAACTGAATTTAATTTTACTATTAGAAAGGGAAAACGAAATGCATATCAATTTAAAAGCTAAACTGTATGAAAAATTAATCAAATGGAATTTGTCATTTTGATCCATTCTTGAATAGTGAATTTAGTTTTTGGGACGAGAAAATTTATTCGGATGAAGAAATCCACTCAAATGAAAATAAAGTGGAATGGCAAAAAATAAAGACATCTGGTACTAGAATACTAAATTAATTGGTAGACCTAAAATTATTTTTAAAATTTAGTACATCAAACTATTGAAATGAACAAAGAAATAAATATTTCAAGCAAGATTAATAAGTTATGGCTACTTTAGATATGGCCTATTATATTGTTCTTCTTGAACACTATATATAATCCGGTATACATATATTTCAGAATGAGATTTTCATCTTTTTATTGTTCATGTATTTACTCTTACTTTGGACATCAAAGAAAGATGTCATTGATTTTAATTTAGTCATTAAAATAAAATCCGCATAATGGATAAGTAGAAAGTTTCGATTTTTAACTAGCCATTTGGATTGAATTAAAATGTCATTTAGAGGACATGACAACAAAAATTCACACAATCTAATCATAATCGGATCCATGAAATAGCAAACGGTGTTTAAATTATTCTTCTCTAAATTATCCATCATATGCCTATTTAGGTCGATTTTAAATTTGAACTTTTAAAGGGTTGTAGTTGGCATGCCTGATTCGATAAAGATTTTCGCTCTGTATTTTCACACAAAACACGGCTGAAATCAACTGGTAAAGACATAACTAGCGGTCTCTTCATTTCCTAAACCTGTACCCTCTCTTTCGCTCTCAATCTTGTTGCCCCGTTTCTTGTCCAAATCAAAAGAACACGAAAGTTCAAAGACCAGGATATTGCTTTTTAATGCAGCGTAGCCCTCGAAATTAGTCATAAAGTCGTACCTAAAACCTAAACCTAAACCTAAACCTAAACCTAACCTCGGACCGAGTTCGTTCGACGCTGGTTGGCCGGGAAGTGCTGGACGAAATACATGTTTAAATGGGGATGAGCACGACTGCGTCGTTCCTACGTTCATGGGTTGACTTTGATCGAATCTCTGCTGTGAAATCGAGGGACAACGAACCCTAAAACTCTCTCTCTCTCTCTCTCTCTCTCTCTCTCGGTAACGTACGTCTTTGTTCTCTTTCTGCCTTGGAGTCGGTCGCCGTCTTAGGTCATTTCTTGCTTGTCATCGCGTTGTCTCGGCCTCTTGGTCACATCAAGATGAGTCTTGACACAATCCTCGTACGTTTGGTGATTCCTTGTTGCATTGGACACTTCTTTTTTTCGGCGGGGAGTCTCGATATATCATGAGTTATCGTTATACGCGAGGATCGCTCGTTTGGAATCGAGTGAAAGCAACAGATGCTTCCACAGGAATTCGCAATATTGCCCAAACGTTAATTTACATGTCGACGTTTATCCATCATGATGATGCCGACCCTTTTCATTTCGCGAAAGCCCCCGGTATGATGATGGTGATTCCATGCCTGGCTCAATACAATGTCGGTGGATCAGGATCCATTTCTTGATACCACGCCCTAGCTCTTGCTCGTCTCCAGTCATTTTTTTTCCAGTAGCCGATCAACAGTGCTGTAAGTCCTTTTTGCTTCTTGAGGGAGGTGTAGATATCATGCCTCATGGCCTTTATTTGCACTATCACACCAAATTATGGTGTGGTATCGCAGAGAGATTGCAGTTTAGGCTTGACTAAGAACATAGAGATTTCCCAGCAACAAAAAAACCTTTTCTCCCCGACCGAACAGAGGAAGTGTCTCGAATTAAAAATAAAATAAAATAAAATAAGAAGAAAAAAATGTATATTTATATTGATTAAACATAGAGTAAAAAAGTAAAAATCGGTTCAAAACACATCAAGTTTTTGGAGTAGGTTGAGCATATGTTTTCAAGGGACAATCCCATTGTTTTGTGAGGGGTGAAAAAAAAAAAAAAAATGATTTTTTGAGTGCCGGTAGATTTCTAAAAAAAATTGCAAGTGTTCAAAAACTTGTTGGTTAAAAAAATTACTAATCGCCTAATTTCTCATTAACTTACTAAAATTTTTATGAAAGTATAAACTTCTTCTAGATAGTTTTTGAATCACCAACTATTCTTTATGATTTACCCCTTTTTATGTGTCTTTCTCATCACACCTTGAATTTATTGGGATCTTATCGGAATGAAGTATTACCCAATATCCTTATTGGAATGAAGTATTACCCAATATCCAAACTCTCGCCATGAAGAGCATGCTAGCACATTTATGTTGAACGAAATCTATCATTTTTGTGAATCGACTTAAAATTAAGAAGATAGGGATTGATCTATAATTCACATGGATGATTTCTTTTTTTCTACTTAATTAAAATTAGATGTGGTGATGGAAAACGGGTTAACTACTCTATATATTGTCCTTCCTCAGCTCAGCCATGACAGTCTTTTATTCATCATGTTTTTAGTTACATCATATCATTTGGTCGTCGAAACAACTGGCGACAAATTAACTTTTCAGAACCGTGCACAGCCAAAAAACAAAAACAAAACAAAAAAGAATCATGAAATATGAAGTAACTATTAAATTGTTTATAATTCATAAAATTTCTTGGTCTCGAGCCTCTGATTCCGACCGTCTTAGAGTTTAATAATATTAAAATCGACCGATGATTCACGGGTTAATAATTCGATCGGCAGTTCGACTATGGCTTTCTCGACCTCAGAGAAGCTTTGACCAAAGAGGAGCAGCATGTAAGCTCTTCTCTTTGTCCTCTAGACATTCTGAAATTCTTTATAGAAGAAAATACCGACTGCTACCATGTGTAACGATGCTAAGGCCACAGATTAATCAACCTGCCAATTAATAATTTATCGATGATTTTGTTTTGTTGATGTTACCTGAGTTGCCTTGTTCTAGAGCCCCTTCCAATTACCCGAAAAGACACAATTTACATGTTATTTTTGTTAGATTCTGGGTGGGTGGAGCGATCGCGTTTGGGAGATTCTAGGTTTGTATTACAGGTGGCGCGAAATTAACTAAGGATGTGGTGTTTTATTATTTTTAATGGTGTTTACCAATTATCCCCTTAGGGCCTTGTCAGATGATAATCGCAGTAATTTTAAATTGATCGGCAGCTTGCCGTCTTCATTTTTTTTTTATGCTATTATGATCACATAGACTTAGGACGACTGTTTAGCGTACCTACCTCGTCTAAGTAAAAACAAACTATAATAAGTTATATTTGTTATGCTAGTGGTATAAATAGTTCATTACGTAAATGGATTTTAGGTGCTAACACGTCTATGATTTTTTTTTTTTTTTTTGGTAATTGTACTCATTCTAGAAAGTTGAACGTTTCCTTTTCACAACTGTTTTTGTAACAAATATGTTAACACTGGTCATATATCTTATATCAACTTTTATTGTAAACCCAAGTTGTAAAGAATCTACGTCAAGGTGCCGGACCTCTCCAGTACCTAAAGATAAGCTCTTTGAGATGGGGCTTATTTATTTCCTTTTCAATTTTTGGGGTAATGACACCACAAGTACCTTAGTTTCAGTCTGTATTACAATCAACTATCTAATTTGTTTTATTGAATCGACTATCTCGACTTATCAATCTGGCTGAATGTGAGGTCTCTATTAGATAAATTGCCAAGTGATGCGTTATTGTTAGTATGACTTGTTTACTCAGAAAAAGCTAAAGCACAATTGCTAACATAATTCTCTTACTTAAGGAAGTTTATGCCTTCTCTATTTAGGAGTTGGGCAATGAGGAAGGAGAGAGAGCTGGTCTAGATGAGCTAAGCCATCCACTGTCTCTCGTAACATAACATCGTCTAAAGAGACCATATCGGATGCCACTGTTGACAATTAATGGCTATTTAATGGAGTCAGTGTCCATGTCGGCAAGTTTGAAAAATTGAAGTGCTTGATTGCACATTAAGAAAATTTAGGTGCTCGATTGTGAAAGGATAAAAATTCAAGTACTTGCGATGTCATTATCCCTTAAACTTTTTAAAAGATTACTTAGAATGTTATCTTTGCTTTGCATCGTTTTGATAATACCCCAATATCGACATATTCGTATAATTCAATGCTAATACCAGCGTAACTCTCAAGGAAAAATTGTAGGTCATTTATTTCGGACATTATTGGAATGATATGATATGCTACTGCTTCTGACAAGGACAATTAATGAGGCTGTTTGTCAATATAATATCACCAAAGAAAAGGGATGTAACTTGAAATTAAGATACCTTCTACGTGGGTGGAAGTTCGACTGAAATTGTAAGTCAAAGGACAGTCTTGTCTCCTAGGTCTTGTACTTTGCATCGACAGCTTGGACCTCTTATTTTTTAGCTGCTCGAAGTCCACGCAGCGGATTTCTTATTGTAACAGATGTGCATATATGAAAAAAAATGGTCCTGTTGCTATCAATTCTAACTTTTGTTATTGCTGATTCCCTCAAAACAATCTATACAATTTGATAGAAAATTGGTTGTATTGCAATTTAATATGATCGACTTTGCTTCGGTTTATCTACTCAAAGATGTCTAAGTGACTTAGATGATGTCTTCTCATGTTAGAATATTGATCTCCGTGTCATGTGCAGGCCAAAGTTGGTGCATCTTCAAATTTTGTTAGGCCAATTTGTTCATTTGTGACCATTTTCAAAGTCTAGAATTAAAGAACCACGATGAGAGATTTACATAAAAATAATGATATTCTTCGTAAAAAAAGTGATGCACCTCCTCTTTGATTTGGAAGTTGCCAACTTAAGTATTGATTGGTCTGTGATGCAATTTTTTGTCGAAAAATGTCGAATCTTCGCATGAATTGGGATTTTTACAATGTTCACTTTTACTGATAACGACAATTAGCGGGAGGATTTGAGTGTGCGGCCAATCCCCGTTACATGTAAAAATTTCACATCTTAATGCGCACAAAACAGTAGTCGAAAACCGGTGAACACCAATCTTCGGCTTTCCTATTCGGAGCCCTCTTGGTTAATCCGAAACTCCTTTATGGGCCTTGATTCGATTGTGCATTATTTAAACCGTTCAAGAGGCCCGTCAACATGGGCTTCCTTGAGAAGTATCGGGCCGGGCCGTATTATCTGTCCATGGTTCAATCAAACAAAAAGTCATTTCGTGTTTCTCAAGTGAGAAATTGTAGATGGTGACTGTGATTGATGATTGAATATGCTAACTGCGCATATATCTTAGCAGTTTTCTCTGGATAATCTCGTCTTTCTGCAAATTCCTCATGCGACTTACTCAGAGAAACACTTTAATTTTTGTAAATGTTGGAGACGTTTAGATCTAGCTGTTCTTCGCACATTGCTTCTTTCTTGTACGACGAAAGAGTTTCTTTCCATGACGAAGTACCCACACTCTTGATAGTCTTGACAGTTTATGGCTTTCAGAAAATCTCATCTTCATCATATTCACTGTTGCCTTGGTACTTAAGAATACACAAAGCACACGAAACCGAACTCCACATATTGATTTTCCCCTTTGATTTGTGGACAGGCATCGTCCTAATATATCATTTGATGGGAGCACATTGCTGCAGGAATTAAAGACATTCAGTGATTTCTTAAATGGAGCTGACTGGGACGATGATAAGAATGAATGGTTACCTTTCATTCTTTGTTTTATAGGTGATGAAAACACAAACACCGTAGAAAAAACATTGATGAGCAAGGATCAACGCCATTTTTCAACTGTTCTCTTCTATATGAATTCACCTCCAAGCTCAATGAAATGCCAAAGATAGCAGTTGCTTGAACCTACATATGTCCTAAAACTACTTTGTCTGAATTCTAGGACATAAAATTCGAGGGTATTTTTAAGGGTAAGGAAAGAAAAACTCTCTTTAATTAGAGGGGAAGACAGGGTATGCAGATATCGATATGTTAAAATAAAGAATGCATTTAGATGGAGCGCCGAGTTACCAAACTACCACTGAAAGCCCCTTACTTCCAATTGGTTAAACACGTGCTTTGCACCGTATCTTGAATCGGCACATCTCACCAGCACCCATCGTTCTAGACGCTATGCTCGCCCCCCAAGAAAAGAACGGGCCTTAAATGGAGGGCGTGGGCTTCTTAAATGGGCTTGGTGGGTCGTCTCTCTCATTTCACTGTTCTCTCTCATAACGTGGGCATGGGCTTCTTAAATGGGCCAAGATCTCGCAAACGGGCTTTCAACGGGCCGAGGCCCAGATCCCAAGCTCCGCAACGGGAGGCGGTCGTATAAAACCAATAGGGTTTCGGCTTCCTTCTCCCTCTTCGAAAACCTTCACCCTCCTCGGTCGCTTCCGCTGCAGCGCGCGCTCTCCGCCGTCTGCGATCTCAGGTGCGGCTCTGTACAAGAAAGCTAAACTCCCGCATGCTTTTTCCGAGTCCTCGTCCATCTAGCAATCGCATCTTGTTTGTGGGTTCTTGACGAGTTGAGGAAATCGAGTTTCGACTAGTTTAGCGGATATAGGTGCCTCATTTGCATTCGCCTGCGTATGTTTTCTTGATCTCGTTGCTGAATGCTTCGTGGGTGCTCTCGTTAGTGCTGTATAAGCCCTGCTGCTTGTTGGGTTCTTTGTTTCTTGTCGTGGGATTTTTGCTTCGAGCGTTTACTTCGGCGTGTACTGCTTTGAGTGCTGGGATTCAGGCCTCGATGCTTTCGAGGGTGTCTGGGGTGGATGCAGGACGAATTCGTGCCCAGTCTTTGTTCTCGTGCTGTGTTCTTGTTTGGGTGTTTTGGGTATGCCAAGATGAATACGGAGAGCCTTGCGTTGTATCTGGGGCAGCTTTGCTACCCATGATTTTGATCTCTGGATCCGTGTATAGTCTCTGCGTCTGATGTGACTTGATCCAAATGACTTGTGACGTTGAGTTGCTTAAAATTTGTGTTCTTTTGCGAGGTCATCTTGAGAGTCTCTCTCCCCATTTATGCTGATGATGGTCAGTTTTCTCTGCGTTGCAGGCTGCAGTTTATTGATTTTTCACGATGGTGAAGGTTAGTGTTTTGAATGACGCTCTTAAGAGCATGTATAATGCCGAAAAGCGGGGGAAGAGACAGGTCATGATCAGGCCCTCGTCAAAAGTGATCGTCAAGTTTCTTCTGGTGATGCAGAAGCATGGTATGCTCTTATCTAATCACCGTTTGATACTTGGTAACTTGTACGGTTTGTACTCACTGTCATGCTATCCTTGGGGCCATTGCTAGGTTACATTGGAGAGTTTGAGTATGTCGACGACCACAGGTCTGGCAAAATTGTGGTTGAACTCAATGGAAGGCTAAACAAGTGCGGAGTTATCAGTCCCCGTTTTGATATTGGTGTCAAGGAGATTGAAGGCTGGACCGCTAGGTTGCTACCCTCTAGACAGGTTTGTTCCAAAAGCTTCTCCTTAGACTCGCTATCTTCAATTATAAGTTATTTTGCTTTGGAGCTATTGTTTACCTGGTGCTGTTCATGTAGATAGGTTTATTACATTTCTCTCATGGGATTCTGAGCTTAGACTTCCAGTCATAAAATTTATTACCATGCTGCCATATTCATATTGTCTAACATCTAGTTATTGTGTTGACTGAATTGAGAATGAGTCTTATGCTTTTATAGCTTAACATGACTAAAATTTTGCAGCCCACTGATTTCTCCTCTTGATCTAAACTTAGTTACTCTCTGAAACTTGCAGTTTGGTTACATTGTGCTAACAACTTCAGCTGGCATCATGGATCATGAAGAGGCTAGGAGGAAGAATGTCGGTGGAAAAGTACTTGGTTTCTTTTATTAGGCGGAGTTAGTTTTGCTGATGGGTCCCTAATATTTCTATCTATGAGGATTTTGTTGTGTATTTTTGAACTGGTTTTCCATACAGTTCACCTTATTGGGTTTTAATTTTTCGTTCAATGGAGCTTTTGATATTTCATTCTGCCTCTATCCTCTACTGCTATATATGCAGTTGAAAAGATATACAAGTTTGCTTTTTAATTATGGATGTTCTGGTGATTGTCTAATGACATGGTGGTTGTTTGGGTTCACTGTAAGTGCAGGAGTATAGGTCGTACGCATGATGTATTAGCCATGGAATTTCCAATCCCCTTTTTTAGTTTAGAGTAGTTTTAACTGTCCGGAGCAACTGTGACTTGGTGCATTATCGTGTAGTTCTACTAACTGATTGACAACTGCTCATTGAAGGAAGAGCAAAATCCTCAGTGGTTATTGGACAGGATATTGTTTGAGTTCGTGATAATAATTTTGGTGATTGGTTATCTTGGTCTACTTCTTTGTGGGTATTTTGATGATTCAAAGTGTTTGATAATGGCACCACAATGGCTTGTCGGACGTGATGCTGCATTTTATGCAATATGTTTAGCTGAGATGATGGAAAGAGGAGTTAAATATCTGGGGTTGTAATTGATAAGGAGAAAACAGTGCCCCTCCATCGCATGACATCTTGCTTCATTAAACCTGTCCTTAGTTATGTTGGCTGTAAACTTCTAGCTGGAATTGAATGCAATGGAGAGGACTGAAAGGGGTTCATTCCAGCGCTATGGGCCAATCTTGTCAAACAAGAATGCACGATAAGGTGTTGATTAAGCTGATTTGCCTGCTTCATCATACTATGAAATGTGAGGAGTTGGAAGTGGGAAATCGTAGATTGTCCCAAGGGCCGAAGATAAATCTGTAAACTAGCAGTGGATTTTCATGCCTTTTAGGGTTGAGATTTGTTCTTAGCGAACGCCACTTGCTTGAGATGACTATTGGCGCGCACTTGTGTTTCTGATCTCGCGGCTATTCAAGTTTCCTAATTGCCTAATGGAAGACCAACTTAGGAATTTTGCAATTTGACATTTCTCGCTATCTTTCTCTCCTTCGTACCCGAGCCCAGCTCTGGTAATTTACTGGGATTAAACGGTACGTACTTAGTCGAAGTCTACTTAGGACTCTCATTATCTTCTTCCTTTAAAATCTGAGAGGCGAGAGCAAGATCCTCACCTCTCTCTTTCAGAGACAGCATTACCTGCTATTCGAAAAGGTCTTTCTTGCAATATATATGAGACAGTAAGATAAAGCAGTCAACTCATGTGCTGTTTTCAGCTGGCACTGTCACTTGATAATTGCGCGACGAGTCGACGACGGCAGTCTTCGATCCATCATTTGATAGAAGCGTCACCCCGTAGGATTCGAAGGCATAAATTATCCCGCAGGATTCGAAGGCATAAATTATCCCGCGCATCGACAGAACAGTAACAGTAAACGGATACTCTTCATTCAATGGTCTAAACCAACACAGATTGCATCGCCCTAAAGCGAATTACAGTAGCAACGACAGGAATATAGTTCTAACTGATTCCTAGACTTTCTTCTTCCCCCACTCCAAGAATCTTCTCGTCTAGACTCGCTCCCGAGCTCGACGAAATGCCAAAGATAACAGTTGCCCAAAAGAAACGGTCCCCGTTTCCCCTGCGGCCGTGCAAGCGCCATGTCCTTCACCCTCCCTTCTCCTTGTATCCGTCTCCTCGGACCCGTCGCTGGCCTCCATCGACGGCGGCTTCCGAGGAACCCATCACCGAATTTTTCCGGGGGGGCGTTCCTTTTCCGGACCTGAATGAGAAGGTGACGAACAGGGGACTGGAGGTGGTGGGCATTGTGTGGGCGATGGTGGCTTTTCTAGCGAGGAAGAGAGGATCTTCGGAGCATATGCTCGTGTAGGTACCAACTTTTTGATGTCCACTAACGATGAACTAAAATGGTATGCGTCGACGTGCCTCTTTCTTACGTTGGGGTGGCGTCTTTCGGTTTCTCGTTTCCACCTTTCTTCTTTTTCTCCTTTTGCTCCCTTTCATAAATTCATGGCATGAGGGGAAAAAATAGAATATGAAAACATATCTTTTTGGTAGCTCAATTTGTTGAAAAGGAGACTTGTTATTTTTCTGTCGTACAGATGGAATCGATTTTAAATTTGGTGGGTCTTGTGTTGCAAACAATTGCCTTCGTTTCAAATAAAGATCGGAAGTTTGACAAGAATTCTTGCGTTTGAAATTGGTTTGGAAAATCATGCCATTCGAACCCTTTGCATCATCGCAGGTTGGTAAGTCCTAGGACGATGTGCAATCACATTTTTTGACATTTTGGTGATGGCATTAGCAATGATTGTAATGGAGGATATGGTTGTGCAGATTGAGAGAGCTTGAAATTCGATTGTGTGAACACTAAATCTCAAAAAAGTAAGGAGAGTTGGATGGTGGAATATGTAGAAAAAATTCCAAAGATGTTGAAATAGGGAATGGACGATACTTAAAAATCTGGGAAAAGTGCCAAAAAAGTCCTAAACATTTTGCCTTTGTGCCGATTTAGTCCTAAACCTTTTTTGGTGCCGATTCGATCCTAAACCTTTTTACGTTGTGTCAATTCGGTCCTTTCCGGCCAAATTGGCCGGATTTTGCTTGATCGACGCCGGCCGGCGACGTGGCTTTACCGGCGCGACGTGGACAACTTTTAATAATATTTTAATATTTTTATTTTTATTTTTTTTTTGTTTTTGTTTTTTTTTTTCCCTCCAGCCGGTCGCCGGACCGGCGACCGGCCGAGGCGACGGCCGGCGAGGGCGAGGCCGACCCACCTCGCCGGATCCGGCGAGGACGAGCCTCACCCACGGCCGGCGAGGCTCAACCTCGCCGGATCCGGCGACGGCGAGCCTCGCCCATGGTCGGATCCGCGAGGTCGAGCCTCGCCGGCCGTGGGTGAGGCTCGCCTCGCCGATCCGGGAGGGACGGCCATGCCGTTGCCTCGGCCGGTCGCCGGACCGGCGACCGGCTGGAGGAAAAAGAAAAAGCAAAAACAAAAATAAAAATAAAAATAATAAAAATAATAAAAATAAAAAATATTAAAATATTATTAAAATGTGTCCACGTCGGCGCGATAAGGCCACGTCGGCCAACCCGGCGTCCGGTCGGCAAAAAAATCCGGCCAATTTTGGCCGGAAAGGACTGAATTGGCACAATGTAAAAATGTTTAGGACTGAATCGGCACCAAAAAAAGGTTTAGGACTAAATCGGCACAAAGGCAAAAGGTTTAAGACTTTTTTGGCACTTTTCCCTAAAAATCTTATTCTACCGTGCATTGCCAACCCAACAGTACCTTCAAAATACAATATCATGGAATTAGTTGTGGTTCCTAAATGTAATCGAAATGAATCGAGGCGAATCATAGTATAAATAGGGAGCTCGATTTTATCATAGTATAGACAACATGCCCAGAAATAATCCCTCTAGAAATTATTTCTCGAGACACCCAATAATGTTTCATTTGTATACATCTTAATCTGATATAAATATTATGATGTGCTGCGAAGTCGCAATTTAAGCACTTAGTCATAGTCAACTTCCTTAGAATCCTCGGATATCTAACTAACAAGATTTCTTCGCCCCTAAAAGTGATCCTAAATCCTTGCAAATATTCTATCGAGCTGTTACACACATCACAATTTTTTACTTTCTATTTTTTATTTTTCCTTTTGATATCCTGTACCTATCTTTTTCTAGGAGCCCCATCCGATATTTGAAAAGGGAAAATCGAAACTAATCCGAGCTTTGATTTTTTCGGATAAGAACAAGAAAGCAAAACCCAAAAAGCATTCCAAACGCAACAAAAATAATCTTTTCTCCTACCGTCACTACTACTACTCGTACAAGTATTTCCTTCCTGCCGAGGAACTGATTTCGTGAAGGGAATATTCCCATCAATTCCCTGAAATCAAACCGTATTTATATCGACTGCATTGGCGTCGAACCCTTCATACGCACTGAGAGCTTCATCGTTCAGGAGTGAAGAGGAAGAGAGAGAGAGAGAGAGAGAGAGAGAGGCGCGAACGGCCATGGCGAAGGATCAGCTGGAGGTCCTCAACGTGCTGGACCAGGCCAAGACCCAGCTCTACCACTTCACCGCGGTGGTGATCGCCGGGATGGGCTTCTTCACGGACGCATACGACCTCTTCTGCATCTCCCTGGTGACCAAGCTCCTCGGCCGGATCTACTACTACGTGCCCGGATCCTCCAAGCCTGGTAGCTTGCCCCCGAACGCGGCGGGCGCCGTGAATGGGGTCGCCCTGTGCGGGACCCTCGCCGGGCAGCTCTTCTTCGGGTGGCTCGGGGACAAGCTGGGCCGCAAGCGCGTTTATGGCATCACCCTTATGCTCATGGTGGGGTGTTCCATCGCCTCCGGGCTCTCCTTTGGGAGCTCGCCGCGGGCCGTCATGGCGACCCTTTGCTTCTTCAGATTCTGGCTAGGTGAGTTCCCCTATAATAGTGATTGAAAGTAGAATTTGAACCAAAAAAAAAATCCTATGGATTCGACTTAAATTGGCATGAACTAGTACATTATGCGGATGTTCACCGTTGTGTGCTAATTGGCTAGGTTTCGGCATCGGAGGGGACTATCCATTGTCCGCGACGATCATGGCAGAGTACTCCAACAAGAAGACCCGGGGCAGTTTCATCGCGGCGGTGTTCGCGATGCAAGGGTTTGGGATCCTCGCAGGCGGGGCGGTCGCCATCATCGTCTCCTCCATCTTCCGCGCTCTGTACCCCGCGCCGCCGTTCGCCCATGATCACGTGGGATCCACCGTCCCCCAGGCAGACTACGTGTGGAGGATAATCCTGATGTTCGGCGCTCTGCCGGCGGTCCTCACCTACTACTGGCGGATGAAGATGCCGGAGACGCCGCGCTACACCGCCCTGGTGGCGAAGAACGCCGAGAAGACCTGCGCGGACATGGCGAAGGTCTTGCAAGTCGATATCCCGGTCGAGAAGCAAACCATCGAGAGCCAAGGTGGGGTTGAAACCGCCGGTTTCGGGCTCTTTTCCAAAGAGTTCCTCCGTAGGCATGGCTTGCACCTGCTGGGCACGACGAGCACCTGGTTCTTGCTAGACATTGCCTACTACAGCCAAAACCTCTTCCAGAAGGACATATTCAGCGCGGTCGGATGGCTCCCCGCTGCGAAATCCATGAGCGCCCTCGGCGAGCTCTACAAGATCGCCCGGGCCCAAACCCTAATCGCACTCTGCGGCACCGTCCCGGGCTACTGGTTCACGGTCTTCCTCATCGACCGCATCGGCCGGTTCGCCATCCAGTCCATCGGGTTCCTCTTCATGTCGGTGTTCATGTTCGCCCTAGCCATACCGTACCACCACTGGACCCTCAAGGAGAACAAAGTCGGGTTCTTGGTCATGTACGGGCTGACCTTCTTCTTCGCCAACTTCGGTCCCAACAGCACGACCTTTGTCGTCCCCGCCGAGATCTTCCCGGCCCGGCTCAGGGCCACGTGCCACGGGATCTCGGCAGCATCTGGGAAGGCCGGCGCCATCGTGGGCGCCTTCGGGTTCCTGTACGCGTCGCAGAACCAGGACAAGGCCAAGGCCGACCCGGGGTTCCCCGCCGGGATCGGGATGAGAAACTCATTGATCGTGCTCGCGGTGATCAATCTGCTGGGTTTGTTCTTGACTCTTCTCGTGCCTGAATCCAAAGGAAAATCACTCGAGGAAATGTCGCAGGAGAATTGCGAAGAGGCTGAGGATCAAGCCAAGAACGGTCCTGCAATCGTCTAGAGCAACGAGAATAATTGACATTAATCTCCTTAGATATAATTCTGTAAATTTGGCATTGATCATCAGGTCTGCATTCCAGTTTTAAACATCTCTCTTCTTTGTTTTTGGATTTTTTGGCCTAATGTTGCCAACTGAGTTTTGCTGCATGACCAAGTTCGTTTTTGGTTTTGGAGTTTATTTCATATGTTTATTACGTAGAAATATATTTACTAATGATTATCTTTATGATTTTAATTTTTTTCAGTCCACCACCATAGTTGCATGTTGAGAGATACTTGTGGGGACGGAAAAGTAGGTCCGATTTTTAGGATTGGCTAACAGTTAGCTAAACGCTAACTGCATCAGAAAGGAAATTAGTTACTAATTACGAAATCAAATCCATTGATATTTCTCGCATCTATGGATATTCAGAGAATATTCAAATTCAAAAAAAATTCTGATGTTATCTGTCATCCACATTGAACTCACGGAAGTCAAAGAAACTACAGTGAAATTTCATGTTTTTAAAATTTTCAATTAGGCAGAATGTGTTTATCATGGTGAGTTTCTTATTACATACATTGACCCAATCGATCATTAATTTCTTCTCGAATGGTTCGATATCAGATGGACTTATCTTGTATTGAGCCATGACTAAAGCTTTTATGAGCGACTATACTTTCTTTCATGATTATTCTTGAGAGAATGCATTGTCATTGATCCAAATCTAAAACCTTGGTACCCTTTTTGTTTCTTAAACGTGGGTTCTCGATGTCCCCTCTGTTCTAACTTGTTGAGAACTCTTAAATTGCTTTAAGCCTAGTTACGTCTCCGAATGAAAGAAATTTAAGATGATTTCTAAACTGGAGCGCTTGTGTTGTGTTCAATCCAGTTAGACACAATGTGAAAAGAATAATTATATTGAAAGCAAACAATTAATTTCATAAAAGCTATTGCCGAGCATGATAACTTAGTGATACCGTGCTGTCTTAGTTCAAGTAATGTTGTGAGTAAACCTTTGCTAACCTGTGCCATGGACATCCATTCCCTTATGTGAAAAGACTTTCTAGTTTATGAAATGTTAATAAAGTTGTGATAAGCATGTAAGACCTACAGGGGACCGAGTTATAATGACTCAAACTGAATGTGAAGTTGTTGATGTCTGAGTCTTATTCTAACATCCAGAAAGGATAGCTTAGTTAGTTGTCCCTTCCCATCCCAAATCTAAGTATCTAGTAATTGACTTGGATAAATAGTGGGTCAATGAAGTCTAACTCTCAGTTAAAAAGAGCAACACTAGGTATATTTTGACTACCATACAAAAAAGTAAAAAAGAGTAACACCGGTATGTTATGACCACCGTTTATAAATAGCTAATCAAGCGATTGGGTTAAGTGCAAGTGAGTCATATTCAATAATTACTAAGAATTTGTGGTATCAATTTAGTATTATCCATTGTTCAAATGGGAATGCCTGGCTAGCATTGTTCTTCTAACTATATCTCACCAAAGAGGGATGATTAGTGCCTGATCTCGAACTAAGAACCTACATTGTGAACCCCAATTTCAACAAATTAGAATAGGGAATTGACATAGAAAATCTATTTCGAAATAGATACATAATGTGTTTTGGTAAGAATTAAATTTTTCATAATTAAATGAACAAGTCACATATTTTGCTACAAAAAATTATCCTTGGTGAATTTCTTATGTTTGACCTTAGTGCAAACCCTAATTCAGATTTTGAAGAGGCAGTAGAAGTTTCAAAACCAATGCAATCCAAAAAATTTAACTGTACTTCATACCACTCCCTACCATAAATTGTCCAGACGCATAAACAATCATGAACATGGAGGAGATCATTTTACGGATGATTAATAGCCTTGACTATGAGCAAGGACTTTCAAATTCGATACTCAAGTCCAATATCAATATCTACACAATCATGGATTGGGGAATTTATTGTCTAGATTCGAATCGACGTATGCCAACTAAGTTAATCAAAATGATTTGAACAGCATAGAATTTTTAATATAGTATGAAAATTAATAATTTATTATTATTAAAAAATTCTTAAAAGAATGGATTCACAATATTTTATAATTATTTATTATTTGATTTTTTGTAGTTCATAATAAATTATTATTATCATAATACAGAAAAAAATTGTCACACGGTCATTTTTCTAATCAAAATTTTTATTTTTATTTTTTTTTATTATTGGTCGGTAATCAAAACCTTACCTTTTTTTTTTTTTGGGTCGGTAATCAAGACTTTACCTTAGCCGCCTAACCTACTAAGGTTCCACAAGAATTCACACCGATCGCACACGATCCGTGTCCATGGTGGGGGGTGAAAGATCGGGTGCGGCCGAGCCCACAGTACGCTCGCCTACCGACGGTCGTCCGCTCCGCATAGAAGGATACAACTGTAACTACGTCTGCGTAGACACGTTCGTACGCGGTGACCCAGACTTCGCTCCCCCCAAAAAAAAAAAAAAAAAAGACACATTCTTCTCTTTTTTTATTCACTTTCAAATTTTAAGAAATTTAAAAAAAAATGGAAAAGAGGGAAAAGAAAATCACTTACCATAAATTTCCAATTTCCTTGCCTTCTCTTCCCCGTCTCTCTCCCTGTCCATGTCGTCGCGTGCTTGTTAATTCTCCCCTTTCTACCGCAGGTCTCTCTCTCTCTCTCTCTCTCTCTTTTCTCCATTCGCCGATTCGCATCGAGGTGTTCTCAGATGCGGTCGCGCTTTGCTGGATGCGCGGACATCGATTCGCGATTCTGATTAAGCTCCGGAATTGCATTTCCTTTTTCATTTTTGAATTTGGTGCAGGGAAGGGATTTCGTCGCGATTCGTTGCTTCGGTTGCGGAGGAGGAGGAGGAGTGGGGGGGTGAGATTCGATGGCGGCACCACCGGCCAGGGCCCGAGCCGATTACGATTACCTGATCAAGCTCCTCCTGATCGGCGACAGCGGTTCGTCTCTCTCCCGTCCCTCCTCGCTCTCCGCACCTCTTTCTTTTTGGTCCCCTTTTGTGTTTGGTTTTCCTGAGTAAATGAGGGAGGGAATCAGTAAGGAGTTTTGAGTTTGAGAGTTCGGAGCGCTGCGCGTGCTGCTTTTCCTGGTTCACGTTTGAGGATTCCAGGCGCGTGTTTCAGTGCTCGTTTCGTCTGATTGTGAGGTGATTGTGAGGTCCTGGGGTTGGGAGGTGATCCGACCGATTTTGGTGGTTTGTACGATGCGTTTGGTGAATTCGTGTGGCCCTCACGTGCGTGCGTGCTTGCTTCTGGGATTCCTTAAACAACTCGAGAGCGGATTGGCCACCTAACCTGAAAAGCGAGAGGATTCGGTCCGAGATTAATGAAAGTTTGATGAGATCGAGATGTGGCATGACTGTGAGGATGGACCGGAGAGATTAGAGCTCGTCGTTAGTATGCCTGTCTTCTAGACTGTATTGAAGTCGGAGCTATGATGATAATGATTCGAAAGACTTGATAGTTTGATCAATGAGGCAATTATGCACATAGTGTGTGCAAATGACGCAATCGATTCCCAACTTATTATTCTGTCTGGCATATCGTCACCATCTGTGGTTGCTGTTGCTTCTGACAAATCGGCTCCTGGACCTGGGAACTCATGTGCGGTCCATTTAGATGAAGATAGGGCATGTAGGCTTATTTCACAGTTGATTCCATGAACATTGTGCAGGAGGAGGGTATTTCGCTTTTCTGGCATTTTGATTTGATGATTAGGCGCATTAGTGCTGAACTTTGGAATTGGTTCAGAATCCTAAGTCCCATGCTAAGCACACATGATCCAAGCTTGATGAGGGAATTTCTTTTAATTGACCTTTGTTTTCCAGGAGTGACCCATCATGTCTGATAGAAGGAAACTGAGCAGTTTAATCTTTACTGATTAGCTAAATATGCTTCTCAAGTTAACGGTTGACTATTTAAAGTCTCCAGTTTTGCATACTTGATTCTATGTATTTGGTTTTGATGGCGTAAGTCTTCATTTGATGACTTCCACTGAGAAAATCTATAGTTACTTACTCGAGTGTTATGTGTTTCTGTTCTCTTGTGGTATATGAGTTTTAGTTCATCTATAGCAAAAGTAATAGAGTTTTGCTGTGTGCTGATCTGACGACAATGTTATGTTCCAAAATGTTTCAGGTGTTGGGAAGAGTTGTCTGCTCTTGAGATTTTCGGACGGTTCCTTCACAACTAGTTTCATCACCACTATAGGGTTCGTATCATGAGGATGAGTATATTAATTCCTGTATATGCTATTTTAGTTACAGCTATGCAAATTAGAGTTCGGGGCGTAATGGGTGGGAAGACCATGATGGTTCAGAGTTCTTTGAGAATTTTATGACAGTTCGAAGACCAATGATAATGCTTGGCTAAATAACAGACATGCAGGGATAGTTCATTTAAAAATTGACAATAGTGGAATTTACATATTCATGCTCTTTGTGTACAGCTCCTTAATTGTTTCATTTGGCTTGATTGATGGATATCAGATCAGGGGATGTTCAGGATGAGGGGAAAATTGGATGCTCCTTTGAGCTTAAACTCTTCAATATTGAAAATTCTCTCATTTGTTGTTGTTTTTCCTCTTAACAGCATCGACTTTAAGATCAGGACCATCGAGCTTGATGGAAAGCGAATTAAATTGCAAATCTGGGATACTGCTGGGCAGGAGCGATTCCGAACCATCACAACAGGTTTGATTGAGCTGAAAATAGCCTCTGTTCTCTAATGGATGACATTTTGTGTTGGGATTTTTTTACGAGGGATGCATTCTAAGCCACGTTTTCCCTGAAAGCTTTATTTATCAATTCTGTAGTAATAGCTGAAGCTACCTGCAATTCTACTGGATTAGATTGAATGTGATTGTGATGTATTTGGCATTTTGAGGCTATGTAGAGCTCAAATGTTTGATCCCAAGAGTGAGTTGTTTCGAGCTTTAAGCTATTCTTATATGAGAGAGCTGATTCTTTTGACACATGAACAAACAGTTAAAACTCAATAGACTGAGAAATGTGAAATCTTGTGGAAACCACACCGGTAGGCTGATGGCATAACCATCCAGCCAAAGGAGTGTTGATTGTAGCATTGTAAATTTTTGCTTACTGACACCTGAATGAGTTTCAAGCATATAGCCCATATAACCTCTTCTTTCCCTAAGTCCTCATTGTCCTCCTCGAGGTCGCATCCTGCGTTGTTGTTAATGGTTCTGTTTTTGCCTATTCAAGTTGCTACAGATGTATTCACGTTCTTTTTTGGTTTTTCAGCTTATTATCGTGGAGCTATGGGCATTTTGCTGGTGTATGACGTCACCGATGAGTCATCTTTCAACAGTAAGTTCTCCTTATCTGAAGATTTTTGGTAGTCCTGCTTATAAGTAAGCTGTGTTTTCAGTACTGAGGACATCGTGCTGATACTTAATTGGTAAATTCTCATGATTCTTTACTTGATCGGAGTGTATCTAACAATAGAGCTATTTTGTGTATTGTCTGTTGATGGTCCACTAAAAGAATTTTTATGAGCATTAACTTGAGTTTTCATTGAGTACTTTCCTTGTTGTACTTCAGATATCAGAAACTGGATTCGCAACATTGAACAGCATGCTTCTGACAATGTAAACAAAATATTGGTGGGAAACAAGGCTGACATGGACGAAAGCAAAAGGGTAAATGACTTTGGCTTTTTGGCTGCTCTGATCAGCACTTTCTTTCCAAGCACCTTCATCCCCTGCACCCTCCAAAATCCTTACCATGGCTCTCTCTCTCTCTCTCTCTCTGCACATGCTGTGGTTGTACTATGATGGATATGGATGCTTGTTTTTGGAGAGAGGCGTGGATTAGTCCACTGTATACTGTTCTTCCAGTGTTTTTTGTTTTTTTTTTTTTTCCCGGTTAAGTAACGAGAAATTCACTATGAGGCACCAAGGGGGTGTCAACACGTGTGCAAAAAGAGCTTGTACCCAGAAATGTACTGATGACTAGAATGTACTTTTCTTTGGCATAGGCTGTACCTACTTCCAGGGGTCAAGCTCTTGCTGATGAATATGGTATCAAGTTCTTTGAAACGGTAAGTTGCAAGTTGATGCTAGAAGTAATTTTGCAGTTAGAATCACGCTTTCTGCTCTGTTAATATTAGAATGTCAATGATGCAGAGTGCAAAGACCAATATGAATGTTGAGGAAGTATTTTTTTCAATTGCGAAGGATATCAAGCAAAGGCTTGCAGAAAGTGATACGAAAGCCGAGGTAAAATTAGTTCTTTTATTTTTCAGTTTCCTCTTGAATTCTTTTAAGTATTGCAGATTTGCTCCATCACACTCCTACCTGTACTTAGTACTCTCCTAAAATAGCAAAAAAAAAACTCTCCTGCAGCAGAGCCTGAGAATCAGTTTCATGTTATCGCGAGAATGAACCAACATCAGGGTAAACTTATCGATGAAATGTGCAAAAAAATATTGCCAAATCATCTATGTGGCAATTGACCAAATGGATAGCTGTCGAAACATGTATATTATCTATTCCTATTTTCCCGTCGGTTATTTTTCCGGACCACCTTCGACAGGCATGTTCGGTCTTTGCAAATTGACAGACATGGCTGTCCAACGCGAAAATGTCATTTTTAATGGCCTAGGGCACTAGTGGACGGCATATTGCCACGCTCAACACAAGAGAGTACAGTGGAATCAACATTCTGTCATGTCTACTGCACTGGCCTTTGCCCCATTTGCAGTAGTTCTGTAGATGCAAAATTGCGGTATGAGAGGGGTGTGGGTATTAGGAAGAAAAGAATGACAACAATGAATGCTTGATGTATGATGCCTCATGATCCAATTAGAAAATCATCTAGTAAGTAGAGAGGGGATTGAATGAGTATTTGATTCTGTCGCCATTTGCTTTCAGCCTCAGACAATCAGGATAAGTCAACCAGACAAGACAGCTGATGCTGGTCAAGCTCCACAAAGATCCTCTTGCTGTGGTTCGTGAAGAAACAAACAGGACAAGAGGAAAATACAAGGAGATTCTGCGGGTGGTATCTTTAATTTTTTATGAATGGCTTATTAGGATGCCAACTTGGTGGCTTGGCTTCACATATGTATTCTGCCTATTGTTATTTTTATGATAGATCCGTTTTTCGGGATACTTATGTTACACTGTCTTTTCTGTCTTCGCAACTTCAGTATGTCCAAGTGGTTCCTCCATTCCGTTGTCCCTTCTCACTAGTGTGCTTATTTTGATATAGAACATTTCGGAATGAGCCTTCTCCTCTTTCGAAAGGGAAAAAAATTAATCTGAATACCGTTTTCTATTAGGCGGTTACATCTTGTGTGAGATGGGAGCATGTGATTTATTCTTTTGTCGGAATTTGTTCGCGTCTGGATTGTGTATGTATGCTCGTTCATCAGGAATTAACGGGTCAATCTTCAAGCAAATTGAGCTTTCCGCTGGAGGATGAAATATAGTCTTTCACGATGTAATGAATCCTACTCAAATGAATCATCGTGTCCCGACATTAAGGCTCCTCGCACGCAAGGAGGAGAGACCCATCACCAGCAGCCATGGATGCGATAAGAATGACTCATTAAAAGAACCCTTTTATTAAAGGGTCGATCGACTTTTGGCTTGGGTGGAACGATGCTCATTTTGCTAAAGCACCACTTGTCTATAATGGTAACGTGGATTGTGCTTGTGGTTGCGGAATCATGTTTTGCTGACAATGCAAGGTTAATACTGGACGCTAACAAGTGACGAACACGTCATTCCTTATAAATCACGATACCCATCACCCCTCTCTCTCTCTCTCTCTCTCTCTCTCTCTCTCTCTTTCTCTATGTGCAGATCTCCTAACCCCATTGCCCATTTCACCTTTTTCCCCCTTTTCCAAAAAGGAAAGAAAACTGAGTATCTTGCTGTGTTCTTAGAATTGAGGAATGTGTGCTGCTGGTCTTTCAGTGGTGGCCTTTTTACCTAAATTAAAGACAGTTATGGTGCTAAGGTCATTCCGCACCATCTTGTGTCCAGCCCTTGATTGGCTTCTCGATCTGGAGTTTTCTGTGGTCAGTTTTTCTTATTCATTTGGTTAAAGGATTTCTCTAACAACCCATTTCACATTCTATCATTGCCGTTAAATGCGAAAAAAATTAGTGACAATTGTGGACTTTAAGATTCGTGGGTAAGTTGTCACATGCTTCTTTTCACGTAGATTATCTGATAACATATTAGACTTAATTCAGATAGTAATTATCCATTAAATTTGGCATGGACTGATTTGGACGACGAAAAGAACTCTCAAATGAAGCCGACAAAGGGGAAAAGAAATGCAATGTGACATAGAACTTTTGTAGAGCAACTTAAAAAGGAACTAGTGGAAAAGCAAATCAATTTAATTCAAAAAAGTTCCACTGGAGAATTAAATTTCCTAATCCTCTCATCAGTGGGCAAGAAGCTATGGATTATGGACGCCGTTAGTGCAAGCGATGATTCGATTTGCCTCAAATGACATTTGGGGCTGCGCCTAATGAATATGCTTTTGCCTGACCACATTGACATGTTCATGAGATGGATGGCATTTTGGTTGGCAAGTGCAAATTCAAATGAACAATCTTTCTCTAACCTTTCCATTAGCAGCCCACGAGAAGTTCAATCCGGCAGATACAATTTGGGGTGGAAGAAGCGAGGCGTCTTTTTTTCTTGACATCCTGATCTTTTTTATCCACGTAAAGTAAAACGCACACGAGTCTGAATGCTTTGTCGGCTTGTCATTCTCTAATGGCATCCGATTCAGATGTTATCATAAAAATTCTACTTCAAAACGGTGGACGCGGGAGTTGACTTTGCTGCTGGTGTTGACCAGCTGCCCCCTCAGGAACGATGTTTCTATCTCTCTGATGTTTATCCATACTATAGAACCGAAATCAAGGTTAGTTCAACTAGAGGGATATCACCTTTGTCGTCTTAGTCTATCGTAGTAAAACCCAAATGGCGGCCAAGTTCAATTTGCATCCTTGTCACAATCACGGTAACAATCTCTTCATGTTGATGTTTGATGCTTTAAAGTTAACACCATTAACTTGAACAAACACCTTAACATTTATGCTATGTTTGTTTCAATGAAAAATGTGACTTTTAAAAAATGTTTTCTTGGACCCCAACCTTGGCGCCAGGGACCGGATTAGGGCACATGCTTGGGGTCCAGATCTAGGCCTTGATGTATCTGAGTGCAGGTCTCAAGGGCTCGAGTGCAGTCACCGATGTCCCTAGCCTAATCTTGATGGACCTAGGCACGAGCATCAAGATCTCGACCCTATCCTTAATTGACCTAGGTGGGCACTAGTGTCTTGGACCTAGCCTTGATGGACCTGGAAAACGGGCACCAAGGTCCTAGCCTAGGTCTCCATGGACCCAAGCATGGGCACCAAGGACCAGCGCACAACTTCAGTAGACCTAAGCCCAAGCGCAACCTAGACAATTAGGTGCCCGAGCATTGGCACCGGCGTCACAATCCTAGCCTTAATGGACCCAACCTCCAACACTGTGGACCTAAGGTCATCCTTAATGAACCTAGGGTGAGGGTGTTAGAGAGGGCACAAGCACCACGGCTTGCTTTTGGCCTCTATGGACCTAGGCCAAGGGGTAAAGGAGTCAAACTTGGTGGACAACTTTTAAATTTTTCTAAATATTGTATTACTTATTTTCTTATTTTTTTTTCCAACAATGGACCGATGGGGTCATTGGTAGACCCTTGCCTAGACTAGGCGAGGATGTTGCAGTCCTCGCTGCCAATAGGTGAGGGTATTCGCCCTCACCTAGATCTGGGAGCCTTTGCTTATGACCAGTAACTTCGGCAGGCTAGAGTTTTTTTTTTTTTTTTTTAAAGAAACGAAAATAAAAATTTAAATTCAAGAAAATTTCTAAATTTTATTCACATTAGTGTCGGTCGTACCACGTAGAACAACTGATTTTTATATCAACAATTTTCAGTTAAAATTACTCAAATATCCTATATGACAAATTGTTAAAATGTTTGAAATTTAATCGGTATCATCATATCAAAATTGACACAAATACATCAAGTTTATAACTTTTTTGGTAATGATCTCGTTTAAGATCAACAAGCATGTAATAACCCCTTATTTTACAAGAAAATCACAGAAGTTTATCTTCAAAATTCGCAAGGTTATGACATAATTATAAATGTCTAAATGAAGGGTTGGAAGTGCCTTTTAGTGATGGTGTGGGCGAATTCCAGTTCAATGTCCTAGCTTTGCAGCTCACTCAGCCAAAAAGACGAATTTCGGGAGAAAGAGAAGGTGTATATCTACGAGTACCAGCATCTCTCTCTTGCATTTACACGAGTAATGAGTGGACCCCACGTGGAAGGACAACAGATATTCCCAGTCGCTTCTTGCTTGGCTGGGACATTTTAACGAACACTTTCGTAAGGCTAAGGGAAAACTGCGTACTTGTATCATCTACCCACCATTCACACAAGTCGACAGCACATATCATGAGTCATGAAGTGCTAATCATGCTGGGGTCTGCCTAAATGCTTATTGGTTACTCTTATTTGGAAGAAGTGAAAACAGTTTTGAGTCTACCCAATAAGAGATATTCATATAAATATTACGTCATAATGATAATAATAAAATTTAGAACTTTCATTTCGTAGTTTTTTTAATTTGTCCTACTCTATTCCTACTCTAACATTCACTCGCAGATTTTTGCCATGTCTCATTGCAGGGCGTGAAAGTCGAAATCCACTTCTAAAACTTAATTATCCACACCCCAACCCTCCCTGAAAAGATGGAGAAGATGGAGAGTCGAACCCCTCACCTCCCCCTTTCATTTTGTAGTTTATAAAAAACAAGCTTCATTCATGATTAGAAGAAATTTGCTCCAACTACATCTCTCTTTATGGATATCAATCCTATATAAATATAACTAAACTTAAAAGTATATGACATCTATATTGTAACCTATCAATCGGATATATGGTTAAAGAAAAAGTTGTCCAATGGAACGTTAATAATGGGTTCATTCTTCAGTACATGTATGTTTATGAAATGGATGGCATTTTGGTTGGCAAGAGCAAATTCAAATTAGCAATCTTTCTTTAACCTTTTAAATTAGCAGCCCACAAAAAGTTCATTCTCGGAGATACAATTTGGGGTGGAAGAGGCGAGGCGTCTTCTTTTATTAACATCCTGATCTTTTTTATCCAGGTAAAGCAAAACGCACACGAGTCTGAATGTTTTGTCGGTTTATCATTCTCTAATGGCATCCGATTCAGATGTTATCTTTAAAAATCAACTTCGAAACGGTGGACGTGAGAGTTGACTTTGCAACTGGCGTTGACTAGGTGCCTCCTCAGGAACGTAAAGAATGTCTCCGTCTCCCTCATGTTCATCCATATTATAGAACCGAAATCAAGGTTAATTGAACTAGAGGGATATCATCTTTGTCGTCTAGTCTATCATAGTAAAATCCAAATGGTGGCCACGTTCAATTTGCATCTTCATCACAATTACTATAACAATCTCTTTTTTGTCAATGCTTGATGCTTTGACATGAATATCATCGACTAGAACAGACAACTCAACAATTATGCTCCATTTGTTTTACGGAAAATGTGACATTTCTAAAAAAATATCTTTCAAGAAATTATTTTTCAGAAAAATGAAGATGTATTTTGTTATTTGACAGAAATTTGAAAATGAACTGAACAATATTTTCTGTAATTTAGTAAGATAAATTTGATTTGGTTTTCCTAAATAGACATAAATTATTTTGGCGCTAGTGACTTGTGTATAGGCAACCAGGGAATTAAGTGTAGGCACTTGAGTCCTAACTCTGACCTCGATGGACACCGAACTAGGCATTGGGGACCATGATATAGGCTTTGGGGTCTCAATCCAGGCCTCGATGTATTCGGGCACAGGTCTTAAGGACTCGGGCTTAGGCACCAAGGTCCTAAGCCCAAAGTCAATGGATCTGGGCGCAAGTGTCGAGATCTCGAGTTTGGCCTTTATTGACCAAGGCGTGCACCGGCATCCCAAACCTAGCCTTCATTGACCAAGGAAACGAGCATTGAGGACCCAAGTACAACTTCACTAGACCTAGGCTCAAGCGCAACCTAGACGGATAGGGGTTTGAGCACTGGAGACTAGCACTAGTGTCATGATCCCAACCTTAATGAACTCAACCTAGGCGTCGTGGACCTGAGGTCGTCCTCAATGAACCTGGGGCAAGGGTGTTAGAGAGGGCACGAATACTAGGGCTCGTGCTTGGCCTCCTTAGACCCAGGCCGAGGCTTCAGGGAGTCGAAGTCTATGGACAAATTTTAATTTTTCTGAATTATTAATTACTTTTTTCTTTTCCTAAACTATGGGTCGATGAGGTCACCAACATACCCTCGCCTAGTTTGGGCAAGGGCGTAGCCGCCCTCGCTAGCCAACAGGTGAGGGTGTCGACTCTAACCTAGATCAAGGAGCTCTCGCTGACCTAAAGTTGTTAAAAAAAAAAAAGACACACACACACACACAAAGAAAGAAAAGGAAAAAGGAAAAAATATATTAAAAAATTCAAAAAAATTGTAAATTTTGTTCACATTAACGCCAGTCGTACCATGATCAACAACCGGTATCATTAAAAAGTTTAGGCTTAAATTGACACAAGTGCGATAGATTTCGGACTTTTTTGGTACTTTTTCAATTTAAGATCAACAATCCCTCCTTTACAAGAAAATCACGGGAGTTTATCTTCAAAACTTGCAAGATAAGGGCAAGAAGAGCCTTTTAGAGATGGCGTGGAGGAATTCCTACTCCATTTCGTTCAATGTTCTAGCTTTGAAGCTCACTCAGCAAAAAAAGATGAATTTCAGGAGAGTAATGAGTGGAACCCTAAAGGAAGGACAACAAATTCCTAGTTGTTCCTTGCTTGGTGGGGACATTTTAACAAACACCTTTCGTATAGCTAAGCGAAAACTACATACTTGTATCATCAGACCCACCATTCACACAAATTGACAGCGCATATTACTGAGATATGGACACCTAGAGTATCAAAACTTGGCACGAAATGACACTTAAGTGCCGAAAGTTAGGAAAGTGACACTTAAGTATCAAAATCATAACAAAATTGATTACTTAAGTGCCAATCCGGCCAAATTGCTGACGTGGCAATTTTCTAACGAGGTGAGTGTAAAACGACATCGTTTTGCACGTTGACGTGGCTAGAAAATGCAAAGGCAACGTCGTTTTGTCTCGATGTGACAAATAATTAATATAAAATTAATTAAATTAAATTTAAAATAAATTTATTTAAAATATTTTTAAAAATTTAAATTAAATTTTTTTTAAAAAAAAAAGGAAGGGGGGGAGGGAGGCGGGCGAGGGAGGCAGCGAGGGCGAGCCCTCGCCGCCACCGCCTCTCCGCCTCCGGGAAGGGCCGGCGACGAAGGAGGGAGGGTTGGTCGGGGTCACTAGCCCCGGCCGATTGGCGGCGAGGGCCCACAGCCCTTGTTGGAGCCCTCGCCCGGATCCGAGGCGAGGGTTGCAGCCCTCATCCGAGATCCGACGAGTCGACGGCCCTCGCCCCGGATTTGATGAGAGCTCGCGGGCGTTGGGGCTAGCGACCTTGGCCAACCCTCCCCCTTCGTCGCCGACCTTTCCCGAATGGTGGCAAAGGGTCGCCCTCGCCGCCTCCCTTCGCCCTCCCCTCCTCCCCACCTCCTTTTTTAAAAAAATAGTTTTAAATTTTTTTATTTTTAGTTTTTTAAATATTTTAAATAAATTTAATCTTAAATTAAATTAAATTAATTTTTATATTAATTAGTTATCATGTCGAGACAAAACGACACCGTTTTGCCTTTTTTAGCCACATCAACATGCAAAACAATACCGTTTTGCACTCATTTCGTCGGAAAATTACCACGTCGGCAATTTAGCCAGATTGGCACTTAAGTGATCCATTTTACTTCGATTTTGGCATTTAAGTGTTCCTCCGTGCCAAGTTTTGACACTTAGACTGTATTTTGCCCCATATTATTCGAGTCATGAAGTGCTAACCGTACCAAGGACAGCCTAAATGCTTATTGGTTACTCTTTAGGAGGAAGTGAAAATGGTTTTGAACCTACCCAATAAGAGATGTTTACATAAATATTACATTATATCGATAATCACAAGATTTAAAATTTTCATTTCATAGTTTATAAAATACAAGCTTCATTCATGACTAGAAGAAATCTCCTCCAACTATGTCTCTCTTAATTGATATCAATTCTATATATATGACCAAAATTAAAAATATATTATATTTATACTTGTAACTCATCAATCAGATATTAAAGAAAAGGTTGCCCAATAAAACATCATAAATGGGTACATTCTTCAATACATGTTGTATGTAAGACCGAACTCTCGCTCGAATTCGGTACTACGTGTGTTAATTTTAAACAGCTAGATCTTGATTTAATTTTCCCTTGTCTTCTCCTATTTTTCTCCTTTTTCTTATCCTTCCCTTTTCATCATTCCTCTTTTGCCCTTCATCATCACACCTCGCCGGCATCGCCAGCCTCCGTTCAAGCCGCGTGACGCCACCGCTCCCGCCTTCAGGCCTACCCAGCTCCGTCCCTCCCCCTCCCCTCCGTGGCGGAGAGAGAGATTGTGTTCTGGTTTAGATTTTTTTGGAGTAAATTCCTCAAGAAATAGGGGCATCAAAGTCATCTTGTGAGAACTGCATAGGTGACCTGGATGTAATCTTGTGAAGTACGAAAAGAAAAAGGCCTGGCATAGCCCCTTTGACCATGTGGCGTACATTGACTACAGCGAAATCCACCTCCCTAAGAGTTTAAGTGGACACGATTTCAGCTCCTTGATTTTTATTTTGAGTGCTCGGTGAGATGTAAATCACATAGATCCTGCATAAAGAATGGAGCCATTGGAGGAGCCATATGGTATATTCCTAATCGATGTTTCCTCCATCCTACTTTAATTTGATGTAACAACGTAAAGATGATCAATCGAATCCTTATATTATGAAGTTAGGCGATTCTCTGAGAATTTTTATTAAGACCATTGCGGACAAAGCATTCTAGATTACACTGCACATTAATATATGGCAATCATAATTAATGTGATATGCGTCTTTTACATTTTTTATGCAATTTTCCTTACTTTGTTAAAATGATATATTTTCCTCTACCAACGATTGCCCTATATATATATTGCCAACCATAATACTCCAGTGCTTTATAGTTTTTGTTTATTAACCAATGGCAATGGCTAGGAAAAGTTATAGCTCTAAATTTCATGCAACGTTTGCTTGGAGCTCAAGAACAACCAGAGTGCTTGTGAAGAAAATACTCGAGCAAAAGAATTTAGTGTGTTCAATACAAGTTGATTGCATCGTTCTACATATCGACTATTTTGTAGGGGACAGGAGTGTGGGTGAAAGCATGGAATCTAACGAAAGCCACAACTCCGGTCCAATCAAGAGTAGGTCATCCGTATAGATAAGCTCGGGAGCTTCGTTAGGGATTTACTTTTTCATGACACAACTTACACGAAATAGCGTCCAAGGCAAAGATCGGGAGTGGAGACTACACCCAGGAGTACAATGATTCGAGATTAAAATGAGATATGCATATCCAATGAAAATCGACTCCCTGGTTTGATTGGAATGAAGCAAACTTTGAGGCCTTCACTTTGTGGACAGGATTTGCTCCTCAGTTAGTGCTTACTTGCTTCAATGGAATAAAATAGCTATTTTATGTCCGGTGGAAATCGAGTGTCTTTTTAACTCTTTTAGCGAGTGACGGTGGTTGCTTGGCAAATCTGTATACGGTTTCACACGTAGTGGAGTCCCTAGAGTCGGAAGGGAAACGTGCCGGGATTGCTTTCTTCGCCCCCATGCAGACGGCGTTTATAACCAAGGCATCTGCATGAGAAGCAACCATCACAGACTTAACGCGCCCAGATAAAGTTTTTGAGCGAGAATGAGTAAGAATGGGGAGAGAGTGATTGGGGTCCTCAGCCGGCTCAAACCGTACTTGGCGGTGGTGCTCCTGCAGTTCGGATACGCGGGGATGGCGATAGTCGCCAAGTTCTCCTTGAACCGAGGAATGAGCCAGCACGTCTTCGTCGTCTATCGCCATGCTTGTGCGGCTGCCGTCGTCGCTCCTTTCGCCATCATCTTTGAGAGGTCTCTCATCTCTCTCTCTCTCTCTCTCTCTCTCTCTCTCCCCACTTCCCCCCTTCCTTCTGTGGCAAAAGTATCTTGTGGATGAAAGTACTAATGTTCTGGAAATATATTGCAATAATTACAGGAAGAAAAGGCCAAAAATGACGAGGTCCGTTCTTTTGAAGATCTTGCTGCTAGGCTTAGTGGAGTAAGTATTTCTTTCTTCGCTCTTATGTCTTATTCGGAAACATTCGCAGGGAAAATGAGTCGAATAACATGTACTTATCCTTTTTTTTTTTTGGTAACGAGTACTTATCCTTTTTTCCATCTCCAAAATGCAACAAATGCAGGCCAGTGATCGATCAGAATCTGTATTACACGGGAATGAAGTACACAACGGCATCTTTCACGACCGCCATGTCCAATATGCTTCCAGCTTTCGCGTTCCTCATGGCCTGGTTTTTCAGGTAATTAATATGCACTTACCCATTTCGTAACACCTCTTTAAATTTCATGTATTCAACAAAAACTTGAATTGAGCTTGTTGCGAACGAAGTATTTACACGTCACGTTACATCACATTTGTTACTAATTCATATAGTTACCTCTTTGGTTAATTCACCTCCTTTTGATGTGCAATTCGAACGATAGGCTTGAGAGATTGAGCATAAGAAGCAAGCACAGCCAAGCCAAGATATTGGGAACCCTGGTCACCATAGGAGGAGCGATGATCATGACTCTAGGGAAAGGTCCTGTTCTTGATCTTCCATGGACAAAATCGGCTTCAACACACGTTGATTTAGAGGGTGTTGCGCAAAAACCAATCGAGGGTGCTCTTATGATCACCGCAGGTTGCTTCTGTTGGGCTTCTTTCATCATCCTCCAAGTAAGTTCCTGCCGCCTATCAATCAATAATATTCAAGAGATGACAACAGTGGCGTTGAATAAGCACTTCGTTCTAAACAAGAGAGAAAAATGCATGCAGGCGATCACCCTGAAGTCATACCCAGCGGAGCTCACATTGACGACTCTGATATGTATGGCGGGGACGTTCGAAGGAGCGGTTTTTGCTTTTGCCATGGAAAGAAGCAACTTTGCTGCTTGGTCTATCCAGTTTGACGTCAGGCTCTTGGCAGTTGTCTATAGCGTAAGTCATTTCCCACCACATACTACGAATTAGTGTTAACTCCTCAATGAGTACATGAGGTCCATGTTGAGGTCTTCAGGTGTCGGTATGATCAGGCTTTCCATCTCCCATGTCACCCGATACACAACCCGTGGCGCGAGAAATATGCAGTGTTGGGACACTCTAGTCATGAGTTGAAAAGCACCTCTCTCCTTCACTTTCTTGTGAAGTTTATAACTGATGGATCCTTCAAATGCAGGGAGTAATATGTTCTGGGGTGGGCTACTACATTCAAGGGGTGGTGATGCAAATAAAGGGGCCAGTTTTTCTGACTGCCTTCAATCCCCTGCATATGGTCTTGGTTGCAATCCTGGGATCCTTCATTTTACATGAGATCTTATGCCTTGGCAGGTATCTTCTCAATTAGCTAGAAACTTGGTTGACTTTTGAAGAATCATCAGCCATTGTTCTTGTTCATGGCGTTATCACGCATGGATCCTTACGAAGTGTGCACTCTGTTTTCATAGGGTTATCGGAGCACTTGTCATTGTTCTTGGCCTGTATCTCGTCCTGTGGGGCAAGAGCAAAGATCAGGTTGCAGCAGGAAGCAGTGAAAAGCAAGAGACATCGAATCCCCAGATACCCAATACAAGTTTGGCAGATGAGAGTGCAGAGACTGCCGCTTCATCGTATGTTGTCGTTGATGTTACCAAAACCAAAGTGAGGCCGGCCGAAGTTTGAAGATGAAGAACAAGCTCCGAGAATAAAAGCAATTCAGGAGCTTGAGTTTTTTTCTTCTTTTTTTTTTAAAATGGACATTTGACCTCAATGTCCTGTTGTTTAGTCATGTTTGTTGTGATTTTGTGGAGTAGCTCATCACTTGGATATCCTTTTACCATTTTCACTCAATAAAGTCGAAGGCACCTTTTTGCATGCAATACTTAAAAATGGCAAATTTTGGTTTAGCCTATGAATTTGCGCATCACAAGATAACTAGTAATCACTAAAACCTTCAACTTAGTGGATCTAGTCAGATTTAAATTGGATCTAGAGTAGTCCAACCCAAATCAACTCTTTTGAATTATCATATTATACAAATCTAATTACCCACATCCAATCCAAAATCATACCCAATCATATTACTAAAATACTTTTATATTTAATCAAATTTAAGAAAACTTATATCCAAATTAAGACAAGAATGTAGAGTGAGCAATCACGAGAGAGAGCGAAGAAAGTCATAAAAGTAAATCAAATACATATAAGTAAATCAAATCTAAATAAATTCGAACCCATTTAACACTCATGCTATTTTAAGTTTTATTATTTCAAACTCATTTATAACTCATTTACTAAATATAACTAAATATATAACAATTCAACCCATCAAATATAGATTAAAAAATGAACCTATGACCCATCTTGACAAATCCAATTATGACTAATGAGCAAGTAAGGAGTAAGTTGAGTCGAATTCTCTCCATGGGAAAGCGTAAGTGGTGATCGAAGGGCAAGTTCAAATAATTCCCTAAGTCCTTTTCTTTTTCAGCTATAGAGTCATTATCTCAAGGTTATGTTAAAGTCTTGCCTTAATACTGAAATCGATAGGCTCTCAAGCCTGCTGGCCAACCTATTACCCATTTTGACAAATCTAGTTATGACCAATGAGCAAGTAAGGAGTAAGTTGAGTCGAATTCTCTCCATGGGAAAGCGTAAGTGGTGATTGAAGGGCAAGTTCAAATAATTCCCTAAGTTTTTAATCCTTTTCTTTTTCAGCTATAGAGTCATTATCTCAAGGTTATGTTAAAGTCCAGCCTTAATACTGAAATCGATAGGCTCTCAAGCCTGCTGGCCACATTAGGGATCGCGGACCCCTTCTTCCATCTGGCCTACCTTTCTCGATCCCATTGAATCCAAGTTATTTTATGATAAGAAAGAAAGGCTAGCGAATTCGGAACAAATAAGCGCAAAGAACAAATCAAAATTTGCAGGAACCCAGAAAGCTAAGCAGGCAGCCACAAGAAAGCTAACATGCTGCAAAACTTTATAAGGTTCATCCTTAAAGTTTAGGAGTAGAACATCACCTATTTTCCATAAGACAAAAAGTTTTTGAACATATTTACATAAGTTAAAATGGGCAGGTCTGATTCGCCCAACACAGCAACTTCTAAGAGAACGTCCACCGCGTAGATAGTTCCGCTTACCCCCAGAGAAAATTGTGTGGGACACCTACTCGACACAGTAAGAGTTGAGCCGAGCACAATGGGAGAAGCAATCCTGTCGCTTATACTACTGAAAAGAAAATTAAACTTCTTGCTCAATTCAAACAGAGTAGATCCCAAAATCCGGTGCAATTTACCATCTACACCCAGAAAATTATATGCGCAGGCAAGATCATAAGCCACTTCTAGAATTCCCATCTTGATCTACAAGGTCCTATAGGAGCATCCACTGATCATGAGACCAACCTACCGTGTGAACCTGAAAGTGCATGTGCCATTTGTCAAGAAGGCATTGCAACTTCGTCCTTTCCATATATTCGTTGAAGTTCACGGGTGGCAGCTTGATATGATGCTGAGAAGAGGAATAAGGAATCCATGAGGCCATGAACAAAATTGAAGTTATTTTAAGAATATCGACACACCAGTATATTTCAGTGTTCCCTGAATTCAGTGGGAATGTGCAGGCTATTCCAGCTAAGGAGGTCCAGGGAGGAAAAAATGAGCCCACCTTTCCAGATACGAAAGTTCTTTTGATTAATGGGAGACCCCGTGACAGTCTGAATTGTATCGAAGAGCAATTCCTGCGGAGTGTTCTTTAACTCCTGAACAACTGCATAAATGGTCTTACCATTGTCGAAGTAAATGTGATTATTGGGATGCTTAGTCTTGCAACCAGCATGACGCTCAAACTCATAGGCATTGAGAGACTGTATTTCCATTTCAATAAAAGAATAAGCTCAAGAACCTCAAACTGCAATTGCTCAATTCACTTGCTTCAAAATAGAACAACAATCTTACCTTTGAGTGGTTGCAATTTTCGCATCCACAAAGATAGCCAGTCCCTTTTATTATCCCGCGGAGATTTTTCTGCCAAACCAAATGCTTTATAAGTAATGAAAACTGACCTGTACAGAAGGACATAAGCTCAGAGACAGGTAAATATGAAATTCTTACTTCACGTGACCAAGAAACGTATTTGACAGATACTCCGTCAAGCATGCCAGTAGATAACAGACTTTTGACATTTGACGGGAAATTGTTCGGAGGCACCTTCTTAGCCGTCTTTGGCTCTTTATTTTTGGGGATGTTCTCAGCTTTAGAATTTGCTTTCGATGCAGAAGAGCTATTTACAATTGGATTGGCACCACAACCAACATCCTTCTGGCCTGGATCTACTGAAGCCTGAGGTAAAGTCTCATTGTCTATTACTAATTCGTAGTTGCCAATGATTCCAACAGAGCTATGTGTCCCATGTTCATCTTCAAATCCTCCAAAAGAAATGGTATTGCCCTCACCCTTGTAGTTCTGACCCATGGATAGAATGCCAGAATCTCCTTTGTCATAGGTTGAAGTGTGACCCACCGCAACAACATTTGGATCAGCCTTGTCAAAGGTTCGACCAATTGGTGTCATATTGTCATCAGTCCTGTTATAGGAGGAAGCCATTGAGATAAAACTGTCGCTTACTTTACCAAAATTCTGGCCCACAGAAATAAAATTCGCATGCTCTTTGCTGTGGGAGGAACCCATGGATAGACCATCCCCTTCTCCCTTCGTATATGATGGACCCATTGCAATGAAATTCCCATCTGTTCTGGCAAAGGGCTGACCCATGGATAAAATATTCTCACCCCGTCTCTCATAACTGTGACCCATTGATATGAAGTTTCCATCTTCCTTAGTGAAGCTGTGACTCATCGGCATGAAACTTTCTTCCCCTTTGTTGTAGCCAGGGGCCATTGACATATTATTCTCGTTCCTATGGTGATAACCCGAGCCTAAAGATATGGTGCTATTGTGGCCCTTGTGATAACCAGTATCAGTGGGAATTGCACTGCCATTGCCACTTCCGTAGGAAGTACCCATTGTCGCAGAAATGCTGTTGTCAGGTTCCCGGACTTGATTAACTTTGACTTTTCTGATTCCTCCAAAATTCAGAAATGCTGAGGGATCTTCAGTGCCATGAGACATAGACAAACTTACAGATGACTCATTTCCATATTGACCTTCGAAGCTTTTTCTTACCATACTTATATCACCAGCATTGAAGGGAGTCATATTCCTATCAACTAAGTTAACAGACCGCATGGGCTCAGAACCAAAGAGCCGATCGGTGGCTTGCCCCGATATAGCGTTAAAAGTAGGATTATTGTCCCAAGGCGAAACAGTCAGGGATGAGATTCCAGATAGTGGCCTGCTTGTCACAGCCTCTATTGCTTGTCTTTTGTTGCTGAATGGTTCGGACCCGGATGCATCCATAAACCATTGATGACTACGTTTAGGTTCTAGTTTGGAAGAATTGTCATAGTTGATATCCCCATTAGTGACAGCTCCCGCATCTCTCGGCATCCAAAAGTCCTTAGGTTGGAAAGACTGCCAAAACCATTTGCTTAGACAGGCATTTAGCCAACTGACAAGATCTAGAGCTTAGCATGAGTAAATTTAGAAATAAAAAATGAGGGCAGCAAAAGAAGCTGGATGAGAAGAAGCTAGATTCCAGAAACATCTGAAGTCATAATCACGTGAATTTGCAGAAGAAAAGTAAATAAAGGTGTGAAACGTGGCAAGGCTATACAAGAGTTATGCATGATAAAAGAAACAAGAGTATGCTCTTCATTTCTATCCTGAACTACCATTGAGAAACTAAAAGGAATGATGTACAAGATTAGACAATTCACATAAACGTTGCATTTGATGCTGGCACAGGCAGGAACTTGCCAAGGAGGATGGGGAGAAAAGCAATTTGAAAGTGTGTGGCTACATATACACATAAAGAGGCAACGGTTCGGACATCGAGTATAAGATAAAACTCGGACGATTCAACAATGCCAAACAAAAACAGCCTCTCCACATTAGAAAAACAACCGAACCCGAAAGCCAAAAAGGAACATCACTCGACAATACCATAATCTTCGCAAACCCATCAGATAAAAAAGAAATCACAACATTTAAAAATGGCCGCGCAGGCACCCATGATCTCACGCGACGCGAACAGGACATTCGCACAAAAAAAAAAAACTCGAAAGCGGGGTTCCGCAAGTTACCATTTTTCACCGCACGGAGGGCAAATTCCACAGCTCGCGAAGCACCACCTCGCGAGGTGAACTAGAAAACGATCAAGTAAAGACCTCCCAGCGCCCGACCAAGTCCTTCCTCTGTCGCAGCAACCCTGTCCGAAACATACACCTTCTTCAGCACCACTCGGAAGTAGAAGCAGATTCACTCATCGATCACCCTAAACAAAGCACACTCGATTCCAACAAAACCCAAACAGCGCCGAAACCGCGAATTCAGCATGCGCAATGTGCACAAACCAACCCAACCCCCGATCAAACTCCGCGCGCAAAACACACAACCGGCAGCAAGAAATGCCGATCGAGAATACCACAAGCTCCAACGATCGAAGCTCTCGTCGAGCGAACGGTTGGCGTCGCGCGCATGCACCGGGAAAACCCCCCGCCCCCGTGGGTTGCGAAATGGGAGAGAAGATCAAACCCTAGAAACCGAAACGGCACAAGACATCTCGCCACCGGCGGTACCTTTTCCGGCGACGGGACCGGTCTCCGGCGAGGCTCCCCGGCGCCGGAGGGGGGATAAAAATCGGTCCTTTTAAAAATTGGGAAATTCGCCGAGTGAGGAGGAGGGACTTTCTATTCAGTTTTGCTGGAGACGGGAGAGGGAAGAAGCACGCTTGCTGCTTTTCCCCCTGGGGTTTTAGCCTGGGACGGTCATACGCTGCGGCGCGGCCCACCGTAAACCCTTTGGGTCCCCCGCGGGGCGACCGTACACGTGTCCCTCCCATTTGAACGGGCCACGTTGGTGCAGCTTTTCGCGGTCTTTTGAGTTTCGGGCCATGTACTGTTCGCGGGGTTCCATGCGGGTAGCTTTCGAAGCCAATTTGACCAGTGGCCAAATAAAAAAAAAAATAAAAACCAAAATATCCGTATTTTTTATATCATATATATAAATATGTCTTTTTATTGGTATATACTACATAGATATGGAATATATAGGAGTTTATTAGAGGGTAATTGAGGTGCAAAAAGAATTGAAATTTGTTTACTTTTGGATGGATGGCAAGAATATTTTAGAATAAATCTGTGGCTAGATATTTTCACATATTCACTGCAGGACATGGTGACGTGGTGGTGAATATGGGTAGCATTGTCTTTCATAAGATCACTATAACAAGCCTTCTAGGGAGCAAATATCTGAACGTCTTATCTCTTAAATATTCATTACCTTATGTGGATAGATTTTCCTGCTTTCGGCGCCTCACTAAAGGTGCAATGATAATAAACACGTACCGTTACAATTAGACTCCACAATTATAGCCCAAACCGGTTATTTGGTAATAGATGAAAAAGTTTTCAAGTAAATGCATTGGTCAACGCGGTCCACCCTTTTTTTTTTTTAACCCAGGAACCCCGCACGGCGGCCGGGAGATAAACCACGGGCGACACGTGCTAGCCACCAGGTAAGTCATCAATGTCTCACGCCAGCTTCCCTGCAACTTGCGTCGCAGGGGTTTCGAACTCCAGACCTCTCAGCGAAAAGAAGCCTGAAGCCTATCCAGCGGAGCCACCACGACAAGTGATAAAGGCGGTGTTTGTAATATTTTTTTGTTCTTATTAAAGAGTACATTAAGGTACTCATCCACGTCCTTATCTTACACGTCATCATGATGCCCGATTTAAAGGCGATTCTCTGCTCTGAGGGAATCCGTCGATATCTAGGAGGCGGCCATCAATCTTTGACTATTTTTGGCAATCGATATGCGTGGTTCGTAATTAGCAAAATTACTAAAAAAAATTTAAATTTTTTATAATTTTGTCAATTTAGTGATAATTTCTTCAATTATACCATAATAGTTTTCACATTTAATTAATCTTGATCAGAAATTACTAATGTGGACACCTATTATCTTACGTGATGCAATTTACATTGACGTTGACAAAATTTAATAATATATTAACATTTTTACAAATTATTTATTTGTTTATTCTTTTTTTTTTTTTTTTATGGTTGGGTGATGGCAACAAAGCTCTCACTGACCACTGGCAAGGACCAAGAAGCCCTCACTTTCGTCGGCTACAACAAAAAAAGTAAAGAAAAAAATGGAATGAAAGAAAAAGGAAAAAAGAAAAATAATAATAAATCAAAAAAATATTATTAAAAGTTATCAATGTCAGCGTTGGTCGGGCTATATAAAATAGCTCACATATACATTAGCAATTTTGCAAACAAAATTTGTTAAATGGATTCAATCGATAAAAAATTAAAATGTTAATAATTCAATTTGGCACAACTATAAGGTGTGAGATTGAATTGGTAAAAATATAACATATTTACAATTTTTTTGGTAATTTTTCCATTTGTAGTTAGTTGTTTTGTACAACCTAGGAGGGAGAAAGGTTATCAATTTAAAGTGGTGCACTTTCTACATGATTTTTTTTTTTTTAAGGTAAGAATTTAATGGCATAGATAGTCATTTTTTAAATCAGTAGATCTAGATTAATAACCCATCAATCAGAGCCCATAATTGCTGCTAAAGAGCGGAGAATTATCGTTCTATGTGGATTTTCATGCATGCATGTGGCATCAATAATAAGGGCAAATACATTGTGTAAGCTTGGATACATACTAGTGACATAAATCTCAAAATTCAACTTATGTAAGTATCACATTAATTAGAGGACAGAGCTTATCTCGAAATTGACGATGGAGATCTTACGTTAAGTCACTCAATGTACGGTGAATCAAAAGCTTATTGGATTACACTTTCTTTTAAGAGAAGCAAATTAAAAGAAATTATACTGCAATGACCTTTGTACGCTACAAGAAGGAAAAAGAAAATACGGTATTTAATGACTGAAAAATTGATCCCAAAAAGTCTAAATTGGTTGCCAAGCTTGAGTACAAATTCATCGTCCAAAATGGAGCTACACAAATCAAAATGTGTCACTAGAAGTCCATAAAGAGGATGAATTCATTCGGCCTTATTGAAAAATACAATAAAAAAAAAGGGATATATGCAACACAAGTCACAAAACTTTGCAGGAAAGTGCGATTGAGTCACAAAAACTTACAAAAAGTGCAATCAAGTCAAAACTTGTCAACTTGGTTCAATTCAGTCCTAAAGTTAACACCGTTAGTTTTTCCGTTAAAAATTGCTGACGTGGCGCGACGTAGCATTTTAAATTATTTTTTATTATACACATGGATTTTAACATTATTTTTATTATTATTTAAATTAGATTTAAAAACAGAAAAGGAAAAACTAAATTTATTTAAAAAAGAAAACTGTGCAAAAAAAAAAAAAAAAGGACCACCGATGGTGCTCCGCCGCCGCCCATCGCCGGAGTGGCCGGCGACGGTCGCCGGCCCCGGCGGGTGTGGCCGGGCCTCGCCGGCCCGAGGGAGGGCCGACGAGGCCTCGCCCGGGGCGGGCGACGGTCGCCGACCCTCGCCCGGGGCCGGCGACCGTCGCCCGCCCGGGCGAGGCCTCGTCGGCCCTCGCTCGGGGCCGGCGAGGCTCGCCCGGATCCGGGCGAGCCTTGCCCAGGATCCGGCGAGGCTCGCACGGGGCCGGCGAGCCTCGCCGGCCCTCGCACGGGGCCGGCGAGGCCTCGCCGAGCGAGGCCCGGCCACCCCGCCCGGGCGGCGACGGTCGCCGGCCCCTCCGGAGACCGTCGCCGGCCCTCCGGCGTTGGGCGGCGGTGGAAACCACCGGTGCACGCACCGCCCTCTTTTTTTTTTTTTTTTTTTTTTGATTTTCCTTTTTAGTTTTTAATCTAATTAATATTTTAGTTTTTAAATCTATTTTTTAAAAAATAAATAAAAATAATTAAAAAAATCTATGTGAAAAATAAAAAATAATTTAAAATGCCACGTCAGCGCCACGTCGCAATTTTTAACGGAAAAACTAACGGTGTTAACTTTAGGACCGAATTGAACCAAACCGACAAGTTTTAGGACTTGATTGCACTTTTTGTAAGTTTTAGGACTCAATCTGCACTTTCCTTTTGCAGTTTTAGGACTTGTGTTGCACATATCCCATAAAAAAATTTAAATCAATAGATGAAGGAAGATCAAATATATTTAAAGAGCTTGCAAAAAATCAAAATTTCGAGGTTTCATCATTCCTATCCTCCTTGTTGCTGGGGGCCACATCAAGTAAAATGCATGGACCATCCATTTTGATACCCATGTCACTTATATGCTTTCTTTTAAATTTTTTGATAAATATAAAAGAAGAAGAAGAACAAAGATACCGCTCCGTGGTGCGAAACGTGTATAGTGAAATTGTAACTGATTGGTGGGCTTTCTTTTATATATTTCCTTTTCTTTTCTGGTGATTGGTGGGCTTAAAATTGAGCTTTAGGGGCATGAACAGTCAAACTATATCTCAATTGTGGACTTTTGGATAAAGTTGGACCAAAAATGAAAATTGCCATGGAGAGATGCTCTTCGGCGAGTCAGTGATTAAGTTAATAATACCCAACTTTTAAATATTTGAAAATATTAGTAATTTCGAGCAATTGAGTGTTGAAATGTGAATCCACTAACATTTTTTCATAATTTTGTAAGTCGAATAACATTTTTAATTTAAACTTTTAATTTTTTTTTTTGGTCAAACAAACACGCACTTAACTCATGAACGGTGTTTGACCACAAAAAAAAAAAAAAAAAAAAAAAAAAAAACTCATGAACGGTGACAATTTATCCACACATTTTGCTAACAAAATCCAATGCATTATTATTCACGTAATAATATAGATGGAATGATTAGAGAAGCCTAGAATATAGCAGATATCTAAACCAGCATTGTTTTGCCTTAGGTCAAACTATAAATCTCAATAAATCATATATTTTCTTTGGGAAAAATAGAGCCTCAAGTCAAATCTAGCGGTCGAATTGCGGCTCCAATTATAGGAAAAAATGAGGAAATACCTTGGAATACCTTCAAACTGGGGCCATACCAAAAAATAAATATTTGTCTAGGTTCCCACCAAAGTTGATAGAAAATTAGAAGGATGGAAAGAGAAACTGATCTCAAAGGCGAGCAAAGAAATTTTAATTAAAATAGTTGTTCACGTAATACCACAATATGCTATGGCCATTTTCAAAATCCCTCTATCCATTTGTTGAGCAATGAAAAATAAAGTATCATCACTCTAATGGAAACAAAATGCAGCAAAGAACATCATATGTTAGAAAAAATGCGAGAACCGGAAAACAAGGAAGGGATTGTGGGGGTCTAGGCTTCAGATATTTAGGCCCCGTTTGGTTCGACTTTAGGGGAATGTCCTTGGGGAAATGCAAAAGCCTTTAGTCTAAAGGGGTTTGGCGAAATGCAAATGCTGTTTGGTAAACAAAATTGAAAAGATGCCTTGAGATGCAACTTGGGGAAAATGCTGTTTGGTAAACAAAATTGAAAAGATGCATTGAGATGCAATTTGGGGAAAATGCTATTTGGTAAACACATTACATTTGGAAAGTCCTTTCATGTGCCAATTATTAAAATTTTGTAACTTTAATTTGTTTAAAATCAAAAACAAAAATCAATGACCTTAACTTTTATATATTATTTTCAAGTTGAGAATAATGTATAAGAGACATATTAATAAAAATTTTAAATAAAAAAATCACATCAAACTCAATTAAAAATAAGTAATTTCATTATAATAAACATGACAACAACATATGTCATAAAAAACGAAATAAATAGTTAAATATTACAAATATCCTTAACTATTTATTAAGTTCATCGCTATTTCATCACGTAAATGTGCCATGTCAAGTAATGCATTATCATTTGAAGCACTTGTTCCCTCATTTATAACATCATGGTTGATTGAATATCCATAGTCATGATCCAAATCTACTGTTTCAAAATCCATATCAGTTACGGCAATTTTTTTTTTTTATAAAATTGTGCAAAGCCATTGTAACTATGACAATTTGCACTTATTTTTCATAAGGATAATTTGGCATAATGGTTAAAATCTTCCACTTCATTTTTAATACGCCAAAGGCTCGTTCAATTTCCGAGCGAAGTGAGGAATGTGCACGGTTAAACACTTCTCGATGACCCACAGGTATGAGACCTTGTCGAAATTCTGGCAAATGATATCTAACTTCTCTATATGGCTCTAAATAACCCATGAGATTTGGATATCCAGTATCTATTAAATAATATTTTCATACACAAATATAATATAAATTTAATTAACATATGCCACATAAATATATATATATATGGATATACATAAATCTTGAATTAACCAACCTGGAGGTGGATGGGGAAATTGTGCATCACGTCTTCCAATGGCATCATAGAAGACACGAGTATCATGAGCTTGTCTCTCCCAACTGGCACAAACGTAAATAAATTCGATATTAAAATTACATACAGTCAACACATTTTCCGTAGTCTTTCCTTTTCGACCAATAAAGCGAATTTGATCATATGCCGGTAATACTACTTGAATATGTGTACCATCCATAGCTCCAATGCAATCCTAAAACAAATAATGCAAAAATTACATGATTTAAATTTAGTTTTTCATTTTTATTATACAATCATAACTTACCGAAATTGTTGATCAATTGGTTAAATCAAATCTTTTCCCATATTGCATACTTTATTTAAAACTAAACTAAAATGCCTACTTATGATTTCCCCGAGCGTTGAAAGTGTTTTTGTGCTATCCTGTTACCTATACCATGTCCTAACATATAAAGAAACATTTCAACCACTTCTTCAACATTAGTATTTCTAGATCTTTTAAGGCCATAGCGTGTTATTAAGTCATGTGTTAAATTATTAAATACATCCCTATGCATTCTAAACATATTATAGTATCTTATTGGATTAGTATCTTCGGCCATCAACTCTCTCATCCATGCATGACCTGTATATGATGAGGTCATAGAAGGTTGTTTGCTAAGGTGCATTGCTTGATAAGCAATTGAAGCATTACCAATTGAAAGCAAATCCAGGAATTCATCTTCCTCTTGTTCATGGATTTCCTTTTGTTCTTAATCATCCATAATTGCCTAACGTAACAAAATATAGAGTTAGAATAAGAAAAATAATGAATAATATTGACGATCCATTAAAAAAAAATAATAGTATCAATCAATATATTAATGCAAAGTCAACCACGTAAAGCGAACCCTAATTAGAAACAATTCTCACATTAAAAACATTAATATAAATTAGGTCTATACATAATTTAAATAGAGTTCGCATATAAAAATAAAATAGCATATTCAAAAATTCAAATAAGAAGCTATGACAATATCTTAGTTATGATTAAGTTCTTCCATCTCAAGCTTGAGATACTTCACCTTCAGGGCATCGGTACTCAAGCTCATGAAAACCTGTCTATTGTCCATCTTGTCCTTAAAATGTTTAATTGTAAAAAAGTACATCTTTTCATCTTGCACAATCTCCAATATGGCATCCAACATAGATATGAGGTTCTTGTAAGGACTGAATTTCTCATATGCTCGAGAGGCAACAGCATTAGCACTCCTACTTTCAACAGCAGAACAAAACATGTTAATTTGGCTTCCAAGCAATTGTGCCGAACTCAAATTCTTGGCTTTTTTTCCTCGAGTTTCCCTCATTGAAGTCTACGCTACTCTTTTACGAGCCCGAGTTTGAATTAGTTTATCAATATTTTCACCCACATCACATTCCAAATTATCATCAGTAGATCATACGACATCATCAATATTGGGTTGTGTGGCATCAACATTTCCATCAACATATAAACCTTGTGCAGGATTCCAAGTGATTCCTCTAGTAGCAATTGTATCTTTGAACATTATATCTAGCAACACTTCAAGATCAGGAGGTATGCCTTTCGTCCTAAAAACCTTAACATTAGGATTGGCCTGTTATAAAAAACATTTGAGTAAGTTGTATATAATTGAAAATAAGAACTTAATCAAAAAGTAAAAGAACAAATGATAAACACTTGGATTTTGCTCTCCCACCATTCATCACTCGCATCGATAGTTTTCTTCCTTGGAACCTATTCTAATCCCATTTCACTATAAACCAATGTCTTCTATTTTTTCCATTCTTCCTTAAGATTATCCCACTTACTCTTCATTTTAGTTTTATCGTACTTTTTGTCTCTCAACTCCTCGAACTTATTAATTATGATAGTCCATCCATCTCTCTTGTTGGTTGCCGGATGATTACCCTTATCGATTTGTTTAACACACAATTTACAAAATGTTTCCACGTCTTAAGTGGTCCAATATGTCTTTTCCTTCATTGAACTCGCCATCTTTCAACAATATGAGCATGAACAGATTTGAGATATATATAATAAAGAAAAAATTCAGCAATTGAATTAGAGCCAAATAAATGTGAACTAGTAAAGAACAAATCAATGTTATATTGTATTAGGTATCGGCCCAAAAAACAAGGAAAAAAAACCAACAACATATCAGTCTGGGGCTGTACAAGATATAAGGTGGTGGTTTTCCCACTATAGAGGCAGATAATCCACCAAAAAAAGGGAAAAAGTAACCTTTGGATGTAGAAGATAAGATCAAGAAACAGCTTTACATCTCTTCACACCAGAAAAATATTAACCAAGCCCCAACATTAGAAATTGAAATAGACAACATAGCCTCGAAACCAAATTTTTGAAACTTAGACGATAAGAATGAAGTCACCACCGCCATAAAAGCAAGAAATGGAACTCGGGAGAGCAAAAGTGCGAGATCAGAAGGCAAATGTATATGTCTAGCAAAAGCAAAGGAACTTGAATTCAGAATGGGCTCAAAATAACCAATTAACCACCAAACTCCCATCAAATTCAAAATTTTGTACAAATGCAGTTAAACTGACTGGAAGACAATTCAGTTCGATGGATAACCGTGGATTGAGAAAATCTGACCTGGACAGAAGTGAGCACAAGCGCGAGCATGATAAGAGAGCTTGAGGGCAGCGAGTGTGAAGGAGTAACGCGAGGAAGAGAACTCAAACCCCTGCACATACAATAAGGCACCAAATCTTGAGAAGTACTTTTTTTCACAAGCAACAACCATTCAAATATGCATTTGTATGTTAGTGAAGAAACAAAATTTTAGGTGACATTTGCTAACTGGTTACCGTCCTCTAACAATTATCAAATACCGGCATGTTTTTCATGCTCTTGGCCAGACTTTCTTATGGGATTATTTAACTCCTAGATGTGAATTTTGAAATCAAGTTCTATTTTGTGATTTCATGAACTGATAGTTACTCTTTTTGTCGAATTTGTTAATATAAGGTAATTTATGCATCAAATTAATGGCCATCCACAAAAAGAGAAGAAAAAAAATTCTCTTTTATTTATAATCTCAATTCCTTATTCTGATTAGAAATTGCACTTTCGAATGGCAACATCAGCTATGTAGCAAGCCTTCACAAGTCTAGAGTTGTTCTTATTTTCTTGGTTGCATAAAAGTAGTCTTAGATGTTGAATTGCTATTCAAAAGCCAGATATCCTTTACCAGTGTAAACTTCTAATTAAAAACTCAAAACAATAAAACTTGGATGATACATAGCAAAACTTAAAAGATACCTACAAAATGCAATAAGCAGCAGGAAGTATGTACCTATTTAGGAAGAATCTCTTTATGAGCTTTGAACGATAGAATCACATTTCAAACCAAAGCAATAACATTAGTAGCAAAGACCTGAAATTATATTCGTAAAATAAGATCTGAGATACATTCAATAAACAAACTTATGCTAATAGATAAGAGCTCGATAAAAACTGAATAACAGTTGTTTTCTATCCATTCCCTTTTGCTAATATCATCCAAACATCACCAGCAATTCATGAAATTTATTGAAACTCGAGGATCGGAGTGCTAATCTTTATGCATGATAGACCAATTGAGAGCAATTACTTTCTCTCGGTGAAGATAAAGGAGCTTATCAATTTGAACGTGGAGAGCAAGATCTCCTCTTGTCCTTACTTCCCAATATCATAAAAGATTTTGTTATATATAGACACCACCATAAACAAATTTATAGTAATAAACTATAAAATGGAGCACATTAAATACTGTACTTCTATTTCAATATTCCAATTCCAGATTCCCTATGAGTCTAGATGTTGACTGATTCATATATGTGGCACAGAAATTTTATCTTTCTTGCCAAAAATATGTTACTTTCTTCATCCCAAAAAACTTTTACAAACAAACTTACAACTAACAAGAATCTTTTCACTCTTACTAGAGAAAATGGATGAATTCTAAATAAGTCAGTTTGGTTCAGCTGATGGAGGGGGACCAAGCAAAGCCGTTTGGTTCAGCCCGCCCCAAACAAGCAATGAAAGGTTTGGACTGAATTAAGTGCGAAAGCAAACAAAACTCAACAGTTGGCAATTGACCAAAACACAAAGGGTGAGCTGAAGCCAACCTGAGGCCGCGGCACCATAAGGCGGCGGCACTGAGGAAATCTTACTTGGAGAGGTGAGTACGAGAGTAGAACGGTGGGAAGCGATCTTCGAGGTTGGGATGGCTGATCTCGAATGAACACTGGAGAGCAGCTTGCGAAGGAGATGGTGAGGGACGACGACGAAATCTTCAGTGGTGACCACGAATCGAACGAACGAGATGGAATCGAAGCTTCCAAGCTTACCCAACTGCCCTGCTACGAGCACGATGCAAGCGCGAGAGCAAAACGGCGGGAGGTGATCTTCGAGGTTGGGATGGTTGATCTCGGATGGACATTGGATAGCAGCTCACAAAGGAGACGGTGAGGGACAATTGAGAGAGGCGTGAGAGTGCGACGTGAGAGTGCAGAGGAGAGGAGGCGTGAGGTTACAGGAGGCTTTTAGGGTTTTCTTTAGAAAAGGGCAAAAATGGATTTTGGTCAATAAACGAGGGTAAAATTGGCAACTGACATATTTTCATTAAACAAAGCCCTAACATTCCTAAAATGCTAATCTCAAATGCACCTTGGACCCTCCATTCCCCTAAAGCCCCTTGAAGGGTCTTGGAGATGCGATTTTATCTCTCCAAAGTTCCCAAAATATTGAACCAAACATTACCCGCTTTTGCCCAATCCCCTTTAGAGGCCAAAAGCCCCGTTTAAATGCCGAACCAAACGGAACCTTAGTACATTTCAACAAAGCGATATTGGAAAAGCAAGCTTGGTGACTAATCAACACTTTGGATGCGTTATGGAGCAAAATTTTTAAAGGCATTCCCTTTTCAAAAGGAGAATTCTGGAGTGCACAAAAAAGTCCCCGACCTTCTTGGGGGTGGCAAAGCATTTTAGTAGGAAAAGATGTTATAGAACTAGAAATTAAACGGGAAGTTGGGGATGGAAGAACACTTCGAGTAAGGGAAGACAAGGGGTTGACCTCTGGAAAAATTGGAGGACTAGCAAACCAAAATGACCCTCAACTCGTCAAGGACTTAATTGATATCAACTCAGGCCAGTGGAATGCCCTCAACATCATTTTTTGGGAAAGAATTATCAACAAAATCATAGCAACCCCTTGAGTTTGAGCAGCGAACCTGATAAACTAGTGTGGACAACGAACAATGTGGGGGTCTATCAAGTAAAGAGCGGCTACGATATAATACAACCTTAGGAAAGTGCCAAAATAGAGTAACAAGCTTCAACATTCTACCTAGCCCTTAAACAGCTATGGAACTATGATGTCCTAATAGCGTTACGTACTAAGCGCAAGCGAAAATTATATGGATCATCATCTTTCAGGATTTATAAATTCCAATTGTTAGCCTCTAGTGTTTACCTTTGAAGGTTAGCATGTATAACATGGATTATTTAAAATCTAAACTTTATTTTTCAAGGTTATCTTGCAATAGTACTATCAATTCATAATAGGCAATCCTATTAAGATCATACGTAAAGATCATGAGAAGCTTCATTACTTTTCTTATCAACATCCGGGCTTACAAAAATCAACCTGGACTTCTTACGAGTTCTTCGCCTATTTGCATCATATTTATAAGTTCAAAAGTAAAGGCGTAAGTAAATAACCAAGGAAAAGGTTGAGGGGGGTATCTAACTCCACTAATCCACAAGCCCACATCTATCAAAAAACAAAAGATGTTCCTTCAACTTCTACACAATCATAGACGTCTAGGTGCCATCCGTCCTAGCTCCAGGTCCTTCAGCACCAAAAGGAAGAGGGCCAAACGACAAACCTCATCGGAATCATCTCAACTCTACCATTGTCCATCCACCGCGTAGCCTCATACTTGGAGAAAGTCATGTCAACGTTAGAGTCAAGGTCTGTCGCAATCAAATTTTCGGGTGTGAACCACCTAGGGTTTGGCTAATGGATTGTTAAGCCTAGACTTAACTCGGGCTCTCCCAAGCCCATACCAATTCGCGACTTAAGTTCGAGTTCTTAACATGCAAATAATTTTCAATTGGGAGTTGCCACTAATCTATTTTTGGTGGGTCGATTAGAAACCCAAGTAAAGTAATGAGAGATTTACTTTACTCCTGCGAACCAAAGATTCTAGATACGGGAACTTGGTTACGCTAGATTCTTCTAACACCCTTTCGGTACCATTCTTTTATTTTGAAAAAATGTTTTGCAGGCAGCTTGAACTGATTTTAATTTATCTCCCTAACATATGAGGTGATAATGCGGGTGCGCAAACCACCAATTTAACACCCAATAAAGCAATGAATAAAATTATGGGACTTACCTCGTAGCAACGAAAGCATCTGTGTTGTTAGATCAGAATTCACATCAATAATCCTAGATATGATTTCTAATTAACACGCAATTTCTGTTTTTTTTTGTTTTCACTTTGTTTAATGGGAACCTAATATATATGCAATGCATGCTAATAATCTAATATGACATGGCAACATGACCTAAATTACATGACATGGTAAAATGATCTAAACTATATGACATGAATAGATTAAATCATAAAGAAATGCAATCTAAATGATCTAATTCTATTGATAGGCAATTTCTAATTAAATGGGCCTGAAAAATAAATGACGTGCATTTCAATTAATCTAATCCTAAATGACATGTTAATGACATTTTTTATTTTTCTAAAAAAATGCAATCTATTTAGGAGGATTTATCTAAACCTATAATATGCAATCCTAACATGCAATGACGCGCAAAGAATGCCCTAAATTCTACATGACATATGCATGATTTTTTTTTATTTTTTTATAAAATTCGAAATTTAAAATTAACATGCAATTTAAATCAATGAAACGAAAGTCTAACATCCTAAATTTATGTTTTTGGTTTTTTTAATTCAAGAAATTCGAAATAAATAAATTTCCTATTCTAAACATGCAAAATAACCCTAAAACAAGTGACATCCTAACATCCATCTAATCTAATTCAAATATTTTTTCCTTTTACGGGAGCAAACAAATAAGGCATCAAGAACAACACGAAACCAAATCGAGCAAGATATCATCCATGTTCATTTAATTTTGGGAAATAAATTGACGAATTGTATCTCGCGCATGAGATCGGATTGGCCAATTCTTTAAATAAAATCACAAATCGTATCTCGAGCGTGAGATCGGATTGGTGATTTTTCGTACGATTGCGGGTCGTATTTCGAGCGTGAAATCGGACCGTCAATCATATGTACGTTGCGAAATTAGGAAAATTTCCCAATTTAAAATGCTACTCGATATTTTGTGGATATGATAGCATCATTTAAAGATTCATACGAAATAGCAATTTCACAAATTAGGCAATAAAAAATGCATGAAGATCAATTTGATGAAAATTTTTACCTAAACTGCAATATCGCTCGGATACCATTTCCAAACTCAGACGGACAACAAATCATGCGAACTGCGGTGGTGATAGCTCTGAGCTCGGTGTGACACGACCACACGATGATCAATGGAGGCAAGGACACTGAGTTATCCCGTGGTGGATCACGAGCAGCACATTAGCGTCACGGCTTGGGCAGCAAGTCAAGAAAAGCAAGTGCTTCAACGTCGCCTAGGGAGGAGACAACGTCGATATTGGACAAAATCCCGTGGCTACAGTGCAACTCGGAGTGGCTTTGAGTTGCGTTGGTTCCGATGTCGCTGAAGATTGGCTGCTCAATTACCAAAAACTTTGATCGAACTTTCCAAAAAAATAACACCAGAAGGTGAATGATAACAGCTGGAAGACCTGCAAGGAAATAAAGTCAAAATTTGTGATATTACACAGCTAAATCAAGGCTAATTTGAAGATAAGTTTCCGAATCTAATCAGTGGCCATGGAAATCTCGATGGTGGCCTATGGTGGTAATCAAGGGACCGCTGGTGAGGGTCGGAACAAGGGGTACTTCACGGTGCGAATGTGGAGCTCGCTACCATCATTGCCAAGGATTGCTTGGGGACTTGCTGGTCATGGCGTGTCGAGCGACGAGGCGTGCGGATGTGAAGATGCAAGACACGCGTGAGAACTACAAAAAAGAAAATCACTCTTGTTACTTGTTCTCTCTATCTGCGATTTTCTTTTGTTTTTCTCCTTTTTGGCCCATTCTCCCTTGGCTTCTCTGTATGTACAGAAAGTGAAGACCCTTTGCTTTCAATCTTGAACCTCGTGTGCCGAGCCTCCTCTTGCGTTTCTACAAGTGCCGACCTGGAAGAATAGAAACTTTTTTTTTATCTCCACTCTCTCTCTTGCGGCTGTGCCCATGAACTGTCTCAATATGTGGCCGCATATTAGATATGCGTGGCCATCCCCCCTAAAAGTTTTCTTCTTGGTTAGTGGGTAATCAAGAAAAAATAAATAAAAAAACTCAAATTGAAGGCATGAATCTGAAGCAATTCATGGGATCATGGCGATGATGGATGGCGATGCTGACGACGATAGTGTGAGCGGCGGTTTGTGGACTGGATCGCCAACGGTGATGGACCGAAAGTGGATTGTCGAGGCTTGACCTTGACTCATCAATGCTGGGCTGATGTGGAACGACAGCTTGGGATTGCCGGAGTTCAGTTAAAAGGCCTTCTATCCTGCCTCAAATTGACGACATCAACGACTCGAATAAAAGAAACTCGATGTCCCTAGCACGTTGCTGAGGCAGTGAGAAACGTTGGAGAAGCAGCGCATTGAGCGGGGAATGGATTCTTCGAGCGATACCGATGATCAGCACCACAACTCGTCGTCAGGATTGGGGCTGAGCTCGGTATTGGATCAAGAAATATTGGACAATCACTAGTGCCGTAGGGAGCGCGATGGCTAGAAAAACCATTATGTGAAGACCACGTGCAATCGCCAGAGGAACTTCATGATTTTTCCCTCTAACTCAGACCATCTAAGAAGACAAAACTGCCGTCCCCCTCTTCTCTCTTCTAGCGTGTGTATCGCTCAATATGCTTTTTGATGTGAAGCCGAGTATTCAACGTAATGTGGCCTCTCTTTGGTTCAATTATGTGGCATACCCTTTTATACTACTTACCTTGCATTGCAAAAGAGGAAATTTGTATTAAAAAAAAAAAAAAAAGAATCGTTGAAATTCACATTTCCTCCATTACCTCCCGCATGCATATCATGTGTTTTCCTCAATATCTTTCCTTGCCTTTTTTATTATTTTATTTCACGATTCCATACCTCTTGCACTTTGCCAAATTATTCAATTCCCCTTTTGCTTCAAATCTCCTCAAGACAAACCAAATATGCTGCTATCGATACGTGTGAAGAGAATATACGTTTAGTATTTCCAAATTTCATTTTCCTTCGTTATCTTCCCCAGCAGAAACATTGGTCAGCCCTTGGATTTTTTTCCCAAACCAATTTTTAAAGTTCATGCATGAGTGGGCTCCTTGCCCGCACTATTGAATGTCCACTTCCGAATTTCGCACGAGACCCATGCTATGCAACTTTCTGTGGACTCATTGTTATGATAATGCTCCCAACATCCATGCAATTAACTTATATTTTTGCTTAGGGGTCGCAGTTGATCCCTAATTTTTAATGCGATCAATGACTAAACGGGTCGCCAAAATTTAGGTGTCAACAGGGTCATACACATCACGAAAAGAAATTTCAAGGCGTGCTACCACCCTGTAACGAGCTATCGGTGGCACGTCCATACTATCAATCTAAAAAATATAAAGAATAAGCAAAAACTATGCCTAGTAAATAAATAATAAGACTCTAACCTAGACAATCCACAACTATCAAATAATACAAGAGAATCATAACCAAATAGCTTAAGATACTAAGACAGGATTGTCACACGTATAACTAAATGAATATTAATGCATCACATGTATAACCATTTTATATGAGACATACTAAATGCATTTATATATATATCTATCACATTCTCAATCTATATCAAAATAAGATGCAACAGTAATATGCACAACTCACACGCGAAGTAGAAATTATAATTTAGTGTGAATATCAAGTCCACCCTCGATCAGTTTACCTACCGAAACACAGCCGGCCCAATCGAGTCACTTTCGGAATCCCACATCCGGACTTCCACAATATTTCTATCATGGGCATCTCACTTCGAGACATCCCAGTATCACACAACCAGGGCATCCCAAGATCACTCAGCATGGGGCATCTCACTTCGAGGCATATCATTATCCTACAACCGAGGGATCCTTGATCACCTATAAGGGCATTTCACTTTGAGGCATCTCGGTGTCATATTCAACCGAGGCATCCAAGATCACACAGCATGGGCATCCCACTCCCTAAGGCATCACCGGCAACTTAGTACTGATGGAAATCTCTTACTCATTCAAGCACACATTTCATACATTACACCTTTGATTAATGTAATCATCGTATGCACAAGACCTTGAAAGTACACCACTACCTCTAGTGTAATCTGTACGCCTAACTCTCGTGTATGAAACACACGTGCGTGTCCTAATTATAAGATAAAACCTATTTTGGCACGTCCCATATCATGCCTAACAGATTTTTATCCCATAATCAAGCACTATGTATCACACTCATTGCACATGCATGCTACTAATAGTATCTATACCATAGCCATACTTCAAATAATAGATGATGCATGCTCTTGTATAAACTAACCATTGATCTCATCATGCAAGTCAAGTACAAGAGACACAACAACTATTGCATATTCTCGGATCAAAACAGTCTATGGATTAAAATGAGCAGTTTCGATCACAGACACCGAAAGTATATCTAATCTTATCAGAATGTTACGAAATTTTAGTATGTTAAAGTAGAGGCATAGATTGACATTTTCCGTGAAGAAACATAAATCTATATCTCTCTATATTAAGAGCAGTAATTGCTGTCTTCTTTCCTAAAATTTTACAGCAAATTTCCAGATTGAGTACCTACAGAAGAAATATCATTTCACTATCCAAATCTTAATCATTTTTTCTAAAATTTTGATATGATATTCCTCAAGATGTTTCCTACAACTTTCATAAAGGGTTCAAAGTCCAATTATATCTAGAAAATTACTGAAAATTCGTGGAATCATCAAAGGTTTTGTTGTCTTCTACAATATAGCTTATTGTTTCAAAGAGAATTACTCCCACCCACACGTTTTCGCATGTATGTTGCTATAACTAGAAGTCGAACTCAATCTAATGGATGTTCTCTTAAGTAAAATTGTTCTTTTCCTTATCTACATCATTAGAAATCAAGGCAACACAAAACATAAAGGCTTTTCATCTATATTTCTCTAGAACAGAAATGTTTTGCACCATTTTCTTCGTCTTTAGCTCAACTAAACCATTAGCTTCTCTATCAATCTCTTTTGTAGTATTCTCGACACACTTCCACAGCGTTTAAGGATAATCACAGTAGGTCTTTACTTACATAGAACCTTCCACAGCTCTGCACAAAGCAAATACTCGTACCTTGGCTCACCTACCACAACATACATCACTCTTCCTCACTCGGCAACCACCACTACACCTTGCTTGACCAACACAACCAACTTACACTCAATTTTCGAGACATGCAAGACTCTAATACAACATACAGTGACTTGTAGCCTCAATCTAGTGCTCATCTAGCTCAATCCAACATAAAACAGCAACATCACACCTAATCCTCCACCATTCGGCTAGTTCTTCAAGTTCCCTTGACAAAATCAATGGATAACTTCTAGTTTAGAGGCTCATCTTTTCTTACCTTTGTTCAGCTACTTGGTGACTCAACACTCTTCAAAGATCAGCACCTATTCTCACACAAGAAGAAGAAGAAATCACCGGAGCGCTGCTAGTTTTCTTCTGCTCAACCAAGAGAGAGAGGGGAAGAAGAGAAAGAGTTTTCGGTGACTTTGGAGAGAGAGAGATGGCGAGAGTTATGAGGGGAAATAGAGCTAATAGAGCTAGTTCCTAGGATATGTTAATCATTAGATTTGCTAATGATGGTGTCTCCCTTGGTTGTTTCAGTTTTTAGGAAGAAAACCGTGAGAGAAGAGAGAGAGAAGGGAGAAGAGAGAAGAGGTGTTGTGGCTTCCATGCACAATCTCTTTCAACACCTGTGGCTCGATATCAATTTATCTCTAATCTGTGTCGTTAGTCAGTACATTAGTTTCTAATGTTTTTCACTTAATTCTATTTCGAATCCACTAAATTCCAATTCTCTTGTAATTATACAGATTTATGAAATCATATGACTTATTAGCAATTTAGTGTTAATCTATGAAGAATCTATCACAAGAAATGTTAAAGTTAGAAATCGACATTAGCATTACAATCACTAATCAAATTATCCTAACTATAATATATAAACTTAATCGAAAATAAAATTACTTGGGCCTAAATACCTGTCTCTATCCTAACAAGCTCAATTTATGACAATTCGACCCGCTAAATTTAATTTACCAATCTAACAAGTCCGAGTCTTGGCCCGCTCCAAGCCAAGTCCAAGCCCATAACCTATTCCTTCGGCTAATCAAGTCCATCTCGATAACTCGTGTGGCTCGCTTACTTCTCAAGCCCACACATTCCTCACGGTCTATCGGGTTTGCTTTTCGGCCTGATTTAAAATAATCCAAGTCCCTAAATGATCTGATTACACTAATAAAGTCGGTGAAATTTGGGATGTCATAGGAACAACATGTAGAACTCACAGGAACAACATCTAGAACTTACATATCTTCCCAAAAATTCGATTCCTACTGTGAAGCATATGCAACAACACAATCCCAACAAACGAAAACCTCCACATAAGGAACATCATACCTAATCCAACTTGCTTATTGTGTGGCCAAGCCCGGAGATGGTGGAACACATTTTCACTCAATGTGAATGGACAAAAGATATATGGTTAGATCCTAGAATGGTAACACACAACTCTCCTACAAAAATACCTAGAATCGACAAATGGGGTTGTGATTTCTGCACCTTTAACTCGGACCCAAAGCTAAAAGCTCTCTTTGTGAGGGTCTTATGGCGGAAGGCTTGGAACAATTTGGTTTTTCAGGGGAGGAGGCCATACTCGAGATCTATCATCGAAGAAGCCACTTCTATGGTCCATCTTTATGCAAAATGGCATCCCAAGGGGAAGAAAGGCGAAACGCGACCAATGCCGGGATAGATGAACTAATTTGCCGTCACCGAATTCCTTCAAATTGAACGTCGATACCTCTTGTTGCAGCACGACAATGTAGGGACTGGCTGCTGGAATCTATAAAGATGAACGAGGAAGCCTCGTTGACGGTCTTGCCAAGAAGATCCTTGCTTCTTCTATATTGATTGCGAAAACCCTAACCATCTGAGAAGCCTTGTCGTGGCTAGGGCAAAAAACGTGGAGGACGACGATATACAACTGCATGAACAGAACTAAGCTCATCCGAACAACTTCTACATGCGGAAGTCATATCTGACAACTCTCAAGCGGAGAGCATAATAGGCCGGCTAGAAACCCCTTGGGCTGCATGGACCATAAATGAAGATTGTAGGAGTTTAATGGGTCAACCACATGGGGTTGATTTAAAATATGAGCTTCTACCATTGAATTGGAAAGAGAGCCCCCTTTCCACTATGTTCAATTTTATGTCTTGATCTAGGAACTTTATGTTTAGCAATGAAAAATTTACTTTCTAACCCAAAAAAAAAAAAAAAAAAAATCTATATATCTTAAGCAATTCCTTACCTTGCCTCCCTCGCAAGCTAAACTTTCTTGTTGTCCAAACATATTACCCACGCTTTTTTGTTTTTTGGGACTAAAATCTTGTGGGCTGTCCATATGTTCTCTGGCATCGGGTTAATAAGACCATCATAGCAATATAGGAGTCGGAATTTACCTATTGGAGACGGGCTTTCTCACAAAAAGTATAGCAAGTACAATTTTCATAATTTGCGGACCAACTATTGAAAAATCATCCACGCAAAAGTGTAAATGCGAATCAAGAGATATATATTAGAGTTATCGTTACTAACTTGTGGAGCATTTCCCTCCACGTTAAGCGATCGATCATGGTCTTCTGCTGCGAGTTCGGTCAAACGGGCCACACCCAAAAAAAAAAAAAAAGATAAACAAAGTCAACTGTCCCTTTAATTGACAACTGTACTTATGGATCCTTCTAATAGTTGTCAAAAAAACAAAACAAATGGCGAGTTGCGGCCCCCACGAGTCGTACGCTACCCCGCTCATCACCATGTCCGTCCACGCGCGCCACATGCAGCCTAGCTCGTCTGGACGGTCAGCCGATACGCATGGCGTTACGTCATCAGGTGGGGGTGGGCGGGGGGAAAAAGAAAGGGCATGCAATATGACGTCATGGCCACCTCACCGTGACCTAACAAAAAGGACAAATCGGCCCCCCCAAAAACCCTCTCCCACGTCCCGTCAATCTCGAATTCGAGCACCGCCAATTTCGCAGACGATTAACAGATGATGTATCGAATTCAGACATCGGAGATACGACGAGATGAACATCGCAGGACTCCCAAATTTGAATGAAATATCACTATGAATATTGAATAAACGAACCAAAATATCCACAGGAGATCCGTCGCCAAAAAAAAATATCTGAGCAAAAAAAGGCTCTACAAACCGTGTCGTCTACGTATGTATGTGCGATCTAGGTACGGTAATCAACTATACGACATAACAGTCGATGACGGGAGGAGGAGCCGGCGTCTTCGTGCCTAGCCGGAACTCCAGGTCGCTCTCGTTCTCCATCGGCGTCAGGTTCAGGTCCAGCCACAGCACCCTCCGGCTGTTCGTCTTCTTCACCACCGGCGCCTGCGAAGCCGGCGGCACCGCCGAGATCTGCGCCAGAGGACGAGGGGGAGGAGCCATCGCCGTCGCCGTCGCCGTCGCCGCCGCCGCCGCCGCCCGGCCCCCTCGCTCATCGCGGCTCGGTGCCTCCTCATGTGGCCCCCCAGGGCCTGCCCGATCGCGAACTCGAGGCCGCATATCGAGCACTCGTGCGTCTTCGGCTTCGCCGGCGAGGCCGACCCCTGCGACTGGGCCGAGTCGTCGCCGCCGCCGCCCCCGGACGCCAGCCTCGGCTTCTTGTGGCTGGCCCGGTGCCCGCCGAGGGCCTGGAACGACGAGAACTGCCGGTTGCAGGTCTTGCACTCGAAGACTCGGCTCGGCAGCGAGTGGTCCACGACGGACTCGAACTCGACCCCGCGCGAGAGCAGCATCAGGCAGTTAGCCATGGCCAGGCTTTCGAACTCTCTCTCCCCTATGCTTCTCTTCATCGCCATGAAGGAAACCCTAGTTCTTTTTCTTCTTTTTTTTTTCGGAGAAATCTGTCGTTCAGAGGTGAAACGAGGAAAGAACGAACGGCCAAAAAAAAATTCATGGAAAAAAGAGGCGTGCGGTTTGCCGGTATTTATAGCCGGGTTCTACTGGTTGAGTGGAGGCGACTTGAGAGACTGGTTGAAGTTAGCTTCTCTTGTTGACCTTCCAGAATGACATTTATGCCCTCCTTGCTTGTACAGTAAGTCAGCAATGACTTAATCCTGATCCCGCAATGAGAAAGGTAATAAAATAATAAGAAATTTTAAGTACTGGATACCCAATTATATATTACCATATACTTAAATACATGAACGGTGGGAAATATCGACCTAATTCGCAGTATTCACTAGTTAAATATATCAATCGTGTCAAAACGAACGGTTCAAATGATGAGTACGGATATGCCTAGTCGGGTCAATACGGGCAAAAGAGAGAGGGGGAACAAGTCGTGAGTGGCGAGCACCGAGGGAATCAGTCGGTTTGAATGTTCAAGCTCTCCCTCCTTCTGGAAGAATCTGACGGTCCTTCGTCCTTTGTTTTTCTCTTGCTGGAGAAGCAGAGGTAGGAACCAGGAATGTTATGCAGGTGTGAAAGAGATGGGGGGCGCTTCCAGTCAGCAAAAGGGAAAAATTGTGGGCACGACTTTGCCAATTCGTTCGAGTTGGTGGAGATACATAATTTGGACACCAAACCACGTGGAAATACGCGGACGGATGCGAATCGCATTAATTACAGTGCCCTTTTAGTGAAACATCGAGAAGTTGCCGGGATATTTCGAACCTTGGGTCCACGGGAAATTTCATATGGATGTATCCTCCGATAGGTGATACAAATGTACCCGCACGGCACGGTGCGCGCAACCAATGTAAGCGGAGTGTGTTGGCGCATCGTTCATAATAGTCACGATAGAAGGAACCGACCGGTGATTTCTTTTAAAATTAGTCAACGACGCAACATGTTAGTCGGAAGATAAATGCCGATTTTAGGATATGCGCTTTCCATGTTTTGGCATTTTACATATATGGACGATATCTTATATTGGTAGGAAGTAGGGAGTACTCTTGGACTCAACATAAGTATGTTAGGGTTTTGTCTATACCTTTTCTTTTTCTTTTTCTTTTTCCATCAATCACCGCGTTGAGATTTTGTTAAAAGTGCTCTAGTGGCACTTGCTAAGTAATCAATTAAGGAAACCTTACATGCATTGAATCTACTTATATACAATAAATATTTAGAAAATTAGGTGCTTTCTCATTAAGTACACCCTATTGATGTACTTCGAATATTCATTATTGCAATACTCCGTTATTGCCCTTGAGAATATATACCGGTATCTTATTATATAACATCTCATTATTCCATCAATTATTCCACAATGTATTTTAGCTGACCTGGTGAGATTCTTTGAAAATATTCATATAATTTCGCGAGGAAACCGTGTTGTACATTGAATAGCCCATCGATGGGGAAAAAGCCAACTCCAAAAGTATCTTGAGTGGCCTTTTTCTCTTGTTTATTCGAGGAAGCTCGACAGACGTGGAAACTTCATGGTCTTGAATCTTCTTTCTTTCTTCTTTTTTTTTGGAAATATAATGTAAAACGCGTCCATGGTCATCATTTATATATAGAAAATCTATGGAGGTGCATCTTTATTTGAATTTCCTCGATGGTTGCCAACGATAAAGGCACGTGGGAGCCCCCCATGTTTCGCGTCGTAATTCATGGGTGAACAGCTTGCTTTCTCCCCCCTCTCGGCATATATTCTCTTCCTTAAATTCAAACGTGGGTCTGCATGCGAAACCGGAGAAAGCTATTCATCCGTGGATCGCAAGTTCACTAGTTTAAGACCGGAAGCTGAAATCAAAACCGATGTCGGGTCAAAAGATGTCGCCACAGAGCATCTATGCTCGGTGGCTTGGAAGACTCCACAGACCAAAACCCTAGATCGAATACCAATCAATTTCACACTCGTGAAACAGCGGGAAGATAAAAGTTATTCTTCTCTTCTTTACGTGCGGTTCTTTTATCTTTCTTCTTCCCCTTTTGTGTATATCCTCACGCAAGGTCTCGCTCTCGCACGCACAGGAAAAGATCAGACCGTGGGCCATAACATCACCCCGTACGTCACGAAGCTAAGCTAACGTACCGGTACACGATCTTAAGTCAAAAGAGGATTAGTCGAGACAGTTTCAGTCGATATCTACGTGTGAACTTCTCATGCATGACGTGTCGAAGCATGGACCCAGCTCTCCAAGGTTATCTCTACGCAACCACTCCAATATCGGTTCTAGGGTTTTTTCAGGACGCGATCGAACAATCTTGGTTTTGTTGAACCGGAAAAAGCTTCACGGAGAGGGTGTCTGGTTTGAACCCGACGACTGGTTTATCTCGAGACGGATGGCTTTGAGTTTGTGGGTGTGAAGTAGTTTATCAATTTCCAACAGGTTTCGCCAGTCAAACATTGGTGTTCAACTAGTCGGCCAAATAAACAATTAGATTGTTCTTTTGACTATGTATCTTTGAGCAAATCCCTCGCTTGAAAGCTACCGCATAATAATTTTATAACCTCATATGCATTTGATGAAAATATGACTGTTTTTAAAAATCTCATATGACAATCTACGGGTAAATTCACAATTTCGTTATCTACTCATTATACCTGGCTAATTTATATTCAAAACTATAAAGAAAATGAGGCTTACACATTTTCAAAAGTTTCGTGCACTATAATTGATAGATCTCATCTATCACATCATCAATCAAGAAAATTCAATTTATCTAAATATTTTTTCTCTAGATAAATATTTATTGATTTAACTTGTCCCACTGTCTTTCTTCGCTTTAATATGTGTCATGATAAGAAAGAAACATTGACTTTTAAAAGGAAATGCTTTCTTGTGCGTGACAAAGCTGCTGCTGCTTCTTATCTACAACATGCAACCCTAATACTGATTCCTGAAGAAGTTTCTTTTCCAGGGCTATTTTTCAACACGCATTTAAGAACCCTAAGACAGCTACTTTCTTCCCTTTCATGGAAAGATCTCAACAAATTAATGGAGGACTAGCGGAAGCAATTCTTCCGCCCACGGCACTGTTCTTTTACTAGTATTATTCGTTTGGCATGCGGTTTCCACGAAGTAGGAAAAAGCAATGTTCCAGAAAACAGAGCATTAAATGGCCAAGAAGCTAGTTAATCAGACAGCTCCAGCCAAAAAAACATAGACTAGCAATCACTCTATAACCAGTTAATCACGCTTACGGAGCTCCAAATAAAGAAAAGAATGTCAATCACGCTTCTTCAGTACCATGGTTTGAATCTTTTTACAATTTTATAACGATACATCAAATGAAATTTGGTCTGTGCTTATATATGAATGGTTCAAAAGAATGCGTGGATTTGACCGGCGTTAGCCCTGTTTACATATTGTATATATAAGTTATGACAGTACACTTTTACAAGTCCTGGTGCTATGCGAGTACACTAGGGCCAGATTTCACTATTATTAAGTGTAAAATAGAGTTATGCAAGCGTCGCGAAAAGTTTAGAACACATTAGCTTTGACATGTAATAACTAGTCACCTTGTATCAAATATTTTTGTAACTATGACATTGGATTGGAATTAATAAATGTCACCTAAGTTCACCTATAAGATTATGGCTGCTCTATATTGTGGATGGTGATAAGTTAGACGCAGGAACATATTAGTTCGGCGTCTTAAGACTTGCCCATTTCAAAGCAGAGAAACAAAGGCTAAAATTTCAAGGATCTTTCTTGTAATGGAAATTCATGGAGAAATCTCTAAGTTATTTTTACATGGAGAATTTATTGTGTGACAGTCTTTAATGTACTGTGAGAATAACAGTCTATTCTATATTATAAAAAACTAAAACACAAAAAATTATAAATTATTGTGGGACCCACTTCTTCAAAAATTTGTTGCTTACAATAAACTGTTATTCTGACAATAGTCTGAGAATTGTTATGTTAGTAAAGTCCTTTTACATGTATAATTCATTTTTGAGAGGGAGACAGAAATTCACTTTTCATCGAAGTGTTAATCTTACTAACAAAGTAATCGAAAAAGGCTCATCAAGTATGAGATTCCAAGTTGGATTTCTAAAGTGGTGCAAAATCTTGTAGGCAAACCATAAAAGTAATATTTAAGAATCCCTTTCGAAGTGTGTGGCCTTCATTTGGTCAGATCTGAGGACATTGGTTATCATATTCTTATCAACAGATTAGTCTAATCTTGATCCCGTTTACTAATTCAGTGATTAAGAAAATGTATATCTTTTCATTAACAGTGATCCCATCAATCTTTTTTTAGCCAAAACCCTATCACTGAACCACACACTAAAAACTCCAAAAAAAAAAAAAAAAAAAAAAAAAAAAAGAAAGAAAGAAGGGTTATGTTAGTATTAAATAGACAGCTTCTAGTAGCGGGATCACTACTAGGGTCTCTATATATTATTCACCACGAAATTCTCACTCCCATTTTAAAGACCACATTCTAGAAGAACCTGTGGGCCAGATTTTTCAAACAGTCAGTGCCGTGCAACCCAATCCGTATTTTAATTCTCACATATATCGTTCCGATTTTACTGCTAATTAAGTCATTTTGCTTACTAGCTCGTTGCTGTAGCTTGGTACCATCTTTGTCAAAGTCCTTTCAAGCTTTTATTAGGCTTTCGAGAATCTGACCCCGTCCCGAAAAAAATCGTTAGTTGATAGCTTGGTGGAGTTGGATTCATCTAGTGTTGAATCTTGATCGGTTGGATTAAACTTATGCGTTCATATCACTAAGATGGCCACATCTTTGAAGATAACATCTCGTTGACTATTCTATGGCGTTTGATGAAGAGCTTTCGATGAGGATGGCAATAAAGTCTAGGTTTCAGTTTGCTTCCCAGGATGTGCACTCTTCTTGTTCCGTGTATGAGACCGGTTTGGCACATAAATTCGCTTAATCTGAACATACACATGGGAATTAAAAACAAAAACTTCAAGTCAATCCTACGTGGGAAAATAATGGAGTGGGAAATGTAAGTTCAATTGCAGATGTTCCTTCTTTAGCCTAGAGCATGAACGGCAAGGTTTTTGTTGAAAAAGTCTAAGTGATGATAATTGAACCACTCCTCTATATTACTTGGCGCGTTTGGATTCAGTCCATTGGCTAATGACCTAAAATTAACCTGGGGAAAAAAAAACCCATGACTTTTGTAACTAAAACATTATAGATGCAGCAAGATACCAACCAAACCAGACAGATCCATTAGAATCCGGTTCACCTACACCAGATAATTTCAATGAACTATGTTATATAATTCGTATCATGCTAAAACAAGGAATTTTTTTTCTGTTAGCAGTTGCCCCAGCTTATATGAATGTGACATCCTTTGCTTGTTGGAGTAGAAATCAAACATCAGGTAAGGCGTGCGAAAGTAGTTCTGTTGCTCATAATTGAATATATATGCCCCGATGATTTTCTAACATATAAAGTTGGCAATTTGCTGACTTTATACTCCCTGTCCAAGAGCCAAACGTGGGAGGAAACATGCGTGATTAAGCCAATTAAGCTCACGGTATAGTCTAGCTAGCTAAGTCAAGTAACTTGGCCGATAAGAAATACTGGCAAAATCGAATTTCGTTTAGTGGAGAAGGTATCTGGCACTGCCTAAGCGTCAGCTCTGTCCTCAGCAGACGCAAAATCTTTTAATGGCGCTTTGTAGACTTTGTGTGCAAGTTCCTTCTGTGTATTTTTTAAGTTGTTGCTCAGCTTGGTAAGCAAGAATAGTGACTGCTGATAGATGATAGGAGCGGGAAAAACAAGTGATGATAATGACATCTGAGCATGAATCTTAGCTACATACATGGAAAAGTGCGAATAAGAGTGTCTATTCTATTGTTTTCGACTGGGTTTGAATGTATGTGGGGTTGGGTTGGTCCACCGGCGTACCTCTCCTCTATTTCTAATAACTTTTGCTTTTCAACGAAACTTGCGGGGGAGTTTGCCTTTCTCCTTGTAGTTTTGAGTTCGGATCTTGTTGGAAACTCTCCAAATGCAACATACCGATATGAAGGATTACACTCCTGAGATAGTCCACAGAAAGGTATGCGAAAGCAATATAAAATATAGAACACAAAAAATAAAACTTCCCCCCTAAAGTTTGTGAAAAATAACAAGTTGTGTGTGCTATAGATGGTGATTTTTCACTTTAACCTGATAGTGAAATTGATTCAACTTTGGAGTAAATGCCAATGCCAATGTTTGTCATTCTGAACTCAAAATATAAAACAAGATCATAGTTGGCTCAAATATCGAGATTATAGCTTGCGTTTCATCTTGTACATGAGGTCCGTGATGGCATTTCACAAGCTCTAGATTTATCTACTAAGCTTGGGCCTTCTCATCATGGTAAAAAAACATCTATATTACTGGCTTGGTGACAATATCGATAATCTGTAAATTAAGTTAGGTCCATGTTTTTGTTTTTTGTTTTTTTTTGGTCAGAAGTTAGGTCCATGTTTGATTACATATTATTGTGACACTATGTGTATGAAGAATTTAGGTCCATGTTTGATTACATAGTATTGTGACACTATGTGTAACATCCCATATTTAAGTTTTAGGCACTCTCAAAAATAAAGGAATAATGACAACTCATTTCCATTTTTAGAAAGTTAGGTTGTATATACATGCTATTTTACACGTGGCAGAATTGCCGGCGCCAGTAGTTGCTTAACTTGGCCAAAAATATGTAATGCCTTTAATGTGCAAATTTAAGGGTTAGGCGTGGAATCAAACCTATCCTCCTTGTCCTACCCTCGTGTGAAATGAGTTTGAAATACGTGTACATAGAGAGCACCGTGCATATACGTATAATAATTCCATTAGAGACATCTACATCGTCTATACAAACTCTCCAGTACCAAGCAGAAAATGCAGGTTTCAACCACTAACATGACACGTGTCAATCAATTGGAAAAATGTATAGTTTATGAGATAATGCGTAGGTAGAAGAAATAAGGTAAGCAATGACGATGTAGTGATGGAAAATTCCTTTTTTTTTCATTGGTCGGTTTAGTTGGCCAAATATTGCGAGCTAATTAATTAATTGAATTGTGAGAATAAATAAATTATATATAATGTGATATAGCTGGGGGAGTCTAGCCGCCGCACTAGCCTCCGCGGTACCTGCCACGTGATCCAATTCACATTCTCGTGGAGCCCTACGTTTGTTTAGTTCACACGGCGGTTATGTTCGTTAGGTGAATGGTGGAAGGAGCCATCTCTTATGCCTATTTTAATGAACAGCGTCTTAGCAATGTCTAGTCAAAGTTTGACCAATTATAATTTGCTCACTAGTGATAATTATATAATTAAAAAAGGCTGGGGAAACCGTCCTTTCTTTTTTTTCTTCTTTTTTTGGTCTAAGGGAAACTGTCCTTGAAAAATACACGAAAAATAATTGGTAAAAGAGAGAGACCCAAAAATAAAGAAATTGATTGGATTACGGGTCTCTATCTCTCTCTCTCTTTTTGTGTTCACATAGCCTCATCGTATTGCATGACGTGAATTCATAAAAGTTTGGATTTTCTTTTTCTTTTTTTGCCTTTGCCTCTTTTGTTTTTTCTTTTTCACCCTCTTTGACAAATTATAAAACTCAGGAACTGTACGATTCCACGTTGACTGAGCAGCTTGTAGTCACATGTTGACTAACGAGAACCATTTTTGTATGTTTTTTTATTTTTTTTGGTTGCCAAGAAAAGAGATATTTTCATGTAAGGGGTGAGTCTGTTATCCAATTACCAAGAACATGGGGGGAAGTTCGGTGGGCCTGCACTTTTAATTGATTAAATCAAATGATTAGTTAGCTTTTAAGCTATTAGTTTAAGCTCTGGTTGGAAAAGGAATAATTGATTTCGGAAGTTCGCCGAGCCCTTTCCTTGATTATTTTCAATTTCGTCAGGCGACAAATGATGAGGTCTGCCCTGACAAGTTAGCTGGTTTCTGATTTGAAAAAAAAAAAAAACAATTCACTTGATGAATAAGAAAATTATTAGCCATAGCCTCCAATTAATAAGATCATTTTCCTCCATGTTTCATTGTCATGGTCTGGAAATCGTAGACATCCTTGCATAGAAAACGCCTTCGATATCTGAGAAAAACTGTGAATCTTGCTCTTGTTTATACCCTATTTAAATTGCATCCTCGACCCTAGATATCAGTAGGGTCCATTCGATCTAGGGCCCGAGGTGCGCGGGATCAATACGTTGATCCTCGGTTTACTAAGTTTGCATTCGTTCAGATCTGGTGCGAATTCCATCTGACCATTTCTGAGGAAGTAAGATTCAATCAAAGAGACCAGAAAGAAAGCAATAACCCCACTTGTTTTCCATTCTCGGATTGGTCTCCTCTGCCGACCAGGAAGCATTCAATTCCAAAACACATGCCTCACATTTCGACCAAAAACGTTGGAGAACAGCTATGGACCGGCAAATCACTCCTCCTTAAGTCCCCAATTAAGAGAAGAAATCGTGGTAACTTCTCTTTTTCTTAAAGGCTGACGAAATTGGAGTAATATCCCTTTTCTTTGATGAGTACCGGGCTACAGACTAGATCGGACTTCATTCCGTCATCTTTGAACCCTACATATACCAAATCATTCCAAAGACTGTAGTCAAGCCTTGAGACGATTTGAACAGCTAAGCCAGTGGGAGTCTCTGTTGCCTTGCTTTTCAATCTTCGAGACAAGACCAACTCAAAAGAGCACGTCAAAAAGCGAAACCATTCACTCCAGGGAATGCATTTGTAATCCATATCTGATATGAACAGCAAGCATGAGAAACTAGCTAACAGTCTCCCTGTTTTCTGATCAAATGAACTAGAAGAAACATACGAAACACCTGTATGCACGTGTATATTGCATCGATGAACAGTCACAGGCACCACATTTGCATGCTCAATAAATCTTCACAAGTTCACAGCCAAAGTAGAAAGACAAAAACTTCAAGATCCATGTGAAGCTCGTGGCACCGACTATGGGATTGGATACTATTTCCAACTCGGTTTCATTTATGCCAAGAGTTCGAGCTAACCTAGTATTCGCATATTGGTTTTAAAACACTAAACTAATGAGTAGCCACCAAATTCTGATAGTATTTGCCTTTCCCCCTCAGTTCATTTATTCTAAGCCACCGAGACAACTGATATGAACCCACAATTTTGCTGATCAATTAACAGAAAAAGATAAAGATTTTGCCCAGTATTGCGATGCAGGCAACCAACCCAAATGCTAAAATCCAGAGGATATAAAAACTTGCGACCGTCGAGGATTGGACTAAAATTCATAGACTTTCGACTGTAAATGTCAAACGGAATCTCCCAACAAAGCAATAGCATACAAGCGGAACGAAACAGCAGCAGCATAAACGCAGAGCTTACATCAACAAAGGCATTGGTTACTGGTTAGGGTAATTGCTGTTAACTTCACATTGACGAGCACACGATCAAGCTCTTCTTTTAATCGAATCCCAAGATTCATTCCCCGCATCGACATCGCCCCGGTCGGCGTCCCCGAATTTTTGCTTGAAGGAATCCTGCTTCTGCATCCACATCATGTGCCCCTGCGAAAGCCCAAAACCCGGAACTCAAATTTTCAAATTCAAATCAGACACTTCGCGCCCACGCTGCTCCCGATCGCAATTCAAGCACTCGGCGATCCAACCGAGACAACGAGGGACATGCAGACGAGGCGTTCGCGCAATTTACAGCTTCCAAGGATTGGGCAAATTCCATACGAGAGATCGTTCAGATTAGCGAAGGAGAGGAAGAGGCACCTGGAGACCAGCAGCCCACGCAATGAGGAAGGAGGCGAACCAGAATTTCTTGTCCTTGAGGAGCTGCTTCACTTCCATTTTTTTTTTTTTCTTCAATCCTTCAAAACCCTAAACCCATTCCTCATGCGAATCGATCGAAACTTCGTTTGTCTTCCTTCCCCCCTTCCGCCATTTCACGCGATTCGGGCAAACTACCGAGATTTCCTGCGCTTTGGGCCCAGAAAAAGATTCGAGAAGCTAACCGGGTGGGCTTGGGCTGGAAGTTGGAGACCAATAAGTTTGGAAAAGAGACAAGGAGGAGGGAGATAACTGCGATATTCCAAAAATACTAATGGTCAAATCAGTTTCATATTTTTCGATTTAATTAATATATTCCTAAAACTTTCGACAATTTTTGCAAAAAAACGCCAGTCGTCCTATACGGCACTGGCGATGTTGCTATAGCTTTCCGACCACTGTCGAGGCCCCGACAATTAGTGGAGGGAAATAAGGAAAAAAAAGTAATTCAGAAAAATAAAAAAATGCTAAAATCGTTCATGTCAGTAATTTTCAATCAAAATTAGCCGAAATAGCTATATTAAAAAATCATCAAAAGATTTAGGATTAAATTTGTTAGACTGAGAAAATTTAGACTTGAATTAGTTGCAATATAATATGTTTAAGAATTTTTGGATAATTTTCTTGATATCACCCTATTTCAAATTTTCTTATGTATACATCATTTTCGTAAGTATAGATACATTTTTAGTTCTTATGCATATATATAATTAGATGAAAAAGTTACAATCTGTGGTAAAATATTTCATGATCGCACATATTGCTAATAAATATTTTTACTATATAGTCTATTTTCAAAATATTTGTGAAAAAAATATTTTTCTACAGATAAAGCTTTCCTGCGTCTAAGTTATAACAACAAAAAATAGAGAAAAGATTGCTAGAATTTGTACTAGAGATTGCTAAGAAAAGGTTCCTGCATCTAATGCATGTATAGATTGCTAGATATGAAAAAAAGGATGATTTTTTTTTTCGCAGAGATTGCTAGCGCTAATTATATAAAAACTCTTTTCAATATAACTATATACTAACAGAGTATTCTTTGAAGTGTTATCTCTAAATGTGCCACAGATTGCTAGAATTGGACTCACCCCGTTGCATGAAAAGTTTTGTGTACTTTCTCCTTAAAGTAGCAAAATATCTTATGCACCATATTATTGCCGTTCAACCTTTTCATCTCATTTCATTTTTTTTACTATTTAATTATGACTCGTTAGTATTTAAGAAATGCTTAATTTTAGCATGATAAGATAATTTATTTTCCATATCAGTTGGTAGGTTAAAGCTTCCACCGTTCATATACATTTTAGAGATGGTACTGCTTAGAATTGATAACATTTTATCTTACGTTTTCGTATTTTTTTTTCTTTACATTAGTGAGTTGTCTTCCACTTGGATAATTCAGTTTTTATGCATACCTTTTAAGCTAATTGTGAGAAATTTTAAGGTCAGTGCCAACTATTCTAAAAGTTTAAATTATTAGATAAATATGTGATTTCATATATATCACAAATCATATGTCAAAGGAAAATTGTTTTTGGGCCAAAATTTTTCCAACTCCATTTTCACTATATGTTTTATTTGAGCACGAAATGTTTTAACGTATGATGAAAGCATAGACAAATGGATAAATCCCAGAGCATTAGAAAACCTAACGTTCCCGGTGACATGTTTTTCTCATTTCTCTCTCTTCATTGTGTCATTGTTTTTTTTTTTTTTTTTTTTTGGGCAACTTGTTCTCATTTAAAATATATATATATATATATAAGTTGAAGGTACCTATGATTAAAATAATGGGAGATGTAAATATATTTGAGATGTAGAAAAGAACATATTATTACTTTTTACCAAAAAATACATCTTAAGTGACGAAATGAAATCAAGAAGTATATTTATGTTATCATTCTATTTCGGTTTTTATGGTATAAAAACTGTCATAGTGCTTACATCGTTTTCGGATGCAATCCTTTGGTAGATCCCATGGTCATGGTTAACTCTCACTTTGAGTTCGAGGGTCGTAGGGTGGGCATAAATTGCAGAAACTGAAGTATGAAAACCAAACTTTGGCATGACATTTCTACTCCCAGATCACAAATCATTCTCACCAAGCCTCATTTCTACAACGAGCTTGATGTCATTGAATTCGAACCCACCTGAAGATATGATCTTGAATGAACTTGCTTCAACATGATTTTTGAGAGCAGTAACATGTATGTCAAAGACAGGTCAAGCCATTGGACAGTGACACACAACAATCTTCATTTTCTAAAGGTCGACAACCTTGACTGTTGACGAAAGAGTGCATGCGACAAAAGTTCATGTGAAGTAATATTATTGCTGCGGCAACTCTAACATGCAAGCAAATGCAAAAGAAGAGGAAAAAAACTGTACTTCGATCTGTCCTACCAGAAAGCGAGAACAAAAATCTGTATATAGCAGTAACAATTACCATCTCCTCAAAAATATAATGACACCCGTCATTTCTCGGTTCTATCAATCAAATGCATCACTATAGAAGGAAAAAAAGGGAATTCCCGAAGGGGAACAAGGATTTTCAGGGCGGCAGCTTTCCAGCCAAGTACAGAGAGAGCTTCTCCCTAAGCAAAGAGCCCTCGGTGTTGACAGCCTCACAGATCTGTTGTCGGTAACCAGGATCGTGATCATGGGACAAGGGCATTTCGTCTTGAACCTCGTCTTCCATATCTATAATGATGTTGTGCAGCAAACAGCAAACGAATATGATTCTTGGTAACTTGTTTCGGTCAGGCATCCACAGAACCCCTTCAATTATCTTCCACATGTCCTTTAACCGCACCAATGCCCTCCGAGCCACTAATCTCGTGGCATGATGCCGCTTGTTAAACGCAAGCTGATAATCCGAAAGGCCTTTTCCTTTATAAGGAGTCAGAAGCCAAGGCAGGAGTGGGAAACCCACATCCCCGACAATGTATTCTCTTATTTCTGCTCCTTCAGGAAGCTGCATTTTCTTGCCATTGAGCCTCTTTCCATCATCAGAGAGCTTAAAGAAACCTGAGCTACTGAGAACAGTAGCATCGCTCAGCTTTCCAGGCCAACCGGTAATTACATCACGGAATCTCAAATCAGCATCCACGACTGCCTGCAAAACCATGCTGCACTTTTTCTCCCGATCGAACCAGACATTGTTAGAAGGGTCCACCATTGGCAAGTTCATGAGGATGTGGGTGGTGTCAATGGCTCCGCAACAATTTGGCAGGCCTCGAATTTTCTCAAACTTTGACTTTATCTGTTCCATTTCTGATTCATCAGAAGGCCAACGGAGATGATGTAGTGCCTTGTCTTCCATTGCCTCCACGAATCGCCAAGTAATTTGGGAAACCGTCGATTGGTTCATTCCAAAAGATTCACCAATGTTTGACAATGATTTCCCTGAACTAAGCCTCCTAAGAGCAACAGCTACTAGATCATTTAAGGACAGAGGATTTCCACTGAGATCAGTGAAGCTTGAGGGTTTATTCATCATGTCTTCCTTCACAATTGAACAGACATAGTCGAATGTTTTTCTTGATATTCTGAAAAGTGACTCGAATTCCTTTGACTTCCTCAGTTGGGATGAACCTGCATATATGTTCAAAGACAATTGCTCATTCTCCAGTACTGTCCATGGTCATGTCAAACTTCAAACAAATAGTTTTTATATTATTTCCTTTCTTTCCAATTATGAGTCAAACGCCCAGAGGACCAATGAATCATCAAATGATACAAATCATATATTGTCATGTCGAGTTGAGTATCGCCTAGAGAGATTATTACGTATGAGGCAGAAACTGTATTCAAGACAGAGATTTGATTTTTTAAGGTTATCAGAATAATTTTAGTCCTCCAAGAGAAATGCGTCATCTAAAAGTATTATATGCACGTCAATACATATTCAAAATTTGCCATTGTTGAATGAAACATCCATGGTTACCAATGAAAAAACAAAGCACCCAAAATCATATGCATAAATGAAAGTATATGACCTGAAAACTAGAAAAACATCCATTATTTCTTAACCACAGAAATGTACCAATTCAAAGCTATAAATGAACACCAGAGAAAGAAGAAACTGACTTGGGGACGTAAGCAAATTGAAGATATCAACCAAAACAAAAGCAAACTTGAAAAATGGAGGATAGGCTAAAAAAGCCAAGCCCATGGCAGTGAGCTCAAGTGTTACCAGATCAATTCATCTATCTCTGCTCTTCAGTAGGATTATCTGCTTTGGGCTTGTTTACTCATCTTTCTATAGGTAGAAAAAAGTCCAAAATATTCTGACTCAATATAATTTTGTAAGGCTTTGTTCTAGCCCCACGGATTATCTAATCTTGACTTGCTCTGGGTTATGTTTATCATTTAGAAGGTTCAAGTCTGACGATAAGCATTCGAGATCAATGTAGATGAATCTCCACTTCAGCTGCACATAGCTCAGTAAGATAATGCTTTTGACATATCCCCCTTCCATCATTTTCTCCCATTGAAATGAAATCTACACTTGAAGACCTACTTCCCCTATTTTGAAGACCTGTTAGTGAACCTCTTTTTTCATCAGGTATCTCTCTCTATCTGTTTTTTTTTTTTTTTTTTTTTTTTGGCTGAAACTGGTCATTTCTGTTGAATAACAAAAATTGTCCACTTCATATGAGACTCGAGAGCAGCTGAATAAGGAAAATTGGTCTAAAGACCATTTCAAGATGATGAAACATCAAGATACAATAGGACTATAAGTTTTATTGAACATGATAACACCATCTCTGCCACACAGCAGGCCCTAATCAAAGTCATAATTTATTGTATTACTTTGTTTAATTCATCGTATTACTTTGTTTAGGTGTTACCTAGCTTCTTTGCCTTCCTACTCCTCATTGTGTCTCTATCTAATATTAAAAGGAAAAGAAAAATGACACCACAAGATGGTCATACAGGGCAATGTTTTTGCAACAGAAGCATATAACTTTTGATCCCCATCTAAGGAAACATTTCAAGCGAGGCCCTTCAATAAATATGGCAATAGTAATTGTTTGATACTTGATGTACCCCTTAGGCAGCTGCTCTGTCGATATATCTAGTCCCCAACAACTAAAAAGCAAACATTTCAGCTTCTAACATGTCTTTCATTGGTGAGCAAAAGAAGAAGCTAAAAACACTGTCAGACTGACCTATTGAGATCCCCCAATAGTTAATCCGTATAAAAGAAGTTGCCATGGTAGATGAGAAAGTTTCACCTAGACATGATGATGTACAGTAGACCTCTATATCCCCAGAAAACCCGACTAAAAAGAGAAAACATAAGTTTGCCACAAGTAGCAATATCAGCACACCAGCTGAGGGTGAAATTGATGCCGTTTTCAGCAAAAGTGAGCAACACAATGGAAGAGGAAGAAAGAAAGAGCTCGACTCGGAAAAATGACAAAATATTTCTGCAGCTCGTCAGCCATAGAGAAAAGTAAGTGCAAACTAGTTACATAAATGATGCAGTAGCAAAATGGAGCTAGAAAAATATGTGAAGTATGAAGTCCACGACTTTTTTCCTTGATGTGGGGAAGCAATGCAGGTGTCGCCGTAGTTTGTCGTATGATAAACTTAATAGAGTGAAAATCACCAACCTCAAAGTCGAAGTTTTGACCTGTCATGTTTAGATTTCCAACAATCGAAAGATCTCAAATACGAGGTCGAGCCGCCGCTTGAAGCCGCCGCTTGAAGATCTAGTACGTTTAAACCCAACAACCGCACACCAAAGCAGCTCAAGACAACACGAATCAAGCAACCAAAGCAAGTAAAAACAACCGAGCAGCACATGATTACACGGAATGCATCCCAGAAATCGCAAGCAGAAGCCAGTCACATCAGCAGCGACATAATCGAATCATTCTTCCGCCAAAAAAAAAAACAAACGCCAGCAGATTCACTGCTAACTCTTCGAGACGGGATACAACAGAGAATCCCAAGACCCAACAGCAATGCACGGGATCGAGACGAGCTCGAGGAAGCAAATCAATCAAAGAAGCGCGCTCCAAAAGGAACGACAGCCCCGAAACAGCTACGAAACTCAAACGAGAGAACGTTTACCCGTAATCCTCTTGGAGAAATCATCCCACCAGTCCGACGACCGGGGCTGGGCTGGCAAGGAGGCGACCGCGGCGTCCGAGTCAACCTTGTTCTTGCTGCCACTCTCTGCTTTCCTCTTCCGCTTCTTCTTCACCCCTCCTTTAATGGGTCCCATCCGGGGAGCTCAGAGGGGAAGGAAAGAACGATGCCCACGATGCCCGAGTCAAGTCCAAGCAAGACCCACGAGCCAAGACCGCGAGAATTCGCGGAAAAAGGCGAGGCTTCGGAGCGGAACGAACCAAATTTTGACGGCAACGAGGGGAGGGAGAAGGAGGGAGGGAGGCGTGTTGTTGGCGACGAGGGGTATAAAGGAATTGAGAGGAGCAGCGTGGTTTTGTTTGGTTTGTCATGTGTTGAATTCAAAGCATGCAATGATAAAGTGGAGGAGTGTCCATGTCCAACATGGCCGATCAAGAAAAATGGTTCTTGTGCAAAGGGAAGAAGGGACAGTGCGGGGAGGTTTCGAGTGACGTGGGTTTTTTTCTATGGTTTGAGAATGACAAATTTTTGCGTAACAGGGAAAGCAGAGAAAGAGAGAGAGAGAGAGAGAGAGAGAGAGAGAGAAAGACAATGCAGAGAATCGACGGCGAAAAAGGAGGCGTTTTTGGACACGGCCGGATTCCTACATCTTCACGGTTCGAAACGAGTTCTCTGGGTGACAAGAGAATTCCATGGATAGGTTCATCATACAATAACGTCAGTGAATCGAGTAAAACTATATTTTCGTGAAGAAAATTTACCAATATCAGGAAACTAATTATTGCGATGCTGGGTACTTGCCTATTTTTTTTTTTTTTTTTTTTTATGATAAGTAGTAAAATTATCGGTTTGGAAAATTTAGGTGAAAGACATGAAATGACCATTCATAGGAATGATAGCGATAGTTCCTCGGTAGCATTAAAAGCAAAATATTTCAGGATTTTTTAAGGTGTGAAAAAAAGAAAATTTCAAAGTACTATCAAGAATTTTGAATTGTTGGAAATTGTGTATGATAAAAGTACATTGTTAAAGTGTCTTGTCTAGCCTTTAAGCTTAAACTCTCAAGTTAAGCTTTTTAACATGTTATCGAAACTAAGTTTTTTTCAAATTTATGCATCGTTCCTAATCTGATTGGACCTTCCGATGCATGTAAAATATTTCGTGTAAGGTAATACTTGTGGTGTAGTTAAATTTTGGTGCTTAGAGAGCTTGAGATTCCAAGTCAAAGCACGATCTTCAAAATTATCGTACATCGTCGATAGCATATCGTAAGTTACACCTTGTCTCAAATTGAGAGATTAATGTTATGGCTTAAACGGACAAATTGGACCCACGAGTTGCCGTACTTGAAACGCGAAACTGAAGCCCATAACACCACGGGTGGATTTTGTTTCGCGATGCTTCATGAGCATAAGGTCCAAGCCCACTTAGCCATATATGGGCCTCTCTAATTGGGCTTGGGCCTACACGACCCGCGGCAACGCCCTAATTTTTCTCCCTCAACTTGTTCTAAATTTCAACTATGCATTTTCCAACTCTTGACACTATTTTCTGGAAAATATTTTTTCTTTTTTCTTATTATCGATTGACAAAAAGATAGCATCATAAACGGGCCGTGCTACGGTAGATTGCGATATCCTCAATTTAAGACAGCGAGCTTGTTCGATCAAGTGTTTCGAGGAGGTGAGATCTATGATACATTTTCCATGTGGTATTAAGATATTAGTAGATTTCTAAGCCAAAAAAAAAAAAATAGTTAAACGAGAGAATCGAGTAATGAAAAATGCGTAGGCATGTGTTCCGCAACACGTATGAAAGAGGAGAGCGAACCTTGGATTAAAAGTCAAAGTAGATTTACTTTTCACATGTCAGTCCCGTACTTTTTCCACATTTTTTATGCCGCATTTGGACTCCTCGATCCTTGAAAACGGCCTCCATCAACTCGTTTTCCCATCAAGCAAGAAAAAAACTCAACTTTGGTTTGCCCACAGAGAGAATACGTACACCCAGATTGATGCTGATGATTGATTATAACGCACTGTTTTTGGTTTCCGAGAAGAAGATTTACAATCAAAAGTGGAATGCAGTGCCGTTCTCGATGGATGCGATTCTTTGAGAAAGCAGGGCTGGAAATGCAATAACTCATTAAGGCTGCACTTAGGTTCTACAGATGTATATAATTCCTTCCGCGGTATCGCGTTAGCATGCTCGCGTTACTACGGTCGAGAGATCTTGAAATTGCATGCTGCTGCACTTCTGTGGATGTTTGTAGAATTCTAGATCTTTATACTGCTTTTTCTAAACATCCTCTTCAGTCTCTAGCTGGGGGCATGGGCATTGACTCAACATCATCAGCACCCTTTGAGCCGCACATGATCAGCTGCATCAGGACCCCTGCTGATGCCTTCATCCTCCCGCTGGGCCTCTCGTTCTCCAGCGCCTGATTCCTAATATCCGACAGTTTATAATTTGGGTCTCTTATGATTAAGCTTGAACAATCCAAGCTCTCTCCCCCCTCGGTGCTCGAATTCGATGGCGGGGAGGACAGAATCCGAGTCTCCTCCTTGCTCCAGTCCTCGTCGCAGTCGCCCCTCTTCGCTCGCCTAGTTCTCTTGTCGTCGGTCTGCGTCGAGGCGTTTGTCGCTTTATTAGACATTTCTGGGGTCTTGGCCTTGTAGACTCTGTATCCGTGGAGGTCATCTAGGGAGAGTGGTGTGGAGTACAATTGGTTCTTGCTCTTGATCTTGACCATGTCGGAGAGCTTCAGGTCCTCTGCTGGGTCGTTTGTTTCTGAGGGGTGGTTCTTTGATGCCGGCAACGAGATGGTGGCGGAGGGTCGGAAGCTTGGAGATGGTACTTGGAGCAGTAGTGATCCCTTGAGGATGTATTCATGGCCATGGCAAGGGTGTATCAGGTCATCCTCTGTCAAGTCTTGCCACACATACCCACTTTTGTAGGTCCTAAATTTAATAGAGGCAAAGACCAGATCATGAAATGAAAGAAAGATGATCTAACTTGCCGAATCATATAAAACAAGTTTCACAAGAAATTGTTGAACTCAAAAGAACCAAGAAAAAGAGAACTTTTGCACTCAAAAGAATCAAGAAAAAGAGAACTTTTTTAGTATTGCAGAGCATTTCTCTCTTGTCTATTCCATCCATCTACCTTTCTCACAGCAAAATCATGAAAACACTTTTACTTGAAGTGACTGAGCTATCCGACAGTCAGAAAACAAAGGAGACCAAATTGGAAGGGACAGAGAGCGCTTGCTTGTGAGTATTCACGTGCCTTTTTGAAGACCAAGAGTACATGCTGGCCATGCCTGGACCTCGCAGACAATTAAATCTGTTGATCACATCTGGAAATTGCAGCAACAGATCACCAGTCACGCGGAAACCATCCCAACCAAAGTCAGCATACATCAAACAGAGAAAAGAACTTTGTGAAAAATGATCCATGGAATTTGGTTTACCTCTGAGAAAGAGCCCACCACCAGGTGAAGAAAGTGGGACTTCCATGAAATGGGGATGCTCGAGATGGCCATTTCTCGACAGGTAGTACACAACCGGGACTTTGCTCTCCATCTTCGCCTGGGGCTCAATCCATTTCCTCGCCCTCTCAGGACTTGTGTCTGTGTCTTGAAACTTCTGGGGCACCCACAGCACATCTGTTTCATTAAACCTTGAACTGACAGACATTTTTTTTTATCCTTTCTTTCCTTCTGGAGACCAACGAAAGCAAACTGCAAGGATGCCTCAAAATGATCACAGACCCATCAGAGAAAGCTCTTGACAGAGAGATACGAAAAGGGCTAATTAACAGGAAAGAGAAGGACTGATAGACATGGAAATCACAAGGCGAGGACTTTCTTGGAGAAAGAAGCAAGAGAGGGAACAATGCAGAAGCAAGAGAGGGGCTTTGTACATATATAGTGGGGGACAAGTGCTTGGGGAATGTGACTTTCAGAGGTCAGCTCGAGGCTTGCGAATTTGTTTCATCTAAAACCTAAGGCTAACCAGAAATAGCCAGTTTTAGTTTCTTTGCTTAACTCGGGAAATCGAATTTTCAAAGCCAAAATCTCATGTCTATACTCTAGCTAAAACAGACTTAAGAGGGTCAGCTACCCAACCAGTCTTCATAATTAAATACCATGGCCGTATAGGTACTATCTCATTGTAAAGGTACTATCTCATAGTGGAATGATTAGATAATTTATGGGTAGAGCCAAAAAAAGGGATCTGAAAATTCTCCCAGATGTGATGATGACTTTGACATATGGTTGACTTAAGCAGAGTAACGTGTGCAAATCATCCAGGTTTTTTCTCCATTAATGCTGTAGATGCATAAGCGACAGCGAGCGTTCAATGTCATGTTACAGCCTTTTCTTTTAGTTGCCAATAATAGGCTTTTATACAGGCAAAGGTTAGCTCAACCAGAGAGTACTAACATGTACTTAAAACCCAGAACAGTGGGTTTTTTAAAACCCAGAAGCTCCTTCTAAGGTAGGATTTCAGGTCACGCAGTTTTCAGTTAAAAAATTATCAGCGAAATTCATTAGCAGCGATTGCTCCTAATTTCATTTTGATCCTTTGTAAAGCCGAATGACCTAAGGATGTGATATCCACGTCATCTCTCTTGTTCGAACATCGGCCAAATCTATGCACCAAAAGAAGAGTCTCGCTATACAATCCACAACGCGAGAAGAACACTATCAACTTGATCAGCACCCAAGGATGGCCGCTATGAAATCGCCTGGTTGTTTCTAGGGGGAAAAAAGGTTGGATTTGGGCAAATGATTTGAGCATTCTTCTAATCACTGATTTGGCTACAATAATACCCCCAAAAACCAGCATGTCTGCCAACCTTATGTGACCCAAGCTTTTTTGTCAGCTCTTCATCGAGCGTCCCTAGCCATTAAATAAATGGCAAAACAAAAAACATTGCCAAAATATTCGTATGAAGGTCTAACTGCAGACATTGTGTTTCCGTCCCTTCCAAAAAAAAAAAAAAAAAAAAAAAAGATCATAGATGAATATGGTTTAACGGCTAGGAGTTCACGAGACCAGCTCAATCACTGTGGACAAGAATGCCAATCTTCCAAAAAGTGAAGTCTCGTGAAAACAATGGCACTCAGAATCAGGGAAGCTGCCTTTGCTGGTTTCCCAAAATCCAAACGTATAAAAATATTCAAAGCCAAGGAAGGGTATACAGAATCCTACAAGGCTACATGCGTCCGATTGTGCAATTAAAATAAGGACAAAAAGAAAGGAAAAAGAAAATTAGATGGTGTTGAAGTTCGCGTCCTAGCCTCGAAGGGTCTCTTTCTGCCCCACATCCCAAGCATGCTCGTGCACAACTACGCAACCGCAGCACATAAATACTAATATTAGGAAGAGAGGTACAATGGTTGCAGGTTGCTGTGCCGACAATTTGGTGAATGACCCTACAAATGTTGTACCAAGAAGCCAACCACAAAATAAAAAAATAAAAAAGCACTCAAACAATGACAACAGAAGAGAGCTGATTAGCCAAGAAGGTGGCAAGAACGTTTATTTTGCAAGCAAAGACAAGTTTTGAGATGACCAAAAGACGTCCAAACAGATTCATGAAGTGGAGTTCCTGCTTGCTTCCACGTGATCACATCAAGTTCACATCATAAAAATGTTGGTCATCCTTACCTCTTACTTCAACAAATTCTTTGAGTCTTCGCGATGCAACTTTGTACGCGGGTATTGCTCTCGTTTTTCCTAATCCATCAGATTTCAATGTATTCGAACTACCCCCATCTTTTTCCCCCCTGGAGTCAACGCGAGAGATACGGAATCACTGTTCCCACCAGGAAGAGGTCGTTCATCTTTCTATGAGCCAGGAACATTACAATGTTATTGTTGAGATGGAAAAAGGCCAAACTTCATTACAGAGAGAAGTTAAACATATCTCTCCAAGAAGCACATCACAGCAGTAGCTTCCAACCGTCGGCAAAACAAAAGATCATATCCGTTGGAGGTCAGAATGCCTCAGTGAAACGGCATCACAAAGTCTATCCAATAACAGTAGCTCCTCATCCACTGTGACCTATCTACCAGAATAGAGACTAGGAATGATATTATCTCCCTCTGGTCTAATTTTACACTACTTGCTTGACCTGAAACGCCAACTTGACATACGCATGCACGACAGCATTCCTCTTAGCAGTTGATTTCCACACGGCAGTTCACTGACCATTTTCAAAATGCTCTCTCTGAGGATGAACTATTTCTATCACCTAAAGGAGACTAAAGAACAAGCGAGCAAAATTTTGCAACCTCTTGATCGGAAGCTTATTAAGTTGCTTCTGGATTTGTCGAAACATCAGCTGGCTTCTTAGAACAAGCAGAAGAAATATGGCCCTTCTCGCCACATATATAGCAGGTTCTTCTCTTCATCTTGCCAGTGCTGACAGTCGATCCAGTAGTAGCGTTATCAACTGCGGTATTAGTGCTATCAACCGTGGTATTAGTGCTATCAACTGTGGTTTTTGCATTATCAATTTTGGTATTTGCAGCCATGGTTCTTGCACTGCTTTTGACACCTTCCTTAGGGATTGCACTCATTATTTTAACAGGCCTACCACACAAAACCTGCTGATTCAACTTAATGGCCATCCCCATTGAAAGGCTATCAGAAAAATCCACATGGGCATAGCCCCGGAACTCTCCTGTTTCCTTGTCCATACCAAAACGTATGGATGATATGCTGCAACCTGAGAAGAATTTCCTCACATCGTCCTCGGTTATATCCCATGACAAATTCCCAATGTAGATCCTGTTGTAGCCTTCCACAATCGGTGGGGCGAACTCAGATGTTTTAGTGGCTCGAGTTGCCTTGTAGGGCTGGATTTTGAGAAAGAGTCCGCCCCTGACAAATAAAAAGAAAGGGTTTAATGAGCATGGCGCATTTGATTGGACGTACTACTTGAGAAAATAGATACCGCTGCTTCCTAACACACTCACATGTCGGAACCATCAAGAGCCAAAGCTCGCTTAGCTGCAGCCTCTGTCTGCAAAACAAATTTAATAGATAATTCAAATTAGTTGTTACGCTGGACCCATTGTTTCTAGTTATAATATCATAGAAAACGCCAAAGACATGATAATATGTTTCAGTTTCGGTGATTCACAGTCTTCTGTTAGACAAATAACTCAGGCAATTGGAGTGAAACTACGTAAACAATTTAGGGTATAAATATTGTAAGCCAAAGTCACATAATCATGACAGCTGCCAACTGGGATAATTACAACTTAGTGGACCTGTTTCAGAAGACAAGAACCTTCTGAAGATAGCTCTTTTTTATGCTAATCAGTATGATCACAACTCATGACAGAATGTATATTAATATCCAGCTAAAGATTCCCTAAGACTACCTGACATACAATCCTTTGGCAGTCACATTGAGAAGTTAAAGTCTGATTACTTTGGACTTCAAAGGGGATGTACAAAGGAAATCTAACCAATGTAATGTCTGCAAATATACTAATTTTTCCTCCTGTATACCTTAAAATGTCAAGAAAATACCAGCATGTCCTCATTTCATCCAATTCACCAGAAAATTATGGAAGCATTGACAGGCAATGCACATTATCTCTGTCTTTAAGGAAGCTCCGGTGCTCTATGATAAACGAAAAGAGGAAACACACTGGGAAAGGAGAAGGGAGCTTGTAGCACTTTAAGTACACATAACTGAAACTTTGATGTCAAAGGTAGTATCAAGTATATGCCTTTTATCACTGCATAACATTAGCTTCACAGATCCTTCTATATGATCTAGTTGCTAAAACCATCCCACATCGATTATGCACTAGATTAAATCCAGAAACAGGACTCTGAAGCAACAGTCTTAACTAAAATTTTCCAAAGAAGCTATCAGAATTAATGCGATAAAACAATTAAAAGAGAAAAAGGCACAAGCACCTTAAAGTTTAACATCATGAAAGGTCATGTAATGACTAACCTTGAAACTAATAATGGCGATTCCTCTAAACTTTCCGCTCTCAGGAAAAGTCATACAATCAATTTCTGTTATGGTGCCACAACTTCCCAAGTAGCTTCTTATATCATCTTCTGAGGAGTAGTAGGGGATACCTCCAACATAAACTTTCCGAGCAACATCTCCAGTCTCTTGGCTGCAAATTTGTGGAAGAAATAGAGAGCTTGAGTTAAAATGGATGGAAAATTTGGCAGGTAACTTTTGTTCAGAACCAGAAATCATATGCTTAAAGCATAAGGGTTCAGCTCTCTCCAACACTGAGCCATTATTAGTTGAATGCAAAAACAAGCATAGAAATACACCAGACATCGGGCCACAAAAGAAACATGAAAATGCATTGTTCAGATATTCATATTCTTGACACTGATATGAGGAAGCTAGAAGTTTTAAAGACAACAAAAATCTTGAACTGACCAGGCAGAGCAAATTAAAGATCGGCCAAAAGTGAACTAATGGTAATCCATTCTGAACAACAACTTTGTATCTTTCCTACGACACAAACTCTGAATTAATTTCAAAGAAAAATTTACTAAGATTACTGTTGGAAAACACTGATTTTCAGGACCAGAGATAGCAAACATATATTCTGGCTGAAAGCCTCATTGATATTTAGATCATGATCATTCACTATCTTTCTGCTCATCGATGTTGTGACCCCAAAGTTCCATGCCTCGTTGAAGTACATCCAAAATGCTAAAAGCTGCCTTCCATGATACTATTCGCGAAGGACATTCTAAGCGATATTCACTCGACCATGGAATGGTAGATAATCATAAGTCCAAGAAAGTCCACAGAAAATTATTAAACTATAAACCAATTGACGAACATCTTAACTGCGATTCCTGCTTCTCAATAACCAAGGTAGTGTGATACAACTCGAGTAGTAGAATTCATTCAGACTTTCAGAGCAAATGAAAAGAACAGATTTTCATAATATGTACCTGTTGGCCTCTGCCACGACATGTTCAACCACAGCCTTGTCCTCTTTAATCTCGTCCTCAACCTTCTCCTTCTTCTTAGCCCCTTTACTCTTCTTCTTCTTCTTCTTCTTCTTCTTCTTCTTCTTGTCCTTCTTCTTCGCCTCTTTAACGCTCACCTCACCACCCTCCTCACCACACAAGCTTCCATTCTCAGTCCCCTCATCTCTCTTCTTTTCCTTCTTCTTCTTCTTCTTGGCCTCTTTCACAGGCAATAATTCACCAACACCCTCCTCAGCACCCGAGCTCCCATTCTCAGCCCCGTCATCTCTCTTCTTTTCCTTCTTCTTCTTCTTCGCCTCTTTCACGCTCACGCCAGCACCACCCTCCTCCTCAAAACTTAAGCCTCCCTTCTCAGTCCCCTCACCTATCTTCCTCTTCTTCTTTCTCTTCCCCTCCTCCCCCTCATCGCCACCATTGCCCACTTCCTCAAATGAGCCCTTCTCCCTCCTCTCATCAACACCCTCATCTTCTTTCCCGCCATTATCGGCCCCGCCTCCCAAAGACCGAGTCTTTCTGCGTTTCTCTCGCTTGGACAACGTGGGTCTCGGGGTTGCCGAGCCCAGGAGCTGTTTCAGGGACGGCGGCTGCGAATCTTGATCGGGATTGGTGGGTTTCGCGTGATCAAGGTCGGAGCTTGGTTCGTTTTTCGCTAGGGATTCGGCTAGAGCCGCCCTCAGCTTCTGCTTCAGCTTCTTGTTGGAGAGCACCATGTCCGCCTGCTACGGAAAAAAGAGATGCAGACGACGATGGCGTGAGGGGGCGATTGAAGAGGGGTTTCGAGAGAAGGGGTTTTAGGGAGAGAAACGGCACAGCGTTTCGGCACCTTTTCTCTCTTTTATTTTCCCTTTCCCTCTATTTTTGGTTTAGGTAGAATATCATACAAAATATAATTAGATTGTGTAACGGGAAAAGACCACAAAAAACTCAAATTTTATTCAAATGATAAATTTATTAAAATTTTTTTTTGTGATATGAAAAATCCCAAACTTTACCAACCGTAACATATTTAATCTACCAAGGGCATTTTCGTCTCTTTATTACTATTTTTTTATTTTTTTTCCTTTTTTTTCTTCTTCTTTTTCCCTCCGCCGGCCATGGTGGAAAGAAGTCAGAGTCAGGTGAGGGCCTGGAGAGGACACCTCTTGCCAAAGTCAAAGTTTTATGTGTCACGAAAAAATATTTAAGGTAAATATATCACGATCAGTAAAATTTTGGATTTTTTATATCATAAAAAAATTTGAGATAAATTTTTTATTTTAGACAAAATTTGGAGTTTTTAGTGGCCGTTTTCCTGCTATAAGCGTAAATGTTGATGATGGTGACATTTTAGATCTTATTATTTGCCCAATTTGACTTTTAGTCAACATGAAACTAGGGGTGAGCATGGTCCGAGTTGGGCCAGTCCACCCCCTAACCCTAAGACAAACGCACAGTGTTGGTTCTCAATTTTGGGACCAAGAACCGACCCTATTAAGCTTGGGGGTCAACTCGGGATGAACTGGTAATTTTTTATTTCATTTTTTGTACTCCTTAAAAAAGCGATTGAGGACCGCATTGACCCAATGGGTTCGGTCCGATTTCAAGGTCAACGTAGGATTAACCAATAATTTTTTTTTTTCATTTTTTATACTCCTTGAAAAGGCAAATGATCCGATGGGTTCGATAATGAGCAAGGTTAGCTAAGAAAGGCAAACGGTGAGGGTTAAGTGAGGTGAACGTCGAACAAAATAAGCATCGAATGTCGAGTGAGGAGCAACAAGCCAAGCGAGCATTGAGCAGCAAGCGACATGAGTGATCCAAAGCAAGTGAGACGAGTGTCAAGTGGTGAACAGAAAAGTTATTTTTTTTTCGATTTTAGCAAATTGAAGACTAAGAGAACAAATAAGATAGAAGAGAATTAATACTAAAGAAGGATGCCATAATGTGCCTTTTTGAGAGCCGTAAGAACTCCTTACAAAAACATTTTTCTCATTCGTAAATTATAACTATTTATACCGTAAAAACATTAAAAACCTAAGTTATTAAATAATAATATAAAATTACTTGAACTTCTCATTAAAGAGTTTTTTAATGTTGTTGACACCGTTTATTTTAAGGTTTTCTCTATATATAAAAAAATTATAAATAATATTTCATATATAAGTCGGGGTTGGTCCGGGTTGAACCGACTCGGAACTCTCAGGATCGAGGACCAACCCGCACAATGTTGGTCCTAGAATTCTAGGACTAAGGACCGGCCCGGTCTCCTTAGGAACCGGACCACGACCAGCAGGGTTGGGCCGGTCTAGGGTCGGTCCAATCTAGGTCGACCCTGGCCGATGCTCACCCCTACGTGAAACAGTGAAAATATTTGAAAATGAATAGTATAAATTTTTTGAAATACTTTTTGGATCTAACTCTAGTTTGTTTTGCCCCAAAACAAATAATTTATTTATCTTAAAATTAATTATTTGTATTACTTAAAATAATTAATTTATAAAAAAATCTTTCATGAATAATAAAAATATATTCTATTTAATTTTTAAATATATTTATTTTCTGTAAAAAATTTTAGAAAAAAAAAAAGTCGCAGCTTTCTCAGCTTCAGCAAAGAAATTTTCTAAAATATCATAAAAAAGGGCCTCGGAAAAATATAATTAATCATGTGGAAAATGAATGTAGTATCCTATCCTCGGCACACAACACCTGCGACCCCCGTGGGAAAGGCCTCTCTCGATTTCCCTCCCGTCAATCCTTAGAATAACAGAATTATCCATTTGACAGGACAAAATAATGGAAGTTCCACACCACCACAGGCTCCTAAACGTACATCCATCATCCAAAAGTAGAGCCTGCACGATCAACCGGCATCTCTAGACAGAGCCACTGCGTTCATGGCGGTTTCTTCACTCTCGCTGAGTTTGGTTCCTAGAACCTTCAAAGACAAGGTCCGTCAGTCACCATTCTCTGTTCTTGAATTCTGCATATGAACTCACCGTTTGTGTCCACTATTCTTCTGCAGCTGAACGAGCCTCGTTGGAGCAAGCCACCTCGAGCCAGCGAGCTTCCTCTTCATCACGCCATCACACGCTCGTGCGATCGCACGACAGGCTTCGATGAAGAAAGTAAGTCATTGACCCCGAGAATGCTTTTGTCATCCTAAGATGGACTCTTGAGAAATTAAGGGATGGAAAATTCGGCTAAGTTTCAGGGAACTGCAAGAGAAGGCCTTTGCTCTTGGGCGTTGTTGGATCGTTGACAGCGAGTTTATTGCCTGCCGGTTCTCTTGTAGCTCAAGGTGTGGTAATGGGTGATGCTCAATCTCTTGATTCTAAAGTTCTAAGCTTTTCAGAAGATGAAGATTGTGTGATACTAGAAAGAAGAGCATGTCAGTATTCCTTTTCTTGATTCTGGTGCAGAAATGCCGGCAAATTATCGGGCTTTTGTTGACCTTTCGGACGGGTATTCGTATTATTATCCCTCGGATTGGAGGGTATGCTCCAAGATCTCAAGTTAGATTGCAATCGCTAGAAGCACTTGTTCATTTTGTAGATTAAACTTGATATGATATTTGAGATGATTTGAAAGAGTTTTCTCATTGGGACTTCCTTTTCATATTTCAAATTAGGAATTCGATTTCCGGGGGCATGATTCTGCGTTCAAGGATCGATATCTACAGCTGCAGAATGTGAGAGTCAGATTCATACCGACGGATAAGAAAGACATCCATGACATGGGTCCGATGGACGAGGCACGATCATATGCAACTCTTCTTCGACATTTCTCATTGAATCTTCACAATCTGTTTATCTACCATTTCCTTTGTTGTGGCAGGTTGTCTCTAACTTGGTGAAGAATATATACGCTACACCAAATCAGATAGCTAACATTTTTGACATGCAGGAGGTAATTTGCACCTAGTGATGCTATATTTCTCTACTCTTCATGAAATCTGAAGTTCCCTTTCAGATGTTCTTTACTGTCAATCAGACCGATTCATTAGTCTTGCATTGATTGAGTAATTGCAGAGAACTGCCGATGGAAAGGACTATTACACATTTGAGTACGAGCTCAGATCTCCAAATTTCGCCAGTTGCTCTTTTGCAACCATTGCAGTTGCAAACGGTAAGCTTACTGCCAAAACATGTAATCGTGAAAGCCAATGCAAATTTGTCTGAATTACGTCGTTCATTTCCGAGCAGGGAGATTTTACACGCTGACCGTTGCAGCAAACGAGAGAAGGTGGAAAAGAGTAAGGAACAAGCTTAAAGTAGTCGCAGACTCTTTTAAAGTGCTCGATATCTGAATCGTTTGTGGATGAAGTGCGCATTTCACACACCATCCTAGAGTTGCGATATATTTTTTCCTTGTTTATAAATGTGATGCTATGTCCCTGAGATCGAGATTTTTCCCTATGTTTGGATTCCAATTCTTTCATCCCATTCCTAACAAAGAGCTGAACTCTGTCGTCTATAGCCTCTGAAAAAATACGCATAATTTCTTGGTAAAACAGTATAATAGTTTGTTTAAACACCAGTCTTCTAATTGGGAAGAAATATGGAGATGAGGGCATGACTAAACTGAGTCTTTTCCACTCATAGACAAACCAATCAAAGATCCAAAGAATGTGCATCTATCCTGGACAAAAAGCTTGTCCTCAGTCACGATCGCACCACACTCCGAAATTCCTGAAGTACCCTGCACTGAATACTAAAAAACAACGTGAAAAACAACCGTAACTACCTACCACAGTAAACAGACTTCTATAAGCAGTGATCTGGGTAAACCTTGTCATTCAGTTCTTTTTTACCTCATGCTATTTGTCAACTCCAGCTTGGTGTGTGTCCACATTTCTTGCCAAACCGCTCAGGAAATGCTCGAATAATTTAGCTCTCTGGAGGGACGCTCAACTATACAAATGATACTATGTTGCAATTCATCTGAATTCGGACCTAGACAAGTGATGCTGCCACAAACCCTTTCCCAAGTGCGGTTGCATCAAGCGAACATACAAACCATTTTGGGCCATCAAAGTATCGTGGGTTCCCTCTTCCACAATCTGTCCACCATTAAGAACTACAATGTTGTCAACATGCCTCATCATTGCAGCTCTGTGGGCTATCAGAATGGTAGTCCTGTTACCCATAACCAAGGTGTCAAGTGCCTCCTGGACCGCTGGGCTCGACTCAGCCTCAATTGATGAACTTGCTTCGTCCAATAACAATATTGGTGCCTTTTTCAATATAACCCTAGCGATGGCAATTTGCTGTTTCTGACCTGGGGTAAGATCCACATCTCTTGTTCCCACACTCGTGTCATAACCTTGAGGCAAGCTGCTTATGAAATGATGTGCATTGGCTATCCTAGCTGCCTCCTTCATCTGAGATTCACTTGTGTTGGGGCGTGCATAAATAATGTTTTCCCTTATGGTTCCTGAGAAGATGACCGGCTCCTGCTGAAGTAGACCAAGATGGCTCCTCAGCCATCTCAAGTTGTAAAATTTCAGATCTTGCCCATCCAGTAAGACCTGCCCAGCAACAGGGTCATAGAATCTTTCTATCAAAGATATTATGGTTCTGTTTCCAGACCCTGAAACTCCAACCACTGCTACAGTTTGTCCCCCGTTAACCTTGAGGCTAACATTGCTAAGCACCAATAATTCTGGATGAGTCGGATAACAGAAGTCCACATTTTTCAGCTCAATGGTTCCATAAACATTATGAGGTTTCATTGCAGAACTGTCATCCGGGTCAATTTGAGGCACTCGATCTATTATTTGAAACACAGAAGCAAGAGATTTTCGTCGTTTGAGTATGCATGGAGCCAATCCAAAAGGTTTAACCAATGTGAATGTCGCAAAGGAGGAAACTATATACCCTTTGAGAGCTGTAGGTGGATCCATTACACCTTTCTTGACAGATAAGGCTGAGTACCAGAGTAGAAGAGCATTGGAGGCAAAGAGGAGAAACTGAGATAATCCAAATGCAAAACCAAATGCCATTCCTTGGAGAAAACTCTGCTTGAATATCTTCTGTAGATGTAATCTGTATAGCTCCATTACCTTGTTCCCAGCACAAAATGCGACTACTGTATAGATGTTCCTGACTGCATCCTCAAGAACCCAAGAGGCCTTCCTATGCATCTCCTGGATGCCCCTCAAGAAACCAGTGAGCCACAGTTTCTGCAACAGATAATTTGCCATAGATCAAATCAAAAGACAGAAAAATGCACAGAATCCTCAGAAAAAGAAAAGGTTCCATGAAACAGTGTAGAATCACTTCATAGTGGTAAGGTTCTTCAAGGATACCACTCAGCAAAGATCATCCCAAATCAATAGCACTACATTAAAAAAATCATCATTGTCTATAATGCCTTGTGCTTGCTACCAAGGACGATGAGATCTTGTAAGTCATATGTAGGAATAGAGAAGGCAGAGAGAGCAAGAGAAATCTAGAGGTGTTCTGACTTCTGTGACCTCCTTTTCTATTTACAACCAAACTAAGATGCAAAATTATATAAGTCCATCTAAAATGCATCTTGAGAGCATTATAAACGGCTAGAGACATTTAGGAAGAACACATAAAGAGTTGCTGAAGGCAAGAGGTAGATAAAGGACAAAAGCTGACCTGGGCTAGAGCAGAAATCGTTAGAATCGGCAGGGTTGCTATAGCCACAAGTGCCAGTCGCCATTGCAGGAGCATTCCAATAAGGACAGCCACAATCACAGCAGCATTGTCCTGTACAAATATTGAGAGACGGTTGCTAAAAGCAGCTCTTCCAAATGTAGCATCATTTGCCAAGCGCATTGATAGAGTGTCGGCACTGTTCTCCTCTTCATCAAACCATCCAACTTCATTGCGCAGCATTGCTAATAGATAGATATAAAAAGGTATTTTCAGATGTACTGCAACAACTGGTCATTAGTAAAAGCTCTCGAGTGTCCAAAAGTAAATTCACAATATAGTCGAACTGATACCAAGTACTCCCCTAGACAAAAGAAAGGCGAAAGAGGATGTGAGATTTTGTGGGACCACTACCAACTGTTCTAAAAGCTTAAGCTTTTAGATGAAGGTGTGGTTTATTATTTAAACATTCTAATAGAGGAATATGAAGTACTCACCTGAGAACATCATTCTACAAACATGCTCAGTCATTTGCTCTCCCATAATACCATAGTAGAAATGCTGCAGGCAATTGGCAACCATGGTCACGACACCCATGCAAGTGATAACCAAGCACCACTTGTCAACCTCCTGCTGCAAGTGGCTGCCTTCACCAGGTCTGTAGTAGGCTGCTACTATCAAAGCGATAACATATGCAAGGAGAGGATTCAAAGAACCAAAGCTAGCAGCACCTGTGCTGCCTAAAAAAGCATAAAGCTGTTCTGAGAAATTCAGCTCCACCAATCTCCAAAAGGATGGTGCTTCCCCCGGCTTTTCCCTGGCATCCTTACCTTTTATTGAAACATCATCAGACTCACTAAGAGGTCTACTAAAAGTTAGTGAGTGAGAGCATTCATTCTTGGGGTCAGATGTCAAAAAGGGTGAAACGGGCGACTCAGGGTCTGAACTGTTGGATTTTTGTTGTTGTGCTGGCCAAACCTCATTCTTTGGTAACTGTGGGAGTCTCATTTCTGAATCATCCTGCCTCTTAAAAGTCCCATTTTCAGATGTTTGATCCAGCGGAGGGCCGGTTTTTGGTGATTCTTGTAGGTTGTATATTACATCTTGGGGCTGGGCTCCATGAAGGCCAGGGACTCTTTGCAGAGCGATCATCTTTTTGGGAGATGGAGCTTCCTGGAAACTATGACTCACTGAAGAATCCCTTTCAATTTGGAAAACTGCAGCTTTTTTGTAATTTCTTGAGGGCATCCTGGATATATTCATGAGTGATTAGCACACTTCATCATCTGCAATAACTGAAAAGACTTGGCAAAATCGTATTATACCTCATAGGTGGTTTCGCTGCTTCTTCACATTTTAAAAGTTCAACGTAGAGTCCATCCAAAGTGACTAACTCGTCATGTGTCCCCATTTCAACAAGTTGACCCTTCTCCATTACAGCAATATTGTAATATATGGGTTTTAAAAAAAAAAAAAAAAAAAGAAAGAGTTGAAAAGTCAAAAAGGGAGGCTGAAAGAGAAATGGAGAAGGTTCGGCTGGGGTATAAAACAGAGAAAGAGGGAGAGAAGGAGAAGTGCACGAGCAGAAAAACAGGGGATCGGGAGAAGTAGGGTAGAAGAGAGAAAGAAGAGAAAGGGAAAAAAGGGAAGAAAATTTGTCTTCTTCACATTTTAAAAGTTCAACGTTTTGAGAGTCCATCCAAAGTGACTAACTCGTCATGTGTCCCCATTTCAACAAGTTGACCCTTCTCCATTACAGCAATATAATCAGCATTTCTTATATGACTAACACATGGAGCAATAATTATTGTAGAACGTCCTAACATGAGAAGATCGAGAACCTCTTGGACAGCCTTTTCAGCCTCAAAATCAATCCCGCCAGTAACGTCATCCAGCAGAAGGATTGATGGTCTTAGAAGCATCACTGGTTAGACAATTGAGCATGATTGGTCAATGGGTGAACCATTGACGTAGCAATCCTAATTTTCTGCTCTTTTGATGCATGTTTTATGAGAGATTGACTAATGGACTGGACCATTAGTATTTTCGTATTTGAGCTATGATTATGTGTTTGAGTTAGCTTTTAAATGCTAGAGGTGGCAAATGGGTGGGTCACTCGTTTTTCGGTTCGGGTATGGGTCTTTTTGGTATGACCAAAATGGGTTAGTCTTGTACCCATATTTGACCCATTTAACCCGTTTATGACTAACACATGGAGCAATAATCCATATTCTTGTAGTGTAAATGTTGATGGTCTTAGTGACCCAAATGGGTACCCAATCCGATCCATACCCGACCGATCCATACCCGACCGACCGTATTGTTAAAACCTATTTATTGTTAAAATATTTTTATGTAATACAATTTTTTTAACAATTTTTATGCAATACAAATTTAATGGAAAATTTTTATAATTCTTTTTAAAATATTTTTAAAAAATAGAATTTTTAATTTTTAAAATAGAATTTTTAATTTTATATCTTTTTTTCTACTCTTTTTTTTTTTTTCTCCTTTGGCCTCTTTGCCCCCACGACGATGGCCGGCGGCGCCACGGGCGAGATCGAGCTCGCCCGGCATCGGGTGGGGCTCGATCTTGCTGATTCGGCAAGACCAAAAGGCAATTGAAAGCAACAAATTGTTATTGCCAATTCGCGCCGATCTGGCGAGGCCTATCGTCAGCCAACGGCCGACCGTTGGTAAGGAATAAAGAAAAAGAAAGAAAAAGAAAAAGAAAAAAATTGAAATATGAAAAATAATTATAATTTGGATTTTTTATTAAAAAACATTTTTATAAATTTAAAAAAGACCAAGGGTTTAAACTTTAAAATGAGTTTCCTTATAACCCATTTAAACTATTTCTTTTTATGTCTTACATTCACTGACTCATTTCTGACTTATATTTAACTTTCATTTGACCAATTTCTGACCCATATCTAATTTTTACTTGACCCATTTTTGACCCATATCTAACCTACACTTGACCCATATATGACCCATTTAACTAAAAGTGAGTCATAATATGGGTCTTTGACCCATATTGCCAACTCTAGTTCTAGCCCTGCTCTACCTACCTGAAACAACAAAAAGCTCTTTGTAGGCTATCAAAATGACTAAGTACTTATGATCATCACAAGCCTAGACATAATGTCAATAAAGCTACTACTACTCAGCATGTGCATTTTCCAAATTTCTACCTGTGTCTCATATCCTTTCTCAAGTGAGCTGATAAAAGTATGTGCATGAGCACCTTTTGCAGCTTCTTCAATCTCATCTGACGAAGCATTGTGTCCATAGGTTATGTTATCTCTTATACTAAGACTAAGCAAAGCAGGTTCCTGGGTGACTAGACCTATTTTCCTTCTTAAAGATTCCAGTTTTAAATTTTTAATACACACACCATCCAGAAGAACTTCTCCTGCAACCAAAATTGGGAAAACAATTGGAATCTGCAAGAGAAATAATTGCTAAAGTTGTTACAGAAATCTGGTGGAAACATTTGGAGGAACGCTACAAATTGCAATGTGCTGTCATACCTAAAGTAGGATCATAAAACCGCTCCATCAGTGGAATGATGCTGCTTTTCCCAGATCCATTTCTACCAACAAGTGCCACCGCTTTCTTGGCAGGCACACTGAGGTAAAATCCACTCAGAATAGGGATTTCAGGACGTGATAAATAGCTGAAATATACATTGCGAAACTCGATGTTTCCTTGAACAGATACTAGTGTATTTCCATCATTATTACCAACAGACGGTGACTGATTTATCATCTCAGAAAGTCTATCGGCAACAATTCGTCCATGGTCAATGGAGCCGAAGTTGGTTGCAGCTTGATACATTCCACTGTACAAACATGGGATGCAACATTAAGAGCAGAGTAGTATGATAAAGAATGAAAAGGGACATAAGTTCTTACACGCCACTTAAGATAATAGCAAATAACACAGCTATGATATCGCCACCACGAGCTTTTCCATGGGCAACCAGAAATTGTCCAACCCAAAGTTGTAAAGCACAAGAACATATTGTGAGGCCGTATGTGAATCCATGTCCCAGTCCTTGTACCAGACTTACCATGATTCCAAATCTCAGGGTCGCTTGCAATGATGTGGCATAAGAATATTTGGTGAGAGTTTCATTAGTGAATGCATACACGGTCCTCCTGTAAGAAACTGCCTGTCATAGTTTTGAAATGGGTAGCTTAGAATGAGAACTGCCACCAATGTGTACAAAGGAAGGATGACAACTCCAAAAACAGCATCCACAGAAAATAGTCATTTTGGGAACACATTGGGGTGATATCTTGATGCAAATTCATTAGTTGTTGATGCTATAGATATGATTAGTTCTAGATATTAATGAAGAAAGAAATCAGGTCCCCTTGAGGGATCAACATGAGTTCTAGAAATGTTAGTTTGCTAAAAATGTCGTTTTCTTGAGTCAGCTTCCTCGAGGGAACCACTTTATTTGGCTTTCCTTTTTGCTTTTCAGGTGGAGGATAAACTGATATGGAGAAAAAAAAAATACCTGTTCAACTATGCTAGCTGCTTCAGCATAGACATCTTGAATTTTCTCAGTAAACTCAGCAAGAAATATGTTCGATATTCCTCCAGCAGCTACAATGAAAGGGCCTGTTGCTAAAGTTATAAGAGCAGTCTGCCAACAGTTCACAAATCCAATAACCAGCCCGCAGAACAAAATAGCCATATTGTGAACATGACTGCCAACCTGGATCAGCAACTATACCAATGAAATTTCAGATAACTGCTAAAACTTCTCATTTTAGTAGCCAAGAAAACTGCGAATTCAATGTATTTGTCTGGACATACCTTTTCACTAAGTGCAGATTGAATGAGTAAAACATCACTTAACACCTGACTCACGATATCCCCATTTTATCCGTACTTGTCAAAAAAACTCATTTCCTGGTTAAGTAGTACTTGAACGTACTTTGACCTAATGACGGCAGTTTGTCGTTCTGCCGTGAGGATCCAGCTAGTAACCTCTATTACAAACACCAAGTCAGCCAACTCTGATCTAAGGGGTCATAGGTGGGTTGGTTTTGCAAAAATACGCTACAAGTTTTCCAGGCCTTACCTATCCAACCTGCAACAAAGACGCCCACTGCAATGTAGACCAGAGATAAGGCAAGCTGCAGAGAGTAAATACAACTTTTAGTCGAATTGGCTAAGTTTGTAACCGCAAATATTAATCCACACATAAAGGTCTCTAAAAGTTCCGAGCAACAACGTTCAGCTAAAAAGTTTTGCAAGGTACCATCAAGAAAAGATACAAAAACCAAGCGTAATATCATCTCTCCGTGCCATGGTAGGAGCAAAACACTGTTAACTCAGGAACAAGTTCGAGACTTTCATCTGTGTCAAGCATCTCTATAAAAGATTTAGGCACACCATTATGAGAAATCCAGGTCGATCACGAATTGATTTGCGGATTACATGACTGCTGTACCTTGTGTGATCTTCAAGAAGAGAAATACGCTACAATTGATGGTTGAAGTTGTCTTTGCATTTAATTAAATTTAGCAGAACCTGAAGCTGGCTGCATATATCTTCTCCACTCCATTTAAGAATACCATGTTCCTTCAGAAGTGATGAACAGAAAGTAATGAACCCTCTCAAACATTGTTACAAACTAACTCAGCACTATTTAGGCAAACTACTGAGGGGAACGTCAATCCATCCTCCAATGAAAAAATGCACTGACAAAAAGCTCAGCCAGTTGCCAAACTTCCTTTACCAAACATCAAACGCCCTCGACACTTAACCAATCGTATCCAGTTGGTCCTAACTTTTGCCTTCAGCAAAAAAGTTTCACCTCGGGCCCCAAGTGCAGAAGACAAATGGCAAACAAAATGCACACCTGAGTTTCATGCTCTCTGCAAAATTTGAAAGAGCGAATTATTTAAAAAACCATCGAATTACCTGCTTCAACAGGTGAAAAGTCTCGTCGTGGTCCGCCTCAGGCCCCAAGTGCAGCACATGCACAATCTTGGCAAAGTAATGCAAGTAGACCGCCAGAGCTGCTGCATGTGCCGCGGCACCGAGCGATCCTGCGACCATGAGCGCCCAGACGAGACAGTCTGCGCAGGCAAAGAGGCGAGAGAGCGGCACTGCCCTATGCCGGCGGCTCAATCTCCTCCCCCTCCTCTGTCTCCTCCCTGTCATCCTCCGCTGGCAGTGCAGTGGCGGCAGACCTGGACAACTCTGCGCCAGTGTCAGTGTACGGAGACGGAGTCTCTGGTGGCTCCGACACCTCTGAGACTGGCGTCAACGGCTGCATGCGCGGCGGGGACCACCCGAGCAAACCTCGCGATATCATCATCTTATCAGAACCTGCAAATGTTAACGGCTTCAGAAGCTCCGGCGTTTCTTCGCCTCCCGTTATTAGAGGGCCAAAGCTACATGAAACTCCTCCAAAGAGCGAGTCGACTCCGCGAGTCCACAACTGAACCAGCAAGGACGGTGGTGTCGCTTCACTTGCATTCGATATCGAGAGCGTTCCCTTAATGATCAAATGCCGGCAACCGCCGCTTGTTCTTTCTTTAAGGAAGAGTCTTTTCTTTCACAGTGCTATGCTTGTTTGACAGTAAATTACCTGAGCAGGTCAGGCCATTTGAGTGGTGAAATGGACCGTCTTTAACCACCTTCTTTTTTATCCTTTCCCCGACCAATTCATTAAGGTCTGTTCATGTTCCACGAGTTCTACTCTCTTTTTTCCATGAAATCAGTATTAAACAGTTGACTAATCCACTACCCAACGCAAAAAGCCAATGGGGACAAGAAAGAAACGCGGTACGACCATACGGTCTCTGTTTGTGCGAGAAAAATCTCAAGACATTCGCACGAGAAACTTATGGCGACCCGTGCTTCGGATGTTAACCAAGATTTTCCGAGACCAGGGATAGATGGCGGAACTGAGCTCGTGGCTTTTCGACTAGCAAATTTAAATCTCAAGTCGCTCGACCAGCTACATGATTGGTTAGTACCGCGGAATTTTTTCTTTTTTAAATTATTTTTGGGGCCAAAGCAGAGACGTGATTGGGCGCGGTGTCCTCTCTCGGTTGTTCTTGTCGGTGCGTCTGCTTTGTGCGCCTCGTTTTACCTTGGCGGCGGCGGCTGAGGTCTGTAAAAAGACGAGGCCCAACTAACAAAACCTACTTTGGCGCCCAAAGAACAAATAGATAAATAAAAAAGAAAAATAAGGAAACCCAAAGGTAAATTTCCACGTCAGATGCTACGAATTTCCGAACGACGCCGTTCTCTTGTGATTGACGAAGGACCCGAACAATGTTAGGTATCAAAAGCAACTTTCCTGAGAAAAGCGAAAGGAAATGAGAACAGATTGAAAGCAAGAATGGAATATAGACTAGAAAGTATGAAATGAAGTGAGGATTCCCATTCTAATGTTTAGTTAGGATAAACATAAGAAAAGAACGATGTTTTGGAGTCCAGTGTCAAAGATAGCGTGCCTAGATTAGAGGGACGGAGACGAGAAATCACAACCTAGAGCTGCTGGAGCCGAAGGGGTCTGAAGACCAATTTGGACGAGTCTAAGAATGGGAATTAAGTTATGAAGTACGACCGGACCTAAGCTAGTCTCAAACGTCTGAACATACTGTGTATACTTATATATTTAAGATGCCGCCACTATGTTAGTCATGACATGGGTCCGATGAGACGGGGCACCGTCATTCGCGACTCTTCTCAAGAGTTTATTTTTGCTGTTCTCTCATTGAATCTGTTGATTTGCCATTTCCTAACTTGGGAATAATGTTTACGCTGCACCAAGTCAGAAAGCCAACATTTTTTACATGCAGGAGGTAATGAAATCTAAAGTTTCCTTCAGAAGTCCTACTTGTATTTCATTCAGTATGAGCTCAGGCCTCCAAACTTCGCCAGTTGCTCTTTGGCAACCATTGCAGTTGGAATCCGTAAAGCTTTCCACCGAGACATGTAACTGTGCGCTCATTTCCAAGCAGGGAGAAATAACACGCTGACCGTCGCAGCGAACGTGAGAAGCTGGAGAAGGGTGAGGAACAAGCTTAAAGTAGTTGCAGCGAACGAGAGAAGGTGGAGAAGAGTAAGGAACAAGCTCTAAGTAGTCGCGGACTCCTTTAAAGTGCTTGCAATCTGAGTCGTTTGTGAACGAAGTATGCATTCCACACTGCATCCAAGAGATGCGATGTATTTTTTTCTCATTGATAGCTATGTAGCACCGACACGGACACGTGATACACGATACAACACGACACGACACGACACGCCGACACATCATTTCTTAAAAATAGAGAATTTCGACACGTTCCGACACGTTATATATTAAATATATTTTTATATATAAATACATAAATAAATAAATAAAAATAACCTAGAATTAATTTGCACGAAAAATATTAAATAAAATCATTCATTATTTTAATTTGTTACAATAATACACAAAACTTAGAGGAAAAAAATTATTTAAAGAAAAATGCTGAAATGATATTTTTAAATTTATTTATTTATCATATATAGCATTTTTTATTACTTCTTTCATAGTAAAAGACTTTTAAAAAATTTAAAAAATTCTAAAAAAAACTGAAAAAAAATTGACCCCGTGCATGTATATTTATAGCAATTTTATTACTTCTTTTATTACTTCTTTTATGTATATTTATATTTTGACCCCTCAAGTATTAGAAATTTTTAAAATTGACCCCGTGCGTGTCGGAATCGCGTATCGGAATTTTGGAATCGCGTGTCAGAGCGTGTCGGAAAGAGTTGACCATGTGTCGGATTTTTCGACACTCGTTGACCGCGTGTCGAAGCGTGTCGGGAACATGTCGGACACGACACGAAGGCTTCTAGAGTGTCCGTGCTACATAGGTTGATAGATGTGATGCTTTATCCCAATGAGAATGAGGAGGTCGAGATCATTCTCCGTGTTTAGATTCAAGTTCTTTCATCCCACTCCTAAAAAAAAGCTGAATCCTGTCATCAATAACGTCCGGAAAAATACACATCATTTCTTGGGAAAACAGCCGTTTCGCTTTGGTCAAACGCCAGTGTTTGACCCATGTACACAAACCAATTGGGAAGAAAATGATTATCAGAGCAGGATTAAACTTAGTCTTTTCCACCCATGTACACAAACCAATCAATGATCCAAAAGAATATTCATCCACCCTAGACAAAAGCGTGATCACACATCACTCCAAAACTCCTACATCTAACACCCTGTACTGATTACTAAACAATGTAAAAAACTACTGTAATTACCTACCATGATGTACAGATTTCTATAAACAGTGATCTAAGTAAGCCTTTTCATTCACTTCTTTTTGCCCTCGTGCTATCTGTCAACTCCAGGTCAGTGTGTGTCAACATTTCTTTCATAATTGCTTGGGGAATCCCCAGAAAATTTAGCTATCTGGAGGAACTCTCAAATATACAAATGAAACTAAGTCGTGACTCATCTGAATTCAGATCTAGACAAGTCGATGCTGCCGCAAACCCTTTCCGAAGCGCGGCTGCATCAAGCGTAGATACAAACCACTTTTGGCCATCAAAGTGTCGTGGGTCCCCTCTTCCACAATCTGTCCACCATTAAGAACTACAATGTTGTCAACATGCCTCATCATCGCAGCTCTGTGGGCTATCAGAATGGTAGTTTTGTTACCCATCACCAAGGTGTCGAGTGCCTCCTGGACCACTCGGCTTGACTCGGACTCAATCAACGAACTAGCTTCATCCAACAGCAATATAGGCGCATTTTTCAAGATAACACGAGCAATGGCAATTCGCTGTTTCTGTCCTGGGGTGAGATCCACACCTCTCATTCCCACGTGCGTGTCATAACCATGAGGCAAGCTACTTATGAAATGATGGGCATTGGCTATCCTGGCTGCCTCCTTCATCTCAGCTTCACTTGCGTTGTGGCGTGCATAAATAATGTTTTCCCTTATGGTTGTTGAGAAGATAACTGGTTCCTGCTGAACTAGACCCAGATGGCTCCTCAACCATCTCAAGTTGTACGATTTAAGATCTCGCCCATCCAGTAAGACCTGCCCTGCAACCGGATCATAGAATCTTTCTATCAAAGATATTATAGTGCTCTTTCCGGACCCTGAAACTCCCACCACTGCTACAGTTTGTCCCCCATTAACCTTGAGGCTAAAATTGCTAAGTACCAACAATTCTGGACGAGTCGGATAACAGAAGTCCACGTTTTTCAGATCAATGGTTCCATAAACATTGGGAGGTTTCATCGCAGAGCTATCATCAGGGTCAATTTGAGGTACTCGATCTATTATTTTAAACACAGAGGCAAGAGATTTCCGTCGTTTGAGTATGTATGGAGCCAATCCGAAAGGTTCGACCAATGCAAATGTCACAAAAGAGAATACAATATACTCTTTGAGAGCTGTCGGCGGATCCATATTACCATTCTTGACAGATAAGGCAGCGTACCAGAGTAGCAGAGCATTGCAGGCAAAGAGGAGAAACTGTGAGAAACCAAATGCAAAACCAATTGCGGTTCCTTGGAGAAAACTCTGCCTGAATATCTTCTGTAGTTGTATTTTGTATAGCTCCATCACCTTGTTTCCAGCACAAAATGCCACAACCGTATAGATGTTCCTAACAGCATCTTCAAGAACCAAAGAGGCCTTCCTGTGCATCTCCTGGATACCCCTCGAGAAACCAGCAAGCCACAGTTTCTACAACAGATAATTTGCCACAGATGAAATACATAGACAGAAAAGTACACAGAATTCTCAGAAAAAAAGAAAAGTTTCCCTCAAACAGCTTAGAATCACTAAATAATTTTAAGGTTCATAAAAAATACCACTTAGCCAAAATCATTGCATTGCAGTTGCACTACATAACACAAAACATCATTGTCCCTAACAGCTTGTGTGAGCAACAATGAACGACGTGATCTCTTAAGTCCTATAAAGGAATAGAGAAAGGAGAGAGAGCAACAGAAATCTGGAGTTGTTACGACTATCGTGACCTTTTCTAATTACAACCAAACTGAGATGCAAAAAGATATGTCCTTTTATCTAAAGCGCGCCCATAGAACATTATAAGCTGCTAGAGACATTTAGGAAAAACATACAAAGAGTCACTGAGGGTAAAAGGTATATAAAGGATAAAAGCTAACCTGCGCTAGAGCAGAGACCATAAGAACAGGCAGGGTTGCTAAAGCCACAAGTGCCAATCGCCATTGGAGAAGCATTCCAATGAGGACAGCCACAATCACAGCAGCAATGTCCTGTATAAATATTGAGAGGCGGTTGCTAAAAGCAGCTCTTACAAATGTAGCATCATTTGCCAAGCGCATTGATAGAGTCTCGGCACTGTTCTCCTCTTCATCAAACCACCCAACTTCATTGCGCAACATTGCTGGTATATAGATAAATAAAGAAGTATTTTCAGAGGTGCTGAAATAACGGCTCACTAGTAAAAGCCTGTGAAAGTCCAAAACTAATCCACAACATAGTAGAATTGACACTAAGTACTCCCATAGACCCAAAAAAAAAAAGGCGGTTCACAAAAAAAAAGGCGAACATACACTGTACTTACCTGAGAACATCATTCTACGAACACGTTCAGTCATTTTCTCTCCCATAATACCAAAATAGAAATGCTGCAGACAATTGGCAATTACAGTCACCACACCCATGCAAGCAATAACCAAGCACCACTTGTCCACCTCTTGCCGCAGGTGATGGCCCTCGCTAGGTCTATAGTAGGCTGCTACTATCAAAGCAATGACATAAGCAAGAAGAGGATTGAAAGAACCAAAAATAGCAGCACCTATGCTGCCTAAAACAGCATAAAGCAATTCTGGAAAACTCAGCTCTGCCAATCTCCAAAAGGATGGTGCTTCCTGAGTCGGCTTGTCATTGTCATCCTCACTCTCTATTGAAACATCATCAGACTCACTAAGGGGTCTACTAAAAGTTTGAGAGTGAGAGCGTTCATTTTTTGGATCAGATGTCAAAAGGGGTGAAACAGGGGACTCGGGGTCTGAACCATTGGATTTTTGTCGTTGTGCAGGCTGAACCTCAATCTTCGGTAACTCCGGGAGTCTCATTTCTAAACTATCCTGCCTGTTAAATATTGGTTCCTTAGCTACCTCATCCGAAAAAATCCCATTTTCAGATGTTTGATCCAGTGAAGGACTCCCGGTTTTTGGTGATTCTTGTAGGTCATGTATGACATCTTGGGGCTGGACTCCACGAATGCCAGGGACTCTCTGAAGAGAGGGTGATTTCATCATCTTGGGAGATGAAGCTTCCTGGAAACTGTGACTTGCTGAAGAATCTTTTCGATTTGGAAAACCGCAGTTTCTTTGTAATTTCTTAAGGGCATCCTGGATATATTCACAAGTAATCAGCACACTTCATATCAACCAAAGTAATTAAGAAAGATTCATGACAATCGTATTATACCTCCTAGGAATTTTTGCCGCCTCTTCACATCTTAGAAGTTCCATGTAGAGTCCATCCAAAGAGACTAACTCATCATGTGTCCCCATTTCAACAAGTTGACCCTCCTCCATCACAGCAATATAATCAGCATTTCTTATAAGACTAAGGCGTCGAGCAATAATTATTGTCGAACGTCCTAACATGAGAAGATCAAGAACTTCTTGGACAGCTTTTTCAGCCTCAAAATCCAGTCCACCTGTAACCTCATCCAGCAGAAGGATCGATGGATTTAGAAGCACCGCTCTGGCAATAGCAAGCCTAATTTTCTGCTCTTCTGTCAATTCTAACCCAGCTCTACCTACCTGAGACAACCAAAAGCTCTTTGTAGGCTATCAAAATGACTATACAAGTGAAGATCACAAGCCTAGGAATGAAGTTAATAAAGCTACTACTATTCAGAATATGCATCAAGTTTCTACCTGTGTTTCATATCCTTCCCCAAGTGAACTAATAAAGGCATGCGCATGGGCGACTTTAGCAGCTTCTTCAATCTCATCCAATGAAGCATTGCGTCCGTAGGCTATGTTATCTCTTATACTAAGACTTAGCAAAGCAGGTTCCTGGGTAACTAGACCTATCTGACTTCTTAACCATTCTAGTTTCAGGTTTTTAATATTCACACCATCCAGAAGAACTTCTCCTGCAACAAAAATTGGGAAAACAATTGGAATCTGCAAGCAGAAATAGTTGCTAAAGTTGTTAAGGAAATCTGATGGAAAAATTTGGTGGAATACTGAAAGTTAGAATGTGCTGTCATACCTAAAGTAGGATCATAAAACCGTTCCATCAGTGGAATGATGCTGCTTTTCCCAGATCCATTTCTACCGACAAGTGCCACGGCTTTCTTAGCAGGCACACTGAGGTAAAATCCACTAAGAATAGGAATTTCAGGACATGACAGATAGCTGAAATATACATTGCGAAACTCAATGTTTCCATGAACAGATACTAGCGTGTTTCCATCATTATTGCCAACAGAGGATGACCGACTTATCATATCAAAAAGTCTATAAGCAGCATATCGCCCTTGGTCAAAGGAGTAGAAGTTGGTTGCAGCTTGATTCAGTCCACTGCACAAAGATGGGATGCAACATTAAGAGCAAAGTAATATAATACAGAATGAAAAGGGGAATGAGGTTCTTACAGGCCACTTAAGATTATAGCAAATAATGCTGCTATAATTTCGCCACCATGAGCTTTTCCATGGGTAACCAGAAATCGTCCAACCCAAAGTTGTAAAGCACAAGAACATATTGCGAGGCCATACGTGAATCCAAGTCCCAGTCCTTGCACAAGGCTTATCATGATTCCATATCTCAGGGTCGCTTGCAATGATGTGGCGTAAGAATATTTGGCGAGAGTTTCATTAGTGAATGCATACAAGGTCCTACTGTAAGAAACCGCCTGCCACAGTTTCGAAATGGGTAGCTTAGAATGAGAACGGCCACCAATGTTTAAAAGGAAGTATGACAACTTTAAAACAGCATCCACAGTTAATAGTTATTTTGATGGGATTTCTAATAGTTGTGCACACAGTGGTGTCATATCTTGATGCAGATTCATCAGTTGTCGATGCTGTAGGAATGAGTTCTAGATATCATTTAAGAAAGATATCAGCTTCCCCTGAGGGAACAGCTCATGAGATCTAAAAATGATGTTTTCTTCTATCATGAATTCACAGATCCCTAAGAAGCAAACAAAGGAGTCATTCTTGGTCATAGATCATCAGTCCTTAATGTTATGACCCGATGACAAAACTGAGACCTAAATTATTCATTCCTTCTTAATATGATTGAATCGTATTTACCTGCTGGAGCTAGACAAAGAGTATAGATGGATGTTTTCCAACAGAAAAAAATTAAACTAGTGCCCAAATAAACTGTAGCACAGAAAATATTGTCTATGTAAACTTTACTGGAGACTGCATGTACATGCAAGATATCCATTTTGGCAATCACAGCCTCATATTAATCCATCTACACCCTCTCCCCCCCAACCCCCACCAAAAAAAAAAAAAAAAAAAAAAAAAAAAAAAAAACGAAGAAAACAAACCCATGTTATGTATAGCAATCCACAGCCAGAAGAACTCTTGATTCTTTGTCTTTCAGCTTGAATAGCCCTCATTTTATTTAGCTTTCCTATTTCATTTTCAGGTGGAGGAGAAGAGATGGGAGGAAAAGAAAAGTACCTGTTCAGCAATGCTAGCTGCTTCAGCATATGCATCTTGAATATTTTCAGCAAGCCTATGAAGAAATATGTTTGATACTCCTCCAGCAGCTACAATAAAAGGGCCCGTTGCTAAAGTTATAAGAGCAATCTGCCAACAGTTCACAAATCCAATAACCAGCCCGCACGAAAAGGTAGCCATATTGTGAATATAATTGCCAACCTGTATTAGGAACAATACCTTTCAAATATCAGGTATCTGCTCAAACTTCTCATTTGTAGTAGTTGAGAAACTGCAAACTCAATGTATTTGTCTGCACATACCTTTTCGCTGAGTGCGGATTGAATGAGCAATACATCACTTAACACCTGACTCACAATATCCCCATTTTCTCCATATGTGTGAAAAAAACTCATTTCCTGGTTAAGTAAGACTTCAACATACTTTGACCTAATGACAGCAGTTTGTCGTTCTCCTGTCAGGATCCAGCTAGAAACCTCTATTACAAAGATCAAGTCAGCCAACTCAGATATATAGGGTCACAAGTGGGTTGGTTTTGCAAAATTAAGTTTTGAATTTTCTGGGTCTTACCTATCCAACCTGCAAAAAGAACGCCCACTGCAATGTAGACCAGAGATAAAGCAAGCTGCAGAGAACAGATATAACTTTTAATTGAATTGGCTAATTTAATATCCACAAATTTTAATTTACACATAGAGCTAACTGAAAGGTCCAAGCAATGACAGTCAGCTTACAATTTTTGCAAAGTACCATCAAGAAAGTATACAAAAGCCAAACTTAATATCATCTCTTCATGCCACAGTAAGGAGCAAAACATTTGATAACTCGGAACAAGTTTGAGACTTTCATCTGTGTTGAGCATCTCTAGAAATGATTTAACCCCACCATTATGAGAAATCAGGGTCGATCATGAATTGATTTGGGGATTACATGACTGTTGACCTTGTCCAATCTTCAAGAAGAGAAAGAAGCTACAACTGATGACTGAAGTAGTCTTTTATCCATTTAACTAAACTTAGCAGTACCTGAACTGGCTGTATATATCTTCCCCATTTAAAATCACTATGTTCCTTCAAATGGAATGAAACGGAAACTAATGAACCATCTCAAACATTTTTACAAACTAAATCAATACTGTGGAGGCAAACTACCGAATAAAACGTCATTCCTTCCTCCACATTACTAAGAGTACATCCTATCTGATTAGTTTCGACTATTGCCTTCATCAAAAAATTTCCACCGATCAAAGTCAGAAAACAAATGGTAGACTCAATGCATGCTACAGCTTTATGCTCTCTGCAGCATTCGACGGAGTGGACCCTTATTAAAAAAACACCATCGAATTACCTCCTTAAACTGGTGAAAAGTCTCGTTGGGGTCTGCCTTAGGCCCCAAGTGCAGCACATGCACAATCTTGGCAAAGTAATGCAAGTAGACCACCAGAGCTGCTCCATGCGCAGCGGCACCGAGCGACCCCGTGATCATGAGCGCCCAATCGAGATGGTCCGCGCAGGCAAAGAGGCGAGAGAACGGCACCGCCGCGGGAGGCGGCTCGATCTCCTCCCCCTCCTCCGTATCCTCCCCGTCGTCCACCGGCGGCTCGGGCGCGGCCCCAGACACCTCCCCGCTGGCGTCGATGTACGGAGACGGGGACTCCGGCGGCTCCGACACCTCCGACACCGGCGTCAACGGCTGTATGTGCGGCGGCGACCACCCGAACAGACCTCGCGAGATCATCATCTTCGCCGAAACCCCGTCCGGCTCCGCCCTATACCAGGCGAAGAGTATCGAAACCCGCAGACGCTAACGGCTCCAGCTCCGCGTCGATCAGGGCGAAGCGACAGCGACGGAGCTCCGGCGTCTCTCCGGCGTGGCGTATCCGCCTCCCACGCTTTCGCCACCGGAGCGCCGAAAAGCGAACGGGAATTCCGGCTCGGCGAGGACGGTGGCGTCGATTCGCCGGCGTCCGACGGAGAGAGCGAGCGAGCGAGAGAGAGAGAGAGAGAGAGAGATAGAGAGACAGAGAGTTTTCCCTTAACGGTCAAATGCCGGCAATCGCCATCTTTCCTCCTCTTTTTTTCTCTGGTTAAAGGAGGAGTCCTTTTCTTTTACAGTGACAAGGGGCGTTTTCCGTTCCTTCTCCCTTTCAACGCGGGGGGGCCTTTCCGTCATTACGGTCCGAAAGGGAGGGCAGCTCGGTAAATTAAGGAAAGTAGGCCGTGCTATTGAATGATGAGATTGGACCATCTTAACTACCTCCTTTTTCCATCATTTTATCGACCGATTTATTTTTAAGGTTTCTTTAGATGTGCTGCATGTGGTCGGTATTATATGGTTGACTAATCTGGCATCTAACATGAAAAGGTCGCTCGGGGACAAGCAACTTAGGTGGTCCGACAATACCATTTTTGTACGCTAGACAAATAAAAAGCGAATGTAAAAATAGACGGTAACCCACGGTCGACTAACAACCCTCAGCTTTCTCGTCTCGATCACATCAAAATCATCTAATAAGGTCGCAACCATCTGAAAAGCTAGCTACAGGATCGAGAGTGAAATTAAAAATCAAGCTCATGAATTTCGAACACTTGAGAGAGTCATACTACCAGCTGTTTGAATGCGAAATCCTCTTTTATATATATATGAGAATACTATATTGAAATTATTCAAAACTTGTCATGAAAATATAATTAAATCATGAATTTTCCAAAAAAATATAATTAAGTCATAAAATGCGTCATAAAAGTGAAATCAAGATCTAAAACTTAAAAATGCAAATAATAAAATGATTTAATTAGACCAATGTGATAAATCTTTTTCCATTCCTGGTTGGGTTCAAAGTTGAGACATGATTGGGCGTGGTGTGCTCTCTTTCTTCTTTTTCTTGCCAGAGCATTTGCTCTGTGCCCCCTCGTTCACACGTTCACAAAGGTGGCAACTCGCATCTTTTTCTCCATGCTCCATTTTTTAATGATGACGATATCTGTAGCTCCACGAGGGCCAACCAAGAAGACCTGCTTTGGCTCCCCCCAAAATTAATTAAATAGATAAATAAAAAGAAAAAAACTAAGGAAAGCTCACTTTAATTTCCTCGTCAGATGCTGCAAATTTCCAAACGACGCCGTTCTCTTGTGATGGACGGCGGACACGAAACGACGTGAAGCATCAAATGGAATTTCTCTCTTAATGAGACTCCAGCAAGATTGGTATGCGAAAAGGGAAAGGAAACGAAAATAGAATGAAAGGAAGAAGGGGAGCGAAACGAGGCGAGAATTCGACATTTTCGAAGTCCAATCTCGAAGTTAGTGGTGCTTATTTATATATGAGGAATGGAGACGAGAAATCGCTTTTATTGACGAAGTGAACGTCTGATCGAATCGTTTGGAAATAGAAGGTTGAAATTGTGACGCGGATCCCTCTAGAGCCAAAGGGACGCGAAGACTAATTTGGATGAGTGTAAGAGTGTGCATTTAGTTATAAAGTTTGATTGGACCTAAGATTATCTCGTCCATATTTTTAATAGAAGTAGGCATTGTCCTAGGTTCGACAGTGGACCACGGTTCACACAGGTTAAATTGAACCAAAAGATTTATATTTAGAAGGGCTTAATAGACTGGACGTGCCTATTAATTGTTTCTCAGTGAGAATCTGCTTGGGCAGTTTCCAAAAAGGAGAAAAAGCCATCAATTGTTTCAAACATGCAAAATTAAAAAGAGTACGTAATGCGATGCTCCGAGATTGAATTTTATGAATATATTGAAAGGAAAGATACCACTACTCGCGGTGACGCAGCTGGCTTTGGGCCCTCTCTCCCTCACGAAGGGGAGGGGTTCAAATCCTAGAGCCGTCGTATTCGCGTGACTCAAACACGATTGGGTCTGTGGTGATGGCTCAGTCCACCCCGAGTTTACGTCTACCTTGCTAGTCGATGGCGGTTTCCGAATCATTGAAAAAAAAAAAAAAAACGATTGTGCAAAGTTTTGGTGGGAGTACACAACAATATCGAGATCTATCCAAGCAAGCAAAAATCGAAAATTTACGTACTTACTGTCCATTTTTTTTTTAATTAAAAGTAATCATGCAATATTCAGTCAATAGAGGGTTGTCCATTGTGCTTTGCACCGTACACTTGCGCCACGACCACACAACAAATAATTTTGCACAAAAAACCCGAATCCTTAATTCTTCCTCAATCTCTCCCTCGCTCCCGCCTGCAATCTCAGTCGGCCTTCAGCCTTGACTTGTTCTTCACGATGGCGATGTTCTTTTAGACATGCACCAAGCGCGACTGTCGATATCGTCTCCTGTTTTTGTGTCGATGCACGCTGCTGTCATGTCCTCTAATTGTAACTTGTCGCCCTCCTCATCAAGCCCGCATCTCTAACCCTCCCATTTGGTTCAATTTTGAAGAAATACCTTTGAAAAAATACAAATATTTTTGGGTTAAAAGAGTTTTTTGAAATACAATGATGCTTGACAAATTTTAACATTGAAAAATAACTTTGATTTAAATATTATTTGATAAAACTTTCATTTGTAAAGGGCTTTTGTTTTTTTTTAAAAGAAGTCAAAATTAAATTATTTTTTTTACGAGTGTCAAAAAAATTAAATTCAAAATTAAATTCAGTGGAGCTTAATTGCTGGACAACCTTTGAGGTCGCTCGACTTTAGATGACACCTTGGGTCATGTGACCCGAGTAACGCCACTTGAGGTTAGGGCGATCTCAGGCAACGGCTGCTGGGAATGTGCATGACCCCTTAGGCAATGTTATCATCGGCCTCTAGTAGCTCTTTGGTGCAAGTTGTGGAGATAAACAGCAAATGTGGACTTACATTCCCAAAATATTGAAACCCAAAGTAAGTCTCTCTTACTTTAGCCTTTTCGGCCTTTTCAATGTTGGCATTTGGTCTATAAGGTTCCAAAAATACCTACCAAATATCTTATAATTTTTCTAAAGGGATTATGGGGCTCAAAGTCTCTTGGAAAAATTACACCAAACGAGATTTGTTATCTTGAAGCGGATCGACTAGTCAAACTCCTATTGACCACAAAAAAAAAAAAAAAAAAAAAACCCTGAGTCCCTAGAATGGACACTGCTACCTCGCAAACCAAATTAGGTGCTCAATTAGTAATAACGGATTCAATATTTAGGTGTAAATTATAAATATTTATCAACCGGGCGGTTCAATTGATTGAACCGCTGACCCGCAAACCGGAGGTGGAGGGTCCGCTCGTGGCCTGCGTTCGCGCGAAGAGCGAGCGAGAGTGAGGGCAAAATCGTAAAAACAAGCTAATTCTTGCCGCAAACTATGGGAAAAAAAAAAATCTTAAATGAACCCGGATTAAGCGAGCTCAACTCACACGAGCCGTTGGACGAGAGATCCAACGGCTGATCTAAGTCGAGAACACATGCGACGCGTGCAGGTAATAACTGCCTCTCGGCGATAAGAGTCCATGACGTCAGCAGACGAATAGGCGCGCGTAAGTTTTGTGAAGCCGAAGAGTGGAGGGGAGAGGGTGGGAAAGGAAGAAGAAAGGATAAGATCCTCCGCCACAAAAACACTCGCCAAAAAAAAAAAAAACAACTGATACCGACTGAACCAGCAGCGACGGATCTTCTTCTTCTTCTTCTTCTTCTTCTTCTTCTTCCATTCGCTCACCAGAAATGGCGTCGTTGCGGAACTGCCCCTCGGCTCACCGCTCTTTTCCTCCCAGCTCTCTTCCTCAGGTTCTCTCTCTCTCTCTCTCTCTTTCTTCCTTGCATTTGCTGGTCTTTTGATTGGGATAATCGAGTGGATTCTACGTTGTCGTTGGTGTTGTTGTTGTTGTTAGCTGGCGTCGCAGAGGCACGGCACGCTGCCCTGCTGCAGGAGAAGCGCGGCCGCGCCGTGCGTTGTCAGAGCCGAGCAAGTAGCTTCCTCACCACCTTCGACTTCGCATTCCCTCGGTAAGGTTTGGAGTTGCTTCCTCTCGCGGTGTTTTTTTCTGACTCCATCCTTTGATTGCTCGAACCGTCGCCATCGCGGTCTGTGCTTGTCGCGCTTCCGTCATGTACATTGTAATTTGAGGGACGTGTCCAGCTTCCTGTGCGAACCGTGTCGCAAAAGATTACGGGGTCGGAGGATCGTACCGCGTTTGTGTATTAGTATTAGGAGCTGTTGTCGCTCTGGAGAACGCAATAATGCGACTCTCTCGGTAGTCCGTATCTTGGATGCATTTTCCAGGCAATTGACTCCAGCTCCTTGTGTTTTCTCTGAACAAGTTGATGTTCTGTAGATTGTGATAGTGAATGGGTTTGGCTTAGGAGTCCCTGATAGGGACTATGAGATGGTGACGGGTCTATAATTTAGGGGCGTAGTGCCATGTGACGCCTTCTTTGCTCATGAGCGCCGGGCAAAGTTACTGTTGACTTGGGCACAAGGCATTTGGCAGGTTGCCCCATTTCTTTGCTTATTGTTGGATTCCTGTGATTGATGTGGCTCAATTGATTGCAAGTAGTTTCAATGGCATTTTCTATCGGTTATACTTATATTCTCCTTTTCTTTTACATACCAAACAGGAAGGCGTCAACTGCTGGCTCTCGGAGTTGCCATTCCTGGCATTGTGGCGGTTAACCAAAATTCTGTCTCATGTAAGAACGAAATTCCGTTCAGACTAGCTTGATTTTCCACAAACAATTTATAAGGGGTTATTTGAAATCTGAGAATTTCAAGAAGCCTTAATAGTAGCACCTGCTTTTATACAGGCAGTAGCTTTTTAGTACTAATGGCTGATACCTAATATGGTTCAGTTGCTGCAGAATCTAAAAAGGGATTTCTGGCTGTAACGGACAAAAAGGATGGTTACTCATTTCTGTATCCATTTGGATGGCAGGTATGCCTGAATCGCTTTCTCTTTTTCCGTAGGAGTGTAATGCAAGGTTTCTCTAATTCTTGTTTCCTCTTTAAGTTATCTTGATTGATTTAGTGTTGTTGCCCAGGAAGTCGTAATTGAAGGTCAAGATAAGGTGTTTAAAGATGTCATTGAGCCCCTAGAAAGTGTCAGTGTCAATCTGATCCCCACGAACAAAGAGGATATACGGGATTTAGGTCCACCTGAACAGGTGAATTGCTGTTCTATGTTACCATCCTTGATATTTCCATTAGGACTATGCTGCTGTGCAACACTGTTAGGTTCCTGACTCTTGCAAGATTTGTCTGTTTCTTAGTTAGATGTTAGACTGTCTTATGTTTAACTATCACAGGTTGCAGAAACTCTGATACAAAAGGTTTTGGCCCCTCCTTCTCAAAAGACAAAACTCATTGCTGCAAAGGAGGTAGATTTTATCAGTTCACTCTCATGTAATCATACTTTTATACACACATCCAACAGATTGTGTGATATATGTCCTACCTTTTAGAAAAGTGGATGTATGACTTTTTTTGCTCTTTCTGGCACTTATCCAGTAAGTGCATTCAACGTTCTTTTTATTTACAACCGCAGTTTCTCCTTGTTCTGAACAATTTTGTATCACTTTTAGACACATCAGATCACCATTTTTGAGATATAGACAAATAAATGTGGATCTGTGCAGTTTCAGTAATGGTAATTCTCATGAAAGGGGGGCTAACATCAATAAGTTATTTGGAATTTCGAGGTACCAAGTACGCTGCCTTCCTGGGAAAGCCTTAAACTCTTGCCGTGACACCTCCAAAATGTAATGTGATTGGTCACTGTACATATGACTGAGGATGAAAGAATGCTTACCAAGACAAACTAAGCTATTGCAGACCACATCAAGATCCTATGGCTTTCCAACACATAAATGTTGCCTCATGCAGTGCTTGGAAGTTCCATTATTAACTTGTAAACCATCGGCATACAGCTGTTGGTGCATAAAAACAATTTTGTTAGGAAATATACCTTTCTTGTATGTTTTACTATTCCAAGATTCTAACCTTTTAGAGCTGAAGTTATGGTAGGAAAACAGATGATGCTGTTGGCTGCATTGGTGCATTCTGAGTTCTAATCTGTCCTGTATTTGATATAATGACAGATGCTGCTACTATTGCTTCTTGACAGATCTGATCAGTTTTCTCTTCTGTTCATGTAACAGCATGATGTTGATGGGAAGGCATACTACACGTTCGAGTTCGTTGCTAAAGCTCCAAACTATACTCGCCATGCTCTCAGTACCATTTCTATTGGCAATGGTATGACACTGATCTTCCACCCATACATATTCCCCCAAAAGATGTGTGCTTCAGTTTCTTTTCATATGAATGGGTGCTCAATTTTTTGAGAGTTGGTTCCGTGGAATGGCAGGTAAGTTCTATACCTTGACAACAGGGGCAAACGAAAGGAGGTGGGGGAAGATGAAAGATAAATTAGAAACGGTAGTTGATTCCTTCAAAATTTTCACTGTATTTGATGGAGCTGCCTAGTTTTTCCATAACCATTAAGGGCAAGCAAACCAGTTCTGATTAGCAAGAACAATTATCCCTTTCTTGAGTTGCACAAGGTTAATGGCCGCCGTCACCGTTATCGGACTGAATCATTTTTTATAAGAGGAAAAGCTTCATTTGGTTTATAAAAATTTGATACATTTGTATCAAAATCTTTTCATTCAGAGAACGAGATGGAACTGGTGCTGCTTAAATCTGTATAAAAGATTCTTGATTTGAAGAGGCCATCCGCTGATCCATCTTTTTTTTTCTTTTTTGGGACAAAATTCGCCTAACCATCTTAGATAAGATTTAAGTAAAAGCAGCCACCTCCACTTTACGGGGGCTCACAAATCACTGCTCACTTCGATAATTCCAAGCCTGTTGAGAGAGAGAGAGAGAAAGAGAGAGAGAGAGAGGAGGCTGTAGTACTGCCCTCCCGGACAGAAGAGCAGCACAAAATGCAATTGTAGGTGACCTTGCTAACTTCAACAACTACAGAGATCTCTATGCGAATCGCAAATCTGTGATTATGATAACTTCGATATTCGTTGATTTGTTATTTTATATTGGGTTAATACCCTGAAAAACCCCAAACTGGTATACTTGTGACAAATTTACCCCAAACTATTTTTTTGACTATGAAAAACCCCAAACTGGTACACCTGTGATAAATTTACCTCAACTGACCTTAAAAAACCATAAATTGGTACATTTATGACAAATTTACCCCAAATTAATTTATTCGACCGCAAAAAACTCCAAACTGATAAATTTATGACAAATATACCCTTCGCTAAATTGGATTAATACCACAAAAAAATCATAAAAATTGTAACCTCTAACAAACGGATCGTAAAATCTCAAATTGATATACTAGTCAATTATCACGTGTCATTTAACTTAATAATTTGATAATAAAATTTAACGAAAACTAACAGAGGGTAAATTTGTCACAAGTGTACCGGTTTGGGGTAAATTTGTCAAAAGTATATCAGTTTGGGGCTTTTGATGGTCAAAAAAATAGTTTGGGATAAATTTGTCACAAGTGTACCAGTTTGGGGTTTTTCAGGGTATTAACCCTTTTATATTTGGCTTCACCATAAAAATGCTTATTGCATCCACCAAAAGAAAACCGTAGAGAGTTCTGTCTGTTACAAGCATTACATCTTGAATTAGAGAACTGGACTTGTGTACACTAGACGTATTTCCCAAGCCGCGAATCCATCACGAGATGATTGAAGGGCTGTCTCATGAAGTTGCAAATAAGAATAGGACTTCTCTGCACAGACATGATGTAAATATGAATTTCTTTTCGCCCGATAGGGGTCGTGCAGAACTCCAACTCTTAAAATGTAGGACCTGTCGAAATCTTAGAAAAATCACGAGGAGCAAATTTTATCATCTTCATTTAACTCAAAATCTCAGCTTCAACATTTAGCTTTAACCATTCAATCACTTTTATTGCAGAAAAAGATTACACTAAGGATTGGGATGCACATTTGCAGCAAGACTAGCTTCAACCCACTAGACAACAGGAGTCGAAAACTAGCATTTTGGGCATCAACGATACTAAGAATTAACTTATAAGCAAGTAGAGGGCATTATTTTGGAAACCGCACTGGACCGTCCAGTGCAATCAAAGCACGGGAGCTGGCTTCCAGTAAGGTCGGGATTTTCCAGGTTCAACTGATTTTAAAAACCACTATTAGAGGGCACCGATGGCGTAAACCGCTCCTCTGGTCCTTAAAAGAGTGAGATTGTCAACTCAATGGAGAGCAACCAGAGAATAAAAGCTATAGTAAATGCGAAAGTACCAAAACCTTTCTAACCATTCATAGTAAGCATCAGCTGGAGAATAGAGATTGAAACAACTCAATTCAAAGTGCACATCTATTAGAGGGAAAATGAGTAACGAGTATACTGAAATCCAACCCAAAACTCTCGAGAAATCTATGGAAGCTACAAACAGAAATATTCCACTCGGCCGAACATCTGGCATTTTCTAGCTTTAGATAATTCCAATCTTGTTCGCAACATCCAAAGCGTCATAATCTGGCGTCAACCTAACATATGCCTTCTTAGTCCCATCGGGCCTGCATAAGGCAAAGTAAAGTCACTCAGACTCGATCCATAAAAGTCAAGGCAGTTAATATTCATCAGTAGACAGCTAGACTGGAACTCCCAGTGTACCAACAGACTCATCCAGCTTGAACTATCATCTAGTCACCAATTACACAGCATTCAGCTGACTGTCTTGAACTATTCAATTCAAAACTCAAACGCATCCATCCTGAATAAGAAACTTATCTTCCATCCTATCATAATTGTCAATAAAATAGACAGCATTTTATATACTCTTCTATTTGCCAGCACTGAAACACGCAAACTACTCAGTGACCGTAAGCTTCCACAGAAAGTTCAAGATGACGAAAATTACCTGATCAAGGTGTTGACTTTTTTTGTCTGAATTTCATACATCTTCTTGACGGCATCTTTGATTTTTTTCTTGTCAGCACGAATGTCAACAATGAAGACTAGCGTGTTATTGTCCTCAATCTTCTTCATTGCAGATTCAGTAGTAAGTGGATACTTCAGAATTTGATAATGATCCAACTTATTCCTTGGGGGTGCACTGATTCTGGGATACTTCGGATTTCTTTCCTTCTTCAATGTCCTCGGGCGATGAAATGTAACGGATGTCCTGATCTTCTTAGCCTTCTTTTTGAAGGTTGCCGCACCTGATTTGACCGCCTTAGCGGCCTTCAGTGCCTGGGCCTTAGGGTCGGCCTTTTTCGTAGGGTCAGCTGGATACAGAATAAAAATAAGAATTAATAAAGGGTATTCAAGCCAAGTACATAAATAGAAAGTTCCCATAAGCAGGAACTCAGTATTCTCAGTGTTAACTAATTTGCCAACCAAATATTATGCACAAACTACCAATTAGAAAACACGACTTTCACAGTTAAAAACAATCTGTCAATGAAGATTGATACTCAACTTCATATTAAAAAAAACTCCAATGCTGCTATTCTCGGTTCTGTTCATTAGCATATCACAAGGCATGCATAAAAAAGAGCATCAGCCATCATGAATCTTAAGACAACATAACAGCAGAGCATCTTTTTTATTTGAAACAATGAAGCACTCAGATTAAGATAAGCCTACTGATCATAATTAAAACAATATCGACCGGGGAGTGAAATGCTCATAAGCTTCTGATCTGATCATAGTCCAACCTCATGCCCTCTAGGTATTTATATAGCAACGCGACGGAACAATAAATTTTAAGGACTGGAAAAAATACAGCTATTCTCTTTTTAATACTACCAGTACCAAGATACTAAAATTTCCCGGAAACGATATCAGCACACGCCTTATCGAGACGAACCCTAACCGTACATCACGTATCTAGAAACACAATATATCTCCCCATATAAGTATTACTAAAACGCATTTGAAAGGACAAAGTGCCAACGGATGCAAAACCTCACCTTTAATTGGAGACATTTCCCCGCCGACGAAATCCTACCTAAGCAAAGCTTAAAAAACCTGGAGAATCCGCACATCAAAACAAGCACCGTAAGCCTCGACCACAATAAACCAGCCACAGTTCAATCGATTAAACAGACGAGAGACCACCAATCCACGAAGTGAAAAGGCGTGCAGCCAAATCTATCAACAAGCATCCGTCAACAAGCACGCGCAAAGATTCGATTCGCGAGAAAGCGAGCGAACAGAGACGAAGGGCAACAAAGACGGACCTCCGAGGGAGTTTTGCTCAGACACCACCGCGGCTTCCAGCGTCCTAGGGTTTCTCCGCGGAGGAGATAAAAAACCTTCCTTTATATGGGGGCAGATTGACAATTTTGACCTCTTAGCTGGGCTTTAAATGGGCCGCCGTCTCCCAGCACTTAAGCCCAATTAATCCACCGGTGGCGATTTGTGTCGGCCCAAGATGTGAAGGAGGACTTTCATGGACTATCGATGTGTGTTTGGGTCTCCTTCCTAAGTTTCCAGCACTCATTTGCTCAATGCATTTGCAAAATTACAACATAAAAAAAAAAAAAAAAAAAAGGAGCGAGAGAGAAAGTGATCTCATAATTAGGCAATGAGTCTCTAATAGATGAGTAAGTCCTGACAGTATGTCAAAACTATGTACCTTTTAACATATAAGTGATAGACATGATAAATTAGAAGTTCTAGCCTAGCACCAATCTAAAAGTTCTTGCGTGGCCGCCTTTGATAAAATGTCATTAAATTCTCTATATCAATTTGACCAAGCCTGAGCAAGTGGACGTAGGCATTTTGGGTTCCAGAAGAGAATTGCTTGTCCAAGCATGCCCATTTTAGCCTATAGGTTAGATAAGTCTAATTGGGCATAGCAGATCGCCAAACACATGATTACCTCTAATAACAGATTAATTTCATATTAAGTGTATGCTGTCTAATACATGCTTTTCATTGAGGGCAATTTCTCTTGCTCATGGAAAAGTCATATAATTACCCATAGCTCATGAGTAATGAGATTTCTAAATTGGCAGAAATATTCTTTGACCTACCTAGAGTTAGTGAATTCTCATTTGTTCAACATTAAAATGGCATGCATGATCATTTCTATTGATAATATCCCATCTAATTAATAACTTTAAATTCAGGACAATAGCATATTTTTGTTGTGAGTACATTAGTCATCTTGTGGTGAATATATATTGAGGGACTTCCGTTACAATTGATTATATGTTTGTAAATAACTTTTTACAAGATTTAATAAGCATTATAATGATCCAACAAAAGTCTGCTATTTAGAATAAATTGGGCTAAGAATTAGAATTTGTTTATGGGCACAAGATGTACGAGCCCGGAAGGCTGGAATAGCCCTGCATGTATTCACAAAGCTGGTGAGGTCGGAGAAGCACCTTGTAGATTTCTTTGCTACCTGCAAAAGTGCAGCACGCAAACGAAGTCTGACCTGATTAGGATACGCAAAAATGCTTAAGCACTTAAAGACCACGGTAGCCGAAACAAATCATGACGAGACAGGATTAAGCAAGCTATTTACCCTCAAATTCAGAGATCTATGAGCTACAGTGAGTTTTGAGGAGGGTTTTCCCATTCATGAAACTTCAACAGAAAAGACAAAGAACCTTTGTAGTGGGGCAATCACGGATGCATAGTTAAAGCGACAGAATTAAAGTAGACAAGGCAGGCATCTTTCGCCAACACATACCCCGTGCCAATAGTTATCTTAAGATTAACAAGGTATCCTCATAATTACCAGATCTCACAAAGTTCGTGGCCGGATCATCGATTCGCACCTTCTAGAATTAGGCTACCTGCTAAAGTGCAGCACGAATTAAAACGGATAGTGGTCTTCAAAGAATCACTGGTTATAGCAAAACTATGTACCTTTCAACATATAAGTGGTAGACATGATCAATTAGAAGTTTTGACCTAGCACCAATCTAAAAGTCTTTGCACGGCTGATCTTGATTAAAATGTCATTAAATTCTCTATATAAAACATGACCAAGCCTGAGCGAGCCAATGTTGGGATTTTGGGCTTACATAAGAGAATTGCTTGTCCAAGCATGCCCATATTAGCTTATAGGTCAGATAAGTCTAATAAGACATAGTAGACTATCATACTCAGTGATCACCTTTAATAAGAGATTAATTTCATATTAATTGTGTGCTATTTAATACATGCTTTTCATTGAGGTCGATTTGTCTTTTTCGTGGAAAGATCATATAATTACCAATAGCTCGTGAGTCATGAAACCTCTGAATTAGCATAAATATTCTCTTATCTATCTAGTATTAGGGAATTCTCATTTGTTCGGCATTAAAACAGCATGCGCGATCATTTCTATTGATGATATCCCACTTAATTAATAAATTTAAATTCAAGACAATAACATATTTTTTTGTGGTGAGTACATTAATCATCTTGTGGTCAGTATATATTGATGCGACTTTTGTTACAATTGATCATTTGTTTGTAAATAACTTTTTACCCGATTTAGTAAGCATTATAATGATCCAACAAAATCTGCCATTTAGAAGAAATTTTTTTAGAATTAGAATCTGTTTATGGGCACAAGATGCACGAGCCTGGAATCGCCGTGCATGTTATGACAAAGCTCGTGAGGAAATGCAGAGGTAGTGGTCGCACGTCAGCTGGCACTAAGGACTGAGCAAGCTATTTACCCTCTACAAAAAGGAATGCAGAGTTAGCGGTGGGCTTGGTGGATGGCATAAACCAAGTTGGCTATGACCACACGGCAACACCGTTTTTGAACATTGCCCTCTCTCTCTCTAACTGATCTCTCTCTGTTTCTCTCTCATTCATGTTCTATACCCATAGTCACGCACCCTTCTAAATTTGTTCTGACCATCGTAAAAGTACAGCACAGACAGTGATTAGGATACACAAGCAAAGTCTGAAAAATTAAACTCTCGAATATCTCAAGAACCTATTTCTCAGCCAAAGTGTAGGGCTGCATTTTACAACTTAAAACGGATAGTGATCTTCAAAGAACCATTGGTTGTAGCATGAGTTGAGACCATTTAGCTGACTTATTGCACATTGGTGTGCGACAGGATTGGCTTGGAACCCCACCTATTCAAGAGGCATCTGAAGTAATTCAATCGTGGTAATGCTATTTTATTTAAATTTATGTGGTGTATATAACATCTATTTTGCTCCTCGATTGCTCTACAAAATAGAGATAAGTGAATATATGCAAATCAATATAGAAGATTATCACTATGCCATCATTATTGATTTCCTAATTTGTCGTGAAGAAGGAATGCACAGCTTCTACAACACTTGGGCTGAATTTCATATTAGCATTGAGCAATCTATCTATACATTTTACATTTATAACTAGTACCGAGCACTCAAGCTCTCCTAACCATGCCAAAAAGAGGAAGATAAAGACGGAACAAAACTAAGGTTCAGTTTATTTCACGAAAAATAATTGATTTGAAAAATATTTTTCTTAAAATGATGGTTTGTAGGGGTTAAAATAATTAGTCAATAAAAAATATTTTCATTATCGATAACAACTTATTTTGAAACAATATCGAGAACAACATAAATATTTTTGCTTATTTATTTTTATAAGTTATACAAGTCATAATTTTTATAAAAATATTTTTCAAATTATTTATTTTCCGTTAAATAAACGAAACCAAAGCGATATCCTCCGTCTGGGCAATGATGATTTTTGACAAGGCGCCTCAATAATGCATTAACTGAAAAAGAGAAGAAAGATAAAGGCATCAAACGGCAAAAGAAAGGAATTTTTCTTACAACCCCGGTTCACCCACCAAGACGTATTTTTCAGACGGTTTTCGCGTGGCTTAAGAGGCAGGGCGCTCGATCGACTTCATAGCAAGGGCACAAGCAAATTGCTATTTGATTTCTTCCAGCTAGTGGCTTTAAACATCAACATATCTCGAACCCAAGAAAACCGGTATCCGAGTATCATCCGAACCAATGTCTTTAATCTAGACTTGCAATTTGAAAAGTGTGTATTAATCAACATTTCGATGAAAACTATGGCGTGAGTCTTAACCTTTTTCATGAACACGTTCAACTTTGCTCATACGTGTCTCAAACTATGTCGACAACTTTGATTATCACAATTGCTGTGATGAGTCATGTGAGATCCCACTATTGGACAGAGAAACAGTACTTTGGAATCCCAATGTATGGCCTTGATTTTTTTAGGGAAAATAGTAGCCAAATTTTTACTATGTGAAATGTTTAGGATTAATATCATAAAAAATTCAAGTTAATACATCTGTAGTACATTTATCTCAAACTAATTTTTACAACGCAAAATATCTCAAACAGATAGACTTGTGCTACGTGCTACATTTGTTGCAAACTAATTCCGTATCACTAAAATTCCAATATATTCGTGACAAATTTACCGTATGTTAATTTTCATCTAATTTTCTCATTAAATTGCTTATTTGCATGACGAGTAACTCAACATAAATGGGAAGAGACAAACAGGAAGAAAGTGGACACGCGTCTCGTTCCTATTTGTTGGAAGCATGCGATCTACCAACTTGTTTTCCACCACATTATGTTAGAAGATACTATTCGTCAGAAACCTAATGTAAAAAAAAGTAAACTGAGATTAGAGAATATGCCAATATCTACTAGTTATGTCCTAGGAATTCCCTCGTGTTCTGAAAATTTACTAAAATCCTCAGCATTCCTTAATTTTGCTTTAAGATTTTGATAAATTTATCGAAGATGATGATATTCTAAATCTAGATAAATTTACAGATAGAAAATATTTGGATTGGAGAATTTTCGATTTTTGTCTTCGAAATAAAGTCAATATTGAGTCTTCGATTGATATCGATATCAATGGTAATAAAAATACTAAGACTGGATTTAATAATTATCAAATAATTGATAAAATGGATCAAAAAGGCATTTTTTTTCTTAAAATTTCCCAAAATGGAGGAATTATGGCATCCAACAATCAAAAAGATCATTTTGATTGGATGGCAATGAATGAAGAAATATTAAGGATCCATCGATTTAAAGAATGGCACTTGTACTAATATGCAGTTTTCTTTTTAATAATATAAAAATTAATTTAGGAAAAATGTGATAGGTGCATCAATTTATGATTTTTGTGGCATTAACTTTAATATTGCTTTTATAGAATCATAAGTTTATAGCACTTTTTATCTCTATAGAACTTTTCGCGCAAAAGTCCCAAACCAAAAAAGAAAAGCTGCCAAACACGATGCCAAACTCTCACACGCTATTATATTTGAGGCCAATCGTCGGAAGGAACCCCGCTATTGAAATGCGTCGTGTATTGCACTGTTTTGGATCACCTGCGCAATTAAATAATTGCATTTGGGCTTGCAACGTCACCGCTTCAATAAAGCCCTTTCTATGCGTTTGTGAGAAAAGTCTCTTAAAGCGTAAAGCGTTCGTAAGAAAAGCCTCTAAATGAACATCTCCTAAGTTTTCCCATATGCTTCTATTCGATCTCCCTCTCATTCTTGTCAAGATTGGGCCTTCCAAACCAAAAACTCCAACATTCTCTCTGATCCGTTAAACAATTCCATCTCTCTTGTGATATTTTTCTGAGGCCATCATCGCACAGGAGTGCTTGTCCGAACGAGAAATGCCCTCTCGCTGGACTTCGGCCCCTCGTTCGTGCCTCACCTGGTTCTTCCTCGATCTTGCTTCCCATATTCCATGGATCCCCAACTGCACCACAACTTCCACAACTTCCGCTTCAGACAGTGGTGCTATCCCAACACGCTCCACGGTGGTGGATGACGCAATAGACATTGAAGCTGGAGCCATAAGCACATCGAATGCGCATGGACCCAGAAGCACAACGGCTGCTGGAAGCTCTCAGAATAGAACCTTCAATTCGTCCCAGTCTGGCCCAGTTCACCCGATAGGGAAAATGTTCCATGGACAGGAGCTGGGCAAGGTGGTGCTGGAGTTCGCTGTTTCAATGACTATGGGCCTACTCATAAGTGAACATCAGGGGCTGACGCACCTGCAAGCCAGCGCGATTGTGCTCGCGCTTTCCATCGGGTTCATCACCTTGTGGAACGGTATGCTGCTGCACGATATCCACCAAGGGGTTGCAAGAGCGTTTGTGTATATCGGAATGGGGACCATCTTGGTCGCCTACTTCGGGCTGGTGACCTCTTTTCTTCCTGAAAATCTCGTGTGGGCTGGTTGGCTGTGTTGTGGCTTATCGGGCCTCCCTTTCCTCCTGCCCCTTGTTCTTTGGCAGCGTAAGGCAGCGAGCAGAATGGAACAGCTGCATCCAGATACCATTTAGCATGAACAACAACAATTCACATGGATTTCTAAAGCAGGCACTCGATCCTAGTAGAGCATCTCGTCTCATCCATGTCAGTCAATTTAATATTCCGGTCGTCAAAAGGTGTGTGTTTGTGTGTCGGTTAAGTTTTGAGGACTCCGTTGATCTGTGGTTAGTTTTGGGACTCTGTACTGTAAGCATTTCCCTTCTTGCAATGCAGTTTTTAAGGAAAGTATCTCACCGTGTCAACAAATGCATATTCTCTAAATAAATCATTTCTAATGTTCTGTTCCTAGTTTGATCAAGTGGGGAAATACTAAAAATATAATGTTAAGACTGATTTATGAAATTAAGTTATTAAGTGATTTGGCAGATTCTAATTAAGTTTTGAATATGGTCCACTAATTTAATGACTCACTTACACTTTTAGCATAGTTAACACACCAATTTTATAAACCAATCTTTATATAAATAGTATTATAGCTAAGTCAATCAAAATAGCTCCTGTGTGTGTTAGGTTGCTTGTAAGGTATTATTATGAAATCATATAATTGAGGATTTTTGGTACATGTCACCCCTTATTTCATAATGAGAAAAATCTTTGTATTTTTCATAGCACATGAGAATCTTGCGGTAGCTGGCTGACTTAGAGAGAGAGAGAGAGAGAGAGAGAGAGAGAGAGAGAGAGAGAATGCTTTACCTACCTACGATTAATTTGTCTTTTATATAGAAAAAGCAAGTGCTTATGAATAACCAATTATTTTTGTGAGTAATAATAACTTCGAATTAGGAGAAACACCTTTTTTCACATATCTATCGTTAGTAAGTTCTCAGTTTATAGCAATTTTCAACATAAAAATGGTATGTGTAACCAAATCTTAAGGACTGGAGGAATTACAGCTATTTCCTTCTTCACTACTACCAATACCAACACACTAAAATTTCCCAGAAACGATATCAGCACACGCCTTATCAAGACGAACCCTAACTGTACATCACGTATCTAAAAGCACAATATATCTCCCCATATAAGTATTACTAAAACGAATTTCAAAGGACAAAGTGCCAACGGATGCAAAACCTCACCTTTAGCTGGAGCCATTTCCCCGTCGACGACATCCTACCTAAAAGCTTAAAAAACCTGGAGAATCAGCACATGAAAACAAGCATCGTAAGCCTCAACCTCAATAAACCCACCGTAATTCAAGCAATTAAACAGGCGAAGGACCACCAATCAACAAAGCGAAAAAGCATGCAGCCACACGACCCACAGAATCTTTGCCACGCCAGAACTCAATACTTCCCCAAGCTGTTTTCGCAAGTACACCGAACAGAAACGTCGGTCGACAAGCACGGCAAAGATTCGATTCACAAGGGAAGGAGCGAGCAGAGACAAAGAACTATAGAGATGCGTAAGAGAGACGGACCTCTGGGTTGAGTCTCGCTCAGACAGCACTAGCGGCTTTGTCCCCTAGGGTTTTTCCGCCGAGTATAAAAAACCTCCCCTTTATACGGCGTAAATTGACGATTTGGGCCTCGTCGCTGGGCTTTATATGGGCCGTGGCATTACCCAACGTTAGGGCCTAGTAATCCCCCGGCCACAATTTGCAGCGGCCCAAGGATGTGGAAGGACGTTTTTGGAATATCAAAAAGATTTTCGGCAAATTAAAAGGTCGATAAATATTCTACATAAAAATTAAGCATGCCTGAGGGAGCTACCGTGGGCATTTTGGGCTTAAATTAGGAATTGATTGTCCTAGTGCGCCTATTTTGAACTTTGGATTGATCAGATCCAACAAGGGATCCAACAAGGTATAGCGGACTGCCCAGCCCATGATCAACTTTAGTAAAAGATTAATAATTTATCGTGTATATACTAATAATAACTAATAAGTATGTTCTTTTCATTATGTTCAATGCATCTTTTATTTTCATACAAAAAGCACGTAGTCATCAATAACTAGTCACTTTCATGAGTAATAATAACTTTGAATTATGAGAATAATCATTTTACCTATCCATAGTTAGCGAACTCTCGGTTGATAGCAAATTTTCAACATAAATAGCATGTATAGCCTTTTCTAGTGATAATATCCCCACACAACTAATAATTTTCTACTTAGAGTAGTAACATCTCTGTTGAGGTGAGTAACTTATTCATCTTGCTTACGAATGGAAAAAAAAAAAATTATTCCTCTTTCTAGTAATTTCATGCACAATTGGTAAGTGTTAGGGAACTTATATACATATATATTTATATTTATATATATTGCAGTGATAATCCACGTAACTAATTATTTGTGTACGTGAATTACCTTTTTACCCAATTGAATTTGCATTCTAATGATCCAACCAAAATCAGCTACCTGGAATGAAGTGGGGCTAAGAATTCCCCTGCTTTACTCAGGCCAGCATACAATTCTTCTGCTTTATCAAGAAAAATTGCGACCGAGTTATAAATTTACTGGGTTATATTGAAAAAACGTGATAATTCCTTCCGTCACCTGGTTTAGATGCCTCGTTAGGAAGATGATTCGCCACAGAGAAGAGTGCTAAGATTTTCGGATGAACGTCAATGTTCCAAATCCAAGCCCCAATCATCCCGAGGACCCCATCTCCGGCTTCCCTCCTGGGCAATCTCATAAGCAGATTTGACTTTTGAGACAGAAAAACCTGCGTTCGGAGGGATGGTTTCAGCAAACGTTGCGGATCATCCTCTTCACGTGTCAGGAAATAAGAGAAGCCAAATACGATGTCGAATAGAAAGTGAGGAAAGCCGAAAGAAACTCCTTGGTATTTTCCGACGTCCCACCCGAGGAAGCTATCCCGATCCAGTTTGGTAAAAAACTCTCGCTAACCCCCTTTCGGTAATTGTCAGGAAAGGGATCGCCTGTGAAAGCTAATCTACAAAAAAAGCATCCGTCAACAAGCACGCACCAGGATTCGATTCGCGAGAAAACGAGCGAACAGAGACGAAGGGCGATAAAACGGACATCCAAGTGAGTTTCGCTCAGACACCACCGCGGCTTCCACCGTCCTAGGGTTTCTCCGCGGAGAGGATAAGACCTTCCTTTATATGGGGGCAAATTGACAATTTTGGGGTCGTAGCTGGGCTTTAAACGGGCCGCGTTCTCCAAGTACTTAAGCCGAAGTAATCCACCGGTCACGATTTGCGTCGGCCCAAGATGTGAAGGATGCCGTTCTTGGAATATCGATGTGTCTCCTTTCTAAGTTTCCAGCACTCATATGCTCGATGCATTTGCAAAATTACCCAAACCTCGACACTACTCTCGGCCCGTCGTAATTATAATCTTATATGTACTTTATGTAACTACATATGAAAAAAAAATTACCTAAATTTTTTCACTAAATTAACTCCAATCCCAAGTCAATATATAGTAATTAAGACTGTTGGATTTTGTGAGAAAAAGTGCATGGTGCAATACATAGGTTTATGTAGTATGATTAGTTCTGCCCAATTTCCACTACATATCATACAGATAACAAGTTCATACTGTATTTCTTCCATCCAGTTAGTCCCTTTAAGCGGGTCCATTTTTCACTTTCCCACTAGTGGACAAAGCATGAGAGAGAAAGTAATCTCATAATTAATGAGTGAGTCTTTAATAGATGAGTAAGTCCTGACAACTATGTATCTTTCAACATATAAGTGATAACCAATTAGAGAAGTAAACAAATCATTCTCCGAGCTACGTCACGATTCATTGGTCAAGGGACACCGTTGAGTCTATGGCCGAAGGATATCGTTCATTGGTGCACCCATTAAATCACTCAACATTGATTCGGGGATTTTTGGACGGCCGATTTTCGTCAAATACCGAAACTACCAGGAAACGAGTTTTTAACTCGGATCCGAGTCAAGTAACGACCCAGGCGAGTAGAAGGAATAGCATATCATTGGGGAAAAGTGCCAAAAAAGTCCTAAACATTTTGCCTGTGTGCCGATTTAGTCATAAACCTTTTTTTGGTGCCGATTTAGTTGTAAACATTTTTACGTTGTGCCAATTCAATCATTTCCGGCCAATTTAGCCGGATTTTGCTGACTGGGCCCGGCCGGCGACGTGGGCTTTGTCGGCGTTGACGTGGACAATTTTTAATAATATTTTAATATTTTTTAAATATTTTTATTTTTATTTTTGTTTTTTCTTTTCACCCGTCGCCGGTCCGGCGACCGGCCAGAGGTGATGGCCGCCGAGGGCGAGGCAGACCTTGCCGGCCACCTCGCTTTGATCCGGCAAGGCGAGCCTTGCCCATGGCCGGATCCGCGAGGGACGGCCATGGCCTCGCCGGCCATGGGCGAGGCTCGACCTCGCCGATCCGGCGAGGTGGCCGGCGAGGTCGGCCTCGCCCTCGCCGGCCGTCGCCTCGGCCGATCGCCGGACCGGCGACCGGCGGGAGGAAAAAGTAAAAAACAAAAATAAAAATAAAAATAAAAAATATTTAAAAAATATTAAAATATTATTAAAAATTGTCTACGTCGGTGCCGACAAGGCCACGTCGGCCCGCCGACGTCCAGTTAGCAAAATCCGGCCAAAATTGGCCGGAAAGGACTGAATTAGCACAACATAAAAAGGTTTAGGACTAAATCGGCACCAAAAAAAGGTTTAGGACTAAATCGGCACAAAGTCAAAAGGTTTAGGATTTTTTTGGCACTTTTCCCCATATCATTGGGATGCCTAAAAGCATTACGAATCTTCCTGTAAATACTAGTAATGTTTCGCGACTCTCTTGGTCATCTGAACATTTCTCTCTCTCTCCCCCCTTCAAGAAATGGCCGCTCACCCTCCTTCCCAAATCTAATGAGTCAGAATCCCAATGTATGGCCTCGATTCTTTTTTTTTGGGGGAAAATAGCAGCAAATTTTTTACCATTCGATATGTTTAGAGTTAATACTATAAAAAATTCAAGTTGATATATTCATAGTACATTTATCTCAAACTAACTTTTATGATGCAAAAAATCTCAAATAGATAGATCTATGTTATATTTGCTGCAAACTAATTTCCGCAATGTAAAAAATCCCAAGTTGATACACTCATGATAAATCTATCATCTGTTAATTTCCATCCAATTTTCCTGTTAAATCGTTGACTTGCAAGACACGTGACAAGCAACTCAGATGATTGGCATGTGATGTAGAAATTCAACGTAAATGGATTTTTCTCAATTTTGCCATAAGATTTTAATAAATTTGTCACGGGAACACTGACTTGGAGAATGACACGTGTATATCAGTATGGGCTATTTTATAATGTGAAAATTAATTTGGAAAAAATGTGATAGGGGTGTGTTGATTTATGATTTTCTATGGTGTTAACTATAATATTATTTTTTTATGTGATTATAGGTTTGTAGCACTTTTTCCCTCCATAAATTGGAATTTTCCGTACAGAAACCATCGCTTCTTGGGACACATTGTCTTTTGGAAGCGGAACGCATTCGCTTTTTGAAGCTACGGGAACGCATTCGCTTTTTCGAACGAGAAAGCGAATGCATTCGCTCTTTTCCTGTATCTTGGATCACATTGTGTCTTTTGGAAGCGTTCGCATTCGCTTTTTCGAACGAGAAAGCGAATGCATTCCCTCTTTCGAACGAGAAAGCGAATCCATTCGCTTTTTTCCTGTAGCTTCAACCTAAAAGCTTTACGAATCTTTTATAAATAGTAGGAATGTTACGCGAGTCTCTTGGTCATCTGAACATTTCTCCCCGCCCCACTTCTCTCTCTGATCTCTCTCTGTTTCTCTCTCATTATCATCGGGGTGCAGAGGTAAATGTCCGAACAAGAAATGGCCGCTCACCCTACTTCCCAAATTTCATCGCCTGCATCATCATCCAAAAACCAAATCACGAGCCCCGTCAAAGCTTCCGCTGAGCCCCATTGCGCTAGCAAATTGGTGGAGAATTCCGACTCCGTCGTATTAGACATCACCGATGAAGCCACACGCACTTTGAATGCGCACGGAACCAGAAGCACAACAACTATTAGAAGCTCTCAGGATGGAACGTTCGACTCCTCCCGGCGCCCCCTGCGTCAGCCGATAGTGGAACTGTTCGAGAAAAAGGAGCTGGGGAAGGTGTTCCTGGAGTTCGCCGTTTCCATGACCACGGGGCTCCTCATAAGCCAGCACCAGGGGTTGAGCCACCTGCAAGCCAGCACGATTGTGCTTGCGCTCTGCGTCGGGTTCGTCATCTTGTGGAACGGCATGCTGCTGGATGGGATCTGCCCTCGGGTTGAAAGGGCGATGAAGTATATCGGAGTAGGGATCGTCTTGGTCGCCTTGTTCGGGTTGGTGAGCTCCTTTTTTCCGCCCAGCCTCGCGTGGGCGTGTTGGTTTTGTTGTGGCTTGTCGGGCCTTCCTTTTCTCCTGCCTCTTGTTCTTCCGCCGGTGGTTAAGGAAGAGAGCAGCGCTTTACCGCAGGTTCATGGTGTTGTTTAGCATGAACGTGCATGCCGTTCTCCGAAGCAGATGACGGTATTGTCACCACGGAAGTGACAAAGCCCCGGTGGACTGATAAAAAAGTGGGTTCACACGTACTAACTCGACATATTACGGATGCGTGTCCCTCGCGGGTCACTGTTGGATCTCTCTCCCTTTCTCATTCCCCTCTCGCCTCTCGCAGACACGCGCTGTTTCTCCTTCTTTGCCATTTCTTCCTTTTTTTTCCCTTTTTCTTTTTTAATCTTCCTTTCCCTTTGGCCTGTGGCCATCGATTTCGTCGGATTCGGCAAGGGCTTGACCCTCTTGGCCAGGGTCCGGCGAGGGCCGGAAGCCGCAAGGGACATCGAGGATGCAGGAGACAAGGGAAGGGTCGGGTTCACGAACGTCGGGGCGCTAGGGCTCAACCCTCGTTCGAATGAGTGGATTCATAATTTGCTGAGTTGGCATGTACCCAATATTTCCTCAGAACTAGGCATTTTACCGAATATCAAATTAATAAAGTTAATTACCAAAATTGTCCCAGCTGTAAAATCGCAAAAGCTTACAGCTTTTTGTTTTTGTTTTTATTTTTATTTTTGGAGGATAACTATTAAGGGAAAGAAAAAGAACTTTCGTGGTTGTACGATTTTACCCCCACAGGGACCGCCAAAAATAAAAGATATGTGGACATAGTCGACTTATATTTTGTGAAGTTGTCGATTTCCTGAAATTGACAAGATACCTCTGATCACTCAATTCAAACTTTACTGTTAAACGATAATAAAAGAAAGTCAAATGACGACGGAGACAAAGGAAAAACCGACGAAGTGGAAATTGATAAATAGTGGTACTCGGGACTTTGGCCGTGAGCGCCATGCTCGAAGAAGACGAGGACTGCAAAATGGTGCATAACGTATTTTCAACGTAATTTGGCGAATATCAGAGCAATAGTTAACATCGCTAACCTTAGCGACAGAGTTAGGACACAAAGACATTTTTGGCAATTAACTTAGTCAATTTAATATTCCCATTGCCGAAAGTTGTGTGTTTAAAAGAAATATATTTTACCTATATTTTACAGAGTTAGTAAATTCTCGGTTGACAGCAAATTTTCAGCATGTGTGACCGTTCCTACCAATAATATCCCCATGTAGCTCATAAATTTCAATTAAGAACTGTAACAAATTTTGTTGGTGAGTAATTGCTCACTTTGCTTGTAATTTCACGTAGAACCAATAACTTCAAATAGCATTTTAATGATGCAAATAAGTTCAAATTATAATATCCACATAACTAATTATTTGTACGTAAATAACTTCTCGTCAGATTCAATGAGAGCATTTTAATGATGCAACTGAAATCAGCTATTTCAAATAAAACGTGCTTAGAATTTGACTCCGTTTATGGGCACGAGATGCGAGGGCCTAATATCCCCTGCATGCTATTACGAAGCTTGTGTGGTCGGATCATCCATACCCTAAATCTAGAGACGCACATTAATAGATTTGTTTTGGCTACCTCAAAAGTGCAGCACACAGTCACTGATTAAGATATACGGAAGCAAAGTCTAGCAAGGATATACTTTTTCATAATTCAGGAACTTATTTCCCGACCAGGGTACAGAGCAGCATTTTATAGATTGAAACGAATGGAGGCGCTCGAAGAATCATTGGGCATAGCATGAACCAGGACCTTTTGGCTGACTTCGTGCTAACCAGTTTGTGACGGAAGCAGCTTGGACTCCCAGGAGGCATATGAAGTAATGGAGTCGTGGTAATGCTGTGTTATTTACATTTCCAGTGGACGTGGCATCTCTCCTACTCCACAGTCGCTCTACAAAATAGAAACAATCGAATAAATATGGATCTATGTAAAAGATTACAATTACACTATAATTATCGATTTTCTAATCTGCATAAAGAAGGATTATGCAGCGTTTAGTACACCTGGGCTCATTTTATCGGTTCAATTTCTTATTAGCGTCAAGCAGTCTATGACATTGCATATTACATCTGTAACTAGTACTAAGCATTCAAGCGCTCCTGGCCACGGCAAGAAGAGAGCTAAGACAAGAAAATAATACCATTGCGGGGCTACTATGAATTTTGGGGAGGATTTGCACACGTGTGATACATCAATGGAAAAGGACAAGATAAGGCATGACCTGGCAAAGGAAAACACCCCTATTACCACATGTATATCTCATGCTCTCGTGCAAATGCAGGTCACTTTACCTCAATTGTCGCCTCTCCGATGATCGACTTCCTATCACTCTTCGTCACGAGTAAAGTGTAGCTCTCATGCACCCCGAGTTGAAGCTGCAAAGAGAAACACGCACGCAAACCAACGACTCAAATTTGACATCGCGCGTGCGCGCCAATTTCCGTCGACGAAATCCTATCTAAGCAAAGATTAAAAAACTGCATCGTAAGCCTCAGCCACAATAAACCAACCACAGTTCAATCGATTAAACAGACGAGATCCACGAAGTGAAAAGGCGTGCAGCTAATCTACAAACAAGCATCCCTCAACAAGCACGCACCGAGATTCGATTCGCGAGAAAACGAGCGAACAGAGACGAAGGGCGATAAAGACGGACCTCCAAGTGAGTTTCGCTCAGACACCACCGCGGCTTCCAGCGTCCTAGGGTTTCTCCTCGGAGGAGATAAAAAACCTTCCTTTATCGATGTGTGTTTAGGTCTCCTTGCTAAGTTTCCAGCACTCATAATGCTCGATCCATTTGCAAAATTACCACCAAAAAAAAAAAAAAAAAAAAGGAGGGAGAGAGAAAGTAATCTCATAATTAAGGAGTGAGTCTTTAATAGATGAGTAAGTCTTGACGCTATGTCACAACTATGTACCTTTCAATATGTAAGTGATAGACATGATCAATTAGAAGTTTTGGCCTAGCACCAATCTAAAAGTTTTTGCTTGGCCACTGTTGATTAAAATGTCATTAAATTACCACCCACCTGGGTGGCGCAGTTGGCTTTGGGCCTCCTCCCCCTCACGAAGGAAAGGGGTTCGAAACCCCGCGTCGCGGGTGACTTACCCGGTGGCACGTGTGTGGTGGCTAGCAAGTGTTGCCCCCAGTGGTTTACTCCGGCATCCGGCCGTACGGGGTTCCCTGGGTCACCAAAAAAAAAAAAAAATCATTAAATTTTCTATATAAAACATGACCAAGCTTGAGCGAGCTGATGTTGGCACTTTGGACTTAAGAAGAGAATACCGAGCATGCATATTTTAGCCTATAGTTTGGATAAGTTTAATCGGACATAGTAGACTTTCATACTCACGATCACCTTTAATAAGAGATTAATTTCATATTAAATGTGCGCTATTTAATATTTACTTTTCATTAAGATCATTTTGTCTTTTTCATGGGAAAAATCATGTAATTACTAATCGCTTGTGAGTAATGAGACCTCTAAATTAATAGAAATATTCTTTTATTTATCTAGAGTTAGTGAATTCTCATTTGTTCGACATTAAAACAGCATGCGCGACCATTTCTATTGATAAAATCCCATCTAATTAATAACTTTAAATTCAGGACAATAACATAATTTTTGTGGTGAGTACATTATTCATCTTGTGGTGAGTATATATTGAGATGACTTTCATTACAATTGATTATTTGTTTGTAAATAACTTTTTATCCGATTTGGTAAGCATTATAATGATCCAATAAAAATCTGCTATTTAGAATAAACTGAGCTGAATTAGAATCTGTTTATAGGCACAAGATATGCGAGCCTGGAATCGCCCTGCACGTATTCACAAAGCTGGTGAGGTCGGGCGCGCACCTTGTAGATTTGTTTGCTACCTGCAACAGTGCAGCACGCAAACGAAGTCTGACCCTGATTAGGACATGCAAAAAAGGCTCAAGCAATTAAAGGCCACGGTAGCCAAAACAAATCACGACGAGACAAGAATGAGCAAGCTATTTACCCTCAAATTCAAAGATCTGTGAGCTACAGTGAGTTTTGAGGGGGGCTTTCCCATTCATGAAACATCAACAGAAAAGACAACCTTTGTAGGGGGGCGATCAAAGACGCATTGTTAAAGCAACAGAATCAAATTAGACAAGGCGGGAATCTTTCGTTGACACCTGCCCCGTGCCTTCTACAATTAGGCTGCCTGCTAAAGTGCAGCACGATTTAAAATGGATAGTGGTCTTCAAAGAATAATTGGTTATAGCATGAATCGAGACCATTTAGCCGATTTCATGCATATTGATGTGTGACTGGATCGGCTTGGACCTCCACGCATTCAAGAGGCATTTGAAGTAATTGAGTTGCGATAATACCGTTTTATTTAAATTTATGTGATGGATATAACATCTTTGTTGCTCCACAATCACTCTACAAAATAGACATAAGTGAATATATACAAATCAATATAAAAGATTATCATTACGCTATCATTATCGATCTTCTATTGTGTCATAGAGAAGTAATGCACAGCTTCTACTATACAAAGGTTGAATTTCAAGGGGCAATCAAGTAGTCCATGCCAAATGGAATGGACCTCCCTCCCTAACCACCTGCCTCAACAAGGATATATTATTATTATTTTTTTATGTGGAATATCTCTCTCTCTCTCTCTCTCTCTCTCTCTCTCTCTCTCTCTCTCAAAAATTGATTTCCAACAACATATACGTTTTCTTCACCGAAAAAAGAAAGGAGAGAGGACTATACACTTTCCCCAAAGAGAGAGATTTTACATAAAGGAGAATATAGATTTCGTCCACGCGGTCTCTGAGCTGAAGAACCCACTAGTGTTCGAAAGGCTTTAAGGATAACTGGTGAATTAGGAAATATGCTTGGATCGAATTTTTTTTGGCGGGCGCAAACCCAATACGTATTTTCAGACGGTTTTCATGGCTTGAGAGGCAGGGAGCTCTTGACTTTATAGCAAGGGCACAAGCAAATTGCTATTTGATTTCTTCCAACTCATGGCTTTTAACATCCGCATCTCTTTAGTCCAAGAAAACTCGCGAGTATTAGGGGTGTGCAACCGAACCGGGTCAACCCGGTTCCCGGTTCGGCCCACTCGGAAAATAGGGTCGGGAACCGGTTCCCGTTGAAACCGGTCCGGGAACCGGTTCCAACAAATCAGACCCTGTTTTAACCGGTCCGGAATCGGTTCCGAGGGATTACCTACCCGGAACCGGTTCGACCGGACGCTTTTGGACCCGGTTGGAGAACCGGTTAGGGGAGCACCCCTTTTTACTCACAAACCAAACTCTAATTTTTAATTTTACCTCTCTCTCTCTCTCTCTCTCTCTCTCTCTCTCTCTCTCTCTCTCTCACGCACCTCACCCCTTCCTGAATCCCGTCCTTCACCGCTACGGCGTCGCGTCTCGCTCCTTCTCCCGGTGCACCGTCGTTCCCGAAGTTGGTGCCATCGTCGTTGCTTCTTCGCCTGAGACCCAAAGCCCCAACCCTTCGCGAAGCCGCGCCACCGCTTCTGCCCTGCAGCTCGCCCGCGCCACCGCCAGAAGCCGAGCCCTTGCTTTTGCTCGTCCTCACCCACGAGGTATGCTTGGCTTGGCCTCGGATTGCCGCTTCGTCGGTATAGATCTCGGTTCGGTTCGGTTGCGTGGGATCCGTTCTGTTCTCGTTTGATTTCTGGTTCTGGTCGCTCGTGTTATGTCGCGGGAGATTTGGGAGGTGAGGCGTCGCGCGAGGAAATTCGTTTGGTGGGGGAGGTCTCAGGCGGGAGAGGCTCGGAAATGGAGCCGAGGTGTACCGAGTTTGACGCTTTCGATTTTGTTTAGTTTTGTTTTTGTTTGCCGTTCTCCCGTGCAAATATTGCGGGAGCGTGGAGGAGGCTGTGATGTGGATTTTGCCCGCTTGTGATGCGATGATAGGCTTTTCGAGGTTTTAGTGATGAGTGATTTGGTTCCCGTTGAGGCGGTGATGAGTCTTTGCCGCACTTAATACTTAGGGTATGATTTCATAAGGGTTGGTGCTATTGTATGGTGTACCGGTTCATGGTGTAGATAATGCCATTGGTGTAGGCTTTGTTGAACTGGAAGGTGATTCTCGCTGGACTCACGCTAAAGAAATTATTGTGGGAAGCAACTAGTTGTTGATATAACTCCGGTAGTTTGAACCATGTGAATTGTAATCTTTCCGCCGTCGAAAAAAAAAATTAGATCTTCGTATTTTGATTTGTGATGAGTATCATCTCGAGACTTTTTTTTTGGGTCGGTAGCCTAATCGTGAGTTTTTTATTGTTTTATTTTTGATAAAACAGGGTTGACCCTGTTCCCGGACCGAAAAAACAGGGTGGGTCGGGAACAGGGTCCAATGTAAACAGGATAGGGAACAGGGTCCAAAAAAAGAGAACCGGTTATAACAGGGTCGGGAACAGGGTCCAAGTCTAGACCCTACCCACCCTGGACCCGATCACCCCTAGCGAGTATCATCCAAACCAAAGTCTTTCCTCTAGACACGCAATTTGCAAAGTGTATACGAATCAACATTTCGATGAAAACTACGATGTGGGTCTTAACATTTTTTCATGAACACATTCAACTTTGCTCACATGTGTCTTAAACTATATCGGCAACTTCAATTACCACCATTGCCGTGACGAGTCCATGCAAGATCCCGCTATTGGATAGACAAATAGTACTTCAAGAAGTTGTGGGCACTAAACATCCCAGGGTCTAATCTTAGAAGAATTGAGGGTTGGATGAATCGGAATCCCAATGTATGGCCTTGATTCTTTTTTTTTTTTTTTTTTTAGGGAAAACAGTAGCAAAGTTTTTACCATTCAATGTGTTTAAGGTTAAGACAATCAAAAATTCAAATTGATACACTCGTAGTACATTTATCTCAAACCAATTTCGGTAATGCAAAAAATCTCAAACAAATAGACCTATACTACATTTGCTGCAAACTAATTTCCATATCGCAAAAAGTCTCAAGCTGGTATACTTATGATAAATCTATCATCTATTAATTTCCATCCAATTTTCCTATTAAATCGCTGACTTGCAAGACATGTGACAAGCAACTCAGATATTTGATATTTGGCGTGTGACATAGAAATTCAACATATATGGGTCTCCTGAACGATGTCATTTTGAGGAAACCTAATGTAAAAAGAAAAAAAAATGAACCGAGATTAAAGAATATGCCAAAATCTACTAGTTTTGCCCTAAGAACTCCCTCATGTTTTGAAAATTTACTAAAATCCTCAATTTTGCCTTAAGATTTCGATAGATTTGTTACGGATGTACCGGTTTGAAGAATGGCATGTGTTGATTGGGGTGTCAATTTATGATTTTTGATGATATTAACTTTAATATTATTTTTATAAGATCACAAGTTTATGGTACTTTTTTCTGTCCGTAAATTGGAATTGTCCGGTCAAAAGTCCTAAAAAAGAAAAATGCCAAAAATGATGCGAAAGTCTCAAAAGCGAAGGGAGGATGGATTTCAACTCAAATCCTGGAAATCGATGGCTAAAAAATTTGAGGACCCTTGCCCTTCAAATCTTTCTAGGCCATAGGGATTTGATGCGACTGATGCGACTGGGACTTTGGACCATTTTGGACATGGAATCATTTTTCAAATCATAGGCGATGGTACTGACGAGACGACGATGGGGACTTTGGAGTCATATGACGCGGTAGTATCTGTCACGATGACTTATTTAGGAATTTTGGAGTCATGACTTATTTGGAGTCATAACTTATTTAGGAATTTTGGAGTCATCACTTCAGACTCCAAAATTCCGAAATAAGTCATCATCATAGATACTACTGCGTCATATGACTCCAAAGTTCCCGTCGTTCTCAGTACTTTTGGGACTTTGGACAAATCCGGAAATCCATCCAGCGAACGGGACTTTTGATAGCCGCTTCGATGCATTTATATTCTCCCCTCTCTCGGCATCTGTCTCTCTCTCATTCTTATCGAGCTTCTTGAAGGATTGGGCCTTGAGAGGGTGCTGCCATTCCCAACCAAAACCTCCAGCATTTGTGCAACATCATCTCTCTCATCCATCAAACAATTACATCTCTCTTGTGATAATTATTCCGTTGCCATCATCGTGCAGGGTACTTTGTCCGAACGAGAAATGGCCTCCCACTGGACTTCCGACCCTCTTTCGAGCCTCAAGTTGTTCTTCTGCAATCTCGCTTCCCATATTCCATGGGTTGCGTCCTCATGCAACGACCAGAACCCAAATCGCACCACAGCTTCCGCTTCGCACAGTGGTGCTAGCCCAGCACACTGGCCAGTGGTGGACGATTCTGACTCCGCCATAGACATCGAGGATGGAGGCATACACACGTCGAATGGGCATGGAACCGGAAGCACGACTGCCAGAAGCTCTCAGACCAGAAATTTCGATTTGTCCCAGTCTGGCCCAGTTCACCTGATAGCGAAAATGTTCCAAGGACAGGAGTTGGGGAAGGTGATGCTGGAGTCCAATGTTTCCATGACCATGGGGCTCCTCATAAACCAGCACCGAGGGTTGACACACCTGCAAGCCAGTGCGATTGTGCTCGCGCTTTCCGTTGGTTTCGTCACCTTGTGGAACGGCATGCTGCTACACGATATCTGCCTCGGGTTGCAAGCGCGTTAGAGCATGCCGGAGTGGCGACCATCTTGGTCGCCTACTTCGGGCTCGTGAGCTCTTTTCTTCCCGCCAGCCTCTTATGGGCGGGTTGGCTGTGTTGTGGCTTATCGTGCCTACCTTTCCTCCTGCGCCTGGCTCTTCGATGGTGTAGGAAAGCGAGCAGCACGGAACGGCTGCATTCGGGTACCGTTTAGCTTGAACAACAACAGTTCGCATCTTGTCTCGTCCACGTGTAGTCAATTTAATTTTCCGGTCGTCGAAAGGTGTGTGTTTGCGTGTCCAGTTCTCAGTTCGAGTTCAGGTTTGAGGTCTGTGTGGCTTTGCGTTGGTTTTGTTACTATTGTCCTGTAAGCATTTCCCATCTTACGACGCGTTTTTTTTAAGGAAAGTATCTCACCGCGTCCACAAATGCGTATTCTTGAATAAATCATTTCTAATGTTCCGTTCCTAGTCTGATCAAGTGGGGAAATACTAATAATATAATGTTAAGACTGATTTATGAAATTAAGATATCAAGTGATATGACACATTCTAGTTAAGTTTTGTATATGATCCACTAATTTAAAGGCCCACTTACACTTTTAAACTAGTTAAGACAACAATTTTATAAACCAATCTTTATATAAATAGTATTATTGTTAAATTGATCGACACAGCTCCTATGACTGTTAGGTTGCTTGTGAGGTATTATTATGAAATCATTTTTCGGCACTCATTACCCATTATTATTATTATTTTTTTGGTCAGTATTACCCATTATTTTAGGATGAGAAAAATCTTCTTACTTTTTTCAAAGCACATGGAAGCTTGCGGTGGCCGGTGAGAGAGAGAGAGAGAGAGAGAGAGAGTATGTTTAACCTATCTATGATTGGTTTATCTTTTATATAGAAAAAGCAAGTGCTTATGAATTTGTGAGTAATAATAACTTCGAATTAGGAGAAATACCTTTTTTTCACATATCTATAGTTAGTAAGTTCTCAATTTATAGAAATTTTCAACATAAAAATAGTATTTGAGGCCATTTCTACTAACAATATTCCTTGTAATTAATATTTCTTAATTCAGAACAATAAATTTGTTGTGGTAAGTAATTTATTCATCTTGCTAATAATTGTACACACTATCCGATAGCTTTAAGTAACTTGTACATATGCCGAAGTGACTTTCGATATGACTAGTTATTTGTTTGTAGATAACTTTTCACTTGATTTAATAGCATCTTGATGATCCCATTAAAATCAGCTATTTTCAAGTAAACTGAGCTAAGAATTAGAATGTGTTTATGGCATGAGATGCGAGAGCCTTGTATCCCCCTACACGCATTTATAAAGCTCATGTGATTGGATTATTCATGCTTTATATCTAGAGATGCACACTTTTAATTTTATTTTGACTACGTCAAAAGTGCAGCGCAAAGACTGATTAGGACATACACAAGCAACGTGTGGAAAGGATGTACTTCTAAATCCCTAGCCGAAGTACTAAGCAACAAGTCACGGATTGAAAAGAAAAGTGAAGTTTATCTTTTTACACCAAAAAAGAAAGGACTATACATTTTCTCCCGAGAGAGAGAGAGAGAGAGAGAGAGAGAGAGAGAGAGAATCCACACGAAAGAGAACACACATTTCCCACACACAGTCTCAAAGACAGCGAACCCACTTTCAGTAGGGTGGGAAGAAGCCCTCGGCATGAAACACAGCGTCCAAAAGTCTTCAAGGATAACTGGTGAATTAGGAAACATCCTTTCCATACCTTGCTATCAAGCACTCTCGGTATCTTCCAATTTCCATTATACCTAATAACTCTTACAATAATTAATTCTCACAATTTCTTACAAAATAATCTCTAAATCTCACAAAAGAAATTCGCTACTCTCGTAGCAAGATTTATTAGCTTAAGCACCAAAAGCTCTTCCCAGATCCTCTTCAAGGGGAAGACCCATTTCTCATATAAAGAAGATTTGGAAACCACTTAAACCAGGAATCCTATTGAAACCCGCTCAAATTAGAAAAAATGTTCTACAGAGGCTCAAATTCAAAACGTAATTTCAACAGTTTCGTGGCTTGAGATGCAGGAAGTTCTGGTTTTTTTTTTTTTTTTTTTTAATAGCAGAACGTAATTTTAAAACGAAATTTCAACGTCCTGATAAAAAAACTACGATGGGGGTGTTGACCATATTTCATGAGCATGTTCAAACTTTTGCTTGCGAGTCTCAAACTGAACCCGCAATTTTCATATCACTGTTGCAGCAGCGCGTCCTCAGGGGAGATCCTTTACCGAACTGACATCGTGCGACCATCGCGCGGATTAATCTTTACAAGAATAGAGGTTGGATGAATCCCAATATAGGGCCTTTATTTTTATTTTTCTTAGGGAAAACAATAGCAAAACTTTTAACATGTGAAACATTTATGGTTAATATCATCGAAAATCTAAATTAATACACTCACAGCATATTTGTATAGCATATTTGTATCCCAAACTAATTTTCAGATCACAAAAAATCTCTAACAGATACACCCATACCATATTTGCAATGAACTAATCTTCATGTCGCAAAAAACCAAAATCAGTACACTCGTGACAAGTCTATCATCTGATATTCCTGTTAAATTATTGATGTGCAACAACACAAGTGACAAGCAACTCGGACAATTGGCATATGATGTGGAAATTTAATATAAATAGATTTTCATAATGACGTCGTTTCGGGGATACCAGATCTTAAAAAAAATGAATGGAGTTTTGAAAAAATGCCAAAATCTATAGTTATGTCCTCATAGCTCTCTCTCTTGTTTTGAAAACTTGTAAAATCCTTAGTGTTCTCCAATTTTGCCTTAAGATTTTGCTAGATGGGACATTCATGTGCCACCTTGAAATTTTTTATGACGCATAAATTAATTCAAGATAAATATGACCCATATATGCCGGTATGACATTTTCAATGATATAAAAATTAATCTAGGATAAATGTGATATGGATGCATGTATGTTTTTTTAATAGTATTAACTCTAGTTCTTTTTATGGGATCATCATAGGAACTCCTCCCGGACAGCATTTTCGACTTGGCAAAAGTCCTGAATTTACAGCAATCGAAGAGAACTATTGAGCATTAAAGAAAAGGACAGCAATCGAAGAGAACTATTGAGCATAATCCAACATTACCTTTTGTAGCTTGAGAAGATCTAGATCTCTCTTGTGCAACACTATCTTCCCAAAAAAAACCTCCAACATTTGTGCAACACCATCTCTGATCCATTAAACATTTACCCAATATATTCTCAGACTGACTAGGCATTCTAGGGAATACCAAATTAACAAAATTAATTACCAAAAATCCCCTGCTGTAATATCGCAAAAACTTACAGCTTTTTGTTTTTGTTTTTATTTTTCGTTTTAGCAGGATAACTTTTAAGGAAAAAAAGAAACTTTTGAGGTTGTACGATGTTACCCCCACAGAGGCCGCCAAAAAACAAAAGGGGCGTGGACATAGTCCACTGACGTTTTGTGAAATTGTCGATTTCCTGAAATTGACAAAGTACCCCTGATCGCTCAATTCAAACTTTACTGTGAAACGATAATAAGAGAAAGTCAAATGAAAACGGAGACAAAAGAAAAACCAACTAAGTGGAAATTGACAAATAGTGGTACTGGCGATGGTGGCTGTGAGCGCCATGCTTAAAGAAGACAAGGACTGCAAGATGGTGTATAATGTATTTTCAACGTAATTCAGTGAATATCAGAGCAATAGTTAACATCGTTCACACTAGCGACAGGGTTAAAACACGGGGACATTTTTGGCAATTAACTTAGTCAATTTAGCATTCCAATTGTCGAAAGTTGTGCGTTTAAGAGAAACATATTTTACCTATATATGGTTAGTAAATTCTCAGTTGATATTAAATTTTCAGCATGTGTGACTATTTCTACCAATAATATCCCCATGTAGTTAAAAACAAATTTTGTTGGTGAGTAACTACTCACCTTGCTCGTAATTTCACTAGAACCAATAACTTCAAGTAGCATTTTAATGATGCAAATAACTTCAAATTATAATATCCATATAACCAATTATTTGTACGTAAATAACTTTTCAACAGATTCAGTAAGCATTTTAATGATGCAACTAAAATCAGCTATTTCAATAAAATGTGCTTAGAATTTCACTTCGTTTATGCGCACGAGATGTGAGGGCCTAATATCCCCTGCATGCTATTATAAAGCTCGTGTGGTCGAATCATCCATACCCTAAATCTACAGACGCACACTATTAGATTTGTTTTGGCTACCTCAAATGGGCAGCACATAGCCACTGATTAAGAATATACGCAAGCAAAGTATGGAAAGGATATACTTCTTTATAATTTAGGAACTTATTTCCCGACCAAGGTACAGAGCACAGATTGAAATGAATGGCGGCGCTCGAAGAATCATTGGGCATAGCATGAACCAGGACCATTTGGCTGACTCCGTGCTAATTGGTTTGTAATGGGAGCGGCTTAGACCCCCACCCAATCAAGAGGCATCTAAAGTAATGTAGTCGCGGTGATGCTATGTTAGTTACATTTCCAGTGGATATGATATCTCTCCTACTCTACAGTCGCTCTACAAAATAGAAACAAGCGAATAAATACGGATTTATATAAAAGATTATGATTACACTATAATTATCAATTTTCTAATCTGCATAACGAAGGAATTTAGTATGCCTGGGCTCATTGCATTGGTTCAATTTCTTATTAGCCTTAAGTAGTCTTTCTACAACATTGCATATTACACCTGTAACTAGTACTAAGCATTCAAGCGCTCCTGGCCACGCCAAGAAGAGAAAGCTAAGACAAGGAAAAGATACCATTCCGGGGGCTACTATGAGTTTGAGGAGGATTTGCACAAATGCGATACACCAATGGAAAAGGAGAAGAAAATGCATGAACTGGCAAGTTAAGGTTTGGGGAGTGGGGGAAACACAATCAAAGGCCATAAGCAGTTCCTTACCCCAGAAAGCCATTTCCCATGCCAAAAGTTGTTTGTACGTTCCATCAACATTTCGATCACTTAAAAGATTGATTTCCAACGATATAGTTCGTTCACCGAATGAGAAAGGACTATACGCCATTCATTACCTCAGCACAAAACATAGTATCAAAAAGGCTTTAAGGATAAATGGTAAAACCCCCAGCTACCCCGTATGTCTTCAAAATCCATGCAACCCCATCGGTCACCATTGGGTGATATCCAACTTGACCCCTTTTTGTGATATATATATTACTCTAGAGAAACTGCTTTATAGATTATGAGACGATGATAACAAGTAACTGGCCATGACCCCAAAAAAAGAGATCACCATCGGGGCCGGTCATGCATGAAGGGATGTAGAGACAACTTCACTGTCACAAAAAAAATTCCCTTGCGATTAAAAAAAAAAAAAAAAAAAAAAAGAATCTCTGAATGGACAAAGAAGGATGAGAGCCGAGAAGAAAAAGACTCAATCTCCCAGCACAGAACGATGCCCAAAGACTCGCTTACCTGCAGCAGCAGCAGCTCTAGGCCATATCGTTTGCTGGACATTAGAGGTATCGGCTGTCTTCCCCCCACATGCAAACTTCACCACCAATCACAAGTTTTTGTTTGGAAGCATCACTTATTCCTTCGAGGAGCTCTGCAGTGTAGACTTGATCCCATGGGACATCTAAATGATCTAGATACCAAACGCCTCGACTACTGAAAATGCATTTAAAGCCCTTTGCGACAGCCTTTGGACATACACCTCGTCCCAGCCTACATTGAAAATTAATTAGCTTGCAATCAACATATCTTGAATACTGATCAAAACTTACCAGTTATGTACTATTGTCCTTGGACTAATGCTCTGGGGAAATGCATTAAATGTTTCCTCCCTGAAGCAATTGAAAATCAATGTCACACTCTACATACAAATGTTATGAAAAAAAGCTGGAACAACAATTAGGATGGCTGAATACTGATTGCAACAAACATCAGTGCTATTAGCACACGGTTTCATTTTCTAACTACCAATGAATCTTTCATACATGCTCTTTCCGGCTGTTATGTTCTAAAAACCTCCTCTACATCTGGAACCAAGGGCCACAAGCCTGAGATAACCACTTACTATCTAGAAAATTAAAGCAGGTAGAAGTTAGTCAACTGGGTCCCTGGGACACAACCCATTTATAACTTTAATCCAGTTCAAACGTCATTTTAGCGGTGAATCAACAAAAAATCTTTCAAAATGATGGGCTCAAATATAAGGACACGATAACAAAGTGCTCTTTTATAAGCAAAGACAATGATATTAATGATGGGCATAAAAAAAAAGAAGACAATGATATTAATGACATAACTACTAGTTTGAGTATTATTTTCATTTTTCTATAGACGTGGAAGTCTAAAAAGCACTCTCCCATGCAAAAGTGATATTCATTCAACATGTCATCTCACTAAGACAACAATTCCATTGAAATATCAAAATGATGCAGAGACCAGTGTTGAGATGTGCCTCTTCAAAAAATGTTCTGTCATATTGGTGCGGAGACTTGACATAAACCAAGAAAATTGGCAAAGAGAAGGAGAATAACATGTTCAATTATTGCTAAATCAAAAACAATCTGCAGAACGAACTGTCTCCAGCAGGTGTTAGTGACATGTACATACCAGTTGACAGGAGTCCGATTTTTTGAAATGGCAATTTCTTGAGCTTTGAGTACAAACTACTTGTATGCATCTTTGCCAGTCATGTTATGGTTTTGGAGCCAGCATTTAAAAGAACCCCCATGTTCAGCATCTGACACGAGTTGCCAGAAGCAAGTATTGGAGACTGCATTAAAAGAAAGGAGGGCATACAGGGAAAGGTATCACCACAGAGAAACAAACTGGTGTTAAATCCATACAATTTCAAACAAAAACAATTTATAGAAAAATTGCATTTTTGAGAATGGATGGTTTGATTGAATACCAAAAAGAAAGAACAATGAAAATTGCTTCCAGACTGTAGCAGTGATCTCAAGAGATCTAATTAAAAATGTCAGGTTACAGCCCCACTATCCTCCTCTATTCTTGAGGATCCTAATAATCAGAAGACCTGCTAATTCCATCCAAATTTTGTAGAATCTAATTTCTAAAGTACATTTATTGCTTTGATTTTCCAGGTTAACAAAGAAAGATATTTTAGTCATGGTAGTACCCAGTATCAAAATACAATGTTTCAAGATGGAATGGGCTGCATGCTCATTCACACCAATAAAAAACCGAAATGCATACCTGTAATTGTAACTTAATAAAACAAATAAGTCTGCTGCAACAGCTTTGGCATAAGATCTAAGACCATACAACAATAATGAGTGGGTTGAAGAGACAGCTTAGTTTATGACAAAATAGAAAATAATTGCAATTTCCCAGGCCAAACTTCTGGAAGTAGAATAAATCTCAAGTAAAGTAGTTGATTAATATACCACTGGTTCACCTGAGGGGTGGATGTCCAACAATCTGCAAAAGAAATATGAGATAACAATAATCACTTATATAGTTTGTAATCATAAAACTTAAATCCAGAGAAACGTCTCAAAGTCCATAATGCTGTCATTTCACAAGTAGATGCACTAGCCCATTGGATATCATTTGACATTACAAGTGTTCACTAATATCTTTAATAAATTCTTTATGTTAGGTGATCCCATGCCCATCATATATATGCAACTCCAATAATGTCTACATGATCCTTTAACAGCATACAGAGCATGACCAGTTGGTGAAATTCAGATTTTCAATTCTTTTAAGTATGGGACCAGTGGGACCAAGCATGCATTGAGTAGCAGATATTTTCCCTTTTAAAGCCTTCCATTTTCTTCATTTTGTTCCTCTTGCACCAACACCAATGACATAGGATGGATATGAGGATATTTCCCACAGTATACCCAGAATAAGTTAGCACTCTAAAGAAACTGAAGGAAAACCCATATGCATAGAGAAGAGACAATTACAGAAACAAGAGCCCCTGTTACAATCCTAAGTCAAATTTTGCAAAGTACTTCCAAAGTTGTGAGGTAGAAAAGGTCTACCAATAATTTAGTAGCTAAAGAACAAACAACTGCCAAAGAAAAAGAGAGATGCCAAGGTCACCGGCACTAACCTGTGTTAACCTCATCACCACCCAAGTGAAATAGCTCAAAGGGGAAAATTTTTCTCATATCTGCAACAATAGGATTTGCATTAGATCTAACCCCAAATGAACGAGAAGAATAAAGTTCCACAGATACCCTAACTTTTCGGGCATTTACTAAGTGACAACAACTCCTTTCAAGTAGGGCCTTGCCCATGCAGAGAATTTTTAAGAGCAGAGCTTAATGTTACAAAAGTTTCACACATGTTATTACTCAAGTCGACATAGCTTTCTTCCTTCAGGATCTCATAAAACACGAATATCTATGCCACAGGTGTATAGATAATTCATACATGGGCTAGCACGATAGATAAAGACACTGGATGCCTAACCTGATAATAGGCCAGAAATTAAGTCAAAAGTAGAACCTTCGGAAACATCAAGTGGCTCTCTACAGGATTTAGAAGGCCATAATTCAGGATACCCTTTTCCCCTGCATTAAAGAAGACCAGAAATTTATGGTGGCTTATTTAAGATATAAACCTAAAAATCTCCACGTTGTCTCATCAAAAGCTGCAAAATCTCCAAAAAAGAAGTGGCTTACCATGATTCTGCATGACCAGGGACATCTACTTCAGGCATCACATGGATTCCTAAAATCAGTTAAGAAAGAGGCTCAGCAAATACTACAATTGTACTAGGTGATAATAATAGTAACTCAGTCATAATTATAAAATACACTCACACAGTAAAGCAGCAGTTCTAAGGCCTGCTAGATTTATACAAGTTCTTTGTAGCAGTTGACACAAGCAACAGACTTTTATCAAAATTATAAAACTACAATTGCAATGAAAAATGCGAGAATGCATTCTTCAAAACCTCAACAAAGAAATAAATGTGAGAACATACCTCTACTTTTGGCAAAGCTTCATATGGTGAGAGCCAGCATGAACAAAAGGACAAAGTTAGTACATCCCCTGGTGCCATGTCCAGGAAGTCAAAATATGTGACGACATGAACCACAATATCAATTAAGTGGCAAAATGGAGGGGAAAACACATTATTTGTTGATCTATTAGGCAGTCTAAAATTGCATATGCCCTTCTTGTCAGGTTACATAGATTCTGACTAGTCGAAGCACTGCCATAGTTTGACTATATACAAAGAATTCTCCATCCGTAAGACTTTCTAAACCACTCTCTCAGTCAATTTCTGGAATGCTTTATCTAGAGAACAAAAAATGGACCTTGTAGAGAAAGTTACCACACTGAAAGGAAAATGAATAGTTATAGCAGAAAATCAACTTATGACATCCAGGACATGATTTCACGTATTCATGTTAATATCTCATATTGACCAATATAAACCCAACTGAGACATCCAAAGCATTCTCAAGCAGAGAATACAAACAAGTATACAATTAAATGGCAAAAAGAAGAAGATTTTGCTTATCATGGAACAAGCAATGGACATCTTACTTCACTATTTCATATGCATCCTCAACTGTATATCGCTCCCATTTTGTATACGGCCCTTGCCACAACTTAGGATAGGTAGGCACTTCCAGAGGAAATGACTGTTCGTCTATCATGTGCCATTGAAGGACATTCTACTAAATGTAATTCCCATAGGAGGAACACATTCATGAGAATTAAACGAGCAAAACATAGAATAGTTATCAGTAGAGTGTTACAGGAAAAGTGCACTCAGAATAAGAGCAAGAAGGAAATGGTGGTCATATCTTACTAGTTTAGCATATGACATGGAATCTAGTATATGCTTAATCACATCGTCAGGATAGTAGTGCCTCGAGGTATCTGTTATAGAAGATGCCATGCCACCAATACAAAAACATCACATAATGTTAAAGGATGTTCGTGATTCAACGTGTTCAATTAAAAGGCTCATTGCTCTTACCAAGTAGTAGTCCACAATATGCAAACCTTGGCTCATCTCGGACACACCATGGAGCCTTGTGCACAAGTACCAATTTTGTACTATAATCAAAGGTACATAATTGGCTGAATGTCCGAAGTGATGTACAAGAATGTTTGAGAAAGAAGCCTCACTTATCCAAGAAACTCCCCCTTGAGGATCCACCAAATACAGAGATTACGCCTTGGAAATATGACCAAAATACTACTGAACAATAAATACAAAGAAGATATATTCTTAAAATGCCTCTGACGCAGAAATGGGTGATAGTGGATGAGAACTGTGAGTTTGCAGCATAGAATGTAGTACCCACCACAAGCTTACATTTGGCTTGACGATTACCTTCTGTTTTTCTTTTTCTTTTTTTCTTTTTTTTTAACCATAAACTTCTGCGAAACATGCTTTCTGCAAAACATGAGATTCCCTTGTTCTATAGATGAGGTAGCATTAGGCTGCTGCCCATCACAAAGTCAATGGTTGTAGCTGTTAGACAATTCTAAGATCACGTGCAAATATAATTTTCTCGGTATTACAACCATTATCACAATGCACATATCTAGCTTGAGAATGGAAAGGGGGAAAAGAAAAGGAAAAATTCCTCTAGCATATTTCCACCATTAGCAAACCAAAATCAACTATCATAGCAATGCGATACCACGTGTAAAATATATCAATATATGAAGAGCGAGTTTAAAAACATTTGCACATACCTCCAATCCTCGTAATGCACCACAAATAGTATTTGCCTGCAGCAAAGGGAAACACCTATACTACCACACGAATGTCTCGTGCTCTCGTGCAAATGCAGGTCAGTGTGCTCATGCCTATCTGTTAAAGTTATACTAGAAGTGATGAAATTGGACACGTGAAGATGATTTGGCTGAAATCTTTGTCTCTTTCCAATTCATCAAACTTGACAATTGATTCGCAAAGTCAGTCAGTTTACCTCGATTGTCGCCTCTCCGATGATGGATTTGCCATCACTCTTCGTCACGAGTAAGGTGTAGCTCTCATCCACCCCAGGTTAAAGCTGCAAAGAGAAACACGCACGCAAACCAACGACTCAAATTTCACATCGCGCGCGCGCGCCAATTTCCGCCCACTCAATCGAGCGAGCAAGCGAAAAACAGTACGTATATCCGCTTCGCGGACCGGACGAACCTCCTCATTTCCGGAGCAAAATGGTGGCGGGGCTGGGTTCGCAGGAGGGAAGTGAGATTGTTTGGCGGCGGTGGATGTTGCGACGAGGAAGGAGAAGCGGCGGCTTCGTCTCCCTGTCATCTCTGTGCCCTCGCGATCGAAGTTTGCAGTCACTCCCTCTCCATCCTCCAATCTCCTCCTTCTTTGTTACGGTCTGCTTTTAATTTTTGTTTTGACCACCTCAAAAGTGCAGCAACACGATCAAAGTATGGAAAGGATGCACTTATAAATCCCGGGCCAAAGTATAAAGCAACAATTTACGGATTGAAACGTATAGTGGAGTTCTAAGAATCTGACATCATATCTTTGTTCACCAAAAAAGGAAGGACCACACATTTTCTCACACAGAGAGAGAGAGAGAGAGAGAGAGAGAGAGAGAGAATCGTAGGAGAGCACACATTTCCTCCACGCAGTCTCAAAGGCAGTGAACTCACTTTCGGTGGAGGTGGGAAGAAGCCCTCAGCATGAAACATAGCGTCCAAAAGGCTTGAAGGATAACTAGTGAATTAGGAAGCATCCTTTCCATACTTTGCTATCAAGCACTCTCGACATTTTCCAACTTCAATTATACTTAATATCTCTTACAATAATTAACTCTCACAATTTCTTGCAAAGCAATATCTAAATCTCACAAAAATTCGCTACTCTTACTGCAAGATTTATTGGTTTGAGCACAAGAAGCTCTTCCCAGATCCTCTTCATGGATAAGACCCATTTCTTATATAAAGAAGATTTGGAAGTCACTCAGGCTGCGCTTCCAATGGAAAGCTACTCAAATTAAAAAAAGATGTTCTATATAGGCTTGAATTCAAAACGTATTTTCCACAGTTTCTGTGGCTTGAGATGCAGGAAGCTGTTGATTTTATAGCATAAGATCTTGCTAATTATCAGGGCAACAAGCAAATTGCTATCTGTATTACTCCAGCTTATGACTCATAACATCTGCATCTCTTTAACTCAAGACAACTCGTAAAAGTAAACTCGTGAATAGTCTTATCCGGGTCTCATCCAGACCTAAGTCTTTCTTCTAGAGACGCACTTTGCAAGATGTATATTAATCAACATCCTGATTAAAAAACTACGATGTGGGTCTTGACTTTATTTCATGAGCATGTTCAAACTTTTGCTTTCGAGATTCTTAAACCGAACCCGCAATTTTCATATCACTGTTGCAGCAGCGCGTCCTCAGGCGAGATCCCTTTACCGGACCGACATCCTGTGACCATCGCGGGGATTAATCTTTAGGAGAATAGAGGGTTGGATGAATCCCAATATAGGGCCTTCATTTTTATTTTTTTAGGGAAAATAATAGCAAAACTTTTAACATGCGAAATATTTATGGTCAATAACATCAAAAATCTAAATTGATATATTTGCAGCACATTTATCTCAAACTAATTTTCAAATCGTAAAAAATATCAAATAGGTACACCCATGCTACATTTGCAGTGAACTAATTTTCACGTAGAAACAAACCAAAATCGATACACCCATAATAAGTCTACCATCCATTCGTTTTCATCTGATATTCCCATCAAATTAATAATGTGCAACACAAGTGGTAAGCAAGTCGGACAATTGGCACGTGACGGTGAAATTTAACATAAATAGATTTCCAGCATGACATCGTTTTGGGAAACTGTATTTCAAAAAAAAAAAATGAAAGGAGATTTGAAAATATATCAGAATATACTAGTTATGTCCTAGTAACTCCCTCACATTTTGAAAACTATTAAAATCCTTAGTGTTATTCAATTTTTCCGAAGATTTTGATAGATGGGACATGTATGTATTAGTTTGAGATTTTTTCTAATGTGTAAATTAATTTAAGGCAAATATAGCTCATGTGTACCAATATGAAAATTTCAATGACATGGAAATTAATTTGAGATAAATGTAATATGGGTGCATCATTATATGAACACATGATGTTATTAACTCTAATTCTTTTTAAGAGATCATCCTAATCATGAATAGGAACTCCCCCGGGACAGCATTTTCGACTTGGCAAAAGTCCTGACCCCCAAAAGGCTGAAATTTTCACATGAATGCTGTCCTATTCGGGCGACGATCGCCCTAATAGGACAACATTCGACGTAAACATTACCTTCAACATTTGTGCAACACCATCTGGGATCCATTAGACATTTACATCTGCTCTCTTGTGAATTCATTCCGCGGTCATCATCGTGCAGAGGTAATAGTCCGAACGAGACCCTTACTGGGCTTCGGCGACTCGTTCACGCCTCATGTCATTCTTTGACAGCCACACTTCCCATATTCCATCAATTGCATCATCATGCAACAACCACACGGCTTCTTCTTCACATGGTGGCGCTAACCCAACAAGCTGCCCGGTGGTGGACGATCCCATCTCTGTCGTGATAGACATCACTCCGCCAATCAATGATGGAGTCGTGTGCACCTTGAATGCACAAGGAACCAAAAGCACAGTGCCTGCCGGAAGCTCCTAGCCCGGCCCCGTTCACCCGATAGCAAAGCTGTTCCAGGAACAAGCTGGGGAAGACGGTGTTGGAGTTCGCCGTGCCCATGGTCATGGGGCTCCTCTTAAACCGGTACCAAGGGTTGACCCACCTGCAAGTCAGCGCGGTCGTATTCGCTAAGGATGATCGGGTCCAGGGTGGATAGGGTCTAGACCTGGACCCTGTTCCCGACCCTGTTATAACTGGTTTTCTTTTTTTGGACCCTGTTCCCGACCCTGTTTACATTGGACCCTGTTCCCGACCCACCCTGTTTTTCCAGTCCGGGAATAGGGTCAATCCTGTTTATATTGGAACCTGTTTTGCAAAAATTAATGTACAACACTCATATTTAAAATAAAGCGTTTAACATTCATATCAATCAGCATAAGAACATCCACCGCTGTAGCAAATAATTTGTACCTCATAACATCACTAGAAAAGGAAAAGAAAGAGAGTATTTCATTACATCACAGGTATCCACTCTAACTCCATTGATCATTTGCTGTAAAGAAAAGGCAAAAAGAAGAATTGATTGTATTCCAATGTCCCATCAACGGACCAATCATCGCATCTCGACCATTTCCATGATATTTAAGCTGCAACAATGCCAACAATGGCATACATCAACTGCTGAAACCAGAAAAAAAATAGAATGCAACAACTTGAGGCATTCGTTTTCTCACAAGAAAGATATGCAATAACTTACCATTGTTGATGGCAAATTGGGTTAAAAACATGCAATGCAGACTACAGCAAAACTTTGAGAGAGTCCAAACAAAAGAGAAACCAGCCTCGAAACTTCAATCCGGTAAAGCAAGATTAAAACAATATAGAAATAATGAGAAGTATTGAGAGGACCTTCACATAAAATGCTTTTTTTACTCAAATAACAGGTTTCACACAGCTTTTATTTTAACCTAGACTTCTGGATATAATAGCACTATAAAAGAGAGGATAAAACTAACAGTCCCACAACTCAGATCATCTTCAAGAAGGGACAAGTTTTAGGTATCAAAGTACAGATGCTAAAAATCTTCAAATTTGGGAGGAAAAAACCGTAAGCAAGACCACGGGCAATAGCTCAATCTATAACTGCTATAAGTCGTTTGTGAAACACTTTATTTCCAAGTAAGTCACAAACTTCTTCACTTGTGTACCCTTTCCACATCTAGAAACAAGTGACTAACATAGTCATATACTCACCCTTAACACTCGTGCATTAAGACGAGGGCACTGCTCGCCCATGTAATATCCACATAAGCAAAACAATAAATTGTCAAATCAAAACGATTACACACCATGATTAATGAAGGCAGAATAAAATCTTATCAATCAGCTTACGGGCTACTCTGCAATGGATGTTTATTTACCTATTGGTAGTTGAGGGATGGAGGAGATAGTGCTCGAAACCAACATTGACATTTTTGTGGGAATTTGATCGATGTACCCTGTAAATATAAGCATTGACCTACATTAGAGCTGAATATAGAACAGCTTCAAACAATCAATAAAGAAATGATTTTCAGCAGTAATAAGTCAAAGAACAACCTGGTAGAAAGAAAAGATGGATCAAATGATTGAAATGAAAATATTGTTAATCTCATGGTCATTACTTATACACCACCTGTAGAGTATACATCATGCATCCAAACACCAAGAATTAAACACAAGAAGATCAATATCTCAGGTTAACAAGATAAGGCTTTTTAACGGGAAAGTTATACGCATCGACAGCTAAAAGGGATAAAAGCATTCTGGCGCAAAAGGTGATTTAACACAGGCATGCTATATCCAGACATCTAACCCAAATCCCAAAACATGCACAATGAGCAAGAAGGATAACAAGGCTAAAAAGTAGTAGCGTGTATTGAAAATGTATCTACAAGCTGCATGATAAGTATATACGATGGTAAATGTTAACAGCGAAGTCATCATCTATGGCGGAATGGCTACATATGCACCAGAAGACCCAGACCCCATTCATGGCATATCCTCTAAACAATATATGCAGCTAAAGGAAATTTCTGGTATTAGGTGGATGAAGAGAGATCATGCGACGGTTAGGGGAGTATAGATTGGAGAATAATTGAACAACCCATCTCGAGGAAGATTGCATACATGGGCACGATAAGTCAATACACTAAAGCAGGAGTAACTAATACACAGCCAGGGAACCCCACTTGATGTAGTATCCAAATCCACGCACAATCACACATCCCATGACAAAAATTACTATACTACGAGACTTCAATTACATATCTGTGGACTGTTTCTGTGCAATCCGCTAAATTCCATCAAACAATCGATTCTGGTAACTTCTCCACCATAACACGAAACAAATTCAAAGTCCCACTTGGTCTCCATATCATTGCTCGAGCGGGTCGATCGAAAGAAGCACACTTGACAAGAATCGACAGCAAATTAGCATCAGAGCATCCTCCCATCACAATCCTAAACCTTGGTTTCACAAGAATTTCCACAGAACTAATCAAATTCACCGAATACCTAGAGTCAACGACCGTACCTTCAAGAACAAGTTCTTATTGAGGGAAGCACCCACATTTCCAACATGTTTCGCCTGATCAAACCAAACAAAACCCACTAAGATAAACTCTCCCCAGAGCCGAAAAGACAAAAGAGGCGAACGACGACATGGGACTCGACACAATTTGCTCGGCCCCCGCATACCTGAGCCTCGACGGTCAAAACGATCAGATGCTCGTACTTCGAGAACTCAATCCGAAGCTCCTGTAAGAACCCCAAAAAAAAAAAAAAGAGGAACATCCGGATTAAGGGTCAGGATTAACAGAACAAGGTGGTACACTTCAAGTCGGCCGTAGATTACGCTACTACATAGCTAGTATGCAATGCAGGATCGTTACGCATACGATTCAAAACAGATGAAGATTGAACGCGTGTGCATCGAAGATCGTTGTCGGCGACTGAGCCGGACACAGAACCGGCCCGCGAACGGCGGGTCGAGGGCGGAAGATTGGGACGGGTCTCGAGCGGGCGGGGGATTTACCTGTAGGCGAGCAAGCAAAAGAGTGCAGAAACCGACACAGACGGACAGAGAAAAAAGAGGGGGCACCGGAATTCCTACCTTTCGTCGCCGATACACCGGACCCTCGTCGACCGGCCGCCCTCCGAAACCCTAGATTGCGAGCAGAGGCCTCCGAAACCATCTCGAGCAGCGAGGCCGACGGCGCCGGGGTGGCGAGAATGGCCAGGACCAAGATGGGGGCGCTGATCTGGAGGAAGGCGATGCTGCTTCTGCTCGGATGGATCGGCGGAGGTGAGACCGTGAGAGGCTGAGAGAGCGACGAGTGTGCTGCGTGTGCGTGAGACTGAGTAAAGATAGAAAGAACGACTAGGGTTTTGTTTTGGGGCCCAAAAACCGGTTCCCAAACCGGTTCGGTCGATCCGGTTCCCGGGTGGGTATTCCCTCGGAACCGGTTCCCGGACCTGTTCAAACAGGGTCTGAACTTTGGGAACCGGTTCCCGACCCTGTTTTCCGGGTGGGCCGAACCGGGAACCGGGTTGACCCGGTTCGGTTGCACACCCCTAGTATTCGCTCTCCATTGGCTTCACCACCACATGGAACGGCATGTTGCTATGGGGATGTGCCCTCGTTTTGCGAGCACATTGGAGTGTTGTGGAGTGGAGTCCATTTGGTCACCTTCTTGGGGCTGGTGAGCTCTTTTCTTCTGCCCAGCCTGCTGTGGGTGTGTTGGCCGTGTGGTGGCTCGTTGTGCTTGCCCTTCCTCTTGTGCCTTGTTCCTCTGATGGCGGTTGATGAAGCGAGCAGCGCAGAACGGCTGAATGAAGCTGTTGCTTAGCATGGACATGCATGTGGGATTCAACCATTGACATAGTAGAGGCTCTTGTCTCATCGAAGTTGTAGAGATCTTGAGAAATGACCGAATGAAGTCATGCATGTGTCACGGCCAAGAGGTTTCCGGTGCTAAGGGGCCGTGCCTTGCCGCGGAGGACTTCCTGTGCTCGCTCGGATTCCCAACGAGACTCCTTCCAGAAATTTCCAAGGGTGGCCGAAATCGTTAATACGCCAAGTTCTAGAAGTCTCTGTATTTATGTCGGTAGATGGTAGTTGGCATTAATATCCGCTGAATAAATTCTAAATCAACGGATGTAATCAGAGGGCCTCGAGTATAAGAAGGGGTGCTATCCCCTTATTTGTATCAATCTAACTATTTCAGCAACACAAAACTCATTTCTTTTCAAAGCTCCTCTCTCTAGAAGCTTTCTCTCTCTACGATTCAGGTAAAGCGAGTGTTGACACCTAAATTTTTGGGGTTGATTTTTGCTAATTTTGTTTTCATTTTAGACCATTGGTGGAAGGAAGATTTTTCGCATATCCCATTCAGATTTTTTGGGTAATATACACTAAGGGGTGTATTTGGTGCAAGAAAGGAATTTTTCTGGATAGAATATGCGGGAAATACAAAAGGGAATATTGCATGGGGTGTGTATATATCAACAACATATTTAGGGGTATCGTGCGGAAATAAAAAAAGAAAAAAATATATTTCGCAGCGATACATTTTCGGACCTATAAAATACATTGTGCGGAAGGTAAACAATGAGGCCACACAATTGTCACATACGGCCACATCGGGACTCTCTCGGTTTTCTTCGAAAAAAGAGAAAAGAAAGCAAAAAAAGTGAAAAGGAGAGAGAGAGCCGTCCGTGGGGATTCTCTTCCATTGAAAAAAAAGAAGAAGCAAAAAAGCAAAAGGTGAAAAAGTGAAAGGGAGAGAGAAGGGACGTGAAAAGGGGGGGTAGAAGAAGTTTGCGAGGGAAGTGACAGGGCTGCAGAAGAAAAAAGAAAAGGAAAAAGAAAAAGGAAAAGGGGGAAGGCACTGTTCTTCTTCCTCAACGTGTCCACCGTCCACTTGCCGCCCGCGCCATTGCACCAGCAGCACTCAACCCCGGCGACAGCCATCGTCCGTAGCAAAGCACCACCGCTGGTCGACGCTCCGACGACCGCGCCTGCACCTGTGGCTGCCCTCTGCCGCCCCTCTGTCCATTCCCGGAGCTTCGAGCGCCGTTGTCGCGATCAGCCCTTCGCTCGCGCTCTACTTGCCGCCCGCACCTGCAACTGCAGCGCCCCGCCAGCTGAAGCCCGAGTCGATCCCGCGACGTTACCCAAGATTCGCCGTCGCCGGAGTTCCTCGCCGCCCGTCTGCGAGACCCGAAGGCTCGCGCGCCGCCCCGACCCGCCGCCGAGCTCCTCGCCGCCCGAGCCGATCCCATGACGCTGCCCTAACCGTCCATGCCTAGCCCCGACACAGCTCTTGCCGTCGGCCCTCGAACTCGCACGCACGGCCGCCCCCGCCGAACCCTCGCCGGTGGTCTCGTTTCCCCCCTTGGTCCCTTTTTTTCCTTTTCTTGGAAAAAAGAAAAGCAAACAAAAAAACAAAAAAAGAAAAAAAATAAAAATTAGGTAAATTCTGTTTTTATTTATTTTTATTTTTATTTTTACCTTTATCTTTATCTTTATTTTCACTCTTTTATGTTATTTATCTTTCGTTTATAGCACATTATTTGTTATTTTAGGAGTAATTGTCCCTTTAATGTTAAAGTGAAATTCCATGAGATAAATTTGTCATGAAATTAGTAACTACCAAATCCGATTTTCGCGCCCGAAATCCGACTCGCAATTACTTAAAAAATTACCAATCCGATCTCTCGCCCGAGATCCGATTTGTGATTTTTCGCGAAATTGGCCAACCCGATCTCATGCACGAGATACGGTTTGTCAATTTGGGGGATCAATTTTGCTTGATTTGCTAGGGTTATTTGAATTAATTTTCTTTAAAAAAATCAAAACCAAAAATGTAGTTTTAGGGTTTCCATGCTTAGGATAGAAATTTCATTTTTTTAAATAATAAAAAAATCAAAAAATCAAATTAACCGGTTTAGGGTGCATGTTTAGTTATTAGAAATTGTTAATTTCATAAAAAAAAAACTCAAAAAAATCTTAGATTAGGATTAGTTTTTCTTATTGTCTTACATATTTAGATTATGGATTTTATTTAGATCATAAAAAGAAAAACAAAAAGAAAGCAAAATTCACTTAGGATGCTAGTTGAATTGCATTTCAAATTTTGATTAATAAAAAAAATAAAAATCATTAGGCATTTTAGAATAGAATTGAATGTCTAATTTTAAATTTAGATCAATCTTTTAGATAGGTTGCATCTTAGGCTAGAAATTGCTAAATTAAAATAATGTCTTAGTTTAAATTAGGATAATCTGATTCCTATTTTAAATTGGATGGAATTTTAATTTAGTTAAGAATTTCATTCAAATAATTTATGATAAATTACTTTTACTTTTTTAGGATAAATTGCAATTTTTAGAAAAATAAAAAAATCATAAAATCAAAAAGAAAAAAAAAATCAAAATCTTGCATGAGCATGTAGAATTAGATATGTAGATTTAGTAAATAAGATATTTAGGTTAGTAAATTAGGTTTTTTTAGAATCACATTTTTAGGATTATACTTTTTTAGAAATCTCTTTTTTTTTTTTTTTTTTTTTTTTTAAATAGGTTAGGATTAGATTTAGATAATTTCATTCTTAGAAAAGTTGGCATCTTTTAAAAAAAAAACAAAAGAAACAAAAAATAAAGAAATGATTTCCTACGTCGAATAGGGTTAATTCAAATTAATCCCAAACACGAATTAGGAAATTATTCATTTATGGTAATTCAACTAGGATTTTTATTAAGGGAAAAAAAACCACCAAAAACCCTAAACTATGCACAAAGTGACAAAAATACCCAAAACTTTTTTTGCACCACCAAAAACCCCAAACTTTGCCATCTCGTGACACATTTACCCCAAACTATTTTTTGTGACACAAAAACCCCGAACTTTCATTTCGTGACACATTTACCCTAAATCTTAGGGGCATTTTGGTCATTTTGCTTTTAAAAACATTTTTCTCTTTTTTTTTTTTTTTTTTTTTCTCTTCCTTCCGCCGGCTCTGGCGGAGGGAAGCCCGGCGTCCGGCGAGGGCTGCCCTTTTTAAAATTTGGCCCTCTCTTCCGAGGGCCGCCCTCCGCCGGCGAGGGCCCCTCGCCGCGGAGGGAAGAGAAAAGAAAAAAAAAGAAAAAAAAAAAAAGAAAAAATAAAAAAAAGATGAAAATACCCTCGATGGGGTAAATGTGTCACGAGAGATGGCAAACTTGGGGGTTTTTGGTGGTGTAAAAAAAAGTTTGGGGTATTTTTGTCACTTTGTGCATAGTTTAGGGTTTTTGATGGTTTTTTCCCTTTTATTAATTCGAAATTCCAGATAAAAAATCTAAAAAAATTAGGTACATGTTAATCAATTTGCATTGTAGGACCATTTAATTTAAATTTGCATATTAGGTCATTTAAGTTACAATTATTGCATTTCATGTCATATAATTTAGATCATTTTGCCATGTCATATTAGGCTATTAGCATGCATTGCATTTAGATTAAATTCCATTAAATAAAGTGAAAACAAAAAAAAGGAGAAATTGCGTGTTAATTATAAATCATATCTAGGGTTGTTGATGTGAATTCTGATCTAACAATGCAGATGCTTTCGTTGCTATGAGATAAGTCCTGCAATTTATTTACTGCTTTACTTGGATGTTAAATTGGTGGTTTGCGCACCCGCATGATCACCTCACATGTTAGGGAGACAATTAAAATCAATTTAAGTTGCTTGCCAAACATTTTTCAAAAATAAAAAGAATGGTACCGAAAGGGCATTAGAGAAATCTAGTGTAACCAAGTCCCCGTACCAAGAATCTCTGGTTCGTAGGAGTAAAGTAAATCTCCCATTACTTTACTTGGGTTTCTAATCGACCCACCAAAAATAGATTAGTGGCGACTCCCAATTGAAAATTATTTGCATATTAAGAACTTGAACTTAAGTCGCGAATTGATATGGGCTTGGGAGAGCTCTAGTTAAGTCTAGGCTTAACAATCTATTAGCCAAATCCTAGATGGTTCACACCCGAAAAATTGATCGCGACAGCGAGCAAGTGTGCGATCGATCGAGCAAGGCTTGGCTTAGGTGATCCAAAATAGCCTGAGTCGCCGCACGGTCGCGATCTCAATTGATTGGCCCGTGACATGTGCATGCATCTTTTTGTCCATGTTGAAGCAAAGATCTCAGTTTATCGTAATTTCCATTGTGACATTTTCTTAAGTTGTGTTTTCTAAGGAGCCTACTTCCCATCGTCAACAAATCAGTATTGCTTAGGTAATATATTTTTATATGTTTTGTTGTTAGTTTGATCAAGTGGAGAAATTGTAAATTTTATAATATTGAGATTGCTTCGTGAAATTGATATATTAAATGATATGGTAAATTATAATTAGATGCTGTACACGGTCTGCTTATTTAACGGTCAATTTATGGTCTCTCAAAATAGTTAGAATGCCAATTTTGTACAACAATCTCAATATATATAGTATTATTACTTAAAAAAGGTATGTCATGACCACTTTGATCATCACTTTAGTTTGCTTGTAAGGTGATGTTGTGAAATCACATAATTGAGGACCTTTGTTATCTTAGAATGAGTAAAGCGCCTCAATTTTTATTTTATTTTTTCAAAATATACCCAAAAACCTTCTTACATCATAAATATATATTTCCCCCATGAAGCAAAAAAGGGCTCGTGGTGTTCGCAATCTTGCAACCACAGAGGTTAAGACTACTGCGAATGGCTGCCCACCCTCAGATGACCTCAAATCTATGGTCATCTCAGGTTGGCGACATCACGGATGGAGAGAGAGAGAGAGAGAGAGAGAGAGAGAGAGAGAGAGAGGACCTTGGGGTGGAGTGAATAATGGCGTTGCAAAGTGACCATGGGGCTACGGAGAAGCAACTCAATTTTTTCCTTATCTCCAGTTACATGGAAAAAGCATGTGATTATCAATAACTCATTATTTTCGTTCATAATAATAACTTTGATTAAGAGAAGTATATTTTATTTATTTATAATTAGTAAATTATCAATTAATGGCAATTTTCTAAATAAGAATAGCATGTCTGACCATTTCTATTGATAATATAGCCATGTAATTAATAAATTTCAATTTAGAACTGTAACAAATTTTTGTGGTGAGTAACTTATTCATCTTGTTTGTAATTACATATAGAATGGGTAACTTCAAGTAACTTATATGTGTGTACATATAATATCCATATAATCAATTATTTGTATGTAAAAAATTTTTCACCCGATTTAGTAAGCATTCAAATGATCCAACCAAAATCGGTTATTTCAAATAAACTGGGCTGAGAATTTGAATCTGTTCATGGGCACGAGATGTGAGAGCCTAGTATCCTCTGCACGCATTAACAAAGCTCATGAATGACCTAGAGGTACACATGTTTTGGCTACCTCAAGATCATTCATGCCCTAAACCTAGAGGTACACATGTTTTGGCTACCTCAAAAGTGCAGCACAGACACTAATTAATATGTGTGCAAACAAAGCCTGGGAAGGATATACTATAAAATATCTTAGGAACTTATTTCCTGGTCAAAGTACATGGTAGCAGTTTACATATCGAAACGAATGGCAGCATTCGAAGAATCATTGGGCATGGCATGAATCGTAACTGTTTGGCTGCCTCTGTGCATATTAGTTCATGACAAGAGCGGCTTGGACACCCCGCCCATTCAAGAGGCATCTGAAGTAACATAGTAATGGTAGTGCTGTTTTGTTTACATTTCTAGTGGATATGGCATCTCCTCAACTCTGCAGTCGCTCTGCAAAATAGAAACAAGCGAACAAATACGAATCTATGTAAAAAATTACGACTACACTATAATTATCGATTTTCTAATCTGCATAAAGAAGGAATACGTAGGTTAAAATAGGGGTGTAAATGGTTCGGAAAATTGAACTGAATTGAACCAAAATCCGATTTGAATTGAAACCGAACCGAACCGAACCGAAATCGTGATTCACTTCAGTTTTTCGGTTTTTACTATTATGTTTGTCTTTTTCTTTTTTTCAACCGAACCAAAATCGTGGTTCGGTTCAATTTTTCGATTTTTACTTTTGTGTTTGTTTTTTCTTTTCCCTACATACACCTCTTTCTGTAAGTTTTTTCTTTTTTTAAAAATCAAATTTTAATTATTTTTCTTTCTTCTTCTTCTTCATTGACTTGTCACCGGCCCCGGTAGTGGCCGACGGGGCCGGCGATCGACCAGAGGCGAGCTCGAGCATCGCCACAAGTTGACGAGACTTGAGCTTGCTAGATTTCGGTGAGGCCGAGCAAGTTCGACACCGGCAAGCTCGAGCCTCGTCAGATTTGGTGAGCTAGGCAGGGCTCGAGCCTCACCTAGGTGGCCAGATCTGGCAGGGCTTGATCTCGCTAGTGTTAGGCGAGCTCGGCCTCGCTAAATCTGGCGAGGCTCAAGCTCACCTCTAGCCGGTTGCCAACCGCCATCGTGGCTGGTGACCGGCCAATGAAGAAGAAAAAGAAAAAGAAAAAATAAAAAAATAAAAACGATTTAAAAAATAATAAAAAATAAAAAAGGGGAAAATTTTAGATTTTATTGGTTCGATTCGGTTAACCAAACCAATAAAACCGAACTAGTTAAAAAGTTTTGATTTTCAATAAGAATTGAATTCAATAAGAACTGAAAAAAAAAATGAATTTTTGGATTCGGTTCGGTTAAGTTTTTAGTTTGGTTTTTGACACCCCTAGCTTTAAGTACACGTGGGCTCATTGTAATTAGTTCAATTTTGTATTAGCGTCAAGCAATCCATCTATAACATTGCATTTTACATCCGTAACAGGGGGATAAGTACACTAATGGTGCCAAAAGTTGTGTACGGCGCTCACTTTGGTGCCAAAAGTTTCCGCCGGATCACTTAAGTGCCAAATCGGAGAAAAAACGCTCACTTTGGTGCCACCGGCGAGAATTTCCGGCCAAAATGATTACGTGGCTTTATATTTTTAAAAAAAATTCGATAAACCCCTTAAACGACGTCGTTTTTTGTCATACTTAAGAAAATGACGTCGTTTTGCCGTCCTACGTGGATGGCTTAGGAAAAATGACGCCATATAGCCCATTTGTGATTGAAATTAGAGTTTTTTTTAGTTCATCCTCGCCGACCCACCGTGCTCGGCCATCGTCGTTGGGCCACCGTGCTCGGCCATCGTCGTTGGGCCACCGTGCTCGGCCATCGTCGTTGGGCCACCGTGCTCAGCCACCGTCGCTCAGTCACCATCACTCGGCCACCATCGCTCGGCCAAGAAGTGATGGGAAAATAGGAGGCGAGGACAGAGGAGGAGGAGGAAGAAGGGGGATTAAAGGTGCAGAGAGAGAGAGAAGACGAGGTGTGCGAGGGAAAGAGTGGTTGGTGCTGGTGTTGTTCTTCGGGGAAGAAGATGCGGCTACCATGGCTTCTCTCTCTCTGTTGGTGTCGTTTTTTGGGGAAGAAGACGATATCGCCATGGCTTCTCTCTCTCTCTGCTGGTGTTGTTCTTCGGAGAAAAACACAGTGCCGCCATGGCTTCTCTCTCTCTCTCTCTCGCTGGTGTTGTTCTTCGGCGAAGAAGACAACGCCGCCGCCATGGCCTCTCTCTCTCTCTCTCTCTCTCTCTCTCTCTCTCTCGATTTGGGGATTTAGGGTTTCGACTTGGGATTTAAGACGCCAAACGACGTCGTTTGGTTGTTTACACGCTGACTGGACTTTCCGGTGAGCCACATCAGTATAAAAAATTATTAAAAAATGGCCACGTCGGATTTCCGGCGGTTCAGATCGGCGTTAGCACCAAAGTGAGCGTTTTTCAAATTTTTTGGCACTTAAGTGATCCGACGGAAACTTTTGACACCAAAATGAGTGCCGTACACAACTTTTGGCACAATTAGTGTACTTATCCCCCGTAACAGGTACTAAGCTCTCTTGGCCACACAAAGAAGAAGAACCTAATACAAGAAAAAAGTACCTAATTGTCTCTACCATGAGTTTTCAGGAGGATTTGCACATACGAGACTCATCAATGGAAAAGGAGAAGATGAGGCATGAACTGACAAATAGAAGTTTGGAAAGTTGGGGAAACACAATCAAAAGCCATGAGGAGTTCTTTACCCTAGACAGTCATTTCACAAACCAAAAGTTGTTTTTATGTGCCATTTCCGTTTCGATCACTTATAAGACTGATTTCCAAAAATATACATTGCGTTCACCGAAAAAGAAAGGACCATGCGCCATTCATTGCCTAAGCACCAAACATAGTATTGAAAAGTCATTCAGGATATATGGTAAAACCCCCAGCTACCCCGTATGTCTTCAAAATCCATACAACCCTGATACTCATACAGAACTGTTGGGTGATATCCAACTTGGCCCTTTTTTGTGAAATAAAATTTCAAATGATAGAGAAACTGCTCTGCAGATTGTAAGACAGATGATAATAGGTAACGGGCCAGGACCCCGAAAAAAGAGACTACCATCGAGACCGGTCATGTGCAAAGGAATGTAGATGTAACTCCATCGTCACTTAAAGCGTTCCCTTGCGATTCTTTTTTTATTTAAAAAAAGAAATTCTAAATGGACAAAAGACGAGAAGCGAGAAGAAAAAGACTCAATGCCCTGGCCTACCTGCAGCAGCAGCTCTAGGCTATATCGTTTGCTGGACATTAGAAGTGTCCGCCATCTCTCCCCACACGCAAACTTCGCCACCAATCACAAGTTTTTGTTTGGAAGTGTCGCTTATTCCTTCGAGGGGCTCTGTAGTGTAGACTTGATCCCATGGCACATCTAAATGCTCTAGATACCAAACACCTTGATTGTTGAAAATGCAATTGAAGCCCTTTGCGACATCCAACCGACATACACCAGGTCCCAGCTCCCAGTGACACACATCTTGATTGTTGAAGATGCATTTCGGTGTGTATTAGAATGGGATCGCTCCGTTGCTCCAGATCTATGGCTGAGCGCTCGGATTTGTTCGTCTTTTTGGGTTTTGATCGTTGTTTTGCGTGAAGGTGAGGATTCAATTGGGTCAGTGATCGGCCGCTCAGGTGACAAGTAACATATGCTTATGGAAGAGGACATTGCTGCTTTTTACAAGGTATCTGGCTCTTCTGGTTTTGTTTTGAGTGTGTGATTTTCCTTCCTGACTGCCTCCCTGCCTAGCGTACGAACCACTTCGTATATTATTATGATATAAGCATGATTGACTCATAAGTTAATAATAGTGAGAGATTCTTACCTTCATGTTGTTAATATCGGTTTCCAATTCCTAAGATCATGTCATTTTACGATTTCAAACTTAATCAGTATACAAATGCTTGTATTAAAATCGGTTGTTGGCAGAACTGTAATAAAATCACTTGCCAAGGTCATAAAATCAGTGTAAGATTCATGGTGAAATTATTAAAGTTTGAGCTTAAGCAGGAACATGCAAACGCGACGTGTCGCAGAAGTAGAGAGAGATAGAAAAGGCAGGATAACGACTTCCGGGAGACTCTGGAGCAAATGGAGGTGGAAGGCTTCAGTTCTGGGCAATTTCCGAGCAGCTCGTCCGCTTTGTCCTCCTCACATTTCTTCAAATGTCCATTATGAGAAGGAAACTTCCTGGACATATACACCTGGACCCCTGGAAACGTCGCCTACCAGACTAATTAAAGATTCAAATTGGAAATGAGCAATCCTAGTCATTGTTTTTTTTTTTCTCTTTTACACTTTTATGGTTTTTGGGGTCGGTGAGCCTTCGTGATGAACGTGGATGCCAGGAGATTCCAAGGATTCCTCGAAAGAGCCAAGAAGACCTAAGACATGGGCTCTCTCTCTCTCACCGGTGGTTGAGGTGTATGACCTCATATTTGAAAAAGGTGCACAAATTTCTAAAGGTCGATATATTCAAATGAATAAATAGTATTGACGGACCACATTGAATTAAGAGAAAAAGTTTAAAAGTAGTGTCATCCATCCTTATTCTTTTGATTTGACAGTATTATTTATACAACTAATCTTAGCAATGACATAATGAATTAAACTCGCATAATATATAATATATATCACGACCTATACTTTCCACAGAATCTAATATCATATCTCGTAGTTGTTTTTATGTGACTAATTTGATATAATAAGATGACTTCAGAAAATAATAACTCTATTTTTTCTTTTATCGTATTCCTTCCATTGGATTCTATTCCAAAATCAAGTTCATCCATGGGGACATCTTTTGTCAAACGCCTCAATTGTAATGTACGTCATATCAAAATAACATAACAATGGTAGTTTGAACTAAACTGAAATGAACTGTAAGAATGCCAAGAAGACAAAGACTCAATGCCCCAGCATAGAACGATGCCCAAAGACTGGCTTACCTGCAGCAGCAGCAGCAGCTCTAGGCCATATCTAAATGATCTGAGATACCAAGCCCCTTGATCGCTGAAAATGCATCTAAAGCCGTTTGCCACAGCCATCGGACATAAACCGGGTCCCAGCCTGCAGTGACAAAAAATGAATTAGCTTGCAATCAACATGTCTTGAATACAGATCAAAACTTTCCAGTTATTTACTATCGTCCTTGGATTAAAGCTCTGGGGAGATGCATTGAATGTTTCCTCCCTGAAGCAATTAAAAAATCAATGCCACACTCTCTACATAAGTATGTTCCCCACTATTGCCTTAAGATTTTGATAGATTTGTTATGGGTGCAATGATTTGGGGAATGACACATGTATACGTTGTTTTTTCTTTTTTAATATATGATACAAAAATTGATTTGTGAAAAATGTAATATGGGTGTGTCAATTTAGGATTTTTGGTAGTGTTAAATTTATTTTTTTATAGGATCATAAGTTGATACCACTTTTTCTCTCCACTAATTGGAACTGCCCGGGCAAAAATCCCGAAGGAAAATGCGAAAAGCGATGCGGAAGTCTCAAAGAGAGACTTCTTCGCAAAATTCGTGTCGAGCACTCGAGACAAATTTTGGCGAAGAGAAAGACTTAAGAAAGTCTAGTTTTTCTCTTCGCTTTTGGCATGGAGACTGCTAGCCAACACATTATATCAGTTGTCTTTTCATATTTTTAGTCTTCCATGTCATGCACTTTCACACGGTATAAAGGAAGAGGAGCTGGGATACGAGGGGTCGGTAAACTTCCCAACGATAACCCCACTCTCTCTCACTCAACACTCCCCGATCTCTCTCTGCTTCTCTCTCGTTCTTGTCAAGCCTCTTGAAAGATTGTGCCTTGTGAGAGACCTGCTCTTCCCAACCAAAACCTCCAGTATTCTGTGCAACACCATCTTTTCGATCCATTAAACAATTACATCCCTCTTGTGAATTCGTTCCGTGGTCAGCACCGTGCAGAGGCACTTGTCCGAACGAGAAATGGCTGGTCACTAGAGTTCGGCCACTCTTTCGTGCCTCATCTCATTCTTCCTCAATCTCGCTTCCTATATTCCATGGCTTGCATCATCATGCAACGACTGTTAAAGATCATGAGAATACTATCAAATAGTTGTCTGGTTTGGCAACAAGGAAGTCTAAAGTCAATACATTCTTCTCATCTAAATGCTAATACAGAACAATGAAGTTTTGTTAGATACTGTTATGCTTTGATGCCTTCGGCTACTCTTGATGCTCAAGTGAAGTACAGAAGTTGTTGATGATTCAGCTGAAGCATAAAAGATAACAGGACTCGAAGAATTGCTGCTGTCGAAGAATTGCTGCTGTTGCTGCCTCAGTGTTACTGTCCTAAGTTGGCAAGATACTCAAGACAAACAAGCTAAACACACGTGGAGGAATAAGTAGTTGACTCAACATGTGGGAGTTAAATACAAAGAGAGGATGAAGTTGTTAGTTGGTTACTTATAGTTGTAACTGAAAGAGGTTAAACTGAATCTTCTAATTCAGGCTCTTCTTCTTCTTCTTCTATAAATAGGTCGAGAGATTGTTCAATCATGTAACTCTTGCTCTCGGATTTTCTCCGAAGCATTTACACAAACATCTTATCTTCTTTTCTGTATCTACTCATTAGGGTTTTCCATTGCATGCTGTGCATTCACGATTCTTCTCAACGAGCACTCTGTAGAAATTTGAGAGATGTATTACCTGAATGGTTGTATGATTGATGGAATGAACAAGAGGATTTCTTCATCGTCCTTCTCTGGTTTAGCTGCGCTTCTTCACATGGTATCAGAGCTCCATTCCTGAGAACAAGTGTACATGTTCTTCATATCTTCGATTGCAATGAACAGCGAAAGCTACAGTGAGGTTGAAGATCGATCCATTTCTGTATTTCATCTTCCAAGCTGCTGAATCTGTGTTGATGCAGTAACCTACTGAATCTGCAGTTAGGTTGAAGATCGATCCAGTAAGGCCTTCTTCTAACAAATGGTTATCTACTTGACAGAATTAGTCAAGTTGATTTGGTTTACTCTAAAGTAGATTTCTCAGTAAAGAAAGTGTTAGAAAAAATATACAACAAAGACTCACTAAGAATGGCAGCTAGGCCTCCAAAGTATGCGTTTCCTATTCATGTCAATATTTCGAATTTTGTTAACATCAAGCTAGGAGAGGATAACTTTCTTTTTTGGCAAGCACAGATTCTCAGATTCCTGAAAAGCCAAGATTTGTATGGTTTTGTTAATGGAGAAATAGAACAACTTGTAAAAATTCTGCAGATCAGAGAGGAAGAAGGTCAGGTAATAGAAATAATCAATCCTGAGTACAATGACTGGATTAAAACTGATCAGCTAGTCTCCTCCTGGATTAGTGGTGCTCTGTCAGAAAATGTATTAAGTTTGGTAATTGGATTGGAGACTGCTCATGAAATCTGGGAGACATTGCTCAATAAGTTCACACAGAAGTCAGTAGCCAAAGAGTTTGAATTGAGAGGGAAGTTGCAGTCCTGCCAGAAACGTGACCGAAGCTTGGCTGTTTACCTGAGAGAATATAAGACATTGTGTGATCAATTGAATGCAATTGGAAAACCAGTGGATGAAATAACTAAACTCTTTGGTATTCTAGAGGGACTGGGGTCTGAATACGAGAGCTTCAAGACAACAATCTACTGCTTAAAACCACAGCCTGACTATGATGAAGTAGTTTCACAGCTTGAAAGATTTGAAACAAGACTACAAGCTTATTCTACAAATCAATATAATCCTCATCTAGCTTATCTTGGACAAAGAAAGACTCCTACAGGTTCTTCAAGCTACAATTTTAGGAGTCAAAGAGAATTTGGACGAGGAGGATATAACAGAGGTAGAGGTCGTATGAGTAACAGAGGTTATGGAAGTAACTATGGTGGAATAGGAAGAACTCAGCATTACAGAATGAATGGTACAGATCTGAATCAGGAAGAACAGATCGACAGAATAGCAACCAACTGGCCTAATTCTGGACAAGGTTTTAAATCCTATGTGAATGCATCTCAGAAATATCATGCAACTAAGTCATATCCTTCACAAACAGGAGTTTCCACAGCAAATGTTCAGGGTGAAAACTTAGCTAGCACAAGTCCCTTGGAGTGTCAAATATGTAAAAGACCAGGGCATACAGCAATCCGATGTTGGTATAGATTTGATAATTCATACCAGGCTGAAAACATACCAACTGCTCTAGCTGCCATACATATTGAAGATTCTCATGGAGCTGACTGGTATCCAGATACAGGAGCTTCGTCTCACATTGTTGCAAACACCGGTATGCTCTACCATCACTCTGAATATAAGGGCAGTGACACTGTTATGATAGGAGATGGCACACACTTGACTGTTTCTTGCATTGGTACTGGTATACTACATACAAAAATGCATGATTTGCCATTAAATGATGTATTGGTAGTGCCTGAGATCAAGAAAAATTTACTGTCTGTGTCAAGATTAACAGAAGATTATCCCTGTTCGTTTATTTTTGATAAAAATGGGGTGTATTTGAAGGACAATTGCAGCAACACAGTTGTGAAGATAGGGAGGAAAAACAAAGGATTGTACCAAGTAGAACCTGAAGTTTCAGAAGCATTCTTTACTCAACTGCAAAAAGCTGTCAACGAAGACATATGGCATCAACGGTTGGGACATACAAACTTCAAGACAGTAAAATACTTGCAAAGTCAGAAGTTGATTCACTACAACTCAAAGGCTCAGAAAATGTGTAATAGCTGTCAAATTGCTGAGAGTACAGCCTTACCATTTCCTTTGTTAGATTCTGTGTCCAACACTCCTCTTGAGAAGATACATTGTGATGTCTAGGGTCCTTCACCAGTTCCATCTTGTCAGAAGTTTCGATATTATGTTCTTTTTGTGGACAATTTTTCTCGTTACTGCTGGTTGTATCCCATGAGACAGAAGACTGAAGTTACTGATATCTTTGTTACATTTCAGAAACAGGTTGAAAATCAGTTTAATCACAAGATAAAAATCTTCCAAAGTGATGGAGGAGGTGAATTTACTAATGCTAGATTTCAAAATCATCTACAAACTTGTGGTATTAAACAGCAAATATCTTGCCCCTACACACCGAACGAATGGTATTCTTGAGAGAAAACATCGTCATGTGGCTGAGCTAGGTTTATCAATGCTTTGTATCATGCGAAGGTACCATTGAGGTACTTGGGTTGATGCATTTTCCATAGCAAATTATATTATCAACCTTCTTCCTACATCAACATTAGCTATGCACTCTCCTTACAGCAAAGTCATCAACGCATTCCATGTTATACACACTTACGAGTCTTTGGCTCGGCTGTTATCCCCGTCTCGGGTCTTATGCTCAACATAAGCTTGACCCACGATCTCTCACTTGCATATTTTTAGGCTATAGTGAGAAATATAAAGGCTATAGATGTCTTTTGCCTACTAATGGTCAGGTCTATATCAGTAGAAATGTCATTTTCAATGAAACAGAGTTCCCTTTTATCAAGCAACTATCGGCTGAGTATGATCAGGGGACAGCTCTGTATAAGCAATGGATACATGGAGTCTTATCTGACCACTCCACAACAACTCATTCTCAGCTCAGGTCTAATGAGCTTCGTGCTTCTGCTACAACAAAACAGCTCAACACCAATAAGAATGAGTACATAGCCTATCTACAAGATGTTGCATTAAGGGAAAGTCACAATTCTTCTTTCCCAGTACTTGCTGTACCACAACAATTACCTACAGCTGTAACACCACCAATAATTGTAGACTCTACAGAGCCATCTCCTTCTGCATTACCACAATTGACTACAGCTGCCATATCACCAATGAATGCAAACTCTACAGAGCTACCTGCTTCTGAACGAACACCTTCTCTATCACCATCTACTAGTCCAGAACAGACACAACTCGACTCATTAACACAGCAAGGTACTACCTCTCTTCATCCTATGCAAACTAGAGCAAAATCTGGTATTTTTAAACCCAATCCTAAGTATGCATGTCTGGTTGAGTATCCTGTACCTACTGAACCAAAATCCATCAAGTCTGCCCGTGCACACACTGGCTGGCACCAGGCGATGCAAGAAGAAATGGCTGCTTTACATACAAATCACACTTGGGAATTGGTCCCTCGAGCTGCTTCTATGAATGTTATAGGGTGCAAATGGGTCTTCAAAACAAAATTGACAGCATATGGTAAGCTTGATAGACTTAAAGCTAGATTAGTGGCTAAAGGGTTCCACCAAGAAGAGGGTATCGATTTTACTGAGACATTCAGTCCTGTAGTCAAGCATGCTACTATTCGAATTGTTCTCTCTTTAGCGGAACAACAAAGGGTGGTCTCTACATCAGCTGGATGTTAAAAATGCCTTTCTACATGGCACTCTAAATGAAACTGTATATATGGAGCAACCACCAGGTTTTACTGACTCTCAAAAACCTCACCATATCTGTCGACTTAAGAAGTCTTTATATGGACTCCGTCAGGCACCCAGGGCATGGTTTGAGAGGTTTAGCAATTTTCTTCTTGAACATAACTTCTACTGCAGTACTACAGACCACTCATTGTTTGTGCTGCATCATGACTCTGAGATTATTTTGCTACTGCTCTATGTCGATGATATTATCCTCACTGGTAGCTCATCTGCATTGATTTCTCATTTTATTCAGCTCATGAGTCATCAATTTCACATGAAGGACCTTGGTGATTTGCACTATTTTCTGGGAATATAAGTTAAACACAGACCCCGAAAGGGCTATTTCTTTCTCAGTCTAAGTATGCTCTTGACTTGCTTACTCGAGCACAAATGAAAGAGTGCAGACCAATTTCTACTCCGTTACCTTTACGGTCCACAGTTATGAATACAGATAGCATTCTGCTGTCTAATCCTTTCCAGTATCGCAGCCTTGTAGGAGGACTTCAATATCTTACCTTTACTCGTCCAGATATTGCTTACGCCACTAATCTTCTCTGTCAAAGCATGCAGCAACCTACTGTGGGAGACTTTAATCGACTCAAACGAGTTCTTCGATATGTCAAAGGAACCACCACTCTTGGCTTAACAATTCACTCTAATATCTCTATGCATCTATACGGTTTTTCTGATGCAAATTGGGCAGGTTGTCACACTACCAGACGATCTACAACAAGGTTCTGTACATTTCTTGGTTCCAACTTAATCTCATGGTCAGCAAAAAGACAAGCTACTGTCTTGCGATCTTCCACCGAGGCAGAATACAGAGCTTTGGCATCAGCAACAGCTGATCTTACCTGGATCAGCTTTGTTCTCAGGGATATTGGAATTCAATTACATGCTCCCACAACATTATTCTGCGATAACAAGTCAGCCATAGCACTCACTCTCAATCCTATACTTCATGCTCGCACAAAGCATATTGAAGTTGACTTTTATTTTGTGCGTGAAAAAGTTGCATCTCAGTCTTTACAGGTGAAATATATCCCTAGTCTTCACCAATTGGCAGACATCTTTACGAAGTCTTTGTCTCGGTTCCAACATCTACATCTTAGTACCAAATTGGGCTTAGGGTCTCTCCCTACTCCCAATTTGCGGGGGGCTGTTAAAGATCATGAGAATACTATCAAATAGTTGTCTGGTTTGGCAACAAGGAAGTCTAAAGTCAATACATTCTTCTCATCTAAATGCTAATACAGAACAATGAAGTTTTGTTAGATACTGTTCTGCTTTGATGCCTTCGGCTACTCTTGATGCTCAAGTGAAGTACAGAAGTTGTTGATGATTCAGCTGAAGCATAAAAGATAACAGGACTCGAAGAATTGCTGCTGTTGAAGAATTGCTGCTGTTGCTGCCTCAGTGTTACTATCCTAAGTTGGCAAGATACTCAAGACAAACAAGCTAAACACACGTGGAGGAATAAGTAGTTGACTCAACATGTGGGAGTTAAATACAAAGAGAGGATGAAGTTGTTAGTTTGTTACTTATAGTTGTAACTGAAAGAGGTTAAACTGAATCTTCTAATTCAGGCTCTTCTTCTTCTATAAATAGGTCGAGAGATTGTTCAATCATGTAACTCTTGCTCTCGGATTTTCTCCGAAGCATTTACACAAACATCTTATCTTCTTTTCTGTATCTACTCATTAGGGTTTTCCATTGCATGCTGTGCATTCACGATTCTTCTCAACAGAGCACTCTGTAGAAATTTGAGAGATGTATTACCTGAATGGTTGTATGATTGATGGAATGAACAAGAGGATTTCTTCATCGTCCTTCTCTGGTTTAGCTGCGCTTCTTCAGAACGACCAGATCTCAAACCGCACCACAGCTTCCGCTTCACACGGGTGTGCTAGCACAACACGCTGCCCAGTGGTGCACGATTCCATCTCCGTCGTAGTAGACGTCCCACTGCCAACCGATGATGGAGCCATACGCACGTCGAATGCGCATGGAACCAGAAGCACAACAACTGCTGGAACCTCTCAGACCAGAACTTTTGACTCGTCCCGGTCCGGCTTGGTTCACCCAATGTTGAAACTGTTCCAAAGACAGGAGCTGGGGAAGGAGGTGCTGGGTTTCGCTGTTCCCATGACTACGGGGCTCCTCTTCAACCATTACCAGGGGTTAACCCACCTGCAAGCCAGCGCGGTCGTACTCGTGTTCTCCATCGGGTTCACAACCACGTGCAACGGCATGCTGCTGCGTGAGATGTGCCCTTGCGTTGCGAGCGCATTGGAGTGTTTCGGAGTGGCATCCGTCTTGGTCGCCTTCTTCGGCATGGGGAGCTCTTTTTCTTCCGCCCAGCCTCGTGTGGGCGTGTTGGCTGTGTTGTGTCTTGTCGTGCTTGCCCTTTCTCTTGTTCCTTATTCCTCCGATGGCGGGCTGGCGGCTAACGAAGACTGCAGCGCGGAACGGCTGGATGAAGGTATTGTTTAGCATGAACAGGCACCGTGTTCAACAGTTCATGTGGATATTTGGAGCAGGCACTCGGTCCCTCAGCATACAAATCAGTGTGGTTTAAATAACCTTTTTTTTTTTTTTTTTTTTTTTATGTTCTATTCTTAGATTTTTTTTTTTTTTTTGGTCAGACTGCTCTTAGATTGATCAAGTAGAAATTGATATATTAAATGACGTGGCAAATTATAATTAGGTATTGCATATGATCCATGTAGTTAACGGCCCACTTAGAGTCTCTTAAAATAGTTAGTATCTCAAATATATATATATATATATATATATATATATATATATGATCATCACTTTAGTTTGTTAATAAGGTGATATTATGAAATCACGACATTTTATTTATCATAGAATGAGCAAAGTGCCACAATTATTTGTTATGTGCAAACTTTACCCAAAAACTTGCTTACACCATAATAACCCATGCACTTAATAAATTTTAATTCAGAACTGTAATGAATTTTTTTTTTGTTGAGTAACTTATTCATTTTGCTCATATTTTCACATATAATCAGTAATTTTTATTTTCACATATAATCGGTAATTTTAAGTAACTTATATATATATATATATATATATATATATATATATATATATAACCAATCATTTATTTATAGACTAAAGTCCATCCAATTCAGTAAGCATTCTAATGATCAACTAAAATAAGCTATTTTTAATAAAATGGGCTAAGAATTCGAACCCGTTTATGGGCACAAGATGCAAAACCCTAGCATCACCCCGCATGCGTTTACAAAGCTCATGTGGTCAGATCATCCATGCCTTACACCCAAAGATTCGATTCACGAGGGCAGGGAGCGAGCAGAGACGAAGAACGCTAGAGATGCAAAAGAGAGACGGACCTCCGAGTGAGTTCCGCTCAGACAGCACCGTTTCCGCGGGGGAGACGAAAACCTCCCTTTATTATGCGGCGCAGATTGACAATTTGGGCCTCGTTGCTGGGCTTTTATATGGGCCGTCACATCCCCAGGCAGAGGCCCAAGCAATCCCTGGCCACTATTTGTATCGGCCCAAGGATGTGGAGAAGAACGGTTTTGGAATATCAAAAAGATTTTCTGCGGCCGCTCGTGAGTAAAAAGTCGATAAAAATTCTACGTAAAAATAAACCATGCCTGAGAGGGCTAACGTGGGACATTTTGGCCTTAAATAAGGAACTGCTTTTCCTAGTGTGCCTATTTTGAACTTTAGATCGAGCGGATTTAAATGAGCACAGTGGACTGTCAAGCTCATAATTACCTTTAATACAAGATTAATAATTTATCAAGTATGTACTAATAATAAGTAATAAGAAAGTACTTTTCATTATGGTCAATACATCTTTTACAAAGAAAAAGTCATCACGACTAGTTACTTCCGTGAGTCATCAAAAACCCTAAACCTAGTCATCACTACAAATCCCAAACTATTTTTTTGACCACCAAAACCAGTTACTTCCGTGAGTGATAAATAATAACTTTGAATCAAAGAAGTATCATTTTACCTATCTATCATTAGTGAACACTCAATTAATAGCAAAATTTTCAGCATGAAATAGCATGTGTGGCCATTTATAGCGATAATACCCTCATGTAATTTAATAATTTTCAATTTAGACCAGTCATCTTTGTTGGGGTGAGTAACTTATTTGTCGGGGTGAGTAACTTATTTGTCTTGCTTATGAATGAAAAGAAGAATATATTCCTATGGCTGGTAATTTCGTACACAATTGCTAAGGTTAGGTAACTTACGCATATATTGAAGCGACTTCCCATGTAACTAATTATTTGTGTACGTAAATTACATTTTTACTAATTGAATAAGCATTTTAATGAGGCTAAAAATTCCCCTGCTTTACTCAGGCTAGCATACAATTCCCCTGTTTTACTCAAGACAAACCGCGACCAAGTTAGAAATTTGCTCGGCCGTTTTGTAAAACATTTTTATTCCGGTTCAGCCACAGAGTTCAGATGTCCCATTGGGAAGGTGATCCGCTATAGAAAAAGAAGTGCCGAGATTTTCGGATGAACCCGTCTCCAGATTCCTTCCTGGGCAATTTCATGAGCAGATTCGAGAAAAAAAAAATACTCCATTTTAAGGGATAGTTTTAGCCATATTTCAGATCAACCTCTTCATGAGTCAGGAAATAAGAGAAGCCAAATACAATGTCGAATAGGGAGTCAGGAAAGCAGAAAGGAACTCCTTGGTTATTTCCAAGGTCCTCCTCGAGGGAGTTAGCCCAATCAAGTTCGAGAAAGAAAAGCTCTCCATCCTCCCTTTTGGTATTGTCGGCGAAGAAGGGGATCGCCCGCGAAACAGGCCTAGAATTTAGGCAGCTAGGGGAGATTTCCGCAGGTTTTCGATAAAGGTGGCAAAATGGGTTTTAGACCCATAGATGACCTATTTAAATCATAAATTGGTCATATACGGGTCACTTATTTTTTGAGAAAAAAGTAGTTAAATTGATTTAACAATCAAAGACTTAAGATAGGTGGGTCTTAAGTGGGTTGAATTTAGAACTCACTTTTAATCAAAACCTCACCATCTCTCTCTTTCCTCTTTAACTTTACAAAAAAAAAATATATATATATATATATATATATTATAAAAATCGAAATTATAATTATTTTATTTTATTTTAACTTTCTTTTCTTTTTTCTTTCCTTTTTTTTTTTTTTCCTCCTCCTTCGGTGGTTGGCATGGCGATGGTCGGCGACCGACTAGGCGAGCCTCGAGTTTGCTAATCGGGTGAGGTGGAGGCCTCGCCGATTTGGCAAGACTCGAACTTGCCGAGTCGGGCGAGCTCGAGCTCGCCGATCCGGCGAAACTCGAACTTTTCGGTGTCGGGCGAGGCTCGAGCCTCGCCGATGTTCGCCAAGGCCGGAGCCTTGCCAATCCGGGCGAGACTTGAGCTCGCCGGTGTTGAGCGAGGCTCAAGCCTCACCAATTTGGCGAGCCTCGAGCTCGGCGGCGTCGGGCGAGCTCAAGCCTCGCTTATAAACAAAAAAAAAAAAAAGAAAAAGAAAAGATAAAAAGAAAATTAAAAATTATATTCTTAAAAAATAAAAGTAAAAATAATTACAAATTTAATTTTTAAAAATAAAAAATAATTAAATTCGATTTTTTAAAATAATTATATTAAAAATTAAAAATTCAATTAAATTCGTGTTGTATAAAACTATTTTAACAATAAGTGAGTTGGGTATGAGTCAAATATAAGTCGGGTTGGGTATGAGTAAAAAATTTTGCATTGCAATAAATGGGTCATAAATGGGTTAAATGGGTTGATTTGGGTCGAACTATTTATGACCCAACCCACCCATTTAATGGGTCTAGTTTTTGACAACCCCTTCTTACATTCCTCCCCGGTCAAGAAGCACAAAATCTCCCTTACACAAAACAAGTAGTCAAGGAGAGAGTAGGGCCGTCAAATGGGTGGGTTGGATTGGGTTTGGATCGGGTCAAAAATGGTCCAATTTATATTAACCCACTTAACCCAGTCACCATTTTCATATAATATAAATTTGACGATTCGTACCCGATTAGACTCATATTGTCGAGATACATTAATATTTAACTCAATCTAGAAAAATCCATTCCCACTCATTTAATCCACACGCGTTCATGTGTGTATGTTACTTGAATAAAAACTTCACATCAAATTGAAAAAGTAAATTAAACAACAAAAATTGGTAAATAAAATAAAAAAGTGAAAAACCTTAAATTGAAATATATTTGAAAAATTCTTGATAAGAAAAAGTTTGATTAGTTAATGAGTGACATGAAAATAATATTTGTTTATAACAAATTTCTAAGATGTGAGAATGCGTGACTTCTTAATTGTGATTTGCCAAATTAAAATTAAAGATTATATTATTATGTTTAGAATTTCTACTTTGATATTGATTGAATTTTGATATAGACAACATCGGACATCCTCTAAAAGTACTTCTCCGGTATGTAGGTGGATATCTATTTATCAAAAATATTTTAAAAATCAAAATTTTAATTATTTTTAAAAATTTGAAATTTTTTATTATTTCTTTTCTTTCTTTCTTTCTTTTCCTTCTTTTCTCTTTTCTTTCTCCTTCTTCCTTCTCCTTCTCCCCTTGTTCCTCCATTGGCGGCAACTAGCCCTAGCTTGCCGACTCGAGCTCCATCGCGGCCGGCAAGCTCGTGACTTGCCAGATCTAGGCGAGCCTGAGCTCAACCAAGGTTGGTGAGCTCGCGGCTTACTAGATCCGGGTGAACCCGAGCTTTGTCGTGACGGCAAGCTATTGGCTTGCTAGATGTAGCGAGCTTGAGCTCAACCAAGGCCGGTGAGCTCCGACTTTGCCAAGGCTGTTGAGCTTGTTGCTCACCAGATCCAGGCTAGCTCCGGCCTCATCGACGACTAGCGAGGCTCGAGCCTTGCCAATATCGGCGACCTTGAGCTCGCCTAAGGTTGGTGAGCTCGAGCCTCGCTAGTGTCAGTGACCTTGAGCTCGCCTGAGGCCGGCAAGCTCGAGCCTCACCTGGCCAATCGCCTGTCGTTGCCGTGCTGACTATCGACTAAGAAAGGAGGAAGAAGAAAGGAAAAAAAAAAAAAAGGAAAAAAAAAAAAAGAAAAGAAAAAAGAAATATAAAAAATAATTCTAATTTTGATTTTTATAAAATTTTTTCATAAAGTTAAGGGGCAAGTTGGGTTGGAAATGGGTTTTTTTTAATCTAAACCATTTAAGATCCATTTAACTAGTCTATTTAAAATGTAAATGACTCATATATGACCCATTTCAAAATATAAGTGATTTATATATGACCTAGTTATGATTTAAATGGGCCAAATATGAATTTAAGATCTATTTTGACACCTCTAGGGGGAGAGAGAGAGAGGGGTCCCATTATCTGAATACCTCCGCTTGCTCGGCAAGGTCCAGATATGCTCCCCGTTTATCAAAATAAAAAAGTGTGGGAGGGAGACGTGCACTTCATTGCACTATCGCACCGCGCCTCAAAATTCAGAAAAAAGCTTAAGGACAGCCACGATTAAATCCCATTTAAGCCTGTATGCATTTTCTAGATCATTTTTTTTTTTTTTTATGATCGGGAACCACCGTCGACTGGCAGCCTAGACGTAAACCCGGGACGGACTGAGCCACCACCACAGATCCAGTCACATTTGAGTCGCGCGAATGCGACGGCTCTAGTAGAGCGCAAATTTCTTTGTTTTCCCTAAGACCTTTTTATTGTTGTGTGAATAATTCCGTGTTTAATATCTAATGGCTTAAATTGTTAGAAAAATTGACAGCAGTGCCAAAAAATCTTTATATGATGTAAAAGTGAGGCATCCTAAGTTGTTATCTTTCCAGACCTCTCATTTGTCTTGTAATTTCATGTTTTAATCCTAGACCAAAATCTAGTCTACGTGTCAGGGGAAATGTTAGGATATTTAGATATTAAGTAACGCATTCATCTAAATACTGGAACTTTTAAAGGAATTGACAGTAAAATTTCAAAATCTCTACAATAAAAACATTATCACGAGTCTAGACCAAAATCCAGTCTACATGTCAGGGGAAATGTTAGGATATTTAGATATTAAGTAACGCATTCATCTAAATATTGGAACTTTTAAAGGAATTGACAGTAAAACTTCAAAATCTCTACAATAAAAACATTATCACGAGTCCTCCTACCAGGAACAAAACTGGCATTAAGTTGGACTGATTAAATCGTCAAGTGCGGCAAAAAAAAAAAAAAAAAAAATCGTCAAGTGAAATGATAAATATACACCGTATTGCAAAGGCTTATTAGTTTATTGATTCAAGAACTTCTGGGTCTTTGCGCATTAGAATAAGAAGAGCACCGTGTTAATCCAGGGAATCTGGTTGGAAAATTATCTTTGAAAGTCTTGCCAACTGAGGAACCAATCTCCAGCTCTGGTTCACACTAATCCTGCCAACACGAGTATTAATAAAAATTTACCAAATTCTCTTTTATGGTTTTCTTCACCCATAAGCAAATCACGAAACTCTTTGCTGACCTCCAAAAATTGCTAACTTTGATATCCCAGCCAGATAATTGAATCAAAGCATACACTTTATTCTCAAAAATAATCTAACTCAATTAATGAACAACCACATTGAATTTATTAATATGATTGACAATCAATGCACCTTCAATTATCTTTAAGTGAAATAAACGTTGCATCAATTAGATTTTCTTGGCCTTAAAGGGCTTGCAGAGATATTGGAAAGGGGTAGTGGTGGTGTTCTCTTTCATGATGTTAAATATGAAATTACGGTTTAATGTCAAACGAATGATACCTAATGCCCACATATACAACATATTCCAATCAGTTTACTTTATCAAATCTGCCTCATCCCCATACATGAGTAAATGCAAGTTCCTTTAATATGGATAATTCTCAATTTGTATCTTTCGGAATCCAAAATGGTTTCCATCAAATTTTCAATTTTCACTTTTCTTTTTATGTCACCATTAGTTATTTCAACTCCGCCACTATTAACTATTGTGAAATACAAAGGATAAAGTAAACAAAATAAGAAATTAGATTAGGCATCAAATTTATGTGGATCGGTCGGTAAGATCTATTGAATGCAAAGAATAGAGGATTCCACTATAAATCAAAGGATGCAACCTAATATTGTAACCACATTTGAGTCGTTCGAACACTTTCCCAACTTCAATTATATCTAATAACTCTCACTGTGATTAACTCTCACAATTTCTTGCAAAGTAAACTCTAAATATCAACTAAAATTCGCTACTCTCGCTGCAAGATTTATTGGCTTGAGCATCAAAAGCTCTTCCTATAAAGATGATTTGGAAACCACTCAAATTGCGAATCCTATCGAAACCTACTCAAATTAGAAAAAAAGTTCTATAGAGGCTGGAATTCAAAACGTATTTTGAACAGTTTTTATGGCTTGAGATGCAGGAAGCTCTTGATTTTATAGCACGAGATCTTATTCATTCAAGCAAATTGCTTCCTGTATTGCTCCAGCTTATGGCTTTTAACATCTCCATCTCTTCAACTCAAGAAAACTCGTTAATAGTTTTATTCGGGTCACATCCAGACCTAAGTCTTTCTTCTAGAGACGCGCTTTGCAAAGTGTACATTGATCAACATCCTGATTAAAAAACTAAGATGTGGGTCTTGACTTTATTTCATGAGCGTGTTCAAATTTTTGCTTCCAACATTCTTAAACCGAACCCGCAATTTTCAGCAGCGCGTCCTCAGGTGAGATCCCTTCACCGGACCGACATCCTGCGGTCATCACGGTGATTAATCTTTAGAAGAATAGAGGGTTGGATGAATCCCAATATAGGGCCTTTATATTTTTTAAGGGAAAATAAAAGCAAAACTTTTAACATGCGAAATATTAATGATTTATACCATCAAAAATCTAAATTGATACATTCATAATACATTTATCTCAAACTAATTTTCAAGTCACAAAAAATTTCAAACAGATACACTCATGCTACATTTGCAGCGAACTAAATTATATGTTGCAAAAAATTCCAAACTGATATATCTAAGACAAATCTATCATTTGTTAGCTTCAATTTGATATTCTCGTAAAATTGCTGATGTGCAACACATGTAGCAAGCAACTCAGACAATTAGCATGTGAAGTGAAAATTTAACATAAATAGCTTTCCAAAACAACGTTGTTTTGGGAAAATCAGATCTTAAAAAAAAAGAATGGAGATTTGAAAATATGCCGGAATCTACTAGTTATGTCCTCATAACTCACTCACGTTTGGAAAACTTTTAAAATCTTTAGTGTTTCCCAATTTTGCCCTAAGATTTTGATAGATGGGATAAGTGTGTACTAGTTTGAGATTATTTGTGATGCGGATATTAATTTATGGTATATATGGCCCGTTTGTACCGGTATGAGATTTTCAATGACATGAAAATTAATTTAGGATAAATGTGATATGTGTGTATTAGTATATGATTTTTGATAGTTTTAACTTTAATTTCTTTTATGGGATCATCCTAATCATAAAAAGGAACTTCCCCCGGACAGCATTTTCGACTTGGCAAAAGTCCTGACTAAGAAAAGGATAGCATTTGATTTAAGTTGTCCGTTTTCGATTCACGTTGGGCGCTGGGTGAAAGGACTTTGCCTTTTGCCCGAGACCACCATGAAAAGGACTTTGTTATTGTTTTGTTTGACTAGACAGCATTCGTCTTTGGCAAAACAGCTGCGACACATCTTTGGCAAAGGCTTGGCGAGACTGCTGCGGCACATCCCTGGCAAAGACTTGGCGATCTTTGGCAAAGACTTTGGCGAGACTGCTGCGGCACATCTTTGGCAAAGACTTGGCAGCAGTTTTGGCAAAGACGAATGCTGTCTAGTCAAACAAAACAATAACAAAAACGGATAATTAGATCTTTGGCAACCTTTTCACGGTGGGCAAAAGTCCTTTCCATCCAGACTTGTGCCGAGACTGCGGTGAGCAATCTAATACGTTTACATTACCTTTAGTAGCTCAAGATCTCCTTCGTTATAAATAATAGCACAAGGTTTCACTACTCTCAAGTCTCGAATGAACATCTTCTGAACGTTCCTCTCTCTCTCTCATTCATGTGGAGCCTCTTGAAACGTTGTGCCTTGAGAGGGTCCTGCTCTTCCCAACAAAAACCTTCAACATTTGTGCAACACCATTTCTGATCCATTAAACATTTACATCTCTCTTGTGATATTATTCGTTGGTCATCATCGTGAACAGGTGCACAGGTACCTCTCCGAACGAGAAATGGCCGGTCGCTGGATTTCAGCGACTCGTTCATGGCTCATCTCATTCTTCCTCAACGTCACTTCCCATATTCCATTACTCGCATCATCATGCAACGACCAGATCCCAAACCGCAACACCCCTTCTGCTTCTGCTTCACAAGATGACACTAGCCCGGACAATTCCTTCTCCGTCAGAGTAGACGTCCCTCCGCCAATCGATGATGGAGCCATACGCAGTTGAATGCACACGGAACCAGAAGCACAACGACTGCCAGAAGCTCTTGGGCCAGAACGTTCGACTCATCCTGGCCCGGCCTTCGTCACCCAATGGCATCCCTCTTCCAGAGACGAGAGCTGGGGAAGGAGGTGCTTGGGTTCGCCATTCCCATGACGACGGGGCTCCTCTTCAACCAGTACCAGTGGTTGACCCACCTGCAAGCCAGCGCGGCTATACTCGCCCTCTCCTTCGGCTTCACCGCCACATGGAATGGCATGCTGCTGCGTGGGATGTGCCCTCAATTTGCGACTGCGATGGAGTATCTTGGAGTGGGGTCCGTCTTGGTCACCTTCTTCAGGCTGTTGAGCTCTTTTCTTCCGCCCAGCCTCGCGTGGGCGTCTTGGCTGTGTTGTGGCTTGTCGTGCTTGCCCTTCCTCTTGTGCCTTGTTCTTCCAACAGCGGTTGAGGAAGAGAGGAGTGCGGAACGGCTGGATCAAGGTATTGTTTAGCATGAACATGCATGTCGGATTCAACAGCTCACATGGATATTTACAGCAGGCAATCGTCTCTCCCCCCCAGCTGAGCCTATCGTCTCGTCCATGGTTGTAGAAAGCAGATCAAAGAAATGACCGAATGAAGTCATGCATCTTCATGTTCTAGTTGAAGCATAGATCACGGTTTATCGTAATTTCCATTTTGACATTTTCTCGGAATGTGTTTACTGAGGAGACTACTTCCCGTCGCCAACAAATCAGTATTGCTTAAATAAAATATTTGTGTGTTGGAGAAATAGTAAAATTATAATTGTAAGATTGATTTATGAAATTGATATATTAAATGAGGTGGCAAATTATAGTTAGGTGTTGTATACTATCCACTTATATAACAGCCCCACTTATAGTCTCCGAAATAGTCAGTGTGCCAATTTCGTACATCAATCTGGATATATATAGCATTATTGCTAAAAAAGAGTATGTTATAAGATGACCGCTTGATAATCACTTTAGTTTTGCTTATAAGGTGATTGAGGACCTTCTGTTATCTTAGAATGAGCAAAATGCCGTACTTTTTTGTTGTTGCAAAATTTACCCAAAAAACTACTTGCTCCATACATAGATATTTCCCCATGAAGCACATAGGGAGCGTAGTGGTCACAATCTTGCAACCATAGAGTTTGCGACCGCTGCAAATGGCTGTCCAACCTCAGATCATCTGACCATGGGGCTAAAGAGAAGCCAATCGAATTTTTTCCTATTTACAGTAAATTTATCTTTTATATAGAAAAAGCATGTGATTATCAATAGCTAGTTATTTCCGTGAGTAATAATAATTTTGATCGAGAGAAATACATTTGACCTATCTATAATTAGTAAATTCTCAATTGATAAAAATTTTCAACATAAGAATAGCATATATGACCATTTCCCCCAATAATATCCCCGTGTAGTTAATAATATCAATTCAAAACTGTACTAAATTTTTTATGGTGAGTACCTTACTCCTCTTGCTCATAATTTCATAAAAATTGACAACTTCGAGTAATTTATATATATATATATATATATATATATATTTTTTCACATAACTTATTATTTATATGTATATAACTTTTCACCCGATTCAATAAGCATTCTAATAATCCAACTACAATTAGCTATTGCGAATAAATTGTGGCTGAGAATTTGAATTTGTTTATGGGCACGAGATATGAGAGCCTAGTATCCCCTCGTAAGCATTTACAAAGCTCATGTGGTCAGATCATCCATGTCCTATGCCAAGAGACACACACTTTTAGATTTGTTCCGGCTCCCACAAAAGTGCAGTACAAACATTGATTAAGATATACGAAAGCAAAGTCTGGAAAGAATATACTTAGCATCAAGCAGCCTGTCTATAACATTGCATTTTGCATCTGTAACTAGTACTAAGCATTCAATCTCTCTGGGCCATGCCAAGAAGAGAAAGCTAAGACAAGAAAAAACTACCATCCCGGGGCTACTGAGTTTTCAGGAGAGTTTGCTCATACGTGATACATCAATGGAAGAGGAGAAGATAAGGCATAAACTGGCAAATTGAGGTTTGGGGAGTCAGGGAAACACAATCAAAGGCCATGAAAGCCATTTCACACGCCAAAAGTTATTTTCATTTTCCATGTCTGTTTCGATCACTTAAAAGACTGATTTCCAAAAACATACATTCGTTCATCCAAAAAGAAAGGACTATACGCCATTCATTGCCTCAGCACGAAACAGAGTATCAGAAAGGCTTTAAGGATAAATGGTAAAAGTCCTAGCTAGCCCTCGCGTGTCTTCAAAATCCATACAACCCTAAAACTCACACGGAACCATTGGGTGACATCCAGCTTGGCCCTTTTTTTTTGGCTTGAAATTTTATATGGTAGAGAAACTGCTTCACAGATTATAAGAGGATGATAATAGGTAACCGGCCAAGACCCCCTGAATAAGAAATTGCCATCGGGACCGGTCATGCGTGAAGGGATGTAGATATAACTTCAATGTTGCTCAAAGGGTTCCCTTGCGATTTGGGAAAAAGGAACTCCAAATGGACTAAGAAGTACGAGAGGCGAGAAGAAAAAGACTCAATGCCCCAGCATAGAACGATGCCCGAAGACTGGCTTACTTGCAACAAAAGCAGCTCTAGGCCATATCATTTGCTGGACATGAGAAGTGTCGGCCGTTTCTCCCCACATGCAAACTTCACCACCAATAACAAGTTTTTGTTTGGAAGCATCGCTTATTCCTTCGAGGGGCTCTGCCAGTGTAGACTTGATCCCATGGCACATCTACATGATCTAAGATACCAAGCACCTTGATTGCTGAAAATGCATCTAAAGCCCTTTGCGACAGCCTTTGGACATACCCCAGGTCCCAGCCCCCAGTGACATACACCTTGATTGCTGAAAATGCATTTCGATGTGTATTGGAATGGGATCGCTCCGTTGCTCCAGATCTATGGCTGAGCACTCGGATTTGCTCATCTTTTTGGGTTTGGATTATTGTTTGGTGTGTAGGCGAGAATTAAATTGGGTCAGGGAGCGGCTGTTCAAGTGACAAAGGATGAGCTTAAGGAAGAGGGCCTTGGTGCTTTTTACAAGGTATCTGGCTCTTCTGGTTTTGTTTAAGTCTGTAATGTTCATTCTTGCCTGCCTGCTTGCCTAGTCTAGGAACCACTTCGTATGTTATAATGATTTAAGCATGATTGACTGATAAGTTAATAGTAGTGAGAGATTCTTACCTTCATGTTGTTAAAATCGATTTCCAATTCCTAAGATCATGCCATTTTACGCTTTCAAACTTAATCACTATACAATTGGATTTTGGTATTAAAATCAGTTGTTGGTAGAACTATAATAAAATCACTTGCCAAGGTCATAAATTTCGTGTAAGATCCATGGTGAAATCGTTAAAGTTTGATATTTACCTTTTGCTTGAAAAGTGAAAAAAGAAGAAAAAGTGAAAGGAAGATGTAAAGCGCATACATCGTTAATAATATTTAGCCTAACCCTCTCATCAGCCGCATCTCAATTTCAAAGAAAAAGGGACAATGAAGATGGCACAAAAGACAATCGATAGCCATTATAAGTTTCAAATGTTCCAATATCATGACTTTAACTTGGATGATGGAAAATTGAAATGATTGATTTCACCTGACTGTTGTAAATCAACGTGGGATCAATTTTTTTTTTTTTTTGTGATATTTTATGGGTTATTTACATCTCATCGCCGTTTTCTTTCATGGATAAGTGCTTTATTTTTTGGCCGAAATTTTTTTGTAAGTTCAATTAGAGCAATATTCAGAAAAATTGATGAGAAACAATTACTTTTAAGGGTGCGTTTGTTTTGTGAAAAACAATTTCCGGAAAACGTTTTCCTCATTTTTCAGTGTTTGGTTCATTAAGGAAAATGAGTCAACGGAAAATGTTTTCCTAGTCAACGGAAAATGTTTTTCTTTCAAAGCTTAAATTCAGGAAAACGATTTCCTCTTTAAAAGAACCGGAAAACGTTTTCCAAAATGTTTTAAAGTCCTTGCTTAATGAAAAATATATTATTAAAAAGAATTAATAAATTTTTTTGGTCGGTAAAAAAAAGAATTTCTAATTAAAAATTTTGAATTTATTATTATTATATATTTCTTTTCTTTTCTTTTTTTAATTGTTTTTTTTTTTTTTTTTTGTTTTCTTTTTCTTTCTTTGCTTGTGAACGTAAGCCCTAACTTCTCCTCTCTCCTTTGTCATCGCCGCCTCCCTTTCGTCACCGCCGCCTCCTCCAACCCTAGCCCCTCCTATGCTCCCATTAGCTTCGCTCCCTCCTTTTCCTTTCGTCGACGTCTTCTACACATTCAATCAGTTTTCAAATGCAATCTAAACACCAGAAAATAATTTCAATCATGTATCACCAAATAAAGGAAAACTAACCGTTTTCCTGAAAAATGGTTTCTTGGAAAACATTTTCCAAAAACGCTACGTTTTTCGTGAAACAAACACACCCTAAGGCTATATTACTTTACGAGATTTCAAGATGCGGTGACATGGATCACCCAGCAATTTCAAGATCCGGTGACATGGAATCTCCCAGCAATTAAAAGGTCCATTTGAAAGCTTCCTGAAATATACACCTTGACCCCTGAAACACGCCTCGAGACTAAAAAGATTCAACTTGGAAGTGAGCAATCCTAGTCCATTGTTTTTTTTAGTCCTTTTTTACACTTCTATTGTTTTTGGGGTAGGCAAGCCTCCGTGATAAACGTGGATGCAAGGAGACATTGGCCTGTATTTTCTATGGGATCTAATATCATGTCTCATAATTTTTTTATGTGACTAATCTAATAATATAAGATGACTTCAGAAAATAATAATAACTCTATTCTTTCTTGCTTATCGTACTCCTTCCATTGAACTCAATTCCAAAATCAAGTGAATTCATAGGGATAACTTCTGTCGAATGCCTCGAGTGTAACACACTTCATGAATTCCTACCCTCAAAATAACATAACAGTGATAGTTTGAATTAAAGTGTAAGAATGTCAGAAAATGAAGTCTGGGGACAAACGTACAGTTTTATGGCAAAGTTGAGGGAGCAAAAAATGAAAGTTAAACCCTATTATCTCCTCCACGCTGTCTCTGAGGTAATGAATCCACTTTCAGCAGAAGTGTGAGGAAGCTCTCAGCACGAAACATTGTGCCGGAAAGGCTTTAAGAACATAAATTTACCTCGCGATTTTCAAAAGAAATGAAACTCTAAATAGACAAAGAAAAATGAGAGCCGAGATGAAAAAGACTCAACGCCTCTGCATAGAACGATGCCCAAAAACCGGCTTACCTGCAGCAACAGCAGCTTCAGGCCATATCAAAATGATCGAAGATACCAAACCCCTTGACCCCTTGATCGCTTAGAATGCATTTAAAGCCCTTTGCCATAGCCTCTGGGCATACACCAGGTCCCAGCCTACAGTGACAAAAAATGAATTAGCTTGCAATCAACATGTCTTGAATACTGATCAAAACTTGCCAGTTATATAATATCGTCCTCAGATTAAGGCTCTGAGGAAATGCATTAAACGTTTCCTCCCTGAAGCAATTGAAAAATCAATGTCATACTCTCTGCATACAAATGTGATGAAAAAAAGAAAAGAAAAGAAAGCAGAGCAAAGATTAGGACGGCTGAATACTGATTGGAACAAACGTCAGTGCTATTAGCACATGGCTTCACTTTCTAACTATCTACGAATCTTTCATGCATGCTCTTTCACGTTGTTATGTTCCAACCTAAGCAAAGCTAACAACTGTGAGAATCCGCACGTGAAAACAAGCACCGTCAGCCTCAACCGCAAAGAAACTAAATGTTATAAGCGATCAAACAGATGAGAGACCACCACCACCACCAATCAACCAAGCGAAAAAGCATGCAGACAGAATTACGATGACTTCACGATATCATTTACGCATGAAAGCAACAAATCAATTTGCCACCCCCAAGAACTCATACTCCCCCAAACTGTTTTGGCAAGTACACCTAATACAATGATCCGTCAACAAGCAAGCACAAAGATTCGATTCACGAGGAAACGAGCGAACAGAGACGAACAAACGATAAAAGATGCGAAAGAGACGAACCTGCGTGAGTTTCGCTCAGTTCCAGTGTCCCTGGAGTTTCTCTGCGAAGAAGATAAAACCTTCCTTTATATAGCGCAGGTTGACATTTTTGACCTCATCGCTGGGCTTTTATATGGGCCGTGGTTCCCAAGCACAGGCCCAAACAATCCAGGCCACGATTTGTGTCGGCCCAAGATGTGAAGAAGGACGTTTTCTTCTTGGCAGATCGACGTGTGTTTAGGTCTCCTTCCTAAGTGAGTCTTTAATAGATGAGGATACGTCAAAACAATGTACCTTTCAATATATAAGTGATTGGCATCGATTTAAAAGTTTTTGTGCCGCCAAAGGAATGGCTTGTCCAAGCATGCCCATTTTAGCCTTTAGTTTGTGTAAGGCTAGTTGGGCATACTAGGTTGTCGGACCTATGATCACCTCTAAAAGAGATTAAGAACTTATCAAGTTCGTGCTGTTTAATACATAGCTTTCATTGTGGTCAAATATATTTTCCATGGAAAAAGAATGTAAATTCCAACAACTCGTCAGCAGTGATACCTTTGAATAGGATAAATATCCTCTTACCTATCTAGAGTTAGTGAATTCTCATTCATTCGACATAAAAATAGCATGCACAATCATTTATACTGGTAATTTCTCCATCTAATTAGTAACTTTCAATTCAAAATTGCAACAAATTTTTTGTGGTGAGTGAATTATTTGTCTTGTCATTAATTTGATACATTAAGTAACTTAATATATATAATATAATTTGAAGTGACTTTCGATACAAATGATTATTTATGTGAATGACTTTTTACCTACTACATTAAGCATTTTAATGATATAACAAAAATCAGGTATTCGGAATAAACTTGGCTAAGAATTTGAATCCGTTTATGGGCACAAGATGCACGAGCCTAGAATCACCCTGCAAGCATTCACAAAGCTCATGTGGTCAGATCATCCATGTTCTATACCCAAAGTCATGCGCACTTCTAAATTTGTTCTGACCATCACAAAAGTGTAGTGCAGACAATGGTTAGGATACATAAGCAAAGTCTAGAAAAGCTAAACTTTCGAGAATCTTAGAAACTTATATCCCAACCAAAGCGTAGGGTAGCATTTTACAAATTGAAACGGACAATATTGTTTAAAGAATTATTGGTCATAGCATCAAGTGAGACATTTATTTGATTCTATGCATATTGGTTTGTGACAAGATCAGCTTAGACTAGAGGCGGCAAAATGGGTCATGGACCCATTTTGCACCCATATTTTTAATATATGGGTCGAATATGGGTTAATAGCCCATTACGACTATTAACCCACATTTGACCCGTTTTTGTTCGGTTTTATATGAGTCGAAAATGGGTCAGGCTCTCCGACCCATTTCAACCCATTTTTAAAACCCAAAGTCAGTCTAAAAAAAAACCCATTTTCTCTACCCCTCCGCCGCTCTCCTTCACAGAACCGCTCTTCTTCGACAGTCCTTCGACGTTCCTTCCGCCGCTCTCCTCCTCGCCGCCTCCGCCACTCGCCGCCGCAGCTCGCCTCCCGAGTCGCCTCCGCCGCCCGCCTCCGCGTCTCGCCTCCGAGTCGCCTCCGCCACTCGCCGCAGTTGCTCGCCTCCGAGTCACCTCCACCGCCCGCCTCTGAGGCTCACCTCCGACGCTCCCTCGAAGATCCTTCGTCACCTTCTCACGCTCCCTCGAAGATCCTTCTCACGCTCCTCCGCCGCCTCCCCGAGCTCAAGTGTCGGTAGGGTTACGGTTGGTATTGGGTCGCATTATTATTTTCGATTGATAATTGCATTTAGCTATCAATTAGATTTGGTGGATTTGATCTGCGTCATTTCTGGGGTGAAAGACCGAATTTGTGTTCTCGATATTCTGAGTTAGAGGTATTTTGAGGGTGGAAAGACTCGTTGCAGTTGACGATTTGTGCCTTCAAGTTTGGATAACTTGGGAGGCGGACGGTAGAGATTGAATTTGTGAGAGATTGGTAAAATTTGTGTTTTTAACGTTTAGGTAGTGTTTTGTCATGCTTTTCAATTGAAGACTGATCCTAGCTTTTTCAGTGGGAGTTGATTTAGGGGGGCACTTTGGTTTTGGTCATTCCGATTTGCTATTGATTGGATTTGGTGGAATTGATCTGCTTCATTTTGGACGAGAAAGATGGAATTGTGTGTTCTGGGAATTCTGATTTCAAGTGGAAGGATTAGATTGGCGTGATGATTTTTGCCTTCAACTTGGATTTCTTGGAGGACGTGGAATAATTTAAAATTTGTGAGAGACCGGTGAAACTGGTGTTATCTAAGTGTTTAGAATGTGATGCTTTTAGCAGGGCTTGGGGTGAAAAGGAGCCGCCTGAAGTCTCATGACTAGATTCAAAATCTAGCGACTGAAGAAGTTGAATGGTGTGGAAGCATCATGTTGTCTCGATTTCCTGTTTGCATTTTGTTATCTCAAAACAGTTGCTTGTTCTTGACTTGAGACTGATTTTACGTGCTGTAAAAATGCCTTTTGATATGATTTTACTGTAAAAGCATTCTTGATCTACTTCTGTATATAATCTTTCTTTCCATTTACACGTAGACGCATGAGTTTATTCATTGGGGGGGGTGGTGCGATTGAAGCTGACAACATAAAGTTAACTGGAGTGAATTGAGAAGCTCAGAGGCGGGCGGTGGAAACTTGTTCTTTTATTTGTACAAAATGGTCCAAAAGCGACTGTTTCTATCGGTTCCTGCATACCACAAGCGTAACAAAGTTACTTTTTTTTTTTTTTTTCTAATTTTTTGGTGGAATACTTAAAATTCTGTAAATGAATTTTCTTTGGGGCGCGCATGATTCTATTTCTATTCCAGAAATAGTTTAAAAACAGAAATAGATTTTTCTATTTCTAGTTACTCGGATGAGTTTCTAAGCAAAAAAGCAAAAATAACCGCTTGATAACGACATAAAATTTCTATTCTAAAAATAGAAATTCGTTTGATAACGATATAAAATTTCTTTTCGGACGGCCGGCGGCCGGCGGAGGCGGCCGCGGCGGCCGGCGGCGGCGACGGTAGCGGAGGCGGAGCGGCCACGGCGGCGGCGGCCGGCGACCGATGACTGGCTACCGGCGGAGGCGGCGGCGACAATAAACGATGAAATTTTTTTATTTTTCATTTTTGTTCCAAAATTAGAAAAATAGCTTTTTCTATTTCGATTTCTAATCCAGATTTATTTACGGAACAAGAATCTATTTCAGAAATAGAAAAATGGAATAATTTTACCAAACGGATTTCTATTCCAGAATTGTTTCTAGAATAGAAAAATAATTTCTGAAACAGAAATAGCGCGCAATCATGCGCGGCCTTTGTTTCTTGTTTTCTTCTTTTTAGGATTCTCAAAGAAAGCATCACCGTAGAAGAGTCTTATGAGGGGACTCAGTAAGATTGAATCAATTTTATATTGTAGTTGTATCTCTAGAGAATTTAATCCTTTTCACCATGTTTTTCGTGAAGTTTTCTTCTGTCTTTAAATGTTGAGGCAATTGGTCCTTTGAATGTTCAGCTTAATTAGAATTGAAGGTGTTGAATCCACCATGCTTTATGATACTGATAGTGCTCGATTTATAATTTACTTACAATCTTCTTGTTATAGCTGCCGGCACTCAGTAATAAAGGGGCTGGGCAGTCCGTTTTAGAAGGTCGCAGCAGCTACACCTCATCTTGGATTATCTTCAAGCTCGGCACCTTGCTCTCTCTCTCTCTCTCTCATACACACACACACACGTGTGATTGGTTTCCAGGGGAGCCCATGCTTTCTTTGTTTTAGATGTGTGGTAGGAATTTACTTTGATGGCTTCGTTAGTGAATGTTGTCATAATAATTTGATGATAACTTCATTTTTATGCTTTTGCATTTAGGTTTTTGATCTATTTGATGAGAAGAAAAATGGTGTCATAGAATTTGAAGAATTTGTCCGTGCTCTCAGCGTCTTCCATCCCTATGCCCCTGTAGAAGAGAAAATAAGCTATATAATATCCCTTCTTGGTCGCGTGTCCTTTGATTTTTCTTGTGCAATTTATAAATGAGGCCTAGTAGTGAAAAAGAATGTTCGCACTTTTCTTCAAGAGAAACTCTAGAAGGAACCATTAAACAGGGAAATTAAGGATTTATAGGTTTTTCTAATAATTTTTATTTTATTTACTATTTTTAATTTAATTTGATAGGTTTTTTAACAAATTTTATTTTATTTACTATTTTTAATTTAAATTTATAGGTTTTTTAACAATTTTTATTTTATTTACTATTTTTTAATTTAAATTTATAGGTTTTTTTAATCAATTTTATTTTATTTACTATTTTTTAATTTAATTTGAGGTTTTTATCCAATTAGCATATAGCTTAAAGTGAGCGCAAGTATTTTTTTAGAATATTAGTAGGTTTTAGCAATATGGATCGGGTCGGGTATGGGTCTGATACGGGTCGGGTCGGGTATGGGTCACTATATTTACACTACAAGAATATGGGTCAAAACGGGTTAAATGGGTCGAATATGGGTCGACCCATTTTCGACCCGACCCATACCCAACCCGACCCACCCATTTGTCACCTCTAGCTTAGACCCTGCCTATTCAAGAGGCGTCTGAAGTAATTTAGTCATAGTAATATTGTTTTATTTAAATTAATGTAGTAGATATAGCATCTCTACTGCTCCATGATCGCTTTACAAACTATACATAAGTGAATATATACAAATCAATATAGAAGATTATCATTACAATATCATTATTAATATTCTAATGTCTCATAAATAAGGAATGCACAGCTTCTACTACACCTAGGCTACATTACGTATTAGCATTGAGCGGTCTATCTAGACATTTTACATCTGTAACGAGCACCCAGCACCCTAACTCCGCAAACCCAATACATTTTCAGACGGTTTTCGTGGCTTGAGAGACTTTATAGCAAAGGCACAAGCAAATTGCTACTTGATTTCTTCCGACTCATGGCTTTTAACATATGCATCTCTTCAACCCAAGAAAACTAGCGAGTATCATCCAAATCAAAGTCTTTCCTCCAGACTCGTAATTTGCAAAGTGTATATCAATCAACATTTCGATGAAAACTACGATGTGGGTCTCAACATTTTTTTTCATGAACATGCTCAATTTTGCTCGCACGTGTCTCAAACTATTTCGACAACTTCAATTATCACCATTGCTGTGACGAGTCCACGCAAGATCCCACTACTAGATAGACAAACAGTTCTTCGAGAAGGTGTGGGCACCAACCATCCTAGGCTCTAATCTTAGAAGAATAGAGGGTTGGATGAGTCGGAATCCCAATGTATGGCCTCGATTTATTTATTTTTTGGGGGGGGGGTGGGAAATAGCAGCAAAATTTTATCATTCGATATGTTTAGGGTTAATACTATAAAAATTCAAGTTGATATACTCGTAGTACATTTATCTCAAACTAACTTCTATGATGCAAAAAATCTCAAATAGATAGACTCTGCTATATTTGCTGCAAACTAATTTCCATAACGTAAAAAATCTACCATCTGTTAATTTCCATCCAATTTTCCCGTTAAATCATTGACTTGCAAGACACGTGACAAGCAACTCAGATGATTGGCATGTGATGTAGAAATTTAACGTAAATGGGTCTCCCGAATGACGTCATTTTGAGGAAACCTAATGTAATACGTAAATGGGTCTCCCGAATGACGTCATTTTGAAAACCTAATGTAATATACATATGAATTGAGATTAGAGAATATGCCAAAATCTATTAGTTTTGTCCTAAGAACTCCCTCATGTTTCAAAAATTTACTAAAATTCTTGATGTTTCTCAATTTTGCCATAAGATTTTAATAGATTTATCACGGGAACACTAACTTGGAGAATGGCACGTGTATATCAATGTGGGCTATTTTATAATGCGAAAATTAATTCAGAATAAATGTGTAGGGGTGTTAATTTATGATTTTCTATGGTGTTAAATTTAATATATTTTTTTTTTTTATGGGATCATAGGTTCATAGCACTTTTTCCCTCCACAAATTGGAATTTTCCTGGCAGAAGTCCTTAAAAGAAATGCCAAAAACGATGCGAAAGTCTCAATGGCTAAAATATTTGAGGACCTTCCAAAGTCCCGAAAGCGATGATGTTGACGGCATAAAGCAAATGAACAAGAGGAAAGCGATGCGCGATCTTAAGTTTTCGGGAATTTAAGTTTCTGGAAGCTATGTGCAACGTTAAATTTTCGGGAAATCCTGAAAACAAATTCACTTAACGTCGCACAACGATGTGCGACATTAAGTGAATGTTTCAGGAATTCCCAAAACTAGACCCGTTAAACGGGTGAGTCGGGTCGGATCATAAATGATTCAACCCAAATTGACCCATTAACCCGTTTATGACCCATATCCGATCTGATTCACATCCAACCCATACTTAACCCATTTAATTTTAAGAAAGTTTATTTCTTATATATATATATATATATATATATATATATATATATTTAAAAAAATGATATTGCTAAAATAGTTTTATACAACATAAATTTAATGAATTTTTTTATAATTTTTAAAATAAATATTTAAAAAAATCGAATTTTAATTATTTTTTGTTTTTAAAATTAAAATTTTAATTATTTTTAAATATAATTTTTTTCTTTTTCTTTTTTCTTTTTGGTCTTCTTCTTCTTTGGCCGGCCGCTAGCCACAAGTGAGCCTCAAGCTCGCTCGGCTCGCCGATGCCGGCGAGGCTCGAGCCTCGGCGGGCAAGCTCGAGGTCGCCCCTCGCCGGATCTGTAAGGCTCGAGCCTTCTTTGGACGTCGGTGAGGCCTTCGCCTTGCCGGATTCGGTGAGCTCAAGGTTGCCCCTTGCCGAATCTAGCAAGCTCGAGGCTCGCTCGGCCGGTCGCATCGACCATCGCCATGCCGGCGACCGGAGGAAAAAAAAGAAAGAAAGAAAAAAAGAAAGAAAGAAAAAGAAAAGTAAATTAAAATAAAAAATAATTATCATTTCGGTTTTTATAAAAAAAATATTTTTATAAAGTTAAAGAGAGAAGAGAGAGTATATAAGGTTTTAGGTGAAAATGAGTTCTAAATCCAACCCATCCATCTATTAAAGTCTCTAATTATTAAACTCATTGAACTACTTTTTATCAAAAACAAGTGATCCATATATGACATATTTATAATTTAAATGGGTCATATATGGGTTTAAGAACCATTTTAACACCTCCACTAAAACTAACAGTATTTGGGAACCCCTCCCTTCCACTAAAACTAACAGCTTTTGGGAATTCCCAAGACACGTTCACTTGGGGAAGTTATTCGTGACAGTGATACGCAACCCGTGACAGTGATATGCGACTCCACGCGACTCCAAGTGAACGTGTCCTGGGGAAGCCATTCGTGACAGTGATACGCGACTCCAAGTGAACGTGACTTGGGAATTCCCAAAAGCTGTTAGTTTTAGTGGAAGTGGAGGTGTTCCCAAATACTGTTAGTTTTAGTGCGACCCCAAGTGAACGTGTTTTCGGGAGTTCCTCTGGGGTGTTTTCGGGAATTCAATTTCGGTACTTAACGTCGCGCATCCCTTTCCCCCTGTTCCCGAAAGCGAGTGCGATTTGTCCTCTAATACCGAAACTACCAGGAAATGAGTTTTTGAGGGTAACGATCGAGCGGAAGAAGGAAAAGGAAACCAAACCACCGCCCGCCTCCAGCCCCACCCCCCGGGGGGAAAAAAAAGAGAGAGAAAAAGGATATTGCCAAAATCAACTAAAAGCTTTACGAAGCTTCTATAATTACTTCTGAGTTTTTGACGGGAAACGGCGGAGTCGGGATACCTAAAAGCTTTATTAATCTTCTATAAATACTCGGAACGCTCTCTTGTTAATCTAAACATTTCTCTCCCCCCACCCTTTCCCTCTCTGATCTCTCTCTGTTTCTCTCTCATTATTATCGGGGCCATCATTGTGCAGAGGTACTTTCGAGTTTTCGAGCCTCACCTGGCCAGCTCGCCGACAGATCGCCTTATCGGCCACCGCCTAAGGAATGAAGAAAAAGAAAAAGAAAAAAAGAAAAATAATTGAAATATGAAAAATAATTATAATTTCGATTTAAAAAATATATTTTCTTAATAACCCATTTAGACCCATTTCTTTTTGTGTTTTATTTTTTCTGATCGATTTTTTACCCATATTTAACTTTCACTTAACGCATTTCTGATCCATATTTAATTTTCACTTAACACATTTCTGATCCATATTTAATTTTCACTTCACTTATATATGACCCATTTAACTAAAATGGATCATAATATTGATTTATAACCCATTTTGCCAATTCTGCGCATCGCTATCCTCCTTTTTTGAATCGCCAATTTGGTATGTCAGAGACGTTAAGTTTAGGTGGGAATCTCTCCACAGTGCGATTTGTCCTCTAATACCGAAACTACCAGTAAACGAGTTTTTTTGAGGGCAACAACCGGGCGGAAGAAGGAAAATGATATTTTCGGGATACCTAAAAAGCTTTACGAGTCTACTATAAATACTCTGAACACTTCATGACTCTCTTGGTCATCTGAACATTTTTTTGCCCCGCTTTCTCTCTCTAATCTCTCTCTGTTTCTCTCTCATTATTACCGGGGCCATCATTGTGCAGAGGTACTTGTCCGAACAAGAAATGGCCGCTCACCCTCCTGTAAGAGTTTTCTTTAATGTGAACTAAATTAATTGACGTTGTTATTTACCGTTTAACCTTTATTGTTTTACGGGGTTTGGTCTAAGGTGAGATGAAAGGTTTTTTAATTAGTCTAATATGGGGCTGGTTACTGTGGGCCGAGTTGAGCCTGGCCCGTAATGAGAGGGACTGGCTGGAAACTCTATAAATAGTGCTCAATTCTCTCATTTAACCCTAATCTCACATATCCTCACCTAAGGGGCGTTATTCTACGCTAATCGTGAGGGGCCGCCTTATTGAGCCAGTGATTCGGAGGGCAATAGAGGAGAAGGATTTGCGCAAGGAACATTGTGTTTTCGCTTCAAGACGATGGATCCTAAAACAGGTGCGTTGATCTTTCAATTTACAATTGCATGTTTATGTTCTGGTTATGGAAATCTTGGGTTGTGCATAATCTGTACCCAACATGTGGTATCAGAGCTTCACCCCATAGAAAAGTAGGCAAATTGGTCATACTAATCATACTTCTCATCATGTCCATAAGAGTACGATTGCGCCTTTCAGCTACGACATTTTGTTCAGGACTTCCAGGCATAGTAAACTGACCTACTATCCCAGAATCCTCTAAGTATTTGGAAAACGGCCCTTTAAGTTGTCTAGCATCACCGTGCCTACCAAAATACTCACCACCACGATAAGATCTAACAATCTTTATAACTTTTCCCAACTGTTTTTCCACTTCAGTCTGAAAAATCTTGAATTTGTCAAAAGACTCAGACTTTTCTTTAATCAAGTATAAGTATCCATATTGGGAATAGTCATTAATAAATGTGATGAAATAAAAATTTCTGCATAAAGTAACCGTGTATGGTCCACTAATATCATTGTGAATAATCTCCAATAAGTTAGAACTTCGTACGGCTGATTTCTTCTTTATTTTTGTCATTTTACCTCTACAACAGTCTACGCAAGTCTCTTGATCACCTTTAAGAGTAGGCAAGATGTCAGCCTTTACAAACCTTTCTACTCTTTCTTTAGAAATGTGACCAAGTCGTTTATGCCACAATACATAAGACTGTTCCTTAGATAAAGGCCTTTTAGAAACAATTTTTCAGCTAAATAAGCAACATACATGTCGTTGGGAGATAAACTCAATCGATATAATCCATTGGATAAATTGCAACACCCAATCTTATTAGAATCATAAAAGATGGCAATAGCATTACTTTTTATCTCAAAAGAGTATCCACACATGTCCAAACAAGACACAGAAACTAAATTCCGCCTAAATGAAGGTACGTAAAAGGTGTTTCCTGATCCTTTGAACTCTCAGCAGTAATAGCTGCCAGCCAATTAGCAATAAGAGCCATATGAACATCTGCCATCTCCATAGCAAACAAAAAAATCTTCTTTCCATTTCTTAAAATTGAAACTAGTAAGAACCTCAATAGTGACGGAGTTATCGTTTACAAAAAAGGTGACTGAAAGACATCAGTATATAACAATTAGCATATATTGTGTACACAAGTACACATCCAGAGAGTTACATGCAAAATCATATAATCACCTTTGGGTAGAATACATGACATGCAATTGTACACTCACCACATGATAGCGGTCATGAGAATATATTCCAATCTTCTTGAATTCATCACCTTTGGGCAGATGAACCACTAGGACTGGTCACTCCTCCACCACACCTTCATGTATCTCTCCATGAACTAATACACAATCACCTCCTTTGGGAGTATGACGATGCATTAGACCAGGAGACATCCCAGACAACATACGAGACCGAAATTTCTTAAACGCAATTAAGTGTGCCACTTTAGCGGTCAAAACTCAATTGAATCCTTAAAACTCTCTCATACCAAGGGATATATTTACATCTGACATACGCCATATACATGTGATTTTAACTTTAGTGATAGGGGCACATATCACTCAAATCACATATCATGCTAATTAAACTGCCTTATCCATTAATAAAATAGCATACCTGTAACTCAGCACTTGTATTTCCGAAATCATAGAAAAATACAAGGAAAATAAGCAAAAATTTATTTAAAAAATACACGTATTTAGGGTTATATATGCAATTTCACATCAATAAAATCATCAAACATATAAAATAAATATACCACAAGATAGGAAATCACCATACGAGTCCAACGCCGCAAACCACGCGCCAAAAGGAGCCCCATGCGCCGCGCACTTAGGCGGCAAATGGTCCTGGTTCATGCTATGCCCAATGATTCTTCGAACGCCACCATTCGTTTCAATTTGTAAAATGCTGCTCTGTACCCTGGTCGGGAAATAAGTTCCTAAATTATTAAGAAGTATATCCTTTCCAGACTTTGCTTGCGTATATCTTAATTAGTGGCTATGTGCTACGCTTTTGAGGTAGCCAAAACAAAACTATTAGTGTGCGTTTTTGGATTTAGAGTATGAATGATTCGATCACACGAGCTTCGTAATAGCATGCAGGGGATATTAGGCCCTCGCATCTCGTGCCCATAAACGGAGTCAAATTCTAAGCACGTTTTATTTGAAATAGCTGATTTCAGTTGCATCATTAAAATGCTCCCATTGAATCTGGCGAGAAGTTATTTACGTACAAATAATTGGTTATGTGGATATTATAATTTGAACTTATTTGCATCATTAAAATGCTACTTGAAGTTATTGGTTCTACGTGAAATTACAAGCAAGGTGAGCAAGTACTCACCAACAAAATTTGTTACAGTTCTGAATTGAAATTTATGAGCTACATGGGGATATTATTGGTAGGAATGGTCACACATGCTGAAAATTTGCTATCAACCGAGAATTTACTAACCATATATAGGTAAAATATATTTCTTTTAAACACACAACTTTCGACAATCGGAATATTAAATTGACTAAGTTAGTCCTAACTCTGTCGCTAAGAGATTAGCGATGTGAACAATTGCTCTGATATTCGCCGAATTACGTTGAAAATACGTTAAGCACCATTTTGCAGTCCTCGTCTTCTTCGCGCATGGCGCTCACAGCCACCATCGCGAGTACCACTATTTATCAATTTCCACTTCGTCGGTTTTTCCTTTGTCTCCGTTTTCATTTGACTTTCTTTGATCATTCGTTTAACAGTAAAGTTTGAATTGAGTGATCAGAGGTATTTTGTCAATTTCAGGAAATCGACAATTTCACAAAATTTAAGTTGACTATGTCCACACGTCTTTTATTTTTTAGCGGCCTCAGTGGGGGTAAAATCATACAACCACAGAAGTTCTTTGTTTTTTTCCTTAAAAGTCATCCTCCCAAAAATAAAAATAAAAACAAAAACAAAAAGCTGTAAGTTTTTGCGATTTTACAGCTGGGACATTTTTGATAATTAACTTTATTAATTTGATATTCGGTAAAATGCCTAGTCTGAGGAAATATTGGGTACATGCCAACTCAGCAAGTTATGAATCCACTCATTCGAACGAGGGTGGAGCCCTAGCTGAATCCGACGAAAGCGGCCGTCCCTCCACAGGTCGTCCGCCACCCCAAGTTCAAGAACAAGCCCAAGCGCCCCGTCGTTCGTGAACCCCGAGCCTTCCCTTGTCTCCTGCATCATCGATGTCCCTTGCGGCTCCGAAGTCGTCGCCTCCCAACTTAGCTTCCGGCCCGCGCCGGACTCTGGCCAAGAGGGTCAAGTCCTTGCCAAATCCGACGAAATCGATGGCCACAGGCCAAAGGGGAAGGAAGATTAAAAAAGAAAAAGGGAAAAAAGGAAGAAATGGCAAAGAAGAAGAGAAACAGTGCGTGTCTGCGAGAGACGAGAGGGGAAAGAGAATGGAAGAGAGATCCAACAGTGACCCGCGAGGGACACGCATCCGTAATATGTTGAGTTAGCACATGTGAACCCGATTTTTTTATCAATCCACCGGGGCTTTGTCACTTCCATGGTGACAATACCGTCATCTGCTTCGGAGAACGGCATGCACGTTCATGCTAAACAACACCATGAACCTGCGGTACCGCGCTGCTCTCTTCCTTAACCACTGGCGGAAGAACAAGACGCAGGAGAAAAGGAAGGCCCGACAAGCCACAACAAAACCAATACGCCCCCGCGAGGCTGGGCGGAAAAAAAGAGCTCACCAACCCGAACAAGGCGACCAAGACGATCCCTACTCCGATATACTGCCCTTTCAACTCGAGGGCAGATCCCATCCAGCAGCATGCCGTTCCACAAGACGATGAACTCGACGTAGAGCGCAAGCACAATTGCGCCGGCTTGCAGGTGGCTCAACCCTTGGTGTTGGCTTATGAGGAGCCCCGTGGTCATGGAAACGACAAACTCCAGGAACACCTTCCCCAGCTCTTGTCTCTCGAACAGTTCCACTATCGGCTGACGCAGGGGATCGGAAGGTGAGCCCCATGGCGCTAGCAAAGTGGTGGGCAATTCCGACTCCGTCGTATTAGACATCACCGATGGAGCCACACGCACTTTGAATGCGCATGAAACCAGAAGCACAACAACTATCAGAAGCTCTCAGGATGGAACGTTCGACTCGTCCCGGCGCGCCCTGCGTCAGCCAATAGTGGAACTGTTCAAGAGACAGGAGCTGGGGAAGGTGTTCCCCGGAGTTTGCCGTTTCCATGACCACGGCGCTCCTCATAAGCCAGCACCGGGGTTGAGCCACCCGCAAGCTAGCGCGATTGTGCTTGCGCTGCGTCGGGTTCGTCATCTTGTGGAATGGCATGCTGCTGGATGGGATCTGCCCTCGGGTTGAAAGGGCGATGAAGTATATCGGAGTAGGGATCGTCTTGGTCGCCTTGTTCGGGTTGGTGAGCTCCCTTTTTCCGCCCAGCCTCGCGGGGGCGTGTTGGTTTTGTTGTGGCTTGTCGGGTGTTCGTGAAATTCTAAACGCAAGTGCACGTGTCGAACAAGTAATATAATGATGAGAAAAAGTATCGTCCCACGGAGATCGATGATTAATAAACCAGTTAAATACTAAAATAGACTAATTCTAAAATTTATCTAACAAATCAAAATATAATTAAGAATAAATTAAAAATGAAAATTGTAGACTAAATGTAGTAAATCGATCGAGATAAATATGTTAGAGCATTCGATTTCACCATAACTACTAGATATGAATTTCAGATTATTATGAATACAAGAACGATATCAAACATGTGATAGAGGAATTTCCTAACCTATTTACTATCCTATCTCTAGGTATAGCAAATCTACTCAGCTTATTAATCCACTATATCTCTATGTGAATTAAAATAAACATGAGTGCATTAAAAACTATGAATATTCCCGGCTTACAATGAGTCTTTTGGATCACTTTATCACCGAAAGCTACACAAATAACGCGGTATATTTCTATCCACGTTTAATTCATGGTTATACATTATAATGAGCAATTGCATATTATCACTTCTCAGTCTCAAACATGCACATCGAGATCATCTAAGTGGTGGCCAGTCACTTAAAAGCATTAAACACAATAATATATAACTCATATGAATGAAATCAATTGTAAAACATAAAAATCATGAAATTCACATCATCATGGTTAGTCTACATCATAGCCCTAACAAAAGAAAATTAGAACATAGTAGAAGAATAAATAAAAATATAAATCAAACCCAGCATCTTGAATCAAAGAACAAGAATTCTATCACCACTTTGGTCTTCTCTTCAAAATACTTGAAAAACTCTCAGAAGAATGAAAAAACGACCTAACCCCCTCTCTCTCTTTCCTATTTATAGGAGATCCAAAATATCTATCTCCCAACGCTTGCAGATAACATTAGGGGACAAAATCAAGAATTTCCTGATTTGATATCCATCTTCCACTCTTTGCTTTTATTTGAATTCCTGATATTTGCCATTTTTTCCTTATCTTCTCCATATCTCATTATTCTGCATAAACAAAGAAAATTCAAATAATCAGAAGGAAATCCAAATATTTTCTCTAAGATATTGCATTAATTGTTGCTTAAAATAGGTAAAATAACTCTATTTTTATAGAGTTATCAAACCCCCAAACTTAACATTTTGCTAGTCCTCGAGCAAAAGTAAGACATAACACATAATCAAGCTAGCAACCTCCTCCATGACATCTTTCCATAATTGCTCAAATTCACAATTCAAAGAAAAACACAAATTTCATCCAAACATTGAAATCGATTTATAAGTTAAGACCAATTCTAACTATATGATCCAAGTGTGTGTGTGAAAGTCCTCATCTTTTTCGAATTATATGCAATCCAGATAAATTCACATTAACATGTAACCTCTCAAAAATTCTCAATAATTATGAACAAATCTCATAGGTTTGCTTTTCATTCCTCTCTCCACTAATGTAAGCTAATTATCCAACCAAAAATCAATAGGATTTTTCTCGGGTTGCAATGTAAGGCTGGGCTAAAGGTGAGACAATGGAAATTTTAAGCTCAAATAACCCATCAACACGTTGATTTCTAGGATCTAATTAGAGCCAATGTCACTATCTAATTTCACTCCTTCAAGATAATTTTTCTGCCACCGTATATCACCATTCTCTTTTTTTTTTTTTTTCTCTCTCTCTCTTTTTTTTTTTTTTTTTTTGAATTGCTTTATGGTGGAGTTTCTCCCAAAGTCCCTCCTAATATAACATGAAAATTTCCAACCCATTGAGTATCCAAAAGGCTCACTCAATAGAAAGTTGGATAGGGAACCATAAAAGCATTTTTTTTTTTTTACACCCCAAACAACCATAACAATCACTTTTTTTTTTTTAACTCCATCATTCCTCCCAAATTTCTATCAAGCTCAAATAATTTTTTTTTTTATCCCAAAAGAAAATCAACGTGTTCATAGGGCATGGGATAAGGATATAATTCAATAACGGCTAGACTAAATATATATGGGTGCCAATGAAAAATTTGGTAATAATTAAGGCTCAACGGGGTGACTAGGGATAAATAAGCAGGGTTAGCTTGAAAGGCTCAATCGATCCAAAAATTGCCTAAATCATTTTCTCAGTTAGATTTAGCTTAGGATTTCGCCTCAAGAGAAAATCAAACAAATTCTAAGATTTGGGTGAAATTTAAGAAAATCACATACTTCACATGAATGTTCTCTAAATTTACACACAATTAAAAAAATTAAGGACTTTTAGTGCTCGGTAAGTGGATCAACATAATCAAATTAAGATTAACTCACACATCAATTGCAAGTTTAAATAAAATTTAAGTTTTCCTAAGAATCGTAAAAATTCACAACCGGACAGCAATCATGATAGAAAATAGATTTAGCCAAAAATTTTTATCTCCCCCAAACTTGAATGAAGCAAAGTGTCCTCAATGCGAAAAATAGAATTGGAAGAAGAAAACTCCCCGGTTGTAGGATAAGTCCATAGATGATTGTGATGATTAAACTCTTGAAAGGTGCTCCCTAAAAAATTAACTTGGATAAAACAGAGAAAAATTAATCTTTTTTTCTTTTTTGCAAAACATAAACTTAACAATAAATAAATAAAAAATAGCAAAATTAAAATGCTTGGGTTGCCTCCCAAGAAGCGCTTGCTTTATAGTTTTGAGCCAAACTATCTCGGATGTCACTATTTTGGAGGATGAAGTTCAATGGTGGTCTTCTCCTTGTTGTAACCACCTTCGAAGTAGGGCTTTAAATGTTGACCGTTCACTTTGAATGTGCCCTCAGTGTCATGCGCAACTTCAATTGTTCCATATGGGAATACCTGTGTAACTGTAAAAGGACCAAACCATCGAGACCGCAACTTTCCTGGAAAAAGTTTAAGACGAGAGTTATAAAGTAAGACTTTTTGACCAATTTGAAACTCTCTTCTGAATATGTGTTTGTCATGCCATCTTTTGTACGCTCCTTGTACAACTTAGAATTTTCATAGGCCTCATTGCGAAATTCCTCCAATTCATTCAATTGCAATAATCTTTCTTCACTGCAGTGCATGTCAAAATTCAGAAATTTCAATGCCCAATATGCTTTATGCTCTAATTCCACTGGTAAGTGACAAGCTTTTCAAACACTAGCCTAAAGGAGACATCCCAATTGGAGTTTTGAATACTGTCCTATAGGCCCAAAGTGCATCATCAAGTTTTATTGACCAATCTTTCCTAGAGGCATTCACTGTTTTTCTAAAATTCTCCTGATTTCCCTATTTGAAATCTCTACTTGACCACTAGTTTGAGGATGATAAGGGGTTGCAACCTTATGTGTGACTCCATACTTACTCAAAAGTGCTTTAAATTGTTTGTTGTAAAAATGTGTCCCCCTATCACTTATGATTGCCTTAGGAGTGCCAAATCGAGTAAAAATATTTTTCTTCAAAAATTTGACCACAATCTTAGCATTATTAGTTGGCAATGTAAAAGGTCCCATGAAATCAATACCCCAAACATCAAATAATTCACACACAATAATGTTGTTTAAGGCTTTCTACCCACTTAGACACATACTCCACAGCCACTAAAATGTATAAATTTCCATAAGAAGGTGTAAAAGGTCCCATGAAATCAATACCCCAAACATCAAATAATTCACACACAATAATGTTGTTTAAAGGCATTTCATTTTTTCTTGAAATATTTACAGTTCTCTGACATCTATCACATGAAGCTACATAAGAGTATGCATCTTTAAAAAAGTGTTTTGAGGCCAATAAAATCCAAATTGCAAAATCTTTTGAGCTATTCAGTAGTTTTCTCTTGATCTTCTGGTGCAATAGGAATACGATTATACCCTGAATATCCATCAAGAAAGCAATAAAACTCATGTCCTGCCCAAGTCTTTCTAACATTTGATCAATAAATGGTAAAGGAAAGTGATCTTTTCTAGTGGCATCATTCAATTTTACGCCAATCCATACACACGCCACCCGATGCTGTTCTAGTTGGAATCAATTCATTGTTGTTGTTTTCTGAATAGTCATACCACCTTTCTTTGGCACAACATGCAGGACTTAGAAGAACTATCGAGATAGGATAGATGATACTGTATCAAGTAGTTTAATTACCTCGGCTTTTACTACTTCTTGCATCTTCGGGTTCAAACGCCTCGAGGTTGGATAACGGGTTTATATTGTTCCTCCATCAAAATTTTATGCATGCAAATTGAAGGACTAATTCCCTTGATATCGCTATTTTCTATCCAATTGCACCTTTATGCTCTCTTAATACTCGAGCAATTTCTCCTCCATCAAATCTGTCAAAGAAGAAGATATAATTACCGGTAAAGAAGAAACTCCATCTAAATAAGCATATTTCAAATGAGAAGGTAAGGGTTTGAGTTCAAGAATTGGAGGCTCTTCAATTGATGGTTTTAGGCTTTGTAATGTGTTGTCCCAACTCTTGAATTTAATTGCCTTTTGCCTTGAATATGATGGAATTGCCTCCATGAAATTTGCATACTCCTTTATCTCCTCATTCGAATATCTTTGTCCATTGGTTGAATCGGACATGCTTCAAGTGGATCTTTAAAGATATTTTCTTGAAAAACATTCTTCACCAACTTGTCAACTGTCTCAACTCTAAAACAAGAATTATCATCAGATGGATATTTCATTGCTTTAAAAACATTAAATGAAACAAGATCATCTTGAACTCTAAGAATCAACTTCCCTTGTTGTACATCAATAAGAGCTCTTCTTGTTGCTAGAAAAGGTCAACCTAAGATAAGTGGTACCTCAAAATCTTCCTCCATGTCAAGAACTATGAAATTGGGAAAGATGAATTTGTCAACTTTTAAAACATCTTCCACAATACCTCTCGGATTTTAATTGTAGGAGTAAGTCCATAGATGATTGTGGCATGATTAAACTCTTCACATAATGCTTTTTCAAAGTAAGAATCTCCAATAGTGCAAGGAATAGTAAAACTCCTGGATCTTTTAATTTCGGAGGCAATTTGTTTTGTAGGATGGCTGAACACTCCTCATTTAACTTCACGAAAAATTTCCTTCAAAAACTTTGCATAACTAGGCATTTGCGCTAAAGCATCTGCAAAAGGAATGTTAATGTGCAATTTTTAAATACATCAAGGCTTGTTTATTGATCACCTCTTCCTTTTCTTTGACAATCTCTTCTTCTCCAACTTGTTTACCACTTCTCAAGGTAATAGCCTTTATGTTTTCAATTGGATTTTCTCCGTGTTGCTCGGCAAAGAACCTGTTGTCTTCGACACCATGCTTGCTAAAATCTCAGTTTCGATTGAAGCCTCTTGATTTGAAATCTCACATCCGTGCTGATGAAGTCATGAGTCGTATTAGTAAGTTTGGTGACTATATCTTCCAAATTTGACTTTGTCTCCTCTAATTGTTTGAATCCGGTGGTCTTGTCATTGCCTGTTGGAGTAGGGATTATTTTGTGACCTGTTAAAATTTCCAACAAAGTTAGAATTTTCACTAGATTGTTTAAAAGTATTACCTACACGACATTCTGTGCTAGCATGTCCTCCACCACAAAAATCACATGTCAAAGTCTGAATTTTCATGGCTGAAACACTCATATTATCTAGCTTTTTGTTGAGTGCTTCAAATTGTGCGGCAATTGCAGCAAAAGCATCCACTTCGTGAACTTTAACTTTTCGCATTGGTAGTCTCTCGGTAGGCCAGCGATAACTATTGGGCGCCATCTCCTCTAATAAATTGTAGGCTTCTTCTTGTTTTATTATTTAGAGTTCCTCTATATTTGTATCAATCATAGAACGAAGATTTGCACTAGAGCCATTATAAAAGTTTGTACTGCATCCATACGGGTAGTCCATGATGTGGGCATCTCCTAAGAAATTCTTTGAATCTTTCTCATGCTTCATATAATGATTCATTATCCATCTGCATAAAATTAGTAATATCGTTACGCATCTTCGCAGACTTTGTAGGTGGAAAGAACTTACTAAGAAATTTCTGAGCCATATCATTCCATGTAGTGATTGATCTGAAGAGAGAATGGAAATAATCTCAATCTAATAGCATCATCTGTAACTCCATTATATTTAATGGTGTCACAGATTTCAAGAAAAAGAATCGATGTGAGCGTTTGGATGGTGGTTGAAGCATCTGAATGAGTGATGGCTTGATCTCAAAATTGTTTGCTTGAATTGCAGGTCTTGATACTTGATGTAGTTCCTTGAATTGTTGGCGCAGCATAATCTCTTAAGAGTCTACGTGGTTTTCATTCTCACCGTGCACTTGCATCTTCTTAGCGTGATTTCTCTGTTCTCTCGGTCGCCTTTTGAATGTCTGCGCTCGATTGCGGATCAAGCTCAAAGTTTCCCTTGTTGGCTACGTGTCATAAACCGACGTACACCCTAAAAATAAAACAAAACGAAAGCTAGATTAAACTTAGAATTATTTGGTATCAATATTAATTAGTATTAAACGAACGATTTTTCACACATGCTAACTCTACATATTACGAATGCCCGTTGCGGGTCATTTGTTGGATCATGCTCTTTTTCTTTGCCATTTCTTCCTTTTTTTCCCTTTTTCTTTTTACTTCCTTTTGGCCTATGGCTCGATTTAATCCGGAGTTTAGCGTTTTTCGGGGTTCCACGAATGCTTGGGCTTGTTCTTGAACTTGGGTGGCGAACGACTTTTTCATGGCTTCCTCAGGAGTCCATTCACCGGCGACACGTGTCGCCCGGCCGATTTGGAATCGGATCTGCCCTCGGTCAATTGAAAAATTCATCATAAACTTAACAATTTTTTTGTTCGAAATAAATAAAAAATAGCAAAATTAAAATGCTTCCCTAGTTACCTTCGCATGCCTTCCCTCCGTCTTCAACGGCGGCCTCTTCCTCTCCCGTCGTCGTTTCGCCGGTCAAGGTTGAATGCGAAGCGCTGGATGTTCATGGATGTTGCATCTTGACATGGAAGAGTTATAGTTTTCAAATCCAGCCACGGCGATAAAAAAATCGGGTTTCCACACTATAGCGGCGCAAGGCGGACCACGTCCCAAGCTCTACGATGTCTCTCTTTAATGGCATTTCTCCTTGATTATCTATTTTGGAGGCTTTTTTGTCCCTTCTTGATTTCTCTCCTTGCCGAACCTGAAGTAGGAGTCTCCACCATTGATGTAATGGTGCTCGTGGGCAGGCGATCCCACTTTTCTCTACTTCTTTCTCTTGGGTTAAGACGAGGGAAAGGCTTGTAAAAGATTGAGCTATCTTTCAGGGAGCTTGTGGTCGGATGACTCTGCATGCATCTATCTATGGGTGGGTGAATTTCTCGCCCAAGTCAATGGAAAATTTAAATCTGCTTTAAATGTTTAGACCGCTCCTTTGATTCTTTCGGTATCTAACTCTTTGAATTTGTGCCCTTTCCCCATAGGAAGATAAAGAAGATTCCAATCAGCAATTGAGATCAATTAATATCAAATCTGATTGGATCTAATTTGAATATAATATTTAGTTGCTTTTCTTATACATTCTTTGTAGTATATGAGTGCAATCATTGAATACACACTGAATACAAACCATAAATTCCTTAATCTACTTCAATTGTTCCATATGGTATCAGAGCGGGTTTGACCCTATTACATTTTGCGCATCTTCAAGAAAATTGCCTGTGTTTTTTCTTGTTCTTGTTGTTGCATACTGATCTTGCAAAACAGAGCAGCCTCCAACAGGAATTCCTCTTGAAGTTTGTTTTCCTAAAAAGCCACCTGCAAAACAACGATATTCCTACAGAACAGAGTATCATTGTTAAAATCTTTCAAGATTTTTTAAGGCCAACCCAAATCCACAAATTTTTACCTCAGCTACCGATGATCAACCTCCAAGAGAAGTGATGTCCCAGACGTCCCAGATCCAAGAATCCTTTGCCATCGGTGCTACATCCCAGCAACAAATTCTGACACAAAATCAACCCCAACCGATGCAATGGGGACCTGTTTCGGCTTAGTTTAACCTGGGGCAGCCATTTCCTGGCTATCCTTACCAGTGGATGCCATACTCATGGATCCATGGATTAAATCCAAATACATCATCGCCGGTGCACCAGGGCATACAGATCGATGGAGGCCCACCAACCAATACTGGGGTAGGCGCAACCATCAATCTTGAGCAGATGGGCGGATCAGGCAACGATTCAGAATCTAGCAACAATTCGGGAGCGACAAGGGCAGCAGGCGCAACCAATCAGGCATTTCCGACAGGGTTTATACCTTTTCCTTTTGCGGCTGCCATGGGTCGCCCAGAACCCGGCGACGCGCTGTACGTCTCCAATACCGATGGACCAGAGTTGCGGCTTATTAGTGACCCTCTCAAAGGACCGAAGAACTACTCAAACTGGGTGCGTGAGTTCCTCTGGCTGAGGGAAATTCCTTGGTCTGATCGGGCAATCTTGATTCCAAGAAAATATTTTGGTGACCCCAAATCTTTTATATGGAAAGTTGAATGCAAGTAATGTTTGAAACCTTTGATAGCTATTTCATCATTTCCCATAATCAGTATATCATCTACATATATCATCAAGTATATAGATGACATACCTTTGGTCCAAGTGAAAACTGCATAATCAAATTTGGATTGTTGAAAACCAGCAGCTATTAAAGAGTCAGAAAACTTCGCATACCACTGCCTGGAAGCTTGTTTAAGCTCGTATAAGGATTTGCGGAGACGACATACTTTATCCTCCCCCTGTCTCCGTAAACCTTGTGGGACGTCCATATAAATTTCTTCATCAAGGTCTCCATGTAAGAAGGCATTATGAACGTCCATCTAGTGCAATCCCCAATCCTGAAAAGCCGCTACACAGAGAAAAGTCCGGACTGTGGCATCTTTGGCGACAGGAGAGAAGGTTTCGTAATAATCAAAACCTTCCTTTTGTGTAAATCCCTTAGCCACTAAACGAGCTTTGTATCGTTCAACTGATCCATCAGCGCGATATTTGATCTTGTACACCCATTTACATCCAATTGCCTTTCGATGTGGAGCTAGACTGACGAATTCCCATGTCTGATTATCCATCAATGCCTGCAGTTCTGCCTCCATAGCCTTTTGCCATCGTGGATCAGTGCTAGCCTCATCATAAGTGGAAGGCTCTTGTTCTTCAGAGATCCGGGCAATGCAACATCTATGCTCCTTTGATAAACAATAAGAAGAAATGGGGAAGCGGATACCTGATGAATTTCTTATTCCACAGATGAAATCTTTTGTCCAAGTTGGTGGACATTTTGCTCGACCCGAACGTCTTGGTTGATGCTCCTCAGGATTTTGCGGAGTTTCCACAGAAGTTGATGCTTGAGTAACTTCTTCAGGTGAAGATTGATCCGTCTCTGCTTCTAATGGTGTCAATGCCCTGGTAGATGGACGGTCAATCCCTGTATTTTGGGAGTATGGAAGTAGAACATATTCTGGGTCGGCAATGGATTCCTCTACATGAGGAACATTTAAATATTCCCCAGTATCTGCAGATGATTCCTGGGTAGTAAAAGGAAAGATATTCTCCTGGAATTGAACATCTCTACTAACAAAGAATTCACCTGTAGAAGGATCATATATCCGATATCCTTTTTGTAAGGCAGAATACCCTATAAATATGCCACGGCGAGCTCGCGGACCCATTGTATCCTTAGGTCCAACTATAGAAGCATAACATAAACACCCAAAAATCCTCAGATGCTTCAGATCTGGCTTCTTCCTAAATAATAGCTCAAAAGGACTTCGACAATTAAGAATTTTTGTCGGCATGCGATTGATTAAATAGGATGCAGTCAAAACATAGTCTCCCCAAAAAATATCCGGAATAGATGCCTGAAACTTTAAAGCCCTGGCAACCTCTAATAAGTGACGATGTTTTCTTTCCACTATCCCATCCTGTTGTGGCGTGTATGTGCAAGAACTCTCATGTAATATTCCTTGAGATGACAATAGAGTTGCACACTCATAATTGAAAAACTTTGTCCCATTATCAGTCCGAATTTTTTGGACATTTTTTTCCAAATTGAGTTTTGGAAAGGGAAAGGAAGGTTCTTAAGTGTGACACTACTTGACTCTTGGATTGCATAAGAAAAATCCATGTGGCCCTTGAATGATCATCTACAATGGTGAGAAAGAATCTAGAACCATCGTGGTTTAGGGTGTGATACGGTCCCCGGATATCCATATGAAGTAAGGAAAAAATATCAGTGGCACGGCTTGTGCTTAGTGGAAAAGGACTACGCGGTTGCTTTGCAATGGGACAAATATGACATTGAGGAGATGGAAAGAAAGAGCTGTGGCCCAATCTGGAATGAAAAATAAAGTTTTTATCATTGGTAGTCAAGTTACACAATGATTGCTTATTACAAGAAAAACAATCTGGAATGTGAACTAGATCTTTGGTTGGGCTTCTCCAAAAAAACAATCATTTAGACAGATTACCCCATCCCATCAGTTTCCCAATCGAAAGGGCCTGAAATTTACAACCATCAGCATTGAAGAAAACTTGGCATGAGTTGTCCCTACAGACTCTAGACATAGATATAAGATTGAATTGGAACTCAGGGATATAAAGGACATGTGTGAGGATGATTTGAGGACTTAGATTAACCGTTTCCGTCGTAGTAACTCGAGCAATATTACCATTTGGTAATTGCACTATAATGGGATTATCCAGTTCTTCATTCATGGTGGTAAATAAATTCCTCTCACATGCAATATGGTCACCGGCCCCAGAATCAATAATCCAAGTATTTCTGGATAAATTATTCACCAGACAATGTGAAATACCTGTAAAACTGCTCCCTCCTTTTGGGATGTCCAATTTTTGTATTGCCTGCATCAATTGCTGATATTCACCATGGGTAATTGGTTGATTCATCTGTCCTGTAGTTTGATATGCTATTTCTAATATTTCCTTTCCTCTTTTTTCTCCAGGCCTGCCATGTAGCTTCCAGCAATTCTCTACTGTGTGATGGGGCCTTTTGCAAAAGTCACAATACGGCTTTATTTTGTTTTTCGGATTGGGCCCATTCGGCCCATAATTATTTGCCCCATATCCATTTCCTTTAAACCCGCTTGGCCCATTCGACCCGCTCGGCCCATAGGGATTTTGGCCACTATTTTTTGAAAAATGACCACCGTTGGATCCTCTAAAGAAGGCACCATCTCCACCGTCCAAGTCTTCAGACGCGCGTGCCCCTTTTGAGCCGTTGGATCGCTATGATCGATCCTGTCCATTAAATCCAGCAGCCTTAAAAGGCCTCTGCTCTGTCGAATGAGCTAGGGTTTTGAAACCCTTTTCGCTTCTTGCGGCTAGGGCTAGGATTTCCGTAGCCCCTTTCCCTTCCGTTGAAGCGATTCTTTGGTTTTCCTCTTGCACCGCAAGTTGGAAAATACGGCCAATTGAAGGTGCAGGTTCCATGGCAAAGATCTGTGACCTGAAATGGAGGTAAGCTTTGTTAAGGATGAGTAGAAACCGTGTTGCCTTTTCTCTATCCTTGATTACCTTGTATTGCTAGAGAGTGGCTTCGGGCCCGTCGAGCTTTTCCTCTGCTGCTTCTAGCTCATTCCAGAGGGCTGAGAGCTTGTTGAAGCACGTCATTACAGATGTGTTTCCTTGCTTCAGTTCGGCAAGGGCTTGGTGCAGCGAGAAGATTCTCGCTTGGTCGAGTTTCTCGTACATCTCTCTTATGTTGTCCCAAAAATTTTTTGCGTCCTCTGTGGGAGGCAGACCGGCTGCTATTTCGGGGCTAATACAATTTCCTATCCATGTGCGTACCAATTGATTACACTTTTTCCACTGTCGCGCTAGTTTTTCATCGATTGGTAACGAAATTGTTCCATTGATAAATCCCTCTTTATTTTTGGTTACGAGGGCTCTACGGAACTCACGTGCCCAGTTTGAGTAGTTCTCCGGTCCTGTGAGAGGGTGGCTGATAAGTCGCAACTCTGGTCCATCGGTATTGGAGACGTACAGCGCGTCGCCAGGTTCTGGGCGACCCATGGCAGCCGCAAAAGGAAAAGGTATAAACCCTATTGAAAATGCCTGATTGGTTGCGCCTGCTGCCCTTGTCGCTCCCACATTGTTGCTTGATTCTGAATCGTTGCCTGATCCGCCCGTCTGCTCAAGATTGATGGTTGCACCTACCCCAGTATTGGTTGGTGGGCCTCCATCGATCTGTATGCCCTGGTGCACCGGCAATAATGTATTTGGATTTAATCCATGGATCCATGAGTATGACATCCACTGGTAAGGATAGCCAGGAAATGGTTGCCCCAGGTTAAACTGAGCCGGAACAGGTCCCCATTGCATCGGTTGGGGTTGATTTTGTGTCAGAATTTGTTGCTGGGATGCAGCACCGATGGCAGAGGATTCTTGGATCTGGGACGTCTGGGACATCACTTCTCTTGGAGGTTGATCATCGGCAGTTGAGGTAAAAATTTGTGGATTTGGGTTGGCCATAAAAAATCTCGAAAGATTTTAACAATAATACTCTGTTCTGCAGGAATATCGTTGTTTTGCAGGTGGCTTTTTAGGAAAAGAAACTTCAAGAGGAATTCTTGTTGGAGGCTGCTCTGTTTTGCAAGATCAGTATGCAACAACAAGAACAAGAAAAAACACAGGCAATTTTCTTGAAGATGCGCAAAATGTAATAGGGTCAAACCCGCTCTGATACCATGTAAGAATTCGAAGTTGGATAGATAGATTGAGGAATTTATGGTTTGTATTCAGTGTGTATTCAATGTACAATTGTTACACTCATATACTACAAAGAATGTATAAGAAAAGCAACTAAATATTATACAAATTAGATCCAATCAGATTTGATATTAATTGATCTCAATTGCTGATTGGAATCTTCTTTTGTATCTTCCTATGTTGGAAACGCGTATCTTCCAACATATTTTTAGCAAATTAATCACACGAATGAGGAAATACGGCAATAGGCCGTAGTTAGGTACTGAAAGAATCAAAGGTATCCTGTTGCTTTTCAAGTTCAGCATTGCTAAAGCATACAACCATGAAACATGGATTTTCTAAATTACCCTTCAAGTTATATTCTCAGGGGAATCATCAATATTCCCGATGAATCATTCGACATCTCTGTCATTTAAATTCTTCCATTGACTTGGGCGAGAAATTCACCACCCATAGATAGATGCATGCAGATCTCTCATCCGACCACAAGCTCCCTTGAAAGATAGCTCAATCTTTCATGGGTTCTACATACAATGGGAAACTAAGCCTTTCCATCGCTTAACCCCAAGAGAAAGACCAGCAGTAGAGAAAAGTGGGATCTTCTGCCCACGAGCTACGGAATTCATTACATCAATGGTGGAGACTCCTATTTGTATCATCTCTTCCGCGTAGGTTCGGCAAGGGCGAGAACAGGAAGGGACAAAAAAAGCCTAGGTCCAAGGAAAATCCCAAAATTACCAATCGATGGCAATAAAACATAATGTTGGAGAAAAGGCTTCAAAATCAATATCTAGATAATCAGGGAAAAAATGCCATTACCAAGAGAGCATCTTCTCACTGTTGGGCTTCCCCTTGCTTGCGATTCGCCGTACTGACAGTCTCTATAACACGTTTTGCATCTGGAAATGGCAAGCGGGGACTCCGGCATCACCCGCAAAGCTTGGGACGTGGTCCGCCTTGCGCTGCTGTGGCTGAGGAGAGGCGGGGCGTTCAGGCGGCTCCTCGCGGTCAAGTTTCATCTCGCCGTGGCTGGATTCGTCAAGAGCATTGGTGGGGTTGCGGCTACCGCAACTTGATGCCTATTTGCTACGGGGAGAGTGAGTTCTCGTTCGACAAGACCCTGCTCTTCCATGTCAAGATGCATCGACCCGAAGCATCCACGAGGTCCTGCTTCCGCCTCCCTCGCATCCCCTGCATCAGCTCGGACCTTGACTTTGACGGCAACAAGGACGGCGATTGGGAGAGGAAGAGCCCGGTCGCCGTTGAAGACGGAGGAGAATGCAGATGCGAAGGTGGCGGACGAGGCGGATGTGGAAGTGTGGTGGCGTGGTCCGTCGGACGGTGGGCTCTGTCGTTCGCCGGAGGAGCAGCGCGACGAAGGGGCAGCACGAACAAGAAAATATTAGCTGTAGCTTAGATGCGGCGGCGGCCGACGAGGCGGATGTGGAAGCGGCGATGGTGGCGTGATTCGTCGGACGGCTCCATCGTTTGATCGGAGAAGAAGCGGAGGGTAGAGCAACCAGGTGAGAGTCGAACGAAAAAATGGAGAGAGAGAGTCCAACGTGTCCGTTCAAATTGATGGTAAGAGAGAAGATCTGTTGTGGGGCCTAGCTATTATTTTCTTGGGGGGAGAGAGAGAGCGTGGAGAATTTTTCAAATTGACCGAGAGGGAAAGGTTTCTGGTGGGCCCAGCAGGATTAGCTCGTCTGATTCCAGCGTGGCTGCCGGGCGACACGTGTCGCCTGGTGAATGGACTCGGAGGAAGCCACGCTAGAGTCAGAGCTGCAACTAATATTTTCTCGCTGAATCAGACGAAAGCGACCGTCCCTCCACAGGTCGTCCGCCACCCCAAGTTTAAGAACAAGCCCAAGCGCCCCGTCGTTCGTGAACCCCGAGCCTTCCCTTGTCTCCTGCATCCTCGATGTCCCTTGCGGCTCTGAAGTTGTCGCCTCTCAACTTAGCTTCCGGCCCGCGCTAGACTCTGGCCAAGAGGGACAAGCCCTTGCCAAATCTGACGAAATCGATGGCCATAGGCCAAAAGGAAGATTAAAAAAGAAAAAGGGAAAAAAGGAAGAAATGGCAAAGAAGAAGAGAAATAGCGCGTGTCTGAGAGAGACGAGAGGGGAAAGAGAAAGGGAGAGAGTTCCAACAATGACCCGCGAGGGACACGCATCCGGAATATGTTGAGTTAGCACATGTGAACCCAATTTTTTATCAGTCCACCGGGGCTTTGTCACTTCCGTGGTGACAATACCGTCATCTGCTTCGGAGAACGGCATGCACGTTCATGCTACACAACACCATGAACTTGCGGTACCGCGCTGCTCTCTTCCTTAACCACCGGCGGAAGAACAAGAGGCAGGAGAAAAGGAAGGCTCGACAAGCCACAACAAAACCAACATGCCCCCGCGAGGCTGGGCGGAAAAAAAGGAGCTCACCAACCCGAACAAGGCGACCAAGACGATCCCTACTCTGATATACTTCATCGCCCTTTCAACCCGAGGGCAGATCCCATCCAGCAGCATGCCGTTCCACAAGATGACGAACCCGACGCAGAGCGCAAGCACAATTGCGTTGGCTTGCAGGTGGCTCAACCCCTGGTGCTGGCTTATGAGGAGCCCCGTGGTCATGGAAACGGTGAACTCTAGGAACACCTTCCCCAACTCCTGTCTCTCGAACAGTCCCGCTATCGGCTGACGCAGGGCGCGCGGGGATGAGTCGAACGTTCCATCCTGAGAGCTTCTGATAGTTGTTCCGCTGAGCCCCATGGCGCTAGCAAAGTGGTGGGCAATTCCGACTCCGTCGTATTAGACATCACCGATGGAGCCACACGCACTTTGAATGCGCACGAAACCAGAAGCGCAACAACTATCAGAAGCTCTCAAGATGGAACGTTCGACTCGTCCCGGCGCGCCCTGCGTCAGCCGATAGTGGAACTGTTCGAGAGACAGGAGCTGGGGAAGGTGTTCCTGGAGTTCGCCGTTTCCATGACCACGGGGCTCCTCATAAGCCAGCACTAGGGGTTGAGCCACCTGCAAGCCGGCGCAATTGTGCTTGCGCTCTGCGTCAGGTTCGTCATCTTGTGGAACGGCATGCTGCTAGATGGGATCTGCCCTCGAGTTGAAAGGGTGATGAAGTATATCGGAGTAGGGATTGTCTTGGTCGCCTTGTTCGGGTTGGTGAGCTCCTTTTTTCCGCCCAGCCTTGCGGGGGCGTGTTGGTTTTGTTGTGGCTTGTCGGGCCTTCCTTTTCTCCTACCTCTTGTTCTTCCGCCGGTGGTTAAGGAGGAGAGCAGCGCGGTACCGCAGGTTCATGGTGTTGTTTAGCATGAACGTGCATGCCGTTCTTCGAAGTAGATGACGGTATTGTCACCACGGAAGTGACAAAGCCCCGGTGGACTGATAAAAAATCGGGTTCACACGTGCTAACTCAACATATTACGGATGCGTGTCCCTCACGGGTCACTGTTGGATCTCTCTCCCTTTCTCTTTCCCCTCTCGTCTCTCGCAGGCACATGCTGTTTCTCTTCTTCTTTGCCATTTCTTCCTTTTTTTTCCCCTTTTCTTTTTTAATCTTCCTTTCCCTTTGGCCTGTGGCCATCGATTTCATCGGATTTGGCAAGGGCTTGACCCTCTTGGCCAGAGTCCGGCGCGGGCCGGGAGCTAAGTTGGGAGGCGACGACTTCGGAGCCACAAGGGACATCGACGATGCAGGAGACAAGGGAAGGCTCGGGGTTCTTGAACGACGGGGCGCTTGGGCTTGTTCTTGAACTTGGGGTGGCGGACGACCTGTGGAGGGACGGCTGCTTTCGTCAGATTCAGCTAGGGCTCCACCCTCGTTCGAATGAGTGGATTCATAATTTGCTGAGTTGGCATGTACCCAATATTTCCTCAGACTAGGCATTTTACCGAATATCAAATTAATAAAGTTAATTACCAAAAATGTCCCAGCTGTAAAATCGCAAAAACTTACAGCTTTTTGTTTTTGTTTTTATTTTTATTTTTATTTTTGGGAGGATGACTTTTAAGGAAAAAAACAAAGAACTTTTGTGGTTGTACGATTTTACCCCCACTGGGGCCGCTAAAAAATAAAAGACGTGTGGACATAGTCAACTTAAATTTTGTGAAATTGTCGATTTCCTGAAATTGACAAAATACCTTTGATCACTCAATTCAAACTTTACTGTTAAACGAATGATAAAAGAAAGTCAAATGAAAACGGAGACAAAGGAAAAACCGACGAAGTGGAAATTGATAAATAGTGGTACTCGCGATGGTGGTTGTGAGCGCCATGCTCGAAGAAGACGAGGACTGCAAAATGGTGCATAACGTATTTTCAACGTAATTCGGCGAATATCAGAGCAATTGTTAACATCGCTAACCTCTTAGCGACAGAGTTAGGACACAATAACTTAGTCAATTTAATATTCCGATTATTGAAAGTTGTGTGTTTAAAAGAAATATATTTTACCTATATATGGTTAGTGAATTCTCCGTTGATAGCAAATTTTCAGCATGTGTGACCATTCTTACCAATAATATCCCCATGTAGCTCATAAATTTCAATTCAGAACTGTAACAAATTTTGTTGGTGAGTACTTGCTCACCTTGCTTGTAATTTCACGTAGAACCAATAACTCCAAGTAGCATTTTAATGATGCAAATAAGTTGAAATTATAATATCCACATAACCAATTATTTGTACGTAAATAACTTCTCGCCGATTCAATGGGAGCATTTTAATGATGCAACTGAAATCAGCTATTTCAAATAAAACGCGCTTAGAATTTGACTCCGTTTATGGGCACGAGATGCGAGGGCCTAATATCCCCTGCATGCTATTACGAAGCTCGTGTGGTCGAATCATTCATACCCTAAATCCAAAGACGCACACTAATAGTTTTGTTTTGGCTACCTCAAAAGCGTAGCACATAGCCACTAATTAAGATATACGCAAGCAAAGTCTGGAAAGGATATACTTCTTAATAATTCAGGAACTTATTTTCCGACCAGGGTACAGAGAAGCATTTTACAGATTGAAACGAATGGCGGCGCTCGAAGAATCATTGGGCATAGCATGAACCAGCACCATTTGGCTGACTCCGTGCTAATCGGTTTGTGACGAAATCAGCTTGGACTCCCAGGAGGCATCTGAAGTAATGTAGTCGCGGTAATACTGTGTTATTTACATTTCCAGTGGATGTGGCATCACTCCTACTCCACAGTCGCTCTGCAAAATAGAAACAATGGAATAAATACGGATCTATGTAAAAGATTACAATTACACTATAATTATCGATTTTCTAATATGCATAAAGAAGGAATATGCAGCTTTTAGTACACCTGGGCTCATTTTATCGGTTCAATTTCTTATTAGCGTCAAGCGATGTCTATAACATTGCATATTACATCTGTAACTAGTACTAAGCATTCAAGCGCTCCTGGCCACGGCAAGAAGAGAGCTAAGACAAGAAAATAATACCATTGCGGGGCTACTATGAATTTTGGGGAGGATTTGCACACGGGTGATACATCAATGGAAAGGGAGGAGATAAGGCATGAACTGGCAAATTAAGGTTTGGGGAGTTGGGGAAAAACAATCAAAGCCCATGAGCAGTTCCTTACCCTAGAAAGCCATCTCCCATGCCAAAAGTTGTTTTTATATTCCATCTCCATTTCGATCACTTAAAAGACTGATTTCCAACGATATAGTTCGTTCACCGAAAAAGAAAGGACTATACGCCATTCATTACTTCAGCACAAAAAATAGTATCAAAAAGGCTTTAAGGAAAATGGCAAAACCCCCAGCTACCCCGTATGTCTTCAAAATCCATGCAACCCCACCCCTCACCATTAGGTGATATCCAACTTGGCCCCCTTTTGTGATTTTTTTTTATTAATTTTTATAAATAGTAGAGAAACTGCTTTACAGATTATAAGACGACGATAAAAAGTAATTGGCCATGACCCCAAAAAAAGAGATCACCAGCGGGACCAGTCATGCGTGAAAGGATGTAGATATAACTTCACTGACACCAAAAAAAATAAAATAAAATAAAAAATCCTTGCGATTAAAAAAGAAAAAAAGAATCTCTAAATGGATAAAGAAGGATGAGAGCCAAGAAGAAAAAGACTCAATGCCCCAGCACAGAACGATGCCCAAAGACTCGCTGACCTGCAGCAGCAGCAGCTCTAGGCCATATCGTTTGCTGGACATTAGAGGTATCGGCTGTCTCCCCCCACATGCAAACTTCACCACCGATCACAAGTTTTTGTTTGGAAGCATCACTTATTCCTTCGAGGGGCTCTGCAGTGTAGACTTGATCCCATGGCACATCTAAATGATCTAGATACCAAATGCTTTGATTGCTGAAAATGCATTTAAAGGCCTTTGCGAAAGCCTTTGGACATACACCCGATCCCAGCCTACATTGATAAAAATTAATTAGCTTGCAATCAACATATCTTGAATACTGATCAAAGCCTATCAGTTATGTACTATTGTCCTTGGATTAGGCTATAGGGAAATGCATTAAATGTTTCCTCCCTGAAGCAATTGAAAATCAATGTCACACTCTACATACAAATGTTATGAAAAAAAGAAGGTGGAACAACAATTAGGATGGCTGAATATTGATTGCAACAAACATCAGTGCTCTTTCCTGCTGTTATATTCTAAAAACCTTCTCTACCTCTGGAACCAAGGGCAACAAGCCTGAGATAACCACTTAAAATCTAGAAAATTAAAGCAGGCAGAAGTTAGTCAAGTGGGTCTCCAGGCCACAACCCATTTATAACTTTAATCCAGTTCAAATGTCATTTTAGCAGTGAATCTACCTAAAATCTTTCAAAAAGATAGGCCCAAATAAAAGGACGTCATAACAAAGTGCTCTTTTATAAGCAAAGACAATGATATTAATGACATAACTACTAGTTTGAGTATTATCTTCATTTTTCTATAGACATGCTATAGAAGTCTAAAAAGCACTCTTACATGCAAAAGTGATATTCATTCCACAATATATCATCTCACAAAGAGGACAATTCCAGTGAAATATCCTTCTCAAAATGATGCAGAAACCAGTGCTGAGATGTGCTTCTTCAACAAATGTTCTGTCATATTGGTGCGGAGACTTGATATAAACTAAGAAAATTGGCAAAGAGAAGCAGAATAACATGTTCAATTATTGCTAAATCAAAAACAATCCGCAGAACCAACTGTCTCCAGCAGGTGTTAGTAACATGTACATACCAAGTTGACAGTGGTCCAATTTTTTGAAATGGCAATTTCTTGAGCTTTGAGTACAAAATACTTGGACGTGTCTTTATCAGTCATGTTATGATCTTGGAGCCAGCATTTAAAATAATTCTCATGTTCAGCATCTGACATGAGTTGCCAGACGCAAGTATTGGAGACTGCATTAAGAGAAAGGGGGGCATACAGGGAAAGGTATCACCACAGAGAAACAAGCTGGTGCTCAATCCATACGATTTCAAACAAAAACAATTTATAGAAAAATTGCATTTTTGAGAATAGATTGTTTGATTGACTACCAAAAAGAAAGAACAATGAAAATTGCTTCCAGACTGTAGAAGTGATCTCAATAGATCTAATAAAAATTTCAGGTTACAGCCCCACCATCCTCCTCTATTCTTGAGGATAGTAATAATCAAAAGACTTATTAACTCCATCCAAATTTTCTAAAATGTAATTTCTAAAGTACATTTATTGCTTTGATAAGGTTTTCTAGGTTAACAACGAAAGATATTTTGGTCATGGTAGTACCCAGTCTCAGAGTACAATGTTTCAAGATGGAATGGGTTGCATGCTCATTCACACCAATAAGAAACTGAAACGCATTCCTGTAATTGTAACTTAATAAAATAAACAAGTCTGCTGCAACAGCTTTGGCATAATATCTAAGACCATACAACAATAATGAGTTGGTTGAAGAGATGGCTTAGTTTATGATAAAATAAAAAATAATTGCAATTTCCCAGGCCAAACTTCTGGAAGTAGAATAAATCTCAAGTAAAGTAGTCGATTAATATACCAACAATCTGCAAAAGAAATATCAGATAACAATAATCACTTATATAGTTTGTAATCATAAAACTTAAATCCAGAGGAACGTCTCAAATTCCATAATGCTGTCATTTCACAAGTAGATGTACTAGCCCATTGGATATCATTTGACATTACAATTGTTCACTTGCTGCCCCTGATCTCACTAATGTTAGGTAATCCCATGCCCATCATATATATGCAACTCCAATAATGTCTACATGATGCTTTAACAGCATACAGAGGATGACCAGTTGGTGAAATTCAGATTTTCAGTTCTTTTAAGTATGGGACCAAGCATATTTTGAGTAGCAGATATTTTCGTTTTTAAAGCCTTCCATTTTCTTCATTTTGTTCCTCTTGCGCTAACACCAATGACATAGGATGGATATGAGGTTATTTCCCACGGCATACCCAGAATAAGTTGGCACTCTAAAGAAACTGAAGGAAAACCCATATGCACGTAGAAGAGACAGTTACAGAAACAAGAGCCCTGTTACAATCCTAAGTGAAATTTTGCGAAGTACTTCTAAAGTTGTGAGGTAGAAAAGGTCTACCAATCATTTAGTAGCTAAAGAACAAATGACTGCCAAAGAAAAAGCGAGATGCCAAGGTCACCTGCACTAACCTGTGTTAACCTCATCGCCGCCCAAGTGAAACAGCTCAAAGGGGAAAATTTTTCCCATATCTGCAACGATAGGATTTGCATTAGATCTAACCTGAAATGAATGAGAAGAATGAAGTTTCGCGGATACCCTAACTAATCAGGCGTTTACTAAGTGACAGCACCACCTTTCAAGTAGGGCCTTGCCCATGCAGAGAATTTTTAAGAGCAAAGCTTTATACAACAAAAGTTTCACACATGTAGTCTACATGGCTTTCTTCCTTCAGGATCTCATGAAACACGAATATCTATGTCACAGTAGATGTATAGATAATTCATACATAGGCAAAATGGAAGATTTAGCACGATAGATAAAGATACTGGATGCCTAACCTGATAATAGGCCAGAAATGAAGTCAAATCAAGTGGCTCTCTACAGAATTTAGAAGGCTACAATTCAGGATACCCTTTTCCCCTGCATTAAAGAAGACCAAAAATTTATGGTGACTTATTTAAGATATACAACCTTAAAATGTCATGAAGTCTCATCAAAAGCTGCAAAATCTCCAAAAAAGAAGTGGCTTACCATGATTCTGCATGACCAGGGACATCTACTTCGGGCATCACATGGATTCCTAAAATCAATTAAGAAAGATGCTCAGCAAATACTACAATTGTACTAGCAGTGATAATAATAGTAACTCAGTCATAATTATAAAATACACTCATATAGTAAAGCAGCAGTTCTAAGGCCTACTAGATTTATACAAGTTCTTTGTAGCAGTTGACACAAGCAAACAAGTTCAATAGAATTATATCAAAATTATAAAACTACAATTGCAATGAAATATGTGAGAAAGCACTCATCAAAACCTCAACAAAGAAATGAATGTGAGAACATACCTCTACTTTTGGCAAAGCTTCATATGGTGAAAGCCAGAATGAACAAAAGGACAGAGTTAATACATCACCGGGTGCCAGATTTAGGAAGTCAAAATATGTGATGACATGAACCATAATATCAATTAAGTGGCAGCATGGAGGGGAAAACACGTTACTTGTTGATCTGTTAGGCAGTCTAGAATTGCATACGCAGTTCTTGTCAGATTAGCTCTAGCAATTAATTCACTTTACATAGATTCTGACTAGTAGAAGCACTGCTATAGTTTGACTATATACAAAGAATTCTCCATCCATACGACTTTCTAAACCACTCTCTCAATCAATCTCAGGAATGCCTTATCTAGAGAACAAAAAATGGGCCTTGAAGAGAAAGTTACCATACTGAAAGGAAAATGAATAGTTATAGAAGAAAATCAACTTATGACATCCAGGAGATGATTTCACGTATTCATGTTAATATCTCATATTGACCAATATAAACCCAACGAAGACATCCAGAGCATTCTCAAGTAGAGAATACAAACAAGTATACAATTAAATGGCAAAAAGGAGAAGAATTTGCTTATCATGGAACAAGCAATGGATATCTTACTTCACTATTTCATATGCATCCTCAACTGTATATCGCTGGTAGGCACTCCAGAGGAAATGACTGTTTGTCTATTATGTGCCAATGAAGGACATTCTACTGAATGTAATCCCATGGGAGGAACACATTCATGAGGATTAAACAAGCAAAACATAGAATAGTGATCAGTGAGTGTTATGGGAAAAGTGCACTCAGAATAAGAGCAAGAAGGAATTGCAAGTTGTCATATCTTACTAATTTAGCATATGACATGGAATCCAGTATATGCTTAATCACATTGACGGGATAGTAGTGCCTCGATGTATCTGTTGTAGAATGCCATACCACCAATAGAAAAACATCACATAATGGTAATAGATGTTCACCATTCAACATGTTCAATTAAAAGGCTTATTGCTTTTACCAAGTAGTAGTCCACGATTTGCAAACCTTGGTTCATCTCGGATATACCATGGAGCCTTGTGTACAAGTACCAACTTTGTCCTATAATCAAAGGTACATAATTGGCTGAATGTCCGAAACAATGTAAAAGAATGTTTGAGAAAAAAGCCTCACATTTCCAAGAAACTGCAGAATGAGGATCAACCTAATATTGAGATTATACCTTGGAAATATGACCAAAATACTACTGAACGATAAATACAAAGAAGATATCTTCTTAAATTGCCTCTGACAAAGAAATGGGTGATAGTGGATGAGAACTGTGAGTTTGCAGCATAGAATGTAATACCCGACACAAGCTCACAGTTGGCTTGATGAGTACCTTCTGTTTTTTTTTTTTCTAAACCATAAACTTCTGCCAAACACGAGATTCCCATGTTCGATAGATGAGGTAGCATTCGGATGCCGCCCATCCCAAAATCAATGCTTATAACTGTTTGACAATTCTAGGATCACGTGCACAAATAATTTTCTCGGTATTACAACCGCCATCACAATGCACAAATCTAGCTTGAGAAAGCAAAGGGGAAAATGCCTGCAGCAAAGGGAAACACCTCTATTACCACATGAATATCTCATGCTCTCGTGCAAATGCAGGTCAGTGTGCTCATGGCCATGTGTTAAAGTTATACTAGACTTTGTCTTGTGATGGAATTGGACACGTGAAGATAATTTGGCCGAAACCTTTTGTCTCTTTTCAATTCATCAAACTCCCCAATTGATTCGCATAGTCGGTCAGTTTACCTCAATTGTCGCCTCTCCGATGATCGACTTCCTATCATTCTTCGTCAGAAGTAAAGTATAGCTCTCATCCACCCCGAGTTGAAGCTGCAAAAAGAAACACGCACGCAAAGCGACAACTCAAATTTCACATCGCGCACGCGCGCGCCAATTTCCGCCCACTCAATCAAGCAAGCAATTAAAAAAAGTACATCTATCCGCATCGCGAACCGGACGAACCTCCTCATTCCCGGAGCAAAATGGCGGTGGGGCTGGGTTCGTAGGAGGGAAGGTGAGGTTGTTTGGCGGCGGTGGAGGTGGCGACAGGAAAGGAGAAGCGGCGGCTTCGTCTCCCAGTCATCTCTCTGCCCTCGCGATCGAAGCTTGCAGTCACTCCAAGCAAGCAATTAAAAAAAGTACATCCATCCTCCAATCTCCTGGAGGTCTTCTCTGGTACAGACTCCATTCTTGAGTTGCACGAATTGCCTTCGTTCCCGCTCGGGTTTAGCGGAAGCGAAAACAATTTTCGGTCAGAGCGGTAATTTGGGATAATGTATTTTCCACGTAATTCGGTAAAAATCAGAGCGATGGTTAATATCGTTAACACTAACGACAGGGACAGTCCACGGGGGAATACAAAGGACGGGGGAGTCCATAACATATGGAACAGAGATGTGGCCGTAACGCAGGGACATTTTTGGCGATCAACTTCGTCAATTTAATAGTCCGATTGTCCTCAATCTTCTTCATTGCAGATTCAGTAGTAAGTGGATACTTCAGAATTTGATAATGATCCAGCTTATTCCTTGGGGTGCACTGATTTTGGGATACTTCGGATTTTTTTCCTACTTCAATGTCCTTGGACGATGAAATGTGACGGATGTCCTGATCTTCTTAGCCTTCTTTTTGAAGGTTGCCACACCTGATTTGACAGCCTTAGCAGCCTTCAGTGCCTGGGCTTTAGGGTCGGCCTTTTTCGTAGGGTTAGCTGGATACAGAAAAAAAATAAGAGTTAATAAAGAGGATTCAAACCGAGTCAATAAAGACGATTCAAACCAAGCCCATAAATAAAAAGTTCCCATAAGTAGGAACTTAGTATTCTCAGTGTTAACTACTTTTTTTTTTTTTTTTTTTTTTGGGGACACGTCAGTGTTAACTAATTTGCCAACCAAATATTATGCACAAACTACCAATTAGAAAACACGACTTGCACACTTAAAAACAATCTGTCGATGAAGATTGATACTCAACTTCATATTTAAAAAAACTCCAATGCTGCTATTCTAGGTTCTGTTCATTAGTATGTCACAAGGCATGCATAAGAAAGAGCATCAGCCATCATGAACTTAAGGACAACATAACGGCAGAGCATCTTTTTTTATTCGAAACAACGAAGCACTCAGATTAAGATAAGCCTACTGATCATAATTAAAACAAAATCGACTGGGAGTGAAATGCTCATAAGCTTCTGATCTGATCATAGTCCAACCTTATCCCCTCCAGGTATTTACATAGCAATGTGACGGAACAATAAATCTTAAGGACTGGAAAAAATACAGCTATTTTCTTCTTTAATACTACCAGTACCAACACACTAAAATTTCCCGGAAACGACATTAGCACACGCCTTATCAAGACGAACCCTAACCGTACATCACGTATGTAGGAGCACAATATATCTCCCCATATAAATATTACTAAAACGAATTTCAAAGGACAAAGTGCCAACGGATGCAAAACCTCACCTTTAATTGGAGACATTTCCCCGTCGATGAAAAAACCTGGAGAATCCGCACATGAAAACATGCATCGTAAGCCTCAACCACAATAAACCAATCACAGTTCAATCGATTAATCAGACGAGAGCCCACCAATTAGAAGTGAGTCTCTCATAGATGAGTAAGTCCCGACCTTATGTCAAAACTATGTACCTTTTAACATATAAGTGATAGACATGATAAATTGGAAGTTCTGGCCTAGCACCAATCTAAAAGTTCTTGCGTGGCCGCCTTTGATTAAAATGTCATTAAATTCTCTATATCAATTTGACCAAGCCTGAGCAAGTGGACGTAGGCATTTTGTGTTCTAGAAGAGAATTGCTTGTCCGAGCATGCCCATTTTAGCCTATAGGTTAGATAAGTCTAATTGGGCATAGTAGATCGCCAGACACATGATTACCTCTAATAACAGATTAATTTCATATTAAGTGTGTGCTGTTTAATACATGCTTTTCATTGAGGGCAATTTCTCTTTCTCATGGAAAAATCATATAATTACCCATAGCTCGTGAGTAAAGAGACTTTTGAATTGGTAGAAATATTCTTTTCCCTACCTAGAGTTAGTGAATTCTCATTTGTTCAACATTAAAACAGCATGCGTGATCATTTCTATTGATAATATCCCATCTAATTAGTAATTTTAAATTCAGGACAATAGCATATTTTTTTGTGGTGAGTATATATTGAGGCACTTCCGTTACAATTGATTATTTGTTTGTAAATAACTTTTTACACGATTTAATAAGCATTATAATTACCCAACAAAAATCTGCTATTTAGAATAAATTGGGCCAAGCATTAAAATCTGTTCATGGGCACAAGATGTACGAGCCTGGAATAACCCCTGCATGTATTCACAAAGCTGGTGAGGTCGGAGGCGCACCTTGTGGATTTCTTTGCTACCTGCCAAAGGGCAGCACGCAAACGAAGTCTGAACCTGGCCATAAAGACCACGGCAGCCAGCACAAATCAGTACGGACGAGACAAAGCAAGCTATTTAGCCTCTACAAAAAAGAATGAAATACAGAGGATAGTGGGCTTATGTGGATGGCATAAACAAGTTGGCTATGACCACACGGCAACACCATTTTTGAACATTGCCCTCTCTCTCTCTCTCTCTCTCTCTCTCTCTCTCTCTCTCTAAGTGATCTCTCTCTATTTCTCTGATTCATGTGCTATACCCGGAGTCACGCACACTCTAGATTTGTTCCGACTATCGTAAAAGTACAGCACAGACAGTGATTAGGATACACAAGCAAAGTCTGAAAAATTAAACTCTCGAATATCTCAAGAACCTATTTCTCAGCCAAAGTGTAGGGCTGCATTTTACAACTTAAAACGGAGAGTGGTCTTCAAAGAATCATTGGTTGTAGCATGAGTCGAGACCATTTAGCTGATTTCGTGCATATTGGTGTGTGACATGATTGACTTGGACCTCCACCCATTCAAGAGACATCTAAAGTAATTTAGTTGCGGTAATGCTATTTTCTTTAAATTTATGTGGTGGATATAAAATCTATTTTGCTCCTCGATCGCTCTACAAAATAGACTTAAGTGAATATATGTAAATCAATATAGAAGATTATCATTACACCATCATTATCGATTTTCTAATCTATCATGAATAAGGAATGCACAGCTTCTACTACACTTGGGCTGAATTTCATATTAGCATTGAGCAGTCTATCTATACATTTTACATTTGTAACTAGTACCGAGCATTCAAGCTCTCGTAACCACGCCAAAAAGAGGAAACTAAAGAGGAACAAAACTAAGGCTCCGTTTATTTTATGAAGAATAATTGATTTGAAAAACATTTTTCTTAAAATGATGGTTTGTATAGGTTAAAATAATTAGTCAATAAAAGATATTTTCATTATCGACAACCAATTATATTGAAACAATTTTGAGAACAATAAAAATGTTTTTGCTTATTTATTTTTATAAGTTATATAAGTCATAATTTTTATAAAAATATTCTTTAAATCGTTTATTTTTGGCAAAATAGATGAAAACCAACGCGAGATCTCTGTCGGGGCAATGATGATTTTTGAGAAGGCGCCTAAGATGTGAAGGATGCCGTTCTTGGAATACCGATGTGTGTTTGGGTCTCCTTCCTAAGTTTCGAGCACTCATATGCTCGATGCATTTGCAAAATTACCAAAAAAAAAAAAAAAAAAAAGGAGCGAGAGAGAAAGTAATCTCATATTAAGGAGTGAGTCTTTAATAGACGAGTAAGTCCTCACGGTATGTCACAACTATGTACCTTTCAACATATAAGTGATAGACATAATCAATTAGAAGTTCTAATCTAGCACAAATCTAAAAGTTTTTGCGCAGCCACTCTTGATTAAAATGTCATTAAATTCTCTATATAAAACATGAGCAAGTCTGAGCAAGCCGACGTTGGCATTTTGGACTTAAGAAGAAAATTGCTTGTCCAAGCATGCCCAAGTTAGTGTCATGGGCAAATTATTTGGGATTGAGACCGTATGACAACTTAGGCTCTCTTGGATCATTTGGGATCGTTGGAGTGCTTAAACCAAGCCTTTTTTGAATTGATTGCTCGCTTGCTCGCTCGCTTACTCGAATCTTAGATAGATAAAGTTTCTAGAGAAGAACTCTGAACAAAAGAATGTAATTTCGAGTTTAAAATGGTTGATGATTACAATGAGGAGAGGACATCCCTTCTTATACTAATGACCCTTAGATTACAATCATTAATCACCTTTTGATCTAGCGAATGAGATCGTTCCTTCTAACCTACCAACTAACTATGCCAAAAGAGTTCTCAATTCTCGACACGATTACCACCTAGTCTATCCCTGAGAATGTTCTGCAAGCTCTTATTGGCACCTTGGACAATCTTGGGAGGTCTTCCTCGATCATACACGGTCCCTTGACCACAAAAATCTCATGATTGTGACATTCTTCCCCACTCATTCGAGTGATGCCCTTGGCACTCTTAACTTGGGGAGTGGTCTTCTCTTTGGCGCAAGCTCGAGCTCTTCTATTCCTATTTTGCTTGGTTTTGAGTCTCTCGATCGGTGGACAATACGTATGGATTTGAAATTTTACCTTCCGTTTGTCATAAGTATACTAATTTATAGTTTTTCGTGGCATTAATCTATAAACTAATTTAGGGTAAAATTGTCATAAATATATAAATTTAAGTTTTTTAGTGGTCAAAAACTTAGTTTGGGGTAGATTTATCAGAAATATATTAGGTTATGATTTTCGTGATATTAACCCAAAAGAAAAAGGCAAGAACAAGGGAAGGGGGCGTTGGTGGGCCACACGAATAAGACCGCTGTGAATCATGCAAAGGTGGGGGCGAGAAGGAAAACGGGGGTTTGGTGAGAGTAATCTTCTTGGAACCTGTAAATGACAACATGGCTACGCGATGAATTATGCAAAGGTCAGCCAAAAATGGAAAACGGGGTTTCGGTGAGAGGAGTCTTTTGCGAACGTGTAAATGAACACACGGCTACATGACTCTCGAGTCTCAAATGATTCTTAACATTGCCCCACCACCCCCCTCTCTCTCTCTCTCTCTCTCTCTCTCTCTCTCTCTCTCTCTCTCTCTCTCTCTGTGTTTCTGTCTCATTCATGTTCTATACCTAGAGTCACACACACTTTTAGATTTGTCCTGCCTATCACAAAGTGCTGCACGGACAGTGATTAGGATACACAAGCAAAGTCTGAAAAAGTAAACTTCCAAGTAATCTCAAGAACCTATTTCTCAGCCAAAGTGCAGGATTGCATTTCACAAATTAAAGTGAATAGTGATCTTCAAAGAATCATTGGTTATAGCATGAATCGAGAACATTTAGCTGACTTTGTGCATATTTGTTAGTAACAAGATCAACTTGGACCCCCACCCAATCAAGAGGCGTATGAAGTAATTCAATTACGATAATGCTGCTTTATTTAAATTTATGTGGTGGATATAGCATCTTTGTTGCTCCACGATCGCTCTACAAAAAAGATATAAGTGAATATCATTACACCATCATTATTGATTTTCTAATCTATCATGAAGAAGGAATACACAGCTTCTACTACACCTGGGCTGAATTTCATATTAGTATTGAGCACTCTATCTATACATTTTACATCGGTAACGAGTACTGAGCATACACACCATCCTAATCACGCCAAGGATAGAGAGTCAAAGACGAGACAAAACTAAGTGAGCTTTGTACCCTCAAATTCAAAGATTAGGGGCTACAATGATTTTTAAGAAGGATTTCCACATACATGATAACTGAAAAGAAGAAGATAAGGCATGAAAGTCAAAGTGAGAGGTTTGCGGAGGTGGGAAAAATAAAACACAATCCAAGGGGCAATTCCCCAACCAGCTACCCCAACAAAAGTGTACATTCTCCTTTATGCGGAATCTCTCTCTCTCTCTCTCTCTCTCTCTCTCTCTCTCTCTCTCTCTCTCTCTCTTCAAAAAGTGATTTCCAACCATACGTATGTTGTCTTCACCGGAAAAAGAAAGGAGAGAGAACTACACTTTTCCCAAAGAGAGATTTTACATTGTAGGGATTGTCGGATTCCCAAAAACTGGATTCGACCTTAAATCAAACTCCTAAACTTGCGCGGAAGACGAGTCCAGGAAAAACATATGCATCACCGATCCTAAGGCACATCATAGAATCGAACGTACCTTGTTAGCCATAGACTAAACACCGACGCCGATATGAGGAAGAGAAAACGATCCTGTTCGATCCGATGATGCCAATCCGCCTTGAAGGGAAGAAGGGTGTCGCCTTTTTGCCTATTATTCTTTCTCTTTGGTGAATTTTGGAGGGAGAGAGGGAGGAGGAACATACGTAATGCCAAAATGGACGTTTCTCCCTCTCTTTCCCCCCTTTTATACGTCCCTCCAAAAAGAGAACGTGTCCCTTCATCATATCCCTCCATCCATGGCCCTAATTTTGTGGGCCAGGCTTTTAGGCCCAACATGGGCGGACGGGCTAACTTAGGCCCATCGAAATAATCAATTAAAACCATCATCTCCCACTCACACATGGTGGGCTGAACAGGATCCTCTTTACCTCTTTTCAACATTCATACTGATGAATAATCCGTGCGACCAGCATACTTTGAGAGCTCGTTATCATACATCTGTTAGGAATATATAGCAGCTCATAATGGGCGTCACACTTTGAGTAGATTTAGTATGCAGTACCCTAGATCGATCAATCACATTTATATCTCTCTTGATCTCTTTTAAACAATGATATATATTGCATTCACAATTATGGTTATTTAAAAGACAGTTATAATTGGTCGACCAGTGAATACAAAACCATAATGTGATTCTCTAAATCCGCTCTTCCTCTTTCCTTCAAACTTTCAATTTCAGTTCAGCTTGCTTTTCTAAAAATGTCCCATTAGATCGAATCAACTCATGACCATTGGCAACATCCTAAGATAGCAAACACTAAATAGAAATCTTGAGAATAAGTAAGAGTCCTGAGGGCACTAAAATTGAAGAATCCTTTTCCTCAAGAGTGTTACACAGCGTAAAAGTTGAGATCAAACTTTTGCCACTCTTATTGGTCGTCTCGTGCATACATAGTATGAAATACGTATTACGGTATTAACTCCTTTCCCATGGAGCGTATGTCTACACAATCTATACCGTACAGACGATAGTTCAGACATACCCAATGTCTAACTTAAGTTCACGTATCTACTCATTAACATAATTTATCAGAACTCACATCTGGCATCTTAGACTAATAAAGTAAAATATGTGGGGTATTCCACATATTTTACTTTCGGACATAGTACTTATCATGTCCTCATCTTAACACTTAGTTAAGGCGACATATATATTTTAAGCTTGAGCTCTCGATTATCACCTAGATAATAAACTTAAAAACCGTCTCATCTCTATTTATCACACAGTAAATAGAGGCGATTACCCGTGAGAGTGGGCTAATCTCTTATCTGTCCGACATACTTTCTCAACTCAGTGTAGTGCACTGAGCATTAAGATGCATAAAGATCAAACAAAGATTCATAGGCATTAATGATGAAAAACACAAGTTCATAAATGTGAAAAACTCAGGGAAATTACAATATCCAGTACATCAGACTCTACGCAATCTTAGAGATTTTACATGACCACAAAACACATCTCTAGGTATTGGCTTTGTCATAGGATCTGCTACCATTTTATGCGTAGATATATACTGTAAGTTCACATCCTTTTGTGCAACCATATCTTTGACAAAGTTATACTTGGTATCTATATGTTTGGTCTTGCCATGATACCTTGGATCTTTGGTGTACGCTATAGCTGCTTGGCTATTACAGTTAACCAATAATGGATTTGCAGCTTTCTCAATAACACCTAAATGATCTAAAAATCTCTTAAGCCAAACTCCTTCTTGTACCGCTACTGATAATGCCACGAACTCAGCTTCCATCGTGGACATGGCTATACACGTTTGCTTCTTATTACTCCATGATATGGCACCATTGTTCAGTAAGAAAGCAAATCTAGAGGTAGATTTCCTTTCATCTAAATTTCCTCCCCAATCGGCATCGAATAGCCTTCAAGTCGCAGATCCTTTCCTTGATAATTCAGCTTGTAATCAGCAGTTCCCTTTAGATACCTCAGTATTCTCTTAACGGCTTTTCAATGTGCTTGACTTGGATTAGATTGGTATCCACTCACCATTTCAACTGCAAAGCATATGTCAGGTCTTGTACACATCATAGCGTACATCAAGCTCCTAACAGCACTAGCATAAAGAACATGTTTCATTTGTTCCTCCTCTTGTGTAGTCCTTGGACACAGTCTATGGCTCAATCCTTCACCTTTTGCAATAGGAGTGTCTATGGGTTTATAATCTTGCATACGAAATCATTCAAGAACTTTATATTATATATGTTTCTTGCAAAAGAGATAACGACCTCTTCGAACGATCTCTTGAAATCTTAACTCCAAGAATGTATGTAGCCTCACCCATATCTTTCATCTCAAAGTTGGAAAACAACCAACCTTTGATGGTATTAACAAACTCCATATTGCTTCCGACAATTAGTATATCATCAACATATAATGATATGATCACAAATTGATCTTTGGATCTTTTGATATATATACAATGATCCTCATCAGTCATTGTAAAATTATATGCCATTATAGCATAATGAAAACGTTTATACCACTGTCTTGACGACTTCTTAAGGCCATATATCGATTTCAAAAGTCGACATACTTTTCCTTCTTGGCCTTTCGTAATGAAACCAACAGGTTGTTCCATATATATTTTCTCATCCAATTCTCCATTGAGAAAAGCAGTCTTTACATCCATTTGATGTAATTCAAGATCCATACTTGCCACTATTGCCAGAATAATGCGAATTGAGGTAAATCTCACAATAGGAAAAAATGTTTCCTCATAATCAATTCCTTCCTGTTGATTATACCCTTTCGCCACAATGCAAGCTTTATATCTTTCTATCAAGCCATTAGCTTTACGCTTTATTTTGAGAATCCACTTGTTCCCAATAGTTTTACGTCCTTTTGGAAGATCAACCAGTTCCTAAACATGGTTTGACTTCATTGACTCCATTTCCTCTCCCATTGCATGCATCCATTTTTCCTTACTAGGGCAATTTAGAGCCTAATGTATATTTCTTGGCTCATCCTCATCTTGTGGGATAATCATAAAATTTTCTCTTTCAATGTCAAAACGTCGATGGGGAATACTTTTGCGACTTGTTTGCCGTATGGGAGATTGTACACTTTGCACATCATTTCCCATTATGCTCCCACTAGGATTAGATAATGATGATGTCATCTCATCATGTGGTTGTGATGGGGAATAAGTTGTATTCAATTCATCACTTCTCATATTACTCCCACTTGGACGAACTCCACTAATGTTATTACCTTGATCCAAGGTTTCAAATAGGGAGTAATCTTCACCTATTTCGCCCTTCTTAGGAAACTAATTCTCTAAGAACGTGACATCCCGTGATTCAAATTCAGTTATACTCTCACTTTCCTGCTCACCTATGAGCACATACCCTTTTGAGTGTTCGGAGTATCTTATGAAAATACTCTTCTTTCCTCTGGGACCCAATTTCCCGAACTTGTGAGAGAGCTTGTGAGTATAGGCAGCACAACCCCATGGCTTAAGAAAACTTAAATCCGATTTTTTACTTGTCCATAACTCATATGGAGTGGAAGTAACTGATTTGAAAGGCACTCTGTTAAGTACATATGCAGCAGCTAACAATGCATCACTCCAAAAGGTGATAGGTAAGTTAGCATGTGCTATCATGGACTTAACCATTTCCAGTAGGGTTCTATTTCTTTTTTCCACAACACCATTTTGTTGAGGAGTATATGGAATAGACAACTGTCTTTCTATTCCTTTTTCATCACATAATTTTCTGAACTTATCAGATAAATATTCTCGACCTCAATCGAATCTCAATGCTTTTATTTTCTTGTCTAATTGATTCTCTACCAGGTTCATAAACCTTTTTAAACAACTTAATACTTCAGATTTATGAGAAATCAAATAGACATATTCGAATAGAGTATAATCATCTATAAAAGTGATGAAATAAACAGCCCCATGCCTTCCTCTCACATTCATTGGACCATAGATGTCAGAATGGATTAAATGCAAAGGAAATTCAACTCTTTTACCTTTTCCAAATGGTTTCCTTGTCGTTTTCCCTACTAGGCAATGCTCACATATGGGCAACTCGACTTTTTCAATGTTACCTAACAAGCCCTTTTTTGCTAGTCTATTCATACATTGTTGGCCAATATGATCAAGTCTAGCATGCCACACATTCACATCATTATCATATGAATTAGGGGACGTGATAAGGGAATAACAAACATTTGCATTAACATAGTCAATATCTAATACAATGAAACCATCCAGAAAATAACCACAACCATAGCAATTTGTTTCCAAAAATAAATCCACACCTCTATTATGGAAGTTCATATTAAAACCTAGTTTGACCAACACTAAAACAGACACTAGATTCCGACGAATCTCCGGAGCATACAATACATCATGTAGGAACAAAGTGCGTCCACCATGCATGTTCAATTGGCAGGTGCCAATTCCTTTTACTTCAGCTCTGGAGTTGTTTCTCACATAGATCCACTTAGTTCCAGTTGATACTCGTCGGAATTCCACGAATTATCCTCTATCCTTCGCTACATGGTCTGTTGCTCTTGAATCTACAGTCCACAAAGGATTAGATTCAGCCAACAATACAAAACTTGACACATAAGCAAAGTTCTTAAATGTACAAGAGGTGTCTACCTTTTTCGGCTCACGACAGTTGCGAGCATAGTGACCCTTCTTGTCACAATTGTAACACCTCACCCTTCACATTTTCTTCACTTGAGGACATTTTCCTCTCTTGTATTGGTTAACTCTTGGTTTCTTGCAAGAAGGACTTGATCCTTTGCATACCCACATATTGAACGAATCAATACACTTGCGCTTAGAGCTCAAAGCCCTTTACGAGCTAGAACCGATGTGCAAATATTTACTTTCGGCTCAAATGCCGTTAGGTGGTCCTCCACTAGCTCAAGGTGGTGCACGGCATCCTCAAATTCTTCCATAACATGATCAAGAGCTTCTAGTGCTTCTGGCTTTTCCAAGACATATTGAATCTTCATATTCAATATTTCACAATTGTTGCCGTTCAAATCAGCAATTACGTTCTTAGTTCTTTGAAACCATCGATCTGAACACATCGGACATATATGCACGAATAATTAATGCCTATCATTTATGCATTCACTTTGCACGAGACCCATCATATTAATGAACAATTTCAAGTAAGGTTTTGAGAATCAAAGGTCACTATGTTTCCAATCATCCTCCAAAAATCCTAACTTAAAACTATTATTAATATAATTGTCTTATGCAAAATAAATTCTATGAAGCTACAAAAATTCTACGAACTACCCACAGCAATCAACAATAACAGAAAGCAAATAATATTTGACATCCAATAAAATAATAATGCTTTCACATAAGACAACATATCCATTACACTAAGTAATATATACAGAGGAAAATATCAACATGGAAAGAGATATTTACACCCAAAACATCTCAAATTAATCTAAGAAATAAATAGAAAAAGACCCTGCTAATCTATCAGTCAAAATATCTAAGAAATCTAAAGGCACATTTGCCAACCATAGAAAAACTTTTGGAGAGCTCTCATGTCGCCTTCAAGGCGTATTCACTTTGCACTATGTGGCACTCATACTAAGGGTTGAAGTTTTGGTTAACTCAATCCTATAGTACTCTCTTACAAAAGCTACTACTAGCCTCCTATAACCCGAGACCACATTGACCTCTCATAGGCGATCTAACATTGCTTGCCATTCAGGCGGAAGAGTGTTCTTGAAGGTCGACACCTTCTCAAAATCCTGCATAAGATAACCATTCCAGATGATTTCCTGTATCATCTTATTGACCTTGACCACATGTGATACTAAATCACCGTCATGCCATCGATAATTAGCTAACTCTGTCATCAGCCTTTTAAGTCTTGCACTTTCTTCGTCCGTTCTCGGAAATGCAGGCATCCGTGCATAACGCATCATAGTTCCTGCAACAAATGCATAACTAAAAAATGGATCACTTATAATCCATAATGAACATAAGGGAAAATACATAATTTTCCATGATCCATGCAACAAATGCAGAATAAAAATAGATTACTTATAACCCACATAGACATAATTGAAAAAGAAACACATCCATTTTCTTTTGTTTTTTGTTTTGGTCAACGGTCAAAGTTAACGGTTAAAGCTCGTCAACGGTCGTCAACGGTCAATGGTCGTCAACGATCGAGGTTAGCCGGGTCGGGCCGTCGGGTCGGGTCAGGCCGGTCGGGCCGGGTAGGACGAACCGACCTAGCACGTGCGGCACGCATGCAGCTGACGTCACGATGACGTCATCTGGCGCGTGCAGCAACCGCCCCGGCGCACGTGCGTCACACGTGCGCGCATTGAGTCGGCACATGCGTTGCATGCACCAAAGCGTCTCTTCGCATCGGCTGCGCGTGGAGGCGTGTTCTTTGGCCATTGGCGGCGTTTCGCCACTCGTCGCGCTCGTCTCGACGAGACCTTCCATTCAACGCCATCAAAAGTCGATTTCGACTTATAGAAAGTCGAAAAAATGCATGAACAGTCTCGGGTGTTGGGATTTTTCCACCCCGATCGGTGTCGGCCGAATTTCTTTTCATGAAAAATCAATAAAAAAAAATTCATAGACGTGAAAGGGGTCGGGAAAAACATGAAAAAGGATCAGGAAACATAAACTCTTGCTCTAATACCAATGTAAGGATTGTCGGATTCCCAAAAACTGAATTCGACCCTAAATCGAACTCCTAAACTTGCGCGGAAGACGAGCCCAGGAAAAACATATGCATCACCGATCCTAAGGCACATCACAAAATCGAACATACCTTGTTAGCCACAAATTAAACACCGATGCCGATATGAGGAAGAGAAAACGGTCCTGTTCGATCCGATAACGCCAATCTGCCTTGAAGGGAAGAAGGGTGTTGATTTTTGCCTACTGTTCTTTCTCTTCGGAGAATTTTGGAGGGAGAGAGGGAGGAGGAACGTACGTAATGCCAAAAGGTACGTTTCTCCCTCTTTTTCCCCCCTTTTATACTTCCCTCCAAAAAGAGAACGTGTCCTTTCATCATATCCCTTCATCAATGGGCTCTAATTTTGTGGGACGGGCTTTTAGGCCCAACATGGGCGGACGGGCCAACTTAAGCCCATCAAAATAATCAATTAAGACCATCAAACATAAAGGAGAAGATAGATTTCTCCGTGTAGTCTCCGAGCTAATGAACCCACTAGCGTTCAAAAGGCTCCAAGGATAACTGGTGAATTAGGAAATATGCTTGGATCGAATTCTTTTTTTTTTTTTTTTTTTTTTTTTTTTTTTTTTTTTGCGGGCGCACACCCAATACGTATTTTTAGACGGTTTTCATGGCTTGAAAGGAAGGGAGCTCTTGACTTTATAGCAAGGGCACAAGCAAATTGCTATTTGATTTCTTCTGACTCATGGCTTTTAACATCTACATCTCTTCAACCCAAGAAAACTCGCGAGTATCATCTAAATCAAAGTCTTTCCTCTAGACATGCAATTTGCAAAGTGTATTGAATCAATATTTCGATGAAAACTACAATGTGGGTCTTAACATTTTTCATGAACACGTTCAACTTTGCTCACATGTGTGTTAAACTATTTCGGCAACTTTAATTATCACCATTGTCGTGACAAGTCCACGCAAGATCCCGCTATTGGACAGACAAACGATACTTCGAGAGGTGTGGGCACCAAACATCCCGGGCTCTAATCTTAGAAGAATAGAAGGTTGGATGAATCGGAATCCCAATGTATGGCCTTGATTCCTTTTTTTTTTTTTTTTTTTTAGGGAAAATAGTAGCAAAGTTTTTACCATTCGATATGTTTAGGGTTAATACTATAAAAAATTCAAATTGATACACTCACAGTACATTTATCTCAAATCAATTTCGATAATGCAAAAAATCTCAAACAGATAGACCTATACTACATTTGCTGCAAACTAATTTCCACATTGCAAAAAATCTCAAGTTGATACACTTGCGATAAATCTATCCTCTGTCAATTTCCACCCAATTTTCTTGTTCAATCGCTGACTAAAATATTTGGCGTGTGACGTAGAAATTCAATATAAATGGGTCTCTGAACAACATCATTTTAAGGAAAATTAATGTAAAAGAAAAAAAAAAAAAGATTGTTGATGCCAGGCCACCCGCTTGTATTCCTTTTCTACAAAATCAATATACTACTTACCTTTACCAAAAAAAAAAAAAAAGAACTGAGAGTAAAGAATATGCCAAAATCTACTAGTTTTGCCCTAAGAACTCCCTCATGTTTTGAAAATTTACTAAAATCTTCAATTTTGCCCTAAGATTTTGATAGATTTGTTATAGATGCATCGGTTTGGAGAATGACACATGTATATTGGTATATGTTTTTTAATAATATAAAAATTAATTTAGGAAAAATATGATTGGGGTGTGTCAATATAGATTTTTGATGATATTAACTTTAATATTATTTTTATAAGATCACAAGTTTGTGGTACTTTTTCCTCTCCATAAATTGGAACAGTCCGGTCAAAAGTCTTGAAAAAAATGCTAAAAACGATGCGAAAATCTCAAAAGCAAACGGAGGATGGATTTCAACTCAAGTCTTGAAAGCGATGGCTAAAAAATTTGAGGACCCTTGCCCTTCAAATTTGTTTAGGCCATATGGAGGACTCGTACAAGTTTATTTCAGGGATTTGTCCAAAGTTCGAAAAGGATCTACCACAAAATGGTTACAAACCCCCGCGGTTTGCCATTACCCCTTTTCACAGGAGGGGTTGGCTTCGACAACCTGTCAGCAACTGGGAACTCTCACCCCAGTTAGGTTCTTCCTACGTTGCTGGGAAGCAACTGATTGCTTTTTGATATGTATGAGTTTAGTTTCGATAGTCGCTCCTGGATTTGCACGAGTTTAGTTTCAGGACTTTGGACAAATCCTGAAATCCATTTAGCGAACGGGTCTTTTGATGGCCGCTTCGACGTGTTTATAGGGAACACAAGATTTCACTTCTCTCAAGTCTCAAATGAACGTCTTTTGAATATTCCCCCCTCTCTCACTATTTGATCTCTCTCTGTGTCTCTCATTCTTGTCGAGCCTCTTGAAGGATTGGGCCTTGAGAGGATCCTGCTATTCCCCACCAAAACCTCCAGCATTTGTGCAACATCATCTCTCTAATCCATTAAATAATTATATCTCTCTTGTGATATTATTCCGTGGCCATCATCATGCAGAGGTACTTGTCCAAACCAGAAATGGCCTCCCACTGGACTTCGGACCCTTGTTCGAGCCTTAAGTCATTCTTCCTCAGTCTCGCTTCCCATATTCCATGGCTTGTATCATCATGCAACAACCAGAACCCAAATCGCACCCCAGCTTCTACTTCACACAGTGGTGCTAGCTCAATACGCTGCCCAGTGGTGGACGATTCCAACTCCACCATAGACATTGAGGATGGAGGCATACGCACTCGTACGCGCGCGTGTGGCCGACGCGGCGCACGTGCGCGTGTGCCGTCGCTGGCGCGTGCGAGGCACGTGCGTATGCCTCCATCCTCAATGTCTATGGTGGAGTTGGAATCGTCCACCACTGGGCAACTTATTGAGCTAGCACCACTGTGTGAAGTAGAAGCTGGAGTGCGGTTTGGGTTCTGATCGTTGCATGATGATGCAAGCCATGGAATATGGGAAGCGAGACTGAGGAAGAATGACTTAAGGCTCGAACAAGGGTCCAAAGTCCAAAGTGGGAGGCCATTTTGGTTCGGACAAGTACCTCACACGATGATGGCCACGGAATAATGTCACAAGAGAGATATAATTGTTTAATGGATTAGAGAGATGATGTTGCACAAATGCTGGAGGTTTTGGTTGGGAATAGCAGGATCCTCTCAAGGCCCAATCCTTCAAGAGGCTCGACAAGAATGAGAGAGAGACAGAGAGAGATCAGATAGCGAGAGAGGGGGGAATATTCAGAAGACGTTCATTTGAGACTTGAGAGAAGTGAAATCTTGGTTGCACGGGAATAGGTTCACTTGGTTGCACGTCGCTGTCAGCCTATCGCGGAACTTTCACTTGGTTGCACGTCGCTTTGTTAGCTGTCGCGGAACTTTCACTTGGGGTTGCGCATCTGATGTGCTGACCTTTCTTTTTCTTTTTCTTTTTCTTTTTCTTTTTGGTCGAGGATGACCTTAAGTGAGCGTGTTTTGAGGATTTCTTGAAAATTTAGGATGCGTTTGGTAATATTTCCGTTCCAAAATTGTTCCAGTGAATAGAAATATAAAAAATTATTTTTGTTCCGGAGAATAATTTTTTAACAGAAAAAAGTGTTTGGTAAATTTGTTCATGGAATAAAAAAATGAATAAAAACGCGTTTGGTAAACTTGTATAATTTTTTTTTTTTTCTATTTTTTTTATTATTTTCATTTTCTTTTACATATTTTTATTTTTACATTTTTCTTTTTTTTTTTTTCTTTTTTCTTTCTTTTGGCCGGTCACCGGCCCTCACCGGATCTGGGCCAGCTCGAGCTCGCCCAGCCAACGCGAGGTCGAGTCTCGCCAGGGGCCGGTGACGCTTGGCCTCACCGGGGCCAGCAAAGCTCTAGTGAGGTCGCCGGCCATGGCCGAGGCCGGTGACCAGCCAAAGAAAAAGGAAGAAGAAAAGAGAGAAGAAAAAAATACAATAGAGAAAATTTGTTTCTCGGAAGTGTTCCAGAAACAAAAAACAAGTTTTTCTTGTCTCTTGTTTCTGTTCCAAATTTGTTCTCGGAAAAAAAAAAAGATTTGGAACAAAAATGTAAACAAAGGCATTTATGTTCTTTTTTTATTCTCCGGAACAAAAAAGAAAAAGGAATTGTGTTCATGAACAGAAGGAAAAAAAAAAAAAAACACAAACAAACAGGCCCTTAACGTCCCGCATGAGAAGATATTGGCATTAAGACTTTCGCATCATTTTTGGCATTTCTTTTAAGGACTTCTGCTAGGAAAATTCCAATTTGTGGAGGGAAGAAGTGCTATAAACCTATGATCCCATAATATATATATATATATATATATATATATATGTTAAAGTTAACACCATAGAAGATCATAAATTAACACCCCTACACATTTATTCCGTATTAATTTTCGCATTATAAAATAGTCCATATTGATATACATGTGCCATTCTCCAAAAAAAAAAAAAAATCTGCTATTTTCCCAAAAAAAAAAAAAAAAAAAAAAAAATTCGAGGCCATACATTGGGATTCCGACTCATCCATGTATGACGCAAATTGCGCAACCCCAAGATCTCCATAACTAGAACAAGAACACACACCCAAGAGTAGAAGATCAACGCACTTGTTTTAGGATCCCGTTCTTGAAAGCGGAAGTGGAAAGGGATTGTCCACACATCAAGGGGTTTATCCACACATCAAATCCTTCTTCTCTATTGCCCTCCGTATCACTGGCTCAATGAGGCGGCCCCTCACGATTGACGTTAGAATAACGTCCCTTAGGTGAGGATATGTGAGGTTAGGATTGGAAGAGAGACTTGAGCACTATTTATAGAGTTTCCAGCCAGTGCCCCTCATTACGGGCCAGGTTCAACTCGGCCCACACTAGCCAGCCCCATATTAGACTGATTAAGAAACCTTCTATCTCACCTTAGACCAAATCCCGTAAAACGGTAAATGTTAAACGATAAATAACAATGTCAATTAATTTAGTTCACATATTAGGAAAATTCTTACATTCTCCCACTTGGACTATATTAATTGAAATTGTATTGTATGTGCGCACATTGGTCTAGAGATAATTCTTAATAGTCAATCCTATCCCATAAAGCCTCCAACACCGAATCATAGCGGTAACTGCATGTATACACACAGAGCCTTCCATGGTCACAAGTGCTTTCAACTTCATTGATATGGATTAAATATAGTAGTGTGGCAAATGGCTAACATCTCTCATAGAGAGATCCATTTGTCAGTCACCATTCTCTTACTTAAGCGATACAAAAGTTTGTGTCACAAGAGAATGAAATTATGGTTCTAATGAACCCACATATGTCTTGTCCTTATGGTTAACCTTTTACAAGAACATATGCACAAGACTAATAACCAAATGCCCCTTAGCCTTCACTCAAGGTAATACCTTGAGAATTTTAACAATATATATATTCAACAAAATAACAAACCATTCAAAAATATAGTATTGAATGCAAAAGTTGAAATATATATATATATATATATATATATATATGTATATATATATATATATCAAAAAACGTTACCAAATTGTAACAAATGCAGATATAAACTTTATTTAAGAAAAATAAAATAGAACTCCCACTAAAAGACAGCATCCCAAGATGCTCCTAAGCCCATACTAATGGCATGTCACTCAAATACATATGGGCATAGGCATTTAGTTAGTGGATCTGCAATCACATCATCTGTGAAAATATGTTATATTATAAGTCACCATTTCTATACCGTTTCTTTATGGTCAAAAACATTTGACCGCCATATATTAGATCCCTTGAGACATTTGTTATTAATAAAAAGTACAACAAATTTATTGTCTCAACTTAACCGTATGGGTCTATCTATAAAGTCAAAACGGTTAACTCCTTCATATGGTTCCGAAGCATAATAGCTCAATTAACAGCCTAAAATAAAGTTACAAACTCTACTTACATAGTAGACATAGAACTTTATTTACTGCACTGCACTTCCTGTTAACATAAATATGTATCATGTTATTGATATTATATCATCTTAACAGCCAACAAAGTTAACACCTGAATACCCCACTAACTGAAAGAATTAAACTTGTCCGTAAGGATTGTTCTTGTCACATATATTGGATTTTATTAAATTTTCTTAGAGGACATTTGCTGATCGTATTCAATATACGTCATTGCAAGTCGGGAATTACTCACATTTGTTAAGGGTGATGGAGCTAATCCATTACATTGTCCTTATTTAGATATTAAGAAAATCTAATTAAATAGTGTACCTTGTGTTGGTTGTTTTTAAAATACCATCCCATAAAAAACCAAATAAATTAGTCTTACAAATCATACTCATCACCATGTATATTATGGTGCAATTATGCCTTCAGCCAAATTTGTTGTCAGGATTTAAAGGTATAGTAATTAAGTTACCACCCCAGAATTTACCAAATATTTGACAAATGACCTTTTAAGCTATTTCGCATTGTCATATTTGCCAAAATACTCACGGCCACTATTAAGCCTGACAACCTTTTAAGACTAATTATAATTATTTATTCTTTATCTCGGTCGTTTTCCCTAAATAGAAAACAACCTTTTCTCACACAAAATTGTTGACTTCTTATCATCTGTAGAAATATAATCTACAGCAACATCACCATTCAAAACATATTCATTTTTAGGATACTTTATGGAAATTTCAAAAATAGAACAGCCCGATTTTACAATGCACAGTTCTGGTGAATATTTCAAAATAAATTCTAAATGAGCTTGAAAAATTATTAAATTTGGACATGTTATTGATGAGATCCTAAGGAAGAATTTTTGTGAAGAACACCAAGTCAAATTCCCAACGTATCGAGAGTAAAAATTCTGGCATTCCTTGCTATTGTTCTGAAAAATTTCCAGATTTAGCATTTTCGTAGGAAAATCGTTTGGTCGATCAATTCTTGTCCATTTACCCTAAATTTTCGATATGTTATTCTTACAGATGTTCTCATCAACTTTTGTTAAGGATTCAAAGTCAAATTTCGGCTAGAAAATTTCAGAAAAATCAAGAAATCACCGGGGGTCAGGTTGTTCATGCGAAAATAGTTTACTAGCCTAAAGAGAAGTGTTCCTACCCTTGAATTTCGACCTCCAACATCCACAATCAAATGTATGCAAGTGTATTACACTATAGCACAGCCTCATCACTTCCAAAATCCTCCATAGTCAGATCTTTAAATTCTTGTTCCATCTCAAAATTCGAAATCCACAATGCACGTCCTGTTTTTACCTAGTTTCCTTGATCCAGCTTCATCTTTCATGTCCAAAATCCAACATGCAGCTCTAGAATTTCACCTTTCTCACATCTACCAACTCTTCGCTATATAATAACAGTAAGCAAAACATAGATTGAAGAACTTCTACTTGCAAGCAAGATATCATCCACATAAAGTATGAGAAAAATATATTTCCTCCCATTGACCTTGGTGTATATACACCGATATATTTTGCTCTCAATAAATCCAAATGAAGTGACAACACTATGAAATTTGAAATACCACTGTCTAGAAGCTTGCTTAAGGCCATAAATAGACTTCTTCAATCTACAAACAAGCTTACCTGAATCATCATTTGTAAAACCTTCAGGTTGCACCATATAAACCTCCTTATGAAGGTCTCCATTAAGAAAAGCGGTCTTAACATCCATCTGGTGTAACTCCATATCAAAATGAGCTACCAATGCCAAGATCACTTTGAAGGAATCTTTAGAAGAAACTGGAGAAAATGTTTCTTCATAATCTATTCCTTCTCTTTGAGTGAAACACTTAGCTACCAGTCTGGCCTTAAACTTTTCAATCTTTCATTTAGAATCCTTTTTAGTCTTGAATACCCATTTGCAGCCAATAGGTTTGCAACCTTCAAGCAATTCAACAAGCTCCCAAACATCATTATGTTTCATAGATTGCATCTCATCTTTCATCGCATCTAGCCACAAATCTAATTGAGGACATGAGATAGCATCCATATAAGTGACCGGATCAACAACACAACCAATATCATAATCATGCTCTCCTAGGTAGACAACATAGTCTGGTGGTATAGCTGAACGTCTATCCCTAGTAGATCTTCTGAGTGGAGCTACTTCAACCTCATTCTGAATTTGAGGAGCTTGAGGAATTTCATCAGGAACTATCTCAACAATAAGATCTTGAGCCACTACAGGTTCATATTGTGGCGACTACAGGTTCATATTGTGGCGCAAGAGGTTCCAAAATTGTCTGCACAGGATGAGATGAGGATCCGGTATTCCCCACCATACTATTATCTTGATAGTTTGTGAACAGCTACCCTTTTCAGCTATATCAAATTCTAGAAATTTTGCAGTCTGAGATTCTACAATTCTTGTACCTCCATTGGGGTTATAAAACCGATACCCCTTTGAATGATCTGAGTAAGACACGAAATAACATCGTGTAGTTTTGGAATCTAGCTTATTCAATGTAGGATTATATAACTTCACCTCTGCTGGACATCCCCAAATTTTAAGATGATTCAGACTAGGTTTACGTCCAGTCCACAACTCAAAAGGAGTCAATGGAACCACATCATGAACAGTAAGCAAATTCTAGTGCTTTTTTTCTTAAGCAACAAATCATATGTTCACAACTTAAAATTTGAAGCAGTAAAAACCTCAATAATAGTTGAGTTATTAATTACAGAAATGTGACTGAAAAACAAGTAATGTATATAATTAGCATTATGTGAGTACCGTGTAACTTGACGTATAAGTACACATCCAGAGAGTTACACACATAATCATATAATCACCTTTGGGCAGAATACATGACATGCAATTGTACACTCCCCACACGATAGCGGTTATGAAAATATGTTCCAATCTTCGTGAATTCATCACTTTTGGGCAGATAAACCACTAGGATTGATCACTCCTCCACCACACTATCATGTATCCCTCCATGAACTAATACACAATCACCTCCTTTGGGAGTATGACCACACATTAGATCAAGAGACATCCCAATCAACATACGAGACCGAAATTTCTCAAACCCAATCAAGTGTGCCACTTTAGCGGTCACAACTCAATTGAATTCTTGAAACTCTCTCATACCAAGGATATATTTACATATCATATACACCATATACATGTGATTTTAATATTAGTGATAGGGGCAAATATCACTCAAATCACATATCATGCTAATTAAACCGCCTTATCCATTAATAAAATAGCATACCTGTAACCCAGCACTTGTATTTCCAAAATCACATAAAAATATAAGGAAAATACGCAAAAATTCATTTAAAATACACGTATTTAGGGTTTCATATGCAATTTCACATCAATACATTCATCAAACATATAAAATAAATATACCACAAGATAGAAAATCACCATACGAGTCCAACGCCGCCAACCACTCGCCGAAACGACACCCCACGCGCCCGCACGAGCCGCCTGAGTGAGCGGCGCGTGGGACTCACGTGCCTAACGTAGAACCGGCCAGAAGCCGATCCGACCGGTGGCGGTCCGACCGTTCGGTCCAGCCGCCCGGTCCGATCGGTTGACCGGATCGATCAACAATTGACCGGGTCGGGTCGGTCGTCATCAAGTCAGGTGCTGACACCATCGGGTCGGTCGCCCTCCGGATCAGGTCGGATGTTGATGTCATCCGATTGGACCTGGTTCGCTGACGTCACCGTGACGTTAGCAGTCACGTGCGGCGCACGCATCGGGTCGGACTCGAGTCGCTGACGTCAGCGGCCGCGTGCAGCGCACGCCCCGCGCGTGGAGGCGAATGACCGCGCGTGGGGCGCATGCTCGACGCCCCCAGCGGCGCGTGGCCGCGCGTGGGGGCACGTGCGGCATCCCCCGGCAACACACCACCGACGGTTTTCACCGTCTCGTCAAGCCGAGTCCCAATTTGCAATTTAATTTGATTTTTATTAAACTAAAAGTCTTGAAAATCATAAATTAGGTCGATTCATACTAATTAGGGCAAATTAGTATAATTTATGGAAAATTTGTACAGATTAGGGTAAAACAAATTGCGTTCAAGTTCTACGGTTATGGAGACTCTAATACCACATGTAGGACGCAAATTGTACAACCCCAAGATCTCTATAACTAGAACAAGAACACACGCCCAGGAGTAGAAGATTAACGCACCTGTTTTAGGATCTCGTTCTTGAAAGCGGAAGCGAAAAGGGATTGCCCACACATCAAGGGGTTTATCCACACATCAAATTCTTCTCCTCTATTGTCCTCCGTATCATTGGCTCAATGAGGCGGCCCCTCACGATTGACGTTAAAATAACGTCCCTTAGGTGAGGATATGTGAGGTTAGGGTTAGAGGAGAGACTTGAGCACTATTTATAGAGTTTCTAGCCAGTCCCCTTCATTACGGGCCAAGCTCAACTCGGCCCATACTAGCTAGTCCCATATTAGACTAATTAAGAAACCTTCTATCTCACCTTAGACCAAATCCCGTAAAATGGTAAACATTAAACGGTAAATAATAATGTCAATTAATTTAATCCACATATTAGGAAAACTCTTACAATCCAACCCTCTATTCTTCTACGATTAGAGCCTGGGATGGTTGGCGCCCACACCTCCTCGAAGAACTGTTTGTCTATCTAGTAGTGGGATCTCGCGTGGACTCGTCACAGCAATGGTGATAATTGAAGTTGCCGAAATAGTTTGAGACACGTGTGAGCAAAATTGAGCGTGTTCATGAAAAAAAAAAAAAAGTTGAGACCCACATCCATTTGCTCCAAAGTCTCCCAGAAGTCATTACCCTGCCATTTCTATCTCTCTCTACTTTTGCGACACGTGGTGTTTGCGTATTCCTGCTTTAGCGAAGGGATTCGAGTGCACTAATCCCGCGATAAGGTAAGCAAAAATCGTTCTTTTGTGTGATATTGTTGGGAGATCCATGTCATCGGATCTTGAAATTTCGTAGAGAAATATAGCCTTAAAAGTAATTATTTCTCATCAATATCTCTAAATATTGTTCTAGTTGAACTTACAAAATATATTCGACCAAAAAATAAAGCACTTATCCATGAAAGAAAATGGCGATGAGTTGTAAATAACTCATAAAATATTTTTAAAAAAATTGATCTCTCATAGTTTACAGTGAGGTGAAATCATTTCATTTTCCATCATCCAAGTCGAAGTCATGATATTCGAACATTTTGAAACTTTTAATGGCTTTCAATTGTCTTTTGTGCCATCTTCAATGTCACTTTTGCTTTAAAACTGGGATGTCTTTGGGGTTAGGCTAAATGTCATGCGCTTCACATGTTCCTTTCACTCTTTTTTTTTCTTTTTTGGCTTTTAGATTGAAAAGCAAAATGTAAATCTCAAACTTCAACTTTTTTGCCATAAATCTTACACCAATTTTATGACCTTGGCAAGTGATTTTATTACACTTCTACCAATAACCGATTTTAATACGAGATCCAATTATATAGTCATTAAGTTAGAAATCGTAAAATGACATGACCTTAGGAATTGAAAATCGATTTTAATGACATGAAGGTAAGAATCTCTCACTATGATTAACTTATGAGTCAATCATGCTTTAATCATTATAATATACGAAGTGGTTCCTACACAAGGCAGGCAGGCAAGCAGGCAGGCAGGTAGGAAAGTTACAGACTTAAACAAAACCAGTAGAGCTAGATACTTGTAAAAAGCACCAATGCCCTCTTCCTTAAGCATGTCTTTTGTCACCTAAATAGATAAATACTCGCTCTTGCGCAACCGAGAAATTAGAATTGAAGACTTGATTACACTAGTTAATCACTAATGCCCTTTTGGTTTAAAAACCCTAAGGTTTTTGGATGTTTGAGGGATTTTCCATGCATTTTGGGGAGGAAAAACATTTTTGAGTCATTTTCTCATTTTTTTGGACATAAAAGGGATTTTTGGATTTTTGGGTATTTTGAAAAATACAAGTCTTTTTGGCTTTTTATGAATTTTTGGCTTTTTCATGAATTTTTGCTTTTTTTTGGAAAATATGAAATATTTTTGATTTTTTTAAAATATTTTTTGATTTTTCTTGATTTTTTTGGAAAATAAAACATTTTTAACATTTTTAAATATTTTACGTTTTTGGAAATTAAAATACTTTTTAATATTTTTGAAAATAAATTATTTTTGATTTTTATTAAAATATTATATAAAATAATAGAAAAGCCGACTTGGGTCGGATCCGCGGGTTGGGTCCGACCCGGCTAGCCCCAAAACATAGCGGGCCCGAATTTTTTTTTTTTTTTTTTAACAAAACGACGCCGCGGCCGAGCGTTTGGGGACACTCGGCCCGGCCCTAAGACCCAAGTTCCTAGCGGAACCCTACCCAGATCCGACCCAGTTTTCGATCCAATTCCCACTGCCTTTCGAAACGCGAAAACCCTACCTAGTTCGTGGCCCGGGACCGATCCGATGACCCGAGGCCACGACCCGAAAAATCGATAACCCTAGGGTTCCCGATTCGCGATGCCGAGGGAGGGGGACGAGGTGTCCCGGCGGCAGTGGCGACGACGGCAGCGATGGCGACCACGAGAACGAGACAACGGGGAGGGCTGCGACAACGACGGCGATGACGATGATGGAGATAGGCTACCTGTCCAAGACCGGCAACCGTGCACGGCAGAGACGGCAACGTCGTCGCACGGCGTTCAACGCCCCTTTGCTTTCCCCGTGCTCGATCTCCCTCTCTCTCCCTCGATCTGCTCCTCCGGCGTCGCGTCGTATCTCCGGCCATGAGTCCTCAGACCCCTTGAAGTCTCTCAGTGGGTTGTCCGAGGTCTGCGACCTCACGTCTCTCTCTCTCTCTCTCTCTCTCTCTCTCTCTCTCTCTCTCTCTCTGTTCCGACGACAAAAACAATGGCCTATTTATAGGCCGAGAGGCGGCCGGTCGATAGAGTTCGACCATCCGCGACCTTCGCCGGCTGAATCGGCGTCCCATCCGACGCCAGCTACCCCCCCGCATGTCCCCATATGACGCCAGCTGCCCCCTGCTCCACGTGCGTCACTGCTTCTCCCATTTGCTCCGGCGTCGCGTCTCCGGCACATGCATTGCAGAGGCGCCGAGGAAGGAGACGACCGAAGGGGCTAGGCCTTGCGCCTGGGCCGTGGAGGCCCACAGAGGAGGGGCTGCTATTTTTTTTTTTTTTTTAGTTTTTTTTTTTAGTTTTACTTTGTTTATTTGTTTATTATTCCGAAAAAGACAAAATAAAAGAAAATAAAAACATAATTAATAAAATAAAATAAAATAAACCTAATAAAAATTAAAAAAATAAATAATTTAGGCGTCAACAACAGCCGATTCCTAACCCAATTGAATCCTCACCTACACACCAAACAACAATCAAAACCCAAAAGGATGAGCAAATCTGAGTGCTTAGGCATAGATTTGAAGCAATGGAGAGATCCCATTCTAATACACACTGAAATGCATTTTCAGCAATCAAGGTATATGTCACCGGAGCCTAGGACTTGGTTTATGTCCAAAGGCTGTGGCAAAGGGCCTTAAATGCATTTTCAGCAATCAAGGTGTTTGGTATCTTAGATCATTTGGATGTGCCATCGGATCAAGTCTACACTGCAGAGCCCCTCGAAGGAATAAGCGATGCTTCCAAAAAACCTCGTGATTGGCGGTGAAGTTCGCATGTGGGGACGAATGGCCGACACTTCTAATGTCCAGCGAACGATATGGCCTAGATCAACTGGGCCGCTGGAGGTAAGCCATCTTTGGCCATCGTTCTATGCTGGGGCATTGAGTCTTTTTCTTCTCACCTCTCGTCCTTCTTTTTTCCATTTAGAGTTTCTTATATCTTTTTATACAAAAAAATCGCAAGGGAACCCTTTTAGGGACAATGAACCCTTTCAGGAAAAAGCGAATGCTACAGGAACGCGACGCATTCGCTTTTTCCCTGAGGAAAAAGCGAATGCGTTCCCGTAGCTTCAAAAAGCGACGACCCAGCGGAAGAATAAATGGCGTATTGTCGGGGTACCTAGAAGCTTTGCGAATCTTCTATAAATAGTAGGAATGTTTCGCGAGTCTCTTGGTCATCTGCACATTTCTCCCCGCCCCCCTTCTCTCTCTGATCTCTCTCTGTTTCTCTGTCATTATCATCGGGGTGCAGAGGTAAATGTCCGAACAAGAAATGGCCGTTCACCCTACTTCCCAAATTTCATCGCTTGCATCATCGTCCAAAAACCAGATCACGAGCCCCGTCAAAGCTTCCGCTGAGCCCCATGGCGCTAGCAAAGTGGTGGAGAATTCCGACTCCATCGTATTAGACGTCACCGATGGAGGCACATGCACTTTGAATGGGCACGGAACCAGAAGCACCACGAATATCAGAAGCTCTCAGGATGGAACGTTCGACTCGTCCCGGAGCGCCCCGAGTCACCCGATAGTGGAACTGTTCGAGAGATGGGAGCTGGGGAAGGTTTTCCTGGAGTTTGCCATTTCCATGACCGTGGGACTCCTCATCAGCCAGCACCGGGGGCTGACGCACCTGCAAGCCAGTGCGATTATGCTTGTGCTCTGCGTTGGGTTCGTTACCTTGTGGAACGGCCTGCTGCTGGATGGAATCTGCCCTCGGGTTAAAAGGGCGTTGAAGTATATGGGAGTAGGGATCATCTTGGTCGCCTTCTTCGGATTGGTGAGCTCCTTTTTTCCGCCCGGCCTCGTCTGGGCGTGTTGGTTTTGTTGCAGCTTGTCGGGCCTTCCTTTTCTTATGCCTGTTGTTCTTCCACCGGCGGTTAAGGAAGAAAGCAGCGCGGCACCGCGGCCTCATGGTGTTGTTTAGCATAAACGTGCATGCTGTTATCCGAAGCAGATGACGGTATCGTCACCACGGAAGTGACAAAGCCCTGGTGGACTGATAAAATATTGGGTTCACACGTGCTAACTCCAACATATTACGGATACGTGTCCCTGGCGGGTCACCATTAGATCTCTCTCCCTCTTCTCCCTTTCTCTCTCCCCTCTCGCCTCTCGCAGACGCGTTGTTTCTCTTCTTCTTAGTCATTTCTTCCTTTTTTTTTTTCTTTTTTCTTTTTAAATGTTCCTTTCCCTTTGGCCTGTGGCCATCGATTTCGTCGGATTCGGCAAGGGCTTGACCCTCTTGGCCAGGGTTCGGCGAGGGTCGGAAGCCGCAACGGACATCGAGGATGCAGGAGACAAGGGAATATCAAATTAATAAAGTTAATTACCAAAAATGTCCCAACTGTAAAATCGCAAAAACTTACAGCTTTTTGTTTTCGTTTTTATTTTTATTTTTGGAGGATAACTATTAAGGCAAAGAAAAAGAACTTTAGTGGTTGTACGATTTTACCCCCACTGGGGCCGCCAAAAAATAAAAGATATGTGGACATAGTCGACTTATATTTTGTGAAATTGTCAATTTCCTGAAATTGACAAAATACCTCTGATCACTCAATTCAAACTTTACTGTTAAACGATAATAAAAGAAAGTCAAATGAAAACGGAGATAAAGGAAAAACCGACAAAGTGGAAATTGATAAATAGTGGTACTCGCGATGGTGGCTGTGAGCGCCATGCTCGAAGAAGACGAGGACTGCAAAATGGTGCATAACGTATTTTCAACGTAATTCAGCGAATATCAGAGCAATAGTTAACATCGCTAACCTTAGCGACAGAGTAAGGAAACAAAGACATTTTTGGCAATTAACTTAGTCAATTTAATATTCCCATTGTTGAAAGTTGTGTGTTTAAAAGAAATATATTTTACCTATATATAGTTAGTAAATTCTCGGTTGATAGCAAATTTTCAGCATGTGTGACCATTCCTACCAATAATATCCCCATTTAGCTCATAAATTTCAATTCAGAACTGTAACAAATTTTGTTGGTGAGTAATTGCTCACTTTGCTTGTAATTTCATGTAGAACCAATAACTTCAAGTAGCATTTTAATGATGCAAATAAGTTCAAATTATAATATCCACATAACCAATTATTTGTAAGTAAATAACTTCTCGCCATATTCAATGAGAGCATTCTAATGATGCAACTGAAATCAGCTATTTCAAATCAAACATGCTTAGAATTTGACTCCGTTTATGGGCACGAGATGCGAGGGCCTAATATCCCCTGCATGCTATTACGAAGCTCTTGTGGTCGGATCATTCATACCCTAAATCCAAAGATGCACACTAATAGTTTTCTTTTGGCTACCTCAAAAGCGTAACACATAGCCACTAATTAAGATATACGCAAGCAAAGTCTGGAAAGGATATACTTCTTAATAATTCAGGAACTTATTTTCCAACCAGGGCACAGAGCAGCATTTTACAGATTGAAACGAATGGCGGCGCTTGAAGAATCATTGGGCATAGCATGAACCAGGACCATTTGGCTGACTCCGTGCTAATCGGTTTGTGACGAAATCAGCTTGGACTCCCGGAGGCATCCGAAGTAATGTAGTCGCGGTAATACTTTTGTGTTATTTACATTTCCAGTGGATGTGGCATCACTCCTACTCCACAGTCGCTCTGCAAAATAGAGACAATGGAATAAATACGGATCTATGTAAAAGATTACAATTACACTATAATTATCGATTTTCTAATATGCATAAAGAAGGAATATGCAGCTTTTAGTACACCTGGGCTCATTTTATCGGTTCAATTTCTTATTAGCGTCAAGCAGTCTGTCTATAACATTGCATATTATATCTGTAACTAGTACTAAGCATTCAAGCGCTCCTCGCGTGAATGCGCTCCTGGCCACGGCAAGAAGAGAAAGCTAAGACAAGAAAATAATACCGTTGTGGGGCTACTATGAATTTTGGGGAGGATTTGCACACGGGTGATACATCAATGGAAAGGGAGGAGATAAGGCATGAACTGGCAAATTAAGGTTTGGGGAGTTGGGGAAAAACAATCAAAGCCCATGAGCAGTTCCTTACCCTAGAAAGCCATCTCCCATGCCAAAAGTTGTTTTTATATTCCATCTCCATTTCGATCACTTAAAAGACTGATTTCCAACGATATAGTTCGTTCACCGAAAAAGAAAGGACTATACGCCATTCATTACTTCAGCACAAAAAATAGTATCAAAAAGGCTTTAAGGAAAATGGCAAAACCCCCAGCTACCCCGTATGTCTTCAAAATCCATGCAACCCCACCCCTCACCATTAGGTGATATCCAACTTGGCCCCCTTTTGTGAATTTTCTTTTATAAATAGTAGAGAAACTGCTTTACAGATTATAAGACTATGATAATAAGTAATTGGCCATGACCCCCCCCAAAAAAAAAAAAAAAAAGATCACCAGCGGGATCAGTCATGGGTGAAAGAATGTAGATATAACTTCACTGACAAAAAAAAAAAAAAAAAAAAAAAAAAAAAAAAAAAAATCCTTGCGATTAAAAAAGAAAAAAAAAAGAATCTCTAAATGGATAAAGAAGGATGAGAGCCAAGAAGAAAAAGACTCAATGCCCCAGCACAGAACGATGCCCAAAGACTCGCCGACCTGCAGCAGCAGCAGCTCTAGGCCATATCGTTTCCTGGACATTAGAGGCATCGGCTGTCTCCCCACATGCAAACTTCACCACCAATCGTAAGTTTTTGCTTGGAAGCATCACTTATTCCTTCGAGGGGCTATGCAGTGTAGACTTGATCCCATGGCACATCTAAATGATCTAGATAACAAATGCCTTGATTGCTGAAAATGCATTTAAAGGCCTTTGCGAAAGCTTTACGAATACACCTGGTCCCAGCCTACATTGATAAAAATTAATTAGCTTGCAATCAACATATCTTGAATACTGATCAAAGCTTATCAGTTATGTACTATTGTCCTTGGACTAGGCTATAGGGAAATGCATTAAATGTTTCCTCCCTGAAGCAATTGAAAATCAATGTCACACTCTACAAACAAATGTTATGAAAAAAAGAAGGTGGAACAACAATTAGGATGGCTGAATACTGATTGCAACAAAAATCAGTGCTATTAGCACACGGTTTCATTTTCTCACTACCAATGAATCTTTCATACGTGCTCTTTCCCGCCGTTATTTTCTAAAAACCTTCTCTACCTCTGGAACCAAGGGCCACAAGCCTCAGATAACCACTTAAAATCCAGAAAATTAAAGCAGGTAGAATTTAGTCAAGTGGGTCTCCAGGCCACAACCCATTTATAACTTTAATCCAGTTCAAACGTCATTTTAGCAGTGAATCTACCTAAAATCTTTCAAAATGATGGGCCCAAATATAAGGATGTGATAACAAAGTGCTCTTTTATAAGCAAAGACAATGATATTAATGACACAACTACTAGTTTGAGTATTATCTTCATTTTTCTATAGACATGCTACAGAAGTCTAAAAAGCACTCTCACATGCAAAAGTGATATTCATTCAAGAATACATCATCTCACAAAGACGACAATTCCATTGAAATATCCTTCTCAAAATGATGCAGAAACCAGTGCTGAGAAGTGCTTCTTCAACAAATGTTCTGTCATATTGGTGCGGAGACTTGACATAAACTAAGAAAATTGGCAAACAGAAGGAGAATAACATGTTCAATCATTGCTAAATCAAAAACAATCCGCAGAACCAACTGTCTCCAGCAGGTGTTAGTAACATGTACATACCAAGTTGACAGAGGTCCAAATTTTTGAAATGGCAATTTCTTTAGCTTTGAGTACAAAATACTTGGACGCGTCTTTACCAGTCATGTTATGATTTTGGAGCCTGCATTTAAAATAATTCTCATGTTCAGCATCTGACATGAGTTGCCAGACGCAAGTATTGGAGACTGCATTAAGAGAAAGGGGGGCATACAGGGAAAGGTATCACCACAGAGAAACAAGCTGGTGCTAAATCCATACGATTTCAAACAAAAACAATTTATAGAAAAATTGCATTTTTGAGAATAGATTATTTGATTGACTACCAAAAAGAAAGAACAATGAAAATTGCTTCCAGACTGTAGAAGTGATCTCAATAAATCTAATAAATAATGTCAGGTTACAGCCCCACCATCCTCCTCTATTCTTGAGGATCGTAATAATCAAAAGACTTATTAACTCCATCCAAATTTTCTAAAATCTAATTTCTAAAGTACATTTATTGCTTTGATAAGGTTTTCTAGGTTAACAACGAAAGATATTTTGGTCATGGTAGTACCCAGTCTCAGAGTACAATGTTTCAAGATGGAATGGGTTGCATGCTCGTTCACACCAATAAGAAACCGAAATGCATTCCTGTAATGGTAACTTAATAAAATAAACAAGTCTGCTGCAACAGCTTTGTCATAAGATCTAAGACCATACAACGATAATGAGTTGGTTGAAGAGACGGCTTAGTTTATGATAAAATAAAAAATATTGCAATTTCCCAGGCCAAACTTCTGGAAGTAGAATAAATCTCAAGTAAAGTAGTCGATTAATATACCAACAATCTGCAAAAGAAATATCAGATAACAATAATCACTTATATAGTTTGTAATCATAAAACTTAAATCCAGAGAAACGTCTCAAATTCCATAATGCTGTCATTTCACAAGTAGATGTACTAGCCCATTGGATATCATTTGACATTACAATTGTTCACTTGCTGCCCCTGATCTCACTAAAAAATTAGGTGGTATTTTGCAATATTATTAATAAATTCTTTATGTTAGGTAATCCCATGCCCACCATATATATGCAAGTCCAATAATGTCTACATGATCCTTTAACAGCATACAGCGGATGACCAGTTGGTGAAATTCAGATTTTCAGTTCTTTTAAGTATGGGACCAAGCATATTTTGAGTAGCAGATATTTTCGTTTTTAAAGCCTTCCATTTTCTTCATTTTGTTCTTCTTGCGCTAACACCAATAACATAGGATAGATATGAGGATATTTCCCTCCGCTTACCCAGAATAAGTTGGCACTCTAAAGAAACTGAAGGAAAACCCATATGCACGTAGAAGAGACAGTTACAGAAACAAGAGCCCCTGTTACAATCCTAAGTGAAATTTTGCAAAGTACTTCTAAAGTTCTGAGGTAGAAAAGGTCTACCAATCATTTAGTAACTAAAGAAAAAATGACTGCCAAAGAAAAAGCGAGATGCCAAGGTCACCTGCACTAACCTGTGTTAAACTCATCACCGCCCAAGTGAAATAGCTCAAAGGGGAAAATTTTTCCGATATCTGCAACGATAGGATTTGCATTAGATCTAACCCGAAAGGAATGAGAAGAATGAAGTTTCACAGATACCCTAACTAATCAGGCGTTTAATAAGTGACAACACCACTTTCAAGTAGGGCCTTGCCCATGCAGAGAATTTTTAAGAGAAAGCTTTGTACTACAAAAGTTTCATACATGTTATTACTCAAGTCAACATGGCTGTCTTCCTTCAGGATCTCATGAAACACGAATATCTATGTCACAGAAGATGTATAGATAATTCATACATAGGCAAAATGGAAGATTTAGCACGATAGGTAAAGATACTGGATGCCTAACCTGATAAAGGGCCAGAAATAAAGTCAAATCAAGTGGCTCTCTACACGATTTAGAAGGCCATAATTCAGGATACCCTTTTCCCCTGCATTAAAGAAGACCAGAAATTTATGGTGACTTAATTAAGATATACAACCTAAAAACGTAACGGTGTCTCATCAAAAGCTGCAAAATCTCCAAAAAGGAAGTGGCTTACCATGATTCTGCATGACCAGGAACATCTACTTCAGCCATCACATGGATTACTAAAATCAGTTAAGAAAGATGCTCAGCAATTACTCCAATTGTACTAGCAGTGATGATAATAGTAACTCAGTCATAATTATAAAATACACTCATATATTAAAGCAGCGGTTCTAAGGCCTACTAGATTTATGCAAGTTCTTTGTAGCAGTTGACACAAGCAAACAAGTTCAATAGACTTATATTTGAATTATAAAACTACAATTGTAATGAAATATGTGAGAATGCATTTATCAAAACCTCAACAAAGAAATGAATGTGAGAACATACCTCTACTTTTGGCAAAGCTTAATATGGTGAAAGCCAGAATGAACAAAAGGACAGAGTTAATACATCACCGGGTGCTAGATTTAGGAAGTCAAAATATGTGACGAGATGAACCATAATATCAATTAAGTGGCAGCATGGAGGGGAAAACACGTTACTTGTTGATCTGTTAGGCAGTCTAGAATTGCATACGCACTTCTTGTCAGATTACCTCTAGCAGTTAAGTTGATTTACATAGATTCTGACTAGTAAAAGCATTGCTATAGCTTGACTAATACGAAGAATTCTCCATCCATAAAGCTCTCCAAACTATTGTCTTGATCAATATCTTGTGTGCTTTATTTAGGGAACAAAAAATGGGCTTCGAAGAGAAAGTTACCATACTGAAGGGAAAAGGAACAGTTATTGAAGAAAATCAACTCATGACATCCGAGAGATGATTGCACGTCTTCATGCTAATATCTCATATTAACCGATATAAACCCAACGAAGACATCCAAAGCATTCTCAAGTATAGAATACAAACAAGTATACAATTAAATGGCAAAAAGTAGAAGAATTTGCTTATCATGGAACAAGCAATGGATATCTTACTTCACTATTTCATATGCATCCTCAACTGTATAGTGCTCCCATTTTGTATACGCCCCTTGCCACAACTTAGGATAGGTAGGCACTTCCAGAGGAAATGACTGTTCGTCTATTATGTGCCAATGAAGGACATTCTACCGAATGTAATTCCCATGGGAGGAACACATTCATGAGGATTAAACAAGCAAAACATAGAATAGTGATCAGTAGAGTGCTACGAGAAAAGTGCACACAGAATAAAAGCAAAGGAATTGCGAGTTGTCATATCTTACTAGTTTAGCATATGACATGGAATCAAGTACATGCTTAATCACATCGACGGGATAGTAGTGCCTCGATGTATCTGTTATAGAAGATGCCATGCCACCAATAAAAAAACATCACATAATGGTAATAGATTTTCGCCATTCAACGTGTTCAATTTAAAAGACTTATTGCTTTTACCAAGTAGTAGTCCACAATATGCAAACCTTGGTTCATCTCAGATATACCATGGAGCCTTGTGTACAAGTACCAACTCTGTCCTATAATCAAAGGTACATAATTGGCTGAATGTCTGAAACAATGTAAAAGAATGTTTGAGAAAAAAGCCTCACATTTCCAAGAAACTGCAGAATGAGGACCAACCTAATACCGAGATTATACCTTGGAAATATGACCAAAATACTACTGAACGATAAATACAAAAAAGATAGCTTCTTAAATTGCCTCTGACACAGAAATGGGTGATAGTGGATGAGAACTGTGAGTTTGCAGCATAGAATGTAATACCCAACACAAACTTACAGTTGACTTGATGAGTACCTTCTGTTTTTTATAAACCATAAACTTCTGCCAGACACGAGATTCCCATGTTCTACAGATGAGGTAGCATTAGGATGCCGCCCATCACAAAATCAATGCTTGAAACTGTTTGACAATTCTAAGATCACATGCAAAACTAATTTTCTCGGTATTACAACCACTATCACAATGCACAAATCTAGCTCGAGAAAGGAAAGGAGGAAAAGAAAAGGAAACATTCCTCTAGCATCTTACCACCATAAGCAAACTAAAATCAACTATCATAGCAACGCAATACCGCATTCAAAATATATCAATACATGAAGAGTGAGTTTAAAAACATCTGTGCATACCTCCAACCCTCGTAATGCACCATAAACAGTGTTTACCTGCAACAAACACCTCTATTACTACATGAATATCTCATGCTCTCGTGCCAATGCAGGTCAGTGTGCTCATGCCCGTGTGTTCGAGGTACACTAGACTTTGTCTAGGGATGGAATTGGACACGTGAAGATGATTTGGCTGAAACCTTTGCCTCTATTTTCAATTCCTCAAAGTCCACAATTGATTCGCAAAGTCGGTCAGTTTACCTCAATTGTCGCCTCTCCAATGATCGACTTGCCATCGCTCTTCGGCACGAGTAAAATACAGCTCTCATCCACCCCTAGTTGAAGCTACACAGAGAAACACGCACGCTCGCCAACGACTCAAATTTCACATCGCGCGCGAGCGCGCCAGTTTCCGCCCACTCAATCAAGCAAGCAAGCAAGCTAATAAAAAGACATCCGCATGGCGAACCGGACGAAACTCCTCATTCCCGGAGCAAAATGGTGGTGGGTCTGGGTTCGCAGGAGGGAAGGTGAGGTTGTTTGGCGGCGGTGGAGGTTGCGACGGGAAAGGAGAAGCGGCGGCTTCGTCTCCCTGTCATTGCGGTCACTCCCTCCCATCCTCCAATCTCCTCCTCTGGTCCAGACTCCATTCTTGAATTTCACGAATTAACCTTCGTTCCCGCTCGGGTTTAGTGGAAGCGAAAACATATTTTCGGTCAGAGCAATAATTTGGGATAATGTCTTTTCAACGTAATTCGGTAAAAATCAGAGCGATGGTTAATATCGTTAACACTAACGACAGGGACAGTCCACGGGGGAATACAAAGGACGGGGGAGTCCACAACAAATGGAACAGAGATGTGGCCGCAACGCAGGGACATTTTTTGGCGATCAAATTTGTCAATTTAATAATCCGATTGTCAAAATCCCACAAGGTGTGCGTTTGGGTGGGCTCCGTCGCTTCGTGGACAGCGATGGTTTCTAAGCATTTCCCTTCCTGCGACGTGTTTTTTAAGGAAAATATCTCACCGCGTCAACAATGCATATTGTCTAAATAAATCATTTCTAATGTTCTGTTCCTAGTTTAATGAAGTGGGCAAATACTAAAAAAAATAATGGTAAGACTGATTTTATGAAATTAAAATATCAAATGACATGACAGATTTTAGTTAAGTTCGGCTTATTTAAAGGCTCACTTATACTTTTGAAATAGTTAACATATCAATTTTGTGAACCAATCTTTATACAAATGGTATTATTGCTAAACCGATCAACATAGCTCCTATGCATGTTAGGTTGTTTGTAAGGTATTATAATCGAGGATTTTCGATACTCATCACCTGTTATTTGAGAATAAGCACATAGGAAGCTTGTGGTACTGGAGACTTAGAGAGAGAGAGAGAGAGAGAGAGTCAATTTTTTTACCTGTCGACGATTAATTTGTCTTTTATATCAAAAAAGCAAGTGCTTATGAATAACTAATTATTTTTGTGAGTACTAATAACATTGAATTAGGAGAAATACTTTCTTTCACATATCTATAGTTAATAAGTTTTCAGTTTATAGTAATTTTTAACATAAAAATAATATATGTGGCCATTTATATTGATAATTCCTCTATTATTAATATTTCTTAATTCATAATGATAAATTTGTTGTGGTGAGTAATTTATTCATCTTGCTGGTAATTTCATACATAATATGCCAAACTGACTTTTGATATAATTAATTATTTATATGTTCTCACCCGATTCAATGGACATCCTAATGATCCAACTAAAATTAGCTATTTTCAAGTAAGCTGGTTAAGAATCATAACGTGTTTAATATGGGCACGAGATGCGAGAGCCCTTTATCCCCCTACATGCATTTTCAAAGCTCATGTGATTGGATTATTCATGCTTTATATCTAGAGACACACACTTTTAATTTAGTCTAGACTACTTCAAAAGTGCAAGAAATTATTAGGTGGAGCTTTTTGAGGCTAGCGTTGCAAAATTCGAGTCCACTCACGTGTTATATTTGGGCCCAAAGTCAGAAACCCTGCAACTCGTCTCTCTTTTCAATTAATGTTTCTACTTATCTTTTCTTCGTTTTATTTTTTCCTTTTTTTAATCTTCTTCTTCCTCCTTTCACTCCGCTGGAGACGCAATGCCTCACCGTTTCAGTCCACTGGAGGCCACCACCTCACCGTCTCAGTCCCCACCGTGGCTGCGAATGCCGGTTGCCGACGAAAACAGAGAATCGTCGACCGTTCGGCTCCCCCCGCCATAACAAGAAATGTAGGTCTCGCTCCGGCGATCGCTCGGCCTCGTGAGGTGCACCGGCCTGACCTTTTCCTCTTCGGCACAGACGCGTGCTCTCCTTCCAAACTCGAGGGATCGCCATCGCGATCAATCATCAGCCTCAGAAGAAAATGTGGGGGTTCGGGTCAGAGGTCGCGGCGTTCGATCCACGCCTAGTGGGTGGGTGGGGATGATTTCAAGAGAACAAAAGAAATAGGAAAAGAAAGAGAACAGACTGTCTCAGTTCACCACCTCACCACCGTCTTAGTCCTCCGTCGTGGCACTCGAGCTCGACCGGCAAACTTGAGCCTCAGATTTTGGATCTAAGCTCGAGCGAGCTCAAGATGGAGCCCTAGATTTGCGATCTAGAGCTCAACTCGACCTCGAATCTGATTTGACGTCCATCAGGCGTAGGTCTAGGTAGGCAATGGACGAGGCGAAGGCGGAGGTGACGGCGTGATTCGTCGACGCGGCGAAGGGCCTCAAGCTCCTGGCTGACTCGGCGCCGACACAGAGGACGTGGGAGGAGTTGGACAGGAGGTGCCGGCGCTGGAGGTCGGAGAAGAAGTAGGTGAACATGGCGGCTAAGATGAAGGCGACGTGCCGGAGACGGCGGAGTCTTGAGAGCGTTGGAGTGCTTTGAACCGCAAAAGGGAGTACAGGGAGAGTTGTCCAATTGAAGAGAGAGATAACTTGCGAGGTTTTTTATGGTGGGCCCAAACGTGACACATGTTGTCCGGTAGATGGACTCGAATTTTGCCACGCTGGCGTCAAAGCTCTACCTAATATTTTCTTCAGAAGTGCAGCACAAACACTCATTAGGACATACACAAGTCTGGAAAGGACGTATTTCTATATCCCTGGCCGAAGCGCAAAGCAACAATTCACGGATTGAAACGAATAGTGGAGTTCTAAAAATCTGTCATTATATCTTTGTTCACCAAAAAAGAAAGGACCATACATTTTCTCCACACAGAGAGAATCCACACGAAGGGGAATGCACATTTCCTCCACGCAGTCCCTAGGGCAGTGAACCCACTTTCAGCAGAAGCGAGAAGAAGCCCTCAGCATGAAACATAGCGTCCAGAAAGCTTCAAGGATAACCGGTGAATTGGGAAACATGCTCAGATCGAGTTATCTTTATAAGCTCAAACTCTATACCTAATTTCAGCGGTTTCTGTGGCTTGAGATGCAGGAAGCTCTTGAGTTTATAGTAATGGATCTTACTAATTGTAATGGCAACAAACAAATTGCTACTTTTATTGTTGCAGCTCTCAGGTCTTGACATCTGCATCTCTTCAACCCAAGAAAACTCATGTGAGGGTTCTATCCAAACCGAAGTTGTCTTCTACACTCGCAATATGCAAAGTGTATTAATCAACATTCCGATGAACGCAATGATGTGGGTCTTAACTTTATTCCGCAACTTTAATTATCGCTTTTGCCGCCACGCGTCCTCTTGTGAACACGTACCGAACAAAAACAAAGTCTTTGAGAAGGTGGGGGCGCCACATCCTGCGACCTTCTTGGGCTTTAATCTTCGAAGAATAGAAAATTGGATGAATCGGAATCTCAATGTAGGGCATTGGTTTTTTTTTTTTTTTGGAGAGAAAATAGTAGTAACATTTATATCATGCGAATGTTTGCGGTTAATATCATCAAAAATTTAAAATCAATAAACTCATAACGTATTCACCCCAAACTAATTTTAGTATCGCAAAAAACCTCAAATAGATACACTCATGCTACAGTAGTTGCAATCTAATTCATACGTCGCAGAAAATTCTATACTATTATACTCGTGACAAATCTATTATCTATTAAATTCTATATAATATTCTTGCAAAATCATAGACGCGTAGCACACGTGACGAGTAACTCAGATAATTAGCACGTGACGTAGAAATTCAACATAGATGGATCTCTTGAACGACATTGTTTTCTGGAAACATGATTGAAAAAAAAATGATTAAGAGTATAAAATATGCCAAAATCTACTAGTTTTGCCCTAAGAACTCCCTCATGTTTCGAAAATCTATTAAGATCCTTAATATTCCCCAATTTTACCTTAAGGTTTTGGTAAATTTGTTACGGATGCACGTGTATACCAATATGGGCTTTTTTTATGATACAAAAATTAATTGAGAAAATATGATATGAGTGCGTCAATTTATGGTTTTTTTTTTGTATTTAATGCGTCAATTTATGGTTTTTGATTGTGATAACTTTAATTTTTTTTTTTTTTTGGTAGGATCAAAAGTTAATAGCACTTCTTCTCTCTACATATACGAACAACCCGGCAAAATTCCTGAAGAATAATGCGGACTAGATCCTTTCCCCTCGCTTCCCTTCGCTTTCATTCCGCATTATTCCTTTGCTTTTCATTGCGTATTATTCTGCCCGGGAGTGCTGATCAACAATCTAAGCATTAGCAAGAGGGCCACCTCCGTTGTAGGAAATACAAGGTTTCACTTCTCTCAAGTCTCAAATGAACATATTCTGAAAATTCCCCTCTCTGATTTCTCTCTGTTTCCCTCTCTGATCTCTCTCTGTTTCTCTCATTCTTGTCCAGCCTACTGAAAGATCGGGCCTTGAGAAGGTCCTGCTCTTCCCAACCAAAACCTCCAATATTTCGTGCAACATCATCTCTCTGATCCATTAAGCAATTACATCTCTCTTGTGAATTCATTCCGTGGTCATCACCGTGCACAGGTATTTGTCCAAACAAGAAATGGCTGCTCACCGGATTTCGGCAACTCGTTCGTGCCTCATCTCGTTCTTCCACAACCTCACTTTCCCATATCTCGCTTGCATGACCAGATTCCAAACCACACCACCACTTCCGCTTCACACGATGGCGCCAGCCCAACATGCTGCCCAGCGTAGGACCCTTCCAAATCTGTTGTACTAGACATCGATGATGGAGCCATACACACGATGAATGCGCACGGAACCAGAACCACAATGACTGCCGGAAGCTCTCAGGCCGGAACGTTAGATTCGTCCCGTCCCGGCCCGGTTCACCCAATAGCCTCCCTGTTCCAGAAACGACAGCTGGGGAAGGCGGTGCTGGGGTTCGCCGTTCCCCTTACCACAGGGCTCCTCTTCAAGCAATTCCAGTGGTTGACGCACCTGCAAGCCAGGGCGGCCATGCTCACACTCTCCCTCGGGTTCACCACCATTTGGAACGGCATGCTGCTGCGTGGGATGTGGCCTTGGTTTGCGACTGCGTTAGAGTATTTCGGAGTAGGGTCCGTTCTGGTTACCTTCTTCGGGATGGTGAGCTCTTTTCTTCCGCCCAGCCTGGTGTGGGCGTGTTGGCCGTATTTTGGCTTGTCGTGCTTGCCCTTCCTCTCGTGCCTTGTTCCTCCAACGGCGATTGAGGAAGCAAGCAGCCTGGACCGGCTACATCAAGGTATTACTACTTCCTGGCGTCAACAAATCAGTGTGGTTTAAGTAACTTATTTTTGTATGTTCTGTTCTTGGATTGATCGAGCAGAGGAATAGTAAAATTGTAATATTAAGATTGATGTACGAAATTCATATATTAAATGACGTGATATGTCAATTTTGAATATCAATCTTTACACACACACACACAACACACACACACACACATATATATATATATATATATATATATATATATATATATATATCAATCTTTATATGTTTGTATTTTGCCAAAAAAGAGTATGTCATAAGATGATCATTTGATCATCACTTTAGTTTGCTTATCAGGTGATATTATGAAATCACGACCTTTTGTTTATCTTAAAATGAGCAAAAGGCCTCAACTTTTTTTTTTTTTTTTTTTTTGGGTGCAAAATTTACCCAAGAACCTACATACACCACAAATACTTATCTCCCCATGAAGCACATGGAGAGCTTGTGGTGGTCGCGATTGTGCAACTCCTTGTTTAGAATGAGCAATACGTCTCGAATCTTTTCTTTGCGCAAAACCCAAAAGCCTACTAACACCATAACTACTTATCTCCCCATAAAACACATAGGGAGCTTGTGTTGGTCGCGATCTTGCAACCTTCTGTTTATGAAATCACGAGCTTTTGTTCATCTTAGAATGAGCAAAATGCCTCAAATCTTTTTTTTTTTTTTTTTTTTTTTTTTGGTGCAAAATTTACCCAAAACCTACTTACACGGTAAATACTTATCTCCCCATGAAGCACATAAGGAGCATGCGGTGGTTGCGATCTTGCAACCATAGAGGTTGCGACCACTGCAAATGGCCACCCAACCTCCGGTGACCCCAAATCTTAGGTCATCTGAGGTTAGCGACGTCAAGGGTAGAGGGAGAGGGAGAGAGAGGCTTGCCTTAGGGTGGAGTGAATGATGGCGTTGCACGATGACCATGGGGCTATAGAGAAGCCACTCGATTTCTTACCTATCTACCATTAGTTTACATTTTGGGATTATCAACACCTAGTTATTTTCATGTGTAATAATAACTTCAATTAAGAGAAATATAATTTACCTATCTGTAGTTAGTAAATTCTCAGTTGACAGTAATTCTCAACATAAAAACAGCAAGTTTGACCATTTCTACCCAAGGTAAAATTCGGATTTTCTCCAATTCCATTTAGAAATTTCAATTCAGAACTGTAATAAAATTTTTGTGGTAATTTATTCATTTTGCTTGTATTTTCACATAGAATTGGTAAATTTAAGTAATTCATATATGTACTTTCCATATAACTGATTATTTATATGTAGATTAAAATCCTCCCAATTCAGTGAGTATTCTAATGATCAACTAAAATCAGCTATTTTGAATAAAATGGGCTAAGAATTCAAACCCATTTATGAGCACAAGACGCAAGAGCCTAGCAACAGCCCGCATGCATTTTACAAAGTTCATGCGGTCAGATCATCCATGCCGTACACCCCAAGGATTCGATTCACAAGGGAAGTTTGCGAGCGGAGACGAAGAACGATAAAGATACGAAAGAGAGACGGACCTCCGAGTGAGTTTCGCTCAGACCGGCGGCTTCCACTGTACCCCCAGGGTTTCTCTGCGGAGGAGATGAAAACTGCCCTTTATTGCGCAGGTTGACAACTTTCGGCCTCGTAGCTGGGCTTTGTTTGGGCTGTGGCATTCCCAAGCACTTCCAAGGCCAAGCAATTTGTAGGCCAGGATGTGGAAGGACATTTTCGGAATATCAAAAAGATTTTGCGCAACCGCTCACGATTAAAAAAGTCGATAAATTTTCTACATAAAAATTAACCATGCCTGACAGAACAAACGTGGGGGCATTTTGGTCTTAAATTAGGAATTGATTGTCCTAGTGTGCCTATTTTGCCCTTTTAGGTTGAGCGGACCTAACTAGGCAGAGCGAATTGTAAAGCTCGTGATCACCTTTAATAAAAGATTAATAAATTATCAAGTATATACTAATCATAACTAATAAGTATGTACTTTTCATTATGGTCAATACATACTTTACATAGAAAAATCGTGTAGTCATCAACAACTAATTGTTTTCGTGAGTAATAATAACTTTGAATTAGAAGAAATATCTTTTTACCTATCTATAGTCAATGAACCATAAGTTGATAGCAAATTTTCAAAATAAAATAGCATATGTAGCCATTTCTAGTGATAAATCCTCGTGTAATTAATAATCTTCAATTTACAGCAGTGACATCTTGCTTATGAATGAAAAGAAAAAAGTATTTTTCTTGCTGGTAATTTCATACACAATTGATAAGGTTAGGTAACTTAGGTATATATTAGAGTGACTTTCCATGTAACTGACTATTTGTGTACGTAAATTACATTTTATCCAATTGAATTAAGCATTCTAATGATCTAACTAAAATCAGCTACCTCGAATGAAGTGGGGCTAAGAATTCCCTTGCTTTACTCTGGCTAAGCATACAATTCCCCTGCTTTATCAAGACAAACCGCGACTAAGTTAGAAATTTGCTTGGCCATTATGTAAAACATGTTTATTCCGATTCAGGCACATGGTTCAAACGCCCGTTGGGAAGATGATCCGCCATAGAAAAAGAGTGCTATGATTTTCGGATGAACGTCAATGCTCCAAATCCAAGCCCCAATCATGCCGAGGAACCCGCCGCCGGATTCCTTCCCGGGCAATTTCATGAGCAGATATAAGACAAAAAAAAACTCCATTCGAAGTGATAGTTTTAGCAATATTTCAGATCATCCTCTTCATGAGTCAGGAAATAAGAGAAGCCAAATACAGTGTCGAACAGGGAGTCAGGAAAGCAGAAAGAATTTCCTTGGTATTTTCCGTGGTCCCTTTATAGGGAGTTAGCCCAATCAAGTTGGAGAAAGAAAAGCTCTCGCTGACCTCCTGCTATTGTGGAGAACATAAAGACGGCCCGCGAAACCGCCGTGAACATTCAGGGCAGCTGTGGGAGATTCCCACGGGTTTTCCTTAGTCAGGAAGCTCAGTATCTTCCTTACGCGAAACGAATTGGTCAAAAGGGAAAGAGGGGTCCCGTTGTCTAAATACCTAGGTTCAGCCATGCTCCCCGTTTATTAGAATAAAAAAGTGTGGCAGGAAGATGTGCACTTCAATACGAAATCGCACTGCACCTCAAAAATTCAGAAAAAAGGCTTAATCACAGCTCCGATTAAATCCCAATTAAAACTGTATGCCTTTTCTGGATCAATTTTAATAGAACGCAAATTTCTTTATTTTTTCCCTTAGTTTTTTTTTTCCTCGTTGTGTGAATAATTCCGCACTTAACATCTAAGAGCTTAAATTTTTACAAAAATTGATAGTGGTACCACAAATTCTTTATTTGGTATGACAAAATCTTTATTTGGTATGAAAGCAAGAGGTCCAAAGTTCTTATCTTTCTAGACCTCTCATTTGTCTCGTTATTTTCATGTTTTAATATTAGGGCAAAATCCATTACGCGTTAGGGGAAATGTGAAGATATTTAGATATGAAATCATGCATTCATATAAATACTTGAACTTTTAGAGGAATTGATAGTAAAACTTCAAAGTCTCTACAATAAAAACATTATCATGAGTCCTCGTACCAGGAACAAAACTAGCATAAGTGGGACTGATTAAATCGTCAAGGGAAATGATCTATATACACCGTATTGCAAAGGCTTATAATTTATTGATTCGGGAATTTTGGGCCTTTGCACTTCAGGATAAGAAGAGTACCGTGTTTAATCCAGGGAATCAGGTAAGACAATTGTCTTAAGTCTTGCCAACCGGGACCCAATCTCTAACTCAGGTTAACCCTACTCCAACCAATATCGTGTTTAATCCAGGGAATCATGTAAGAAAAATGTCGTTAAGTCTTGCCAACTGGGACCAATCTAATTCAGGTTAACACTACTCCTGCCAATACAAGTAATAATAAAGTTTACCAAATTCTCTTTTATGGCTGTCTTCACTCACAAGCAAATCATGAAACTCCTTCTTGACCCAGAGAAATTGCTAATTGTAGTATTCTAGCTATCGACTAATGAAGACAATCGAATCAAAGCATACACCTTATTCTCAAAATTAATCACAGCTGAACTAAATTAACGAACAGTCCACATTGAATTTATTGATATGATTGGCAATCAATGCACTTTCAACCATCTTTAGGTGAAACAAACATCGTATCAATTAGAATTTCTCGGTCTTAAGGGCTTGTGTAGATGTTGGACATGGCAGTAGTGGTGTTCTCTTTCATAGTGTTAAACACAACATTATGAGCTAATGTCAGCCAAATAATACCTATTGCTGTACATCCAACACAACCCAATCAATTTGCTTCATTGAATCTACCTCATCTCTAGACAGGAGTAAGTGTTAATTCCTTTAATATGGATAATTTTCAATTTGTATTTTTCATAAACCAAAAATCATTCCTATCAAATTTTTCAAAATACTTTTCATTTTTTAGTCACCATCCGTTGTTTCAGCTTAGCCAATATTAATTGTTGTGAAATACAAAGGACAAAGTAAACAAAATAAGAAATTGAATCGAACAGAGGATTTAAGTGGATCAGTTAGGGGGACCTACTAAATCCGGAAAGCAGAGGATTCCACTATAAGGCTTTGTTTGTTTCGCAAGAAAATGTGGTGTTTTTGAAAAATATTTTCCAAGAAGCTATTTTTCAAGAAAATGTAATTATTTATTCGTGTTTTGGTGAAATCAGAATGTGAAGTGGAAAATATTTTCCACTATTCGCTAAGGAAAATATTTTTCTCCATACACTCTTCTTCAATAATTTTATTTTTTAAACCAATTTTTTATTTTTTTAAAATTGATTATTAAATTATTTTTTCATGTTCTTTGTTTTCCTCTTCTTCTTCAGCTGATCGTCAGCTATGGTGACCAACCACGGCGAGCTCGGGCTCGTTGCTCGTTAGATTGGCTAGTGCGAGAGTGTGAGTGAGAGTGTCAAGCTCGTAGCTTGCCTAATTGGTGAGCTCGAGCGTGGCGAGGCTCCAGCTCACGGGCCATCACCATGGTCGACAACTAGCCGAGGAAGAAAAAGAGGAAAATAAAGAAAAGAAAAAGGAAAAATAATTCAAATTTTTTAAAAATGAAAAAAAATGAAAAATAGAAAGAAGTTGGGGCTACTAGGGTTTGAGATAAGATAGAGTAAGTGAGGAAAATGTTTTCCCTTATTTGAAAAGTGAAAAACATTTTTCCTATTTTAGAATATTTTTTTCATTTCATGGGAATGTTTTCCCTAATCAATTGATTTTCCATGAAATGAATGTCTGAAAATCCAAAAATTATTTTCCTAAAATTATTTTCTATGAAATAAATAGAGCATAAATCAAGTGATGCAACGGATGTTATAACCACATTTGAGTCGCTTAAACAATCTCGAAGTTTTTCATTTTCAGTTATTAATAACTCTTATAGTGACTAACTCTCACAATTTTTTAGAAAGTAATCTCTAAATCTCACAAAAAAAATTTGCAACTCTTGCTACAAGATTTATTGGCTTGAGCACCAAAAGTTCTTCTTGGATACTCTTCAAGAAGAACTTTTGAAAACCACTTAAACTAGGAATCCTGTCAAAACCTACTCAAATTAGAAAAAATGTTCTATAGAGGCTCCAATTCAAAACATATTTTCATAGTTTTTGTGGCTTGAGTTGAGATGCAGGAAGCTCTTGATTTTATAGCTCGGGATCTTACTAAATTTAAGGGCAGCGAGCAAATTGCTATTCATGTACGTAAATTACATTTTTACCAATTGAATAAGCATTTTAATGATTCAACTAAAACCAGCTACCTCGAATGAAGTGAGGCTAAAAATTCCCCTGCTTTACTCAGGCTAGCATTCAATTCCCCTGCTTTACTCAAGACAAACTGCGACCAAGTTAGAAATTTTCTTGGCCATTTTGCAAAACATGTTAATTCCGTTCAGTCACACGGTTCAGATGCCCATTGGGAAGATGATCCGGTACAGAAAAAGAGTGCAAGATTTTCGGATGAACGTCAATGTTCCTCCTCCCTCTTTCTCTCTCTTCCCTCTTTCTCTGTCTTCTAAATCCAAGCCCCAATCATCCCGAGGAACCCATCTTCAGATTCCTTTCAGGGCAATTTCACGAGCATATTCCCGAACCAAGAAAACTCCATTCGAAGGGATAATTTTAGCAACATTCCAGATCATCCTCTTCAATGAGTCAGGAAATAAGAGAAATCAAATACAGTGTCGAATAGGCGGAGTCAGGAAAGCAGAAAGAAACTCCTTGGTAATTTAAAAGAGAAGTGGAGAGAGAAAAGGGGGAGAAAGAGTCGTGGGCAAAACGGTCTTTCTGACGAAATTTGGGTCGAGTTAGCCCAATCAAGTTGGAGAAAGAAAAGTCTCCATCCTCCCTTTAGGTATTGTTGGCGAAGAAAGGGATCGATCGGGAAACAGGCGTAGAATGCGGGGCAGCTATGGGTGGAGATTACCACGGGTTTTCCACGACCCTTTCTTACGTTCCTCCCCAGTCAAGAAGCACGGAATCTCCCTTACGCAAAACGAGTAATCAAGAATAAAAAAGTGTGGAAGGAAGACGTACAATTCATTACAATATCGCACCTCGCCTTAAGAATTCAGAAAAAAGCTTAAGCACAGCTCTGATTGATCCCATTTAAGCCTTTATGCCTTTTCTAGATCAATTTTAATAGTGCACAAATTTCTTTATTTTCCCCCTTTTTTTATTTGTGTGAATAATTCCCTGTTTAACATCTAACGACTTAAATTTTTAGAAAAATTAATAGTGGTACCACAAAATCTTTACATGATATGAAAGCAGGACATCCTAAGTTCTTATGTTTCGTTCTCATTTATCTTGTTATTTTCATGTTTTAATCTTAGAAAAATGTTAGGATATTTAGATATTAATTAAAGAATTCATCTAAATACCGAAACTTTTAGAGGAATTGATAGTTATTGGCACCTAAATTTTGACTATTTTACTTACTTGTTTGTCATATAAAAATTACATTATGCATTTCATAACATTGCATTTAGGTAGTAATAGCATTTAGGACCAAATTTATCTTTAAAAAAATATTCTAAAAAAAATAAAAACAAGAAAAGAGAGGATAAGAAATAATTCATAAAATAAAACATTTGGTTATGGTGGGAAATTTTGAAAGATTTTAGATTTTGGATAATGGAGCATTTTTCTTGTCAAGTGTATCCCTTGTTTCAGGATGAATTGGTGAATTATCTTGAAAAATCTTCATAAAATTTTTACATTTTGGAGCCATTTTCTTGTTGAGCGTATCCCTTCTTTTCAAAAGATGATTGTTGGTGGTTGAGTGAATATATGCAATTGTCTTTGAAAATCTTCACTTGCAAAATGAACTTTTTTTTTTCATAGAGAGCGTAAGGCTTTGTTTAAAGGGGGGAAGAAATTGGCAAAAGTGTTCGTGTCGTTTCATGGGGAGAGAGAAATCGGCAAAGTGCTGGTGGACTTTCATTTGAAAGAGGAAAAAATTGAAAAAGTGTTCCTGAGGTTTTATAGGGAGGCTTCCTTGAAAGAAAGTAAGAAAGAGGCGGGGAATTTGCAGAGTGCTCGCAAGTGACACGGGTGAAAAGGAAAGGAGAGGACGGAGGAAAAAGCCTTAGGGGAGAGAGAGTCACGGCTGAGATCCCTCATGACCCTGCCTTGCTATTTCGCCTACTGCCGAGCACCACCATAGCTGCTACCTCCCTCGTGATTTCGTCCCACGTCGCCGCTGTATTGCTCGTGCGAAGCCCGCATCTTGCGGGCTCCTTGCTACTTGTCACGATTTTGATGCCGGCGCTGCTCCTCGCCTTCGCCTGCCGCTCCATGATGACTGTTGCTTCCCGATGAGTTTTCTCTCCATCCTCCATCCGAATCAGTCCATCAACGCGGAGGTTGATTTTTCCTGTGTAGGTTTTTGATTCATTGGCTGGGCCTCACGGTGGTGGAATCATCGTTAGACCACCATCTTTTAATCACCGGTTACTCATCAAGCACCGATTCTCGGTCATACCTCATTTGTTGGTCCGCAAGCCTTGCCGCTGCCCTCTCTAGAAAGCCGTGCCTTGGACTAGGTAATCTCTTTAGACTAAATTCAGTTCAAATATTCGGTTTCCTAGTTTGTGATTCAGACTTGATTTGTTTTGATATATTTAATCATCATCCGATTAGGAAAATTGTTGTGTTAAGTCATAATAATCAAGAATATTGAGTCGCGAGACGTTGGGTTAGACTTTTTATTATTTTGACTTTTCATTGTAAATTTACGGATTACTTTGCGTAATTGATTTGCATTAAGATAATGTATCATTGACTTGTATTGGTGGATTATTAATAGGACATATATTTCGATGTGTCATTTGTCTAATTAATCATTGCGTACACATTGCATATCATGCATCATATTTTATATCTAGAACTTAGGTGCATACGTAATTCATGTTTAAAGCAATGCATATAATCTTTAAAATCCTTACAGAGTTAGGATAGTATAGAGTTTTCTTTAATAAAACAAATACCAAATAAAAATATTTTTTAAGTCATATAGATTTCATAGTTGCATGTCATGTGTTGCAACGTTAGTTAATGAGTCACATGCTCATTGTCTTAATACTCTTGTAATGCAATCGGATCATAATTAATTATTGTTTTTCATGCATTATTAATGATTTATATAGTTCAGTTTCTGATGGGATGGGGTTGTATTTTTCATTGGATTGGATATGGGTTTCTCGGGTGATCTCGTGGTGGTGTCTCGAAGCACCGCCGTCCTTTTAGCAGTGCCAAAAGTTTAGGGGTTAATGCATTATGTAGTCTAGATCGTCTTCTTTATGAATAAAGGAACCTTTTCTTTCACAAAGAGAGAGAGAGAGAGAGAGAGAGAGAGAGAGAGAGAGAGAGAGAAGAAGAACATGCCAAAAGATTAGCATTGCATCATTAGGTCACTTTCTTTTCAATAAAAGTTATTAAGCAGTGTTAGTTCTTTTATCCATTCAAAAGGATAACACAAAGGTTATTTGCTTGGTTAATTAATAGGATTAATTCATAATTAATCTCATTTCATGTCATTGTTATTTTATGTAGGTTGCATATAAAAAAAACAAGAGAATTTACTGGCGTTGCATTATTTTTAAAAAAATCATAAAAGGGACATACATGCATATGGAATTCTATGTCATCCATTCCGTATCATTTAGCACATGTATATTTAGGATCATGTAAATTAGATTGCATACATATTGTGATGGTTCAAGTTATGTCATAAAAATTCTATTTCACATGTCATTAAAGTAAAAATCATGCATATTAAATATAGATTAAGATTGCATATAATTAACATTTAAAAAAAAATTAGGTGTCATGTCATTTACAAATCATGTTTAGGGCATGCATTTTTAATTAGCATTTAGTAATTTTTTTTAGAGAATAAACCTAATAAAGTTGTAGTTTGTTTTGCTTAAGGTTAGTTATAAATTCTTACAATTCATCACTTTGGTTTTTATTGAATGCTTTGTTTTTTGAATGTTTTTTTTATTGTGCGCATGACCACCATTTGCATGTTAGTTGCTTAGGTTAAAATTAATCAAGACTACTTGCAAAATGTTTTTGAAATTAAAATGAGGAGGTACTGAAAAAGTGTTAGATTAATCTAACGTAACAATGTCCTCGAACCTATTGAATCTCTGATTAGCAAAAATAAAGTATTCTCCCATACTTTACTTGGATTTCTAATCAACCATAATTGATTAGTAGTAGCTCCTAATTGAGTAAAATTGCATGTTTAAATGGATTAATGTTTTAGTATCAAGTTGCGATTGGTAGAACTTGGGAGGCTCTGTGTTAAGTTTTTAGACTTAGTAATTCATTTGCTTTCTTTGGGTAATTCACCTTCGGAAAGGTCTCGATAGCTTGATGACTCCGCTGGAGACGGATTTAAAATTCATAATGGACATAGGCCTTCTTTTTTTGTTTCTTTTCAAAAATATTTTTTATTTGGCAGCATGGAAACAAGGTATGCTCCTGATATAAAGTGTTAAATGTTTTTGCATAAAAGAGTTATAAGGGGAGTAGTGCTTGTTGACCCTTTGTTTTGTAGGAAGGTGTTGAGATTGAATGTTTTTCTTATATATTGAAGTATTGCTTGTATTATTAATTGTTGTGCATGATTTTAAAATGGTTTTAGCACTACACTTTGCACACACAACCTACCATCGAACCTAGGCTGCATTTAAGGATTCTCGGTGTTAAAATTTTATCCTTATCCACGAAATTGCGTGATTATAAGATTTCCTTTTGATTGAGATAGAGCTAAGAGGACTCAACCTTTTTACGAGAGACTGTGACTAGTTGGACCATTCTCTTGGCTCTAACTTGGTAAGCCTTATGGTTTAAGTGTCTAGCTTCACATCTCATGCGCCTGTCTATGTGGTTATCATTTTTCATTTGTAAAGTAAGTATTCTTATCTTATACTATGCAATCTATTGACTTTATCGCACTTTCTTTTGGTCCATGACAAAAGGTTGATCATGGGTCTTAATCTATATACAATAGGGAAATCCAATGTTTAATTCATTCAAACTCCCAAGATCGAGCTTAAAGGGTGGTGGAATAAACTAAGTAAAGAAGGCCAAGATTATATAAAGTTGATATTGAGATGGCTCATCCCCTTTTTGGATATTGGAGTCCATAGTGGTGTTTTGCAAGTCATATCATACTTTCGATATCCTGAGACAACTACTTTTATTTTCAGTAGGAATAAGCTAACTCCAACACTGGAAGAGTACAACGTTATCTCAGGAATGTCCCTTGAGATTGAGCTTGTTAGGCCGCCTCTTGGTATGGAGCCCACATCAATTTTATCTCAATTTTTAAGAATTAAAACCGATGAGGTTATAAAAATTTTTGAAAGCTAATTGTAATGCATGCCCATTTTCCTTTTTGGTTGATCATTTTTTAAATCAATCTTCAATGCGTCAAAAGGATAGGATATTCATCTTACCATTTTTTGGATTTATAATCTTTTCTTATCGAAAAAATTCTATTAATCCTTCGACTGCATGGATGGTTAAACAAGTATGTGCTGACATGACTTTATAAACATGATTTTAGCTAATGAAAAATCATGACTGCTTCTCTTGAACTTTTACAAATTTGGTTTCTTTCTCACATGAAGGAGTTTGGTCATTCATGCATCAATGTGAAATTGATGATTCTAATCATCCAATAAAGAGATTTCCAATCTTAGAGAAAAAGTATACAAGAAAGTCATTTTCCAATTGGGTATCTTTTCTAAAAGATTAATATCCCAATGGCTTCCTCTAGCATGCTAAATGGTTCCATGTTAGCATGGCTCGTTTCTCTCACAAGACGGATGATCCAGTTCCATTAATGGGAATCACTAGCATGACATCTTACTACCCTTATAGAGTAACTCGCCGGTATCAAGTGCTCCAGGATATCCCACCTCCTCTCCGAATGGACCTATTCCAAGTCCGCTTCATGCACGTTCGGATTATTATTTCCACCAACACAAAATCCCTCCAGCTCTACTTCTCGTGATACTTGAGGTGACTGTAAAGCCCACTCGTAAAGTGCATATTGAACATCTTAAAGAAACAATGGAAATGAATGAGGCTCGTATCTTCAAGTTGGTTCGACTAAACAAAAACTTTCGAAAGACAGTGATTTCCCAATTGTATATGGAAGATTTAGGAGTTTAATTCTAGCTTTAGGGTATTATTTCAATTTCTTAGATTGATGTTTTAGGAATGTAAGTTCCTAGGGACTTTACCAAAAAAAAAAATTTAAGTTCCTAGGGAGGTATTTTGATTTCTTAGGTTGATGTCCTTGGAATTTGATTTCACTTAATAAAATGAGCGATCGACCGTTGTCATGGACCAATCTCATTCGTTATGATACTTAATGTACTTTTTACGTCTTTAGGTAACATTGATACAATGGCTTGCCTAAGATCGACAATCCATATTCGTTCTAGAGCAGCAATGGCCGATAAGACCAAACAAATATGTGTTGCTGAACAAGCTAGCATTGCTGTCCTTGAAACTGAGATAAAGCAAGTCTTGAATGTCCTTGAGTAGCTCTCTAAATAGGTTGATTCCTTCCAAGCAAACACCATCCCACTAGCTCCGCAAGTTGAACTGATGTTACCACAACACTCCCATGGCTAATCCGAGAGATAAAAGCAAGAATACATCCGCAAGTGGCCCCTTAGCCTCTGATGATATCCCCATGGATAAAATCACTGACGCACCTCAAATTGTTGCTAATGATGAGGTACAAGTGATACATTACTGAGCAAGAAAAATGCTTGGCAAAAATTGAGGAGAAACTTAAGTAGTTGCAGGGTTTACTGAGCTAAAGCTCGACAATCTCATTATACAAAGGTCAAGATACCGAAAAAGTTCAAAATGCTAGACTTTGAAAAAGTATGATGACACTTGTTGCCCAAAGATCCATCTACAGACTTATGTGGTCAAGATGACCCAATATGTTGACAATATACCCTCGATGATTCAACAATTTCAAGCAAGCTTAATAGGGCCGGTGCTACAATGGTACATCATGAAGAAAATTAATCTCTTAGATACTTGGGAGGATTTGACATACGCTTTCCTCAAGCAATATAAGTATAATATCAACGTCACTCCATCTCGAGAAAATTTACTTCGCACAGAAAAGAAGAAGACGAAATCTTTCAAGGCATATGTCATGAGATGGATGATCGTGGCTGCTCAAATTACTTTGAAGCCAATGGAGAAGGAGCTGATGGATTTGTTCATGAAGACACTCTCAGCCGAATATTGAAATCGAATGCTAGGTTCGACTGCTAAGTCATTCAATTAGCCAATTTCTATTGATAAGCGAATTTAAGTAGCCTTATGTGATGGATGGGCATCTGATCAAATTAGCTCGTATAAGAGATTCTCAACCAAGAAGGATAAGGAACCTATAGTGGAGGTTAATGCAACTTACATTCAACCACCTTGCTCTACTCTGAACACCCAACATGGAGGAGCACGACCATTTATTGGCCAACAGAAGAACTCTTCCAAGCGTTAGTTCATGCCACTTCCTAAACCCTTGTCCAAGATCTTGCCAATCCTTCAAAAGAAAGGATTATTCGCTAAGGAGCCTAAGTGGTCTAATTCCAAGCGTTTCACCAACTATTATCCATCCAAGAAATGTGCTTACCATATGGGGGAGGTAGGGTATTTTGTTGAAGATTGCTATACGTTGAGACACAAAATCCAAAATCTTTTGGATGCCAAGGTGGACTATGCACAGCCGAACATCCATAATAACCCATTCCTTGATCACGTAGAAGCAGTGAATACCATCTTCAATTTTGATGTTGGTAGAAAAAAGAGCTTGAAAATACATGTAGACAACGTTTATAATGGTTTAGTTCGAGTTAGGTATTATTCAGATGCGGAAGAGCCTATCGTGTTTTAGAAGTTACAATGAGTTAAGACAATATCCAAGGAGGGGATGATTATTTACGAATATCATGCTGGCATAGTTTCAACTATCACTCCAATCATTATTAATCAGGAGGACAAGTTTATTGATCTTGAGGATGAGTTTACTAACTTGAATATTGAAGTTAACAATTCCGTAGCTCTTAACATGCCACCATCGAAGACGCGTTGGATGAGAATGGATTAATCATTAACAATATGCCACTATCTAATGATGAAGAATTAATTCTCGATTTTATGCAACCCTATGCATATACGAATGATAAAGCGGTCCCATTGTGTTATGATGCGAAGATAGATGTGGTCACTCGATTGGGACGCACCTATACTCAAGCCAACTCACAACCTATCAAGCCGATCGCTGATGAGGAGGCTAAAGAATTCTTAGCCATAATTAAGGCAAGTGAGTATAACGTAGTGGACCAATTTTGTAAAATGCCAACACAAATCTCCCTATTAGAATTGCTCCTAACATCAAAGAAACATCAAAAGTCCCTAAGGAAAGTCCTCAGCAAGGTACATGTCCCATTATCCATTGAACCCAAGAAGTTGGAGGAACTCGTGGGGGCCATTTTGTTAAAGGACCAATTGCCTTCTTAGATGAGGAGTTCCCAAATGGAAGAAGAGGACATGACAAAGCCCTTTATCTCTCAGTCAAGTGTCGGAATACCTTGGTGTCCCGCGTACTCATTGACGATTGATGAGTTTTAAATATATGCCCTCTAGTAACTCTAAAACATCTTTGGTATGATTTGAAAAGATAAATACTTGGAAGTCACATCAATAGTTTAAAGGTTCAAATATATAAAATTCACACGGGCATTTGAAAACATTTTATAAATGGGTACCTAGAATTCTCATCAAGTATTCCAAAGTTTCAAAAGTGATTAGACAAACTCGAGGCTTCAAAGAAGAATCCTATGGTCTTTGAGGAAAAATTAGTTCTTTAAAACTCAATGAAGGTCCATGTGTAATGGTCTAATCAAATTTCCACTAGGAAAAATTATCTTTAAGACAATTTTTACTTATAGCGTGGACTTCTTGAACATGCTAAATGAAATGCTTTCAATCTGAAAAAGCTTTTTACTCGCTCTTGTTTAGAAGGGGTTATTTGTCCGGACCATTGATGCGGGAATATATAAATCACTCAATCTTATCATCATCCTGTCGACAAGAGTTTGAGTTTTCTTGCAAGCGATGTACAATTTGCCAATTTGAGGGGTCTTTGCCAAGATCATAATGTGGACTTGGTCAACGAAATAGCAAAGGAAAATTCGACTGCTCAAAAAGGAATACTTTACGATTATCATCATCGGGTTTACAAGTCAAGAACCCTACGAAATAAGATAGAAAAAACCTTGCTCGCACTTCTTCAAGAGAATATTGTAAACATATGAAGTTCTACGTTAATTCAAGTGCCTTGATATGAAGAGACTTCGCAAGGGATATAACGTTGGCTAAGTTCATGAGTTCAGAAAAGAAAGGATTCATTAGGCTCAAATATGTGTATAGACGAGATGAGAGTTGGTGATCATTCAGGCCTTGCCATTGGTCTTTTTCTTTGCCACTTCTTGACAAATGCCCTAATTGGCTTTAACAGTTCACCACTTGATTCATTGTAGTACAATGATTACTTTATTGGGGATCTTTTCTCAACATTTTTTTTTCCGAAGTTTTTTTTTTTTTTTTTTTTTTTTTAATGATGGGCGTCAGCTTTACTTTTAGTAGGTACACTACTTTTTCATGCCCCCCAATTCATCAATCATTTTTCTCTTTTTTATTCTTTTTTTAGGATTTTGTGCTCGGAGGTCTTTATCTTTAATTGGCACTCCAAATTAGCTGCTCAAACGGTCGGCTTGCCCCAAGATCGTCAATCCATACTCGTTGTAGAGTAGCAATGGTCGATAACATTAAACAAATGCACGTTACTAAACAAGCTCGCATCGCTATCCTTGAAACATAGATGAAGTAAGTCCTGAATGTCCTTAAGCAGCTCTCTAAACAAATCGATTTCCTCCAAGCAAACACTATCCCACTAGCTCCGCAAGTTGAAGTGATGTTACCACAACACACTCCCATGGCTGATCCGAGAGATAAAGGCAAGAATACATCCGCAAGTAGCCTATCAACCTCTGATGATGCCCACATGGTTAAAATCACTGACACGTCTCAAACTGTTGCTGATAATGAGGTACAATAGTAAAACTTCAAAATCTCTATGATAAAAACATTATCACGAGTCCTCCTACCATGAACAAAATTGGCATTAAGTGGGACTGATTAAGGGTGCGTTTGATTAAGCATTTTGAAAGCCCATTGGGAAAATGAAAATTAGTTTAGCCTAAAAAACTTTAGGTAAATGCAAAAGCCGTTTGGTAAACTATGCGTTGAAAAACAACTTTGAGAAAAATGACGTTTGATGAAAAACACACTTGAAAAGCCCTTTGAGTGATTAATATTAGTTTTTTTAATTTCATATGTTTAAAATTGAAAAAAAAAATGTAAGCAACTTTTTAAATATAAATTTTGACAATAATACTAAAAAACTCAAATGCATATATAATTTTTATCAAAAAAAAGACCAAACCCTTCATTGGAATTTTTTAATTTCTATTTGCTTGAAATTGAAAAAAATGCACGTAACCTTTTAAATATAAATTTTGACAATAATGCTAAAAAAATCAAATACATATATATATTTTTTTTTTTTTAAAGAAAAGGATCAAAACTTTTGTTGAAATATTTTAATTTTTATGTGTTTAAAATTGAAAAATAATGTATGCAACTTTTTAAATATAAATTTAAAAATAATGCTAAAAAATCAAATACATATATATAATTTTTTTTTTTTAAAAAAGACCAAACCCTTCATTGGAATTTTTTAATTTTTATTTGTTTCAAATTGAAAAGAATATGTATGCAACTTTTTAAATATAAAATTTGACAATAATGCTAAAAAAAAAAAATCAAATACATATATATTTTAAAAAAGACCAAATCCTTCGCCGAAATTTTTTAATTTTTATTTGTTTAAAATTGAAAAAAATAATGTATGTAACTTTTTAAATATAAATTTTGACAATAATGCTAAAAAAATCAAATAGATAAATATTCAAAAAAACCAAAATATATTTAATATATTTAGCATTTATGTAATTTTGATCTTTTTGCATTATTTTGGCATTTAAAAAAATAATAACGACGGCAAAATAAGAAATTTAAAGAATGAGTGATGATAATTTTGGAAAAAAAAAAAAAAAGAAGTTTTCAAAGCTAGTCCTTACTAGTATTGGGCTTTCAGCCTTCTTAATCTTGACTTTCATTTGAAAGTTATTTCAAAATGGTTGTCAAACGGTCCAATATTTTTCCAAGGGGTTTTGGAGGCCGAAAGCCCATTGGGAATGCTGAACCAAACACACCCTAAATTGTCAAGTGAAATGATATATATACACCACGTTGCAAAGGCTTATCAGTTTATGGATTCGAGAACTTATGGGCCTTTGCGCATTAGAATAAGAAGAGCATCGTGTTAATCCGTGGTTGGGAAATTGTATTTAAAAGTCTTACCAACTGAGGAACCAATCTCCAGCTCTGGTTCACACTAATTCTGCCAGCACGAGTATTAATAAAAATTAACCAATTCTCTTTTATGGTTATCTTCACTCATAAGCAAATCACAAAACTCTTTCTTGACCTAGAGAAATCACTAACGTTAATATTCCAGCCATATAATGGAATCAAAGCATACATCTTATTCTCAAAATTAATCTAACTCAGTTAATGAACAACCACATTGAATTCATTATATGATTGGCAATCAATGCACTTTTAATTATCTTTAACTGAAATAGACGTCGCATCAATTAGACTTTCTTGACCTTAAAGGGCTTACATAGATGTTGGACAAGGTAGTGGTATTCTCTTGCATGATGTTAAATGCGAAATTACGAGTTAATGTCAAATGAATGATACCTGATGTCTACATATCCAACAAATCCCAATCAGTTTACTTCATTGAATCAGTCTTATCCCCATACATGAGTAAATGCAAGTTCCTTTAATATGGATAATTATCAATTTGTATCTTTTAGAATCCAAAAATGATTCCCATCAAATTGCTCAATTTTCACTTTTCTTTTTTCTGTCACCATCAGTTATTTCAACTCAGCCAGTATTAACTATTGTGAAATACAAAGGATAAAGTAAACAAAATAAGAAATTAGATCAGGCAGCAAATTCACGTGGATGGGTTGGTAGGATTTATTGAATGTAGAGAATAGAGGATTCCATTATAAATCAAACGATGCAATTGATATTTTAACCACATTTGAGTCATTCAAATACTTTTCCAACTTCAATTATACCTAGTAATTCTTATAGTGATTAATTTTCATAATTTCTCGCAAAGTAACCTCTAGATATTACTAAAAAATTCACTACTCTCACTGCAAGATTTATTGGCTTGAGCACCAAAAGCTCTTCCTAGATCATGGAGAAGACCCTTTTCTTATAAAAGATGATTTGGAAACCACTCAAACTGCGAATCCTATCGAAACCTACTCAAATTAGAAAAAAATGTTCTATAGAGGCTGGAATTCAAAACGTATTTTCAACAGTTTTTATGGCTTGAGATGCAGGAAGGTTATGATTTTATAGCATGGGATCTTACTAATTATAAGGGCAGCAAGCAAATTGCTATTTGTATTGCTCCAGCTTATGGCTATCCTAGTTCTTATTCCAAAGATTCCGAATGCGTCTTCGGTAGGGGATTACAGACCTATAGCATGTTGTAATACGATTTACCAGTGCATCACCAAGGTGCTGGCTAATCGGATTGCTTCTGTCCTTCATGAGATCTCTAGCCCTTACCAGAATGCCTTTATTAAAGGCAGGCGTATTCGGGATAATATTCTTCTTGCTCAGGAGTTGTTTGTAGGATTCCATCTTCAGCCCTCCCCGAAATGTGCAGTGAAGGTGGATTTCCAAAAAGCATATGATACGGTGGATTGGGACTTCCTTGAATTGGTCCTCCATGCCTTCCATTTTCCGGATCACCTCATTAGGCTCATCATGGTATGTGTTTGCACTCCCATGTATTCCATTTCTTTGAATGGTGATCTTCATGGTTTCTTTCCTAGTGGGCGTGGACTCCGACAGGGGGATCCCATGTCCCCTTACCTTTTCACTTTAGTCATGGAGGTCTTCTCCGGGATCTTAAGTGCTAAGGCGGCTCGGCAAGATTTCAGATTCTTTTGGAGATGCAAGACAACAAGGTTGTCCCATCTTTTCTTCGCGGATGACGTCTTTCTCTTCTGTCGAGCGGATTTGGCTTCAACCTCTCTCCTCAAAGAGGGTCTTGACCTTTTCTTGAATTGGAGCGGATTGATTCCGTATAACAACAAGAGTAATATCTTCCTTGCTAGTGGCTCGGTGGAGCTGAGGAACAGTATTAAAGACCTCTTCGATTTTGTTGAAGGAACCCTTCCGGTGCGGTACTTAGGAGTTCCAATCATCACTTCCAGACTTGGTAAAAGTGATTGTATCTCGTTAGTAGACCGTATCACGGCAAGAGTGCATTCTTGGACGCATCGATTTCTCTCCTTTGCTGGTAGAGTCCAGCTCATAAGGTCAGTTCTCCATGTTATCCAAGCTTATTGGGCGTCTGTTTTTACTATTCCTCTAGCTGTATTGGATAGAATTGAGCAGATTCTCAGGCAGTTCCTTTGGAAAGGCCCTAACCTTGGCAAAGGTGGTGCTAAAGTTGCCTAGGAGGAGGTTTGCCTACCCAAGGAAGAAGGTGGTCTTGGCATTAGGAGCCTTAGCGCTTGCAATAAGGCCCATATGCTCAAGCATATCTGGATCCTTTTCACCGATAAGGAGTCCTTATGGTGCAAATGGATCCATTCCAATTTTCTGAAAAGGAAAAGCTTTTGGATAGTGAAAGCTCCTACTTTATGCTCATGGGCATGGAAAAGGATCCTTCACCTTCGGTCGGAGTTCAGGTTGCAATTCCGGTGGCGGATCGGGGATGGTCGCACTATCTCCCTCTAGTATGATCATTGGCACTAGGTTGGTCCTCTCAACCACTTATATTCCGAAGCCTTTATCTCTAGATCCGGTCTTTCTCCTTTGGCCTCTGTAGCTGATCTCCTCACTCCAGAAGGCCAAGCTTTCAGATCAGAGATCGCTTCTTGGGATCTTCCTATCCCCTCTCTTTCCATCTCTCCGGATTGTATTTCTTGGGACAGTAGTTCGATGGGCTTTTCTCGGTCTCTTCCGCCCCCGGCATCTTATTAGAAGAAAGAAGGATAAGGTAGAGTGGCATTCCTTCATTTGGAATAATGCCATCACGCCGAGATATCAATTCAACCTTTGGGTTATTATGAAGAAGCGTCTTCCCACGCAGACTTTGCTTATGTCTTATGGCAGAATAGGCTATGAGGTTTGTCCTTTCGCAAGACCACTCCGCACTCGATTGATCATCTATTCTTTGGATGCTCCATCACCGCGAGTGTGGCTATCTTCGGGCGATGAAGTGTAATCTTCCTTGGCGGAACAAGACCTGGGATGAGAACATCCATTGGGCTATTAATCTTCTCTCTGGGAAGGATTTCTACCGAACAATTGGCCGGTTTTCCTTTGGTGCCCTTTGCCACCTAATATGGAAGTATAGAAATGATAGTCTCTTCAGAGACCAAGCGGCGTCTCCGGTTACTATCAAGAAACACCTTATTAGAGTGGTAAAGGATAAAGCTATCACGTTCAAGAACGTCGAGAATACCCCCGAGGAATAGAAGACTCCGGAGGAATTGGGGGATGGACTCGCTATCTTCGCAACCACTCCTCCAGCTCCCTAAGCCTTTTTTCTCTTTTGGTTGTCCTCCGTTTTCGCCTCCTTAGCTCTTCGGTTTACCGTTGGCTTCTTGTGTTAGTTGGCGTCTTTCTTTGAGGTTGTGTGGAAGGCCTTGCGCGGCCCTCTCGTTCCTCGCCTCCTGCCTTGGTTGGTGTGATATCCCGAATTTTGGGCCCTAATTTCGATTGGATAAATAGGGCCGGGTTCGTTCAATTGAAGCCGGGGTTGTGAAATTGAGGAATATGAGGGATTTTTGGATGAAGAAAATAATCAATTTGATAAGTGAGACATCAATTGATTTTATGGGAGTCAATTTGAATGGAATTAAGGGAAATTATAAGGTTCGCCTATGGTCGTACTTTTAGGATTTAAATTGATTCTATGGACAAGCCAAGATGTGAATTAAAATATGGAGACATTGGATTAATTTTTGTGGACTTCAATTGGATTCAATTGGAAGGAAAATTGAAGAAATTAAGAGGTACAAAGTTTGGACCCCGGCGGAAAACCAATTGCACCCATTGGAGAAGTTGTGGGAGGTAGTGGGGTGTGATGTCATGCATGAGGTCATGGTGGGCCACTAGAGGAAAGAAAGAAAGAAAGAAAGAAAGAAAGAAAAAGGAAAAGGAAAAGGAAAAGGAGGAGAGAGAGGGAAGGTGGGGCCCATGTGTCATCCTCAAGCTTGAGGAAGAGAGAGAAAGAGGAGGAAAGGAGGAGAACCAGACCAGGGGGCTGCCGTCGACGCCCCCGCCCGCGCGAGCGCGTCCGCCGGAAGCCGCGCCGCCTCACCGCCGCACGCCGCCGGAGCCGGCTCATCGCCGCGCCCGCGCGACGCCCCGCGTGCGTGCGCGCGCCCCTCCCCGCTCGCCCAGCAACCTCGTCCAGCCCGTTACGCCTCCTCCGGCAGCCGTTGCCCTCCTCAGCCGAGTCGCCAGCCACCACCGTGCGTTGCCGCCACCAACCGCCCTCTACTCCGCCCGAAACAGCCACCGTCGCGCCCCCTTTTCAGCCGTGGACAGCAGACCCAAAAATGGGTATGGCAGCCCGCTTTGGGGCCGTTTTGCCGCCTTCCCGGCCCGGATGCTAGGCCCGCTTTGGAGTTTGTCGTTCCCCTCGTCGCGCTTGTCGTTTTGGTCCGTCCGGCGCGTTAATCGGGTGAGTTACCTCACTAATCCTTGATTAGCCGGTTAATTATGCCCTAAGTGTGTTTAATTTGAATTAAGTGTGTTTAGGTGGTTAGATTAGATTATTTTAATATAAGATGGATTAAGGAAATTAGATTAAGCTTAATGGTGTTTAATTAAGTTTAAAAGAGATTAATTAAAGTTAAGTGGTGATGTGACATAATTGGATTTTAATTTATATTTATTTAAATGGTCTGAAATTCGGCTGATTAAAATAATATTAAAATATTCCGAAATTAATTAAATATTATTATTTATTAAAAAAACGGAAAAATTTATTTTTACCCCTAGGTTGTTCGAATTTCGTGCTTTGATCGCTTTCCGTGATGTTAGAATTTTAATTTGATGCTTGATTTGTGGCGAATTGAGTGTGATTGCGTAAATTAGGGGTTTTGGGTAGAAATTCCAATTGTAGAATTTGATGGGGATTTGGCCATGATTAACCGCCTATTAGAGGCCGTGCCTATTGAGGCCGTGATGAACCGCCTAGGAAAGGCCGTGCCGAGTGGGGCCATGATGCCACTAGTTGTTGAACCGCCTATGAGAGGCCGTGCCTTGTGAGGCCGAACCACTTATTAGAGGTCGTGCCTTTGGGGCCGTGATAACCACCTTTTTGAAGGTCGTGCCGAGTGGGGCCGGAATGCCACTAGTGTTGAACCACCTTTTCGAAGGTCGTGCCACGTGGGGCCGTGATACCACCGATTGTTGAATCAACCCTTAGGGTCGTGGTTGGGAGTATTGATTGTTTTGGTAGAATGACATGTAATCGGTCGAGCCGATTGATCGCTGAGACGATCCAAGTGGTTGATTGATTGACGATGTGATTGTGCCATGCTTTATTTAATCGTCATAATTGCACGCGATTGAATGATATAAATTGTACTAACTTGCAGGCGCGGACTGTTGCGAGGTGAGTCTTCTTGATGTGTGGTTAGGTCATGCTGGGGTGTATTTTCTTTCTAATAGGGGCTTAGGAGGGGTGAACTTGCTGAGACAATGTCTCACCCCGTTGTGGGAAACACATTTTAGGGCCGCAGATGAGGATTCCAGCGAGTCGGGGACTTGCCGGTGAAGTTGGGCAAGGAGTGCGAGCCAAGAAGATGGAGGATCGAATCTTTTTAGTGGCCTTAGGACTGTTCTTTCTAGATGGCGAATCGATCCCTAGTGTATAGACCTCAACCCAGTTTGGCTGCATGTAATCCTTGTTTGATTTTATGTTAGCATGTTGGTTTGTATTAAATTGATTTTTGATTCCTGCTTTTCTATCCCGCTTTTAAATTGTCAGGGAATTCTTAATACGTTCCGCATGCGCTTAATAAATCAATTTGGGTCGGCGACACTACCTGGGAATGTCGCAATTTCACGACCATGGCGGGTTGTTCACGTGTCTCGGGGTTCGGGGCGTGACAGTTGGCTTGCTAACCTTGGCAGGTCTGTTTTTCTCTTTGCCGGGTTCCCTTCCACTCGCCTAGATATGTCTGGGTTAGTGTAAGTTTTGCTGGAGCCGGGTCTTGTATTTATTGGCGCTAAGCTCTTTATATATATTATTACCTTTAACCAAAAAAAAAAACAACAAATCTGAAAGATATGCCTTCAGCCTTAATTGAAAACAAACTTACCCATAGGCGGGCAATCCACCATAAATCGTAAACGTATACATTGGAACAGTTAAAGATGCAATAGGAGTAACGACCGAACTGAAGGAAATCATCCCAAAATTAACAAATTGTAGATAAAAGGTCAAACATGGGGAGTCGTATTCTCAAATGGAGAGACACAACTCGGACAAATGATGGCACGGTCCCACATTTCGGGCAAATAACGTTCCTCAAGGCCTCTCTCATCACAATGTTTTCGCCACTGGCACAGCGCATCCTTAGGCGAGATCTTTTTACCGAACCGACATCCTGCGACCATCACGGGGATTAATCTTTAGAAGAATAGAGGGTTGGATAATCCCAATATAGGGCCTTTATTTTTATTTTTTTAGGGAAAATTATAGCAAAACTTTTAACATGCGAAATATTAATGGTTAAAACCATCAAAAATCTAAATTGATATACTCATAACACATTTATCTCAAAATAATTTTCAATTCACAAAAAATCTCAAATAGATACACTCATGCTACATTTGCAACGAACTAAATTCTACGGTGCAAAAAATCCTAAATTGATATATCTATGATAAATCTACTGATTGTTAGCTTCTATTTGATATTCTTGTTAAACTGCTGATGTGCAACACAAGTAGCAAGCAACTCGGACAATTAGCATGTGACGGGAAAATTTAACATAAATAGATTTCCAAAACAACATTGTTTTGGGAACCGGATCTTAAACAAAATGAATGGAGATTTGAAAATATGCCAGAATCTACTAGTTATGTCCTAGTAACTTCCTCAGATTTTGAAAACTGTTAAAATCGTTACTATTCCCCAATTTTCCCCTAAGATTTTGATAAATGAGATAGGTGTGTATTCGTTTGAGATTTTTTAAAACGAGAATAGCAATTCATGGTACATATGGCCGGTTTGTACTAACATGAGATATTTAATGATATGAAAATTAATTTAGGATAAATGTGATATGTGTGCATCAATATATGATTTTTGATAGTATTAACTCTAATTTCTTTTATAGGATCATCCTTATCATGAAAAGGAGCTTCCCCCGGACAGCATTTTCGACTTGGCAAAAGTCCTAACCAAGAAAAGGACAGCATTTAATTTAAGCTGTCCGAAGTTGGGCGCCGGGTGAAAAGGACTTTGACTTTTGCGCGAGACCACCACAGTTCCAACTTTCTAAATTGCCATGTCACGTTTCACGTAAGCAATTCAGCAATTATAATTCAAACTCGTGTCTAAATTATAATTGCTGTGTGAAAAGGACTTTGACTTTTGCGCGAGACCACCACAATTCCAACTTTCTAAATTGCCATGTCACGTTTCACGTAAGCAATTCAGCAATTATAATTCAAACTCGTGTCTAAATTATAATTGCTGTGTGAAAAGGACTTTGACTTTTGCGCGAGACCACCACAGTTCCAACTTTCTAAATTGCCACGTTATGCTTTACGTCAGCAATTCAGCAATTATAATTTAATATTTAGATCCTCACCAGCAGTCTCGGGCACAATTCTGAATGGAAAGGGCTTTCGCTCGCCATGAAAAGGACAGCATTCCAACTTGCTAAATTACCACAACGTCAGCAATTCAGAAAAGAATATTCTTTGCATACATTATCCCTTTTTTTTTTCCTGGTTGGTGAGGAATCTGATACGCATACATTATCTTTGGTAGCTCAAGATCTCCGTTATAAATAATAGCACAAGGTTTCACTACTCTCAACTCTCGAATGAACATCTTCTGAACGTTCCTCTCTCCCTCCCTCTCTCTCTCTCTCTCTCTCTCTCTCTCTCTCTCTCATTCATGCGGAGCCTCCTGAAAGGTTGTGCCTTGAGAGGGTCCTGCTCTTCCCAACAAAAACCTTCAAAATTTGTGCAACACCATTTCTGATCCATTAAACATTTACATATCTGCTGTGATATTATTCGTTGGTCATCATCGTGCAGGTGCTTCTTCGAACGAGAAATGGACGGTCACTGGATTTTGGCGACTCGTTCATGGCTCATCTCATTCTTCCTCAACCTCACTTCTGATATTCCATCACTCGCATCGTCATGCAACAACAAGATCCCAAACCGCAACACCCCTTCGGCTTCGGCTTCACAAGATGGCACTAGCCCGACACCCTGCCCAATGGTGGACAATTCCTTCTCCGTCAGAGTAGAAGTCCCTCTGCCAATCGATGATGGAGCCATACGCATGTTGAATGCACACGGAACCAGAAGCACAATGACTGCCAGAAGCTCTTGGGCCAGGGCGTTCGACTCGTCCCGGCTCGGCCTTCGTCACCAGATAGCATCCCTCTTCCAGAGACAAGAGCTGGGGAAGCAGGTGCTAGGGTTTGCCATTCCCATGACAACGGGGCTCCTCTTCAACCAGTACCAGGGTTTGACCCACCTGCAAGCCAGGGCGGCTATACTCGCGCTCTCCTTTGGGTTCACCGCCACGTGGAACGGCATGCTGCTGCGTGGGATGTATCCTCTGTTTGCGACTGCGATGGAGTATCTCGGAGTATGGTCCGTCTTGGTTGCCTTCTTCGGGCTGGTGAGCTCTTTTCTTCCGCCCAGCCTCGCGTGGGCGTGTTGGCTGTGCTGTGGTTTGTCGTGCTTGCCCTTCCTCTTGTTACTTGTTCCTCCGACGGGGGTTGAGGAAGCGGGCAGCACGGAACAGCGGGATGAAGGTATTGTTTAGCATGAACGCGCATGCCGGATTCAACAGTAGACATGGATATCTTCACTTGAGAAATGACCAAATGAAGTCACGCGTGCGTGCATCTTCATGTCCGTGTCGAACCAAAGATTGCGGTTTGTCGTTATTTCCATTTTGACATTTTCTTGAGATGTATTTACTAAGGAGACTACTTCCTGTCGTCAGTAAATTAGTATTGCTAAAGTAATATAATTTTGTATGTTCTGTTCTTAGTTTGATCAAGCGGAGAAATGGTAAAATTATAATATTGAGATTGATTTATGAAATTGATATATTAAATGATGTGTCAAATTATATCCACGTGTTGTATATGATCCTCTTATTTAACAGCTCCACTTACGGTCTCTCAAAATAGTCAGCATGCCAATTCGCACAATCTTGATTTATATAGAATTATTACTAAAAAAGCGTATGTCATAAAATGACCACTTGATCATCACTTCAATTTGCTAAGGACCTTCAATGAGCGAAATAACTCAACTTCTTTTTTTTTTTTTTTTTTTGGCAAAATCTACCCAAAAACTTACTCGCAGCATACACATATATCTCCCCATTGAAGCACGTGGGGAGCTTGGGTGGTCGCAATCTTGCAACCATAGAGGTTGTGACCATTGCAAATGGCTGTCCAACCTCAGTTCATCTGACCGCGGGGCTACAGAAAACCCAATCGATTTTTTTTTACCTATTTACAGTTAATTTATCTTTTACATAGAAAAAGCATGTGATTAACAATGATTAGTTATTTTCGTGAGTTATAATGACTCTGATTAAATAAATATATTTTACCTATCTGAAGTTAAGAAATTTTACTGACCAAAAAAAGAAAAAAAGTTAAGAAATTTTCGATTGATGGAAGTTTTCAATATAAGAATAGCATGTGTGACCATTTCTATTGATAATATCACCATGTAGTTTTTTCAATTCAGAGCTGTAACAAATTTTCTGTGGTGAGTAACTTATTCATCTTGCTCATTTCATATAGAATTGGTAACTTTAAGTAATTTCCATATATTTGTGTGTAAAACTTTTCACCCAATTTATTAAGCATTTTAATGATCCAATCAAAATAAGCTATTTCGAATCAACTGGGATAAGAATTCGAATCCATTGATGGGCATGAGATGCAATAGCCTGGTACCCCCTGCACATTTGCAAAGCTCATGTGGTCCGATCATCCATGCCCTATACCCAGAGACACGAACTTTTAGATTTGTTTTGGTTACCTCAAAAGAGTAGCAAAAACACTGATTGAGATATACGCTGCCAAAGTCAGGAAAGGATATATTTCTAAATATCTTAGGAACTTATTTCTCGGCCAAAGTGCATAGCAGCAATTTATAGATTGAAAAGAATGGCGGCGTTCCAGGAATCATTGGGCATAGCATGAATTGAGACCATTTGGTTGACTCCATGCATATTGGTTCGTGACGGGAGCAACTTGGACCCCCTGCCCATTTAGGAGGCATTTGAATTAATGTAGTCGTGGCAATGCCATTTTATTTACATTTCCACTCTCCTACTCCACAATCGCTTAGCAAAGTAGAAACAAATGAATAAATATTGATCTGTGTAAAGATTACGACTACACTATAATTATCGATTTTCTAATCTACACACAGGACTACGCAGCTTTTAGTACACCTAGGCTCATTACGTTGCTTCAATTTTGTATTATCATAAAGCAGCCCATCTATAACATTGCGTTTTACATCTGTAACTAGTACTAAGCACTCAAGCTCTCCGTGCCATGCCAAGAAGAGAAAGCCCCAACAAGGAAAAACTACGACACGCGGACCCCTGGAGTGCCAAAAGTTGGTACGAAGGGACACTTAAGTGTCAAAAGTTACGAAAGGTACACTTAAGTGCCAAAATCGGAGCAAAATGGATCACTTGAGTGCCAATCCGGCGAAAATCCGGCCAAAACGCGACGTGGCAATTTTCCGGCGAAACAAAAACAAAATGGCGTCGTTTAACGATGACGTGGAAAAAAATAATATAAAAATTAATTAAATTTATTTTAAACATTAAAAATAAAAATTTTTAATATTAAAATTTTAAATTTAAAAAAATTAAAAAATTAAATATTAAATATTAAATATTAAAAAAAAAAGGAGGGGTTGGATTCGGCTGAGTGCTCAGCCCTCAGCCGTATCAACCCCCTCCCTTTTTTAGTTTAAATTTAATTTTCTTGAATTTTTTAATATTAATATTAATATTTTTAAATATTTTAAGTAAATTTAGTTTTAAATTAAATTTAATTAATTTTTAGATTAATTTATTGTCACGTCAACGCAAAAACGGCGTCGTTTTTCACTATTTGGCCACATTAGCGTGCAAACGGCGTCGTTTTGCACGTATTTCGCCGGAAATTGTTTACGTCAGCACTTTGGCCGGATTTTTAGGCGGAGTGGCACTTAAGTGTCCCATTTCTTTTGAATGTGGCATTTAAGTGTACCTTTCATAACTTTTGGCACTTAAGTGTCCCTTCGTGCCAACTTTTGGCACTTGAAGCGTTCTTCTGCCGAAAAACTACCATCCCGGGGCTACTGAGTTTCTAGGAGGGTTTTCTCATACGCGATACATCAATGGAAAAGGAGAAGATAAGGCATGAGCTGGCAAATAGAAGTTTGGGGAGTTGGGGAAACACGATTAAAAGCCATGAAGAGTTCCTTACCCTAGAGAGCCATTTCACGTGCCAAAAGTTGTTTTTATGTTCCATCTCTGTTTCGATCGCCTAAAAGACAGATTTCCAACAATATACGTCCATTTACCAAAAAAGAAAGGACTATACGCCATTCATTGGCTCAGCACGAAACAGAGTATCAGAAAGGCTCTAAGGATAAATGGCAAAACCCCGGCCACAACCCCCCTTGTCTTCAAAATCCATACAACCCTGATACATATACAGAACTATTGGGGTGATATCCAACTTGGCCCTTTTTTATGAACTAAAATTTCATATAGTAGAGAAACAGCTCTACAGATTATATGACAAATGATAATAGGTAACCGGCCAGGACCCCAATAAAAGAGATCACCATCGGGGCCGGTCATGCTTGAAGGGATGTAGATATAACTTAACCGTTGCTCAAAGGGTCCCCTTGCGCCATTTCTAAAATAAAAAAGAAAAGAAAAAGAAACTCTAAATGGAAAAAGAAGGACGAGAGGCGAGAAGAAAAACACTCAGCATCGGCGGCAGTAGATCTAGGCCATATCGTTTGCTGGACATTATAAGTGTCGGCCGTTCCTCCCCACATGCAAACTTCACCACTAATCTCAAGTTTTTGCTTGGAAGCACTGCTTATTCCTTCGAGGGGATCTGCAGTGTAGACTTGATCCCATGGCACATCTAAATGATCTAAGATACCGAGCACCTTGATTGCTGAAAATGTATTTAAAGCTCTTTGCCACAGCCTATGGACATCCACAAGGTCCCAGCCCCCAGGGGCATACACCTTGACTGCTGAAAATGCATTTCAGTGTGTATTAGAATGGGATTGTTCCGTCGCTCAAGATCTATGGCTGAGCGCCTGGATTTGCACATCTTTTTTGGTTTTGATTGTTGTTTGGCTTGTAGGCAAGAATTTAGTTGGGTCTAGGATCAGCTGTTCAGGTGACGAAGAACATGCTTAAGGAAGAGGGCGTTGGTGCTTCTTACAAGGTACCCCGTTCTTCTGGTTTTGTTTAAGTCTGTAATTCTCCTCCCTTCTTGCCTGCCTGCTGGTGTAGGAAACACTTCGTATATTATAAAGATTTAAGCAGGATTGACTCATAGGTTAATAATAGTGAGAGATTCTCACCTTCATGTTTTAAAATCGATTTTCAAATTCTAAGATAACGTCATTTTATGATTTCAAACTCAATCATTTACAATTAGATGTCGTATTAAAATTGGTTGTTGGTAGAACTGTAATAAAATCACTTGCCAAGGCCATAATACAGTGTGAGATCCATGGTCAAATTGTTAAAGTTTGAGATTTACCTTTTGCTTTTCAATCTAAAAGCCACAAAAACAAAAACAAAGAAAAAAGAAAAAAAGAAGAGTGAAAGGAAGATGTAAAGCGCATGATATTCAGCCTAACCCTCTCATCAACCACATCCCAGTTTTAAAGCAAAGGCGACATTGAAGATGACACAAAAGACGATTGATAGCCATTAAAAAATGTTTGAATATTATGACTTTGACTTGGTCGATGGAAAAATGAAATGACTGATTCACCTTGCTGTAAATCAAGGTAGGATCAAAAAAGAAAAAAATGGTTATATTTTATGGGTTATTGACATCTCATCGCCAACGGATAACTGCCTTATTTTTGGTTGAATTTTTTTGTAAGCTCAACTAGAACAATACTTAGAGAAATTGATGAGACATAATTGCTAAGCTATATTACTTTATGTGAATTCAATATCCGATAACATGGATCTCCCAACGACATCACACGAAAGAATTTTTAGCTTACCTCATCGCTGGATTGGTGCATTCGAATCCCTTTGCCGGAGTAAGAACGCGCAAACACGACGTGTCGCAAAAGTAGAGAGAAATAGAAAAGGCAGGGTAATGAATCTAATGACTTCCAGGAGACACTGGAGCAAATGGAGGTGGAAGGCTTCAAGATGAATCTGGGCAGTTTCCTAGCAGCTCGTCCCCTTTGTCCTTTTCACAAATTTTCTTAAAAGGTCCATTATGACGCGGAAACTTCCTGGAAATATAGATCTTGTCCCCTCGAAACACGCCAGCAAGACTCTTTAAAAATTCAACTTGGATTTGAGCGATTTTAGTCATTGTTAAAAAAAAAAAAAAAAAAAAAAAAAAACCTGTCTATGGGTTTTGGGGTAGGCGAGCCTCCGTGATGAACGTGGATGGTAGGAGAAAGCAAGGGACTCCTCGAAAGAGCCAAGAAGAGCTAAGAAATCGGCTCTCTCTCTCTCACTAGTGATTGAGGTGTATGATCTTAGATTTCAAATGCAGACAAATTCCTAAATGTTGATATATTAAATTGAACAAACAGTATTCAAAGATCATAATGAATTATAAGGAAAAGTTAAAAAACAGAGTCATCAATCTCTTTTTCTTTGGATTTGACAATATCATATATACAACTAATCTTAACAATGACATAATGAATTAAACCTATCACAATACACTATATATATAACGATCAGTACTTTCTCTGAGATCTAATATCATGTCTCATAATTTTTTTCTATGTGACTAATCTAACATGATAAGATGACTTCAGAAAATAATAATAACTCTATTCTTTCTTGCTAATGTATTCCCTTCCATTGAACTCAAGTCCAAAATCAAGTGAATACACAGGGACTGTCAAACGCCTCAACCGTAATGTACTTCATGAATTCACACTGTCAAAATAACATAACAGTGATATTTTGAATTAAAATGTGAGAATGTCAGAAATGAAGTTTGGGGACAAACGTACAGTTTCATGGCAAAGTTGAGGGAGCAAAAATGAAATTAAACCCTATTATCTCCTCCACACTGTCTCTGAGGTAATGAATCTACTTTCGGCAGAAATGTGAGGAAGCCCTCGGGATGAAACATAATGTCGGAAAGGCTTTAAGAACATAAATTTCCCCTGCGGTTTTTTAAAAGAAAATGAAACTTTAAATGGACAAAGAAAAATGAGAGCCGCGAAGAAAAAGACTCAATGCTCCAGCATAGAACGATGCCCAAAGACCGGCTTACCTGCAGCAGCAGCAGCTCCACGCCATATCAAAATGATCCAAGATACCAAACCCTTTGATCGCTGAAAATGCATTCAAAGCCCTTTGGCACAGCCTTTGGGCATACACCAGGTCCCAGCCTACAGTGGCAAAAAATGAATTAGCTTGCTATCAACATTTCTTGAATACTGATCAAAACTTGCCAGTCATGTACTATCGTCCTCGAGTTAAGGCTCTGGGGAAATGCATTAAACGTTTCCTCCCTGAAGCAATTGAAAGATCAAAGTCATACTCTCTGCATACAAATGTTATGAATAAAAAGAAGAAAAGAAAGAAAGCAGAGCAAAGATTAGGACGGCTGAATACTGATCGCCACAAACATCAATGCCATTAGTGTTGAAGAAAAATCCCTTAGAGTTTTGAAGTTAACAAAACAGCCTCGAGAGTAAGGTCTGAAGAATCCAAGACTTAGTCGGTTAAGTCTGAAGATTTCAAGTTGCAAAGGTTTTCCGTTTGAAGACAGTCAAGACCCAAAGTTCGGTCTGAAGTTTTTCCGTCTGAAGACTGTCAAGACCCAGTTTCTGTCTGAAGACCTTAAGACCCAAATCTAAGTCTGAAGACAGTTTGCGATTTTGACAGGCTGGCTACAGGTCATTCTTATGGTTAAGGAAAGTAAGATTTGGATATTATATTCCCTATCTTATCCATGGAATATCACTGGCTGTGATCATGAGCTCGAAAGATTTATTCTTCGGATTTTTATTCGTTGAAGATCAAGTGAATTTTTGGAAGGATCTAATTTTGGGAACTCAAGATCCTGATTGTATGGACGAACATGATTGACGAGCTATTGTCTACTTACATTTTCGGCGACGTGAAGATCACTTAAATTGATTCAGTCCAACGGGTTGATTGGATGAATTCTTGGAAAGTGTCAACGGGTATGGAGACACGAAGGCTATTTAAGGTGAATCGGTGTTGCTCGAAAATAAAGGAGAGACTTGATAGAAAAATCTCGATGTTGGAACCTCTGAAATCACTTGTTCTCTAAAATCTCTCGTGTTCAATTTGTGTATCAAAAGAGAGTTACATATAGTGCGAAAACAGCAAGAAGCTGTAGGAGAGACTATCTATTGAAGAAGTCTAGTTCGTGAATTGTAATAACTCTCATTTGCTACATAGTGATTACAGCCAATTGGCTGCCAACGTGGAGAGTGGACGTAGTCTTGGAATAAGCCGAACTACTACAAACCTCGTGTCAATTCTCTCTTACCCTATCTCATTTATTTTATGATTGCATGATCTATCTATTGTTGATGCATTGGTTATATTAAATTGTTCTTTAATTAAAGATTCCAAAAAGAATTCCGCAATCACCTATTCACCCCCCTGTAGGTGGATTCACTAGCTAATATCAATTGGTATCAGAGCTTGGTTGCTTATTTATTGGAAGTGTTTATTATTTCTAAAGCAAAAGATTTATGGCTAGTGTTTTGGCTCCAGGTTTAATTGAAGAGCAAAGCAATACCAGACCTCCCTACTTCGATGGAAAGGAGTACAACGTATGGAAAAACAAGATGAATGCATTCCTAAGATCCAAAGATCCTATGGAATGGGATGTAGTGGAGAATGGAATTATCCCTAAAGTTACATCAAGCACAGGGAAAGAAATAGCTGATGGAGCAGGATTACCACAAGTAGAAATTTCTAAGAGACGTGCTCTTGATGTAAAAGCTATTTATTCTCTATATTGTGCATTATCTCCTACTGAATATAATAAAAGTTCATCTTGTGAAACAGCCAAAAAAGTGTGGGATAGATTGCACGTCACCTATGAAGGAACAGATCGAGTCAAAGAAACCAAGATCAATATCCTTCTCGGTCAATATGAAGCCTTCAAAATGAAGCCAGGAGAATCCATCACGGATATGTTCAGTCGATTTACAGAAATTGTAAACGGCTTGGCATACCAAGGACAGCCAATCTCAGGACCTATGAAGGTCAATAAACTGTTGAGAAGACTCTCCAAAGATTGGAATCACGTCAAGACATCTATAAGAGAAACACAAAGGATCATGCCTCTTTCAGTAGATGAATTGGTCGGCACACTTCAATCTTATGAAGTCGAGCAATTCAATGAGGAATTTGACCTAAAAGGTAAGAAGTCAATTGCTTTAAAATCTAATGATGATTCTGATGCTGCGATTCGAAGAAGACTTGGATGATGAGGAGTTAGCACTTCGATTAGAAAGTTCGAAGGTTAAATAGAAAAGGCAGAAGGTTCAACGGAAAGAAACAAAACAATCAGAGATTTCAAAAGAAATCAAATGAAGAAGAAGATACTAGCAAAGAGGTTGTTTGCTTTGAATGCAAGAAGAAGGGACACATTAGACCCAACTGCCCCTTATTGAAGAAAAGAAAGGAAAACCCGAAAGGTTCAAGAAAGCACTTAAAGCTGAAACTTGGAGTGACACTCGAATGTGAGGAGAGTGATGAAGAGTATGCAAATATCTGTCTTATGGCAAATTCAGACTCGGACTCGATTCAAGTTCGGACTCGGACTCGCACTCGCATTCAAACTCGACTCAAACAGCGGTACCAAGGTTAGAAATTTAAAAATTCCTACCAAAGTATCAAAATACATTGATGAACTTTGTCTCGTCTTAAAGGCTCTCTTAGAAGGATTTCTGAACTAAAAGGGAGAATTCCAAACTAAAACAACAAGAAATGATTTTAATTGAAAAAGTTGAATGTCTAGACAAGTCTCTTGCTGTTTCGAAAGAAAATGGGAATGAATTTTCAAAAGAAAATGCCTGCTTGAAAGAAGATTTGTTAAAAGTTACAAAGAAATTTTCAATTGGTTCTGAAAGGTTGGATAAAATTATTTCTATTCAAAGACCTTATTTTAATAAATCTGGTCTAGGAATGACACATGATACTATTCCTTTGATTGATTTCCCAAAAGTAAAGGAAAGAATCAAGAATAGGCCAACAAAAATGTTTTATAAGAATCATTTCCAAAAAGTTTTTGTAAAGCCTGTTGGTAGAAATGCTCTTACATGTTCAAAATGCAAAAGCGTAGAACATTTTGAAAAAGAATGTCCCAAAGTATGGAGACCCATTAAGAAGAGCTGAGCAAAGACTGTTTATGCTACTAACAATAATGGACCCAAGAAAGTTTGGGTACCAAAAAATACTTGAGTCTTTCATTTAAATGCAGGTCACTATCAAGAAGAGAATCAAGTGGTATTTGGATAGTGGCTGTTCAAGACACATGACGGAAGACTCAAATTGTTTTATAAAACTCTCTCATGTAAAAGGAGGAAATGTTTCTTTCGGTGGCAACAACAAAGGAAAAATTATTGGTCGAGGAACCGTGAAGATAGGAAACCTCACAATCAACAATGTTTCTCTTGTTGAAGGATTGAACTACAATCTATTGAGTATTAGTCAACTATGCGATCTTGGATATAAAATCAACTTTCAAGAAGATACATGTTCTGGAACAAGCAAAGATCTCTCACAATCCTTTATTGGAAGAAGACATGGAAACATTTATCTGCTGAATGTTGTGACATCCACATTTTTGGGTTCTGATTTCGATTAGATAGATTGGGCATTTCATCAGCGCGACTACAGTGCTTTTCTCTGAGTTGGCCACTCACGAGATAACTAAACTAGTTTGGTGAGTTATTAAGGACTTTAAGGCAAATAGACTTGAGAATTCGACCAGGAATCGACTTCTCGACCGTGCTCATCTTTAGAGATCATTGCGGCATAGTATAAAATCGATTTAAAATCAGAGATAGGTCGGTTCGACTGAGATGAATGACCGATCGTGGGTGACTCCACTAAATTGGAAAATTCTCATCGACCGGCACTAATTTGATTTTACTTTTGTCGTTTTGGTACCCCGTGTCCGTATTTGAATCCTCGAGATTTTCACGACAATCGAAAGTCGCCAATGTGTCGAGTGGGTTCATTGTGGTTCGAAGAAAATCGACCACAAGTCAATTGCCCTAAAAAGTTCTGAAAACTACCCGGTAGTCTAGGTCACGCTAACAACGCGTCGGAGTGAAATTAACCATCGAATTGAATTCGATTTCAGAAATTGAAAGTTCTGTGGTGTCACGAGCTATTCTAGGAACGTCGACTCACCTTTTGAGGAAATTTCGGTGAGTTTAGGATTTTTATGGAAAACCAGGTCGAAATGCGGAAAATGAACGAAACTCGATTGACCATTTTGAAGAGACTTTTGACATCTGGGTGTGAGTGATTCGGCGAATGAAAATTGTTTGGGCTTTTTCTGAATTCAAATTGGACCCCAATCGAATTTATTTGTTTGGAAAATCGAATTCCGAAAAGAAAATGAATTATAATTTGGAATTGAAGGAAATTGCCGTTGTTGTTGCGCAAAACTTGTTGTTTGAGGGAAATTTTGTACAAGAAAGCAAGTGAGGGTCAAGCACTTTAGTATGGGGACTTTTTGGGACCAAATTGGACTAAGCAAAATCAAGTGAGAGCAAGAATTACTAATTTTTAAGAATTTCTATTTAATTCCTTTTATTTTTGTTTCTCTTTTTCTTCCCCCTTGCGTACGTTTCTTCCCCTAGCCGCCCACGTTTTCTCTCTCTCTCTCTCTCTCTCTCTCTCTTCTTTAACTCTCGCACGTCTTCCCCCCCCATGGTCGACAAATTTGACTTTCAACTATCCTTATCCCTCCATTAATTCTCGCACGTTTTTCCCCCCTTTCGGTCTCCTATTTGCTTTCATTTTTCCTTCGGTGGCCGTAGCTTTTATTTTCCCTCTTCATCCGTTCTCTCTCTCTCCGTTTTGTCTCACGCACGCCGGGTGACCGAAGCCTCTGCCCATTTTCTTTCCCGGAGCTTCGGTCTCGCTTTCATCTTTCCTCACCTGGCCGCGGCTTCTGCTTCGATTCTCTCAATCAAAGTCAAGCGGAACCACGGTAGCTCCTTTTTAGCCGAGCTCACTGAAGACAGCTACATCTCCATTGAAGCAGCAGGGCCAGCAACGCGAGAGCAGAAAACTCAGCCAAGCCATGAGCGTGTGTGCCCGATTTCAGGCCCGTCCCAACCCCGGTTGTCGGAATCACTTTGAAGAGAAACGAGCTTTGTCGTATGCTCGTCATTTTGATCCAAATAAATCTTTAATCAGGTAATTTTTGCTATCTAATCCTCGCTTAGTAGATTAATGATGCTTAAGGGTTGATTAGTGTTAATTAATTAGGATTAGGTGGTTAGATTAGTGTAGATTAGTGATTATTAGTCAATTGTGATGTAATTTAGACAATTTGACTGTGCATTTAGCTAGTAGATGGGGTCTACTATTTATTGAAGGTAGCTTGGGATTTTTCCGTCCCTTATCGGGTGTTAATTAAGTAACTCGAGCCTAAATGGAATTTTTAGTAATTAAATATTAATTTTCGAAATTAGTTATTTAATTATTTATTTTCCCGGAAATTCAACTGGGATGGCCAGGTGACCGGGATTTTATGCTGATCCTCGTGGTGCATCCGTTTATTTAATTGAGTTTTATATTGTGCTAAATTGAATTTATCGTATTTATTTATTTATTTTTCGAAATTATTTATTTAATTATCTTTCTGGAAATTCACCCGGGTGGCCGGTGACCAGAATTTTGTGCTGATTGTCGTGGTGTAGTTCGTTTATTTATTTGAGCTCTACATTGCGTAGAATTGATTTGATTGTGCAATTTTAGGGATTTATCCCCAAATTGAATGAAATTGAATGATTGATTGGTTGATGGCCGAGTGTTATTATTTAGCATCGATGATGTTGTAATGAACAGTAAAGCAGAGGGAACTGTGAAAGAGAATTGGGGAAATTCTCGGTTGAAACCAATCAGGAACGATGTAATGAGACATACGTGGTTCGGTGATTAAAGGATATCACTGGTGAAAACGGCGCCTTAAAGAACGCACGAGTGCTGTTTATTACATGTAGCAGTATGGACATACGTGGTTCGGTGATGGAGGATATCACCGGTGAAAACGGCGCCTTAAAGAACGCACGAGTTTTGTCCATTATACATGTCACCTTAGCGGAAACAGCACCCGAGAGCATTAATGAGGCTCCGTGACTAAGTGTACTGCTGGAGGTTATCTTGAAAGTGGTCGAGTGGGACCGTAAAGCCACTAAGTGTTGAAATTAGTCGAGTGGGACCGTAAAGCCATTGAATCTTGAAAGGGTCGAGTGGGACCGTAAAGCCACTAAGTGTTGAAATTGGTCGAGTGGGACCGTAAAGCCATTGAATCTTGAAAGGGTCGAGTGGGACCGTAAATCCATTGAATCTTGAAAGGATCGAGTGAGACCGTAAAGCCATTGAATCTTGAAAGGGTCGAGTGGGACCGTAAAGCCATTGTATATTTGAAAGTTGCTTGGTGGAGCCTTTATTTAAGTTGCGTCCTAAGGACCGCGACTCATATATGTGAATTGATTGATTGATTGGGAATGACCGTGAGTGATCTTGTTGGCGTGTGATCGACTAGGTCGATTCGATCGATGCTTCAATCTGTGATGTGATTGCTTGGGTGCCTATTTAATATGTGCTAACATGCAGGTGGAATTTGAGGTCAAGGTAAGTCCTCTGACTCATGTTGTGCATAAGCAACCCTAATGTGTATTAGTTTACTAATCGGGTCTTAGGGGGTAGAACTTGCTGAGACATAGTCTCATCCCGGTTGTGAGATTATATTTCAGGCTCCTAGATTTCCCGAAGACGAGTCGGCATTTAAGTCGAGGTTGAGCGAGAAGAAGAAGATGAAGAGTTTGAAGAAAATGAGCCTAGTGGTGAAAGACTTGAGGAGGACTGGGATGATGATCCTGAGCATGGTCCTATCCTCTTTTGTGAACCCTGTGCATGTGTAGTTGTGAATTTCAATAAGTAAAGTTATGGCCTGCTTTTCTATCCCATTGTTTTATTGTCTGGGGATTTTTAACTACTTCCGCATGCGCATATAAATATAATGAAAGAGTCGGCGATACATAGTCCTGGGATATCGCATTTTAAAATCGACCAAAGGTAAGGGATGTGCGCATGCCTGAGGATCGGGGCGTGACAGATGTAAAGCCTGACAGTCCACAATGCTTGATATCAATTCAAGATGAAGCCAACCTTTGGCATAGGAAACTTGGACATGTCAACTTGAAGCAAATTGCAAAAGTCTCATCCAAAAAGCTTGTTCGGGGACTTCCTAACCTCAAGTATCAAAAGCATGATCTATGCACTCCTTGTGTACTTGGAAAACAGGTTAGAAATTCCTATAAGTCTATAAATCAGGTATCCACTAATCGTGTTTTGCAGCTATTACACATGGATTTGTTCGGGCCAACAAGAATTCAAAGTATTGGAGGTAAAATATATTGTTTGGTTATAGTTGATGATTATTCTCGTTTTACTTGGGTATTCTTTCTCGCAAATAAATCTGATGCATTGACGTATTTTACTAAGTTTGTAAAGAAAATCCAAATTGAAAAAGGATATGCAATTTCAAGTATTAGAACGGATCATGGTGGAGAATTTGATAATCTTGATTTTGCTAAATATTGTGATGACTATGGTATTCAACATAATTTTTCATCCCCATACACTCCACAACAAAATGGAGTTGTAGAAAGGAAAAATCGTTCTTTGCAAGAAATGGCAAGAACTCTTTTGATTGAAAGTAATATTTCACCTCATTTTTGGGCTGAAGCTACTTCAACTGCTTGTTATATTATAAATAGAATTTTTCTAAGACCTTTTTAGAGAAAACACCATACGAACTCGCTTAAAAGTAAGAAACCTATTGTTTCATATTTTCATGTATTTTGTTGTAAATGTTTTATCCTAAAGAATTCAAGTGATCGAATTGGTAAGTTTGAAGAAAAATCAGATAAAGGAATCTTCCTTGGCTATTCTATGACGAGTAAAGCTTTTAGAGTTTTCAACAAACAAACTCAAACTGTGGAAGAATCCATGAATGTGAAGTTTGAAGACTCAGTACAAAATCGGACTCAACCTGACGATTTTGAGTCTGGCCAAGTGTCTACAAATTCTCTTGAAAAAAATCAAATCCCAGACACTCAGCCGCAAACCAAATCAGCAGTTCCAACTGAAGAAGAGCCTCATCAAAATGACAAACCAACTATAAATTGGAAGCACAAATCAAGTCACACTGCAGATCTCATCATAGGCAATATTGATGAAGGAGTTCGTACAAGATCTAAAAGGCGTGAAGAATCTAGTGCTCTTGCACTCATTTTTGAGATCGAACCTAAAAATATAGAAGATGCATTGAAAGATGAAAGCTGGATTGAAGCAATGCAAGAAGAACTGAATCAATTCAAAATCAACAATGTTTGGGAGCTAGTTCCTAAATCAAAAGGTAAATCAATTATTGGTACCAAATAGGTTTTCAGGAACAAGCTTGATCAACAAGGAAAGGTGGTAAGGAACAAAGCAAGACTTGTAGCAAAAGGTTACACACGAGAAGAAGGCATCGACTATGATGAAACCTATGCTCCAAAGTGGCAAGGTTAGAAGCTATAAGATTACTTCTTGCTTTTGCTTGTTTTAAGAATTTCAGGTTATTCCAAATGGACGTGAAAAGTGCATTCCTAAATGGAATTATCCAAGAAGAAGTCTATGTGGAACAACCATCAAGATTCGAATATCCTAGAAGACCAAACCTTGTTTTCAAATTGAAGAAAGCTTTATATGACTTAAAACAGGCACCTTGAGCATGGTATGAAAGGTTAAGTAATTTTTTTAATTCAAAATGGTTTCTTTAAAGGTAAAGTAGATACTACTTTATTTATAAAAAGAGAAGGCAATGATTTCATACTTGTTCAAATTTATGTTGATGATATAATATTTGGTTCTTCTAATGAAAAGCTTTGCAAGAATTTTTCAAAGTGTATGCGAATGAATTTGAGATGAGCATGATGGGAGAATTGAACTTCTTTTGGGACTTCAAGTCAACCAATCAAGTGAAGGAACTTTTATCCATCAAGAGAAATATGCAAAAGACCTTATCAAGAAGTTTGGAATGGAGAATTGCAAGAAAACAGAAACTCCTATGTCAAGCTCATTAAAGCTGGATAAAGATGAACAAGGAAAGAGTGTAGACCAAAAACTATACAGGAGTATAATCGGGTCACTTCTTTACCTTACAGCTTCTAGACCTGATATTTTATTTAGCGTTTGCATATGCGCTATATTTCAATCTGATCCTAAAGAATCTCATATGACTGCTGCTAAGTGCATTATTAAATATGTTACAACTACATTTAAGCTAGGTCTGTGGTATTTCAAACAAGGAGAATTTACTCTCCTTGGATATTCTGATGCTGACTTTGCTGGTTGTAGAGTGGATAGAAAAAGCACTACAGGTACATGTCAACTATTGGGAAACAGGATGGTGTCTTGGTTCTCAAGAAAACAGGATACCGTGGCTCTTTCAACTGCTGAAGCATAGTACATAGATCTTGGAAGTTGCTGCTCTCAAATCCTATGGATGCAACAACAATTGAGAGACTTTGGAGTTGAGAAAACAAGTACAGAAATCAAATGTGACAACACAAGCGCAATCAACCTCACAAAGAATCCAATACTTTACTCAAGAGCAAAGCACATTGAAATCAAGCATCATTTCATTTGAGATCATGTTCAAAGTGGAGAAGTGGTAATTCAGCATGTAGACTCAAAGAATCAATTAGCAGATATATTCACAAAACCCCTGGAAAATGCTCATTTTGAATCAATTCGCTCAAGACTGAATATCGTAAGATTTGAAGAGGTTCAGACTCAAAATTAAAGTCTTGAAAGGTTCAGACTCAACGTTAGGTCTGAAGGCAGTTCAGACTCAATGCAAGGTCTGAAGATGCTCGGACTCAATGTAAAGTCGATGGCGCTCGGACTCAAAGTTAAAATCTGAAAAGAGTTTAGACTTCGAGGTAAAGTCCGAACAACTATCGACTCTTTTTAAAGTTCTTTTCGTATTTTAATTTCTTCGTATTCTCGGCATTATATTATTTTTATTGATTACTTTTCGAATTTTCAAAATCTCTTCTTACTCATTTTCGACATGCAATTATGGCAATTTATATTTTCAAAAGGCAGTTTTCTTTTCGAAATTACGGTTTATTTTTAGCAGTTTCTTTTTCTCTACTTTTTGGCGACGATTCATTTTCCCGTTTCATTTTCTCTTACTATTTATACACTCAAATCGTCACTTTCATCCGCTACTACTCGTTTGGAAAATTCATCTTCATCCTCTTTCGTTTTGAAACCCTAAAAGTTCCATTTGCCATTTCTGTTCCATTACTTTTCTCGGCACAAAGATTCCATCTTTTTAAGTGAACAAGTTGAATCTTCGCTTGCTCTCCAAGAATGTCGTCTCGGAAGTCTTCTAGAATTGCAAGTAGGGGACCACAGAGACATTCAAAGGGTCCTACAAGGGTGGACCTCACGGGAGAAGATTCGCCTCAAAGAGAAGCCGAAAGTCGGCACCTTGAGGAAGAGATCACAGAAGCAGAACCGATAAGAACTCTCAAACCGAATGTTGCTTATGATCTTTACAAAAGGCTTAAGGATCGAAGGGTAAGCCTAAAGATGATTGAGGAATATTTGAAAGAGAGAGGATTCAAGAGTGAGTATCCCTTTTTGCTTGAGATGGAGAAGTTGAAAGTTGTTAAGGAAGGAACAGCGCAGAGAATGCTCGAAAACATTTCGAGTAATTCGCTTGAAAATACTCCATCTGAGACCCTAAACGATGATGAGAGACTTTTCTCTCACTTTTAGCCTCGGTATGGTGTGGCTGCTAACTCTGTTTGTCCTTCGGGAAGTTTGTTTCGGTCAAAGGAGCATGAGCGTGTGTATATGAAGCTGTTGAAGAGGGGTGTAGTGAATCCGAGAAGTGTGGATTTCGACTTCCTTGATTTGCTAAAAATTAATCTTAGAGGGAAGTTTACTAGACTGCAACTGGAAAGATTCTGCACGGATACCATTGATGCCCACTCTGAACTTACGGCTTATTTTTACTCAAATTTGTCGTTTTTGGATGCAAATCGGTTGTCTTTTTCTTTCATGGATAAGGATTATATAGTTGATGTTGATTTGCTGGCTGATATTATTGGGATGGAAAGGAGGAGTTTCCAACCAATCAAAGTCTCTACAGCCTATGCAACTTTGGAGATTGTGCGAAACAGAACTGTTGAGGGCAAAATATCCTACACTAGGATGAATGCCACAAATGTATTATTACACAAAATTGTCATCAACTGTATCCGGCCCAAGACAACGTCAAAGACCGATGTTCCCAAGACCGAAGCCAAGCTGATGTTCGCCATCAACCAAGGCAAACCCTTTTCTCTCCCGCATGTTATTCTTTTCCACATGTACAGAACAGTGGTTAAGGATAAGGGTCAATTGCCTTATTCATCAATCATCACCAAATTGTTCAGGCACTTCGGTATACAAATTCCTGCACCTTTATGCTTGACCAAGTTAAGTCTGATGCTCATTGGGCAGAAGATGGTGATGAAGATGAAGCTTCCAAAGCTGAATGTTGCATTGGAAAGGTTGAGGGAAGAGACAGCTTCAAAGGAGATCCCTACTGCTTCATCAAAAAGAAAGGGCAAAGAGCCCATGGCTGAGAAGAAGCGTCGAAAAATCATCCTGCAAGATGAAGAGGATGAGGATGATGCCATGACTTTGTCCACTCTCTCAAGATTGAGGAGCCCTGTTAGTTTGAGAACAGAGGCTGGAGAGAGAGCAAGGAAAGAAGCAGAGAAACAGAGGAAGAGAGAAGAGGAAAGGAAGAGAAGAGAGGAAGAAAGAAAAAGAAGAGCAGAGGAGGAGCAAAGAAGAGAAGAGGAACAAAGAGAAGAAGAAGAGAGACGAGAGGAAAGCTGAAGAAGAAGAAAGAAGAAGGAAAGAAGAAGAGGAAGAAATGAGAAGAGAAGAAGAAGAAAGAAGGAAGAAAGATGAAGAAGAAAGCGAGAATACGGGAGGATATGGCTGTAGGATTTGAGCCATCATTTTCTCAAACGGGAAGAGAGACCGAGAAACATCCAAGTGCTAATATGGATGTTGGCGATGAATATTCTACTCCACCCACTGGCATCAACATAGGGGGAGTCGCTGCAGAACAGAGGACTATATCGCCACTACACTTTAGTGATGTGAGTAGGTCAGGTGCTGATCCTGAAGAGGTTTATGCATCTCATTTCCCGAGCATGAGGAATCCTCACCAATCGAGAAGGAAAGGGCTGATCGGGATGCTCCTAGTTTCCAAACTCCTAGAACTGAATCTGGTCCTAGTGCGGAGTCGCTAATTCGGCGACTTTTACACAACTGTTGGATATTATGTTAGACCTGAAAAAGCAGGTGTTTGGAATGGATTACGAGCTGAGGGACTTAAAGAATGCCATGCTGAGTACTTTTGTGAATATGTAAGATCATATCAACGCACTGAGAGCTCAAGTGGATTCAAATCAGACCAGTGCAGAGTTGGTTTCAGTGAAGGAAGCTCTTGCAAATCTCGAGAAGTCAATACAGGAGCTCAGCAAGTTTCAGCTTGTTCGTTTCCCTGAAATGCCTTATATTTTCAAAATCATCCATTATTCACTCTACCTCTTTGATGGGACAAAAAGGGGGAGAGTTTGCAGATTTGAAGCTTTTTGAAGCTTGAAGCTTGTTTTTATTTCGTTTGATTCGTTTTGAACTTTTATTTCATTTGCTATTAGATTTGGATTGGATTGTTAAATCTTTATGACTTTATCCTGATGATTTGATATATGGATCTTTAGACTTGTGAATTAATATCGCAGGATCATTATATTTATGAGGATAATTGTTATTGGACTAACACTCTGTTTTGCAGAAATAATCCTCAAAGTATATATGAGTATTCCTTGCAGGTTTTTAAATTCGCAAATCTGCTGAGGGTTTTGTCACCATCAAAAAGGGGGAGATTGTTGAAGAAAAATCCCTTGGAGTTTTGAAGTTGACAAAACAGCCTCGAGAGTAAGGTCTGAAGAATCCAAGACTTAGTCGGTTAAGTCGAAGATTTCAAGTTGCAAAGGTTTTCCGTCTAAAGACAGTCAAGACCCAAAGTTCGGTCTGAAGTTTTTCCGTCTGAAGACTGTCAAAACCCAGTTTCTGTCTGAAGACCTTAAGACCCAAATCTAAGTCTGAAGACAATTTGCGATTTTGACAGGCTGGCTATAGGTTATTCTTATGGTTAAGGAAAGTAAGATTTGGATATTATATTCCCTATCTTATCCATGGAATATCACTTGGGGCTGTGATCATGAGCTCGGAAGATTTATTCTTCGGATTTTTATCCGTTGAAGATCAAGTGAATTTTTGGAAGGATCTAGTTTTGGGAACTCAAGATCCTGATTATATGGGCGAACATGATTGACGAGCTATTGTCTACTTACATTTTCGGCGACGTGAAGATCACTTAAATTGATTCAGTCCAACGGGTTGATTGGATGAATTCTTGGAAAGTGTCAACGGGTATGGAGACATGAAGGCTATTTAAGGTGGATCGGTGTTGCTCGAAAATAAAGGAGAGACTTGATAGAAAAATCTCGATGTTAGAACCTTTGAAATCACTTGTTCTCTAAAATCTCTCGTGTTCAATTTGTGTATCAAAAGAGAGTTATATTAGGAGAGACTGTTTATTGAAGAAGTCTAGTTCGTGAATTGTAACAGCTCTCATTTGCTACATAGTGATTACAGCCAGTTGGCTGCCAGCGTGGAGAGTGGACGTAGGTTTGGAATAAGCCGAACCACTATAAACCTCGTGTCAATTCTTTCTTACCCTATCTCATTTATTTTATGATTGCATGATCTATCTATTGTTGATGCATTAGTTATATTAAATTGTTCTTTAATTAAAGATTCCAAAAAGAATTCCGCAATCACCTATTCACCCCCCTCTAGGTGGATTCACTAGCCAATATCAATTAGCACACGGCTTCACTTTCTAACTACCTACGAATCTTTTACGCATGCTCTTTGACGTTGTTGTATTCCAACCTAAGCAAAGCTAACAACTGGAGAATCCGCACATGGAAACAAGCACCGTAAGCCTGGACCTCAAAGAAACTAACTGTAATAAGCGATCGAACAGATGAGAGACCACCCTCACCAATCAACAAAGTGAAAAAGCACGCAGCCAGAACTACTATGACTGTTTTCGCAAGTGCACTGAATACAAGGATCCGTCAACAAGCACGAACAAGGATTTGATTCACGAGGAAACGAGCGAACAGAGACGAATAGACTATAAAAGATGCGAAAGAGACGGACCTGCTTGTGAGTTTCGCTCAGTTCCAGTGTCCCTGGAGTTTCCCTGCGGAGAAGATAAAACCTTCCCTTACATACCGCGGATTGATATTTTGGAACTCGTCGACGGGCTTTATACGGGCCGTGGTTCCCAAGCACTTCGGCCCAAGTAATCCACAGGCCACGATTTGTGTCGGCCCAAGATGTGAAGAAGGACGTTCTCTTCCTGAAATATCGATGTGTGCTTAGGTCTCCTTCCTAAGTTTCGAGCATTTGTAACGTTTGATGCATTTGCACAATTAGAAAACCAGAGTGAATAAGTACCTAAGCCCTTGAAGTTTCTGTTAAAACTACGTGCCTTTCAATGTATAAGTGATAGACATGATCAAATGAAAGGTTTAAGGTTTAGCGTCAAATCTAAATATTTTTGCGCAGCCGCTCATGATTAAAAAATCATCAAATTCTCTATATAAAACATGACCAAGCCTAAGTGATTTTACGTGGGTATTTCGGGCTTAAGAAGGTAATTGCTGATCCAAGCATGCTGACTTTAGTCATGCAGTTAAGCGAGTCTAATCAGGCATATGAACCATCAGACCTATGATCACCTTTAATAAGAAATCAATAACTTACCAAGTGCATGCTAATTAATACATACTTTTCATTGTGATTACCGACAACTCGTGAGTAATGATGACTTTGAATTAGAATAAATGTTCCTTTACCTATTCAAAGTTAGTGAAGAATCACTTGATAGCAATTTTCGGCATGAAATTGTATGCATGACCTTTTATACTGATAATATTCCCAATTAGTTATAAATTTTCAACTCATAATAGTAGCAATTTTTTTGAGGTGCATAAATTATTCATCTTGTCGGTAATTTTATACACAATTGATAACTTCAATTAACTTTTATATATATTGAGGGGACTTAATCATTTGTACGTAAATAAATTTTATACGATTAGGTAAGCATTCTGATCATCCAAATTAAATAAGCTATCCAACCAGGAAAAAAATAAAAATAAAATCAGCTATTTCCAAAAAAACTGGGCTAAGAATTTGAACCCATTTACGGGCACGAGATGCGCGAGCTTGGAATGGTCTTGCATGCATTCACGAAAGCTAATGTGGTCAGATCATCCATGCTCCATGCCCAAATACACACATCATTACATTTGTTTTGACTTCCTCAAAAGTGTAGCCTAGACATTGATTACAATATACACAGGCAAAGTGTGGAAAGGACATACTTCTAAATATCTCATGAACTTATCTCTCGGTGAAGATACATAGCAGCAGTTTACAGATTGAAACGAATAACGGCATGCGAAGAATCATTGGTCATGACATGAACCGAGACCATCTAAAGTAATGTAGTCACCGCAATGCTGTTTTATATACATCTCTGATGGATATCGCATCTCTCCTACTCCACAATTGCTTTGCAAGATAGAAACAAGCAAATATATACGAATTAATGTGAAGATGTTATGATTACACCATTAATATTGATTTTCCAATGTGCATCAGAAAGAAGGAATGCGCAGCTTTTAGTACAACCAGGCTTATTGCCTAGGTTTAATTTTGTATTAGCATCAAGCAGACTATGCATTTTCTACCTATAAATAGTGCTAAGGCCAAGAAGGGAAAACTAAGACGAGAGAAAACTCCCGTTCCGGGGCTACTATGTTTTCTGAGGAGACTTTGCCCATACATGATGCATCAATGGAAGAGGAGAAGACAAGGCATGAACCGGCAAACTGAGGTATGCGGAGTTGAGAAAACACAATCAAAGGGGCAATGAGGAGTTTCATGCCCTAGGAAAGCCATGCTCAAATGCCAAAAAGGTGTTCTTATGTTCCATCTCTGTTTCAGTCACTTAAAAACATAATTTCCAGTGATGTACGTTTGTTCACCGAAGAGAAAGGACTATACATTTTCTCCGAAGAGAGAGAATCTGCATGAGGGACAACATAGATTTCCTCCACGCGGTCTCTGAGATAATGAACCCACTTTCCGTAGAAGGGGGAAGAAGCCCTCAGCATGGAAACATAGTGTCCAAAAGGATTTTAAGGATAACCGCTCGGTGAATAAGGAAACATTTCTTTACGTGCCCGAACTCGATATACAATTTTTACAGTTTTTGTTCATTGAAATGCAGGAAGCTCTTGAGTTTACAATAAGGGACCTTGCTCGTTGAAATGGCAACAAGCAAATTGCTATTTGTATTGTCTCAACTCATGGCTTTTAACATCTACATCTCTTCAACACAAGAAAACTCATATCCGCGCATCGTCCAAACCAAAGCCTTTCTTCTAGACTGGCAATTTGCAAGGTGTCTAAACAAAAACTACTCTCCCGGTGTTTAATTTATTTCATGAACATGTTCAACTTTTTTTTTTTTTTTTGGTAAAGTTTTTAAATTTTTTTTTTGGTAAAGGAACATGTTCAACTTTTGCTCACAGTTGTCTTAACTTATCACTATTGCCGTGACAAGTCCAGGCGACGTCCCACTACCGGACAAACAAACAATTCTTAAGGTGTGGGCGCCATATCCTGTGACCATCCCGATCTTCAATATTAGAAGATAGAGGGTTGGACGAATCGGAATCCCAAAGCAGAGGCTTGATTTTTTAGCAAGGAAAATAGTAGCAAAATTTTTACCATACGAAATATTTACAGTTAATACCATAAAAATTCAAATTGATACACTCGTAGTATATTTTTCTCAAACTGATTTTTGTGTCGCAAAAAATCTGAAGGACATAGAACCATACTAAACTTTCTGCATACTAATTTCCGTATCTTAAAAAATCTCAAGTTGAAAAATCTACTCATGACAAATCTACCATCCATTAAATTCCACGCAATATTCCCGTTAAATCTCTGACTTGCAATACAAGTGACAAACAACTCAGATAATTAGCGTGTGACGTATTCAACATACATGGGTCTCTGAACAATGTTATTTGGAAGAAACCTAATGTTAAAAAAAAAAAAAGTGATTAAGATTAAAAAATATGCCAATATCTACTAGTTTTGCCTTAAGAATTCCCTCATGTTTCGAAAATCTACTAAAATCCTTAATGTTCCCAATTTTATCCTAAAATATTGGTAGATTTGTAACAGGTGCCCTGTTTTAGGGAATGACATGTATATACTGGTATGATTTTTCTTTTTTTTTGGGGAATAATTTCAAATAAAAATTTAAAATTGATGTTATTTCAAATAAGAGCTTGAAGTGACTTATTTAGTTTCAAATAAGGGTATGGAATGACTAACTTAGTCTCAAATGAGAGTCTCGCTCTTCGACTAGCCAAATCTTTGCTGGTCGGTGAGCACATGCATCTCACATGTTGATTTCGGCGATACGATGAGGAGCATTTTGTCCAAAATCGTTTCTTTTCCTTTTTATTTTACTGTTCATCATCTTCTTCGTTCTTATTCAAACATTCCACAATCAAAATCACCAGAAAGGAAAAACAAACAAGGAATTCTGAAAAACCTAGAAAGAAAAGGGCGACCTCACTTCGTCCCCACGAGATGTCCTTTTCAAATTAAAATTCTAATTTTTGGCAAACTTCAAACAAAAATAACGGAACCTTAAGCAAGGTCGGTTTCTTCACCAATCCACGAAAAGTTCCACTTCTCTAGACTAATCCTTTTAGTTTCTCTTGATTTGGTCTAAAGATTTCCAGACAAATTCTTCGATGGCTAATTTAGGTCTCGTGTTATTGAATTTATGGAAGCTGGACAAAACCTCTGCCCTCCGATCGGAGCAGTTACTCTCTGCACTCAATCGCTTCCATCGTCGCCGCCCCCAGCTCTGCCACCACCTCCTCCTCCGACATCGTTCGCGCCTGCCCCCAAGAAGCCTGCATCCTCGTATTCCCACACCCGGGTCGCCCCGCCGTCCTCCTACATATACATCACTGACCCACCTGGAATTTTATCCCCCATCGACCAAAGTCTTAGCAGCGCGGGACGGAGCTTTGCCCCAGTGTGCCGTTGGTAGTTGGACTGGGGATGTTGAATCTATCTTCTGGCTCTTTGGCCAACCAAATAAGATGGTATTTTTCCTATCTTTTCATCCTTTTTCTCTCGATCTTAAGGACAAGAGAAGACCAATCAAGTGGGCCGAAATACTTTTAGGGACGATGTGGTATGGTTCAGTAGATTTTCAAGGACGGAAGGCGATCTAACCAAGAAATTTTTCTACTTTTTAAGGGGAAGTGAGTACCCAAATCTGGGACACGTGCTTCTTTTACCATTTGATTTACTGTTCATTCTTCATCCTCTTTATTGGAGAAAACTCCTTTGAAGTTTTGAAGTTGACAAAACTTATCTAAAGTCTATTTTCAAGATTTCCAAACTTCTATGTCAAAGTTTGAAAACTGCCAGACTTTTATGTCAAAGTCTGTTTTACATCAGAAATCTATCAACTCTAATGAATTCCAGACTGAACACAAGGAAGAACGAAGACAGAGTCTGGCTCAAGATTATCTTCCTCTCTTCAAAGCTTCGGTTTTTACAGGATATATATGGCTTTTTGGTTGACAACATGTCGCGACCTAATTTTTCCGGATGCACCACCTAGAGTTTAGGTTAATGGACTACTAAGTTTTAAACTTAGCTCGGGCCCTCCCGAGGCCCATACCAATTCGCGATTTAGGGTTCAAGTTTTTAAACATGCGGATGAATTTTATCTAGGAGTCGCCACTAATCATTTTCCGGTAGGCTGATTAGACACCTAAGTAAAATAACGGGAAAATCATTTTACTCCTACGAACCAGAGACTAAGGGTACGGAGACTTGGTTACATTAGACTTCTCTAATGCCCTTTCGGTACCATTTCTTTTTATTTATTTTTTTTGAAAATGTTTTATGCAAGCAGCTGATTTATTTTAACCTAAATTACTATCATGCAAATGTGGTGACCACACGGGTGCTCATCCATTATCAAAACATTCAAATAAATAAATTGCATCACACAAAGCAAGCAATCATTTTTTTGGATTTTCTTGAAAATTAGAATTCTTTTTATAAAAATGCATTTCTTAACTAAATGACTTAATCTTATTAATATGCAAATTCTAATTAAATAGGCCTATTATGCAAACTAGTTATTATGCACCTCATGACCTAACTTCACTAATGAACAAATTCTGATTAAATGATCCTATTATGCAAACTAGTTAACATGCACCTAGTATTTTTGTATTTTTTATTGAAATTCAGAATTAATAAAAACCTTTATTAAACTATCTAAAAGGGATAATTTTCTAATTTATTCTAGGAATTAATTTGACTTAGACCTTATAAAACTATTTTTTAAAATGAGATAATTAAAGTGTGCGAAGATTATCTGAAAAAAACTAATTTAGGTCCAACCCTAACTTAATTCTAAAAATGCAACCCTAAAAATATAATCCTAAGAAAATTCTAATTTACTAAACCTACATGTCTGATTTACTAAACCTATACACCCATGCAGAATTTTGATTTTTTGATTTTTAGTTTTTTTAAAAGATAAGTAATTATTAGATAAATATTAAGTCTAAACTATCAACAAAATAAAGGATTAAAATAGTCGAAAAAATAACCTGTTGTCTCACAGGTCAAATTAACGATTATCCTAACCCTAATTGCCACGACAAATCAAAATAATTAAAAATCTAGTCCGAAGTCTTACGGACCAAATTAAATAATTATTGTGATTTAACAATTGAAATTCCACCAAAAACCCAAAAATTAATATAATTAAAAAAAATGATCCGACGTCTCTCGGGTCAAATTAATAATTATAATAATTTCGGGCAAAATTCCTGCGGATAATGCCTACAAAATTTATTGACATCAAATATTACAACTTAAATAAATAAACTAAAATGAGGTAAAATAAAATAAATAAAAAGAAAAAGCTAAACTACTAAAAAAAATGAAAAGTAAAAGTAAAAATAAAAACAGAAATAAAACTACCTAAAGGGACTCAAAAAATGGCGTCGACGGGGGGAGCGAATCGCAGGCGGAGGCGGTGCGGTGGCGTAGTGTCGGCGGGTCGGGAGCGGCGGGCTTTGGCTGCCGGGCGAGGAGGATCTGTGGGCGCTAGCGCGGTGTGGTGGCGTCGGCGGCGGGAGCGCTATGGCGTTGGCTCCAGTGGACGCGATGTACGATCGTAGCGGCGCGGCGCGGAGGGCAACACGGCAAGGGCGGTGTAGATGCGGTGGACCAACGCGGGCACAAGGGTTGACACGGACAGAGGGCTACGTCGAGAGGAAGAAGATGACACTGTAACTTCTTTTTTTTATTATTTTGCTGCACGTCACTTCTCCCTGCGCGCACGTCTTCTCTGTCTTTTTTCTGCACACGTTGAAATCAAAAGCCCACTTTTTCTTCCATTGACTTTATCCCTAGATAAAGAATAAAGAAACCCCACAAACGACAAGAATTGATTTGTTTGGGTTGTTTTCTTTTTCTCAAATTTTTCTGCTCTCTCAATTCGCTCCCCACGAATTTTCTCTCGCACGAATTCTTTCTTTTGATTTTTCTCCCTCCCCTGTTACGAAAGAATGAACTTCTCTTTTATAATGATTCCAAATGGCCGTTTTGTATGGCATTTTCTGAGTTTCCATCTCCAGTCACATTAAATCAGAGCTATAAATCGGAGCATGATTTCGCAATCAGCTCGATTTTGCTCGGATTTCTTCCATTTTGCAAAAATTCTTGCCCCTTATTCACTTGATTTCAAAATTGTTGCTGCATTTAACAAAATCCGGACATCCATCAGAATTTCAAACTTCCATGCATGAACAATCAAATCAATTTCCCCATTTTTTCCATCTTTTCCTTTTATTTGTTCAAAATGCAATTTTATTTTTCTAAAATTAGGTGTCAACACAACAAGACCTGCGAGATTTGTTATCTTTACTAGAATCAATTTAGATACATCAAATCTTTTCAGAAGGCAAATAATTTTGGAAAGAATCTACTTATGGAAACCAAGATTGTGATTATATGGGCGAACAAGATTGACAGGCTTTCATCACAATTTTCAAATGGTTCGAGATCTATTTGATTAATTCTGTTCAATAGGTTAATTGGAAGAATTCATTTGGAAAATGTCAACGGTTGAGAAGGCATGAAGGAGTATTTAAAGAGGGCTCTCTAGTCATTCGATAAAGTGCATGAAAGAGAAATTCCAAAGTCTGAAGCTTCACATTCTCTTGTCATTTCTTACACTAAGCTCAAAGTTATACTCAAAAGAGAGACAGAGACTTATAATGTGACTTCGTGAGAGAATAGTAAAGACTCTTCACTGTGAAGTTGAGATTATAGATTGTAAATTCTCTTTTGATTCTTAATGGAAATCAGCCAGAAGGTTGTCGGCATGGGAAAGTGAATGTAGGCTTAATCTAAGCCGAATCACTATAAATTCTATGTTCTTATTCTATTCCCTGAACTCATTTATTTTGTTCGTAGTTCCATTTAATTGCTAAAGTCTGAACTCACTCAAAATTTGTTGTTCTTCAAACTCATTTTCAAAAGCAAAATATTTTTACTACTTTATGCGAAAAATTTTCTTCACACCTATTCACTCCCTCTAGGTGTTCATACTAGCACTTTCAATTGATATCAGAATCTGTGTGCATAATTATTGAAGTGTTTTAGTTCTAAGTTAAAGATTTTCTATGACTAGTATTTTGGCTCCAAGACTGGTTGAAGGACAGAGCAACACCAGACCTCCTTACTTCAATGGAAATGAGTACAATGTGTAGAAGAACAATATGAAAGCATTTCTCAGATCGAGAGATCCCCTCGAGTGGGATGTTGATAAATGGATCAATCTTGAAGCAACATCAACCTCAAACAAAGAGAAAGAAGTTGTTGATGCTGACGAGACAACACAAGCTGAAATTACCAAGAGATAAACTCTTGACGTAAAAGCTATCTACTCTTTATATTGTGTCTTATCTCCCACTGAATATAACCAAATTTCTTCTTGTGAAACAACAAAAGAATTTTGGGACAGATTACATGTTACCTACGAAGGGACTAACTGTGTGAAGGAAACCAAAATAAACATTCTACTTGGAAAATATGAAGCCTTCAAAATGAAACCTGGAGAATCTATTACTGATATGTTCAGTCGCTTTACAGAGATTGTGAATGACCTAGTTTATCAAGGTCAACCAATTTCTGGGCTAATGAAAGTCAACAAACTATTACGTGGACTTTCAAAGGACTGGGATCATGTGAAGACCTCAATTAGAGAGACTCAAAGGATTATGCCTCTATTAGTAAATGAATTAATTGGCACACTTCAATCATAAGAAGTAAAACATATCAATGATGAGGAAGATCCTAAAGGTAATAAATCAATTGCTTTAAAGTCTAACATTGATTTTGATGATACAGATTCAGATGATGATATGGACGATGAGGAGGTGACGCTTATGATCAAGAAATTTAGAAAGCTGAATAGAAAGGGAAGAAGATTCAATTGGAAGAAATAGAGCATGCAGAATTTCCAGAAGAAATCAACAGAAGACAATGAACCTAGCAAGGATATTATATGCTTCGAGTGTAAGAAAAATGGGCATATCGAGACCTAATTATCCTCTGTTGAAGAAGAAGAAAGGAAAAAATGAGAATTACAAAAAGGCTCTCAAAGCAGAAACTTGAAGTGACACCGAGTGTGAGGAAAGTGAAGAAGAATATGTTAACATATGTGTGATGGCTCATTACTGAATCAGAATCAAAATTAGAAATAGACTCTAATTCAAACTCGACAAAGAAATTGAGGTTAGTGATTTAAAAATTCCTATCAAAGTCTTTAATTACATAGATGAACTTTGTTTTAGTCTTAAATCCTCCCTTAAAAGGATTTCTGAACTAAAAAAGGAAAATTCTAAGCTCAAGCAATAGGAAGTTTCTTGGAAAGAAAAATTTGAAAGTTTGAAAACGAGTTTTGATCATTTGAAAGAAAATTTTGATTCTCTTTCAAAGGAAAATACTATTTTAAAAAGAGATATTTCAAACATTACAAAAAGATTTTCAAAATGATTCGAAAAACTAGAGAAAATTTTTTCATCTCAAATACCCTACTTTAACAAATCTGGTTTGACTATGACTTCGAAACTATTCCATTAATTGATTTTCCCAAAGTAAAAGAAAGAATTAAACAAAGACATGCGAATGCATTTTATAAAAATCATTCTCAAAAAGTTTTTGTAAAACTTGTTGGCCGAAGTGCACTCAGATATTCAAAGTGTGACAACTTAGAACATTTCAAGAAAGAGTGTCCCAAGGTTTGGAGACCAGTTAAGAAGAAGCTGGGCTAAGACTATTTTTAATACTAACTCTCCTAAACCCAAGAAAATCTGGGTACCAAAGAAAGTTTGAGTTTTTCTTTTGATTACAAGTCATTATTAAAAGAAAAATCAAATGGTATTTGGACAGTGGCTGTTCGAGGCATATGACAGGAGAGTCAAGCTGCTTCATAAAGCTTGTTAGACTAAATGGTGGAAAAGTATCTTTTAGAGGAAATAGCAAAGGAAAACTTGTAGGATGTGGGACTGTGAAGATTGGTAGCCTGACTACCAAGAATGTTTCATTGGTAGAAGGTTTAAACTACAATTTGCTGAGTATAATTCAGCTTTGCGATACTAGTTTCAAAATAAACTTCCAAGAAGGCATTTGTTCTTGAACAAGTCAAGACTTTTCTCAATCATTTACTGGTCAAAGGTATGGCAACATATTCCTTCTAGATGTAATCCCATAAAGTTCTCAATGTCTTATTTCTATTCAAGATGAAGCAAGTCTCTGGCATTGGAAGCTTGGTCATGTTAATATGAAGCAGATTGCTAAGATTTCTTCTAAGAAGCTTGTTCGAGGTCTTTTTAACCTAGCTTATCAGAAGAATGAGTTATACACTCCTTGTGTCTTGGGAAAACATGTCGGAAGTTCCTTTAAACTTGTGAATCAAGTCTTTACTAGTTGAGCTCTGCAGCTTTTTCATATGGATCTTTTTGGATCAACCAGAACTTATTATATTGGTGGAAAGAAATATTGCCTAGTAATTGTGGATGATTACTCATGCTTTACTTGGGTATACTTTTTAACAAGTCTGTCTGAAGCATTCTCTTATTTCTCGAAGTTTGCAAAGAAAGTTCAGAATAAAAAAGGTTATGATATTTCAAGCATACGAACTGACCATGGAAGTGATTTTGAAAATCAGGATTTTGCGAAGTTCTATGATGAATCTAGTTTTCAGCATGTTTTCTCTTTTCTATACACTCCATAACAAAATGGGGTTGTGGAAAGGATGTTGATACCTAAATTTTGGGTAACCCATTTAGTTATTTATGGCACAAAAATTAGGGATTAATTTTTAACCCCTAAAAAAATTATTAATTAATTGCATGGCATATAATTTTGGGTGCATCTATTCATTATTGTTGCATTTGCATTGGGCTGGTGACAAATGGGTTTGAATTGGTAATTCTCAACTTTAATTTGATGAGTCAGGCTAAACCCACGAAGAGAGCAGATTGGCCAAACCTATATCCTCGAGGAGATTTTACGGATTTATCTTTGTGAGATTTCAATTCAAAAGCGAATATTGCGTTTGGAATAAAATCAAATATTGCGTTTGGAAAAGAAATCATCGTTGATACGGTTTTGGAAAATTAAAAAAACCCTAATCTGTGGCCTATATATAGATTAAAATGCATAGGGTTAAGGAGGCCACACATTGAATACATGGCCACAATTCTAAGAAAGCTCTTGACAGGGAAAAGAGAAGAAAGCGTGAAAGATTAAGAGAGAAGCACGGCGTCAATTCAGATTTTTTACAATATTTCTCTCCTCCCCTCATCACATTCACGCCTCTAACTTTTTTGTCTTCGAGCAAATCACGTACTCCACTATATTATTTTTACAACTCCTCATGATCATGGATGGTCACATGGATTATTCCATGATCTGACCATCACCACTTGGAGGCAGGCAAATCCACAATTCCAAAGCCCACGTAGACACGAAGAGACAAAAGAGGGGAAATTCACGAAGGGGAAAAAAAAGAATTCCATCGTGACCTGTTGGCTGTCCACGGCGTTTCAAGACTTGCGGATGCTGTTGCTTTTGCTGTTCTCTGGTCCAACTCCACGTTGCAGCCATCGCCGTGCCAGTCTCAGTGACTTGCGACATTCCCGACATTCCAGGAGCACCCTTGAAGCTTTCCCTAGGCCCGGTTCATGAATGATCGTCTCGTGTTGGCCTCTTCCGCAACTTGGAGAATTCCTTTTTTTTTTTTTTTTTTTTGCAGGTTATTTGAAGCTCACGCTCGTTGCTGTCGTGAGCACCATCGAGCGCCTCAAGCACCCGTCCGAGAGCCATCGCTGCTCGCCACCGTGAGCCATCATGCTTAACGTGTTTTTTTTTTTTTTTAATAGGTCTCTTGTGATCGCAGCATTCAACGATCACTTGCAGCAACTTTAAAAAATATTGGATTTTCCTGTAAGACCCCACACCGATTATCAGTCTAGTGCCAAGTGGGGAGGAGGTTTATTTATTTCTTTTAAGAAAAGAGTCAAAGTCAAGCAGAGGCCAATCAAGCTCTTGCATTACTCATTCGTGCTCGGAGCTTGACACTCTTCATCGACAACGCTGCTCCATCGACGATTCTTGATCGATCCATTGTTGACCACCAATCCTCAAGCCCAGCCGCGGCAATTGATTGTTCTTTTTTAATCTACTTTGCAGGCTAATTTGTGCACCGACAGCCCAGCGACAAAGCTGCAAACCACTCACATCTCTTGCTACTCCAAGACGGCATGCGGCCACCGATGAACCCCCATCACGAGCAACTTTGCCTAGCCAGACACCAAGGAGTCCCCACATCGCGAGTCGTGTAGCCTCCGCCATGCGTGAGCCCCTTCCCGTTGGACCATGGTTCTAAGCCGGCATCCCAATTTGGGAAACTTATCTGCGCAATAATTTGAATTTAGGTAATTATCTTGTTTGCCATCAATTTGAATATTTTGTGATTCAATTTGATTGAGAATATTACATGATTCCTAAATTTGAGCGATAAGTGCACTCCCAATTAGGATTTATTTCTTAATTCGCAACCATACACGATTTTTTATTCCATCTATAAGGCTTTAGATGGAATAATTAATCACGCAGAATGAAATTGATATTTTAATCTTTAATGCTTAAGATTAATCTATCGACTTTATTAGCGAAACAATCAAGATTGATTTAGATATTGTTTCCTAATTCGGACAATGTGTGATGATTCTTAATGATTTGGTGTTTATCTTTTAATTGCTTTATTTATCCCAAAAATAAAAGAAATTGCATTTTTGCATGTCATATAGGTTAGAATTGATTTCCTGGATATGATTGCATGTTTATTATTTTATAATTCCGAATTTAATAAAACACCAAAAGTAAATATATATATATATATATATATATATATATATATTTGAATAAATTGAATTCTCTCCTGTAGGATAGCTTGCATGCTTAGTTATTTGACATTTATTAATTTCAAAAAAAAAAAAAAAAAAAAAAAAAAGAGGAAAAGCAACAAAAAATCATCATGCATATGTCATGTAGAATTAGGACATATTTTGCACGTCATTGCACATTAGGCTAAAATTGCACTTAGGTTAGTTTTAGATAATATTCTTCTTAATTTATCATAAGTTTAGGTATTTTCTTAGATGGATTGCATTTCGGAATTATTTAGGTTAAGATAATATTTTAGTTTAAATTAGGATTTGGCTCAACCTAATTTCTAATGTAAATTGAATAGGATCTTAACCTAGTTAGATAATTTCCACATTTTACCTAATTTCGAATTTCACAAAAAAATCAAAAATGCTTTAGGATAAATTACTTACATTCTTTGGAATAAATTACATTATTTTAGAAAAGATAAAATAAAAAATGTCATGTCCATGTCATTTAGGACTAGATTCATCAAGCGCATGTCATCTAGTTTTTTCAAGCCCATTTGATTAGAATTTGCTCGTTTATAGAATTAGCTCATTTAGACTGCATTTAATTACTGCATTCCTTTAGGATTTACTTCACTCATATCACATAGTTTAAAATCATATGGTCATGTCATGTAATTTAGGTCATGTTGCCATGTCATATTAGATGATTAGTGTGCATTGCATATAGATTAGATTTTCATTAAATAAAGTGAAAACAAAAAAAAAAAATTGCGTGTTAATTAGAAATCATATCTAGGATTGTTGATATGAATTCTAATCTAACATTACAGATACTTTCGTTGTTATGAGGTAAGTATAGCAATTTATTCATTATTTATCTAGGTGTTAAATTGGTGGTTTGTGCACCTGAATGATCACCTCACATGTTAGGGAGATAAATTAAAATCAATTCAAGCTGTTTGCCAAACATTTTTCAAAAATAAAAAGAAAGGTACCGAAAGGGCGTTAGATGAATCTAGCGTAACAAAGTCCCCGAACCCACAATATCTGGTTCGTAGGAGTAAAGTAAAACTCCCGTTACTTTACTTGGGTTTCTAATCGACCCACCAAAATAGATTAGTGGCGACTCTTAATTAAAAATCATTTGTATGTTAAGAACTTGAACCTAAGTCGCGAATTGGTATGGGCTTGGGAGAGCCCAAGCTAAGTTTAGGCTTAGTAATACATTAGCCAAACTCTAGGTAGTTCATACACGAAAATTTGGTCGCGACAAAAGAATAATAGATCCTTACAAGAGATAGCCAGAACACTTTTGATAGAGAGCAAAATATCTTCTGGATTTTGGGCAGAAACAGTTTCCACTGCTTGTTATATTATTATCAACAGAGTATTCTTGAGACCTATTCTAGAAAAACTTCGAAGCGGAATGTTTCCTACTTTCATGTCTTTGGATGTAAATGTTTTATTCTGAAGAATGCAAATAATCGATCTGGAAAATTTGAGGAAAAATCACATGAAGGAATCTTCCCAGGCTATTCGACTTCAAGCAAAGCTTACAGGGTCTTTAACAAGAAGACTCAATCTGCAGAAGAATCTATGAACGTCAAGTTTCAGGAGAATCAACCAGATCAGACTCAACTTGAAGAGTCTGAACCCGTTCCAGACTTTACAAAGTCTACTTCCCCCGAAGAGGTTTGGACTTCTGGAGAGCAGCAACAAGCAGATCGAGAAGACTCAAATAAAGCAGAGGATCAACAGACTCTCAGACCAAACAGCAATTGGAAGCACAAGTCAAGTCATCCCAAAGAACTCATCATTGGCAACATTGATGAAGGAATTTGCACCAAATCCAAAGGAAGAGAAGAGTTTAGTGCTTTAGCACTTGTTTTTGAAATAGAACCAAAAGGTGTAGATGAAGCCCTGTTTGATGAAAGTTGGATAGAAGTTATGCATGATGAACTCATACAATTCAGCAACAATGATGTATGAGAGCTGATTCCAAAACCCAAAGGCAAATTTGTTATTGGAACGAAGTGGGTTTTCAGAAACAAAATGAATGAGAAAGGAAAAGTGGTTAGAAACAAAGCAAGACTCATGGCGAAAGGATAAACACAGGAAGAAGGGATAGACTATAACGAGACTTATGCACTAGTAGCGAGGTTAGAAGCAATTAGATTATTACTTGCTTTTGTTTGTTATAAAAATTTCAGGTTATCCCAGATGGATGTCAAAAGTGCATTCCTCAGTGGATTCATCTAAGAAAAAGTCTATGTGGAACAATCACTAGGATTTGAAGATCCAAGGAAACCAGACTCAGTCTATTTACTGAAGAAGGCCTTGTATGGTCTGAAATAAGTACCTCGAGCCCTGTATGAAAGGTTGAATAAGTTTCTAAATTAGAATGGTTTTGAAAAGGGAAAGGTTAATACTACTTTATTTATAAAGAGAGAAGGAAAAGATTTTCTACTAGTACAAATTTATGTAGATAATATTATTTTTGGTTCTCCTAACGAAAGTCTATGTAAGAAATTTTCAAGATCTATGCAAGATGAATTCGAGATGAGCATGATGGGTGAATTAACATTCTTTCCGGGATTGTAAATCAAACAATTGAAGAAAGGTATATTCATTCATCAAGAGAAGTATGCAAAAGATCTCATCAAAAAGTTTAGGTTGGAGAATTGCAAGAAGACAAGGACACCAATGTCAAGCTCTTTGAAACTGGACAAGAATGAAGGAGGGAAGAAAGTAGATCAGAAACTATAGGGAAGCATGATCAATTCTCTTCTTTACCTTACTACTTCTAGACCTGATATTTTATTCAGTATTTACATTTGTGCTAGATTTCAGTCTAATCACAGAGAATCTCATTTAAGTGCTGTAAAACACATCATTAAATATGTTGCGACTCCTCCAAAGCTGGGTCCGTAGTATCCAAAAAAATGAGATTTTGCTCTTCTTGAATATTCAAATGTTGATTTAGCTGGTTGAAAAGTTGATAGAAAGAGCACGTCTAGCACTTGTCAACTGTTAGGAAATATCTTGGGGAAATAAAGTATTGTAGCATTATCAACAGCAAAAGCAAAATATGTTACTTTTGGGAGTTGTGGTTCTCAAATCCTATGGATATGATGACAATTAAGAGATTTTGAAATTGAAGAATCATGCATTGAGATTAGATGTGACAATACCAGTGCTATTAATCTCACAAAGATCCCAATTCTTCATTCAAGGGTGAAGCATATAGAGATTAGATATCATTTCATAAGAGATCATGTCTAGAATGGGAGGATTATGATTCAGTTCATTGATTCGAAGAATCAGCTGGCAAACATCTTTATGAAGCCTCTGGAGAAAAATCTATTTGAGTCTATTCGATGCAAGCTAAATATTATTTCTCTTCTAGAGTAAAGTCTGAAGTTGGTCAGACTTAGAATGTCCAGAAGCTACTTCAGTATGAGAATGTATCAAAACTAGGTATTTTAATTTTTGGAATGAAAATGTATGATTATCTGAATCGTCGCTTGCCTAATTTATTTTTAGATTTAATTATTTTATTGATAATTTTCGGATTTTGAATTTTTGGAAGTTACCTTTTTGAAAATTGTTCTGAAAAGGCATTTTATTGTGACGTTTCAAATACCCCATTCAATTCTCTTTATATACCTTCATGTATTTCTTTCGAGCACAACGTTTCAAACCCTAAAATACAAACTCTCTACTCCCTTGACTTTTACTCTCAAGATTTCTCTGCAAGTTTCCATCTTTCATACACTCAAACTTGTTTACGAAATCCTCCTAGCCTACATCCATGTCTTACCAAAGAAAATCCTCTTGAATTGCAAGCAAGAGGTCTTGGAATGTGCTAGAAGGGTAGACACATTTCGATTTGACTGAAGAAGACTCGCGATAGAAATTTCCACATAACTCTCTGTAGAACCTTCCGCGCCAAGCATTGGAAGAGGAAGTCGAGCAAGATGTAGTTCCTCTATGAACTTAGACTTCCCAGGTTTTGTATAAGCATTACACTTATCTGAAAATGAGTGGTTCTCTGATGAAGTTTATTACAAATTTTCTTAAAGGACATGGACATGGGAATGAAACAGTATTCTTAAGAGTTATGGAACGATTAGGAATAGCGAAGGAAGGAGTGACAGACAAAGCTTTTCTTAACTTTTCTTCAGATTCTAGATTTAGCTCTTAGAATCAACCTAAAAATAAAGATGATGATGAATGGTTTTGAACTTTCAACCCAGAATTGGTGTGGCTACAAATGAACCGGGTGATAGAGTGAAACTCTTTCGTTCTAAGGAACACAAAAGGGTTTACACCCAAATGCTGAAAAGAGGGGTGATGAACGCTTGAACTGTTGATTTTGACTTCTTAGACTTGATCAAGATTAACTTGAGGGAAAAGTTAGCCCTTCTTCAACTCGAGAATTTCTGTTATGAGACGGCTATTGCATATCTAAAGTTGATTGCATTTTTCTATTCAATTCTATCTTTTCTTGACCAAAATCGAATCCAATTCACTGTGAGTGATATAGATTATGTGGTGGATGTTGACACACTGACAGACATTCTTGGGGTGGGAAGGAGTGGTTTCCAACAAATCAGTGTCTCCGTAAGACAAGCCACCAGATTTCTTGTCAAGAACATATTACTAGAAGGAGGCATCACATATTCTCGATTGCCAACCTCAAATGTTACATTTGCATAAAATTGTCATTAAGCGCATCGGACTAAAGGCTACATCAAAAAAGGATGTTTCCAGATTCAAAGCAAGACTGATGTTTGCTATCTGCAATGGGATGTGATTTTCTCTCCCTCATATTATCTTGATACACATTTACATGATAGTTATGAAGGACAAAGGACAATTGCCTTATTCACCGCTGGTTACAAAGTTGTTTAGACATTTTCAGATCTAGTTTCCCGCATCACTTTGCTCTCGAACTATTGCTCTTATGGTAATAGGACTAAAGATGATTTCGAAGATGAGGTTGAAAGATCTGAACAATGCTATTGAGCGCTTGAAGATGGAGTCCTCAAGCAAAACCAAGGAAGATCCTGCTGCCGGAAGAAAGAGGAAAGGTAAGGAAGTTGTGCAAGAACTTGCAAAGAAGAGGAGATGACTTATCTTGCAGGACAAAGAGGATGAAGATGATCTTACAATTTCTACCATTGCCTTAAAGAATCTTCAAGGTTTTGCTGGTTTTGAGCAACCAATGGAAAGAGAAGGAGGAGACAAAGAAGAAGAAGTGCAAGAAGAAGAAGAAACAGAGAAGATAGAAGAAGAAAGAGAAGAAGAAGCAAGAGATGAAGAAGAAAAAGAAGGTCATTCTAAAAACAAGGGTAAGAATGATTCTTATGAAGAGACAGTTGCAATATCTTTATCTGAGGATTCAGAAGCAACTAGGAGTGAACCTGTAGGAGCACGAAGAGAAACAGTACATCACTCTCATTCTGAAAACGAGAAAACACAAGAAGAAGGAATCCCTTCTCCACTTGTAGGCACAGAAACAGGGGGAGCTCATGAGAAAATATGGACTTATTCTCCACATTTTGCGAGTAATGGTGTAAGTCAATCTCCTGCAACCCCAAAAGATGTCTATGCTTCTCAATTTCCGGAAGCTGACATTGAAGAATCTACTCTGAGTCATGGTGTTAGACAAGTTGATGTTCCCTCATCTTTCAACTCTCCACGAATTCAATTCGTTGAAGCCGGTTCGCGAGACTAAATTGAATGTTGACTATCCAAGGATGATGGAACTCCTTTTGGAGGTTAAAGCTCAGCAATACACTATGGAGATTGAGATTTAGAAACTTCACGTTGCCTTAAGATCTCCTTCTGATTTTCACACTGGAAAGGCACAGTCTCCAGACACTTAGGTACAGACTCTAAATCAACAAGTCTGTGGCCAAGAATGGTTAGACTATTCAAATTTTCAAGATTGTTCAAATTGAAGTCCAGAATATTCATCACCAGTGCCAGAAGGTTGAAGAGGCAGTGTAGTCTATGGGGGATTTCCAACTAGTTCGAGTTCCTAGACAACCGTGATTTCATCTATCTTTTCTCTATTTTGACTTTCTCCACTTTTTGTTGTTGACAAAAAGGAGGAGAATGTGCATATTTGAACTTTTGAACTCTTTGCAGATTTGATTTGAGTTTGTTTGATTTGTTTTGAACACTTATATTATGCAGCAATCTTTGTGGTAGTGATGTTTATGGATGTGGATGTTGATATTTAAATCTTGATGTTTGTCAAATTTTTTCAAGATTAACATGTTTTTTGTGATTGCAGAATTGATGCTATGCAGATCCTTAACAAATTGTTTCTATAAAATATCATGTACTTGCTAAAGTGTTATTTTGCAGGTTATAAGTCTTTAGATCTGTAGGGAAGTTTTGTTACCACAAAAAAATGGAAGATTATTGGAGAAAATTCCTTTAATGTTTTGAAGTTGACAAAACTTATCTAAAGTCTATTATGAAAATTTCCAGACTTCTGTGTCAAAGTCTAAAAACTACCAAACTTTTATATCAAAGTCTGTTTTACATCAGAAGTCTAACCACTCTAACGAATTCCAAATTGAGCATGATGAAGAACGAAGACAGAGTTCGACTCAAGATTATCTTCCTCTCTTCAAAGCTTCGGTTTTTACAAGATATGTATGGCTTTCTGGTTGACAACATATCTACGAGATTGGTTATCTTTATTGTAATCAATTTAGATGCATTAAATCTTTTCGGAAGGCAAGTAATTTTGGAAAGAATCTACTTATGGAAACCAAGATCTTGATTGTATGGGCGAACATGAGTGATGGGCTTTCATCACAATCTTCAAACGGCTCAAGATCTCCTTGATTGATTCTGTTCAATTGGTTGATTGGAAGAATTCTTTTGGAAAGTGCCAACGGTCGAGAAGGCATGAAGGAGTATTTAAGGAAGGCTCTCTAGTCATTTGATAGAGTACGTGAAAGAGAAATTTCAAAGTCTGAAGCTTCCTATTCTCTTGTCATTTCTTACACTGAGCTCAAAGTTGTACTCAAAGGAGAGAGAGAGAGAGAGACTTATAGTGTGATTTCATGAGAGAACAGTAAAGACTCTTCATTGTGAAGTTGAGATAACAGATTGTAAATTCTCTTTTGATTCTTAGTGGAAATCAGCCAGAAAGCTGTCAGCATGGGAGAGTGGACGTAGGCCTGATCTAAGCCGAACTACTATAAATTATGTGTTCTTATTCTCTTCCCTGAACTCCTTTATTTTGTTCGTAGTTCCATTTAACTACTAAAGTCTGAACTCGCTCAAAGTCTGTTGTTTTTTAGATTTAGTTTCAAAAGCAAAACATTTTTACTACTTTACATGAAAATTTTTCTTCACACCTATTCACCCCATGTAGGTGTTCATACTAGCACTTTCACTCTTGTCCTACTAGCATGGCATAAAGGAAGAAGAAGGAAGAAGATAATGAACAATAAAATGAAAAGAAAATGAAAGAGATGTTTTCAGACAAATTTGTACCTAACATGTTGCCGGATTCGACACATGGCTCGGTTGGCGAAAATTTGGCCAATTGGTGAGTTAGGTTCTAGTAATCATTTTAGATCTTTATTTGAAATAATATGCAATTTAGACATTTTATTGGGAAAATATGAGCAATTTCGGCCCTACTTTCCTATCCTATATTATTTGTTGTCTAGGGACTTATTTATTTGTTTCTGCATGCGTATTAAAATAAATGGGTCAGCGATGCGTCCTGAGATACCGCTATTTAATCGACCAAGTAGAAAAATTTCAAAGTTGTATACAAAAGAGAGATATTTTTCATGAGATTTTGTGAGAGACTAGTAGAGACTCTTCACTAAGAAAATCGAAGATCATAAGTTGTAAAATCTCTTTTGATTCATAGTGGAATCCAGCCAGTGGCTGTTAGCACGGGAGAATGGACGTAGGCTTGATCTAAGTCGAACCACTATAAACCTTGTGTTCCAATTCTTTTCTTTAAACTCCTTACTTTTATTCGTAGCTTTATATAATTGTTTAAAGCTAATTATGTCCTTAGTCAATTATCTTCAAAAGGCAATTTACTTTTACTAAGTCTTGCAAAAATTTTTAATTACACCTATTCATTAGCCTTTAGGTTTTTGCACTAACCCTTTCAAATGCGATAGACTCGTACCTTGAAGAATCATGCACTCCGGTGTACTCAACTGAAGGCTCCGATGAGGATGAGGTCGAGGATGAGGACTAGTAGCTTTTGAAACCCCACCCTTGTTTTGCAGACCCTGTTTTTATAAGACTAGTTTTGTATATATAACTTGACTTATTCTATGTGAATATAAGTGTGTTGGGAGGTTTTCAAAATTATGGCCTTACTTTCCTATCCCATATTATTTGTTGTCTAGAAATTTATTTATTCGTTTCCACATGCGTATCAAAATGAATCGGTTGGCTATGCGTTCTGGGACGTCGCTATTTAATCGACCAAACAAGAATGGGCATGTACTCGGAGAATTGGAACGTGACACCTCCAATATTGTGCAACACCATCTCTGATCCATTAAACCATCACATCTCTCTTGTGAGTTCATTCCGTGGTCATCACCGCGCAAAGGTACTCGCCCGAACGAGAATTAGCCTGCCACTGGACTTTGGCCAATTGTTCGTGGCTCATCTCATTCTTCCACAACCTCACTTCTCATATTCCGTCGGTCGCATCATCATGCAACGACCAGATCCCAAACCACACCACTGCTTCCGCTTCACACGATGGCGCTAGCCCAACACACTTCCCAGTGGTGGCCGATTCCAACTCCGGCATACTAGACATCGATGATGGACCCATGCGCATGGAACCAGAAGCAGAACGTCTGCCGGAAGGTCTCAGACCAGAACGTTCGATTCGTCCCCGCCAGGCCCAGTTCACCCGATAGCGAAACTGTTCCAAAGACAGGAGCTGGGGAAGGAGGTGCTGGGGTTCGCCGTTCCCATGACCACGGGTCTTCTCTTCAACCAGTACCAAGGGTTGACCCACTTGCAAGCCAGAGCGGTCGTACTCGTGCTCTCCATTGGCTTCACCACCACATGGAATGGCATGCTGTCGCGTGGGATGTGCCCTTGCGTTGCGAGCGCGTTGGAGTGTTTCGGAGTGGCGTCCATCTTGGTCACCTTCTTCGGGGTGGTGAGCTCTTTCATTCCGCTCGGCCTGGTGTGGGCGTGTTGGCTGGGTTGTGGCTTGTCATGCCCGCCCTTTCCTTGTGCCTTGTTCTTCCGACAGCAGTTGAGGAAGCAAGCCGCGCGGAACGGCTGGATCAAGGTAATGTTTAGCATGAACATCCATACCGCATTCAACAGTTGACATAGATAGCTGGAGCAGGCACTCGGTCCTAGTAGAGCCTCTCGTCTCGTCCACGTTGTAGAGAGCTCGAGAAATGACCGGATGAAGTCATGCGTGCATGCATCTTCATGTCCGTGTTGAAGCAAATATCTCGGTTTATCGTTATTTCCATTGTGACATTTTCTTAAGTTGTGTTTACCAAGGAGCCTACTTCCCGTCGTCAACAAATCAGTATTGCTTAAATAATATATTTATGTATGTTCTGTTCTTAGTTCGATCAAGTGGAGAAATATTAAAATTACACTATTAAGATTGATTTATGAAATTGATTCATTAAATAACGTGGCAAATTATAGTTAGGTGTTGTAGACAGTCCACTAATGTATCAGCTCCACGTATGGTCTCTCAAAATAGTCACCATGTCAATTTTGCACATCAATCTTGATAATATATATATATATATATATATATATATATATATATATATAGACACACATAGTATTATTACTAAAAAGTGTATGTCATAAGATGACCTATTAATCGTTACTTTAGTTTGCTTATAAGGTGACATTAAGAATGACAAGTTTATCGCACTTTTTCTCCCCACAAAATGGAACTCCCTAAGCAAAATTTTAATAATGGAAAGGGCAACATTTGCAATTAAATACTGCGATATTATTTTTTCGAATATTTTTTTTTCTTTCTTCCTTCTTTGTTTTTCCCCCACAATGGCCGGTGAGGAAAAATTAGCAAAATTTTTTAAAAATAAGATACTTTTAAAAATTATTCACGTCAATGTCGGCCACATAACAGCCAGTCAAAATTAGCTGGATGGACTAATTGGCATAATTGCAAAAATTTTAGAACCAAATCAACATAATCACAATAATTATAGGACTTTTTTTGGTAATTTTCCCCATCTATTGTAGTCTCATTGCTTTGTCGCAATATGCAACATCCCTTCCCATTGCTTCATCACGAGATTGAAACATAAGGGCAAACATGGTCAGGACTTTTGTTCGATTGCAATATTTTATGGAGCTGTTGCAATTTTCTACTGCAACATCCCTTCCCACGGCTTTATCGCAAGATCGCGACATAAAGCCAAAACATGGTCAGTACTTACGCTCGACCTTATGTTGCAATCTTTCAAAAAAAAAAAAAAAAAAATTGCAATAGAGCAGAAGTCTTGACCATGTTTTGGCCTTATGTTGCAATTGAAAATTAGAAAACGCCCTACAAGCATCGCTTTATCGCAAGATTGACCATAATGCATCATTGCTTTATCGCAAGATTGAACCATAATGCATTTTTTAGGGAGTAGTTGCAATTTTCTATTGCAACATCCCTTCCCGTCGCCTTATCACAAGATTGAACCATCGCTTTATCGCAAGATTGCAGCATCATCGCTTTATTGCAAGATTGAACCATGCGGAAAGAACTTGCGATAAAGCGATGGGAAGGGATGTTGCGGTAGGAACTTGCAACAACTCCCTAAAAAGTTGCAATCGAGCGCAAAAGTCCTGACCATGTTTTGGCCTTATGTTGGCGCAATAAACAATGGGCAGGCACGTTGCAATAAAAAATCGCGACAACTTCCTAGAACAATCGCTCTACCTAGAACCATCGCTTTATCGCAAGGTTGAACCATAATGCAGGAGTTGTTGCAATTTTCTATTGCAACATATCGCAAGATTGAACCACGGTTCAATCTTGCGATAAAGCGATGGGAAGTGATATGGATGTTGCGCAACTTCCCTTCCCATCGCTTTATCGCAATATTCAACTGCAAATGATCAGGACTTTTGCCCGGAGACTGCTAGTCAACTATCTACACGCAAACCGGATCGAGGAGGATGCAAATCATCTAAATATTAGCTTGACATGGTCTCCTTCCATTATAAATAATAGCACCAGGTTTCACTCCACTCTTAATTCTCAAGCGAACATCTTCCAAACTCTCTCTGTCTCTGTCTCTGTCTCTGTCTCTGTCTCTCATATTCTTGTCGAGCCACTTGAAAGATTGAGCCTTGAGAGGAGAGGATCCTGCTCTTCCCAACACAAACCCCCAGCATTTGTACGACATCATCTCTGATCCTTCAAATAATCACATCTCTCTTGTGATATCATTCCATTCCCATCATCGTGCAAAGGTCTCTTTGTCCGAACGAGAAATGGCCCCTCACTGGACTTCGGCCACTCGTTTATGCCTCATCTCATTCTTCCACACCCTCACTTCCCATATTGCTTCCCTTGCATCATCGTGCAACGGCCGGATCCCAAACCGCACCACCGTTTCTGCTTCACATAGTGGCACTAGCCCAACACGTTGCCCGGAGGTGGACAATTCCATCTTGGTTGTAGTAGATGTCCCGCCTCCAATCGATCATGGAGCCATACGAACGTTGAATGCGTGTAGAACCAGAAGCCCAACGACTGCTGGAAGCTCTCAGGTCAAAACTGTCGACTCGTCCCAGCCCACCCCAGTTCACCCAATATCAAAAGTTTTCCAGAGAAAGGAGCTGGGGAAGCAGGTGCTCGGGTTCACCGTTCCCATGGCCACAGGGCTCCTCTTCAACCAGTACCAGGGGTTAACCCACCTGCAAGCCAGCACGATTGCAATTGCGCTCTCCGTCGGCTTTGTGGCCATTTGGAACGGCATGCTGCTGCATGGGATCTGCCCTTGGGTTGCGAGGGCGTTGGAGTATTTTGGAGTTGGGACCATCTTGGTCGCCTTCTTCGGGCTGGTGAGTTCTTTTCTTCCGCCCAGCCTGGTGTGGGCGTGTTGGCTGTGTTGTGGCTTGGCTTGCTTGCCCTTCCTCTTGTGCCTTGCTCCCCGGATGGCGGCTAACGAAGAGAGCAGCGCAGAATGGGCGGATGAAGGGATGGTTTAGCATGAACATGCATGCCAGTTGTCCGATGCAGATGACGGTACCGTCACTTTGTGAAAGTGACGATGCCCTGGGACCACAAATCCTAAGTGTGGCATTTTGACAACTGGAATATCAAATTAATAACATTAATTACCAAAAATGGCCCTGCTGTAAAATCGCAAAAACTTATAGCCTTTTGTTTTTGTTTTTAGGAGGATGACTTTTGAGGTTGCCAAGCCTGTTGAGGCTGCCAAAAAAATAAATAAATAAAGACTTGGCTAATATTTTAATATTTGAATTACTGTGGTAATAATAGCTTGTTGTAATTATTTAGGGAAAATGTCACAAATGGTCCATATACTTTTACTTAATGGGCAATTTCTTCCCCGAACTTTCAATTTGCTCAATTTAATCCCTGAACTATTGATAAACGTTCGATCTAGTCCATGAACTTTCGATCGGCTCAATTTGGTCCCTAAACTATTGATAAATGTCCGATCTAATCCTTCGTTCTTGATTTTCCTTTTTTTCCTCTTTTTTTTTTTTTTTTTTTTCTTTTTGCTTCTTCTCTTTCCCTCCGTCGGCCGACGAAGGGAAGCTGCGTCCCGTGAGGGTCGCCCTCGGCGGCGTCGGGCGAGGGCCATCCTCCCCGAACATAGGCGAGGGCAGCCCTCATTGGCGTCTCCCTTGCAGTCGGCGGGGTTCCCTCGCAGATCTGGCGAGGGAGCCCCTCGCTTGGCGCTGGTGAGGGCGACCCTCGTCAGATGCTAGCTTCCTCCGCGGCTCCGGCCGAGGGAAGAAAGAAAAAAAAAAAAAAAAAAAAAAAAAGGAAAAACAAGAACGAAGGACTAGATCGGACATTTATCAATAGTTTAGAACAAATGAGCCGATCGAAAGTTTAAGGACTAGATCGACATTTATCAATAGTTCATGGACCAAATTGAGCAAATAGAAAGTTCGAGGGATGAAATTGCACATTAAATAAAAGTATATGGATCATTTGTGACATTTTCCCAATTATTTATTCTTTAATTTTTTTATAATTCGAGGAGAGTATACTGTTACTTTTATAGTAGATTAACTACTATCACCTAATCATTTTTTTTTTTTTTTTTTAAAGAAGAAGAGAGATGTGGATATAATCAACTGATATTTCGTTGAAATTGACAATACCTCCAATCACTCAATTTTAAAATTTACTGTTAAACGATAAAAAAGAAAGTCAAACGAAAACGGAGACAAAGCAGAACCAATGAAGTGGAAACTGACAAATAGTGGTGTTGGCTATGGTGGCTGCGAGCGCAAGACGAGGACTGCCAAATGGTGGTGGGGCTGGGTCCGTGGGAGGGAAGGTGAGGTCGTTCGGCGGCACTGGAGGTTGCGACTTGCGACAACGAAGGAGAGGCGGCAGCGGCTGTGGCGGCTTCGTCTCCCTGTCATCTCTCTCCGTCGCGATCGAACCTTGTAGTCACTCCCTTCTCCATCCTCCAAATGTCCTTCTTCTCCGGTAAAAACTCCATTCTTGAATTTCACGAATTGCCTTCATTCTCGCTCGGCCAAAATGTATATATGTGAAAAAATAAAACACAATAATAAAAATAATAAATTGAGAAAAAAGAAAAACCTAATATTCTCTTCTCTTCGACTCTCACTTTCTGTGATACCCAATTCACTTTTTAATTTTTTTTTTCTCTTCCGACATATCCAACATGCGAGTCCAAAATGTCGATTGTTCGTTTTTTTCTCCAAGTTTTATAAATTATTGGAATAGAATTGATTTTGTCAAATTGAAATAATGCATGATATTAATAAATAGTGAATTAATGTTTTTAGTGTAAATTCATTCTAGGCTTTTTAATTATTTATTTATTTGTGAATTTGAATAAATTTAATTTGATTGAAAAAATTATAAAAACGAAAAGTTATTATATATATAAAAATATATATTTAATATACAACGTGTCGCAACGTATCGGAATTCTTTTTTTAGAAACAATGTGTCGGATTTTTTTAGAAACAATGTGTCGGTGTGTCGTGTCGTGTTATGTATCGCGTGTCGGTGTCGATGCTACTTAGCATGCAACACACGTGACAAACAATTCAAATAGTTGGCATGTGACGTTGAAATTTCATCTAATCTCCTAAACAATGTCATTTTGAGGAAATTTGATTGAAAAAAAATGATTAAGATTAGAAAATATGCCAAAATCTACCAATTTTGCTCTAAGAACTCCCTCTTGTTTTGAAGATCTATTAAAATCCTTAATGTTCCTCAATTTTGCCCTTAGATTTTGATAGATTAGTCACAAATGCACTAATTTATGGAATGGCAAGTGTGTAATAGCGTAAGTATTTTATGATACGAAAATTAATTTGAAAAAAAAAATGACATAGATGCATCAATTTATGATTTTTTTTTTTTTTTTTTTCGGTATTTTGGTAAGTTCAATTTATGATTTTTGATCGTATTGACTTTAATTTTTTTTATAGGATCATTAGTTAATAGCACTTTTATCTCTCCATAAACTCGGGCAAAAGTCATGAAGAATTCCTTGCTAATGTATATATATTGCAAGCCTCCAATATTCCTCAGCCGGGCAAAAGCCATGAAGAATATAGGAGAGATTGACTCCAATATTCTTCATCGCTTGCCCGATGAAGAATATTGGAGGCAATGGCAATTTTGGAGGCTTGGAATCTATTTACATTAGCAAAGGATTCTTCATGACTTTTGCCCTGGACTGCTAGTCAACAATGTATACATTAGGTTAAGAGGCTCTCCTCCGTTATAAGAAATACAAGGTTTCGCTTCTCTCAGGTCTAGAATAAACGTCTTCTGAACATTCCCCTTCCCCCCTTCCACTTTTTCTCTCTATCTGATCTCGCTCCATTCCTCTCTCATTCTTGTCAAGCCCCTTGAAAGGTTGTGCCTCGAGAGGGTCCTGCTCTTCCCAACCGAAACCTCCAATATTTGTGCAACATCAGCTCTCTGTTCCATTAAACAATCACATCTCTCTTATGAATTCATTCCGTGGTCATCACTACGCAGAGGTACTTGTCCGAATGAGAAATGGCCTCTTACTGGACTTCACTGGACTGCAGCGACTCATTTGTGGCTCATCTCGTTCTTCCACAGCCTCACTTCCCATATGCCATTGCTTGCATCATCATGCAACGACCAGATCCCAAACCACACCACCCCTTCCGCTTCACACGATGGTGCTAGCGCAACACGCTGCCCATTGGTGGACAATTCCATCCCTGTCGTAGTGGTTGCCTCACTGCCAACCAACAATGGAGCTCCACGCACGTTGAATGCGCACCGAACCGAAAGCACGACTGCCAGAAGCTCTTTCAGCAACAGTGAGCTACCGCAGAGTGTTCAAGTTGATGAAACTTACCTGGTCAACGTGTTAACTTTCTTGGTCTGGATGTCATACATCTTCTTGACCGCATCTCTGATCTTTTTCTCGTCAGCGCAGATGTCAACAATGAAGACAAGCGTGTTGTTGTCCTCAATCTTCTTCATGGCAGATTCAGTAGTAAGCAGATACTTCAGAATTTGATGACGATCCAACTTATTCCTTTGGGGTACACTGATTTGGGATACTTAGGATTTCTTTCCTTCTTCAATGTGTTCGGGCGATACGATGTCGTGGATGTCCTGATCTTCTTAGCCTTCTTTTGAAGTTTGCTGCACCTGATTTGACAGCCTTGGCGGCCTTCAGTGCCTGAGCCTTAGGGTCAGCCCTTTTCATAGGGTCAACTGGATACAGAATAAAAATAGGTAGTTAATAAACGGTATGCAAGCCAAACACATAAATAGAAAGTTCCCATATGCTGGAACTTAGTATTCTCAGTGTTAACTAATTTGCCAACCAAATATTATGCACAAATTACCAGTTAGAAAACACGGCTTTCACACTTAAATACAAACTGTCAATGAAGATTGATACTCAACTTCATATTAAAAAAAGGCCAATGCTGCCATTCTAGGTTCTGTTCATTAGTATATCACAAGACATGCATAAAAAGGAGCATCAGCCATCATGAATTTCAGGACAACATAACCGCAAAGAATCTTTTTTATACGATGCGATGAAACTCTCAGATTAAGATAGGCCTCCTGATCATAATTAGAACAAAATCGACCGGGATTGAAATGCTCATAAGCTTCTGATCTAATCATAGTCCAACCTCATGCTGTCCCGGTATCCATGTAGCAATGCGACAGAAAATAAATCTTAAGAACCGGAAAAATTACAGCTATTTTCTTCTTTAATACTACCAATACCAACACACTAAAAGTTCCCAGAAACGATATCAGCACACGCCTTATCAAGACGAACCCTAACTGTACATCACGTATCTAGGAGCACAAACATCTCCCCATATAAGTATTACCGACACGAATTTCAAAGGACAAAGTGCCAACTAGAGGTGGCAAAATGGGTCATGGACCCATTTTGCCACCCATATTTTTCACTATGGGTCATATATGGGTTATGAAGGATGTAATGAGCCCATTACAGCGTATGACCCATTTTAAGTTCAATTCTAATATGAGTCGAAAATGAGTCACAGAGGGTCACACGCTGGGTCCCATTTTCGACCCATTTTCGAAATCTAAAGCTGTAAAGCGAGTCGCGACTCGCGACACGCCCTTCATCTTTGTGACTTCGTCGGTGACCCCTTTCGACCCACCTCCGCTGCTCGCCTCCGCCACTCGCCGCCTCCACCACTCTCCTCCACCACTCGCCACTGCAAGTCACCGACATCGTCCCCGCCGACCTCGATGAGAAGAACCTCTGGCCCAAGCACGGGTTCTACATCAAGATCTCCGATTCCTCGCACTCCATCTATGCCAGCCTCCCCACCGAGCAGGACGACTTCGTCCTCAGCAACAAGATGCAGTTCGGCCAGTTCATTTACATCGACAAGCTGGAGCCGGGGTCGCCGGTCCCGGTTATCAAGGGGGCGAAGCCTCTCCCGGGTCGGCACCTGCTGGTCGGCACGCCGGAGCCGATCATGGGTCTTCGAGAGAAGGGCGAGAGGAATGACCTCGCGAAATCGGTTTCGAGGGTTTCGTCTTCTCGAAGAGGATCTTGGGGCAAAGGGCCCGGCGGTGTAGGAGATAGCCTTTCGTCTCCGATGGCTTTGAAGCCGGTCCCGTTGGATTTCGACCGGTGCACGCCGATGAAAGAGCGGGCTAGTTCTTCGGTGAGGAATCGTCGGTTTCGCCTCGATCCGGGGGAAGCCGGTGAGGGATGCGAGTTCGGGTGCGGCAATTCGGTCCTCGGTCGGTGGTGGGCTTTTTGGCGAAGATGGTGGATACCAAAGGGGAGAGCCCCGCTTTGCTCCGCAAGAGCCGCATTACACCGGCATCGAAATTTCCCGAAGCGGGAGCGTACGTGACGGGGATGCAAGGGTCACGGTGACTTCCTTCAACTCACCGTAGGTACATTTTTCCTCTTTCCTTAGGAATTTTTGGTGCTTGAAACGTGATTAGGCCATGTTAGATAGATCCATGTCCAATTTGCGTTGTTCTGTTGCACGCTCTTCCTACCAAAAGAGAAATGATATCCATCCCCTGGCTTTTCCGGTCGAAATGATGAGTCTTCTCTAATTGATTTAGGAAAAGAACAGCGTGATCCCGCCGCCAAGCACGAGGAAGGCAAGAGGAGCATCTGCTTTAAATGCATATGGAGATGGACGGACACCCTCCGTGTCAAAGCCCTCGCCCAAATCACAAGTCCGGTTGCTAATCCGGCGGGGATAATAATGGCACCGGTTTGCCCGTGAACTTGCCTGGAAAGCTTAGTATCTTAGGCAAGGTGAGTAATTTCTACAATGCTCGAATCTTCTAATTACTGAAATCATACATGGCTCATCCAGTGTTCTATTTTTCACTTCATGATGCCTGACAGGAGGCCGTGTCACAACGTGAGGCAGCTCAGAAAATCGCTCTCCAAGCACTAAGAGATGCATCAAAGAATCGAAACCGTAGTCCGGTCGCTAAAGTAAGCAACTTTCATGATCCTCTCTCCTTCGATACAAGCAGTTTCTTGGAGAAAGACCTCTCGGGGATATTCTTTGGCTCAATTGTGGAAATTTTGGCTCGACAAATAATTGTGTTCTAAGGTTGAACTTCTCATTGGTCTCTAATGGCGCTTTGTTACTTATGTCACCCGTAGGATGTTCTCCAACTTAAGCAGATCAGCAAGAGCGAGATGCTCTGCGGCCTCGCTTCGATAAGTTTGTGGAGTTTCATCGGCAAATCTTGCAAGCGGTGTCGATATGGTGTCCATTCGGGCGCCACCGATATGGCTCAAAACAAGGACTTTCGGGACAAGGACAAAGAACCTGAACAGGATTCCCAAATCTTAAACGAAATAGAATAAAATTCTTATTGAAAAATTTAAAATTATATTTTTTAAAAATAAATAAATAATTAAGAATTATATTTAAAAATTAAAAATTCGATTTTTAAAAAATATGTTAAAAAGAATTATAAAAATTTTCCATTAAATTTGTATTGCATAAAATTTTTAAAAATTTTGTATCACATAAAAATATTTTAACAATAAATAGATTTTAGCAATACGGGTTGGGTCGGATATGGGTCGGATATGGGTCGGGTTGGGTATGGATCATTAAATTTACATTATAAAAATATGGATCAAAACGGGTTAAATGGGTCGAATATGGGTCAACACATTTTCGACCCGACCCGACCCGACCCGACCCGACCCACCCATTTGCCACCTCTAGTGCCAACGGATGCAAAACCTCACCCTTAGCTGGAGCCATTTCCTTTCCCCGTCGAACGAAATCCTACCTAAGCAAAGCTAAAAAACCTGGAGAATCCGCACATCAAAACAAGCATCGTAAGCCCGAGCCACAGTAAACCAACCATAGTTCAATCGATTAAACAGACGAGAGACCACCGATCCCCGAAGTGAAAAGGCGTGCAGCCAAATCTGCAAACAAGCATCCGTCAACAAGCATGCACAAAGATTCGATTCGCGAGAAAACGAGCGAACAGAGACGAAGGGCGATAAATATGGACATCCAAGTGAGTTTCGCTCAGACCCCACCGCGGCTTCCAGCGTCCTACGGTTTCTCCGCGGAGAAGACAAAACCTTGCTTTATAGTGGAGCAGATTTACAATTTTGACCTCGTAGCTGGGCTTTAAATGGGCCGCGGTCTCCAAGCACTTAAGCCCAAGTTGTCCACCCGCCACGATTTGTGTCGGCCCAAGATATGAAGGAGGCCAATCTTGGAATATCGATGTGCGTTCGGGTCTCCTTCGTAAGTTTCGAGCACTCATATGCTCGATGCATTTGCAAAATTACCAACCAAAAAAAAAAAAAAAAAAAAAAAAAAAAAGGAGAGAGAGAGAGAGTAACCTCATAATTAAGGAGTGAGTCTTTAATAGATGAGTAAGTCGTGACAGTACCTTTCAACATTTAAGTGATAGACATGATCAATTAGAAGTTTTGGCCTAGCACCAAGCTAAAAGCTTTTGCACGATTGTTCTTGATTAAAATGTTATTAAATTCTCTGACCAAGCCTGAGCTAGGTGACGTTAGCATTCTGGGCTTAAGAAGAGAATTGCTTGTCCAGGCACGCCCATTTTAGCCTATAGGTCGGATAAGTCTAATAGGGCCTAATAGACTGTCATACTCGTGATCACATTTAAGAAATGATTAATTTCATATTGAACGTGTGTTATTTAATACATACTTTTCATTAAGGTTATTTTGTATTTTCATGGAAAATCATGTAATTATCAATAGCTCATGAGTAATGAGACCTCTAAATTAGCAAAAATATTCTTTTATCTATCTAGAGTTAGTGAATTCTCATTTGTTTGATATTAAAACAGCATGCACGATCATTTCTATTGATAATATCCCATCTATTTAATAACTTTAAGTTCAGGATAATAACATATTTTTTGTGGTCAGTACATTAGTCATCTTGTAGTGAGTATATATTGAGGCAACTCGTTACAATTGATTATATGTTTGTAAATAACTTTTTACCTTATTTAGTAAGCATTATAATGATCCAACAAAAATCTGCTATTTAGAATAAATTGGGCTAAGAATTAGAATATGTTTATGGGCACAAGATGTATGAGCTTGGAATCGCCCTACTTGTATTCACCAGGTTGGTGAGGTCAGACGTGCACCTTGTAGATTTCTTTGCTACCTGCCAAAGTGTAGCGCGGATTAGGACATGCAAACTGAGTCTGAAAACAGTGAAAAAGTGCTACGAAACTGTAGTGGGCCGACCCCAATTGTGATATGATGAGACAAAACTAATGAAGGTAAAAGTATTAAGTTGGATGATACGTGATAGTTGATGAATGTACCGGTTTAAGATTTTACTCTCTATTTGTCATAAATATACTAATTTGTAGTTTTTCGTGATATTAATCTAATTTGACGGAAACCAATGGAAGGAAAAATTATCACAAATGTACTAGTTTAAATTTAGTTTAAGGTAAATTTATTATAAATATATTAATTTAAAGTGTTTTTGTGATATTAACCGAAAACGAAAGGGTGGGCTTGGGTGGGTGATATAAACAAGTAAGCTATAAATCATGCAAAGGGCAGGCAAAAAGGAATTGGGGTTTGGTGAAAGGAGTCATTTGCGAGCCTATAATAAATGACCACTACTACACGACAAATTAAGTAAAGGATACACGAATTTGAAAATTGGGGTTTGCTGAGAGGAGTTTTTTGCAAACCTATAAGAGCCTATTTGGTCATACTCTAAACAGTGCATAATTTTATTCTTTTGTCCCCCCTAAATAAAAAAGAAAAATCCGTTCAGTAAATTTATGGTTTTTAGGAACAAAAATCCATTTTCTGTTTTCAAAATAAATTTGGAACATAATCAAAAAGTAGAAAAAAAGTTGTTTCTTATTTCTAGGAATAATTCTTGAAATTAAGTTTAATTTTTCTTTTTTTTTCTTTTCTTCTCCTTCCTTTTCTTCTTCTTTTTCTTCCTTTTGGCCAGTTGCCAGCTTTGGCCATGACCGATGACCTTGCCGAGTGACTCCAGCCCTCGACAACGCCGAACCAAAACAAGGCAAGGCAAGGTTGACCTCGCCTAGATTTGGTGAGGCCAAGCTCGGCCAACCACCAGCAAGGCTAGGCTCAACTTTGCCCAAAGGCCAAGGCTCGCGATGGCCAGATGAGCGTCCAGCGAGCTCGCCAAACCTCGCCAAGCCGATCATCAGCCACAAAGAAGGAGGAAGAAGAAGAGAAAAGAAAAAAGAAAAAAAGAGAAAAATAAGAAAAATATAATAATAGCATTAAAAAATTGAAAGAAAAAAATAAAAGTCCTACTAAATTCATTTTTATTCCAATTATAAAAATTTTAGGTAGTTGCCAAGCAAATTTAAAAACTTATAATTTGTTTTTGGGAATAGAATGAAAAAAATCATTCTAAGCAAAAATTGTTCCCGAAAACAAAATGGTTATCAAATGCACCTTAAATGAGCTCATTGCTACATTTGTTCTAACTATCACAAAATTGGAGCATAGATATCGATTAGGATACACAAGCAAAGTGTGGAAAAATTAAACTTCCGAGTATCTCAATAACACATTTCTTAGTCAAAGTCTAGGGCTGCATTTTACAAATTAAAAGTGGATTGTGGTCTTCAAAGAATCATTGGTTATAACATGAATCGAGACCATTTAGATGACTTCTTGCATATTGGTTTGTGACAGGATTGGTTTGGACCCCTACCCATTCAAGAGGCATATTAAGTAATTCAGTCGCGGTAATGTAATTTTACTTAAATTTATGTGATGGATATAGCATCTTTGTTGCTCTACGATTGCTCTACTAAATAAACATAAGTGAATATATACAAATCAATATAGAAGATTATCATGACAATATCATTATCAATTTTCTAGTGTGCTATAAAGAATGAATACACAACTTCTACTACACTTAGGCTGAATTTCGTATTAGCATTGAGCCGTCTTATCTCTACATTTTACATTTGTAAATAACACTGAGCGCCCAAGCTCTCCTAATCACACTAGGGAGAGAAAGCTAAAGACGAGACAAAACTAAGCGAGCTTTCTACTGTGGAGTTCAAAGATGTCGGGGCCAATGAGGTTGGAACCATGTCGGTCGGTAGACCGTTGAACACGACCAGAAAATCCCAAGAAAGTTCCGTCCAAATGTGAAACCGGAGAGAGATCAGGACAACCCCGCCCAGGAAGCTGAACTATATTATAAATTGCAGAAAATATCTCCCCTTTCCCTTGCTCTTCCAAGAAATCACGCCTCAGTCGAGAGGAGAGAGAGAGAGAGAGAGAGAGAGAGGTGAGAATTACCTTTTGACCTGTCTTTTTCATTAGCGACATAAGTAGTAAATGGGGAGGAGAGAGAGGGGAGCTTACCTTTTGACCTGTCCTTTTCATTAGCGTAAGTAGTAAATGGGGAGGAGAGAGAGTGGAGATTACCTTTTGACCTATCTTTTTCATTAGCGACATAAGCAGTGAACGGGGAGGAGAATAATTCGGTGAAGTGACCGCAAATTGACAGAACCACGCACACTCTACTCTCTCTCTCTCTCTCTCTCTCTCTCTCTCCGTGGGGTTGTCGGCGAGGGTAGCCGCTAAGGCCTTTTTTCTAGCCGGACGTCGGGAGGCGGGAGGTCTTCGATCCAAGAAGCGCGTGAACGGCCTCCAACTCATGGCTTTTAACGTCTTCATCTCTGAACCCAAGAAAATTCTTGTCTAAATATCGTCCAAATCAAAGTATTTCTTCTAGACTCACGATTTGCAAAGTGTATTTTAATCAACATTACGATGAAAACTACGATGTGAGTTTTAACTATATTTAAGGAACATGTTTAATGTTTTGCTTGCCAGTATCTTAAATTAAATCCGTAATTTTTTTTTAATTATCACTATTATTGCGAGGCGTCATCTCATGAGATCCCTATACCGAATAGACATACAGTGCTTTGAGAAGGTATTGGCGCCATGTCCTATAACCACCCTGGGCTATAATTTATGTAGCACGGACACTCTCTGGAAGCGTTCGTGTCGTATCCGACACTCCGACACGTGTCCGACACGCGGTCAACAAGTGTCGAAAAATCCGACACGTGGTCAACTCTCTCCGACACGCTCCGACACGCGAGTCCAGAATTCCGACACGCAATTCCGACATGCACGGTGTTAATTTCAAAATTTTCTAATACTTGAGGGGTCAAAATATAAATATACACAAAAGAAGTAATAAAATTGCTATAAATATACATCCACTGGGTCAATATTTTTTTTTTTTTCAGTTTTGTTTTTTTAGAATTTTTTTTTTTTTTAAAGTCTTTTACTATGAAAGAAGCAATAAAAAATGCTATATATGATAAATAAATAAATTTAAAAATATCGTTTTAGCATTTTTCTTTAAACAATGTTTTTTCCTCTAAGTTTTGTGTATTATTGTAACAAATTAAAATAATGAATGATATTATTTAATATTTTTCTTGTAAATTAATTCTAGGCTATTATTATTATTATTATTATTATTATTATTATTATTATTATTATTTATGCATTTATATATAAAAATATATTTAATATATAATGTGTCGGAACATGTCGAAATTCTCTATTTTTAGAAAATGACGTGTCGGCGTGTCGCGTGTCACGTGTCCGTGTAAGTGCTACGTAGGCTATAATATTAGAAGAAAGGAGGGTTGGATGAATCGCAAAGTAGGACCTTGAATTTCTTTTTAGGGAAAATAGTAGCAAGTTTTTTACCATGCAAAATGTTTAGGGTTATTATCATTAGAAATTTAAAATTGATGCATTCCTAACGCATTTACTTCAAACTAATTTTTGCATAAATGAAAAAATTCAAACAAATACACCATGCGGCATTTATTGCAAACTAACTTTTTAGTCACAAAAAATCCTAAATTGATATATCTGTGACAAATTTACTATCCTTGAACTTCTATCCAAAAGAATATCCCTTTAAATTGCCGACGTGGAACATATGTGGCAAAGAACTTGGCTAATTAGCATGTGGCATGGAAATTCGACATAAATTGATCCAATAAACAATGTTGTTTTGGAGAAATCAAATCTGAAAAAATGAACCAAGATTAGAAAATGCACCAAAATCTACTAGTTTTGTCCTAATAACTCCTTCACCATTTGAAAACCGTTCCCCAATTTTGCCATAAGATTTTGGTAGATTTGTTGTGGATATACCAATTTGACATTAATGTGGCATGTATGTACTAGTATGAGATTTTTTATAGCACAAAAATTGATTTAGCATAAATGTAATTTTACCCTTCGTGACAACTGACGGATGGATCGGTTTAGGATTTTACCCTCAATTTGTCATAAGTATATTAATTTGTGATTTTTCGTGATATTAATTCAATTTAACATAAACTAACAAAGGGTTAAAAAAAAGATAGGGAGAAAGTAATCTCATAATTAAAGGAGTAAGTCTTTAATAGATGAGTAAGTCCTGATGGTATCTTAAAACTATGTACCTTTCATCATATAAGTGATAGACATGTTCAATTAAATGTTTGCCCTAGCACCAATCTAAAAGTTTTTGCGTGGCCACTCTTGATTAAAATGTCATTCGATTCTCCATATAAAACATGACCAAGCTTGAGCGAGCTCACGTTGGCATTTTGAGCTTAAGAAGAGAATTGCTTGTCCAAGCTTGCCCATTTTAGCCTATAGGTAGGATAAGTCTAATTAGGCATAGTAGAGTGTCATACTCTTGATCATCTTTAATAAGAGATTAATTTCATATCAAGAATGTGCTATTTGATACGGACTTTTCATTGAGGTCAATTTGTCTTTTTCATGGAAAAATCATGTAATTACCAATAGCTTGTGAGTAATGAGGCCTATGAATTAGCAGAAATAGTCTTTTACCTATCTAGAGTTAGTGAATTCTCATCTATTGAAAATATCCCATCTAATTAATAGACTTTCGTTATAATTGATTATTTGTTTGTAAATAACTTTTTACCTGGTTTAGTAAGCATTATAATGATCCAATAAAAATCTGCTATTTAGAATTAACTGGGCTAAGAATTAGAATCTGTTTATGGGCACAAGATGTACGAGCCTGGAATCGCCCTGTATGTATTCACAAAGCTGGTGAGGTCGGACGCGCACCTTGTAGATTTCTTTGCTACCTGCAAAAGTGCAGCACGCAAACGAAGTCTGACCCTGATTAGGATACGCAAAAAAGGCTTAAGCGCGTAAAGACCATGGTAGCCGGCACTAATCAAGACAAGATAAGACTAAGCAAGCTATTTACCCTCACCGACCAAAAAAAAAAAGAAGCTATTTACCCTCAAATTCAAATATCTGTGGGGTACGGTGACTTTTGAGGAGGGTTTTCCCATTCATGATACATCAACAGAAAAGACAAAGAACCTCTGTAGTGGGGCAATCAAGGATGCATTGTTAAAGCGACAGAACTAAAGTAGAAAAGGCAGGAATTTTTGGCCGACACCTACCCCATCCAAAAAAGTTATCTTAAGATTAACAGGGTATCCTCAAAGTTAACACATACCACAGAGCCCGTGGTCGGATCATCGATTTGCACCTTCTAGTATTAAACTTTTTACTAAAGTGCAGCACGAATTAAAACGGATAGTGGTCTTCAAAGAATCATTGGTTACAACATGAACTGAGACCATTTAACTGACTTTGTTCATACTGATTAGTGATAGGATTGGCTTGGGCGCCAACCATCCCAGGCTCTAATCTTAGAAGAATAGAGGGTTGGATGAATTGGAATCCCAATGTATGGCCTTGATCTTTTTTTTTTTTAGGGAAAATAGTAGCAAAATTTTTACCATTCGATATGTTTAGGGTTAATACCTTCAAAATTCAAGTTGATGCACTTGTAGTACATTCATCTTAAACTAGTTTCCGCGATGCAAAAAACTCCAATAGATAGACCCATGCTACATTTGCTACAAACTAATTTTTGCATTGCAAAAAGTCCCAAGCCAGTTTACTAGTGGCAAATCTGCCATTTATTAATTTCCATCCAATTTTCCATTAAATCGCTGACTTGTGAGACACGTGACAAGCAACTTAGATAATTGGCGCATGACGTAGATGGGTCTCCTTGACAACGTCATTTTGAGGAAACCTGATGTAGAAAAAAAAAAAATGAATTAAGATTAGAGAACATGCCAAAATTTGCTAGTTTTGTCCTAAGAACTCCCTCATGTTTTGAAAATTGAAAATGTTTCCTCAATTTTGCCCTAAGATTTTGATAGATTTGTCATAAATACACCGATTTGGAGAATAGCACATGTATACATGTATGGGTTTTTTTATAATACAAAAATTAATTTGGGAAAAATGTGATAGAGGTGTGTTAATTTATAATTTTTTATGGTATTAACTTTAATTTTTTTATGGGATCATAAATTTATAGCACTTTTTCTCTCCATAAATTAGAACTTTCCGGGCAAAAATCCTTCAAAAAAATGCCTAAAACGATGCGAAAGTCTCAAAGGCTAAAAAATTTGCGGACCCTTTGAAAGTCCTGAAGGCGAAAATGTTGACGACACAATTTCTCATAATTTCTCATAATGAATTGTTCACTCGAGAAAGTGACATTCTCCAAATTTGTCAAAATGAACTGTTCAGCTCGAAAAAGTCACGTTCTCAAAATAAGTGATTGACTTCTCAAAATGAAGTGACGTTCTCAAAATTATTGACGAACTGCTCATTATGAGAAAGTCATTTTATCGAAATTATCGAAATGAACAGTTCATTTTGAGAAATTCTTTGTGTTATGTCATCGAATCCATCCTGCGAACGGGACTTTCGTTGGGCTGCTTCGATGCGTTTATAAAACACGAGATTTCACTTCTCTCAAGTTTCAAATGAACGTCTTCTGGATATTCTCCTCTCTATCTGATCTCTCTCTCGTCGAGCCTCTTGAAAGATTGGGCCTTCAGAGGGTCTTGCTCTTCCCAGCCAAAACCTCCAACATTTGTGCAACATCATCTATCTTATCCGTTAAACAATTACATCTCTCTTGTGATATCATTCCGTGGCCATCATCGTGCAGGGGTACTTGTCCGAACGACAGATGGCCGCTTGCTGGACTTTGGACCCTCGTTCATGCCTTACCTCGTTCTTCCTCAATCTCGCTTCCCATATTCCGTGGCTTGTATCATCACGCAACGACCAGAACCCAAACCACAACACAGCTTCCGCTTCTCAGAGTGGTGCTAGCCCAACACGCTCCCTGGCGACAGACGATTCCAACTACGTCGTACTAGACATTGATGCTGGAGCCATATGCACGTTGAATGCGCATGGAACCAGAAGCACAACGACTGTCGAAAGCTCTCAGACCAGAACTTTCGATTCGCCCCGGTCTGGCCCAGTTCACCTGATAACGGAAATGTTCCAAGGACAGGAACTGGGGAAGGCGTTGCTGGCGTTCGACGTTTCCATGACCGTGGGGCTCCTCATAAACCGGCACACAGGGTTGACCCATTCGCACGCCAGTGCGATTGTGCTCGCGCTTTCCGTCGGGTTCGTCACCCTGTGGAGCGGCATGCTGCTGCACGATATCCACCGTGGGGTTGCAAGCGCGTTGGAATATATAGGAGTAGGGACCATCTTGCTCGCCTACTTCGGGCTAGTGAGCTCTTTTCTTCTGCCCAGCCTCATGTGGGCGGGTTGGTTGTGTTGTGGCTTATCGTGCCTGCCTTTCGTCCTGCGCCTTGTTCTTCGACGGAGTGAGGAAGCGAGCACCACGAAACGGCTGGATCCAGGTACCGTTTAGCATGAACCAACAACAGTTCGCATGGATTTCTGGAGCCGGCACTCGATCCTAGTAGATCCTGTCGTCTCGTCCACGTCTAGTCGATTTAATATCCCGATTGTCGAAAGGTGTGTGTGTGTGTGTTGGGTTCAGGTTTGAAGGCTCTGTTGCTTTGGGGTCTATCTTGGTACTGTACCGTAAGCATTTCCCTTCTTGCAACGCGTTTTTTAAGGAAAGTATCTCACCGTGCGTATTCTCTAAATAAATCATTTCTAATGTTCTGTTCCTAGTTTGATCAAGTGGATAAATACTAAAAATATAATGTTATGACCGATTTATAAAATTAAGATATCAAGTGACATGACAGATTCTAGTTAAGTTTTGTATGTAGTTCCACAAATATAAAGGCTCACTTACACTTTTAAAATTGTTAACACACCAATTTCATAAATCAATCTTTATATAAATAGTATTATTGCTAAATCGATCAACACAGCTCCTCTACGTGTTACGTTGCTCATAAGGTTTCATAAATTGAGGATTTTCGATACTCATCATCCATTATTTTAAAATGAGAAAAATCTTTCTATTTTTTTCAAAGCACATAGGAAGTTTGCGGTGGCTAGCAACTTAAGGTGCATTTGGTAATGTTTTTGTTCCCGGAAATAATTTTTTTATCAGAAATTATTCTTTTTTATTATGTTTTTGAGAACAATCTTTAAGCATTTTGAACCGTTGATAACTATCAAAAATTTCAATTCCTGAAATAGAGTTGTGTTTGGCAGCAACCTCAAAATTTCTACTTCAAATCATTTTTTTTTTTTTTTTGGTACTTTAATCATTTTTTTTATTCTTTAAATTATTTTTATTTATTTTTCATTTTTTGTTTCTTTTTTTCCTTTCTTTCTCCCCTTCTTCTTCTTTAAGGTGGCCAATCGCCAGCCTTGGGATGATCGGTGACCGGCCAGACGAGGATCGGCGACCTCATCGGAGCATTGTCGGCCCTCGGCAAGGCCGTGCCTCGCTGGCCAAGCATCATAGCTCGCTGGATCAGTCACCAGCGATTGGCAGGGTGGGTGGCGAATGACGGATGGCGGTGGATGGCAACAAATGCGATGGTGGCAGTTGAAGAAGAAGAAGAAAAAGAGGAAGAAGAACAAGAAAAAAGAAAAGAAAAGAGAGAAAATAGACGCTTGATTCTAGAATTGTTTTTGAAAATAAAGAATCAACTTTTTTTTACTTCTCGATTTTGTTCCAAATTTACTTCAAAGAACTAAAAAATAGAAATTTGTTCCAATGAACAAAAATTTTACCAAACAGATTTATGTTCTAAATCTACTCCTAGGAACAAAAGAAAAAAAATTATCATTATTTGGCAAGTTGTCAAACATGCCCTTAAAGGCACGTTTGGTAACTATTCTGTTTTCTAAACAATTTTGATAAAGAAATAATTTTTTTTTTTTTCAGAACAAATTCTAAGCAAAAGAACGCATTTGGTAATCGTATAAAATTTCTGATTCTAGAATAGAAAATGAATAGAAATGCATTTAGTAACTACATAAAATTTATATTCTAATTTTTTTCAATTACTTTTTTAGATGAGTGTAAATATGATATTGAATTCTCATAGACCACTCACCAATATAATTGTCTTCTTATGAGTGAAGAAATCATATTATATTTTCAATTTCAAAAGAATTCGAATTTAGAATTCTATTTAATTCTAAAATTCTATCAAATCATAGAAATTCTATTGATTAATTATATTTATACTAAGTAATAAAAATATTAACTAATCAAATTTTTATTAAATAGTAAATAATAAACTATAGTATAAAGACTAAATAATAAATTAAAATACAAAACTAAATATGTATTCTATATATAGCAAAATTTCAATTCCTACTTCAAATCATTTTTTATTTTTTGAATAATTTTTTATTTTTTCTTTTTCTTTTTTTTTTTTCCATTCTTTCTCCCCTTCTTTTTCTTCTTCAAAATGGCTGGTTGCCGGCCTTGGGATGACCGGCGATCGGCCAGACGAGGGCCGATGACCTCATTGGAGCGTCACCGACCCCCGGCAAGACCGTGCCTCGTTGGCAGTTGGGCGAGGCTTGGCCAAACAACCTTGCCCAGATTTGGTGAGGTCGAGCTCGCCCAACCGCTGGTAGGGCTCGACCTTGCCGGGCCACCGCGAGGTTGATCTCGCCTTGGCCGAGTGACGCCGACCTCACGATGCCCCGGCGAAGTCAAGCCCTACCGGTGGCTAGGCAAGCTCGACCTTGCTAGATGACCTCGCCCAAGCAAGGCTCGCCGGTGGCTAGGGGAGGCCCGCCTGGCCGTCGGTGAGCTCGCCCTAGCCTAGTGAGCTTCTAGCAAGCTCGCCGGCAATCGACGACAGACGGCAATGGCGACGGCAGCAACACTTGAAGAACAAGAGAGAGGGCAGAGAACAAGAAGAAAGAAGGGAAAAAGAAAAAATAGATTGACTTGATTCTAGAATTGTTCTTGGGAACAAAAAATCAACTTTTCTACTTCTCGATTCTATTCCAATTCTATTTCCGGGAACAAAGAAATAGAAATTTGTTCTTGGGAATAAAAATTTTACCAAACGTATTTTTATTCCAAATCTGCTCCCGAAAATAAAAGAATAGAATCAAACACTGTTTGATAAGTTGCCAAACAGCCCCTTGGTAACCATCCCAAATTTCTATTCTCGGATAGAAATTCATTTGGTGAGATTCTTAAATTTTGTTTGTTTCTTTTAATTTTTTAAATACATTTATTATATTTTTCTATTTTTTCTTTTCCTTTTCTCTTCTTCTTTCTCCTTCTTTGTGACCAGTCGCCCTCGGTGGCAGTGGCGGTTGTAGTGGCGATGGTGGTAGCTAGTAGTGATCATTGACCTGGCTAGGAGGAAGAAGAAGAGAGAAGGAGAAAACAAAAAAAAAAGTAAAAAAGGGAAAAAAAGAAAAAGCTGGACTTAATTCTGAAATTGTTCCCGAGAATAAGAAATTATTTTTTTCTACTTCTTGATTATGTTTTAAATATATTCTCATGAGGAAAAAAATGGATTTTTGTTCTTCGAGTAAAAATTTATCAAATAGATTTTTATTCTTTTTTTTTTTTTTTTTTTTTTTTTCAGAACAAAATAATAGAATCAATTGTTTTCAGGAATGTTACCAAATAAGGCCCAAGTAACTTTTGTATATGTCAAAGTGACTTTCGATATGACTAATTATTTATATGTAGATAACTCTTTACCTGATTCAATAAGCATGCTGATGATCTAACTAAAATTAGCTATTTTCAAGTATATCTGGCTAAGAATTAGACCGCGTTTATGGGCATGAGATGCGAGAGCCTTGTATCCCTCTGTATGCGTTTAAAAAGTTCATGTGATTAGATTATCCATGCTTTGTATCTAGGGACGCAAACTTTTAATTTTGTTTTGACTATCTCAAATATGCAGCACGAACACTGATTAGAGCATACACAAGCAAAGTCTAAAAAAAATGTACTTCTAAATCCCTGGCCAAAGTACTAAGCAACAATTCACGGATTGAAACGAATAGTGGAGTTCTAAGAATCTGACATTATATCTATGTTCCCCGAAAAAGAAAGGACCATAATTTTCTCCAGAGAGAGAGAGAGAGAGAGAGAGAGAGAGAGAGAGAGAGAGAGAGAGTCCACACGAAGGAGAACACACATTTCCTCCACGCAGTCTCTAGGGCAGTGAACCCACTTTCAGTAGAGGTAGGAAGAAGCCCTCCGCATAAAACATCGCGTCCGAAAAGCTTCAGGGATAACCGGTGAATTGGGAAACATGCTCGGATCGAGTTCTCTTTACAAGCTCAAACTCGATACCTAATTTCGACTGTTTCCATGGCCTGAGATGCAGGAAGCTCTTGAGTCTATAGTAATGGATCTTAAGAATTATAATGGCAACAAGCAAATTGCTATTTTTATTGTTACAGCTCCCAGGTCTTAACATCTGAATCTCTTCAACTCAATAAAACTAAAGTTCGAGTTCCATCCAAACTAAAGTTGTCTTCTATACTCGCAATATGCAAAGTGTATTAACCAACATTCTGATGAACGCTACGATGTGGTTTTAATTTTATTCCACGTCTTTAATTATCGCTTGTGCTGCCACGCGTCCTCCTGTGATCACGTACCACACATAAACAATTCTTTGAGAAGGTGTGGGCACCACATCCTGTGACCTCCTGGGCTTTAATCTTTGAAGAATAGAGGATTGGATGAATCGGAATGCCAATGTAGGGTCTTGCTTTTTTTTTTTTTTTTTTTGGGGGGGAGGGAAAATAGCAATAAATTTATATCATGTGAAATGTTTAGGGTTACTAACATCAAAAATTTAAAATCAGTATACTCATAACATATTCATCTCAAACTAATTTTAGTGTCGCCAAAAATCTCGAATAAATATACTCATGCTATATTAGCTGCAGACTAATTCCCGTATCGCAATAAATTTTAGACTGGTACACCAATAACAAATCTATCATTCGTTAACTTCCATCTAATGTTCTTTTTAAATTGTTGACGCACAACACACGTGGCGAACAACTGAGATAATTAGCATGTGACATAGAGTTTCAACACAGATGGGTCACTTGAACAATGTCGTTTTGAGGAAACATGTTTGAAAAATGATGATTAAGATTAGATAATATGCCAAAATCTACCAGTTTTGCCCTAAGAATTCCCTTAAGTTTTGGAAATTTACCAAGATCTTTAATGTTCCCCAATTTTACCTTCAGATTTTGGTAGATTTGTCACGGTGCACGCGTATATCAATGAGTTTTTTTATTATACAAAAATTAATTACAAAAAATGCGATATGGGTATATCAATTTATGATTTTTTGATGATATGAACTTTAATTTTTTTATAGGATCATAAGTTTTTTTTTTTTTTTTCTGGTCATATCATAGGATCATAAGTTAATAGCACTTTTTCTGTTCACAATTAGAACTACCTAGAGAAGAAAAATGCGAACAGCAATGGGATGTTCTCTAAAAGCCTGGAACGCAATAAAGGCAATATGCAAAATATACTTGCATGTTCTCTTTGACGATATTCTCAGCCTGAAACATAAAATCAACCTGAAACATAAAATAATTGTATGCTGAATATTCTTAGTCCAAAATATATTGTCTTTCAGGCCGAAAATATCGTCAAAGAGAACATATAAGTATTTTTCGCATATTGCCTTTATTGCCTTTCAGGCTTTTAGAGAACATCCCATTGTTGTCCACTTTTTCCTTTTTCAGAAATCGCTTATAGACAATAGTTAATACGTTCTTTTTTCTTTTTTTCTTTTTCCTGGGTCGAATAATTAATACATTTGACTCTCTCAGGTCTGAAATGAACATCTTCTGGGAAAAAAGAGAGAGAGAGAGAGAGAGAGAGAGAGAGAGAGAGAAAGAGAAAAAGAAATGACACATCTTCTGAACATTCCCTTCCCTCTCTATATCTGATCTCTCTCTGCGATTGTACACGTCTCCTCTTTCTTATGCGTTTTTTAAGAAAAACAGCAAGCGTTGATATCATGAAAAGTGATAAATTTATCACTAATTAATTTTTGTTATGAAAATTTTTAAATAAATCTGTTTGTAATAATTTTATCTCAAATTAATATTTTAATTATGAAAAATTTCAAACTGATACAATTATAACAAATTTATTCCATATTAATTTGTTGACCGTCAACAACTTTAAATTGGTGCATACGTGATAAATTTATTTCGAACTAATTTTTTTATTGCTAAAAACTCTAAATTTGTATATTTTTGACAAATATATCTTCCGTTAAATCAGATTAATACAATGAAAAATTACAAAATCGGTATATCTATGATAAAAGGAGGATAAAATTTTAATACACCAAATCAATTGTGACGTGTCATCTAATTCAACAAATTGACTATAAAATTTAATAGAAATTAATAAAGGGTAAATTTATCACGTGCATCAATTTGAGATTTTTCATGATATTAACCCAAACACCAAAGCTCACTCTCTTTTTTCGAAATGCTCCCTTGCTCCCAAGACCTCATTAGGGGTGTGCAAAATACCCGGGAACCGCCCGGACCACCCGGAACCGGACCGGAACCGCCCGGAACCGGCGGTTCTTGAGGGAACCGGTCCGGTTCCCGGTTCCAATTTTTCGGAACTGGTGGGTACCGGTCCGGTTCCCGGTTCCATGGGCGGATCCGCCCACCGGACCGGACCGGAACCTTTTTAGTATTAAAAAAAATACTAAAAGAAATCCTAGATTAGATCCCATCTCCTCACTCCCTTCGTCTTCGATTATCTCTCTCTTTGTCTCTTCCTCGGTTCCTCCTAATCCTATCACCATTTCGATTCCTCCCCAAGCGTTGACGCCGTCGCTGCGGCTCCTCTGCCACTACTATTTGCCCCCTTGCGTCGGCCGCCACCCGCCACAGCCACGGAAAATTGTTTCGCAACCGTTCTATGTTGAAAACCCAACCATAGACCTCCTCCTCCTTCCCAATTCATAGACCCGACCGTTCTATGTTGAAAATCAAAATTGTTTTTGCGTCAAGATCGGTCCCATGGATCCACCCGGGAACCGGACCGGACCGGTGGTCCGGTTCCCGGGTGGATCCCGGTTCCAATTTTTCGGAACCAGTCCTTAGAGGGTAGTTCCCGGTTCTAGGTCGAGAACCGCCCACCCGGACCATGCACACCCCTAGACCTCATCACCTCCATCTTCACCCTCTTCTTCTCTGGCCTCTTGCACCGTTGCCTCCTATCTAGGGGTGAGCGGTTCCCGATTCCAGTTCGGTTCCATTTGGAACCTGGAACCTACCCTCGGTACAGGTTCCTCAATTTTTGGAACCTGGAACCTACCTGTCAGAACCGAGAACCTGGAACCTACCCTGTCACAAGTTCCGGGGTCGGTTCTAGGTTCCAACATGTTCTTTTTTTTTTTTTGTTTCATTTTCGTAGTGGGTGCGAATATCCGGAAGCCAAAATAATTCAATAGTCGGCCCTTCATTTTCAGTACCTGCCAATACACAGCAATGTGAATCTTTTACATCCAAATAGACAACTAGATTCATAGTTTTCTAGAGAAAACATTGTCTAATGCTCCTTTCTTTTTTGGATCTGACACAGGAAAGCAGAGAAGCAAAAGAAATTGAGAACAAACTGAGGTTAACAAAATCACAAATACAAAGAACTGATTACACAAAAATGCTTTGGAGGGCTTTTCACTTCGCATTCCAAGTGTCCTCATTTGCCGGTGGCCATGACGACCATGCTGAAAAACTAAGCAAAGAATTAGCTCACGAGATTGAGACCAGTTCATAGCACAATCAATCATTCGTGCAGAGTCGCATATTGGTCTCAAGCAACATACCATATGGAAGCATCTCCAGCTAGTTCTACCTATACGGTATATTATGGGAGAAGCAATTGCATGGACTCTTGTAAATACACTTCATTTTGCAATTAGCACATCACACATAATTGCAGTCACAGAATATCAAAACATGATACTTTATATCTTCAAATTATCTCGTATGCTACTCAAGATGAACCATAGCTCTATTTCATCAAATCAAAATCAAACATGAGGGAAGATAACAGGGGAAAATAATCTTAATCAAACATGAGGGAAGATAACAGGGGAAAGTAATCTTTCTTCATTCTCTGGTATAGTAGCCAAACAAGTGATAAAAGTTCATCGTTATCGCTATCACCTTGCAACCTTTTATCCAGCTAACAGAATGATCCACTGAATAGCACAGTATCACGTCAGCTCACAAATCCGAAAATAGAGAGCTTCTCTTTTACCTCATTTAGCTCGTCTCTTAATTCCTCTATGCAAATCTGGCAATCCACGACGAATCCGTCCTTCTCCTTCTCCGCCTCCTCGAGCTCCTCCACCTCGCACTTCAACTCCCTAAAATCAAGCATAAATAAGCCATAAAATGCGACCAAAATCTTATGATGACAAGTCTATGCTTCACCTTAGTCGCTGCACATTGTTGTCGTACTCGAGCATCGAGAGCGGCAATCTTAGATTCGAGAGCCGAGATCTTCAAGCTCTGCGAAGCCAGGCTCCGCTCGAGCCTCAAGCACCTCTCTTCCATCGACCTGATGGCCGCGCACTTCGACTCCAGGACCAACGATTTGGCGGCTTGCAGCTCTCTCTCCGCCTGCAAAAATTTCTAGCACCTCTCATCCGCTACCAATCCAAACCGATCGCCTCGCGAAGAAAAGTTCGAGAGATCGCGTTGCGGTGGAGTAGACCTGGAGGAGAGAGAGGCGCTGGTTCCTGGTTTGGTCCAGTTGTTCCAGCCGCTCGCCGAACGCCGCAGAGAGCGACATTTCCGTACGGACCGTAAGCTAATCTCAGGCGGCGACGGCAAGAGGTGGTGACGGTGGCTTGGGGACGGCGGCGGTGGCCCATGACGGCGAGGGGCGGCGCGGACGGCGCGACAGCTCGTCGAGCTCAACGACGAGACGGCTCGTCGAACGAGCGGTGGGTGGTGGTGGTTCGGTAGCCAAGAGGTGGTGGTGAGTAGGGCATGGGGCGGCGGTGTGGTGGTGGGTGAAGCAGCAGCCAGCAAGAGGAAGGAAGAGGAGGAAGAAGAAGAAGAAGAAGAAGAAGAGAAGGGGCGGGGTTTCTACTGAGAGAGGGAAAGAGAAGAGAGAGAGAAGAAAAGAAAAAAGTTCAGAGGGCAGGAAGTGACGTGACAGGAAAAAGAAGAGAAAAGAAAGGGAGAGAGGGAAAAAGAAAAGGGAAGGGGGGAAATTGAAGTGCGGTGTTCTAGGGTTTTTTTTTTTTTTTTAAAAAAAAAAAAGCTTAACCAGTTCTGGTTCCGCCGGTTCCGGTTCTTATGGGAACCGAAACCGGTCTTTGTGGAACTGGGAACTGAACCAGACCCTCCTCGGGTTCGGTTCCGGTTCCCGGGTAACCCGGGAACCATGCTCAGCCCTACTCCTATCCAATTCCTCCTGCGCCCTCTGTGCAGCACCTATTTTTGCCAGGAGCTCAAGGCTCTTCGCTGCATCGACGAACCATGTCGCTGCCGCTGCTACGACCTTTGCCTCATCTGTTGCCTACGCCAACCTGTCAACTTTGAACCAACAGATTTGAGGTTCTAGATCACAAATTCTAGAGCTCACTCGAGCTTAGATCCAAAATGCGAGGCGCAAGTTTACTAGTCGAGCTCGAGCTTAATGATAGAGGACAGAGACGACGGTGAGCTGGTGATGAAAGGCGATTTGTACGATTGAGTTGAAAATGGGTCTGAGTTGAGGCATTGTGGTCCCCAACGAAGTGAAAGGAGGAGGAAGAAGAATTAAAAGGAAAAAAAAGAAGAAGAAGAAGAAGAAGAAGAAGAAAAAGGAAAAAAACATTATTGAGGAAAGAGAGAGGATATAGGAGTTTCTAATGGGTGGGCTCCTAAATGACTAGGAGAATTTGTGTAAAATTGATGTGCTTATCACTTGAACACAAAAATCTCCCTTAGTTGATGTTTAGCCGGGTGATTGTTGTCTTAAGACATATCGTGGAGAAGTAGCTCACGGCTTTAAACAATCCACGAACAAGACCCAGGGCTCTCTGCATAAGAGAGGCGCGCCACTTTGGAGCCTTACGAATAAACCCATCGTACGTTCGGACTCTGCCCGTTCATCGCCGTGCCTCCATAAACGAGGAGTCCATTTTTACTCTCTAAATCGTACAACCATCAAACAGAAGCCCCCAAAATCAAAAAAAGAATGCGATCCCATTAACTACAGCTTTATTTTTTTGGTCGACCCTTAATTACAACTTGACCATAATAATGAAACAAACTTCCAGTGAGGGGACCTCATTCTGAGTACACTTCCCTTTCTTTTATTCCTCTGAAGATGTTGAGCCGAGAGATCATCTTTCTCGTCTCTCGTTTTCTTTTCCGAACAAATCAAACAACCTAATGCATCGAACTCACACATCAAACTGCCTGTTATATCTATTAAAAAAAATAATCAACCCATCTCAACAATAAGAAATAGATCAGAATTATATCTGCTCTTCCTGGGATTATGTAACCAAAAACCCAGCAATCTTCCCTTTCCTAATGGTAAAATGTTTTCATGGCACTTGTTAGACCTTAAATCTTCTAGCAATAAGAAGTTACCTCCTATTATCACAAATCAAAATATGAGGGAAAATTACCAAAAAATTACTTAACCTATTGCAATTGTGCAAATTAAGTCATAAGTTGTTTTTTGGTCAATTGAATCTTAAATCTTTTATATTTGTGCCAATTCAGTTCATTCAACCAAATTTATCATAAATTGCACATGTATGTTGCCATCTTATGTGGCGTGATTGATGCTGGCGTAGACAATTTAAATAGAAAAATTAGAGGATTATAGCACCGTCCCTCCAGTAACGGTGCTGCCTCCACCACAAATTTTCTCAAGAAAACTGAATTCCTTGATAAAGTTGTGGATTACATCAGGCGGACGACCAATTGGGATTCAACAAATAAAAATAAAAAGAATAAATCAAATAAAAAAAGAAAGTAGAAAATATACATACTAAAAATCCATCAATATAAAATATCTTTACATTGAATATTTAATATAAAAAGAGTGGTTTAAACGTTTTTATTATAAGACAAAATAAATGTGGGATTTCTATTAACAACACCTCTATGATTAAATATTTTTCAACTTGTAGTCATCAATGACAATATTCATCAATGAACAAAATGAACACAATTGTCAGAATAAAGTGTTGAATATCTAATTTATGTAACTTAAAGCAATTATAAATTCTACTCAAGCCATAGCAATCCAAGTTAACTCAAAAAACAATATTATGATCATCCCATGACTAACTAAAAGTGGATTTTTTTTTTACAAAAAAATTAAGTATATTGAATTTGTTTGATTAGACTTTTTTACCTTGATGCTTTTTTTCTTTTTGTACAACCCCACTTTTTTTATCATGCTAGTCACCTTTCAAAATTTTCACTTATTCAGTAATCCTTTGTAATCTCATTAAATTAGGTTTAATACATGTGCAAGTTGCTAATTTGACTTTTATGGTATCTAAAATTGGGAAAACGTCTTTGTGAGTACTCTGCAAAAGAATTGAGTTTTATATTTTAAGTAGTTATTCAATGTAGTAAAAGAGCAAAGCAAGAATTTTCATTTTCTTTAAGGATAAAATAATTATTGTTCATTATATGAAAATTTTCTATCAAGATTTATTTTCCAAATTTGTTCCACCGGCTGCGCATTCCCATTCAATGGGAACTAGTGGTCCACAAGGCACCGCTATTCCCCGTGAATAATAGTGCCATTCTGTTATCACCATCCTTTCTAATAATATTTAATATTTTTAAAATTTTTTATTTATTTGTATTTGCTTTATCCTTTTCTTTTTCTTTTCTTTCTCTTTCTGTCATTGAATGATTATTCGAAATTTTGTTTTATCATAATTCAATCAAAATTTATTGATTTTTTTTATTCTCTTCTTCCTCTGACAACTAGCCAAAGGGGAAGGTCTATGAGGATGGGCCTCGCCTAGTAATAGTGAGGGCAAATTGCTATTTGTAATAGATAAAGACTGACCTATTTCTTACTGTAAATTTGATGTTTGAGTGCAAATTGCTAATTTTTTAGCAACTGCATCTCTTCAACCCAAGAAAATCCGAGCACCATCCAAACCAAAGCTTCTAGATTTGCGTTTGCGAAGTGCATTGATCTACATCCTGATAAGAAGTTAAGAACTACGATGATGACGGGTAAACATTATTCCTTGCTTTTGACCCCAAAAAAAAAAAAGAACTCTATTCCATATCTTTGACCAAAAACAAAAACTTTATTTCATGCCTTTTTCGTCCGATTATAATATGTAGCTCGACAAGTCTTCACGCGGGATCCCTTCACCATGCGAGTTAAAATGCGGGGCTTTAGTCTTAGAAGAGTACAGAGCATCGGATGCATCGGAATCTCAAACATATGGCCTTGGGCTTTTTGCAGGGGAAATGGGAGCTAAATTTTCACCATGAGAATTGTTTATAATAAATACCACAAAAAATCTAAGTTGCCACCGGGTAAGTCACCAATGTCTCACGCCAGCCTCCCTGCAACTTGCGTCGCGAGGGGTTTCGAATTCCGGACCTCTTGCGAAAGGAAGCCCTTCTATATTTATCTCAAATTAATTTTCATATCACAAAAAAATAACAAATGGATACATTTGTGCTACATCTATCCCAAATTAATTTCAGTATTGCCAAAAATCTTAAATTAGTATACTCGTGATAAATCTACCGTTCGCTAACTCCCATCTCTATTAAATTACTGACGTGCAAGGGACTCGGGTAATTGCTGTGCAAACGTGGAAATTCAACAAAAATAGGTCTCGTGAACGAGTCTACTAGTTTTCACCTGGAGACTCGCTCACGTCTTGGAAACTGCTAAAATCCCTAATGTTCCCCCTCCACTGGCAGAATGGCAATTATTTTTCCAACAATATAAATTGAGGTCTCTGAACTGAACATTCCCCTCTCTCTCCGTCTGGTCTCCTCTCTCGGTTTCTCCCTCATTCTTGTCCAGCCTCTCGAAAGACTGGGCCTTGAGGGGGTCCTGCTCTTCCCAACCAAAAGCTCCAACATTTGTCTCTTTGGTGAAATTATTCCCTGGCCATCATCGTGCCGAGGTACCTGTCCGAAAGAGAAATGGCCTCTCACTGGACTTCGGCAACTCGTTCATGGCTCACCTCGTTCTTCCGTATCCTCACTTCCCATATTCCATCGCTCGCATCATCATGCAACGACCAGATTTCAAACTGCACCACCGCTTCCGCTTCACACTGTGACGCTAGCCCAACACGCTGCCCGGTGGAGGACGATCCCATCTCCGTTGTACTAGACGGTGCTGATGGAGCCATACGCATGTTGAATGCGTACGGAACCAGAAACACAGCAACTGCCAGAAGCTCTCAGGCCAGAACGATCGACCTGTCCCAGCCTAGCCTAGTTCATCCAATTGCTGTCCTATTTCAGAGACAGGAGCCGGGGAAGGCAGTGCTGGGGTTCGCCGTTCCCATGACCACGGGGCTCCTCTTAAACCATTACTAGGAATTGACCCACCTGCAAGGCAGTGCGAGCGCAATTGCGCTCTCCGTCGGGTTCACCATGACGTGGAACGGCATGCTGCTGCGTGGGATCTGCCTTCAGTATGCAATCGCGTTGGAGTATTTCGGAGTGGGGACCATCTTGGTAACCTTCTTCGGTCTGGTGAGCTCTTTTCTTTCGCCCGGCCTCGTGTGGGCGTGTTGGTTGTGCTGTGCGTCGTCGTGCTTGCCCTTCCTCCTGTGCCTTGTCCTTCCGACGACGGTTGAGGAAGCGAGGAGTGCGGAACGGCTGGATCAAGGTATTGTTTAACATGAACATGGATGCTGGATTCAACAGTTGATCCTTGTTAAGATGGGTCGAGTCATATATGGGTAAGGTAATGTTTAACATGAACATGCATGCAAGGTTCAACAATTGAGATGGATTGTATATGGTTAGTTAAGTTTTAATATATGTATTGTTGATGGATTTGGGTTGTATGTAAGTTCAATAATACATAGGTTGTAAATAGGTTTGTCTTTAAACCCATTTAACTTATAAAGTTTATTAGTTGAGTCAACCCATTAATGAGATATCTTCCTCTTCAACAGTTTTTATAATTTATAATTTTTTAAATTTTCAAATTTTAATTATTTTCTTTTTTTTTTCTTTCTTTGTTTTACCTTTTTTTCCCCTACGAACTCTGCTAGCTGACCATCGCAGGCCACTGAATGAGGGCGGCGGGCCCTTGTCGGTAGTGGGCAAGGGCTACAAAGCCCTTGCCCAATTGGCAGTCGCACTAGTAAGCCTTGAGCTCACTGACTATATCTTGCCAGATTCAGTGAGGGAGCTCACTGGCCTCCGCATTGGCCAGGCTCCAACCTCCTAATTTGGCGAGCCTCAAGCTTGGCAACTTTGAGCAAGCTTGAGCTCATGATCGAGTGAGGCCGAGGCTTGAGTGTCACTAATCTGGAGAGACTCGAGCTCACCAACGTCAAAGCTCACTTTAGCTTGGCTTGGCTCGGCTCGGCGAAATCGAGTGAGGCTAAGCTCGCTGTTGTTGGCCACGACGACCGTGGCCAGCAACTAGGAGAAGAAGGAGGAAGAAGAAAAAGAAATATAAATTATTAAAAATTATATTTTTCAAAAAATTATTATGTGTGCATGAAAAATCAAACCAAATTTTCTATACTAAGCCAATAATAATTTCTAATTCATTTTCAAGTTTTAACCAAATATCGAAAAATATTATCATTTCCAAAAATACCATATTTTTTGGTAAAATAAATGCAGCTTCATTTTTTAAAAAGAAATATAAAATTTATCCATTAAATTTATTGTATGGAAATGTTTTAACAATGCACTTTTTTCTAAAATATCATAAGAAATCAGTTTTTCTAGATTTGATTAAACATCGAAGCATTTGCAATGTGGGTTGGTTATGGGTTCGGTTGGGTAGGGGTTAATAAATTTGCATTACTAATTAATGAGTCATAAACGGATTAATTGATTGATTTGGATCGGATCATTTATGACCCAACCCAAACCCAATTCGACTCACCTGTTTAACAAATCTTTGGTCTCGTCAATGTTTTGGAGAGTAGATTAGAGAAATGACCATATAAAGTCATGCATACCATGCATCTTCATGCCCGTGTTAAGCCAAAGATCGCTGTATATCATTTCCATCTCTGACAGTTTCTTGACATGTGTTTACTAAGTAGACTACTTCCCGGTGTCAACAAATAAGTGTTGTCTAAGTGATTCACTTTTGTATGTTCTGTTCTCATATTGATCGAGTAAAGAAATAGTAAAATTATAATATTAAGATTGATTTATGAATTTGATATATTAAAGTGGTAAATTATTATTAAGCGTTGTTTATGATCCACTTATTTAAAGGCCCACTTACAGTCTCTCAAAATAGTCAGCATGTCAATTTTGTACTTTCATCTAAATATAATTAGTTTATTGCTAAGAATGGTGTGTCATAAGATAACCACTTGATCATCACTTTAGTTTTCTTATAAGGCGATATTATTGCATAATCGAGGACCTTCTGTTATCTTATAACGAGCAAAATGCCTCAATTTTTTTTTTTTTTTTTTGTTGCAAAATTTACCCAAAGCCTACTTGCACCATACATATGTATCTCCCCATGAAGCACACAGGGAGCTTGTGGTGGTCGCAATCTTGCAACCATAGCGGTTACGACCACTATAAATGGCTATCTATCTATTGTTAGTAAATTCTAAGTCGACAAAAATTGTTAACATAATAACAATATGTGTGACCATTTCAGCTGATAATATCACCATGTAGTTAATAAATTTCAATTCATAATTGTAACAAATTTTTGTAGTAATTTATCCATGCTCTTAATTTTATATAGAATTGGCAACTTTAAGTAACTTGTATATATAAATTTTCATATAACCGATTTTTTATATGTATGCAAATTTTCACCCAATTTAGTAAGTATTCTAATGGTCCAAATAAAATCAGCTTACAAATAAACTGTTAAGAATTTGAATCTGTTTATGGGCACGAGATGTGAGAGCCTAGTATCCCCCTGCATGTATTTGCAAAGCTCATGTGGTCAAATCATCCATGCCCTTACCGATAGACACACTTTCATAAATACCTCAAACAGTAGCATATACGCTGATTAAGATATATGCAAGCAAAGTCTTGAAAGGATATACTTCTAAATATCTTAGGAGCATATCTTCCAGCCAAAGTACAGTGTTCCAAGAATCATTGGGCATGGCAGAACCGGGAACATTTGGCCGACTCCGTGCGTATTGGTTCGTGACAAGAGTAAGTTGGACCCCCCGCCCATTCAGGAGGCATCTAAAGTAATGTACTCATGGTAATGCCGTTTTATTTACATTTCCAGTGGACATGGCATCCCTCCTACTCCAAAATCGCTCTACAAAACATAAACAAATGGATAAATTTGGTTCCATGTAAAAGATTACGACTACACTACAATTATCGATTTTCTAATCTGCATAAAGAAGGAATACGCAGCTTTTAGTCCACCCGGGCTCAATGCGTTGGTTCATTCCTGTATAAGCGTCAGCAGTCTGTCTATAACATTGCATTTACATCTGTGACTAGTACTAAGCACTCAAGCTCTCCTGGCCACACCAAGAAGAGAAAGCTAAGACAAGAAAAAATTACCTTTCCGGGGCTACTGAGTTTTCAGGAGGATTTGCACATACGTGATACAGCAATGGAAAAGGAGAAGAAAAGGCATGAACAGGCAAATTGAGATTTGCGGAGTCGGGGAAACGCAATCAAAAGCCACGAGGAGTTCCTTACCCTAGACAGCCATTTCACATGCAAAAAGTTATTTTTGTGTTTCCATCTCCGTTTCGATATCTCCAGCAAATCTTGTTCACCGAAAAAGAAAGGACCATACGCCATTCTGCGCCCTCCCCTTCCCCCTCCCCTCCGGGTCTTCAAAATCCACGCATCTATAGAACTTCTAAACACGGAACCATGGGGGTGATATCCAACTTGGCCCATTTTTGTGAAATAAATTTTCATATAATAGAAAAACTGCTCTACAGATTATAAGACAGATGACAATAGGTAACCAGCCAGGACCCCAAAAAAGAGATTCTCGTTGGGACCGGTCATGTGCGAAGAGATGTAGATGTTACTTCATAGTCACTAAAAGGGTTTCCTTGCTATTAAAATGAAAAAGGGAGAAACTCTAAATGGACAAAGAAGGACGAGAGCCGAGAAGAAAAAAGACTCAATGCCCCAGCATAGAACGATGCCCAGAGACTGGATTACTAGCAGCAGCAGCAACAGCTCTAGGCCACATCGTTTGCTGGACAGTAGAAGTGTCGGCTGTCTCTCCCCACATGCAAACTTCAACCTTAATCACAAGTTTTTGTTTGGAAGCATCACTTATTCCTTCGAGGGGCTCTGCAGTGTAGACTTGATCCCATGGCACATCTAAATGATCCAAGATACTAAACCCCTCGATTGCTGAAAATGCATTTAAAGCCCTTCACAGCAGCCTTTGGACATACACCACGTCCCAGCCACCAGTGACAAAAAATGAATTAGCTTGCAATCAACATGTCTTGAATACTGATCAAAACTTACCAGTTATGTACTATAGTCCTTGGGTGAAGGCTCAGAGGAAATGCATTAAACGTTTCCTCCCTGAAGTCATAGAAAATAATGCCATACTCTGCATACAAATGTTATGAAAATGTAAAAGCAGAAACAAAATTAGGATGGCTGAATACTGATTGGAACAAACATCAGTGCTATTTGCCCACGGCTTCACTTTCTAACTATCTATGAATCTTTCATGCATGCTCTTTCACGTTATTATGTTCCAACCCAAGCAAAGCTAACACCTTGAGAATCCGCAGATGAAAACAAGCACCATACGGCTTGACCGCAAAGAAACTAACTATAATAAGCGATCAAACAGATGAGAGACCACCACCACCAATCAACAAAGTGAAAAAGCATGCAGCCAGAACTACGATGACTTTGTGATATCATTTCAGGCATTGAAAGCAACAAATCAATTTGCCACACCAAGAACTCATATTTCCCCAAACTGTTTTTGCAAGTACACCGAATACAATGATCCGTCAACAAGCATGGACAAGGATTCGATTCACGAGGAAACGAGCGAACAGGGACGAATAAACTATAAAAGATGCAAAGGGGACGGACCTGCGAGCCATTCAAGAGGCACCTGAAGTAATTTAGTCACAATAATGCCATTTTATTTAAATTTATGCGGTGGACATAGCATCTATGCTGCTCCACGATCGCTTTACAAATTATACGCAAGTGAATATATACAAATAAATATAGAAGATTATCATTACACTATCGTTATCAATATTCTAATGTGTCATAAACAAGGAATGCACAGCTTCTACTACACCTAACATGCATTACGTATTAGCATTGAGTGGTCTATCTAGACGTTTTACATGTGTAACGAGTACCGAGCACCCTAGCTCCACTAATCACGCTAGAGAGAAATCTAAAGACGAGACAAAACTAAGCGAACTTCTTACCATCAAATTCAAAGATGTGGGGGCTACAGTGATTGTTCAGAAGTATTTCACAAACATGATACATCACCTGAAAAGGAGAAGATATGGCATGAACCGCAAAGTGAGATTTCCAAATTAGGTGTAGACACATTCCAATCAAGCCCGTCCTTGATGTCCTTGACGTGGAATCTCTCTCTCTCTCTCTCTCTCTCTCTCTCTCTCTTCAAAAACTGATTTCCAACCGTACACACGTTTCCTTCACCGAAAGAGAAAGGAGAGAGGACTATACATTTTTCCCGAAGAGAACATAGACTTCCTGCACGCTATCTCTGACCTAATGAACCCACTAGTGCTGAAAAGGCTTTAAGGATGACCGGTGAATTAGGAAATATGCGTGGATCCAATTTTTTTTAGGGGCGCGAACCCAATACGTATTTTCAGACGGTTTTCGTGGCTTGAGAGGCAGGGAGCCCTTGATTTTGTAGCAAGGGCACAAGCAAATTGGCATTTGTATCGTTCCAACTCATGGCTTTTAATATCTCATTTTCCTGAACCAAAGAAAACTCATATCCGAATATCATCTTAACAAAAGTCTTTCTTCGAGACTCGCGATTTGCAAAGTGTATTTTAATCAACATTACGATGAAAATTACGACGTGGGTCTTAACTATATTTCAGGAAAATGTTCAATTTTTGCTTGCCGGTGTCTTAAACTAAATCCGCAATTTTAATTATCACTATTATTGAGACACATCCTCTCGTAAGATCTCTATACCAAACTAACATAAAGTGCTTCGAGAAGGTGCGGGCGCCATGTCCTGTGACCATCCTGGGCTTTAATCTTATAGGAATGGAGGGTTGGATGAATCGCAAAGTAGGGCCTTGAATTTCTTTTTAGGGAAAATAGTAGTAAAATTTTTACCATGCAAAGTATTTATCGTTAAAAACTTCAAATTGATACATTCCTAACACATTTTCAAACTCTTTTTCATGTAATAAAAAAATTCAAACAAATACACCATGTCATATTTATTGCAAACTAACTTTCTAGTCACAAAAATCCTAAAGTAATACATATATGACAAATCTATCATCATTTAACTTCCATTCAAGAGAATATTCCTTTAAATTGCCGACATGGAACATATGTTGCCAAGAACTTGGCTAATTAGCACGTGGCATGGAAATTCGACATAAATTGATCCAATAAATGATGCTATTTTTGGGAAATCAGATCTACAAAAATGAACCAAGATTAGAAAATGTGCCAAAATCTACTAGTTTTGTCCTAGAAACTCCCTTATGATTTGAAAATTGCTTAAATCCTTAATATTCCCCAATTTTGCCATAAGATTTTGGTAGACTTGTCGTGGATATATCAATTTGACATTAATGTGGCATATATTTATTAGTATGAGATTTTTTTATAACACAAATTGATTTAGCATAAATGTAATATGAGCATCAGTTTATAATTTTTTTTATAGTATTAATCATAATTTTTTTATAGGATCACGAGTTAATAGCACTTTTTCTTCCCCGCAAAATGAAACTCCTCCGGGCAAAAGTCCTGACCATAAAAAGAGAAGATTGTTGATCGGAGGTCTCGGGCAAAAGTCCAGCATGAGCTCTGACAATATTGCCTTCATAAATCGAATCGTCCCAGTCTCTCATTTGTTGGGGACTTCACCATCCCAACAGGGAAAGTGTTATAAGAGTCTTGCTGACAATATTGCCCAGAGGGATGCCGGGGGTGCAGACGGCTTTTCACCGACCTGTTCCATCTCCAGGGCCTCGCATCTAAGCGGTCAGCTTCTAGTGTTCTGATTACTTTTGCATTTTATGCTTCATCATTAAATGCTTTAGCATAAAAGCAAAAACAACCGGGTGTAAATTCACCCACAAACAGCTCCCGGATTGAAAGGATTTTGGTATCCGAGATCTTCACAATCTCGGGAGCACACAGGGACTCTCACCCCAGGCAGGCAATGCTCCTAAGCCTTTTAACGTCGTGCTTTAATCAATCGTTCCAGTCTCTCATTTGATGAGACTTCACTATCCCAATAAGGGAAAAGTGTTATAAATGTCTTAAAATAATTTTATGTTAATTCAATTTTTTTTTATTTTATGATCAATTTTGGTTTGATTTTGCTAACCGATTTTCTTGGCTGGCCGGTGGACATGACTTAATCGGTGCTAACATTGATAACTTTTAATAATATATTTTTTTTTTTCTTTTTTTTTTTTTTTTTTTTTTTTTTCTCTCCTCCTTCCTCCAATTGATTGTCTAGACCTTGACAACCAAAAGTCTCATCGGCCATGGGCCGAGGCTCGACCGCTCGCCGGATCCGACGAGGGCGAGCCTTGTCGCCTAGTGCGAGGCCGCCCTCGCGGCCACGGCGAGGTGACCGGCAAGGTCAACCTTGACCTTGCCAATCGTCACCTTTGGCCAGGTCGCCAAGGTAAAGTGACCGACTGGAGGATAGAGGAAGGAGGAGGAGAAAGAAAAAAGAAAATAAAATAAAAATAAAAATTTAAAAATATTAAAATATTATTAAAATTATCTACGTCAATGCCAATCAAATCACAAGAGTCGATTTGCGTCCAGTCCACAAAATCCGACCGAAATTAGTCGAAAAGGACTGAATTGACACAAAGTAAAAAAAAAATTAAGATTGAATTGACACTAAAAAAAGATTTAAGACTAAATTAACACAAATACAAAAGGTGAGGCACAAATATAAAAAGTTCGACTTTCTTTAAAACAAACCAACCCCCCACCCCCCCTGCCCTTCCTCTCTCACTGATCTTCTCACTGATCTCTCTGTGTCTCTCTCTCATTCTTGTGGCGCGTCTCGAAAGATCGGGCGTTGAGAGGGTCCTGCTCCTCCCAACCAACACATTTCGGGAACATCATCTCTGATCGATTAAACAATTACACCTCTATTGAAATTATTCCATCGTCATCATCGTGCAGAGGTACTTGTCCAAGCGAGAAATGGCCGGTCACTGGGCTTTGGCGAGTCTTTCATGGCTCATCTCATTCTTCCTCAAACTCACTTCCCATATTCCATGGCTCGCATCATCATGCAACAACCAGATCCCGAACCCCACCACCGCTTCCGCTTCACACAGCGGCGCTAGCCCAGCACGCTGCCCGGCGGTGGACGATTCCATGTCCATCATAGTAGACGTCTCATTGCCAACCGATGATGGAGCCATATGCCCGTCGAATGCGTGCGGAACCAGAAGCGCAACGACTGCCGGAAGCTCTCAGGCCAGAACGTTCGACTCGTCCCGTCCCGGCCTGGTTCACCCAATACCGAAACTATTCCAGAGACAGAAGCTAGGGAAGGCGATGCTGGAGTTCGCCGTTTCCATGACCACGGGGCTCCTTACAAGCCAGCAACAGGGGTTGACCCACCTGCAAGCCAGCGCGATTGTGCTCGCGCTCTCCCTCGGGTTCGCCACCTTGTGGAACGGCATGCTGCTGGATGGGATCTGCCCTCGTGGTTGCAACCGCGTTGGAGTATATCGGAGTGGGGATCATCTTGGTCGCCTTCTTCGGGCTCGTGAGCTTGTTTCTTCCGCCCACCCTCGTGGGGCGTGTTGGTTGTGTTGTGGCTTGTCGGGCCTGCCTCTCTTCCTGCGTCTTGTTCTTCCGAGGGCGGATGAGGTAGCGAGCAGCGCGGAACGGCTGGATCAAGGTATTGTTTAGCATGAACACCCATGTTGGATTCAACAGTTCCCATGGATAGCTGGAGCAGGCACTCGGTCTACCTTGCATAGCTGCAGCGTACGATAACTCTCCCTCCCAGTTGAGCCCCTCGTCTCGTCGACGTTTCCGAGAGCAAATTAGAGAAATAACGTCCGTGTTGAAGCAAAGATTGCGATTTGCCGTAATTTCTATGGTGACAATTTCTTGAAATGTGTTTATTACGTAGACTACTTCCTGACGTCGTCATATCTGTGTTGTTTAAGTAATTTATTTTGGAATAGTAAAATTATAAATTTATATGTTTCCTTAATGCAATATTTTGGAGTGCGACAGTAGGATAGTCAAAGGCTAGCCACAAGATATTTTGGAGGAAATCGATATACCTACTCAGCTGATTTCAATTTTGACTTAATTTTTTTTAATATATATATTTTTTATTTTATAAATTTCTATGTTTCCTTGATGCAATATCAAATTGAAAGACCAAAAATCATATGAGGAACCATGTAATTAATTTTATTGAATATAAACAAAGAAAATTTAATTTAATACCGAAATATAAATAATCACAGGATCATTTATTAAAAAAATATCAATGTCATTACATAAATCTATTAAATTTAAAATATGAAAAAACACTTGATACATTAGCTTTACGACGAATAACGAAATCATCGTGTAATGAAATGGCTTCTAATTCCTTGCACTCAAATTAAATTGCTCTAGAAGAACTTTCTAATTATCTAAAATTAAGACCAATGATATCTTATACATAAAACCAATGAAGTAAAGAGAAAGTCAAGGTAAGGAAAATGAATTAGAAGAGAAAAAAATTACTTTGCTAATCCAAATCTCATAGATGATGTGCAGGGACCTAAAACATTACAAAATTAATCTTAAGATCACATGATTCAAAGCAAAGTTCAAAAAAAAAAAAAAAATCGATTCTCCGTCGATTTTCTTTGGTTGGAGAATAATGTAGACTATTTTTAAAAGTTGCAATTGAGTTCTTCATATATTTTTTATAATTGGAATATTATCACTTTGATCTTTTTTTTTTTTTTTTTTTTGGTAAAGGTAAGTTATTATCACTTTGATCTTTTCCTTTAAATAAGACAAGAAAATCATTTTTACATGGAAAATGCATTTTCATATAATAAAAACAAAAAACATGTTAACTAAGTCTCCCACCTTGAAGATAGAAAACCCTTGGCTGATGTTTGACAGTCTTTTTTCTTGGCTGATGGTACCGTCAACCAAGCATTTTCCATTATAATATAAGATTGATTCATGAAACCGATATATTAAATAATGTGGGAAATTATAATTAGGTGTTGCATATGATTCACTTATTTAACGACCTCACTTAGAATGTCTCAATATAATCAGCATGCTAATTTTTTACATCAATCTTGACATATATAGCATATAGCATTATTATTAAAAAAGCGTACGTCATTATATGACCACTTGATCATCACTTTAGTATGCTTGTGAGGTGATATCAGTTTGCTTGTGACGTGATATTATGAATGACATAATTGAGGACCTTCTGTTATCTTAGAATGAGCAAAATGCCTCATTTTTTCTTTCAGCAAAATTTACACAAAAACATAGTTGCACCATGCATATATCTCCCCATGAAGCACATAGGGGAGCTTATGGACCTCTATGACCACTGCAAACGGCTGTCTCAGGTCATCTGACCATGGGGCTAGAGAGAAGCCAGTCGATTTTTCTCCTATCTACACTAATCTTTTACATAGAAAAATCATGTGATTGTCAATAATTAGTTATTTCCGTAAGTAATAATAATTCTGATTAAGAGAAATGAATTTTACCTATTTATTGTCGGTAAATTCTCAATTGATAGAAATTGTTAAAATAAGAATAGCTTGGGCAATCATTTCCACTGATAACATCACCACGTAATTAATAAATTTTAATTCAAAACTGTAACATTTTTCTTTTTGTGGTTACTTATACATCTTGTAATTTCATATAGAATTGGTAATTTTAAGTCACTTATATATGAATTTCCCTATAACCGATTATTTATATGTATATAATTTTTCCTCTGATTTGAGTAAGCATTCTAATGATCCAACTAAAATCAGCTACTACGAATAAACTGAGCTAAGAATTCGTATCCGTTTATGGGCACAAGATGCGAGAGCCAAATATGCCCCCATGCATTTACAAAGCTCATGTGGTCAGATCATCCATGCCCTACACCCAAAGACATACACTTTCAGATTTGTTTTGGTTAACTAAAAAGTGAAACGCACACACTGATTTATATGTACGCAAGCAAAGTCTAGAAAGGATATACTTCTAAATATCTCAAGAACTTATTTCCCAGCCAAAGTACATAGCAGCAGTTTACAAATTGAAAAGAATGGTGGCATTCCAAGAATCATTGGGCATAGCATGAACCGGGACCATTTGGCTGACTCCGTGCAAATTGGTTCGTGACAGGAGCAGCTGCGACCCCCCGCCCATTCAGAAGGCATCTGAAGTAATGTAGTCGTGGTAATGCCGTTTTATTTACATTTCTGGTCGATATGGCATCTCTCCTACTCCACAGTCGCTCTGCAAAATAGAAACAAACGAATAAATATGGATCCATGTAAAAAATTATGACTACACTATAATTATTGATTTTCTAATCTGCATGAAGGACTATGCAGCTTTTAGTACAGCTGAGCTCATTGCGTTGGTTCAATTTTGTATCAGCATCAAGCTGCCCGTCTATAACATCGTATTTTACATTTGTAACTAGTACTAAGCACTCAAGCTTTCCTGGCCATGCCAAGAAGAGAAAGCTAAGACGAGAAAACTACCATTCTGGGGCTACTGTGAGTTTTGAGGAGGATTTGCACGTACGTGATACATTAATGGAAAAGGAGAAGATAAGGCATGAACTGGCAAATAGAAGTTTGGGGAGTTGGGGAAACACAATCAAAACCCATGAGGAGGCCCTCACCCTAAAAAGCCATTTCACATGCCAAAAGTTGTTTTTATGTTCCATCTCTGTTTCAATCACTTGAAAGGCTGATTTCCAGCAATATACATTTGTTCACCGAAAAGAAGGGACTATACACCATTCATTGCCTCTGCACGAAACATGGTACCAAAAAGGCTTTGAGGATAAATGGTAAAACCCCCAGCTACCCCCCGTATGTCTTCAAAATCCTTACAACCTTAAAACTCAAACAAAACCATTGGGTGATATCGAACTTGGCCCTTTTTTGGTGAAATAAAAATTTTATATAGTAAAGAAACTGCTTTACAGATTATAAGACGGTGACAATAGGTAACCGACCAGGACCCCAAAAAGGAGATCACCATTGCAACCAGTCATGTGCGAACGGATGTAGATATAACTTCATAGTCACTAAAAGGGTTCCCTTGCGATTTAAAAAAAAAAGGAGAAAAAAAGAAAAACGCTCTAAGTGGACAAAGGATGAGAGGCGAGAAGAAAAAAGACTCAATGCCGTGGCATAGAACAATGTCCATAGACTGGCTTACCTGCAGCAGCAGCAGCTCTAGGCCATATTGTTTGCTGGACATTAGAAGTGTCAGCTGTCTCTCCCCACATGCAAACTTCACCACCAATCACAAGTTTTTGTTTGGAAGCATCACTTATTCCTTCAAGAGGCTCTGCAGTGTAGACTTGATCCCATGGCACATCTAAATGATCTAGATACCAAAAACCTTGATTGCTGAAAATGCATTTAAAGCCCTTCGCGACAGCCTTTGGACATACACCACCTCCCAGCCTACAGTAACAAAAATAAATTAGCTTGCAATCAACTTGTCTTGAATATTGTGAAAACTTACCAGTTATGTACTATCGTCCTTGGATTAAGGCTTTCAGGAAATGCATTAAATGTCTCCTCCCTGAAGCAATTGAAAATCAATGTCATACTCTACGTACAAATGTTACGAAAAAATGAAAGCCGAACAACAGTTAGGATGGCTGAATACCATGTGCAACAAACATCAGTGGTATTAGCACATGGTTTCGTTTTCTAATTACCTATAAATCTTTCATTTGTGCTCTCACATTGTTATATTCTAAAAACCTTCTCTACCTCTGGAAAAGGGGCACAAGTCTGAGATAACCACTTACTATCTAGAAAATTGAAGCAGATAGTAGTTAGTAAACTGGATCTCCAGGCCACGACCCATTAACTTTAATCTAGTTCACACATCATTTTAGCAGAGAATCCACCAAAAATCTTTCAATGATGGGCCCAACTATAGGGATGTGTTAACAAAGTCCTCTTTTATAAGTAAACACAATGACATTAATGACTACTAGTTTGAGTATTATTTTCATTTTTTTATAGACATGCTACAGAAGTCTGAAACGCACTCTTCCATGCAAAAGTGATAGTCCTTTAACATTCAACAACGTGTCATCTCACAAGACGGCAATTCCATTGAAATATCTTTCTCAAGATGATGCAGAAACCAGTGTTGAGATGTGCCTCTTAAACAAATGTTCTGTCATATTGGTGTGGAGACTCGATGTCAACCAGGAAAATTGGCAAAGAGAAGGAGAATATCATGTTCAATTATTGCTAAATCAAAAACAATGTGCAGAACCGTCTCCAGGAGGTGTTAGTAACATGTGCATACCAGTTGACAGGGGTCCAATTTTTTGAAATGGCAATTTCTTGAGCTTTGAGGACAAAATACTTGTATGCATCTTTACCGGTCATGTTATGATTTTGGAGCCTGCATTTAAAGCAACCATCATTTTAGCATCTGACATGAGTTGCTAGAAGCAAGTTTTGGGGACTGTATTAAGAGAAAGGGGGGCATACAGGGAAAGGTATCCCGACAGAGAAACAAGTTGATGCTAAATCCATACAATTTTCAACGAAAAATGTTTATAGAAAAATTGCTTTTTTGAAAATAAATAGTTTGATTCAATACCCAAAAAGAAAGAACAGTGAAAATTGCTTCCAGACTGTAGCAGTGATCTCAAGAGATCTAAATAAAAGTGTCAGGTCACAGCCCACTATTGTCCTCTATTCTTGAGGATCCTAATAATGGAAAAACTTGTTAACTCCATCCAAAGTTTCTCGAATATAATTTCTAATTAACTGGGACATATTTTAGTCATGGTAATAACACAGTCTCACAATGTTTCAAGACGGAATAGGTTGCATGCTCATTCACAGCAATGAAAAAACCAAAAGGCATTCCTGTAATTGTAACTTAACAAAATAAATAAGTCTGTTGCAACGGCTTTGGAATAAGATATAAGACTAATGAGTTAGTTGAAAAGACGGCTTAGTATATGATAAAAATAGAGAATAATTTCAATTTGCCAGGCCAAACTTCCGGAAGTAGAACAAGTCTCAAGTAAATTAGTTAATTAATATACCACTGCTTCACATGAGGGGTGGATGTCCAACAATCTGCAAAAGAAATATCAGATAATAATAATCACTTATATAGTTTGTGATCATAAAACTTAAATCCAGAGAAATGTCTGAAATTGCAGAATGCTGTCATTTCACAAGTAGATGTCCTAGCCCATTAGATATCACTTGACATTACAAGTGTTTACGTGCTGCCCCTGATCTCACTAGAAAATTAGGTGATTTTTCAATAATATTAATAAATTCTCTATGTTAGGTAATCCCATGTCCATCACATATATGCAACTCCAATAATGTCTACATGATCCTTTAACGGCATACAGAGGATGACCAGAAAGTAAAATTCAGATTTTCAGTTCTTTTAAGTAAGGGACCAAGCATAAACTAAGTAGCAGATATTTTCCTTTTTAAAGCCTTCCATTTTCTTCATTTTGTTCCTCTTGTGCTAACACCAATGACATAGGATGGAAATGAGGATATTTGCGACGGTTTACCCAGAATAAGTTAGCATTCTGAAGAAACTAAAGGATAGCCCATATGCACAGAGTAGAGACAGTGACAGAAACAAGAGCCCCTGTTACCTTCCTAATCACATACCGCAAAGTACTTCCAAAATTGTGAGGTAGAAAAGGTCTACCGATCATTCAGTAGCTAAAGAACAAATGAATGCCAAAGAAAAACAGATATACCAAGATCACCTGCACTAACCTGTGTTAACCTCATCACCACCCAAATGAAATAGCTCGAAGGGGAAAATTTTTCTCATATCTGCAACGATAGGATTTGGGTTAGATCTAAGTGGTGCATAGATCATCAGGAGATTACCAAAGCAATAGGGAGGACGCACTCTTACTTCATGCATTTTAGCTCTCAAGAGTAAAGCATGAACTTTCATAATTTGATATTTGAAATATTAAGAACAAGCCAATGGGTACTTAAGTCATCAGGTATCAAGACTCATCAAACAAGCTCCCTTCCCAACCAAAATGAAGGAGAAGAATGAAGTTTCAGCAGACACCCTAGCATCTCAGGCGTTTACTAAGTGACAACAACTCCTTCCCTACTAAAGTAGGCCTTGCCCATGCAGAGATTTATTTAAGAGCAAAGCTTTATGCTACAAAAGTTTCACACATGTTATTACTCAAGTTGACATGGCTTTCTTCCTTTAGGAACTCATGAAACATAAACAGCCATGTTATAATCGATGTATAGATAATTCATACATCAAAGCAGCAACAAGAAGGTGCAATGGAAGATTTAGCACGGTAGATAAAGATAGTGGATGCCTAACCTGATAATAGGCCAGAAATTAAGTCAAAAGTAGTACTTTTGGAAACATCAAGTGGCTCTCTACAGGATGTAGAAGGCCATAATTCAGGATACCCTTTTCCCCTGTATTAAAGAACATCAGAAATTTATGGTAGCTTATTTAAGATATACAACCTAAAAACGTCCGCATAGTCTCATCACAGGATGAAATATCTACAAAAAGGAAATGGCTTACCATGATTCTGCATGACCAGGGACATCTACTTCAGGCATCACATGGATTCCTAAAATCAGTTAAGAAAGATGCTCAGCAATTACTACAATTGTACTAGCAGGGATAATAAAAGTAACTCAGTCATAATTATAAAATAAACTCATATAGTAAAGCAGCAGTTGTAAGGTCTACTAGATTTATTTGAGTTTTTTGTAGCAGTTGACACAAGCAAACAAGTTCAATAGACATCAATTTTATAAAACTACAATTGCAATGAAATACATGAGAACGCGTTCATCAAAACCTCAACAAAGAAATGAAGGTGAGAACATACCTCTACTTTTGGCAAAGCTTCATATGGTAAAAGCCAGCAAGAAACGAAAGGACAAAGTTAGTACATCACTGGGTGCCAGATCCAGGAAGTCAATCACAAAAAGGAGAAGAATTTGCTCATCATGGGACAAGCAATGGATATCTTACTTCACTATTTCATATGCATCCTCAACTGTATATCGCTCCCATCTTGTATACGCCCCTTGCCACAACTTAGGATAGGAAGGCACTTCTAGAGGAAATGACTGTTCGTCTATGATGTGCCAATGAAGGACATTCTACTGAATGTAATTCCCATGGGAGGAACACATTCATGGGAATTAAATGAGCAAAACATAGAATAGTGATCAGTGGAGTGTTACAGGAAAAGTGCACTGAGAATAAGAGCAAGAAGGGATTGCGAGTTTGTCATATCTTACAAGTTTAGCATATGACATGGAATCCAGTATGTGCTTAATCACATCGACAGGATAGTAGTGCCTCGATGTATCTGTTATGAAAAATGCCATGCCGCCAATAAAATAAACATCACATAATGTTTAAGGATGTTTGCCATTCAACCTATTCAATTAATAGGATCATTGTTCTTACCAAGTAGTAGTCCGCGATATGCAAACCTTGGCTCATCTCGGATATACCATGGAGCCTTGTGCACAAGTACCAACTTTGTACTATAATCAAAGGTACATAATTGGCTGAATGTCTGAAACGATGTAAAAGAATGTTTGATAAAGATGCCTCACATATCCAAGAAACTGCCGCTTGAGGATCCACCAAATACAGAGATTACACCTTGGAAATATGACCAAAATACTACTGAACAATACATACAAAGAAGATATATTCTTACAATGCCACTGACACAGAAATGGGTGATGGTGGATGAGAACAGTGAGTTTGCAGCATAGAATGTAGTACCCAATACAAGCTTACATTTGGCTTGAAGAGTACCTTCTGTTTTTTCGTAAACCATAAACTTCTGCCAAACAGAAGATTCCATGTTCTATAGATGAGGTAGCATTAGGATGCCGCCCATCACAAAATCAATGCTTGTAACTGTTTGACAATTCTAAGATCACATGCAAAAATATTTTCTCGGTATTACAACCACTATCACAATGCACAAATCTAGCTCAAGAAAGGAAAGGGGGAAAAGAAAAGGAAACATTACTCTAGCATCTTACCACCATTAGCAAAACGAAAGTCAACTATCACGGCAATGCAATACCACATTCAAAATATATTCATGCATGAAGAGTGAGTTTAAAAACATTTGTACATACCTCCAACCCTCGTAATGCACCATAAACAGTGTTTGCCTGCAGCAAAGGGAAACACCTCTATTACCACATGAATATCTCATGCTCTCGTGCAAATGCAGGTCAGTGTGCTCATGCCCGTATTTTAAAGGTATACTAGACTTTGTCTAGGGATGGAATTGGACACGTGAAGATCATTTGGCCGAAACCTCTTGTCTCTTTTCAATTCAGCAAACTCCACAATTGACTGTCAAAGTTGGTCATTTACCTCAATTGTCGCCTCTCCGATGATCGACTTGCCATCGCTCTTCGTCACGAGTAAAGTATAGCTCTCATCCACCCCAAGTTGAAGCTGCAAAGAGAAACGCGCACGCTCACCAACGACTCGAATTTCACATCGCGCGCGCCAATTCCCGCCGACTCAATCAAGCAAGCAAGCGAAAAAAAAGAAGAGAAAATGCATATATCCGCATCGCGAACCGGACGAACCTCCTCATTCGCGGAGCGAACCACGATCCTCAGCCTCCCGATGTCGTACCCGGACGCCTTCTTCCTGAAGGCGCTGAAGATGGAGAAGACGCCGCTGTGCTGGAAGATGATGCTCTTGTACCGGTCGAACGCGTCCTTCACGATCCTGGAGCCGCCGCCGTTGCCGCCGACGACGAGCGCGAGGGCGGGATCGACGGAGAGGGTGTCGGCGCCGGTGGTGAACTCCGCCGGGAGCGGCCAGAGGTACGCTAGCTCCTCGCCGCCGCCGCCGCCGCCGCCGCCGCCGCCCCTGCCCGACGCGAGGCTCGGCCGGAGTAGGAGGAGGAGGAGAGCGAGGACGGAGAGGCCGAAGAGGACCGGTCGGGGAGGCGAATCGGGCGAGGGCATGGCTCCGATCGGCGGATGGATCGACGGAGGAGGAGGAGCAGGAGAATTTAGTTGGAGTTGGAGTTGGAGTTGGAGATGGAGGATGGAGATCACATGGGAGCAGGTGTTGAAAGTGAGCAGAAGATAGTGTTTGGAATGTCTCTCTCTCTGTCTCTCTCTGTGTACGGGGGAGATGCGGCCGGACGGAGGAGACGAGGACGGAGACGAACGAGAGAGAGAGAGAGAGAGAGTGTCTGAATTGAAATCGGTGGGTGGGTTGGACCTGCCCGACCACCTACGTCTCCCCCTTCTTCTTTCTTCTTTATTTATTTTTTTTATTTTTTATTTTTTTATTTTGAGTAGTGCGTCAGTTTTGGCTTTTTCTTTTTGGATTTCTTGTGGAAGGGAAGATCGGAATCTCAAGGTGGCGGTCACGTTCTCAAGGTGGTGATCAAGTTACAAGTCAGCGTTGCTGATATGTGAATCTATATACAATCTTATCCATTTCTTTTTTATTTTTAGTTAAATGAAAATTCTCATGCAAGTAACTTAGACTTGCCAAAATCGATTTTAAACTTATTTCTTAATCCATTCTTGATAAGCTAAGTCATTGAATGAATCATAGATGAGCTCAAAACGATAAAATCCAAAATAAAATGGATATTAAATAGATTCACAACTTATTTGGTCCTAACCCACTTTTATAATTCTCTTTTCGCACTTAGTCAACCTCACTCAATTATACGTTTATTCACTTTGTGCTATCATGTATGAGTTACTAAACATGAGTTAAATTAGTCAATTTGGATGGGATCATTTTTTATCCTTCCCAAATTCGACTCAGTCCATCTATTTGACAGATCTAAATTAACTTTATCGCATGACAATGCACTATTGTAATTTGACAATTGGAAACTCCATTTTTTGATACACGTACTCAAAATTCATGAAATATCCCACTAGCGCCAAAAGTCAAGCAAGTGGTTCAAATGTGGAATTATTTACAAATGAAGGATGGCGACTAATTCATGAACTATGTTTTGTTCCTTCGGTCCTGACTTGTTTTGTCGAAGTTAAAAAGAGCGACGGATCGATTTTTGTTCGAGTGCACTTCCAAATTCATGCTTTCTCCCGAGGACTTACGTAAATTGCTTGATTTTGCTTCATTGTGTCGCCAACCGTACGTCTTCGCTTCTTCCTAGATTTTACCACTATTCTTTCGCGGCTCGGGAAAAGTTAAAAACAACCACGCGCGTACCGTACCGCGTGTGTGGGAGCTACACGTGGCATGTGCATCTTATTCTGTTGAGTACAAGCAAGAAATCTCAAAATGATCTGCGTTTGCAAGGCTTTAGGTCCACTAAAAATGTTTTTCTGGTGAAAGAAAGTGAAGGTCCACAAAAAGATCCCAACTATTATAATCGGAAAAGCTAGATCCCCTTATATTTTTGTTTATTGAAAATAAAATTCTTTTATTCGAATCTAGAACTCATATCATTTATACATTTTGAATGAATTGATTTAGGTCCTTATACAATTGCTATTCGAGTCACCAAAATCTCAAAAGTAAAAGGAAATTCAAATTCTTTCTTCCTCATAATGGGCCTCTAAGAAAAGAAAGCATCATGTCCTTTATATGGAAATCAAAGGATAGGGGCGATCCGTTGACACGTATTGATGAGAATTTGACTTTGCGTGAAATTGAGCAAAAAGCCACCGAATTGGTTATTTCTTGCGCGTACCAATCAAAGTATTTTGAAATGAACACTTTTCATTTTGGATTATTCTCAAAGGATAAGACTTTTTTTTTTTTAATCAAACATCTGCAGATCAAATCACAATTTTATAATAAGAACAAGAGATTTTTATCAATCAATCTCATTACTCCTCATTCTTCAAGAACTAGAAAGTCATTTTCAAGTTTGAATTTGTTCATTTGAAATTTGGGCTCTTCTAAGTTGACGTTGGCATCAGCCCCTTTGCTTCAACAAAAAAACACCGAAATAGGTTTTTCACTTAAAAAGGTTATAAAAAAAGGGCTAAATGATCTATCTGATTAAAAAGTTAAGGATTAATATTGCCAAATAATCAAATCAGTGCAATCATATCACATTTATAATAAATTAATTTTTGAGTCATAAAAAAATATATTGACGCCATATTCATTTTAGACTAATTTTCATGGCTCAAGAAATTGGCCTATTAATTTTGTGCTTGTGACATGAAAAATATTTTGTTCTTCTTCCCTTAAAACCAGTGGCACTACTTATAAGTTGTAATCGCATAGGGAATGGGGCATTTGGTTTCTTTAATTTTGTGGAGGCGCACGAGGTTGCACCTGTGGGAAGCGGGGTTATTCCCACAGGAAGGGACAAAGGTTTATTCAAGTGGGATTAAATAAAAGGAGGAAATCAGAGTAGCTGAACCACATCGGCCATGGATTAAAAAGCAAGCATTAAAAAAGATAAAAAGAAAAGGTAGTGGAGACAAAAATGAAATTAGAAAATAAGCGTGGCGAACTCGTTTAACGGTATCTTTCGGGCCTTTTGTCTCGAGCACGGCTTTTTCACCCTCTTGTTGTTGATTTAGATATTTATTGGGTATTTTTTTAATTCAAAATAAATTATTATTCTCGCAACAAATTAATGATAATCGCATAAACATTTCTCCGTTTAGAACATTTGGGCTCGTTGGATTGGTTCAAGTTGGTATTAGCATGGAGTAGGTTATGTATAACTCAGTTAGATCCCACAACTTAGTTTTCAAGCAAATTTTCTTCCAGGCCTGGGAAAATTGATTCCGGGTGTCCTCAGGCCTAGAGCACAAATTAATGTTGCAACAGGCCTCATAACTTTGTTTAATTGCAGGTGGGTACAGAAGAATTCCGCCGGTCATAGCTCACCTTAAATAATGCAAACTTTTTATGGGATCTTGTATCATTCCCGGCTGAAAGTTCATGGAAACAGATTTATGACGTCATTTATTGTTTACTCATGCTGATTGCTGGTATGCAGCCTTGGCTTCACTGCTCTGAGGTTCTTGTACTGCCCCACCCTACAATCGCGTCTTCATGTCTTATTGCAGCTGTCACGTACATTGATTCCGGTGCTGGTCAAAGCTGTAAAAGGACTATTACCAAGAGTACAAATCACGGGTCATTTATGTTCAGTGTTGTTTGCAGTGAACTATGCGTTCATTCTCTTGCCAGTCTCACTGGAAGTTCCTTTGGCCATATCTTTACAAGCATCTGAGACATTTCTTGGTGCGGTGGATTGCTATTTCCGATCCAAACCAGGACGCCCTCCCTGCCTCATCAAAGTCCGCAGCGGTTGACCTGATTGGTAAGGAATGGTTCTTTGCTCGAGTCCATGACGCCATTCTAGTCTGCCTCCAGCATGTCCGAAGCATAAAAAAATATGCCCACAACACCCGATCCTCCACCTGAGGAAAGATCAAGTCTCTTGCGGAGTTTACTCAGGCGAACCGGGAGGATCATTCGATTCCCGAGTTAGAGTCCGGGAATTAGAGGCCTTCAGCCTCTATAGATACTGATCCTCGGTCGGAACCTCTCTTGTCCCGGAAGCCTTGAATGTTTCTTCCTGTTGATGGACGTTCTGTCTGAAAATTATTTCTTGGAGGCCACGCATAATTTAATGATGCATTGGTACATTTTTTATCCCGCTGTAAAGGAGGCTTGCTTTTTCCGTTTCTGTGAGTAAAGAGTATAACTTTGTAAAGTAGAATTAGCATATGTCACTGAATTATATTCACCAATAAGTAGACCCCCATAAGAAGTTTCGCCGGTCCAGACTTCATTTGTACATCCTGATTAGTGCTTGTGCTGCCCCTTCGAGGTAGCCAAAACAAACTTGAAAGTGTAAGTTGTAGGTATAAAACATGAATGATACGACCACATAAGCTTTGTAAATGCATTCAGGGTGATTCCAGGATCGTGCTTCTTGTGCCCATAAATGGCTTCAAAATCATAGCTTGTTTCATTTGAAATAGATAATTTTAGTTGGATCTTTACTAAATTGGGTAAAAAGCAATTTACTTACAAATAATCAGTTATATATCATGATGCCAACTGTGTATGAAATTACCAGCAAGATGAATACGTTAGTCACCACAAAAATTTGTCAGATTTTTGGAATGAAAATTATTAAGTGCATGGGGATATAATAAGTAGAAATGGTCACACATGCTATTTTTACATTGAAAATGCTATCAACTGATAATGTACTAACTATAGATAGGTAAAACTACTTTTCCTAATTCAAAGTCACTATTACTTAGGAAGATAACTAATTATTGATAATCACATGTTTTGTCTATGCAAAAAAATAAATGAACTACAGATATAGACCAACTTATCGGCAATCCCTTGTGACTATGCGACCCTCATCGTTCACTCCAACCCGAGGCCTCTCTCTCTACTCTGACCTTGCCAGCCTCAGACAACCATATATTTAGGGTCATTTGAGGTTGGGCAGCCATTCACGGTGGCCACTTCTTCTATGGTAGCATGATTGCGAACACCACAAGTTCCCTATGCGCTTCGTGGGGATATATATATCAAGCAAATCCTAAATTTATGTGATTTATAATGATACCTCACAAGTGACCTAATAAGCATAGGAGGTATGTTGATCAATTGGTCATGTTATGGCATACGGTTTTTAGCAATAACACTCTACATATCAAGATTGGTTTACGAATTTGGTATGCTAATTTTGAGAGGGGCCTTTAAATAAGCAGACCATATACAATACTTAACTATAATATGCCACATCACTCAATATATTAATATCAAAAATCAATCTTGATATTACATTTTTAGTATTTCTCTACTTGATCCAACTAGGAACTGAACATAACAAAATGATTTACTTGAAAAATACTCCTTTGTCTAGGTGGAAATTACGATAAACAGGGATCTTTGCTTCGACAAGGACGTAAATATGGATGTCAATTTCTCTGATCTGCTCTCTACAAGCGCCAACGAGACGAGAGGCTTCAATGGGAGGGAGAGTTCTTGTATATTGTCAGGCGACGCCGACTTGGCGGTGACCTGGCGATGCCAAACCTCGCCGGTGGTTGGGTGAGCTTGGCCTCGCCAGATTTGGGAGAGCTCGAGCTCACCCAGCCAAGGCGAGGCCGACCTTGCATTGGCCGGCGAGCCTCGCCAAGTCGGCGTCGCCTAGCAGTGGCTCGGTGAGGCCGAGCCTCACCGGTGACTGGGCGAGCTCAAAGGCGGGGTTGAGGAGTTTGGGACACCTAGAGTGCCATAACTTGGCACGGGGGAACACTTAAGTGCCATAACTTTTTTTTCGGTAGACTTAAGTGCCACTTTTTTTTCAAATGGGACACTTAAGTGCTACCTCCGGCGACCTTGCCGGAAATCCTACGTGGCACGTTTTTATTATTTTTTAATGCTTGCGTGGCTCGCTAGAGAGCCGAGTCGCCGACTCGCGAAACGACGCCGTTTACATAATAAAAAATTAATTAAATTAAATTAAAACTTAATTTAATTAAAAATACTCTAAAATTAAAAAAAAAAAAAAAACGAAAGGGGCGGGCGGCTGAGGGCTGGGCCCTCGCCGCCGCCGCCTCCCCGCTGTCGCCGGCCCTTCCCGGCCACGGTGGGGAGGCAACGAGGGCCCGCAGCCCTCGCTAGATCGCGCGAGGGCTCGCGGCCCTCGCCGATCCGGGCGAGGGCTCGCGGGCCCTCACCGCGATCCGGCTAGGGCTCGCGGCCCTTGCCGCCCGGTCGGCCGGGGCCGGTGACCCCGGCCGACCCTCCCCCTTCGTCGCCGGCCCTTCCCGGCGACGGCGGGGAGGCGGCGGCGCGCCCGCCCCCCTCCCCCACTTTTTTTTTTTTTAAAAAAAAATTTTAGAGTATTTTTATTTAAAATTAAGTTTTAATTTAATTTAATTAATTTTTATTATTTTTACACGTCGACGCGAAACGGCGTCGTTTTTGCATTTTTTTCCACGTCGGCATGCAAAAACGACGCCGTTTTGGACCTCCATCGCCGGAAAATTACGTTTGGCCGGATTTTCGCCGGAGTGGCACTTAAGTGTTCCATTTTACTCCGATATTGGCACTTAAGTGTTCCATTTGAAAAAAAGTGGCACTTAAGTGTACCGAAAAAGTTATGGCACTTAAGGTGCCGCATGGTAACATTTCTCGCTTCTCCCAATTTCTGTTTTTTTTGTTCCCTAATAAAAAAGAGCAGAAATCCGTTTGGTAACGTCGAGTTGTTTTTTTATTCCCGGAACAAAAAGTTAGCCCGGAATAGTTTTGGAACAAAAATCAGCAAGTAAAAAAAAAGTTGCTTCGGTTCCTGAATAAGTTTAAGAAATAAGTGAAAATTTTTTTTTTTATTCTTCTCTTGCACACGGCCCATTGACTCGCCGTTGACCGCCACTCGCCGCACACCGCTGCCGCCGCCGGCCGACCGCCGCCGCCGACCGCCCGCCGGCCAACCGCCAACCGCCGACCGACCGCCGCCGCCGGCCGGACGCCCGCCACCTCGGCCGAGCCGCCGCCCGCCGCCGCATGTCGCCGCCGGCCGAGCGCCGGCCGCCGACCGACCCTGCCGCCGCCGCACCGCCCATCGGCCGCCGGAGGCGGCCAGTGGCCGCGGAGGTGGCGGCCGATGGCGCGGCGGCGGCGGCGGCGGCGGCGGCGGTCGGCGGTCGGCCGACGGCGACATGCGGCGGCGGGCGGCGGCGGCGGCCGGGCGGCGGCGTCCGGCGGCGATCGGCCAACAAAAATAAAAAACAAATAAATATAAAAAAGAAACTGTTTTTTACCAAACGCATTTTTATTCTTTTTCTATTTCTAAAGTAGAAATTTTGTGTAGTTACCAAACGGGTTTTTTTACCTTAAATTGTCCCAGAATAGAAATAGAAGAGAAGCATTTCTAAAAAAACTACTTCCCAGCCCGTAAGCGTTGCCATGTGCTACCTAAGTGTCCCCCCGTGCCAAGTTATGGCACTCCGGGTGTTCTTTACTCCGAGGTTGAGCCTTGCCAAGGGCCAGCGACACTCTGGCGAAGTCGCCGGCCCTCGATGGCCGATCCCCGGCCATGACCAAGGCCGGTGACCGGCCAAAGAAAAAAGAAAAAGAAAAGAAGAAGAAAAAAAAAAAGAGAAGAAAAAGAAAGGAGAGAGAAAATTTGTTTTTAAAAATTATTCCTAAACAAGAAACATGTTTTTCTTGTTTATTGTTTTTGCTCCAAATTTATTCTCGGGAACAAAAAAAATAGATTTGGAACAAAAACGCAAATAAACATGTTTCTGTTCTTTGTTTGTTCCCCGGAACAAAAAAACACAAATCGTGTTTATAAATAGAAAAAAGAAATACAAACAAACAGCACCTTGATCAACACACTTTGTATGCTTGTTAGGTCACTTGTAACGTATTATTATAAAATTACATTATTTAGGGATCGTCTCTACTTATCACACCTTATCTTAGGAACTTGTGGTGGTCGTCATCTTGCAACCAAAGAGGTTGTAAGCACCGTGAATGGCCGCCCAACCTCAAATCAGGGAGGGAGGGAGGGAGGGAGGGAGGGGGCTGAGGGTGGAGTGAACGATGGCGATGTACAATGATGAGGGGGCTGCATCTTTCATATAGAAAAACATATAATTATTAATAACTCGTTCTATTATTGAGTAATAATTCTTTGAATTAGGAGACATATCTTTTTAGCCATTTATATTTAGTAAATTCTCCATCGATGGCAATTTTCAACATGAAAATTGCATGGGTGATTCAATTGAATGTGTCCCCACATACTTAATAATTATAAATTCAGAATTGTAATGAATTTTTGTGGTAAATTATTCATCTTACTTGTAATTGTACCACTATCGGTAACTTTAAGTAATTTTTGCATAAATCGAATGACTTTGGATAATCCATGATCCAACTAGAATTAGCTATTTCGCATTAACTGGGCCAAGAATTCAAATCCGTTTATGGTTACGAGAAGTACAAGCCTAGAATCGCCTTGTATGCATTTATAAATCTCATGTGATCAGATCATCCACGATTTATATCCAGGACACACATTTTTAAATTTGTTATGGCTACCTCAAAAGTGCAGATTGGTTAGGAATGCGAATCTTGAAAATCCCATGAACTTATTTCTCGACCAAGGTATAGGGCTATATTTCACAAACGGAAACAAATTGAGGTGTTCAAAGAATATTCGGTCATAACGCGAACAAGGGACCATTTGGCTAGAGGTGGCAAATGGGTGGGTCGGGTCGGGTCGGGTATGGGTCGGGTCGAAAATGGATCGACCCATAATCAACCCATTTAACCCATTTTGACCCATATTCTTATAGTGTAAATATAGCGACCTATACCCGACCCGACCAATATCAGACCCATACTCGACCTGACCCACATTGCTAAAACCTACTAATATTAAAAAAATGCCTGCGCTCACTTTAAGCTATATGTTAATTGGATAAAAACCTCAAATTAAATTAAAAAATAGTAAATAAAAAAATTGTTAAAAAAACTATAAATTTAAATTAAAAAATAGTAAATAAAATAAAATTTTGTTAAAAAAACCTATAAAATTAAATTAAAAATAGTAAATAAAATAAAAATGGTTAAAAAACCTATAAAATTAAATTAAAAAATAATAAATAAAATAAAATAAAATTTGTTAAAAAACCTATAAATTGAAATATTTATGAAGAATTAGATTATGAACATGCTTTTCTTATTTAAAGTGAGCATACTATTGAGGTCAAATTATAAATTGAAAAAGAGCAAACAGAAGGTTATAGATAGCCATCTAGCAAGGGTCAACTTATTAGATCATCAAAAAGAGAATTCAAACTAAACAATCCTCAACAAATAAAGGTACAAAAGAAAAAAAATGCCAACCAGTCTCACGAACAAGGGTGGAAGGAAATCGAAAGATATCCACATGTGATGTTTTGACAATAAAGTCGCTGTATCATATAAAAGGTGACAGAATCTGAGTTTCTTATATCAGCCCAAAGAAGCAAAAATTTGAACTCGAGTCTATGTATGTCGCTCTCTTGGCAAAGAAGAATATTCTCTGGATAAAATATCAAGACTAATCAAAGCTAGCATCCCCACAACTACTAAGCATCCAACGAGAAAGCCTCAAAGGCTGTACATGGCAAAACAAAGAATGGTTGAACCTATGGATAAAAAGAAACTGTTGCACTAAGAGAACATGATCTAAAAGGGGAAACATCTTCCACAGGACACTTTCATTGGAACTTATTGAGGTCGTCACTACTCCTCTCAGGTCGGACCGGGGTGGGTCAGTATTAAACAGAACATGGACTTTGCCAAGTAGATATATCAGCAATAAGTTATCGTAGCTGATCTATGAGAAGCTTCAGGTGCTTGTTCTTCTCAACCAGCTCCTATATCAGGAAAACAAGAGCTGGTTAGAAATATTGGGTAAATAGCTGGAGATTTCTGAAATTGATTATGCATATAATTGTCTAAGAGCAAAATGCCATCGTTGCATTGGGGTGTGAGAAGAATAAAGAGGACAAGTTGATAGTGTGAACCGTTGAGGAAGGAACAATACACTAGCTGCAACTTAGAAAGATTCATAGAAAAGAACCTCCAAAACAAGTTCTAAAAGAAGCAAAAACTAGCTATCATAGAGTGAAAAATGGATGATCTCAAACCACTTGAAAATGAAAAAGAAGTAAATTTCCAGATACATTTCTTAGATTCGAGGCTTGTTCTTGTAACCTCTCCACTTTGACTTGCTCCACGAATGGGATTGAACTGCTTATAGAAGCACCAAGATCAAATGATTTAGCCTACAAGTAAAAGACATGGTGAGTCAAACAAAACCAATATGCTTTGGCTGGCTGAACGATACAGGTAGGATGTATATATACCATAGAAAGAGTTTTGGCTAAGTATCACAAAGCCTGTGAGCAAGTTAAGTAAACTGGGAATGACCTTTCTTAACATAATGGAGGCGTAAATTTTTAAAGTGGATGGTGTTGATTTCAGCCTGTTTCTTTTTCTTTTTTTTTCCCCTTATTAATGCAAGTGGGCTTCTAGTGTCAGCAAGCAAACCTTGGCTAAATTTGTTTCTGCATCTCCCAACTCAGTAAGCAAACCTTTGCTTTGAAAATTTACTATATGTCAACAAGCAAGCATAAAAACAGAGGTGGCTGGAAGCAACACCATTCTGTTCCGAAGCTCCCAAATGACATTCCATGTTAATGGGATGATACTCTCTGTGTCAATTCCAATTACCTTGGCAAATAGAGAGGTATAGGTTTCAAAGTGTCCCTCATTATCTGTATCATGCAAGTGAAGCGTCAAATCCTACTCATTTATTAGAATAACCTTACCAGGTTAGTGCAACAAATGAGTTTACCAACCACACTACCAATGCCATAAAGGTTAAATTGAGTTGTCCACAGTGGATTGTAGTACAACAATGTGTAACAGAAGACTTGACCAAAACCTAGATAATTTTTAATCAATAGCAACTTCAAGCTACTACTATCTGTTCTTCAATATACATTAGAAAATGCAAATCAGTCACTTTTCCTAAGAAGCAACATCCTCATTGCAAGAAAACAGTGCCTTCCAGGAAGCGATCAATAAGGATTCTAACCATCAATATGCCCATACATTTCTGGAATGTTGCTCTACTTAAACCAAAGGGTCAGTGGTTCATTTTGCCGGGCATCTTTGCACAAAAACCTACTAATTATCGATTAACCTCTACAAAACTTATGTTTTCTGATTTTAGGACCTATTTTCAAGTAATGTCTACCCTAGTAGAAGGCCCTCCAACAAACATGCTTTCTTGGAAAAAAAAAACTCTCCAATAAAATTTTAAAAGTTCATGTCATTCTCAGAAAAAGCATTGTGCTAACAGTATTGCAATTATTAGACATCACACGTAATTAATTACTCAGCAGTTGGGAAAACGAGAATGAATAATGTGAATTATCTCACCTCGACGCTCTTCTTCCCAAACCATGTTCCTATGAGATACTCTTTCCTGTCATCTCCTGGATAAGAATATTGAAAGATATAGCAATCCCCGCTATAAAATTTCGACTGGTCAGCAGATTGAAGAAGAATCTTCTCCTGACCATTTACATGCCAAACTTGCACAAACGATGTGGATGTGTCATAATATTATAGTCTTGAACACTGAACCACCATCTCACCTACCCCTGAAATACAAAAAGACAACTGACAAGCAACACAGGGAATCGCAATGGCATTCGTGAGAGAGAGAGAGAGAGAGAGAGAGAGAGAGAGAGAGAGAGAGAGCATCCAAATTAATCGAAAATAAGGCTTAGAAAAGGCAAGCCAGACTAAAAGAAGAACAAACCCTAGCTCCGATCGCTCTACTTAGAGCAAAATTTGAAGAGAACCCAATCTCGGCTTCGCCCCCATCAACCCATTCAAGCTCAACAAAACCGTCTACAAAATGCTAAGCTCTGAGGCTGGAGAGGAACGGAGAAGATGGCGGCAAGTGGCGGAGGAGAGCTGCAGAGGCGGGCGGTGGAGGCGACTCGAAGGCGAGTCGCGGCGGTGAGTGGCGGAGGCGACTCAGAGGCGGGCGGTAGAGGTGACTCGGAGGCGAGCCGCGGCGGCGAGTGGCGAAGGCGGCTCGGAGGAGAGCGGCAAAGGTGGCGAGTGGTGGAGGCGGCTCGGAGGAGAGCGACGAACTGTCACCTGTCACTGAGCGATTATGTCGAAGGTAGAGAAAATGGGTCGAAAAGAAAAAGAATATGGGATTGTTTTCACTTTGGGTTTTAAAAATGTGTCAAAAATGTGTCAGAGACTCTGACCCATTTTTGACCCATATAAAACTAAACAAAAAAAACGGGTGGAACGTGGGTTAATAGTTGTAATGGGTTATTAACCCATATTCGACCCATATGTGAAAAATATGTGTGCAAAATGGGTCGATGACCCATTTCGCCATCTCTACATTTGGCTGATTCAGTGCATTTGAAATGTAGTCGCATACTACCACTTAGGGCTTGTCTCGCCTAGGTCGCCTTCATCAGCCATAAGTGAGGGTTGGCTTCGCCTAGTCGTGCTTGGGCTGGCTGCGCCTAGGTGAGGGCAAGTGTCGGCTGTCCAGGCAAGGTCCCCCTTGCCAGATTCGGTTCAAGTTCTCCCTCACCAACCCTCGCCCAAGCAAGGGCAATACTAGCTAGGCCTCGCCATTGCCTAGGCAGGGCTCGCTAGGCCTCACCCTCACCCAAGCGAGGCTCAGTGAGGCTAATCCTCCCTTAGGCAAGGGTCGGCTTTTCTAGGGGCCTCACTTGGCCACACCTAGATAGCCAGTGCTCACCCTCTCCCAAGCACGGCTTAGTGAGGGCAACCCAAACGAGGCTAGCCCTTGTTAGAGATTTCTATGGCTAGTGGCCCGCGATGGCCACCAGCAAAAAGAAAAGGCAAAGAAAAGGGAAGGGGAAAAATAAAAAAATATATATATTTTTTTATAATTCAAAAACAAATCAAAAGATACTAAAATATTATTAAAAATATTTACGTTAGTGCTGGTCATGTCATGTTGGACAACTGGCATCCATGTCAGCAATTTCCGACCCAAATTAATCAAATGGACTAAATTTGTATCAACGCAAAAATGTTTATAATTAAATTGGTCCAATTAAAAAGTTTAGAATTAAATTGATATCGATGTAATAGATTTTAACTTTTTTTTTTTGTACTTTTCCTCAAATAAATATGGATCAATTTAACTTTACCAAAAAAAAAAATGGATCAATTTAAATTTTATGATTACCCTATCATTATCAATAATCTAACTGGGGTCATAAAGAATGAATGCGCAGCTTTTAGTACATCCGAGCTCATTGCATGGGTTCGAGTTTGAGTTAGCATAAAGCAATCCGTCCATAACACTGCTTTTTAAATTCTGTAATTAGAACTAAGTAGAGGTGGCAAATGGGTGGGTCGGGTCGGGTATAGGTCGGGTTAAAAATGGGTCGACCCATATTTGACCCATTTAACTCGTTTTAACCCATATTATTGTAGTGTAAATCTAGTGACACATACTCGACTCGACCCGTATCCGACCCATACCCGACCCGACTCGACCCGTATTGCTAAAACCTATTTATTGTTAAAATATTTTTATATAATATAATTTTTTTAACAATTTTTATGCAATACAAATTTAATGGAAAATATTTATAATTCTTTTTAAAATATTTTTAAAAAATCGAATTTTTAATTTTTTAAAGTATAATTTTTATTTTTATAATTATTTTTTTTTTTTTTTCTTTTCTCTTTTTTTTTTTTTCTCCTTTAATCGGCCGCGTAGCGCGACGACGGCTAGCGACCGGCCGCAGGTGAGATCGAGCTCGCCGGCATCAGATGGGGCTCGATCTTGCTGATCCGGCAAGGCCAAAAGGCAATTGAAAGCAACAAATTTTTATTTCAAAAAAGGAGTTAGAGCAATTATAGGCATTCCAAAGACGTCAGCCAGTTTAATCACACGCCGAGATCAGTAGCAATCACCTCATCGCATTGACTTGCCAAAATCGGAAGAACAAGGCATGCACTAATTACTAGCTCACAAGATAGATTAATTATCTCGGTAGAGTATCGTTCGCGTACTTAAACAATCAAATCCTACTAATCAGGATTGTCTTATTAGAAGGTAAGTGCGTGGGTTTCGTGGGGAGCATGATTTGCTGTTCTCCTGCACTTAAGCCCAGTACAGAAGCTCACACAAACAAGCGAAGGACCCAAAAACGCAAGACAAACCACAATCAAAATACATGGATAAACGCAGCTCAACAAGAGATACAACAAACAAAGATTGAAAAGAATCAGATGACTCCGTGAACTTGTACATGCAAATCCCCTAGAGATTGAAAAGAATTAGGGGGAAAGGGATTGCACGGGGGAAAGAATTAGCCAGATCTGGCAAGGCTCGAGCTCGCCGACGTCGGGCAGGGCCTCGGCTGCGCCGATCTGGCGAGGCCTATCATCCGCCAACGGCCGGCCGCTAGTAAGGAATGAAGAAAAAGAAAGAAAAAGGAAAAAGAAAAAGAAAAAAAAAATGAAATATGAAAAATAATTATAATTTTGATTTTTTATTAAAAATATTTTTATAAATTTAAAAAAGCCAAGGGTTTAAACTTTAAAATGGGTTTCCTTATAACATTTTTAGACTATTTCTTTTTATGTTTTACATTCACTAACCCATTTATAACCCATATTTAACTTTCACTTGACCCATTTCTAACCCATATCTAATTTTCACTTGACCCATTTTTGACCCATATCTAACATTCACTTAACCCATATATGACCCATTTAACAAAAAATGAGTCATAATATGGGTTTTTGACCCATATTGCCAGCTCCAAGACTAAGCACTCTAAGATCTCCCAACCATGCCAAAAAGGGAAAGCTAAGACAAGAAAACACTACCGTTCGGGGGCTACAATGACTATCAAGGAGGATTTGCACGTACATGATCTATCGGCGGAAAGGAGAAGATAAGGCATGAACCGGCAAAATGAGGTTTGCGGATTCGGGGAAACACAATCAAAGGAACAATAAGGAGTTCCATGCCCTAGAAAAGCCATTTTACTTTCCGAAAGGTGTTTTTATGTTCCATTTTTGTTTCAATCGCTTAAAAACAGAAATCGCTTCGCACGAAAAAGCATGAACCAAGATTTTGACAAGACCCAAGCATGAAACAAGGTTTCGAAAAGGCACACCTAACCACGCCAAAAAGAGACCACATAAGATACCAATTATTATTATCATTTTTATCCCATGCTATCACACACAGCCTCATACCTGCAAATACAACCTCAAAACACCACATGCATGACTTTCCATTAGTATCATTATTTTGTATATATATATCATCAATATATAAATATTCTAACACCCACTTAAGTGAATGTGAAAATATATGTGGTATGGAGATAAATAAGCATCCCAAAAGGTTCAATCATGTAACATCTCGTAGGATTATTGGGAAAACTATTCTAAAAGTTCAATATGTTAGAGAAATGTATGAATGCGCATCATGTGAGCTGCTCCTAACCACGACAAAAAGAGAGGTAAGACAAGACAAAGATACCATTCTGGGGCAACTATGACGATTGAGGAGGATTTGCACACACATGATATAGCAGCGGAAAGGAGAAGATAAGGCATGAATTGGCAAAACTGAGGTTTGCGGAATTGGGGGAACACAATCAAAGGGATGATGAGGTTTTCCATACCCTAAAAAAGCCATTCTCACGTGCCAAAAGTTTTTATGTCCCATCTCTGTTTTAAAAATGCTGATTGGAAATGATATATGTTTGTTCACCATGAAAAGTAAGGACTATAAATTTTCTCCAGAGGGAGAGAGAGATATCACTTTCAGCAGAATTAATAAGAAGATCCAAACAGGAAACAAGGTTCGAAAAGGCACACCTAAATAATATAGATACCAAACACCTTTGCAACAGCCAATGGACATCCAATATGTCCCGGCCTATACTGACAAATTAATTATTAGCTTGCAATTGACATGAATTAGAATCTGGTCGGAACTTACCAGTTATGGTTGGATTAAGGCTTTGGTCAAATGCAAGGAACGTTTCCTCCCCCTGAAGCAATTGTAAATTAATGTCATACTCTACGTGCACGTGTCATCCGAAAAATAGCAGTTATGCATAACCAAAAGTTAGGATGACTATCACGTGAACTGTCTCGAATACTGATTGCAGCAAACATTAATTCCCTTAGCGCTACCTGCGGGTCCACGCATGCTCTCGCATGTTGTTACCTTCCAAGAACCTTCTCTGCCTCTGAAGCCATGGGACGGAAGCTTGCAGAACCACTTACTATCTTGAAAATTCAAGCAGGTGGAAGTTTGTCACATGGATTTTTAGGCCCCACCCATTTATAACAATAATCTAGTCCCCACATCTTAGCAGCGAATCGGCGAAGATCTTGCAAGATTCGTATTCTAATGACTGGAAACGCCTTACTTAACTCATGTGCCCAAAAGTAATGATTATCCCATCCATGCCAACAATTCAAACAGGTACGTGAATATGCCTCGAATTAGAGCTTATGGCCCGCATCATCATTGGTCATGATCGAACAGGTCAAAAGCACGGGAAAGGAGAGCGCGAAAAAAGGGCAGGCAAACCGGACACTGCCAATTCATGCGTTCTCCCAACAACTTTTGTTCATTGTTTCATTTTGCTTCTCTGTGTCACAATGGTCCATCTTTGCTTCTTTCTAGTATTATTGCGTTGAATTCACATTTTAGATTTTTCTATTTTTTTTTTTTGTCAAAAGAAAACTGTATTCATTAATCAAAATGATACATGAGAAGTATATAGATTTTCATAGTAAAGCAAATCAAAGCAAGAAGAAAGGCCATAATAATGCAAAGTAAGTTAAATCTAGAAAACAAGGAGAATCAATAGGGCATCAGTGGGGTTAAACATACGCTTGTTTCATAAGAATGGATCCGTCAAGTAAAATAATTGATGGCCGATCACTAAATCTTGTATTATTGTCAGTGATGAATACACGTTGAAAAGATCTTCTCCAATAATTACGGCGCTAACATTTGGCTTTTTCGAGTATTGAACTGGCAGTATTGTTACCGAAAAAATTGAGAAAGAGCCAGAAAAGTCCTAAACTTTTTTACATTGTTCCAATTCAGTCATTTGTGGCCAATTTTAGCCGATTTTGCTGACTGGATGCCGACCGGCTAATAGTGCCTAATCGACGTTAACGTAGACAACTTTTAATAATATTTTAATATTTTAAATATTTTTTTTTTTTTTTATTTTTTTTTCTCCTCCTCTTCTTCCTCCAGCCGGTCACTGGACCTTAGCGACCTACCAAAGGCGACGACCGGCGAGGTCGAGGTCAACCTCGCAGGCCACCTCACCAATGGCCGAAAGGGCGGCCTCGTGTCTGGCGGCAAGGCTCGCCCTCGCCGGATCTGGCAAGGGTTGAGCCTCATGCGAGGCGGCAAGGGCGAGCCTCACCCGCCCGGCACGAGGCCACCCTCGAGGCCTGGGCGGCGAGGCAGGATCTTCTCGACCTCGAGGGTGTGCCGATAGTCGGGCAGGTTCTCGCATTCCCAAAAGAACCGGTCACCGCCTAGGTGAAGATGCCATCCTCCTTGCCGTCGGGCTTCTCGAGTCCAAGGCTCGAGCTCAGGGAGGCGAAGTTGGAGGTGGCCCAAGAGGCGGCGGTGGCGAGGTTCGAGAGAGGGAGTGGGTCTGGCGGGTCTGGCAAACCAGTTGTCGAAAAGCTGAAGTTGAGTGACGCCATTGAAGAAGGAGGAGGAGAAGAGGCCCTCGCCACCCAATCCTCGAGGGCAGCCTCGTGCCGGGCAGGCGAGGTGGTCGACAAGGTCGACCTCAACCTCGCCAGCCGTCACCTTTGGCCGGTCGCCGAGGTCTGGCAATCAGCCGGAGGAAGAAGAAGAGAAGAAAAAAAGAAAAAAATATTAAAAATAAATAAAAAGAAAAAATATTAAAAAATATTAAAAGTTATCCACATTAGTGCCAATCAAGTCACGTTAGCCGCCCAATGTTCAGTTAGTGAAATCCGGCCAAAATTGGCCGGAAATGACTGAATTGCACAACGTAAAAAGATTTAGGACTTAATTGACACCCAAAAAAGGTTTAGGACTAAATTGGCACAAATGCAAAAGGTTTAGGACTTTTTTGGCACTTTTCCCCATAAAGATTAATAAATTTTTTTCTGGGCTTTTCCCAATATTGTTCAATGATTTGACATTGAAAAAGCCCATGCACAAGCTAAATCTATCAGCTGGGCCGAGTCCATAATTCAATGAGATTAATGTCTCGCTTCGCGGGCTACACGTGGCATGTGCATATTATGTCGGATTGTTCGGTTGGAGAATTCGCAATTTTTATTACACCGGGACCATTGCATTGGTTTCGGTTTGTATTAGCACGAAGCAGTCTGTCTATAACTAGTACTGAGAACTCAACCTCTCCTAGCCACGCCAGGAAGAGAAAACTAAGACAGGAAAAAAAAAAAAAAAAAAAAAAAAAAACTACCGTGGCTATTGAGGGGGGATTTGCACTTACATGACATATCAGCCGAAAGGCAATGCGGAGTACTATGCCCTAGAAAAGCCATTTCACATTCCAAAAGGTGTTTCGCTCGTTCCATCTTAGTCTCAATCACTCAAAAAACACATGATGGTGGCAATCATTCCACTTACTGGAGAACAGAAGTTCCAGTTTCACTAGAATTGGCAAGTAAGTCCCAGAAAACACGACGCAGAGTTTTCGAAAAAAGGCAATGCTCGAGATACCAATGATTGCTGAAAAATTTGCGTCTTGCAACAGCCAATGGACACCCAACAGATCTCAGCCTGCAGTGCAATTGACATGAAAATTAGAGGCTGATTGAAACTCGCCTATTATGTATCGTCGTCGATTGACTGAGGCTTGCGTCAAATGCAAGGAACGTTTCCTCCCTGAAGCATATCATAAATCTTGATTACTGATTGCTGCAAACATTAATTCTGTTAGCGCTATCTACGAGTCCAAGCATGCTTTCTCACGTTGTTGCATTCCAAAACCCTTCTCTGCCTCTGAAGCCAAGGGCCTGAGGCCTGACATGACCACTTGCTATCTAGAAAATTCAAGAAGATAGAAGTTTGTCAACTGGATCTCCAAGCCGCCACCCATTTAATATTGTAATCATGTTCCCAAATCATTTTAGGAGGCGAATCGGCCAAAATTTTTCCAGCTTCATATTGTGCAAAGTCCTTTTTTTGACAAGGTTTATGAATATATCTTATCTCTTATAGCGCCGATTGTTTCCTTGAATATAAAAAATTGCCGTGGATCAATTTTATTTGAGTGCACTTTCAATTTGTAACTTCTCCCAAGAACTTCTGTTCATTGCTTCATTTTGCTTCCATGTGTCACTATGGTCGGTCTTAGCAACCTTGCTTGTGCGCTTTGCTTCCTTCTAGTTTTATTGCGTTGAATTCTTATTTTAGATTCTTTTACTGTTGAACTTGCAGTCTCATTACGAAAAAGTTTAATATGAAATCTTTTTTGGGCTTTCAGGGCTTCTCCCGAAATTGTTCAAAGAGTTGATATTAAAAAGCACATGCATAAGACAAATCTATCAACTGGGCCGAGCCCATAATTCAATGGATTAACGTCTCCCTTCGCGGGCTACACGTGGCATGTGCATATAACGTCGGACTGTTCGGCTGGAGTACGATTGGATCGAATTAAATAGCCCAATACTTTAGATTTTGTCCCATTTCTACCTTTTATTTAATAAATAACCTCCAATTTATATCTAGTCCCAATTCTATCCTAAAATTCTTTTTGTCCCATGAAAAACCCTCAACTTTAAGTCTTGTTCCCATTCTACATTAGACTTTTTCTTGTCCTATAAAAGCTCTCAACCTTAGGTTTTTACCCAATTTTACCGTCCAATCCCAATTTTACACAAAAATTTGCAAAACTTTTGGAAACATCAAGTGGCTCTCTCCAGGACGTAGAAGGCCATAATTCAGGATGTCCTTTTCCCCTGCATTAAGGAAGATATATGGTAGCTTATTTAATATATACAACCTAAAAATGTCCACTTAGTCCCATCAAAGGCTGCAAAATCTCCAAAAAAGAAGTGGCTCACCATGATTCTGCATGACCAGGGACATCTACTTCAAGCGTCACATGGATTCGTAAAATCAGTTGAGGAAGATGCCCAGCAAATGCGACAATTGTACTAGCAGTGATAATGAAAGCAACTCAGTCATAATTATAAAATACACGCATATAGTAAAGCAGCAGTTCGAAGGCCTACTAGATTTATCCAAGTTCTTTGTAGCAGTCGACATAAGCAAACAAGTTCAATAGACTTACATCTAATTTATAAAACTATTAGAACGCACTCTTCAAAACCTCAACAAAAAAATGAATGCGAAAACTTACCTCAATTTTTGGCAAAGCTTCAAATGGCGAAAGCCAGCATGAAAACAAGAAGACGAAGTTAGTACATCGTCAGGTGCTAGATCCAGGAAGTCAAAATATGTGATAACATGAGCCATAATATCAATTAAGTGACAGCATGGAGGGTAAAACACGTTATTTGTTGATCGGTGCGGCAGTCTAGAATTGCATATGCACTTCTTGTCTTATCACCTCTAGCAATTAGGTTACATTATATAGATTCAGACTAGTAAAAGCAATGCTATATTTTGACTGTATACAAAGTATTCTCCATCCGTAAGACTTTCTAAACCACTCTCAAAGTCAATTTGTGGTGTGCTTTATCTAGGGAACAAAAAATGGGCCTCGGAGAGAAAGTTACCATACCGAAAGGAAAAGGAAAAGTTTTCAAAGAAAATCAACTTGTGACATCCAAGAGATGATTTCACCTATTCATGGCAATAGCTCATATTGACCAATGTAAACCCAACCGATACATCCAAAGCATTCTCAAGTAGAGCATGCAGACAAGAGTACAGTTCAATCGCAAAAGGAGAAGAATTTACTGATCATGAGATAAGCAATGGATATCTTACTTCACTATTTCATATGCACCCTCAACTGTATATCACTGCCATTTTGTATACGGCCCTTGCCACAACTTAGGATAGGTAGGCACTTCTACTGAATGCAATTTTAATGGGACGAGCATATTCATGGGAATTAAACGAACAAAACATATCAATAAAGTGTTTCAGGAAAAGTGCACTGAGAATAAGAGCAAGAAGGAATTGTGAGTTGTCGTATCTTGCAAGTTTGGCATACGACATGGAATCCAGTATATGCTTAATCACGTCGATAGGATAGTAAACCATTGGCGTATCTGTTACAGAAGATGCCTTGCCTTCAATAAAATAAACATCACATAATATTGAAGGATGTTCGTCATTCAACATGTTCAATTTATAGGATCATTGTTCTTATCAAGTAGTAGTCCACGATATGCAAACCTAGGTTCATCTCAGATTTACCATGGAGCCTTGTGCACAAGTATCAACTTTGTACTATAATCAAAGGTACATAACTGGCTGAATGTCTGAAACGATATAAAAGAATGTTTGAGAAAGAAGCCTCACATATCCAAGAAACTGCCGCTTGAGGATCCTCCTGATACAGAGATTACACCTTGGAAATATGACCAAAAACTACTGAACGATAAATACAAAGAAGATAAATTCTTACAATGCCTTTGACACAGAAATGGGTGATGGTGGATGAGAACTGTGAGTTTGCATTATAGAATGTAGTACCCGATACAAGCTTACATTTGGCTTGATAAGTACCTTCTGTTTTTTCTAAACCATTAGGTGTCGGCGCCAATGGTGTACTCCGCCGGGAGCGGCCAGAGTCACGCGAGCTCTTTTAGTTCTTTGGAGTTCTTGTCTGTTAGTTTCCGGCGATTTTTCCTATTTGTTGTAGAAGGAAAGGATGGAATCTCGCGGTGGTGATTCCACCAACGGCAAGTCATCATTGCTGATTGACGAATCTATGTAATCTATCCGTTTTCCTTTATTAGTTAAAAAGCATTTTCATGCAATTAATTTAAATCTGTCAAAATGGGTCATAAACCCATTTCTTAACCCATATATAATTAGTCGAATTATTATATGTGTGATTACTTTCAATAAATGAGACATAAATGGGTATCAAATGGTAAAGTCCAAAATAATATGAAGTGTTAAATGAGTTCACAATTTTCTTAGATCCAACCCACTTCTATAACTTTCTTTCACTCTTTGTCAATCTTAGTTGATCTCACACTCACTCACTTTGGGCTCTCACCTTAGTTTGGATTTGAGTTTTTCTATTGAATTAGATATGAGAGTGCTTTATTAATATAGGTTACGTTGGGTATAGTCACTATAATTTTCTTTTTTTTTTTGGTGGTCGTCACTAGATTAGTATTGCACTGAAATAGGTCAATTTGGCTCAAACCATTTTCAACCCAACTTGAACCTATTCTGACCCACTCATTTTGACGAGTCTAAATGAACTCTAACACATATCAATGCATTATTGCATTTTGACGATTGGAAACTTCATTTTCTGATGTGTACCCAAAATTCATGAAATATATTGCCTGTGCCAAAATTGAAGTAGGCGGCTCGAAAATCGAGTTATTCATAAATGAAAGATTGCATCTAATGCATGAATTATGTTTTATTCCTTTAGTCCTGACTTCTTTCATCGAAGTTGATAAGGATGCGTATGGTAACAGTTTCTTTTGAGAAATACTTTTTTCTATTTCTACTCTCAGTAATAGTTTCTGAGCATTTGAAAGTATTTACGATGTATTTGGTAATGATCCTCTTCCCGCGAATAATTTTTTATCAGAAACTATTTATTCAAAATTTATATTCTTGGGATAGAAATGTGTTTCATAGAGTTCTTAATTTTTTTATTTCTTTTAATTTTTTAACTTTTTTTATATTTTTCTTTTTCTTTTTCTCTTCTTCTTCCTCCTTCTTTGTAGCCGCCACCAAACATCGCCATGGTCGGCCGACCGGTTGGACGAGGTCCGGCGAGCTCGCCAAAAGCTTGCCTAGCCACTAGCGAGGCTCAGCCTCACCTAGGCTATGCGAGGTCGGCCTCACCTTGGCCTCACCCTGGCCTTGTGTCGGCTGACGAGGCCAAGCCTTGTTATGGCTGTGCGAGGCTCAGGCCACGAGCCTTGTCGTGGCTCGACGCTGGCGACGCCGCTTTGATAATCAGCCAAAAGGAAGAAGAAGAAGAGAAAAGAGAATAAAAGTGAAGAAAAGAAAAAAAAAAAAAAAATAGGAACTAATTTTAAGAATTGTTCTTGAGAACAAGTAGCAACATTTTTCTACTTTTTGATTATGTTCCAAATCTATTTCCGGAAACAAATAAATATGTTTTTATTCCTGGAAATAAATATTTTACCAAACGAATTTCTTGTATTTTTTTTTTTTATTTAAAGGAACAAAAGAATAGAAATAGTTGTTTTTCGGAAGATTACCAAACAAGGCCTTGGTAATTATATAAAATTTCTATTCTCGGAAAAGAAATGCGTTTGATACGATCCCATCTATTTTTGTGACTTAGAATTTCTTTTAATTTATTAATAATTTTATTACATTATTTTTCTTTTTTTCTATTCTTTTTTTCTTTTTCTTCTCTTTCGTCTAGCTAGTCGTTGGCCTTGGCCATGGCCGGTTAGCGATAGGCTAGACAAGTGCTGGCAAGGTTGCTAGCCTTAGGGGAGCCTTGCCGACCATCGACGAGATCACCTCGAGCCTCACACGGGGCCGGTGAGGCTCAAACGAGGTCACTAGGCCTCGTCTAGCTGGTCGTCGCCCATCACCGAGGCTGGCGATCGACTAGGGGAAGAAGAGAGGAAGAGAAAGAAAGAAAAGAAAAGGAAAAAAAAAAAAAAAACTTATTTCTTGTTTTTTGAATTGTTCCAAGAAACAAGATTCCAAGAAACAAGAAATAACCTTTTTTTTGTTTCTTATTTATATTTTAAATCTATTTTTAGGAATAAAAAATTTACCAAGCGTATTTATGTTCTATTTTTGCTCTTGAGAACAAAAAAACAATAACACTTATTTTTCGAGAGCGTTATCAAATACACCTTAAGAGCCACCGATTGATTCTCTTCAAAAGCACTTCCAATTCATACTTTCTCCCAAGAACTTAGGTTCACTGCCTCATTTTGCTTCTTTGCGTCGCCTATTGTAATATTGTATGTCGTTGGAACTTTGCTTTTAGTCGAATCGACTATTTAGATGACCTTTTAGGCAATTTTCTCACGTGTAAGATTTGTGGTCAATAACGTCGCTGCAGCTTCGGCTTAACCACCCCGTTAGGCTAGCTGGACTCACGTTAAAAAGTGTCTCGAAATGCAGGGGGGAGGGAAACCCAACTGAAGAGTCAAATAGCGTGTCATGTTAAAGTACAATTTCGTAAAGATAGTATTCATATTCTAAGATCGCTCCATACGTGTATACCATAGGTTTTCTGTGTAAAGATACTTCGCTAAATTCTCTGACAATGTGCGAAGATTTCCTATAGAAAACCATTATTTTCGGCGAATCCGAAAAGCCGTGACACCGTCTCTGACGTAATCCCGATTATCCATCTTTGGATTTTAGCGTGGCGCATTTTCCTGCGGGAAACCGCGTCGCTGCATAGGAGAGAGAGCAGGAACAGTTCCATCTCGGCTCGGATTTTTTTCTCCTTTTCTGCACTGACTTTGGGTGGACGAACGATCGACTCTGGTCTAGGACGTAAAGATTTTTTTACGATCGAACGAGAGATGATGGTTCCATAAACGAAACTCGGAGGGGATGGGGATTGTTATTGATGAATATGTACGAATACGTACGTGCACGTATTTCTTCATTCCATGATGAACATCATCGTCCATTGCCCGAAGCTATGCGGAAGCTCGCTCCCCTCCCCTGCAAATGGCTCCACTTTCGCCAATGAAACACCCACAGACCAAGATGTGCGAAGTTATAAGTTGCAAAGCTATATCCGATCCGCACCAGGACGCCCTCCCTACCTTATCAAGGTCCGGAGGGGTTGACATGATTGGTAAGGAATGGTTCTTTGCTCGAGTCCACAATGCCATTCAAGTCTGCCTCCAGCATGTCCGTGGCATAAGAGAAATGCACACAACACCCGATCCTCCACCTGAGGAGAGACCAAGTCTCTTGCGGAGATTACTGAGGCAAACCAGGGATGATCATTCGATTCCCGAGTTGGAGTCCGAGAATCAGAGGCCTCCAGCTCCTACGGATACCGATCCTCAGTCGAAACCTCTCTTGTCCTGGAAGCCTTGAATGTTTCTTCCTGTTGGTGGACGTTCTGTCCGAAAATTATTCCTAGGAGGCCATGCTTAATTAAATGATGCGTTGATACATTTTTTTCCCGCTGTAAAGGAGGATTGTTTTTTCTTTTTTCTTTTTCTGTGAGTAAATAATATAACTTTGTATAGTAGGATTAGCATATGGCACTGAATTATATTCCTAAATAAGTAGATCCCCATCAGAAGTTTCTCCTTTCTAGACTTTATTTGTATATCCTGATGAGTGCCTGTGTTGCGCCTTTGGGGTAGCCAAAACAAATCTAAATGTGTATGTTATGGGTATGAAACATGAATGATCCGACCACAAGAGCTTTCTATATGCATGCGGGGTGATTCCAGGATCGTGCTTCTTGTGCCCGTAAACGGCTTCAAAATTGTAGCTTGGTTCATTCAAAATAGATAATTTTAGTTGGATCTTTACTGAATTGTGTAAAAAGCAATTTACATACAAATAATTACTTATATCGAAAGTCGTGATATCAATTGTGTATGAATTTACCAACAAGATAAATATGTTAGTCACGACGAAAATGTCATTAGAGTTTTGAAGTGAAAATTATAAAGTACATGAGGATATAATTGGTAGAAATGGTCATACATGCTATTTTCATGTTGAATAATGCTATCAACTGATAATTTACTAACTATAGATAGGTAAAAATACTTCTCCTAATTCAAAGAAGATAACTAGTTATTGATAATCATATGATTTTTTCTATGTAAAAAACAAATTATTTATAGATATAGACCAACTTATCTGCGACAACCCCCTTATCACTATGCAACACCAATCATTCACTCCAACCTAAGGCCTCTCTCTCTCTCTCTCTCTCTTTCTCTCTCTCTCTCTCTCTCTCTCTCTCTCTCTCTCTCTCTCTCTCTCTCTCTCTCTCATTGTGACCCCGACAGCCTCAAACGACCATATATCTAGGGTCACCTGAGGTTCGACGGCCATTCACGATGGTCGCTACCTCGATGGTTGCAAGATTGCGAACACCCCAAGTTCCTTATGTGCTTCATGGGGATATATGTTACTCAAGATTCAAGTTTAGGTTTAGGTTTTTAGGTAGATATTGCAACAGAGAGAGAGAGAGAGAGAGAGAGAGAGAGGCATTTTCCTTCTAGGATAACGTGTGGTAAGTCAAGAAAATCCTCAATTATGTGATTTTATAATAAGCATAGAGGTGTGTTGATCAAGTGGTTATGACGTACACTTCTTAGTAATAATACCGTATATATCAAGATTGGTCTACGAACTCAACATACTAATTATTTTGAGAAGGGCCTTTAAATACGCGGACCGTATACAACATTTTAACTATGATATGCCACGTCACTCAATATGATAATATCATGTATTACATTTTTAGTATTTCTCTACTTGATCAAACCAGGAACAGGAAAAAAAAAAAAGATTTCCTTGAACAATACTCAATTGACTTAGTGGAAATTACTGGCCAAAAAAAAAAGGCATTTTCCTTCTAGGATAACGTGTGATAAGTCAAGAGAATACTCAATTATGTGATTTTATAATAAGCATAGAGGTGTGTTGATCAAGTGGTTATGACGTACACTTTTTAATAATAATACCGTATATATCACGATTGGTCTACGAACTCAACATACTAATTATTTTGAGAAGGGCCTTTAAATACACGGACGGTATACAGCATTTTAACTATGATATGCCACATCACTCAATATGATAATATCATAAATTACATTTTTAGTATTTCTCTACTTGATCAAACCAGGAAAAAAACATTAAAAAAAAAAGAAGATTTCATTGAACAATACTCAATTGACTTGGTGGAAATTACTGACCCAAAAAAAAAAAAAAATTGACTAAGTGGAAATTACGATAGACGGGGATCTTTGCATCGACAAGGACGTAATAATGCATGCACAACTTTCTTTGGTCATTTCTCCGATCTGCTCTCTTCAAGCGACGACGAGATGAGAGGCTGCACCGGGAGGAAGAGTTCTTGTACGCCGCCGCTACACAAAGTGGACCGAGTGCCTAATCCAGATATCCAAGGGAACTGTTGAATCCGACCTAGATGTTCATGCTACATGACATCTTGATCTAGCCGTTCCGTGCTGCTCTCTTTTTCAATCTCCGCAGGAAGGACAATGCACAGGATGAAGGGCAAGCAAGAGAAGCAACAACAGAGCCAACAAGCCCACACGACGCTGCGCGAAAGGAAAGAGCTCAGCAGCCCGAAGAAACTGGTCTAGATGGTCACCACTCCTAGACACTCCAACGCGGTCGCAACCCGACGGCAGATCCCATGCAGCAAAATGCCGTTCCACGTGATGGAGATCCCGATGGAGAGCGCGAGTACGATCGGGCTGGCTTGCGGGTGGGTCAACCCCTGTTTCTGGCTAAAGATGAGTCCCGTGGCCATAGTGACGGCGAAACCCAGCCCCGCCTTCCCTAGTTCCTGTCTTTGAAACAGGACCACTATTGGATGCACCGCGCTGGGCTGGGACGAGTTGAAAGTTCTGACCCGAGAGCTTCCGGTAGTCGTTGTGATCCTGGTTCCATGGGCATTCAACGTGCGTATGGTTCCATCATCAATTGGCGGTGAGCCGTCTACTACGACGGAGATGGAATCGTCCACCACTTGGGGGCTTGTTGGGCTAGCGCCATCGCGTGAGGCGGAAGCAGGGGTGAGGTTTGGGATCCGGTCGTTAGATGGTGATGCACGCAATGGAAAGTAAGAATTGAGGATGTCAAAGAAGGAGATGAGCGATAACCAAGTCGCCGAAGCCCAGTGACGGGCCATTTCTCGTTTGGACTCTGCACTGCACGGAAAGAAAGAGGGAGGGGGGAAGAGAGAGAGATTTTCGTTGGGAAGCAGTGTTGCCCTTCTCTCCCGAAGTGGCTCGAAGACTCGAATGAGAGGTGTGAAATTGAATTAGAGAGAGAGAGAGGGAGGGAGGGAGGGAGGGAGGGAGGGAGCACGCACCTGCAAATGCGGTATCGCTTTGTACTGTGAGATCGTTGAGGGGTGAGGCAGATGTAAGAGGGGGAGAGGGGCTTATTTTATAGAAAGAGAGAGAGACACGGGCGAGGACGGAGAAGAGGCAATGGTCTTTTTTCCCTTCTGTTGTTTTTTTCCCTCTCTTAAGCCCCTCTCTTCCTCCCTGTCAAGCACTCTCCCTCTCAAGCACTCAAGACAGGAGAGCGTTGGAGGCTGAAAGGGACTGATGCTGAGGAGGGTTTATGAAGGACAGGAGTACATCTTTTTTCCCTTTTGTTGTTTTTTTCCCAGTCAAAAGAAAAGATATAGGGGGCAATGAAAGATAAGACATCGGTCACAATGAAAGATCCCAAAAAAACAAATGATTTTTTAAGTCGCATCGAAGAAAAATAAAACTCGAGACGTAACATTTCGCCATCTGAATTTCAATTGCATCGTTATATTACATATTTTATATTGTCCAATAAAACACTTTTCTTTTTCACTGGTCAGGGTAAAAAAGCCCAATAAAATGAAAGGGGAAAAACCTTGAATTTTCCAAGTAATTCATCCTATGGCTACAATCTGGGCAATTCTTTAGTGGAAAAAGCCCACATTCATCAATTGTATATATTTTGCAACCCACTTATTTTCTTTTGATACTCTCTCTCTCTCTCTCTCTCTCTCTCTCTCTCTGCCTTTTACCCTAAAAAGATGTACTCCTATCCTTCATAAACCCTCCTCAGCATCAGTCCCTTTCAACCTCCAACGCTCTCCTATCTTGAGTGTAGGACGCAAATTGCGCAACCCCAAGATCTTCATAACCAGAACAAGAACACACACCCAAGAGTAGAAGATTAACGCACCTGCTTTAGGATCTCGTTCTTGAAAGCGGAAGCAGAAAAGGATTGCCCACACTTAAGGGGTTTATCCACCCATCAAATCATTCTCCTCTATTGCCTTCTGAGTCACTGGCTCAATGAGGCAGCCCCTCACGATTAGCGTTAGAATAACGCCCCTTAAATGAGGATATGTGAGATCAGGGTTAGTGAAGAGACTTGAGCACTATTTATACAGTTTCCAGCCAGTCCCCTTCATTACGGGCCAGGCTCAACTCGGCCCACACTAGCCAGCCCCATATTAGACTAATTAAGAAACCTTCTATCTCACCTTAGACCAAACCCCGTAAAACGGTAAATGTTAAACGGTAATTAACAATATCAATTAATTTAGTCCACATATTAGGAAAATTCTAACATTCTCCCACTTGGACCATATTAATTAAAATTGTATTGTATGTGCGCACATTGGTCCAGAGATAATTCTTAATAGTCAATCCTATCCCATAAAGCCTCCAACACCGAATCATGGCGGTAATCGCATGTATGCACACGAGCCTTCCATGGTCACAAGTGCTTTCAACTTTATTGATATGGATTCAATATGGTAGTGTGGCAAATGGCTAACATCTCTCATAGAGAGATCCATTTGTCAGTCACCATTCTCTTACTTAGGCAACACAAAAGCTTGTGCCACAGGAGAAGGAAGTGATGGTTCTAATGAACCTTTGTCAGTCACCATTCTCTTACTTAGACGACACAAGAGTTTGTGCCACAAGAGAATGAAGTTATGGTTCTAATGAACCCATATATGTCTTGTCCTTATGGTTAACCTTTTACAAGAACATATGCACAAGGCTAATAACCGGATGCCCCTAGCCTTCACTCAAAGTAATACCTTGAGACTTTATCAATATGTATTCAACACAATAATAACACATTCAAAAATATTTTATTGAATGTAAAAGTCGATACATATCAAACCGTTACTAAATTGTAACGAACCACAGATGTGAACTTTATCAGAGTAAAGCCAAAATAGTTCCCACTAAACAACAGTATCTGAAGATACTCCTAGGCCCATGCTAATGACATGTCACTCAAATACACATGGGCGTAGGTCTTTAGTTAGTGGATCTGCAACCACATCATCTGTGAAAATATGTTAACGTCGCCTTTCTGTACCGTTTCTTTATGGTCAAAAATATTTGACCGCCATATATTTAGACCCATTGAGACATTTGTTATTAACAACAAATTTATTATCTCAATACAACCGTAAGGGTCTATCCAAAAAAATCAAAACGATCAACTCCTTCATAAGGTTCCAAAGCATAATAGCTCAATTAACAGCTCAAAAGGATGTTACAAACTCTACTTATATAGTAGATATAGAACTTTATTTACTGCACTGCACTTCCTTAAAACCTTTTGACAGCAACCCAATGATCGTATCCTGGATTCAACTTGTATTTGCCTAGAAGTCCCGTCGCAATGACGATATTTAATCTAGTGCAAAATCAAGCATATATAATACTTTTAAGTGCACTAACACAAGGTACACCATTTAACTAGATTTTCTCAATATTTGAATAAGGACAATGTAATGGATTAGCTTCATCACCCTTAACAACAGGAGTAATTGCTAACTTACAATGACGTATATTGAATATTTTCAAAATACGATCAGCAAATGTCCTCTGAGAAAATCTAATAAAATCCAATATATGTGACAAGAACAATCCTTACAGACCTTAGTGTAAAAAACAAAAGATGCATTAAGGTCACTACTTGTAAACAAAGTATCATGTATATAGAATATGAGAAAAATAAATTTCCTCCCACTGACCTTGCAGTATATTGAATTACTTTGTTTCTAATTGAACAAAATAACAACACAATGAAACTTTAATAATATTATCTGGAAACTTACATAAAACTATTAATAAGACTTTCAGTCTACACACAAGTTTACTTAAATTTGTTGCAAAATCCTCCAGTTGCACTATATAGATTTTGTATCTATTTGGCATAACTCCAAACCAAAATAAATGCCACGTTCACTCTGAAAGAATCTTTTAAAGAAATAATTATTTCTTCACTATTAACTATCCACCTCTCTTTCAGAGTGAAAACTTTAACTACAAATTTAGTTTGAAACTCCACAATCTTTCTTTGAAATCCTTTTAGTTTTGTACGCCAATTTGAAACTAAAGAACTTGTGATCTTTAAATAAGTCAAAGTTTCCAAACATGTTTCATAGATTGCATATTGCCTTTTATGGCATCTAATCACATACTTAATTGAGGATAAGAAACAACATTTATTTATGTCGCTAAATCAACCATGTGGTGGATATTGTGGTCATGCTCTCATAAATAGACTATATAAGCTAATGGAATAACTGATCGTCTTTCCCTAACAAATCTCCCGAGTAAATCTACAACCACTTCATTCTATACTTGAGAGGAAAATTTTATCATAAACTATATCAAGAATAGTACTATGAGCCTCATCAAGTTTAGTCTACGGTACAAGAGATTTCACAAGTGTCTATTTAAACAATTATCTATTTAGGCAAAGACAAAGATAAAGACACAGTGATTTTCCATTGTACTATTATCCTTAATAGTCTGAGAGTAGCTATCCTCGTCAATTACTATGCAATTATGCCTTTCGGCCAAATCTTTTGTCAGGACTTACAGGTATAGTAATTAAATTACTACCCCAAAATCTACTAAGTATTTGACAAATGACCCTTTAAGTTATTTCGCATTGTCATACTTGCCAAAATTCTTACGACCACTATTAAGCCTGACAACCTTTTAACCATATACTAGATGTATATGTCATTAGGACTTAAATGCAATTTTTGCAGATGTGTCCTAATTTCGATATTAGACAAGACATAATTACAAGCCACTAAGGCTTCCATCATCTCTTAACAGTGTAGTTAGTAGACAAATCACTTTTCAAGTGTTCTAGAATGGACCGCTTCATGGGCAATAAGCATATTCTATTGCTCTTTTCTCAAGCAATAAATCATATGTCCATAACTTAAAATTTAAAACAGTAAAAACCTCAATAATAGTGGAGTTGTTAATTATAGAAAGGTAACTGAAAAACAAGCAATGTATATTATTAGCATCATGTGAGCACCGTGTAACTTGAGGTACAAGTACACATCCAGAGAGTTACACGCATAATCATATAATCACCTTTGGGCAGAATACATGACATGCAGCTGTACACTCCCCACATGATAGCGGTCATGAGAATATGTTCCAATCTTCGTGAATTCATCACCTTTGGGCAGAGGAACCGCTAGGACTGATCACTCCTCCACCGCACCATCATGTATCCCTCCATGAACTAATACACAATCACCTCCTTTGGGAGTATGACCATGCATTAGACCAGGAGACATCCCAATTAGCGTACGAGACCGAAATTTCTTAAACCCAATCAAGCGTGCCACTTTAGCGGTCACTACTCAATTGAATCCTTGAAACTCTCTCATACCCGGGATATATTTACATCTCACATACACCATATACATGTGATTTCAACTTTAGTGATAGGGGCATATATTACTGAAATCACATATCATGCTAATTATTTTGCCTTATTCATTAATAAAATTAATCATACATATATATAAATAAATATATATAATCTGAAAGATAGATTCCAATGAGATCACCAATCACAGCAACACAAGAAACTTCTCTTGTGCACCAAAATTATATATTCCAATGATTTTTTTTAATGTTGATCTAGAGAATCTATCACCAATCAACATCAATAGCAATACATGGTACACCAAATCGAGAAGCCTGACAGCTGATCCGTTATAGCTCATGAGTTTCATAAGGCAAAACATGACTCCAAGGCCAACAACTAATTTATTAGTCAATTTTAAATAACAAATATCATTACTTCAACCAGTGGCCCATAAATTGAGTCAAATCACAGAACCAAATATCTAAACTATAACAGTAGATATTGTTGCTTTGCATAAATATTATCATACTCCTTAACCATAAAAATATTTAATTTGATAGACGTTAACCAGTGACCATATGAGTTTAGGTATAATATGCAATTACTTAACTTAACATGCATTACCTACACTCAGTAGATGTGTTAATTAGTACAATCAGTTTGGTCACAGATTCTTTAGACGTCCAACATTCAAAGGTTACCAGCATGTAAAGGAGTATGCATGAGCAACAAAAGTTTTTCTCATTATCTCAAGATATAGTTCAATTACTATATCATTAAGCTAGCTTCTCATAGGATTCCATTTCCTATCTTAAACGATTTTATCCAAAACATATCTCTATATATTTTAAACAAAATCCAAGTCCTAGTGAAAGTTGGACTTTCCTATTTTAGCGGTCAGACTCTCCAACGCAGATTCAAATTTTCAGGATTTGATCTTCGGATCTTCTGTGCTCGATTTCAAACGTTCGCAACATATCCACAAAATCAAAAACTGATAACTCCCTAATGAGGTTCCTCTGATGCAATCAATTGACATCAATTGAAGATCCAAGAAGCAAAATCAATAATCACTACAGTATATCGAATCTAACAAGCTTGAGCTTGCACGCAAAGCCCATGCCCGCACACATAGACGCGCAAGCATGCCCCTAGCACGAACATGCAACTACATAAATCACCCCCGTCTCGTCTCGCCCAGTCCAAATTTGTGATTTAATTTTATTTTTTTATTGAACAAAAACTCTCGAAAATCACAAATTAGGGCAAGATCCGTACTAATTAGGGCTAATCCATACAATTTAGGGCAAAATCAATTAGGGTTCAAGTTCTAGGGTTATGGAGGCTCTAATACCACATGTATGACGCAAATTGCGCAACCTCAAGATCTCCATAACCAAAACAAGAATACACACCCAAGAGTAGAAGATTAACGCACCTGTTTTAGGATCTCATTCTTGAAAGCGGAAGCAGAAAAGGATTGCCCACACTCAAGGGGTTTATCCACGCATCAAATCCTTCTCCCTATTGCCTTCTGAGTCACTGGCTCAATGAGGCAGCCCCTCACGATTAGCGTTAGAATAACGCCCCTTAGGTGAGGATATGTGAGATCAGGGTTAGAGGAGAGACTTGAGCACTATTTATACAATTTCCAGCCAGTCCCCCTCATTACGGGCCAGGCTCAACTTGGCCTACACTAGCCAGCCCCATATTAGACTAATTAAGAAACCTTCTATCTCACCTTAGACTAAACCCCGTAAAATTGTAAACGTTAAACGATAAATAACAATATCAATTAATTTAGTCCATATATTAAGAAAATTCTAACATTGAGTGCTTGAGAGGAAGAGTGCTTGACAGGGAGGAAGAGAGGGGCTTAAGAGAGGGAAAAAAACAACAAAAGGGAAAAAAGACCATTGTCTCTTCTCCGTCCCCGCCCGTGTCTCTCTCTCTCTCTCTATAAAATAAGCCCCTCTCCCCCTCTTACATCTGCCTCACCCCCTCAACGATCTCACAGTACAAAGCGATACCGCATTTGCAGGTGCATGCTCCCTCCCTCCCTCCCTCCCTCTCTCTCTCTCTCTCTCTCTAATTCAATTTCACACCTCTCATTCGAGTCTTCGAGCCACTTCAGGAGAGAAGGGAAACACTGCTTCCCAACGAAAATCACTCTCTCTTCCCCCCCTCCCTCTTTCTTACCGTGCAGTGCAGAGTCCAAACGAGAAATGGCCCCTCACTGGGCTTCGGCGACTTGTTTATCGCTCATCTCCTTCTTTGACATCCTCAATTCTTACTTTCCATCGCGTGCATCACCATCTAACGACCGGATCCCAAACCTCACCCCTGCTTCCGCCTCACGCGATGGCGCTAGCCCAACAAGCCCCCAAGTGGTGGACGATTCCATCTCCGTCGTAGTAGACGGCTCACCGCCAATTGATGATGGAACCATACGCACGTTGAATGCCCATGGAACCAGGATCACAACGACTGCCGAAAGCTCTCGGGTCAGAACTTTCAACTCGTCCTAGCCCAGTGCGGTGCATCCAATAGTGGTCCTGTTTCAAAGACAGGAACTAGGGAAGGCGGTGCTGGGTTTCGCTGTCACTATGGCCACGGGAATCATCTTCAGCCAGAAACAGGGGTTGACCTACCCGCAAGCCAGCGCGATTGTACTCGCGCTCTCCATCGGGATCGCCATCACATGGAACGGCATTTTGCTGCATGGGATCTGCCGTCGGGTTGCGACCGCGTTGGAGTGTCTAGGAGCGGTGACCATCTTGACCAGTTTCTTCGGGCTGCTGAGCTCCTTCCTTTCGCCCGGCGTCGTTTGGGCTTGTTGGGTCTGTTGTGGCTTCTCTTGCTTGCCCTTCATCCTGTGCATTGTCCTTCCTGCGGAGATTGAAAAAGAGAGCAGCACGGAACGGCTAGATCAAGATGTCGTGTAGCATGAACATCTAGGTCGGAGATAACAGTTCCCTTGGATATCTGGATTAGGCACTCGGTCCACTTTGCGTAAAGGCGGCGTACAAGAACTCTTCCTCCCAGTGCAGCCTCTCATCTCGTCGTCGCTTGAAGAGAGCAGATCGGAGAAATGACCAAAGAAAGTTGTGCATGCAATATTACGTCCTTGTTGATGCAAAGATCCCCGTCTATCGTAATTTCCACTAAGTCAATTTTTTTTTTTTTTTGGTCAGTAATTTCCACTAAGTCAATTGAGTATTGTTCAATGAAATTTTTTTTTTATGTTCTGTTCCTGGTTTGATCAAGTAGAGAAATACTAAAAATGTAATTTATGAAAGTATCATATTGAGTGATGTGGCATATCATAGTTAAAATGTTGTATACGGTCCGTGTATTTAAAGGCCCTTCTCAAAATAATTAGTATGTTGAGTTCGTAGACCAATCTCGATATATACGGTATTATTACTAAAAAGTGTATGTCATAACCACTTGATCAACACACCTCTATGCTTATTATATAATCACATAATTGAGGATTTTCTTGACTTATCACACGTTATCCTAGAAGGAAAATGCCTTTTTTTTTTGGTCAGTAATTTCCACTAAGTCAATTGAGTATTGTTCAAGGAAATCTTTTTTTTTTATGTTCTGTTCCTGGTTTGATCAAGTAGAGAAATACTAAAAATGTAATTTATGGCATTATCATATTGAGTGACGTGGCATATCATAGTTAAAATGTTGTATACGGTCCACGTATTTAAAGGCCCTTCTAAAAAATATTAGTATGTTGAGTTCGTAGACCAATCTTGATATATACGGTATTATTACTAAAAAGTGTATGTCATAACCACTTGATCAACACACCTCTATGCTTATTATAAAATCACATAATTGAGGATTTTCTTGACTTACCACACGTTATCCTAGAAGGAAAATGCCTCTCTCTCTCTCTCTCTCTCTCTCTCTCTCTGTTGCAATATCTACCTAAAAACCTAAACCTAAACTTGAATCTCGAGTAACATATATCCCCATGAAGCACATAAGAAACTTGGGTGTTCGCAATCTTGCAACCATTGAGGTAGCGACCATCGTGAATGGCCGTCGAACCTCAGGTGACCCTAGATATATGGTCGTTTGAGGCTATTGGGGTCACAAAGAGAGAGAGAGAGGCCTTAGGTTGGAGTGAATGATTGGTGTTGCATAGTGATAAGGGAGTTGTCGCAGATAAGTTGGTCTATATCTATAAATAATTGATTTTTTACATAGAAAAAATCATGTGATTATCAATAACTAGTTATCTTCTTTGAATTAGGAGAAGTATTTTTACCTGTCTATAGTTAGTAAATTATCAGTTGATAGCATTATTCAACATGAAAATAGCATGCGTGACCAGTTCTACCAATCATATCCTCATGTACTTTATAATTTTCACTTCAAAACTCTAATGACATTTTCGTCGTGACTAACGTATTCATCTTGTTGATAAATTCATACACAATTAGTATCATGACTTTCGATATAAATAATTATTTGTATGTAAATTGCTTTTTACCCAATTCAATAAAGATCCAACTAAAATTATCTATTTTGAATGAACCAAGCTACAATTTTGAAGCCGTTTACGGGCACAAGAAGCACAATCCTGGAATCACCCCGCATGCATTTAGAAAGCTCTTGTGGTCGAATCATTCATGTTTCATACCCATAACATACACATTTAGATTTGTTTTGGCTACCCCAAAGGCGCAACACAGGCACTGATTAGGATATACAAATAAAGTCTAGAAAGGCGAAACTTCTGATGGGGATCTACTTATTGAGGAATATAATTCAGTGCCATATGCTAATCCTACTATACAAAGTTATATTATTTACTCACAGAAAAAGGAAAAAAAAAAAAATGTATCAACGCATCATTTAATTAAGCATGGCCTCCTAGGAATAATTTTCGGACAGTACGTCCATCAACAGGAAGAAACATACAAGGCTTCCCGGACAAGCGAGGTTTCGACTGAGGATCGGTATCCGTAGGAGCTGGAGGCCTCTGATTCTCGGACTCCAACTCGGGAATCGAATGATCATCCCTGGTTTGCCTCAGTAATCTCCGCAAGAGACTTGGTCTCTCCTCAGGTGGAGGATCAGGTGTTGTGGGCATTTCTGTTATGCTACGGACATGCTGGAGGCAGACTTGAATGGCATTATGGACTCGAGCAAAGAACCATTCCTCACCAATCATGCCAGCCCCTCCGGACTTTGATAAGGTAGGGCGGGCGTTCTGGTACGGATATGGCCAAAGGGACTTCCACTGAGACTGACAAGAAAAATGAAGGAATGGTTATCTGTAGAGAACGATGAATCTGAATGTCCTGTGATTTGTACTCTTGTACGAGTCCTTTTAAAGCTTGAACAGAACTGGAATCAATATAAGTGACAGCTGCAGTAAGAAACGAAGATGCGATTCTTTGATGGGGCAGCAAAAGAACATCAGTGCAGTGAAGCGAAGGCTGTATACCTGCATGAGTAAACAATAAATGACGTGAATAGACGGTGTGACAGTCAAAGGATTGCCATAAAAAGTTCCTTTCTCAAAACACAAGCAAGTACAAGTTTCCGAGCAAAACACAGATCTCCCTTTCTCTCGTGGAAAGCGTGTGGCTCAAGATTCATCGTCCGTTTTCTAAGGGACTACATGATAAAATTTTTGAAACTATTTTTCTCCTGATTTCTATTCCCCAGAACAGGTTTAGAATAGAAATCCGTTTGATAACGCAATTTGATTTTTCTATTTCTGAAACAAATTTCTATTCCAAAAACTAATTTGGAGAAGAAATCAAAAGCTAAAAATTTTAGTTTTTCCAATTTCTGAAACAGAAATAGAAATTTTTTTCTCAACTTTTCAATTTGGTCCAAAATATTTTAGATCACTAATATTGAAATAGAAATAGAAATAGTTAATTTAGTCCAAAATATTTTAATGATTTTTTAATATAATCATTTCAATCAATATTGATTGAAAATCTTAACCATTGGGCCAAATGGTGGGAATTGAATGAACAAGACTTCATTTGTTGCACGTAAGAGATTTCACGAATAGTAATAGTCAACTTGTCATATTTATATCTAACGAGTCTTTCTTTACCTACTCTTCCGTAATACGCTAGACAACGGCTCTATCTGGCTAACTATTTTTTTAATCATAAACTTCATATTGAGACGGTAAAAATGGGTCAAATCATTAGGGTTTCATCCAATTTTTCTTTTATAAGGAAAAGAGATCTAATAAGGAATCTGTTGTTCTTGTAAGAGTGTTAATGAAAATATAGATTTTGATAATAAATTTTTAAATAATCCTAGTGTTGATAATTTTGAAAAAAAAAAAAAAAATTGGTGACAATTTTTTAACATGGTAAGGATTTTTTTAACAAAATTTGGAAAGAAATTGGAATTAGACTATTATAATCATGGCTATCATTAGACTTATTTGATTAATATGAAATCAATTTCGGCAAAAACATAATGACATATTCACTACAATTGAATTTCAATTGATTTTTTTTTGCCACATTGTTTATTTTTCGAAAGAAAATATTACGTAATAGGAAACTTAAGCACGTGTAATAGGAAATTCCATGAAATTGTATTTTCAACTTTTGTAATGTATTAGTATTATTTCGACTATTATTTTGTATTTGAGGATTTCCTATGTTGTTATCTCATCAATTTCTAATCAATTTCTATTCCTAGAAATAGAAATTTTATTATTTTATCAAACGGATTTCTGTTCCAGAAATAGAAATTTTGAGTCGTTATCAAACGGGTTTCTTTGCTCAGAAACTTGTCCGGAGAATAGAAATTGAGAAATCAATTTCTTTCTAGAAATCAATTTCTGAAACAGAAATTTTGTCATGCGCGCCCTAAGCTACCAGTTCGATTAGTCAAGCATTTTTCTTCTTACTATGTACAGTTCCATTTGAATAAATCTCTGTCCCTTCCTGTGGGTATAACACCGCTTCTCACTCGTACGCCTTAGGCAAAATTAAAGAGAATAAATGCCGCTCCCTATGCAATTGCAACATAAAGGTAGTGCCATCGGTATTTAGGGAAAGGAGAACAAAATATTTTTCATGTCATGAGCACAAAATTAACAGACTAATCTTTTGAGCCATGAAAATTAGTTTGGAATGAAAGTGATATGAATATTTTTTTTTTCGATAAAAAAGCAAATTTATGATAGATATAGTATGGTAGTATCGGTTAGAAATTTTTTGATAGTATCAATTCCTAACTTTTTAATTAGATAAATCATTTTAGGCTTTTGACAGGTCTAAGTTAATTGCATGAAAATGTTTTTTTAACTAATAAAAGGAAATGGATGGATTACATGGATTCGTCAATCGGCAACTATGACTTACAGTCGCCGCCGTGAGGTTCCATCCTTACCTTCTAGAACAAATGGAAAAATCGCCTGAAAGTAACTGACAAAAACTCCAAAAAACAATTAAAAAAAGAAGAGAGAAATAGGGGGAGACGTAGGGGGACGGCGCGGGTCCAGCCCGCCGAACATTTCCAATTCAGACACGCTTTCGTTCGTGTCCGTCGTCGTCCCCGCCTCCTCCGTCCGCAACACACCCCGTACAGAGAAGGAGACAGATATTCCAAACACTATCTTCTGCTCATTTTCAACCCGTGATGTTAGAAAAATATATAGTTTCGAATTGGATAGAATAATGAGATCGGATCTTTAAAATAATCAAGTTGGATTTTGACTCGTGATATCATAAGAATTTATTTGCCCTACAATGTTACATAATGGTCATCAGCAAATCTCCTCCAAAATATAACAAAATCTCAATTGTAAATACTAGGTAGCAATTATAATATTTCTCCAATGACTCTTTAGGAAATAATTAGAAATAATTAGAAATAATGATTGTATATTCTTTTGAAAGAAAACGAAAATAGAATAAGAAAGTTGTGATTAAATAGACACGTTCAAAATTTATAGCAAAAACAAGAAGTTATATCTGAACAAACACAACTTTCTAAGGATTAAGAAATTATATCTGAATAGGTGTAAATATGAGATAATTGTCGGAAGAAATAATAAAATTTGAAATTAATTAAATAATAAAAAATAACTGTAACTTTTTCTAAATAATCGCACCGTTTCAACATGATGCCCTAATTAATTTTTTTAATAAAAATAAGTCCAAATTTTAATCAATAAATAATCTGGTCATAAAGAACGAATGCGTAGCTTTTAGTACATTCGGGTTCATCGCGTGGGATTAAGTTTGTGCATAAAGCAGTCTATGTATAACTCTGCGTTTTAAATCTGTAGCTAGAACTAAGCACTCTAAGCTCTCCCAACTATGCCAAGAGAAAGCTAAGGCAAGAAAAAACTCCGGTTTCGGGTCTACTATGACTATTGAGGAGGATTTGCACGTCCATGATATATCAGCGGAAAGAAGAAGATAGGGCGTGAACTGGCAAAACTGAGGTTTGCGGAACTGGGGGAACAACCAAAGGAGCAATGAGGAATTCCACGCCCTAGAAAAGCATTTCACATGTCGAAAGGTGTCCTTATGTTCCTTCTCCGTTTCCTTATGTTCCATCTTTGTTTCGATCACTTGAAAAAACTACTGCGAGCAGAGAGAGGGAGATTGTTAAAGGCATAAAGGGAATAGCAGCATCTCAACCTTTGGCTGAAGAGACACCTGATGATCAACAAAGCGAAGACATGGATCGCCAAGCTGGCTGATCAAAATCAATGGTGCAAATGCATATGATGAAGTTGACATGGATCGCCAAGCTGAAGGAATAGATTAGTCAACAAGCTGTGGTTTCTGTTACTCAGTTAGTTAAGCTCGGTGTCCTCTATTTCTTCTGTTAACTGTTAAAACAGAAGTTGTTGTTGTTCTCACTTTTGTTGTATAAATAGATGGATAGAAAAGAGTGAATGTAAGATTGAAGTGTTGAGCAATATGATGTACACTGATATACAGAAATACAAAGAAGAGAGAGAGAGAGAGAGAGAGAGAGAGAGAGAGAGAGAGAGAGAGAGATAGAACAGAGGAAGTAGAACAGAGTATTCTATATTGCTGTAATTGTTGCAATGGACAAGTACTCGAGTTTTGATGAATATACAAGAGCATTTCTAGAAGCTGATTCTATTTCTTCTGGTACTGAGATTCATTGATAATCCATATTCTAAGTTTCTCATGGTATCAGAGCCCTGCTGTTACAACAAATAAGAAGATCTGAAGCATCATCAACCTGCAATATCACGGTATTCATATCAGAACTTATAGTATACTATTATCATCTTCTTCAAGCTGAGAGATTGTATCAATGGCAATAAGAACACCAAAATTTTCATTTCCTATACATGTAAACATCTCGAACTTTGTCACAATCAAGCTTGTCGAAGATAACTTTCTCTTATGGCAAGCCCAAATCCAGAGATTTCTAAAAAGTCAGGAAATTTTTGGCTTTGTTAATGGAGATATTCCTCCACCATCTCGTGTGCTGCAAGGTGAAGTTGAAGGCTGTGAATCAGAACTTATTAATCTAGATTATAATGACTAGACAAGAACTGATCAGCTGATTTCCTCTTGGATTAGTGGGGCTGTTACTGAGAATATTCTTAGCTTGATAATTGGATTAGAAACATCCTTTGAAGTTTGGCAAACACTTCTGAAAGGATTTACACAGAAGTCAATTGCTAAGGAGTTTGAACTTAGAGGGAAATTGCAATCTTGTCTAAAGCTTGATCAAACTCTCTCTGTCTATCTCAGAGAATACAAATCTATATGTGATCAATTAAATGCAATAGGCAAACTGTGGATGAAATAACCAAAATTTTTGGTATTTTGGAAGGTTTAGGCCCTGAATATGAAAACCTGTGAACCACCATATATTGCTTAAAGCCTCAACCTGATTATGATGAGGTTATTGCCCAACTAGAAAGGTTTGAGTCAAGGATGAAGACTTATTTTAGAAGTCAGTTTAATCCTAATATGGCCTATCTTGGGCGGAAACAATCTCAGGTACAACATAAAGGAAATACTGATGGAGACTATCCCTCTCAAACTTCTGGTTTTTTAGCTCAAAGAGGGAGTTATAGGGGTGGTTGAAATTATAATCATGGCAGAACTATGAGTAATAGAGGAAGAGGATTTGGTTATGCTGAAAGAAATCAGAATTATAGAGCAGATATCCCAATTCAAAGACAAGAGGATCAATATTTCAGACAAAAGAATACCTTCTTTGCAACAAATCAGGGGTCTCGACCCTATGCTACCTACTCTCAAAGGTACCAAAATACAAAAGCCTATCCTCCTCTCTCATTAAACTCAAGTAAAACTCTGCAGGATCAGAAAGACATAAGCACTGCTAGATTGGAATGTCAAATATGTAAACGACTTGGGCATGATGCTCTTCACTGCTGGTTTCGTTTTGACAATTCTTACCAAGCTGAAGACATACCAGTGGCACTAACAGCAATGCATATTGAAGATCCAAAAGAAAGTGAATGGTACCCTGATACTGGTGCTACAGCTCATATCAGTGCTAATCCTAGTATGCTTCATACCTTCTTTAAATACCAAGGGTCTGATTCTGTGATGATAGGAAATGGATTGTGCTTGCCTATTACACACATTGGGAATACTTGTCTAAATACATAAGGGAACACATTACCTCTTAATGATGTTCTAATAGTTTCAGAAATAAAGAAGAATCTTCTTTCAGTTTCTAAGCTCACAGATGACTATCCTTGCTCATTCATCTTTGATAAAACTGGTGTTTATGTTAAGGACAACCATACCAAAGTATCAGTCAAGCTTGGAAGGAAGACTAGAGGCCTCTATCAAGTTGATACACAGACCACAGCAGCTTTCTTCACTCAAAGACAGAAGACTGTGGATGAAGATATATGGCACCAGAGGCTAGCCCATACAAATCCTCAAACAGTAAAACACCTACAAAAACAGAAGCTGATTCACTTTAATACAACATCTGTGAATGTTTGCAGCAGCTGTCAAATAGCAAAAAGCATAGCTCTTTATTTTCCTTTATCAGATTCTATATCGAATTTCCCCTTAGAAAAGATTCACTGTGATATTTGGGGACCCTCACCAGTCAATTCATTTCAGAAATTCAGATATTATGTGATCTTTGTTGATAGTTTCTCACGATATAGTTGGCTATATCCCATGAAATTGAAGTCTGAGTTCTATGATATCTTTGTTCACTTTCAGTCATTAGTTGAAAAGCAATACAGCCATCAAATTAAAATCTTCCAAAGTGATGGAGGAGGAGAATTTGTAAGTAATGCATTCCAATGTCATCTCGAATTGTGGCATCAAACAACGCTTATCCTGTCCACATACCCCTGAACAGAATGGGGTTTCAGAGAGGAAACATCGACATATTGTAGAGCTGGGATTAGCCATATTATATCATTTCAAGGTTCCTTTGAAATTTTGGGTGGATGCCTTTATCACGGCAACCTACATTATAAATATTCTCCCTACATCAAAACTGAAGATGGATAAACCCTACAACAAGTTGCATAACAGCTAGCCAAGATATGATTATTTGAGGGTATTTGGTTGTGCATGCTAACCATGCTTAAGACCATACACAAAGCACAAATTTGATCCTCGATCCCTTACCTGTGTTTTTCTGGGATACAATGAATTACATAAGGGGTATAGATGTCTTGTACCTACTGATAATCGCATCTACATCAGTAGGCATGTGATCTTTGATGAAACACTCTTCCCTTTCACAAAAAGAGTGATCAAAGATTATGGACAGTACACACCATTATATAAACAATGGATTGAAGAAGTTCAATTTTTCGAGCCTACAAATACTGACATCAGAAACAAGAGTACTATTCTTCATCAATCAGCAAGCAAAAACCAGTATCATCCTAGTATAAATGATCAGAATAATGATCATATGTATAATGGACAAGTGCCACAAGATCCCTCATCAGCACCAATGCAGCATAATCCTATTACAGAAACACAGCAGGTGCCTATCTCTCTAAGTGCTACAGGTCCAAATATTTCTACTGATTCTGGTCAGTCTACTAATATCAGTCCTGAACTAGAACAACATAATTCTGGTCAGTCTTCTTCTCAAAGTAATCCTGTCACTCATCCCATGCAGACTCGATTAAAATCAGGCATCATCAAGCCAAATCCAAAATATGCCTGCCTAGCTGAATATAGAGTTCCAATGGAACCAAAATCTATTAAGTCTGCACTGGCTGATAAAGCCTGGTATAATGCAATGCAAGAAGAAATGAGTGCCCTGTATAAAAACCACACCTGGACACTGGTTCCAAGGACAAGCCAGATGAATGTTGTAGGCTGTAAGTGGGTCTTTAAGACCAAATTGGCACCTGATGACACTCTTGACAGGTTAAAGGCTCGACTTGTAGCCAAGGGCTTCCATCAAGAAGCAAGACTTGATTTTACTAAGACTTTTAGTCCTGTTGTGAAACATGCCACAATTCGCATAGTATTGTCCATAGCTTTGATCAAACAATGGCCAATACACCAGCTTGATGTGAAGAATGCCTTTTTTCATGGAGACTTAAATGAAACTGTCCATATGGAACAGCCACCAGGTTTTATAAATCCTCAAAAATCGAGCTATGTCTGTCTGCTTCACAAGTCCTTGTATGGTCTCCGACAAGCTCCAAGAGCCTGGTTCGAAAAGTTCAGCAACTTTCTTCTTGAATTTGGCTTTTTCTGTAGTACTGCTGATCCCTCTTTGTTTGTTCTCCATACTCAGTCACAAACAGTGCTGTTGCTGCTATATGTCAATGACATAATCTTGACAGGTAGCTCACCACAACTTTTGACTCCATTAATTCAGAATCTCAATCTACAGTTCTGTATGAAGGATCTTGGATATCTTCACTACTTCCTAGGTATTGAAGCCAAACGTACCTCACAGAATCTCTTCTTATGTCAAACAAAATATGCTATTGATTTGCTTAAAAGAGCTCATATGGAAGACTGCAAACCAATCTCAACACCATCGTCACTTCGATCAGCTTTCCAAGCCAATACTACAACTAAGCTGACAGATCCTTGTCGCGACCAAATTTTCGGGTGAACCACCTAGAGTTTGGCTAATGGATTGTTAAGCCTAGACTTAACCCGGGCCCTCCCAAGCCCATACTAATTCGCGACTTAAGTTTGAATTCTTAACATGCAAATAATTTTCAATTGGGAGTCGCCACTAATTTATTTTTGGTGGGTCAATTAGAAACCCAAGTAAAGTAATGGGAGATTTACTTTACTCCTACGAACCGGAGATTCTAGATACGGGGACTTGATTATGCTAGATTCCTCTAACGCCCTTTCGGTACCATTCTTTTATTTTGAAAAATGTTTGGCAGGCAGCTTGAATTGATTTTAGTTATCTCCCTAACATGTGAGGTGATCATGCGGGTGCGCAATCCACCAATTTAACACCCAACAAAGCAATGAATAAAGTTACGAGACTTACCTTGTAGCAACGAAAGCATCTGCGTTGTTAGATCATAATTCGCATCCTCAACCCTAGATATGATTTCTAATTAACACGCAATTTCTTTTTTTTTTTTTTTTGCTTTCACTTAATTAATGAAAATTTCATCTATATGCAATGCATGCTAATAATCTAATATGACATGGCAACATGACCTAAATTACATGATATGGTAGTATGATCTAAGCTACATAACATGAATAGGCATGCGGTCTATCCTAAGCATGAGATGGATTTTATTCTAAAAATAATTTTTGTATTTTCCATGAGATTCGAAATTAAAGAAACGCAACACTTAATATGCAATCTAAATTAATCTAATGACCTAATTCTAATTATTGACAATTTCTAATTAAATGAACCTAACAAAAATCACTAAATGACGTGCATTGTATGAACCTAATTCTATATGACGTGCACATGGTTTTTATTTTCCTAATAAGCATGCGATCTATGCAATGACGTGCAAAGAATGACCTAAGTTTACATGCATGATGATTTTTGTTGTTTTTTTATTAATTAAAAATTGTCCAATAATTAAACGTGTAGAAAAAACTAACATCCTAAATGAATGCATTTTTTTTGGATTTTTATTTGAGGAATTCGAAATAAATAAATTTCCTATTCTAGACATGCAAAATAACCTAAAACAAGTAATATCCTAACATGCATCTAATCTAACTCAAATATTTTTTTTTTCGAGTTTTTCTTTACGGGAGCAGTCAAATGAGAACAACACGGCACCAAATCAAGCAAGATATCATCCATGTCCATTTAATTTTGGAAATAAATTGACGAATCGTATCTCGCACATGAGATTAGATTGGCCAATTTTTAAATAAAATCACGAATCGTATCTCGAACGTGAGATCGGATTGGTGATTTTTCCGTACGATTGCGGGTCGTATTTCGAGCGTGAAATCGGACCGTCAATCATATATACGTTGCAAAATTAGGAAGATTTCCTAATTTCGAAGGCTACTCGAGATTTTGTGGATATGATGACATCATTCAAATATTCATACGAGACAATCCCATAAACTAGGCAATAAGGATGTATGGAAATTGAATTAAACAAGATTCTTACCTAATATTTGGTGTCACGTGGACCACGTTGTCGAGCTCGGTCAAACGACGGACGGCGAGATGACTCACGGGCGTGGCTTGGCACAATGAAGAGATGGTGTTATGACACCAAGGGTTGCTAGATGAGTGGTGCAGGCCCGTCGATTACGACTCGCTGATGCTGCTCACGGTGTCCGATTAGAGCAAGAAGTTGTCCGTGGATTTCACAAGTTGAACGTCCTCCCTCGGTGAATTACCAAGCACTCTGGAAAATTGTTAAGCATGAGGAGGAAGAGTCAAAACACATGCACGAGGAAAATTAAAAATAGAATCCTGTCACTGTCATGGCTAAAATTGGGACAGCTCTTGGTTTGAAAATATCACAATTGCATGTGATGTTGCCGCCACTAGACACACCATCGAGACATGCAATGTTTGACCGGAGACAAGGACGTAGCTGTGGGAGCCATGTAATGATCTGAAGACATCAACGAGGAATGGACTTCGTCTCGGCTTCAAGAGCGACTCGAGGGCAGCTAGTGCAATGTTGCAATGTGGACTCGGCTAGGCTGATGTCACGAGAAGAGGCGATCTCGGTTGGGTACGTCGCGTCTATTGAGCACACGAGACGACGAGTTACTGCACCCACCGAACCCTCCATCTCTGGATAACAAGAATTTTGAGAAGCTTTGATGAATTTTGATCAAGGTGAAAGACTTAGTGCGCCCCTTTTACGCTTCTTGCAAAGAATGAAGACCAGCTCATAAGTCTCCTTCTGTACAAGTGGTGGACGTCAATTTGCTTTTTGCAGTCCAAGCGGTGATGGAATCTTGACCGAGTTCTCCATCACAATTCGGTCGTGGTGGACCTCCTTGAAATTTGACTAAAGAACACCTGCAATAAGACAAATGCAAAGGTGACAACGATAGAAGCTTGATGAAGAATGATCTCGGATGTGGGGCTTCAGCAGCCGCAGGAGCGTGATGTTGGGATTACAGGCAAGGGCTCATCGGCAAGGCTTGAGACTTTGCGGCTCACTGTCAGTTCAAGCAGCAAGCTCGCAACGCCAAAGCTGGACAGCAAAGGGAGCAGCGATGCAAACGGTGGGGGCACAACATCTGACAGTGAGAGCGCAATTGTGTGAGGGGACTTCATAGGAACTAGGAAGCTCGCCAAGTTGCAGCAGTGGTGATGAAATCGTGGAATGCCGATGAGGATCTACTGGATTTGTCATGGGTCCGGCGCGGAGGAAGGCTCAATTGCCTTTCTTTCTTTTGACCTTTATGTTGAGCCCACAGCCTCCTTTTTTTTTTCTTTTCCTTCATATTGTGGCCGGGAAAAGCTTCACTTTGTGGAACTTGACAACGAGTTGGTGTTTGACCAAATTGTCAAACTGCACTCGCAAGAAAGACTACAAACATCACCGCTTCATCACCATCTTCAGTCTTTGAGGGCACTGACGATCTCTCCCTCTCTCCTAGTCACGATCTCTCTCTTAATTCTCTCATGGCCGTATGTTTTCAATTGTGTGGCCCCCTCAAAACCCTATGCCTATTTTCTTTTTATAGGCCACCGATTAGGGTTTTCTTAATTTCCCAAAACCATATAAACGGAGATTTCTTTTCCAAACGCAATATTTGATTTTTTTTCAAACGCAATATTTGCTTTTGAATCCAAATCTCACAAAGATAAATCCGTAAAATCTCCTTGAGGATACGGGTTTGGGCCGATCTACTCTCTTCGTGGGCTTAGCCCGACTCATCAAATTAAAGCTCAGGACCACTAATTTGAATCCATTCGCTATTGGTCCAATAAATAAATGCAAAAATGCGAATGCACCTAAATCTATATGCTATGCAATTAATTAATTTTTTTAGGGATAAAATTAACCCCTAATTTTTTAATACGATAAATGAATAAACGGATCGCCAAAATTTAGGTGTCAACAACTGCCCCTCTTTGAAGGTGAGCTCGCAGAAGTTGCATTCAAAACAAATTGAGACCTAAATTTTGGTCATGCTCATGCAATGAATGATGATTTTTTTTTTTTTGGAAAATGAATTCCATTTTTTTAAATGCAATTTATATGATGCATGGAAATGCTAATGCAAATGCATGATGCGAAATGAAATAACGTACCTATAATTGCTTACCAATTAGTGTTGTAGAGCATCTTAAGGTACATGATAAATACCCATTTGCTTCACAAGTACCCAATTCTCACTCAGGTTCCTTGAAAAGCCTAATGGGTAATAAATTGAACATTCACATCCAAAGTGAAATATTCAAATCAAGACATCTAGGTCCAGACTGAGATGTCAAGAGTTTTGGGCTCGAAATACCTAGATCCAAACTAAGGTATAACAAGAAAGATTGAAAACATTCACATCCAAAGTGAAATGTTTAAATCGAGATATCCGATCCGATCGAGATGTCAAGAGTTTTTGGGCTCGAAATACCTAGATCCTAACTAAGGTATAACGAGAAAGATTAAAAACATTCACATCTAAAGTGAAATGTGTAAATCGAGACATCCAGATCCAGACTGAGATGTCAAGAGTTTTTGGGCTTGAAATACCTAGATCCTAACTAAGGTATAACGAGAAAGATTAAAAACATTCACATCCAAAGTGAAATGTTTAAATCGAGACATCCGAGATCCGGGCGAGATGTCAAGAGTTTTTGAACTCGAAATACCTAGATCCAGACTAAGGTATAATGAGAAAGATGAAAAACTTAAATCAAGACATCTAGATCCAGACTGAGATGTCGAGAGTTTTGAACTCGAAATACCTAGATCCAGACTAAGGTATAACGAGAAAGATGAAAAACTTAAATCAAGACATCCAGATCCAGACTGAGATGTCAAGTGATCCTACCTTGAATGAAGATAGTTGGTATTACATGTCCAGGACCCGCACCATTCTACAGTCGCCTAGACTGAGGTTTTGTTTGGCCAGGACCCCATTCTTCGGTCACCCAGCCTTGCGATAGAAATCATCTGACCAAGACCCGAACCATTCTTCGGTCGCCTTAATCAGATTGAATCTGGAGAAAAATTTTTAGGGGACAACTCCATCGAGTGTCAATGTAAAGGACTCTGGGCTACGAAAGCACGCCGGGTCAATAAATGAATGGACACCGGGCTACGAAAGAACGCCGGGTCAATAAAAATGGGCTCTGGGCTACGAAAGCACGTCAGGTCGATAAATGAATGGACACCGAGCTATGAAAGCACGCCGGGTCGATGAAAGGAACTCTGGGCTATAAAAGCACACCAGGTCAATGAAATGGGACACTGGGCTACAAAAGCACGCCAGGTCAATATAAAGGGACATCAGGCTACAGAAGCACACCGAGTCAAGAATTGGACACTGGGCTACGAAAGCACACCATGTCAATATAAAGGACACCGAGCTATGGAAGCATGCCGGGTCGATGAAATGGACTCTGGGCTACGAAAGCATGCTAGGTCAATATAAGGGACACCGGGCTATGGAAGCACACCGGGTCGATGAGAATGACAGCTTGACCGAGTCAAGTGTCGATGCACTTGAGGGAGAATACCTGCGCAATGACAAGTATTTTGAGTATGGGTAAAGATATACTTACCTGGTGATATTTCTGATTCTTGGGGATATGTCTTCTGGAATCTTGTGGAGGTCTCTCACCTCCTAGTAGAATGTTTCTCATCTCCTAATATCATGAGGTATTCTGAAAGGAACCTGACTGTCAGGAGCTCTTGGGCCTGTCAGACATGATTAGAGCAAAAACTGATATGCATTCATCAAAGAGGTAGACAATTTGAGCTACTCTAGAATGCACATTTCAAAGTTTGGTGGTTTTTTTTCAATTTAATCAAGGCTTCTGCATAATGACTTTACCGTATCTGCATCACCCAAATTTCCACTGGAGAGAATTATCATCCAAGACAATTTTCATTCATGATATGAATTTCTTAAGAATACTAAATGAGAGACTTTCAGTTAGAAAGGACTTTCACTCACTCTCATTCAAAAGGACCATTTTATTTTATCATCATACCAACAAGGGTCCAAGTATTCTCGCAAGCGGTACAACCTTACTAATCTGAGAGGTCTTTAATAGGAACCGCAATGTGGGCTTGGTCAACGGCTTAACAAAGGGACTCTTTAAGTCAAGGCTATTGAAAGAACAATTATGTATTCATCTTCGGGTTTACAAGTCAAGAACCCTGCAAAATGAGAAAGAAATAATCTTGCTCGCACTTCTTCGAGCAATGCTTAAAAACATATGAACTCCTATGTTAATTCAAGTGCCCTAATCAGAAGAGACTTTGTAAGGGACGTAATGTAGGCTGGATTCATGGGTTGAGAAACGAAAGGTTCATTATGCTCAAAATGTGTATAAAGGGTGAGAGTTGATGATCATCTTGGCATTGCCGCCAATTTTCTTTTTCATCATTAGGGATTGTCCTCATGAAGTGCCCCATTGATTGTAAAAACTCATCATTTGAGTTCTTTGAATATTGCTCCATCGGGATTCAATTCTTGCAATTGACAGTCTCCTATCTTGACTCTCTTTTTCATCTATGAGCATTGGCCTTGCTTTTACCAGGCACACTGCTTTTTCATGCCCCTAGTTCTCATTCATTTTTCTTTCTCTTTTTTTTTCATGGGTATTGGCCTTGCTTTTACCAGGCACACTGCTTTTTCATGCCCCTTAGTTCTATTTCAATTCTTGCGCATAATGCATGCGTCAAGCAATCACAATTTGAATGACATTCGAACTCTGCCTTTTGCCTTGCCCCAGTGTGGGGGATGATCACCGACTGGGTTTATGGAAATGAAATTGCAAGCTCAAGTGGGCTATGCAAATGATATAAGTGTATAGGATAGAGAAAGAAATACTCTTCGTCATCCTAGGGCACTTAAATTACCACATGAATTCAATGTAATAGCACGACTTGAAAATTGATGCAAGTGAGAGCAAGAAAAATTCTTTTCATTTTCCTCACCTCATGATGTTGTCTTACCTCCAACTTGCCCCAATGTGGGGTGGTTCTTGACAGGGATAATTTGAAAAGAATTCCATCGTGTATAAGGCTCAAAGGGGTTAAACAATGGATTGCCTTTGTGTTTGGGATAGAGAAATGAATTGCCCCTCATTATTTCGGTTATCGTACCCTTTGCGAGAGAACTCTTTGCCTTGCAGATATGAAACTTCCTACACTCATCTCACAAGTGTATAAGTAAGGGACTGTGTATATGATAGGGCTTACCTTTCATCATCCTGACGCGTCTCATTCAGCATTCTTAAGCATTGATGTCATTCCACAAAATTGTCTATTTTGACAAATCTCCACATGAAATTGGTGAATTAAATAGGCAAAATCACTATCAAAATTCTCCTTTGAGAAGAGTCCGACAATTTAAGCATGAGAAACTTCTATGAGAAACAATTTATCATACTCAAAAATGTTTTCATAAGCACAATTTTGGCCATTCATTCAAAGAATTGTCCCACAAAGGCATCATCTTAGTAGTGGGTGTTTTTGGATTGCCCCTGTCGAAAGGGAACACACGCACTAATTGATCAATCAAGGATGAAAAATTCGACCTTTGATTCAATGAAATCTGGCTTTTGCCCCTGCACAGAACAACGTGCATGAATAGGATATTATGCATCATCAAAGTAAATTCAAATTGCATGACCATTTTGGCTCGGATCGAGACTTTGTGTCAGTCATGTCACTACTAGAATTTGTAGTGCCCCAATTCGTCATTTGCAAGAAAAATAATAGTGTCAATTCCAAAATTAATTATATCCATGAACGCAATGTATCCATTTCATCTAAGAGGAATGATGTTCTTTTGACTTGTTCCATCATTTTCTCATGGAAACGAGAAACTTGATTTGGCTTTCGACATTTCATACAAATTGTAATGAGATGTGCCACACATCACACTTTAGAATCTGGATGATCTTCTTCTGACTTGCCCTCAGTTTCCTATTGATGTGCAAGGAAATCTCTTGGGACAAGTAGTGTTTAATGTCTTTCGTCACTCTTGGGAGATGTCATCACAATCGGCTAGGAAATGATCCTTTGCCTCCACACCTTCAGATGTATGTTCCCAAATCAATAGGTCCACTATCACTGGAAATTGATGCGTTATTTTCAAATGCCTCTCTGTTATGATCTGAGACATGAGGTAAATGAGTTAGAAAAACAAACAAGGGTAATCTAATGCATGCTTTTTTTGAAATGGTTTCAAAAATGATTTTTTTTTAGGGGGAGCATGAAGAAACCCAGTCCTCAGAATTTCTCCATGGATGATGTTTTCTTTTCATTGTTGGATATCGTCACTGGGCTGGTTTGGTATACCCCATCATGTCCTCAAAACAAAACTTGTAATTTTACTGATATCCATCAATCGAATTACATTTATTGGAATATGATGTTCAAGCATTGAAGCAAACAGAAGAAATTGAAACCAATATCTAAAAGCAATAGAAATTCCCACACAGGGGAAGGTGCAACTAAACATGCCCCTAATTAAATGAGGAAGCAATCTACTTAAGACCATAAATTGTGTGCTTGAATTCTTCATCCTCCTTAGTCTTATGATGTGAACCCTCCAGGTCAGATATTTTTCCCTCTGGACTAGTCCTTTCATGGTGCCATCAAATTCAGCTGTCTTAGGAAAATGAGACGGTTCAAAAAGTCTTCTTGGCTCTCTTCTTGGAGTTGTAATTTATCATTGGAGATAAATCACAGCACTTTTGCTCGACGAGATTAACTCTTTTTGATCCGTCATTTTAGCTCTTGATCGTGAACGGATGGGTGAGCAGGATCGCTCCATAATCACCTAATGGAAAAGAACGGGAACATATAAGTATGAGGTGTAAATAGAAAGTCAGTCCATGACAATGATCTATCAACTTTTTTTCATTTTTTTTTTCATGAAAAGTTCTTATAGGAAGGGAATTTTTAAAGAGAGCTAGAAAAATAAACACCCTAGCGAGATCAAATTTCCTATGCACAAATTGAAAACAAATTTTCCAAAGTTTTTTTATTTTCCAAAATGATTCATTGTATGGCAATTTCCTCATTTCGTTCCTAATTGACAAATGAATTAGATCAAATGATTAACCTAGATTGTCATGGACCGACCAAAAGTACGACAAAATAAATTGCAAGGTATAGAGATAGAAGACTTACTTCACCAAGAAAAACCAATGGCAATCACATAGACATACGCATGATAAGTGGTTCGATTTCTACTCTATAAGGCTTAATAAGGTGGAGCCACAAGGATGATCAGACTAGCCACGGGCGCGTGGACTATGTCAGGTCCTCATGACTCCGGCTTGGTCAAAGAGCCGACCCAGGTCATGGACATGCGAACCGAGGTGGGTACTCTTGACACCATGAATGACATTTCGGGATTGAGATAGGCGACTCGTACCACGAGCTTGCGGTCGGAGTAGTATCCATCTCAATACCATCCTAGATGATCCTATGCGGCCCAAGTCCGGCGGCAGGTTGTGTGTGCAATAGTGTAGTGCTAAATGCAAAGCATGCACAACAATTTAAATCACACAACACTTCAATAACTTAAATTAAAACATTCATTCCCAACGCCAACCTGCAAGACAAGGGTTAGCAAAGACTACTCCCATTATATCTCCCAATCTGCAAAAACATTTAACACCTTAAATGTTAGGGACGTACCTGGGATCCTCGCTGCCAAACAAAAACATTTTTCAAATGAAAAGAAAAATTGGCCTAGGTCCACTAAGAGTTTTAACTCAGTCCCCAGTGGAGTCGCCAAGCTGTCGCGACCAAATTTTTGGTTGAACCACCTAGAGTTTGGCTAATGGATTGTTAAGCCTAGACTTAACTCGGGCTCTCCCAAGCCCATACCAATTCGCGACTTAGGTTTGAATTCTTAACATGCAAATAATTTTTAATTAGGAGTCGCCACTAATCTATTTTTGGTGGGTCGATTAGAAACCCAAGTAAAGTAATGGGAGATTTACTTTACTCCTACGAACCAGAGATTCTAGATATGAGAACTTGGTTACGCTAGATTCCTCTAACGCCCTTTCGGTACCATTCTTTTATTTTGAAAAATATTTGGCAGGCAACTTGAATTGATTTTTATTATCTCCCTAACATGTGAGGTGATCATGCGGGTGCGCAATCCACCAATTTAACACCCAACAAAGCAATGAATAAAGTTACGGGACTTATCTTGTAGCAACGAAAGCATCTGCGTTGTTAGATCAAAATTCGCATCATCAACCCTAGATATGATTTCTAATTAACATGCAATTTCTTTTTTTTTCACTTAATTAATGAAAATTTAATCTATATGCAATGCATGCTAATAATCTAATATGACATGGCAACATGACCTAAATTACATGACATGGTAGTATGATCTAAGCTACATAACATGAATAGGCATGCAGTCTATCCTAAGCATGAGATGGATTTATTCTAAAAATAATTTTTTGTATTTTCCATGAGATTCGAAATTAAAGAAACGCAACACTTAATATGCAATCTAAATTAATCTAATGACCTAATTCTAATGATTGACAATTTCTAATTAAATGAACCTAACAAAAATCACTAAATGACGTGCATTGTATGAACCTAATTCTATATGACGTGCACATGGTTTTTATTTTCCTAATAAGCATGCGATCTATGCAATGACGTGCAAAGAATGACCTAAGTTTACATGCATGATGATTTTTGTTTTTTTTATTAATTAAAAATTGTCCAATAATTAAACGTGTAGAAAAAACTAACATCCTAAATGAATGCATTTTTTTTGGATTTTTATTTGAGGAATTCGAAATAAATAAATTTCCTATTCTAGACATGCAAAATAACCTAAAACAAGTAATATCCTAACATGCATCTAATCTAACTCAAATATATTTTTTTCGGGTTTTTCTTTATGGGAGCAGTCAAATGAGAACAACACGGCACCAAATCAAGCAAGATATCATCCATGTCCATTTAATTTTGGAAATAAATTGACAAATCATATCTCGCGCATGAGATTAGATTGGCCAATTTTTAAATAAAATCACGAATCGTATCTCGAGCGTGAGATCGGATTGGTGATTTTTCCATACGATTGCGGGTCGTATTTCAAGCGTGAAATTGGACCGTCAATCATATGTACGTTGCAAAATTAGGAAGATTTCCTAATTTCGAAGGCTACTCGAGATTTTGTGGATATGATGACATCATTCAAATATTCATACGAGACAATCCCATAAATTAGGCAATAAGGATGTATGGAAATTGAATTAAACAATATTCTTACCTAATATTTGGTGTCACGTGGACCACGTTGTCGAGCTCGGTCAAACGACGGACGGCGAGATGACTCACGGGCGCGGCTTGGCACAATGAAGAGATGGTGTTATGACACCAAGGGTTGCTAGATAGGTGGTGCAGGCTCGTCGATTACGACTCGCTGATGCTACTCACGTTGTCCGATTGGAGCAAGAAGTTGTCCGTGGATTTCACAAGTTGAACGTCCTCCCTCGGTGAATTACCAAGCACTTTGGAAAATTGTTAAGCATGAGGAGGAAGAGTCGAAACACATGCACGAGGAAAATTAAAAATAGAATCCTGTCACTGTCATGGCTAAAATTGGGACAGCTCTTGGTTTGAAAATATCACAATTGCATGTGATGTTGCCGCCACTGGACACACCATCGAGACATGCAATGTTTGACCAGAGACAAGGACGTAGCTATGGGAGCCATGTAATGATCTGAAGACATCAATGAGGGACGGACTTCGTCTCGGCTTCAAGAGCAACTCGAGGGCAGCTAGTGCAATGTTGCAATGTGGACTCGGCCAGGCTGATGTCACGAGAAGAGGCGATCTCGGTTGGGTACGTCACGTCTATTGAGCACGCGAGACGACGAGTTACTGTACCCACCGAACCCTCCATCTCTGGATAACAAGAATTTTGAGAAGCTTTGATGAATTTTGATCAAGGGGAAAGACTTAGTGTGCCCCTTTTACGCTTCTTGCAAAGAATGAAGACCAGCTCATAAGTCTCCTTCTGTACAAGTGGTGGACGTCAATTTGCTTTTTGGTGTCCAAGCGGTGATGGAATCTTGACCGAGTTCTCCATCACAATTCGGTCGTGATGGACCTCCTTGAAATTTGACTAAAGAACACCTGCAATAAGACAAATGCAAAGGTGACAACGACAGAAGCTTGATGAAGAATGATCTCGGATGTGGGGCTTCAGCAGCCGCAGGAGCGTGATGTTGGGATTACAGGTAAGGGCTCATCGGCAAGGCTTGAGACTCTGCAGCTCACTGTCAGTTCAAGCAGCAAGCTCGCAACGCCAAAGCTGGACAGCAAAGGGAGCAGCGATGCAAACGGTGGGGGCACAACATCTGACAGTGAGAGCGCAATTGTGTGAGGGGACTTCATAGGAACTAGGGAAGCTCGCCAAGTTGCAGCAGTGGTGATGAAATCGTGGAATGCCGATGAGGATCTACTGGATTTGTCATGGGTCCGGCGCGGAGGAAGGCTCAATTGCCTTTCTTTCTTTTGAGCTTTATGTTGAGCCCACAGCCTCCTTTTTTTTTTCTTTTCCTTCATATTGTGGCCGGGAAAAGCTTCACTTTGTGGAACTTGACAACGAGTTAGTGTTTGACCAAATTGTCAAACTGCACTCATGAGAAAGACTACAAACATCACCGCTTCATCACCATCTTCAGTCTTTGAGGGCACTGACGATCTCTCCCTCTCTCCCAGTCGTGATCTCTCTCTTAATTCTCTCGTGGCCGTATGTTTTCAATTGTGTGGCCCCCTCAAAACCCTATGCCTATTTTCTTTTTATAGGCCACCGATTAGGGTTTTCTTAATTTCCCAAAACCATATCAATGGAGATTTCTTTTCCAAACGTAATATTTGATTTTTTTTCAAACGCAATATTTGCTTTTGAATCGAAATCTCACAAAGATAAATCCATAAAATCTCCTTGAGGATACGGGTTTGGGCCGATCTCGTTTCTTTTCGTGGGCTTAGCCCGACTCATCAAATTAAAGCTCGGGACCACTAATTTGAATCCATTCGCTATTGGTCCAATAAATAAATGCAAAAATGCGAATGCACCTAAATCTATATGCTATGCAATTAATTAATTTTTTTAGGGATAAAATTAACCCCTAATTTTTTAATACGATAAATGAATAAACGGATCGCCAAAATTATGTGTCAACAATCCTGTTGAATACAGAAGCTTGGTAGGAGGTCTTCAATACCTCACAATCACTCGGCCAGATTTAGCTTTTGCCATAAACCTTCTTTGTCAAAAGATGCAACATTCAATAGTGGCAGACCTTCATCAACTCAAACAAGTACTTCGATATGTCAAAGGGACTATTCACCTGGGATTCTATCTCCACTCCAGGAGTTCAACACGACTCTTTGGTTTCTCGGATGCTGATTGGGCAAGCTGTCCCACCACTCGACGATCTACTACAGGTTTTTGTATTTTTATTGGATCCAATTTGGTTTTTTGGTCAACCAAGAAACAATCCACAGTTTCAAGATCATCCACTAAGGCAGAGTATCGGGCCTTAGCTTCTACAACAGCTGAACTAACCTGGATCAGCTTTGTATTACGTGATATTGGTATTTCTCTTACAGAAACTACATCTCTACTCTGTGGCAACAGATCAGCTATCTCCCTTACAGCAAATCTAGTATTACATGCTCGAACCAAGCATATCGAAGTTGATTTTCACTTTGTTAGGGAAAAAGTGTCCTCTGGTTCTGTTCAAGTCTCTTACATTCCAAGCTCTCTTCAGTTAGCTGACATTTTCACTAAGTCCCTCTCTCGCACAGCTCATATATCTCTTCGCACCAAATTAGGAATGGCAATTTTCACCCTTCCTAATTTGAGGGGGGATGTTAAAGGCATAAAGGGAATAGCAGCATCTCAACCTTTGGCTGAAGAGACACCTGATGATCAACAAAGTGAAGACATGGATCGCCAAGCTGGCTTATCAAAATCAATGGTGCAAATGCATATGATGAAGTTGACATGGATCGCCAAGCTGAAGGAATAGATTAGTCAACGAGCTGTGGTTTCTGTTACTCAGTTAGTTAAGCTCGGTGTCCTCTGTTTCTTCTGTTAACTGTTAAAACAGAAGTTGTTGTTGTTCTCACTTTTGTTGTATAAATAGATGGATAGAAAAGAGTGAATGTAAGATTGAAGTGTTGAGCAATATGATGTACACTGATATACAGAAATATAGAGAAGAGAGAGAGAGAGAGAGAGAGAGATAGAACAGAGGAAGTAGAACAGAGTATTCTATATTGCTGTAATTGTTGCAATGTACAAGTGCTCGAGTTTCTGATGAATATACAAGAGCATTCCTAGAAGTTGATTCTATTTCTTCTGGTACTGAGATTCATTGATAATCCATATTCTAAGTTTCTCAGAGATTCCACATAAAAGGAGAAGATAGGGCTTGAATTGGCAAAACTGAGGTTCGCAGAATTGGGGAAACAACCAAAGGAGCAATGAGGAATTCCATGCCCCAGAAAAGCATTTCATATGCCGAAAGGCGTCCTTATGTCCCGTCTCTGTTTCAATCACTTAAAAACACTATCGTGAGCAGAGAGAGGGAGATTCCACATAAAAGGAGAACATTTTCATCCACACAGTCCGTGAGGCAATGAAACCTGAAACAAGGTTTCGAAAAGGCACACCTAAATGATTGCTGAAAATGAATTTAGATCGCTACGCACAAAAAGGCACGAACCAAGGTTTCGAGAGGACCCAAGCACAAAACAAGGTTTCGAAAAGGCATACATACCTACATGATCTTAGATACCGAGCACCTTTGATCGCTGAAAATGCATTTAAAGCCCTGCAACAGCCAAGAGAAATCCGACAGGTCCCAGCCTGCAGTGACAAATTAATTAGTAGCTAGCAATAGACATGAATTAGAGGCGGATTGAAATTTACCAGTTACATATCATCCTCGTTGGATTAAGGCTTTGGTCAAATGCGAGGAAAGTTTCCTCCCCGAAGCAATTGTAAATCAATGTCGTCCTCTACATACACGTCATCCAAAAAAAAAACAGGTATAAAGAACCAAAAGTTAGGATGACTATCACATGAACGATCCTGAGTAGTGACTGCAGCAAACGTTAATTTTGTTAGTGCTACCTACGAGTCCCCGCATGCTCTCGCACGCTATTACATTCCAGAACCCTTTTTCTCCCTCCGAAGCCAAGGGCTAGAAGCCTGACTAACCATTTTCAAGAAAATTCGAGCGGGTAGAAATTTGTCAATTGGATCTCCAGGCCACAACCCGTTTATAACTGTAATCTAGTTCCCAAATAATTTTAGCAGTGAATCGGTCAAATTCTTTAAAGATTTGGACCATGCACCATCGTATTCTAATGATTGGAAACTCCTTTTTTGACGTGTGTGCGCCCGAAAGTCATGAAATATCCGATCTATGCCAAAATTTTTTAGCAAGGTAGGTGAGCATGTTTTATTCTCTTTATAGTGCCGACTCGTTTCCTTCAAGTTAAAAGATTGCTGCAGATCCATTTTGTTCGAGTGCACTTCAAATTTACACGTTCCCCCAAGAACTTCCGTTCGTTGGTTCATTGGTTCAATCGCGCGCTTTGCTTCTTTCTAGTTTTATTGCGTTGAATTCGCACCTCAGATTCTTCTACTATTGAACTTGCGGTGTCGTCACCAAAAAGGTTAAATTGATATCTTCTTTGGGCTTTTCCTAATATTGTTCAGCGATTTGATATTAAAAGGCCCATGCACAAGCTAAATCTATCAGCTGGGCCGAGCCCATAATTCAATAGATTAACGTCTCCCTTCGCGAGCTACACGTGGCACGCACTATAATGTCGGACTGATCGGCTGGAGTATGAAGAGATCATATTAAACCTAACCGGACCCACCAATTGTGTAGGGACATAGCGAGAAACGAGTAATCTAAGATGAGCATCGATTAATTAATTAATTAAACTAAGTTGGCAAGACTTTAGCTACCCGCAAAAAGTCTCTAACTATTATAATTGAAAAAGCAAGATTGATAGTGACGTGACATGATTTTGTGTAATTATCATTACAAGAGATCTTGAGTTTTAAATTTGATTTATCTTTTCTTAAAAGTTAACGGCGAATTCATAATATTTTATTATAATAGCAGTGAATTTCTTGATTACTACGTGAATGACGTTTTATCTTTTTTGCTAAAAATAATGGTACTACTTAGATGTGCAATTGCATAGAGAACGGCGTCTAAATTTTCTTTTTTTAATTTTGTCGTGGCGTACGAGACCGGATATGTTGGAACTTTGTTATTGCCATGAGAAAGGACAAAGAATTTAGTCGTAAAGAAACTAAATACAGGAAGATAACAGAGTAGCCGAACAACATCGCCCTTTGGATTAAACTAAAACCAAGCATAAAAAATAGGAAAAAAAAAAAAAAAGAAGCGGTGGAGACACAATTAGAGAACGGTAGGCACGCGAGCTCCCACTGAGTTGTGCACGGTATCTTTAGGCATCTTTAGGCTTTTTCTTTTTATTTTCTTTTCTTTCCCTTTTTGTTTAATTTTAATATTAAAAGATTTTATTCGGTATATATGACCATAAATCGAAATGTTTCGCTTGTTCAAAGTATATGGCATCAAAGCAAAACTCTCGTAATCCAAGCACGACCGATCATTGTCTCAACTTTAAATGTCATGAAGTTCACATCATACTGCGAATCAAATCAGGATATGGGGATCACATAAGGCTAAATCACAACTCTGATTTCTTGTGGTGATCAATACAATTGACGAGTTTCGTCTAATTATATATTGTCATGGGTCGTAATGACTTCATGTCAAAACTAAAGATAAGTTATATCTATTAATTTCTTTTCAATTTATCTGGAATCGAGTGGATCATGTGCACAATTACACTATTTTCGTCTTCCCGTTCTCATATTGTCCTCTTCCTCCCTAATAAGTTGACAATGTCAAGTGGCGTGCACAATTACACTTTTTTCATTTTCCCATTCTTATATTGTCCTCTTCCTCCCTAATAAGTTGACAACGTCAGTCTCTTGAAGCAATGCGTGAATGCACAAAAGCAAAAGGCAAGAAAAGTTGGGAAAGTAACAGTTTCGAAAATCGCAACAGAAGTAGTGTTACCCTCCCCTCCTCACGTCCCCGTTTATACCGTGCGATAGTGTGAGACATAGTATATTAAGGCGCCTTTGGTAACATTTATACTCCGAAGAATAATTTTTTAATAAAATAAGTTTTTTTTTTGTTTCTATTCCAAGGAATAATTTTTGAGTATAAGAACATGTTTGCTAACTGCAAAAAATTTATACTCTAAGAATAGTTATGCATTTGATAAACTTATATAAATTTTTTGTTTATTTTAATTTTTAATATTTTTATTATATTTTTCCTTTTTCCTTTTTTATTTTCTCTATTTCTTTTTCTCTTTGGCCGGCGACCGATGAACGACATTCAGCAAACTCGCCGAAGGCCAGCTTGGCCCTGGTGAGGACTCGCCCAGGGGGCGCGACGTTAGCCTCACCCTGGCCTGGCGAGGCCTGGCCTCGCGCCGGCTAGGGAGGCGGAGCCTCGCCATGGCCGCTCAAGGCTCGACCTCGCCCAATCACCGGTGAGGCTCGGCCTTGCCGAGCCATCACCAAGCGCCGTCCTGGAGGTGGCCCGGCAAGGCCAAGCCTCATTGGTGGCTGAGTGAGCTCGGCCTCACCCAATCCAGGCAAGGCTGAGCCTCGCACAGCCACGGCGAGGCTTGGGCCGGCGAGGTCGCCGATCCTCGTCTGGCCAATCGCCAACGCCGACTATGGCCAAGGTCGGTGACCGACAAAAGAAAGAAGAAGAAGAAGAAAAGAAAGAGAAAAAATGAGAAGAAAAAAAAAAATGTTTCTCGAAAGTGTTCCTGGGAACAAGAAACAAATTTTTTATATTTCTTGTTTCTATTCCAAATCTATTCCCTTAACAAAAAAATAGATTTTTTGTTCCCGAAAACAAAAATGTAAACAAACGTGATTTTATTCTTTTTTTGTTCCCCGGAACAAAATAACCAAAATTTATCTTTCGGGAATAGAATTAAACAAACACACCCTAAAAATATATGAGAAGCAACTTATATATCATATCAAACTCTTTTTTCCTTATATTATATTCTGATATCGCTCCAAACTCTTTCGTCGAAAGAGATTGGGCAAAAAAGCCAAAAGAAACTCGACACGACACAAGGGGGTTTCAAGCTTTTTAGCCAGAAAGACACAAAAATTCTCAAATAGCTTGAAAACTAGAACACATAAAAGCAACAGTTTGTTTTTTTGTGTTCTTTCTGGCATTCTCAGAAAGCTTGAAAACTAGAATTTACTGTCGCTCAGTGGCAAGAATTTACTGTTTCTTTTTTGTGTTCTTTCTGGCATTTTCAAGAAGCCTGAAAACTAGAATTCACTGGTGCTCAGTGTCGAGAATTTACTGTTGCTTTTTTGTGTTCTTCCTGGCATTCTCAAAAAGCTTGAAAACTAGAATTTACTGTTGCTCAGTGTCGAGAATTTACTGTGGCTTGTTTGTGTCCTTTCCGGCTTAAAAGTTTAAACCCCCTTGGGTCGTGTCGAGCTTTTTGGCTTTTTTGCCCAGTCTCTTTCGTCGACTTCCTGCCGAGGGTGACCATGGGTCTAAGACTCTAAATAGACAATTCACCACCGTATCCTCCTTTTCTTTATGTCATATTCCCCGAGAGAGGGTATATCTGAATAGACCATAGATCCACCGTGCATAGCGGCGGCCTATGAACTCTCCCTCCCGGTGGAGCCTCCCCTCCCAGCGACGCTTCTCGAGAGCAGATCAGAGAAATGACCAAATAGTCATACAGGCATGTTCATGTCCGTGTTGAACCAACGATCGCCCTTACCGTATTTTCCATATGGACAATATCTTGCATTGCGTTTACAAAGGAGACCAGTTCCAAGCATCATTCCGTAAGTAATTCATTCTTTTGAGTTCTGTTCGCACTAATTTGTTCAAGTAGTGATCTTTACCAAAAAAAAAAATTTGTTCAAGTAGTGAAATACTAAATATATAATATTAAGATTGACTTAGGAAACTAATATATCAAATGATGTGGCAAATTATGGTTAGGTCTTATGTATAGTCAACTTATTTAAAGCCTTACTTCTAGTCTCTTGAATAGTTACATATCAATTGTTTAAACGAATCTTCATATATATATATATATATATATATATATATATATATAATTATTGCTAGAAAATGTATGCCATAACATGATCACTTGATGAACACACTTTGTATGCTTATTAGGTCACTTGTAAAGCATTAATATGGAATCACATAATTATAACACCTTATCTTAGGGAACTTGTGCTGATCGCGATCTTGTAACCAGAGAGGTTGCAAGCACCGTTAATGGCCCCCCAACCTCAGATTTTAGACACAGAGAGAGAGAGAGAGAGAGAGAGAGAGAGAGAGAGAGAGAAGGAGGGGGGGCTGAGGGTGGAGTGAACGATGGCATTGCACGATGATGATGGTGCTGCAGATAAGTCGGTCAATTTTTACTTATCTATAGTTAATTTATCTTTCACATAGAAAAAACATGTAATTATTAATAACTCGTTCTATTCCAGAGTAATAATGCTTTGAATTTGGAGGAGACATATCTTTTTAGCTATCTATATTTAATTAATTCTCCATTGATGACAATTCTCAACCTGAAAATAGTACGGGTGACAATTTCAATTAAGTGTATCCCACGTGCTTAATAATTACCAATTCATAACTGTAACAAATTTGTTGTGGCAACTTATTCATCTTGTTTGTAATTGTACCACAATCAGTAACTTTAAGTAACTTTTGCATATATTGAATGACTATGGATAATGCAGTTCGATGAGCATTCCAATGATCCACCTAAAACCAGTTATTTCACATTAACTGCACTAAGAATTCGAATCCGTTTATGGGCATGAGAAGCGTGAGCCTCGGATCGCCCTGCATGCATTTACAAAGCTCATCTGGTCAGATCATCCACAATTCCACGGTTTATATCCAAGAGACAAATTTTTAGATTGTTTTGACTACCTCAAAAGTACAGCGCAGGCACCATTAGGAATGCGAAACTTCTGAAAATCCTGGGAACTTATTTGTCGGCCCGAGTATAGGGTTACATTTCACATATGGGAACGAATAGAGGAGCTGCTCAAAGAATCTTTGGTCATAATGTGAACAAGGGACCTTTTGGCTATGCTTCCCCCCATCCACCTTTCGCCATTCACGAGGCTTCGAAATAATGTAGTCGCATACTACCGTTTCATTTACGTTTCCGGTGGACGACGCGGCATCTCTCTCGCCCCACAGTCGCTCTGCAAAATATAAACATTCAATAAAAATGGAGTAATTTACATGTTATGATTATACTATCATCATGATTATCTAATCTGAGTCATAAAGAACAAATGCGCAGCTTTTAATACACCAGGGCTCATTACGTTGGTTCTAGTTTATGTGAGCATAAAGGAGTCTGTCTAAGACTTTGCATTTTAAATCTGTAACTATAACTAAGCACTCGAGCTCTTCTAAACAGGCCAAGAAGAGAAAGCTAAGGTAAGAGAAAACTCCCGTTCCGGGGCTAATATGACTATCGAGGAGGATTTGCACGTCCTTGATGTGTCAGCGGAAAGGAGAAAATAAGACATGAACCGGCAAAACTGAGGTTTTCGGAATGGGGGAAACACAATCAAAGGGGCAAATGAGGAGTTCCACGCCCTAGAAAAGCCATTCGCACATTTCTTATGTTCCATCTCTGTTTCAATCACTTTGAAAACACTGACTGCGAACAATGAGAGAGAGAGATTCCACATAAAGGAGAACATCAATTTCCAACCTCGGGCGACCTCAACTGACGCCAGATCCGGCTCACGAGCGGCCGTAGCCCTTCATTGGTCTAGCGAAGGGTTTGGTTCATTTTTCAAAATATATATGTATACAATATATACCCAATATCCATCACAAAAGTATTATTGCTAAACACATGTTCAATTCAAAGTCCATTTTTGAAAAGGTTTTAATTAAACATAATTTGCATTTCCCCAGATAATTTTGGGTTTCAGCATTTGTATTATACCCAAAACTCATTTGTAAAACTAAACTAAACACACTCTTAAAGTCCTGCAACAGTCAAGGGACAACCAACAGGTCCTAGCCTGCAGTGACAAATTAATTAGTAGCTAGCAATCGACATGAATTAGAGGAGGATTGAAATTTTTCAGTTACATATCATCCTCGTTGGATTAAGGCTTTGGTCAAATGCAAGGAAAGTTTCCTCCCCGAAGCAATTGTAAATCAACGTCGTCCTCTACATACACGTCATCCAAAAAAAAACAGATATGAAGAACCAAAAGTTAGGATGACTATCACATGAACGATTCTGAGTAGTGACTACAGCAAACATTAATTCTGTTAGTGCTACCTACGAGTCCCCGCATGCTCTCGCACGCTATTACATTCCAGAACCCTTTTTCTCCCTCCGAAGCCAAGGGCTAGAAGCCTGACTAACCATTTTCAAGAAAATTCAAGCGGGTAGAAATTTGTCGATTGGATCTCCAGGCCACAACCCGTTTATAACTGCAATCTAGTTCCCAAGTAATTTTAGCAGTGAATCGATCAAATTCTTTAAAGATTTGGACTATGCACCATGGTATTCTAATGATTGGAAACTCCTTTTTTGACGTGTGTGTGCCCGAAAGTCATGAAATATCCAATCTATGCCAAAAATTTCGAACAAGGTAGGTGAGCATGTCTTATTCTTTGTATAGTGCCGACTCATATCCTTCAAGTTAAGAGATTGCTGCAGATCCATTTTGTTCGAGTGCACTTCAAATTTACACGTTCCCCCAAGAACTTCCGTTCGTTGGTTCATTGGTTCAATCGCGCGCTTTGCTTCTTTCTAGTTTTATTGCGTTGAATTCACACCTCAGATTCTTCTACTATTGAACTTGCGGTGTCGTCACCAAAAAGGTTAAATTGATATCTTCTTTGGGTTTTTCCCAAAATTGTTCAGTGATTTGATATTAAAAGGCCCATGTACAAGCTAAATCTATCAGCTGGGCCGAGCCCATAATTCAATAGATTAACGTCTCCCTTCGCGAGCTATTCGTGGCACGCACTATAATGTCGGACTGATCGGCTGGAGTATGAAGAGATCATATTAAACCTAACCGGACCCACCAATTGTGCAGGGACGGGGCGAGAAACGAGTAATCTAAGATGAGCATCGATTAATTAATAAATTAAACTAAGTTGGCAAGACTTTAGCTACCCGCAAAAAGTCTCTAACTATTATAATTGAAAAAGCAAGATTGATAGTGACGTGACATGATTTTGTGTAACTATCATTACAAGAGATCTTGAGTTTTAAATTTGATTTATCTTTTCTTAATAGTTAACGGCGAATTCATAATATTTTATTATAATAACAGTGAATTTCTTGATTACTACGTGAATGACGTTATATCTTTTTTGCTAAAAATAATGGTACTATTTAGATGTGCAATTGCATAGAGAACGGCATCTAAATCTTCTTTTCTTAATTTTGTAGTGGCATACGAGACCGGATATGTTGGAACTTTGTTATTGCCACGAGAAAGGACAAAGAATTTAGTCGTAAAGAAACTAAATACAGGAAGATAACAGAGTAGCCGAACAACATCGCCCTTTGGATTAAATTAAAACCCAGCATAAAAAAAAGGAAAAAAAAAAAGAAGCGGTGGAGACACAATTAGAGAACAGTAGGCACGCAAGCTCCCACTGAGTTTTGCACGGTATCTTTAGGCATCTTTAGGCTTTTTCTTTTTATTTTCTTTTCTTTCCCTTTTTGTTTAATTTTAATATTAAAAGATTTTATTCAGTATATATGACCATAAATCGAAATGTTTCGCTTGTTCAAAGTATATGGCATCAAAGCAAAACTCTCGTAATCCAAGCAGGACCATTCATTGTCCCAACTCCAAACGTCATGGAGTTCACATCATGCTGCGAACCAAATCAAGATATGGGGATCACATAAAGTTAAATCACAACTCTGATTTCTTGTGGTGATCGATATAATTGACGGGTTTCGTCTAATTATATATTGTCATGGGTCGTAATGACTTCATGTCAAAACTAAACATAAGTTATATCTATCAATTTCTTTTCAATTTATCTGGAATCGAGTGGACCACATGCACAATTACACTATTTTCATCTTCCCATTCTCATATTGTCCTCTTCCTCCCTAATAAGTTGGCAATGTCAAGTGGCGTGCACAATTACACTTTTTTCATTTTCCCATTCTTATATTGTCCTCTTCCTCCCTAATAAGTTGACAACGTCAATCTCTTGAATCAATGCGTGAATGCACGAAAGCAAAAGGCAAGAAAAGTTGGGAAAGTAACAGTTTCGAAAATCGCAACAGAAGTAGTTGTCAGGGAAATTATTAAAAAAAAAGTCTTATTTTTATTATACTTTTATCAATTTAGTCATAAAAATTTTAATTACACAAATTCAATTATAAATATTTTGATAATTTATTGATTCAATCATAAGCCTATAAATCGTGCCAATTTAATGATAATTTTTTTTTATGATTGACCAATTAAGTTCTTCTGAATAATTTTGGCCGAAAAACACTAATATAACGATGATTTAGTCAATGCTGGCTATCCTACAAAATAAAAAAGTTATATTTTTTTATATCCACATTAACGCTAACTGTGCTATGCTAATTTAAGATGCCATGTCAACGTTTCCCAACCAAAATTTGCAAATCCTTAAAAAAATTATGATTGCAATGGCAAATTATCATAAAGGTTTATTGAAAAATTTAAAATTAAACTGGCATTGTTACAATCAATTCAAGACTTTTTCTTCTGTGTTAATTTTCCGATCGCTGGTACGTGCCTTCTTTCAAAGCATTAGTTGCAGCGCCTTTTAACTTGTTCGATCAAAGATATATCCGCAGACAATAAGATGTGACGGATGATTGCAACTGATGGTGGTCTTTTGGTCGCATTACAATGTGGTCAGGTACGATGCCGATGATGTCGTGGTTTCTAATATTCCAAGAGAGGCTACAATACAAATATGTTGCTATCCATCGTCTCTCAATCCCACCAGAACCAGCTACACGACACGAATTTGACATTGCTAGAGGCCGCCGTGCCCTACGAAAATTGCCAACCATCAAATTTTGCATGAACAGCAGAACACATACGTAAAAAAAAGGTTCTAAAACCCCATGCGATGAATGGTCGCGCCGAACTCGAGAAAAATATAATACGACGACGTCGACGGTGCATATACATAAAGTTTTCGAGCTCGAAGGAGGGTGAAACGATGGGGACGATGCGGGCTCGCGATGTTTAAATTCTAAGATCGGCTTGGGTTTCCTCGCTCATATTAATTTGCATCGTCGCATTGCAAGACTTGCCACGGGCACCTCTGAATAAAATCCGAAAGATTCTTGCTTGCCTTCAAATAGAAAATCACAAAATTAACCGATCAAGGTCCACAGCCACTCGAATAGAAAATTAGGCAGCTCAGCCACGGTAGCCAAAGAGCTTAAGCCTGACCTTTGTTGGAGCTTGACTTTGACGTTAACAAATTTTAATAATATTTTATTACATTTGGTTGAATTATTTACTTATTTCTTTTCATTTTTTTCATTTTTTTCTTTCATTTTTTTTTTCTTCTCCCCTTCCTTCTTCCTCCGGTCATTAGACCTTGATGGCAGGCTAGAGATGATGGGAGACACCCACTAGTGACTCTCTCTAAGCAAGGCATGGCCTTGCCATGGCTAGGCAACCTCTCACTAGATTTGGGAAGGCTTGGCCTCTCTCAAAGACGGCGAGGTCATCCTCACCCATGGGTGCCACCCTGTGCCTTCCTTAGCAACCGACTAGAGGAAGGAAGGAAGGGGTGGAGAATAAAAGGAAAAATGAAAATAACTAAATAAGTCGAAGAAAAATATTATTAATAATTGTTCATGTAATCGTCGACCGGTCAAAATTGATCGGATGAATTGAATTATCAAAAATATAAAAGGTTTGAGACTCAATCGGAAAAAAAAAATAAAGGGTTTATAACTGACTTTGTATAATTGTAATAGGTTTATGATATTTTTGGTTGTTTTTCTAGTTTTAAAAAGTTTTCTTTTAGTAAGATGGGAAATTCCGACCCCTATTCATGTCAATGTGTTTGCCTATTTTTGGGAAAAGAAAAGAGCAAATGTTGAGTGTGATCAAATCACAAGAGACTCCCACTTGTCTCACTCCGTGCCCGAATGAAGGGAAAGCGACCAACGCAACTTGTCCAGCATTATCATAATTGTCTCAAACATCCTTGAAAAATACTCAAATTAAACCAAACCTACTTCTCTAACCACAAAAAATATATATATACACACACATACATACCTATTTCGTAGCGATTATGATTTGAAAATTTGATATCTGCAAGCTTATCAACACGATTTTATTGAAATGTTAAGAATGAGAGTCTCTCGATATGATATATAGAACATCTAAATAACACATCATCAGCTATTTTAAAATTTATTTTTAGCATGAATCAAACTTGTAATCTCATACAAGACAATTTACTCTAACAACTTAAAGATTGTTTTTAGTTCGGAGTGTTTCTCTCTCTCATGCTTCCTTTAGTCTATAGACTTTAGTATTATTTGATTATCATACAAATTTTCTGTGAAACCAAACATTATAAATTTGAAAATTTGGATACTTTATTTAGCTTTCACTCTCCATTTTCAGATACCACCCACCAATCGCATGTGAAAAAGCTAGTTTACCAAACTTGAGAGTTTAGTAGGACGTGAATTCTAAGTAACACGCGATGCACGTCATAATCAATACTTATTCACTATGTCATGCCAGCACGTTAAATTCCAAGCTTCTTTTTATGAGTCAAAGTCCAATTTGAAATTTTATCGGGGTTCTTTAGGTCGCATTAGGAATGCTTTTCGAAGTAATTTCGATCAAGCAAAGGTCCTCAAGTCAAAATTTCGGGTATTTGGTAAAGATATTTTTTTTGGAAAACTTCGACTTGAAAATACTTAGAGCGTACGATAGGAAAGCTCCTCTCACTTAGCTGGTCGGCATTCCGACCGGGAACTTGGATCTATGAAGACTATCTTAATATCCCGTTGGAAATTTACAGGAACACGTTGAACACACGTTGGACGCATTTCGTCAGTAGCCGCAAAGGTCAGAACGACGTGGACCGTCTTGTCAAATCCAGAATTGCCCCGGCCGGTGCCCACGTCAAACGAAGTTCGGAGACGATCACGTCGACCGCGTGCCCCACCATCGATCCACGGGGGCCGTACACGTGTCGGAGGAGATCTAACACGTAACGTGCCCGATTAGAGAGCGAGGGTTTGTCCCTCCCTCGTCCGATGATCGCGCCGCGGCGGGAACTACGAGCACCCACCAATCCTGGGATCCCACGTCACGCGAGCGAAGGGAACGGATCAGGCGCGTGCGGGGTACGCGCTCTCGTCCAGTGTACGGCCTCGCATATCCGCGATTTGCCGACTCACTGTTTGACTGAGAAGTGACCAGGAAGGGGAGGGGAGAGGGGAGACTTAAACGCAACTACCCCCTGCCGCCGCCTCCTCCTCCTCCGCCGTGAATTCCCCATAAAGCCCCTGCCGCCTCGGGTCTCTCGCCCGTGCGTTCTCCTCTCTCTCCTGTCCTCTCCTCTCTCTTTCCGCCCGTGCTTTTACGCGAGGATCCCGAGCGCTCGCGCGGTCTCTTTTCGTCGCGCGACCCCACCGGGAGAATGGCGGAGGCGGCGGCCCCGGAGCACGACGAGGAGCGGCTGCTGCTGCCGGAGGCCGCCGGCGGCGGCGTCGGCGGCGACCGGTCGTGGCGGCTGAACTTCGACGGTTTCAAGATAACGCCGGAGCGCCGCGCGCAGAAGAAGCAGCCCGGCGGACTCCACGACTGCTGCCTGGGCCTTCTAGGTTCTCTCTCTCTCTCTCCCTTTCTCTGTGGCCGGGGCTTTTTTCCCTTCCTTTCCTTGACGAGTTTCCGGCGAAAGGAACGCGCTTTTGCGTTCTTTGCGGTTGCTTCCTTGCTTTCCTGTTCTTATACTTAGCGTGAGGAGAGGTGGTCAGTCGCCGTTTTTCTTTCTCCTTTTCTTGGTTACAGGTTCGAGCGTTAAAGACAGAGATGGTGGTGCTGTCCAATCTCCCTGTGCCTCGTTCTTTTGCTTTTTAACTTTACCTCTTTGTTTTTGGGGTTAAATCTTCGTATAGCTTTCGGTGTACTTCACTGTTCTTCATCCGCCATGGCATGGCGTGACGGAGCTCTACCCTCGCGGCCTCTTCATCAATCCGATCTCTTCTCCATTCCGACATCCTATCGTCTCCCTTCGCCTCTTTCGCGGGCAGTTTTCTTTTGGTATGCCGAGCGAGCCCATCATCTCACGTTCTTCTGGATTCTCGGCGCTTCCGTGATCTGCGGGATCTTTTTGTTTTTTTTTTTTGGTAAAGTTTTTTGTTTTCTTTTCGAAGAATATCTCGAGATGACACTCCGTTTCTTCTCTGGGTTCTTTCTTCTGGGGAGGCAACCATCGCGTAAACTGAAGAAGCGTGCTCCCTTCTTGATTGAAGTTTCTGGCCGGTGGCCCCTTTTACAGCTGAACCCTTCTGGCGAACCAGGGAGATTCGCCCCCTCGAGTCAATCCTGCTGATTTCCTCTTTGCGTTTTCCTTTCGCTGGCCTCCATCTAGTCGGTAGAGGCTTGCCCAGTATGTGGTGATGCAACTAGTCTCTGTTGTGAGCATCCTGAAATCTTGAACCCAGAATGACAAACGGTGAAAACCTGGAGCCTACTCGAGTTTCAAATGTTATTTGGGGAGGAGATACTCCCTTAGATACTTGAATGACGCCTCTTGCGTGAGTCGTATGTCTTTGATTGAGTAAAAGATTCACAATAATAAGTGGGAGGAAATTTGAAGATTCTTAAAAAGTAAAAAGAGGATTTTCTTTCCTTCTCTTTTTAGACTTTAAACAGATAAGATGCAAGAAAGGAAGCTTTCCTAGGGACTGCTTCACAAAAACTTCCTAAATATACTCACTACAGAAAAACTTATACGTTTGAGTATTTTACAAGGTAATTTTTATGTACAAATGCTAACTTACAAGAATTGGAAACCAATCACTTTGTGCACAATTCCCACCCGTTTAACGTCTGAGGTCTTCCTAAATCCCTCTGCACACAAGTTTAGTGGAGGGTTATAGTATTCTTAGCACACCTAGGATTACATCATTGGCATGGAGGGAGCAATTAATATTTTAATTCTTCAAAAAAGATTGTTGTTAAGAAACGTGATTGATGGTCTAGCAGTATGAATTTTGGACATGGATAAAACACGGGAGCATGGAAGGCCTGCATAATTGTTCCCTGCAGTTAAGGTTGTGCTTGTGTTGTGAATCGGAAATCAAGTCTCAGCCTTTTTGTATTTTGGCAACTTTGACAGAGACTGAAATGACAGTACCTCATCAGATGCCCTTGGCAACTAGCCTATGTTCAAGCATATCTGTTGTTTTTTTGTCTGTTGCTTAGGAGAGGCCCACTTGTTTGCATGCGTGACATGTTTGTGCACTAACAACCACAGTTAAGGTTGTGATCGTGTCGTGACTCTGAAATCAAGTCTCAGCTTCTTAGTTTTTTGGCAACTTTGACAGAGATTGGAATGAGAGTACCTCATCATATGCCCTTGGGTACTAGCCCGTGTACAAGCATGTCTCTTGTTTTCATCATCCTATTATTTGGAACTTGCAAAATTGCTTCTATGTGTATGATGGTGTGTACTTAGGAGAAGCACACTTGTTTGCATGCATGTCATGTTCGTGCACTAACAACCATAGGTTGTTGCTGCATTTACATTATGCGATGAGGAATGGGGGTTGACGCTGGTGATTTTTAATGACAAAGGTTTGGTGCTTACTGGAATATGGATTTTGAGTTTGTTTTACATGTTTTTGAGCTCAATAAATCTATACTCCCTTCCTCTGTTGCTCTTTACATGCACAAAACGTTGGATTTTGAGATTCAGTTATTTTTTATGACTTAGGTCCTGAGGATAATGTGGCTGAGTACTATCAGCAACAAGTGGAAATGCTTGAGGGCTTCAATGAAATGGATGCTTTAACCGAACGTGGTTTTATTCCTGGAATGTCAAAGGTCATTCTTGAATTTTGATGCTCTGTACTGTCTATTAAATTAATATGGTACCTCAATCTGATAGAAAGGAAGTTTAAGTGCCTGTCTAACAGTTCCGTTTGGAATGATTGGTGTTCTGTTTGCAGGAAGAACAGGAGAATTTGGCTAGAAATGAAACATTTGCCATAAGAATATCAAATGTTGCAAACATGGTTCTTTTTGCAGCGAAAGTATATGCTTCCATTAGAAGTGGATCATTGGCCATCATAGCCTCCACATTGGACTCCCTTCTGGATCTGTTGTCAGGCTTCATCCTGTGGTTTACTGCATTCTCTATGCAAACGCCAAATCCCTATCAGTATCCTATAGGAAAGAAACGGATGCAACCATTGGTAAGTCCACCATATATTATTGCTCATAGAATTGTGTTTTCTAATTTTCTCACATTAGAGCGAGTGCTTCTTGCAATGTTCTTGGTTATTAAAAAGTTTCTCCTTTTCTTTTCTCATGCATAAAGGGCTCAAAGGCCAATGCACTTTCATCCTGAATTCATTTATATTTCATGGCCCTGCTTGTATGAGATTGGTGTCATGGTATAGTAAGTCGTTGATTGATGACAGAGGAGGAATTCATGGTTTAGTATTCCACTTATTCGACCATCTTTAATCAGGCTGGTTCGTTTTATGGATGAAAATTCTTCTTGTTGCCTTCTTGAGCCTTTCTTTATGATGTCTACACTTTTGTAAGTCAAGCTCTACCTGAAACTTTTGTTCTCTTTTTAATTTTGTGAATTGGCCAGTTGGATGATATATATATATATATATATATATATATATATATATATATATATATAATTATATATATATATATAATTCTTTACTGTAAGAAATGGATGCCTCCTTTGTTTGATGACAAAGGAGAGTGATTTGGGAAGAAAAGTAAATTATTAGCCTTTGTATCTTGAATAGATGCTTTCATCTTCACTTTACCTTGAAAATCTCTCAATGCCATCCGAAATATCAAAATCCAGTCCTCAATCAATTGAATGAGGCAAAAAATCGACTCATTGAGTTCCTAGCACTGATTAGAGGATTCACTATAATTTGTGTGTTTTTCCTTGATTTTTTGATTTTGTGTCTCTCCATACCTCCCTTCCTACTTGGACCTCTTGGCCTCTTTCCCCTGATATGATCATCTGATTTTCACACTTGTGTTGTGAACCCGAAATATGAGTGGGTAATCTATTTAGCTCATAGGGACATTATTGTTAATATACTCGAATATATAGCTCTTCCGATTGCATCTGTTATTTTGTTTTTTGATTCTTGAATTTAACATTTAAATGGCATCCAGGGAATCCTTGTTTTTGCCTCTGTGATGGCTACTCTTGGACTGCAGATTATCTTGGAGTCACTGCAGCAATTGTTATCTGATGTATGTATTTCATTTTCTTTAAGGCATGAAGTTGGGACCGATTACTTCAAGAATCATGAACATTTTAACCATTTTGAGTTTCTTCTGTTGTTCCCAGGAGGCTGAATTTAGTCTAACAAAAGAGCAAGAACAATGGCTTGTGGGTATCATGCTCTCAGTGACTCTGGTCAAATTCCTCCTAGTCCTTTATTGCCGGACATTCACAAATGAGATTGTCAAAGCATATGCCCAGGATCACTTTTTTGATGTCATAACCAATGTCATTGGTCTCATTGCTGCGCTCTTGGCTAATTATGTCGTCAATTGGATGGATCCTGTCGGAGCTATTATCGTAAGTGAATCTGCCTACTCCGTCTCTGTGATGCGTATGCACGATCACTCCCGTGCTCTTTGGTTCTCCATTTGTACTCATGAAAGTTTGATCATCTTGTAGCTTGCGCTCTATACCATCCGGACATGGTCAATGACAGTCTTGGAAAACGTAAACTCCCTAGTGGGGAAATCTGCAGCTCCAGAATACCTGCAGAAACTCACGTATCTCTGTTGGAATCATCACGAGGCGATAAGACACATCGACACTGTCAGGGCCTACACCTTTGGATCCCACTACTTTGTCGAGGTGGACATCGTCCTGCCGTCTGACATGCCTCTGCAACTGGCTCACGACATTGGGGAATCCTTGCAGGAGAAGCTCGAACTCCTGCCAGAAATCGAGCGCGCCTTTGTTCATCTCGACTATGAGTATTCTCACAAGCCGGAGCATGCTCAAGCGCATGCCTAGTGGTAATGCTTCCATTATGTTTACAAGTCATACTTCTCAGGCAACCGTGTATTATTCAATTGTACGGAAAATGGAAAGTGACGTGGCTGCAGCTTTTGTAGCTTTTAAATGTAAAATTGCTTCACATCGAGCCTACTTCTGCATTTCCCAAATGACTGAATACTGGGTTTTACCTTAGAAGGGGCGATGTATACGGGAAAAGGTATGAAGCTTTTTAGATATATATTACTACATACTTTGGACTCAAAACTATTTGAATTGGGCTTGGTGAATTCCCTATTATATTATCCATATAGGGGGATCTTTTGATGGAGACTATCCATTGATATGAAATGTCTATCAACCTTATTTTATCTAGATACTAAAAAGCGAATGATTCGTTATTGGAGCATATAGTAACGTCATACCAGTGGACATGCGTAGTAATATTTTCAATGGAATTACCTTTCTTATTGGAAATCTATGCAATTATTAAAAAGTTATTGTATAGGCAGTTCTAATCATCCATACATACAGTTTTGATCTATGATTTCAATTCTTTCGTATTACCGCAGCAGCATGTTATATCGTGCAATCAAAAGGGCTAAAATTGGGAAGAAATAGGCGATTTTGCAAACTCCGTCCCACTTAATTCCCATCTTATGGCGTACATATTTTTTGGTCTACGGAACGAGACGCGTGGTTGAGTAGTGAGTAACCGTCTGTTTTCAAGTCACGTCGAAATCCGGTGGTTTTCCAGAGTGGTCGGTAACCTGTCTACGCAAAAGTCGGTTTTTAAGCTCCGGCACGTTTGCGTTAATTAAGAAGAGGAGGAGAAAACGACGCGCCTGAATTGAAAAAAGTGGGGGAAAGAAAACGGTGCGTTCGAGTTTCGGGTTCTTTCCGAATGCTCGAAATCAGTCCTCGCACGGACAACGATGCGGGTTCGCTCATCCCAGATCCGAATCGAAAATCGGGGGAATCGAAGTCGGGTCGAACCGTGTCGGTCGAGACGGTCAGGTGTCGCCGGGCCGTCCGAGGATAGAAGCACCACGAGATCTTTTCATCGGAGGCGGCGGAGGCTCTTTACCGACTGATGGATCAGCGTGGTGAGAAGTCAGTCTAATCGCTGCTCGAGCGAAGGGACGTGTGGGGTTTGACTGGTCGAGTCGTGGGTGAGAACGTGGGGGGGAGAGATTGGAATTTTGCGTGACGGCATCGATCGAGGTCGATGTGGACGGGATCGCGTCCACGTCCATTTTGGGGGTGGCGGAGGAGGAGGCGATGACCGCCCAAGTGCGGGGGCCCCGCACCGTCGTCCAATCGGCCAAGCCGTGTCGTTTTTGGCTCCTCTGCAGCGAAAGGGCCGCGGGCGTTCCTCTTTTTGTTCTCTTTGTATTATCTTTTTTTATGGGGTTTATGAAGGGAAAAATTGACTCGGTCAGTTTCTGAACTGTCACTGAATATGTAATTTAGTCTCCAAATCTTTAGTTTATTTAATATAATTATTGCAGTTTTGATATATATTTGATAAAGTCTCTAGTTTATATGTATTGAACGAATTAAAATATTAAGGATCGCATGAGTTAAAATTCAAAATTTATATTAAATAAATTAAAAATTTAAGAATCAAATTATACATTAAATTAAAGTAATTTATGAATTGTTCGTGTCATCGTTCATTTATAGAAAGGTCATGTGCCTTTTGAATAAGTACGATTTTCTCAATTTATTATTAAAAATAAAAAGAAAGAAAAAAGAAGGAAGCATCGCCAATGTGTCCAGGTTCATTCAATCACGACAGAACTCATCCGTAATTATTTGAAACCCGACCAAAAAATAAATAAATCAAGCCAGACGACCCACCCCCGAAAAATCACCACGCGTTCCAGCAGAGTCACCGATTATTTTCCCGGAAAATCCAACTTTCTCCGCGAAAGCGCACGTCCCTGCGAGACACGGAGAGAAAAAAAGAAAAAGAAAAAAAAGGGTAATAGGGGCAAAAAGCCGAACGGAGCAAGGTCCCCTCGGCTCCGGCTCGGCTTGCGTGGGGCCTCTCTGCGGCTCCCTCCCTTAGAAATGCGCCATCGACGGCGCTCATGGAGATAACGTACGCCTCCCCGAGCTCCCGCGACCTCGCCGCCGTCGCCGCCGCCGCCGCCGAGCGCCCCGTCAGCCCATCGTCGTCGTCCTCCTCCATCCCGATGCCTCAGTCCCGCCCCGTCAAGGTCATCCCCCTGCAGCACCCGACCGCCGCCCCGTCGTCGTCGTCGTCGTCGTCGGCGGCGGCGGCGGGCGGCTCGCTGTGGCTGCGGTGGAGGTCGAAGGTGAAGCGGATGACGTGGGTGCAGTGGATAGAGGTCTTCCTGCCCTGCGTCCGGTGGATTCGGACGTACAAGTGGCGCGAGTACCTCCAGATCGATCTCATGGCCGGGGTCACCGTCGGCGTCATGCTCGTGCCTCAGGTGAATTGCGTCAACGCCTCTCGCGTCGCGCGCGAGGTTCCTGATTTTCGAAGCCTTCTTTCGTCTTTTCTTCGGTTTGAGCTCGGGAGATTGCGATTGCCTCTCGGGGAATTGGATTCTCGATGTGGTGCTGTTTGAGGTCTTTCTACTCAGTGTTTTTGAGAGTTGAGGATGTGAAATCGTCACAGTTCACTGGCGATGCTATCGAATTTCGAGTCGATTTCTCGTCTTTGCACTTCTGGATTTTGGTTTTCAGTAACTTCCATTTTGAACATTTCTCGTTGAATTCAAATGTTTCTGGGCAAGAGAGAGGGTTCTTTGTTTGCATCTTGCTCGAAGCTTGGCTTCAAAGAACTCCTTTGCAATGTCGTTTTGCAGACTTTGTTCGCTCTTGCGTTTTTTGAGAAATTGATTTTTTTTGGTTTTTCTCGTTCCGTCTCTGCTCTTTTCTTGTTCAGAATGCGTCTTCTTCAGTTCTTGCCCAGCAGCAGAAGGCACTGTCCTCCGTGTCGTCGTTTCAGCTTTTTCTTTTCATGTGCTTGTGATTGTGAATCGCGCTCTGTACGATCTCTGAGTTGACTTTTCCTCGTTGAATGAAGTCGTCAGCTGGCGGCGATTGGGTAGACTTTCCGTCTTCCACTCATCATGATCCTCTTGTCAATTCCCTTGAACCGCGGCTTCGAGCTGATTGGTAAAGCGTTGAGCCAGTCACTCAGTGGAGCGATTTGGAGCTCCAAATCTCGTATTGATTTTCAAAGCCTTGTCCGATTTTTTGCGGCGTGAGCGGACACTTGTTCACGTGTATCACGTTTCGTTCACCTAACAATGCTTCTTTAGTACTTTTTCTCACTGTTCTTGTTCATGTTTACCTTTTATCCGTAAACGTGGCAGCATCAACCACGTGAGAAATTTTAAATGAACAGTGGTCGTCCTCTTTTGGGTTTCGTCGCAATTTTCTAAAAATCTGACTGCTCTGTTCTCCCGTTGAATTTCATAAGAAAGCAAAGTTTTTGCCCTTTCTTCAGAAGATTGATGCCACTTTGACTGTATTTAATGAGTTCATGCTTTGTGGATTGGACAAATATAATTTAGTATATGGGGTTGACCGTTTGTTGTGACTGCCCAGGCAATGTCCTACGCAAAACTAGCAGGGTTGGAACCGATTTATGGCCTCTGTAAGTTCATTGCTTCTTTTCTTCTTATGGCTGCTTGGGAACTCCTGCAATAAAATTGACTGCAGCAATGCTGTGGGGAGTGATATTCACCGTCCCAAATGGCAACATAGAATCACAACTACCATTTACATCACGCACCTGTCTACATGATACTGATAATGATTTTAATGTTTGAAATATACTCCTCTAAATTCTCCTGCTGTTATTGAACAATCATGTTGAACTGTTGGTGTTATTTCTATTGATCAAGATTTCCTTTCGTATCATTGAGCTTTTTGAAAAAAATAAATTGCTCCTAATTGGTAGATCAATCCATACTCAATGATACAAAAGATGTAATAGTGGCACTCTTCTTTTCCTTTTTGTTTCGAAATTTCTAGTAAAAGATTCTAATATAGTCACTTGAATCTAACATCCTTTATTGGGTTTTGTGAGACAGACTCTGGTTTTGTGCCTGTATTTGTGTATGCCATATTTGGATCATCTCGTCAACTTGCGGTAGGGCCAGTAGCATTGGTGTCTCTCCTTGTCTCTAATGTACTGAGTGCAATTGTTGATTCTTCTGATGAGCTATACACAGAACTTGCAATACTGCTGGCTCTGATGGTTGGGGTATTGGAATGCATTATGGGGCTCTTGAGGTACTTACTGCCACTTGTTCTCTGAAATTTAGTCATGTGCGTGAAAGTGGGAGTGATGAACGTGTCAATATGAATCTGTGAATTATCTCAGTAATTAATGTATTTTGGCTTGTGAGGATCTTGAGATGTCATTTCACTGTGAATAGCTGTAATAAATGTCGAAGTGAGCTATTTCTTCCCATGAATCTTATGTTCCGAGATTCTTTCAATGACCAGTGTTGTGTTGAAGGGTATTATTACCATAATTATTTTAAAAAGGGATCCACAATAAGATCTTACCTTGGCAAGTCATGTATTGCTGGAAAATACTGAATCAATTATCACCTTAAACAGCAGATTCAGCATTTATTTATGCTTTTAAGTTGAACAGAAATTATTGATATTTTGCTTGGGGTCCAAGGAAAAATTTCTGTTACAGAGGGAGTATGTTATCTTTGGGCATTTGTCCTTTCATGTTGTTTCTTTCTGTAAATGAGAGCTCGTAGCAGCCCTAGTCTCCCTGTTTTATTCATGTTATTAATATCTTATTGGAAAACGAAGTCAAATCATATTCGTACCTTGATTGTTGATCTCTCTCTAGAGTTTCTCTCTCTCAAGAACATTTTTTTTTAATTAATATGATGCATGGTCCTCTTTATTCTGTGGCTTCCTCGGTTCATATCTAATTTGTATATGTGGTTCACATTCATCTTTTACAGGCTTGGATGGCTGATTCGTTTCATCAGCCACTCTGTAATATCGGGCTTCACAAGTGCTTCTGCCATTGTCATTGCATTATCTCAAGCAAAATACTTCTTGGGATATGACATAGTTCGAAGTAGCAAGATTGTGCCCCTGATCAAAAGCATAATAGCTGGAGCAGATGGGGTAGGCCCTGCATGCCCAGGGGGTACCTCTATAATCTGTTCACATACTGATATATTTATTCATGTCTATGCATAATAGCTGGAGCAGATGGGGTAGGCCCCGCATGCGCAGGGGGGTACATCTATAATCTGTTCACATACTGATATATTTATTCGTGTCTATGCAAATGACATTACTTGAAGCTCATATTCTGACACCCGATGCAATTAACTAAAACTATTGACATTTTATGGCTGACCACTGTAGCCATTATGCATCAGTGTGGTTGCCTGGCCCATCTATGGATGTTAATTTAATTTTTCTCTTGGATAATGTTATATCTTCTTGTGGATGGGTTTTACTGTTTTCATCACATCGGCCCTTAATTTGAAGTCAGGAGTCCCCTCTACCATTATTTTTTCTATTTGTTTCCTATTTATTACATTTTGCCTCATATTTGCACTTATTAAGTTCCTTTTTAACCACAGGTCATCTTTTCCTTTTGTAGTTTTTGTGGCAACCATTTGTTATGGGATGCGTTATTCTTGCGATTCTTCTGGTTATGAAGCACCTGGTATAAGCTCATTCACTCTTCTGTGGTGTAGAACTGATTTTATGCATATTGGCATGACTGCTACTTTATCGTTAGGGAAAATCAAGGAAGTACCTGCGGTTTCTGCGAGCAGCGGGGCCGCTTACGGCAGTGGTCTTGGGCACAGCTTTTGTGAAAATTTTTAATCCATCTACGATTTCTTTGGTAAGAGTGAGATAGATATAATCATTTTCTCTGCTACATTATTGTGCTGATCATTTCTTTCTCTGGATATCTTACGATATACGACTGAATGATCAAATTACATAACCTTGGGGTGGTTGTCATCTCAAAATTCCAGGCGACATAAAAAAATTTGTGTCAATCAATCATAACCGGAAATTGCTTTATTTAGTATAGCAAAAGTTCAATTGTGCAAATGAATATATATACGTAGATACGTACATAAATATATATCCTATCATTTTCATGTTTTTATTTTCTTCATATGAGTGGCTTTTGGAAGATCATTAGTTTTTCCCATTTGTCTACTGGTGAATTTCAGAGTTTGGGAGGGTTAGTTTCTCGAGGAGCATCCTCATGGTCATTGGACCAGCTACTAGCTAAAATGTGTGCTTTGGATCAGGGACATCTCAGAGAATAACACTGAGGAATTTAAACCTAAAATTTCAGAAGAACTAGCTGTCTAATAAATTGAACACAGTCAAATGTCTTATAATTTCTGTGATTGAGAGTTTTGAAATGCAAGTAGTTATAATGACAATGATTGGAAGGTACTATTCCTTACCTTGGATTTCTCTGCAAATATATATCAATGAAGTACAACTTAGTCAAGGGGAAATGACAACAAGCTGACAAAGGATGCTTTCCATTGTTTTAGGTGGGTGAGATACCACAGGGCCTCCCAAGCTTTTCTGTTCCAAAGAACTTTGGGCATATGACATCTTTAATTCCAACTGCACTTCTCATCACTGGTGTGGCTATATTGGTGAGATTATTCATCTGCTAATGTTGTTCGTATACTGATGCCATTTAGTACTACAGCTGAATAAATTTGCTTTGATCCCTTTTGGCAATTCAGGAATCTGTGGGAATTGCCAAAGCATTGGCAGCAAAGAACGGGTATGAGTTGGACTCCAATCAAGAGGTGTGCTTTTCAATATTTGAACTGTGGACATTAGAGACTTGGATGGGAGATAAAGGAGTGGATCCACTGGTGGCCACTAGAAATTGCATACTTGTCAGTGCAGAGAATAATATGTTAGTTACTAGTGATGTTGTGATGGAGTAGGGATTTTTTACCACATTTGCAGATTCGTGGTTGTGTCTCATTCTTGCCACAAGCTTTCTATTTGTAGATTGGGAAGGCTGGTTTTATTTTGCTAAAGAGTTGTAAAACTGTGATGGCTGTAGGATGGCTTCACGATGTTGGTTTATAGATACTATACTCATAAAATGCAGTTCTTGCAATCTCCTTTCGGGATGCATTTGCTATTTTCATGTCATTTGATGTTTTTATAAGACTTGGAGTAGGCCTTATAACTTAATTTTTCATCCTTGACATTCTACCACTGACGCTTCATGAACAACTGAAGCTGAAACTTAACGCATGATGCCACAATGCTTTTTCATGCCATTTTAGTAGGATGTAGAGAAGATATTGAAGATGATATACATGGCTGAATCTCTATATGGTTATAAGTTTGAAGCTCTCTTGGAAGGTCAAGGCATGTCCTTTTTGTCTTTGCAAAATACAAAAGCTTTTTGGGCCCTTTATTGCTTCCCAATGTTCTCAGCTTCCTTTTAAAGAGGAAGAATGATTCTGAAGAATTTGCGTTCTGGAATATCACCAAGAGTACTTTGTGCCAATTTGAGCATAGCATGTACATAAGCTTTAAATTTTTCGTTTCATGACCACTTGTAATGGATCATCTCTTTGCTTTTGAACAGCTTTTTGGTCTTGGTGTGTCCAATATACTTGGTTCCTTTTTTTCAGCATACCCGACTACAGGTGAGAATTGGAGTTCTTAAGAGCAGTTTAGATGACTGTAATTTTTTGCTCATGTTAAAAGAACGTTTGAAAGTTTGCCAGTACTCTATTTGAGGCATTAGATAAGCACTCTATGTTAATTAGCTGATGAAATCACGTGTACTATGTTGCTCTCAGGCTCCTTTTCCCGTTCAGCTGTAAACCATGAAAGTGGTGCAAAGTCGGGTGTATCTGGAATTGTTACAGGAATCATAATGGGCTGTGCCCTTTTATTCTTGACTTCGTTGTTTGAATATATACCACAGGTATGCATCCTTGTCAGCAATTGTTGTTCTCATGGATCTGCATTTATGTCAGGGTGGTGGGTTTACCATCTCTTTCTCCTAGTTTAGTAGCACATGCATGCTGATTAAATGGTACTTTGTTCTGTAACTGATGGCTCAAGGGAAGGATTTGAGGAGGTTTATCATGTACTCTGTTATTGTCTAAGTTCTATGGTCTCCTCTTCATTTGGAATACTAACTATTGGCTCACCATTTTTGTTATCTGCAGTGTGCATTAGCTGCCATTGTGATATCTGCTGTTATGGGCCTGGTAAGTAATCCTGTTTCAATTTGTATTAAATTTGATATGAGGAACCAAGAACTAGGGAACTCTTAGAATACTTCTGTTCAGTCATTTTAGTGTAGGTGATTAAAATCGAGGAGCTCGTCTTTTCTTCTGATGATGTCATGCTTACTTCATGCTGAATCACCAACTTTTTCAACATTCTGTGAAAATGATTGGGTACATGAATTGGAACTGTTAGTTCTGTACGCAAATGCGTGTCTACCTATAAAAGAACTAGGGGTTGTCTCTTGAATGAATTAACAGAGAACATGTGATCTGCTGAAGCATGTTTGGTGTTCCCCTGCTTTTTATCAGTGATGACTGTCAATTTCTGGACAGATAGCAAGACTACGTTCTTGCCTACTGTACGAATGTTTCCAATGATGCCATAAGATGATGAAAGAATAAACTTATTTTAAGAGAGCAACCATCTATAAAATTTTGATATAGGATAGTGGAGTCAAAGTACTTGCCTAAAAATATTGAAAAACGTATTAAGCATGCACCCTTTTTCTTTGGGACAGTTGTTCGCGATTTTAAAGTTGGGTAAACAAACCAACTGTAGTGCATAGTCAGATCAACTTGGAGTGCATTTTTTCCTATGTAAAAACATTATGTCAAAGGTGTTGATGCTGAGCTTTAAAGTGTGTCGTGGAACGTATTGTTATGTTCTGTAACAAAAAAATTACTCTTTGTATAGTTCTATGTGAGGATTACACCTTACAGGTTACACATTTAGCTTGAAGATCACTAATATTAACTCCCTTGTTTTTTCATTTGCTCCTTTCCAATCTCACCAATGCCATCAACCTTATTTTATTGTTTGTGTTGCTCTCACGAAGATCTAGTCTTGTTCGTCTTTCATCTGCATTTCTGTCTTCTGATTTGCTTGTTCTCTGAGTGATAAATCTCCACAATATCCGTATACAAGGTTCTAATGGGGCTCAGAAGTCTATATCATCCTCCAGCTAAAATCTTTAAGTTGTTAATCAATATATGCTTATTTTTATCTCATCATGAGCTACATAATAGATTTTGCACAAGTATAGTAGTTCTGTGTTTGCACTTGCCATGAATTTGCAAGTGTTAGCAAATTGGGATTTTCTGTTTAATCTACCATCTTGTGACAGAAATTGTTGTCGATATTAGTTTCATATTCTAAATAGATCATTGATGTCCAAGTGAATGTCGATATTAGTGAAAAAATTTTGAGAACCGACTTAATCTCAAAGTACGGTAAGGATCGAGAATTACTGTTAGTTTATTTACTAATGAAATGGAAATTCAAGCTATTGCTGATTTGTGATACTATTTCAGGTGGATTATCAGGAAGCTATATTTCTTTGGCGTGTGGATAAGAAAGATTTTCTTCTTTGGACAATTACTAGCACAACAACATTGTTCCTTGGTATTGAAATTGGTGTCCTTGTTGGGGTGAGTACCTGGAGCAGCAGCATTTGAGCTACTGAGTTTCGATATTCATGTTTTATATACATTCATTCAGGCATAGTAGACATTATGAGCATGAACAAGTCAGATTTTGCGATGGTAAATATTTTTGGATTAAAGAGTATGAGCTACCTTGATGTACTTAGAGTTTAGGATGGAAATTGCTTTGAGAAGGTCACTATTAATTTGTAATAATCTCAACATTAAGCAGCTTTATCATCATAGGAGCAGCTTTATCATCATAGGAACCATTGAAGGAGCTTGAAACTAATAATGCAATTTTAACATGTTGATGCTATAGGTTGGTGCTTCTCTTGCTTTTGTCATTCATGAATCGGCAAATCCACACATTGGTAAGTTGATTTGCTTATAGGCTGCTCCATGTTTTCAGTCTTCGCTGCTGCTTATCTGGTTAACAATGCCATTGCCATATGTCCTTTTATTTCCTTTTTGTCATTATTGTCCTTTAAGTGTGAAAGTTGCTTCATTTGCTTTTCCAAATCTCTCTCTCTCTCTTGTGTTGACGTGTGTCAACCTTGTGATAACCCTCTTCCTCAACGCTTCACAGCTTCTTATCTGTTTTGCAGCTGTCTTGGGGCGCCTGCCTGGCACCACTGTCTATAGAAATGTAGAACAGTACCCAGAAGCATATACCTACAATGGCATTGTTATTGTTAGGATTGATGCTCCAATATATTTTGCCAATATTAGTCACATTAAAGATCGGTAATTATATGGCTCTGCCCTTTCTATCTTCATTTTTGTTCTGAACCTGTTGGTCATTCTCCTATGTCTATGAAAGGAAGCACTAAGTATTCTAAAGTTTCTTTTCAGGCTACGGGAATATGAAATTGAGGTTGATAAATCTGCACGGCGGGGCCCAGAAGTTGATAGAGTTTATTTTGTTATCCTAGAGATGGCACGTAAGTCATCATTTAAGTGGTGCATGTGGTTATCTATACAAAAACAATATGGAAATGCTCCTTCATTGGAGACTTCATCATGTTGAATTAATATGGAAGTGAAAGTCCATGAGAGTTAATTATTCTAGTCAGCTTGTGGTGTTTCGACCAAAAAAAAAAGCTTGTGGTGTATCTCTCCTGTCTCTTGAAAACTTAGTTTGATCTTACAACTTACTTTCCAAGCTAATTTTCTTCCAGGCTGGGAAAATTTATTCCAGGTGTGGACGTAATATATAATGCATATCTGCTGTTGATCATCATAAGTTAAATTATAGGATTTATGGGCCTAACAATAGGTGGGGTAGTTGTAGCCTTTTTATTTGACAGAAAAAAAATTGCCTTATTTAGGAAAAGGTTATGAACTATGAGTTCCATGAACCATGGACTAAGTATTCTATATTGATGTGTCTTTTTATTTATGTCAGTTTATCAGAATATAGTTGAGTTGATGTTTCAGGAATAAATGATTTCTTAATTGACAGCTAAATTTTAAGTCATATCTGTTTTGTTCTTTATGAAAATCTACTCCAAATCCTCAGGTCAAGAGCATGGATTAATGTTTTAACGGGCCACATAATTTGGTTTAGTTGTCGGTGGATACTGAAGAATTCAGCCAGTCAAGCCTCACCTTAAAACAACGCAGACTTTTTATAGCATTTCTATCATTCTCGGCTTAAAGCTCATGGAAACAGACTTACAACCTCATTTATTGTTACTCATGCTGATATAGGCCTTGGCTTCACTGCATTGAGGTTCTTGTGCTGCCACATCTTAGAATCACATTTTCATTTCTTGTTGCAGCTGTCACATATATTGATTCCAGTGCTGTTCAAGCTTTAAAGGACTTGCACCAAGAGTACCAGTCACGGGACATTCAGGTTTGTTGATCTCTACCGAGAACAATTCGTTCATTTTCTTGTCAGTCTCCCTGGAAGTTCCTTTTGCCATCTCCGCAAGCATCTGAGACATTTCTTGGTGTGGCAGATTGCTATTTCCAATCCGAACCAGGACATCCTCCTTACCTTTACAAAGTCCGGAGTGGTTGACATGATTGGCAAGGAGTGGTTCTTTGTTCGAGTCCATGATGCCGTTCAAGTCTGCCTCCAACACGTCAAAAGCATAAAAGAAATGCCCACAACATCCGATCCTCCACCTGAGGAGAGCCCCAGTCTCTTGCAGAGATTACTCAGGCAAACGGGAGAGGATCTTTCAATTCCCGAGTTGGAGTCTGGAAATCAAAGGCCTCCAGCTTCTACAGATACCGATCCTCAATTGGAACCTCTCTTGCCCCGGAAGCCTTGAATGTTTCTTCCCCACGATGTATGTGGTGCCAGAAATTATTTGTAGGAGGCCATGCTCAATTGTATGATCTATTAGTCCATTTTTTTCCCGCTGTAAGGATGATTCTTTGTTTTCATTTTTCTGCGAGTAAAGTAGATAATCTTGTATAATAGGATCAGCATATGTCATTGAATTATATTCACCAATAAGCATATCTCAATTTGCTGCATCTATGAGCTTATCAATGTAATTCCGTTTCCCTCCCTCGGATCGATTTCCTTGCCCCTATTGTGCCTCTTAACTCAATAATACCTTTTTTCTGTGAGAAGTGTCTGACTATGGAACACAAGTACAACCATCTTTAAGGATAAATTCTATGGGATGCTTCATTTGCGTTTATGGTAATTACTGGACTTAGAAATTACTTTGCAAATCAATTATATAATGGGTTTATTGGCATCTGTACTATTGCTTTTAGGTTATTTTGTCTCAGTCGGCGGTACTGTGTCGAGAAGTAGAAAAATCCTTGAGCTTAAGCCTGTGGGGTGAGTGGGGTGAGTGCTTAAAGCCTTGACATGAACTAAATTGTTCAATTATCTAGGTAGTACAAGTTTTGAAACATTAAAATTGTGTGATGGAGAAATCACGAGCGCCAACCTGGGGTCACAACCCATATTCACAAATTCATGTTTTAGTAGGCTCTTCTAAAAATCCATGGTGGTTCCAGCCCACACATTCTCTTCTAATTTCGAGTAGGCTGGTTAGATGGGTGGATTGAGTCGAAAATGTCCAGCGTAAATTAATTTATTTAACCCGTTTGAACCCATTTTATAAGTAATGAATATCTAGTAACTCATTTAACTCAACCCTTACTTGGGATTCATTTTAAGTAATTTTCCTCTTAAATTAATGCCTTTGGATAATGGTGACTTCACGGAATGGCTTGTCAAGCTAATGGAGGAACTACAGGTTCGGGTTATATAATAGAGACATGAAGGTAATCATGAAAGTCCGACTCCGGCCATCCATAAATCATGAAACAGATGTAGTATGACCTCATTGTTTTGGGACATTATAAAGTCAACCTCGCAAGCAATCTTGGTCGAGAAAAACAAACCGAGACATAAAAAGAAGAGTTCTCTATGAGTAAATCAATTTTCTTTTGGAGTGCAAGCAAGTTAAAATTAACGTAGCATTAGATCCCAATCAGAAGGTTGAAGTACATAGTATCTAAATTCCATCAGTTATAAACCTTAACAATGTCTGATCTCAGTTCCTGGACACTTCCAGCATTTCATTGCCCAATAGCGACAAACATAAAATGCAGTCGTTAAGTAATAGAAACACCATCAACAAAAACTTACGGGCCCTAATGTACATCCAAATTAAACCAAAATTGCGTCTCCCACTCAGTTGACGCACATCGACTCCCTGATCGCTCTTTGTTTAGAAACAAAACCGCAAATGGCAGCCACTAGATCGATTGAGAGCTCGTTGCCCTGTGGAAGAGGGGGTTGAGAAGGATGGAGATGGAGACCGGCAGTTGCAGCTGGAGCAGAGGCTGCGATGGTGGCTAGCGGCTACAGTCTAAGGGAAAAGGTTACGACAATGTGGGAAGCGGTGGTGACTGTGGAGGAGGGAGGTGAAGTAGAATAAGTAGAAGAGGGGGACGATCAGCAGACGAATAGGGAGAGAAACTCTTCAAAGGTGGGTTAAGTCTTGTTTTGCCATTCTAAACCCGTTTACTAAATATAATTAAGTCATATAATAACTCGGTTCGTTATACATGGATTAAGAAATGGATTTATGATCCATTTTGATGAGTCTAATCTCAAGCGAAGATAGGAAAAACATAGAGAGGGTCTTCGACTTGAGGTCCTTAAAAGAATCAATTGATGAGCTCCAAAATGTCAGGATCGAAGGAGTTGTCCATGAGATGTTGTAGATTAGGCACTGTTGGTTATATGGGCGAGCATTCTTGCCCTTGTTTTTCCTATCACCCTAGTACCACGGTCCGATTTCTTCTATAGCCATGTGGACTAAGAAGTGGGACTTTGGGGTATCTGAATCAACTCTAAGAGATGCAGAATGGTTGATATAACTAATTCGTGGGAGTGTTAGGGTTTTGTTCTAGAAATATAGGGATTGGAGGATTTTTGACGGCAAAGTTGGTCTCTTGTGCGAAAATTGGCTAGGAGTTGATGTCACTCTCATGATGATACCTATGGCAAGCGAAAATCAATTGTTGTGTTAAAGTAATGTTTAGATACTCGAGTTGAGTTGCTCACGGAATGATCTAATATGAGGATTTGATTCACTATAGTGACTATAGTGTCCTTAGATACTCGAGTTGAGTTGGTCGCGGAATGATCTAATATGAGGATTTGATTCACTATAGTGACTATAGTGTCCTTGAGAAGAATATATAGGAAGGCTGGCCCGATGTTTCCATTCACCAAATATTGCAACCTATGGTAGGCAAAAACTAGTTGTTGTGTTAAAGTGATGTTTATATACTCAAGTTGAATTGGTCGCGATACAATCTAATTTGAGGATTTGATTCACTATAGTGACTATAGTGTCCTTGAGAAGAATATATAGATAAAGCTAACCCAATGTTTCCATTCACCAAGTGTTGCAGAGGCTTATCTGTGATAAGGTTGATGATTCGATTCTACTATTGGAAGATTAAATTAAAGTATGATTTGATTATATGCCATTTGAAAATTAGATTAGAGTAGGAGATATTATTTGATTATGATTATTCTAATTGTGGGTTATTTAATCTGCTTAATCCGTAAGATTAGATATTCAAAATATAAATTCCGATTGTCTTCTTATTCAGAAGCAAATAGTGTATTATGACTTTCAGTAAAGAACATTCTTCTCCTAGGAAATTTACATTTGAATCATTGTTTTCTTAATTCTTTTGATTTTCTTCCATCTATAGCCAGAAAGCTTTCTCCCGTGACACTAATGCGGCAAGAGTTCTTCTTTTTGGTGCTTTGAATGGATGACTGTTTATGTCACTGATAGCTTCATCCTAAGTTAAGCTTGAGCAATTCAATAATATCTTGTCAAGTGGAGCTTAGACTTGTTGATAATAAATTCAACAGACTTGCGAACCTAATCGAATCTCTATTATTCTTTACAAAAATATTGTTATATAAGTATAAAATGACAAAGAACTCCACGAAATTGCCCTTTTTACCTACGAATTTACAAATGCAGGAAAGTGGTCTAGCTTATTAAGCTCGAATATGAGTTTACCCATAAATCAAGTCATGCTCGAGCATCTGGAAATTGCTATACAAAATAGACTCAAGCCTAAATTCCGATACTCGATTGAGCTCAAGTCCGAGTTCCCAGCACCAAGCACACGAGGCTTGGCACTGTCGGGACTAGATCACATTCCAAGTTGACATTTCGGCGGACGGCTCAAGCACCGTCCCTTACATTCTGTTTTAGGAGCGGCTTGAGCCGTCCCAACCGAAACAAAAGAGCAGGGGCGAAATCCTGGAAGGGCTATCTAGCACGGGGTGGCCGCTGCCCTCGACGTCCTTACGGACAGCAAACAACCCGTCCCTAAAACCTCTGTGATGAACTAGGGGGGGCACCTGCACGAGGACGCCCAGCGGGTCGCTAGCGTCCATGAAGGACGGTTTTGCTCGTCCTTTGTCCATCATTTAGCAGCACGGAATGTACGACCAAGAAATATGCATACCTCCTATAGACTTTTATAGAACGAGCTGCTGCTTTTCGAACATTTTTTGTTATGCACTGTAACATAGTCAGTGGACTCTGATCAGAATTCCTATATTGTTGGCTCTTTCTCCAGTAATTCCGATACCTCTTTTTAGTTCTTTTGTCTAAGTCCAGTAATTCCAATGCTCTTCTCGTCCTAATTTTCCCTCTTTTTCTCAATCAACAACTCTCAGACTGAAGGATGAACTGTCTTTTATCGCTTGAAGGCCTAGAGATTTTTTGTTAGCATTGTACGTAAGCGGAAAATTGCAGAGACTAGTCTTGTATTGTTGTGTGTTACTCAAAAGAAGGGCTAGGCATGCTGCAGAAAGTGGGATTCAAGTTGAGCAATAATGGAAGAGGAAAAAAGAAAAATCCCAGAAGAGGGTCACCATTTTCTTTGCATGAACTTAATTTTTTTTTTTTCCCATTAACATCTGGGGTTGATCCAGAGGTAAGCGCATTCTCATTCTTTCGGCTTGGGAACCGGTGGTTGTGAGTTTGGAAACTGCTTTGGGAACTCATTTCACTTGTGGGGCACTACCATGATGCGGGTGAGTTGATGTGCAAGTTTTCTTCTAGATAGCCACCTTGTGGTGGTTGTGCCCTTGATTTGCATAAAAAAAAAGAAATAATTTCTCATTTCCGATAGATACCATTTTGAGTAGGCAGCTTCAGGTTTAGCCATTTTGCATGGTGCAAAAAAAGGAGACAAAAGAATAAGCAGAATAAGTATAATAAAATAATGTTCTTTGGATATGCTGCAGCCACACCCACTTAATCATGTGAGAGGTATTACAACATAAGGCCAAAAGTTGGAGAAAGGAAAGCCAAAAAGAAAACAAGTAAAAAAGATGGGTGAGGACCGAGGTAGAGAGAAGATATCATTGTGTGGTGATAGGACGTGAAGTGGTTCATCAGGGCTTCAGGGACAAGGAACAAGATAAGCAAATTCTCAACTATGAAACTAGGATCATATGTTTCTACACATGTCTCTTTTTTTCACGGGTTTTATCTTCTATGATAAGAATGTGTGATATCAATAAATCCTGGCCGGATTGCTAAAAAGATAAGGTCTCTAATTTCTTCTACTCAATGCTTTCTATTTGATCATTGGTGCGTACAACCTTCATTGCAATATCTGGACAATAATTCACACCTAAGAGTCCATCAACAAGCAAGGATCGAGAAATTTTTTTTTCCTTTTTTTGTGAAGTCAATATTGCAATGTGAGCACATTTGCATCATGACACGTGAGGAAATCTTTGGAGAAAACTATGATGGGACATTATATGATAAAGTATGTCACATTCGGGTTCCAAAATTCCGAAACTAAGATTAGTTGATTGAAACTGGGGAAGTGTTCTACTTATAAATACTTTCGTTCATATAATCTTGAGGATTATCGATGGAAAAAGAAAAAAAAAATTACATTCGGTTTTCTTTTCTCTAGTTGGTATCATGTTGTATGTAGGAAAGATTTTGCACATTGGAATACAAGTTCACCTCTTCAAACCACTTTTCCGAAAATTAAGTCATCCACATCTTGGTCAAGAGATTCCAGAGGAATTCACAACTCTTGAACACTTGATTACTCCTAAGGGTTTATGTTGAGCACCTCATATTCCTCATTTTTCATGAAATTTAAGTTCGAGTCCAGCATGGCAGTTGTCAAATTGATATGATATACTTATGTTGTTGATCCGTTTCCTAATAGTTTAAGTTCTTTAGACGATTAACGTGGTATTAGAGCACAAGCTAATAGTTCAAATGCTAGCATGATCTCTTACTTTTCTCTTAGCCGTAATGATTGTTATATATTTTGCATGTATATGGAGGTAATCAAATATATTATTACTTCATCTTCTAACAGTCTTAAATTTTTGGAAAAATCGACTCATCTAACAACACTAATCAAGGGTAGTTTGCTAGTTACTCAATTCAATTGTTGGTCACTGTACTCTATATCATCTTAAAATTAAAGTCATGTCACTTTAATCTCTCATTCCTCTAAAGCTAAAATTGCAAAAACATTTTATTATCTTGCCTATTTACTTAATGCTCGACATTTGCCACTCACAATAGTATGACTAAATCAAAATTGAAACCCACTTACATGTTTTGAGTGTCTTATAAAATTATATGATTGGATTAGACAAAATTTCCGTTAAATTTAGTGATTACTCAAACTATATATATATATATATATATATATATATATCAATTCAAATTAGATGATATTAACATACGGAAAGAGTAATCACCATCCTTTCTCCGTCTTGAGTAGTTGATCCCACTCAATTCTTCGATCTTGAATGCTCAAAGAAGTGAAAAAGACACCTGAGAAAAGCAAAAGAAAGTGGTCTTCCACTATCGTTTGTTTTGTTTACATAGTACCAGCTAGGGTTTTCATAGGACCATAACTGTTTGTATGAAAGTGGTCTTCCACTGTTGTTTGTTTTGTTTGGATAGTACCAGCTAGGATTTTCATTGGACCATAATTATTTGTATGTACGTCATCTTTTGGTTGACGTGTCCCCAAAAAGATTCATATTTTTCTCTAAGCATATACATGGTTGTCATGTCTGATGTCAAGTGCACATAAAAATACACCGCTTTATCGACATCATGTGATTGATATTTTAGTGAACACGATTTTGGTTGAAACCAAATTGGGAAGTTTTGATAGCTATTGAACAGCCCATATGCCTCTTGGTCACGTAGCTATCATGCCAATTCGGATACGACACATTGTCGATCTCGAGATTGAATGGTATCAGCTAGGTGTTGACGTGGCAGAGCTGGCTGAAAGCATCAACATCAACTTATCTTATGATTTGTGAAAATCTGAATTCGTCGTGAGACTTCTTGTTTCTAGATCTTGGCTCTAGATGAAGATTAGCGAATCAACTGGAGGGTGAACGTTTTGTAGCTATATCGATTTATTTAGAGGTTACACAGCCTACCCACCTTAGCATTCTCATGTTTTCAGTTCAAGAACCAAGGATTGTGCATTTGACTCCTACTCAAGATAACTCAGAGTTAAGTGGGGGCCATGATGACTCAGAGAAGAATTTTGTCCACCTAATTTTGTTGAAAGTGGAAACTTTGGGTGGACTCAGGTCCTGTGATTTTTTATTTCCTCACACAGAGGAGGTTTTTCACTTAAAAAAAAAAATCTTGTGTTTGCATGCTTGATATTTATTTTGCTCTATTATATCAGTTCATATTAGGTTTATACAAAATGAGAGATCATGCTATTCCACTGCATTAATCTGATATTGTCCGGGTTGTTACTATTCTCCCATTAATGCATGCACCGGTGGTAATAGAGGTAAGCATGGACAACCCTAACTACGTTTCCAATGCATTCAATGAACACACAGAGGATGGACATTGTGGCTTAATAGTATTTTCCCCATGTCTTGGGAGAAACGTGTTTGCCAAATGCATTCAAGATGTGAGCATTAGGGCTAGTGGTCTCATATAGTCTATATTGTCTACCATTCTTGGTACAACTTACGGCACCATCCATATACAAACTCGCTAAAATTTCAAGTGTGTGATATTCGTGTCTTTAATCCACCAATCCACCAATCCGATGCATGATAGAATTAAATTGTCACGTCAACAAGAGAATAATATTCCTAATTTTCCCTCATCCTTCTCCTTCGTATGAGCATACGTGGTCCCAAAAAAAAAAAAAAAAAAAAAAAAAAAGGTGGCAGAGCCAAAGATGCTGAACTCGCTATTATAGGGGGACCCCCACGAAAGAGAGCAAAGCAAGACAAGACATTGATTGAGCTGACTGCATGCAAAAACTTTCAGCGGAAGAAGACGTTTATAATTTCAGAAATGAGCAAGAAGAGAGTAAGAGAGGGTTTTGATCTAGGGCAAAGGTCGGTTTCAATTTTGGAGCAATGAGCAATGGTCCAATCACTGCTCGCCACCCCCTAGAGCATGGGCAATTCTTGTGCGCTTGCGAATGCCGATTTAGCGAGACCCGAGTGAGCAACAAGCCACTCAAAACCCAATCTTATTTCCATATTTGGCCAGGCTTCAAAACCTAATTAAAATAATTTTAAAAAAATATCGCAATGGGACAATTGACAACATTGGGAATACAAAAACATATGTATATGCAACAATGATTCATTCTTCCTGACACTTTTCCACTCGTTCGATATGTTGGTCAATATGAGTGAAAGTTCTTGGTGCCAATCTCTTTTATTGTATATTTTGTGGTTCAAAGTTAATATATTACTTACTTTATAAAAAAAAAGTTTTTTTTTTTTTTAATTCATTTTCTTTCCCTCTCACGAGATAATACCATGTGTCCAACTTATTTTGATCCTTTCCACACCAATTTTTTTTTCCTAAAGTCCAACTCATTCCTATTCCTCTCTCCTTCTCTTAGAGCACAACCCATAGACGGCCATGTCCCTCGCTGTCCTCGATCACCAGACCGACGACGACCACCGCAAGTATCACCACCAGGCCATTGCCAACAATGATGCCGTGTATGTCTCACTCTCCATTCTCTGGTGGCATCTTTGTTCTCTTTTTGCTCTCACGTCACCCCCTCACGTCTCTCTCTCTCTCTATCACAGGGCGAGCTCAAGGGCGTCAAGTTCATCGCCTATGCGGAGCTCGGCCCAGCATTTCAAGTCCCTCCCTCGTCGGTGTCAATGAGCTGCGCATCGATGCCTCTAAATATGGAGTGGAGTGGATTGAGCCTCTAGATCCAGAGGCTAGCAGCAAAATCAACGGCCTCGAGGCCTCAAGGGCCACCTAAAGGTCGTCAACGTCTCAACGGCGGGCCGATGCTAGGGACGACAACGATTATACTTGTGAGGTGGGCAATGCATGAGATGGAGAGTTTCGGTGGAGATGGCTAGTTAAATAGTGGGAGGACAACGACAATGGACACAGGGGTTCGAAAGAGATAGAGGAGTCTTGCTTGAATATGTGGGATTGGATCTAAGCGGTGAACACCCAAATGAGATCAAACGTGTGACAATGATCTCGTGATGGGAAGAAGAGGTGGGTATATGAATAGTTATAGCGGACTGCATCTAAGATCATTTTAATCCTTACTTTTGGCTATTTGACCATATTCACATGTATGTCTAATTGATTTGATACTCTGAAATTGTGGTCCGCTATTCACAATGGTACAAATGCTAAAAAAGACAACTAAAGCTGATGTAGATTACATGAAATGAATGCCTACTCTATTAGCAAGTAGGTTAAAAGAAGAACATTCCAAATTTAAAAGAAAGAGCAATATCTAATCCAGTTTGCTAATGATAACAACTGACCTGAAATATATTTTTATCAAAGAAACATAGATAATAAGATCTAGCTAGGCGTATCTGAACACGATTCTCTTTGTTATAGGAGAAATGATACAAGAATATGGGAGTGCGCAAATGCAGAAGTTCACTGTCAATTGAAGCTTAAACATATATCAACAATCATCTATTCGAATTGAAATAAAACAAAACACCATCAAAATAGATGATCAATAAATCAAAATGTTTAGTTAACTCAATAATCCACTCCTTGTCTCCCGCATGATTATGTTGATAAAGGTTATTTGCAATATAATAAAACACTAAGTTTGTTAGGATGCATGTATGAGTGAGTTATGTAAGAGAAATTCCACATTGGAGAATTGATGTAATGTAAAGTAGTTAATATATCCTAATTGACCTATAACTCATTGTCTTAAACTTTTGAGTGAACGAGTGTTTAACTAGATATATTAATGGGATCGAGCTTGGGCTCCTTTTTGGTGATCTCTTTAGATGAACGTATTGGATTGTTGCTGCACTCTCTCAACAAATGGTATCAAAGCCAATAGTTGCGATTTCTAGATAGGTGGACATTGTGGTGTAGCAATACAGGCCCATAAGGATGAAATTGGCTAGAAGGACACCTAAATTATGGGGGAGTAGACTTAACAGTGAGCTCATTGCATAATTTTCGAATAGGTAGGCATTGTAGTGTAACAATGTGGGCCCATAAGGGTGAAATTGGGCTAGAAGGACACTTGAATTAAGGGGAAATAGACCTAATGGTGAGCTCATCACACATGAGGGGGAGATTATTAGGATGTACGTGTAAATGAATTGTGTTACAAAAATCCCTCATTAGAAAATTGATATGGTGCAAAATAGTTAATATATCCTTATTGGTATATAACTCATTGGCTTAAGCTTTCAAGTAAAAATAAGTTTAACTGAATATATTGAGTAGCTGGGGCTTGGGCATCTTCTTGGCGATCTTTTCAAGTGAAGGTATTGGAATTCTACTGCATACTCCCAACAGAGATTACTAAAATCAAGCATGCAATATTTGTTCCAAAAAGTTTAAGCTATCTAGCCTAAAAGCTTAAACTATCATAGTACCATCACTTCTTTTTCGATATTTAAATATTCCCTCACTAAAAGCTAGTAGTAATGTCGCGACCTAATTTTTCCGGGTGCACCACCTAGAATTTAGGTTAATGGATTATTAAGCTTAGACTCAATTCGGGCTCTCCCAAGCCCAACCAATTCGTGACTTAATTTCAAAAATCTAGCATGTAAAAAGGAGTCACCACTAATCAGTTTGCAGTAGGTCGATTAGACATCTAAGTAAAATAATGGGAGAATTATCCTACTCCTACGAACCAGAGACTAGGGATACGGAGACTTAATTACGTTAAATTTCTCTAACGCCCTTTTCGGTACCTTTCTCTTTTAATTTTGAAAAAATGTTTTGCAAGCAGCTTAAATTGATTTTAATTCACTTTCCTAACATGTGAGGTGATCATGCAGGTGCACAAACCACTAATTTAACACTCAAAAAGCAATTAAATAATGCAGGACTTACCTCATAGTAACGAAAGCATCTGCAATGTTAAGTCAAAATTCACATCAACAATTCTAGATATGATTTCTAATTAACAAGCAAACACTCAATTTTTGTTTTCAATTATTCAATGAGAATCATGCAATGCTTTTAATCTAACATAAAATAATAAGACATGGTAACATGATCTAAACTATATGATATGAGTGAAGTAATTCCTAAATAAATGCGATAATTAAATGCAATCTAAATGACCGAATGACCTAACTTTAATGACGGACAATTTCTAATTTAAATGAACCTAATTCTATATGACGTGCACTTTATGAATCTAATCTTAATGACGTGTGCATGACATTTTTTATTTTATTTTTCTAAGGGAATGTAATTTATTCTAAAGAATGGAGGTAGTTTATTCTAAAGCATTTTTGATTTTTTATGAGATTCGAAATTAGGTAAAATGCAAAAATGATCTAGCTAGATTAAGATTCTATCTAATTTAAACTAAGGATTAAGTCATATTAAATCCTAACTTAAACTAAACATTATCTTAATCTGAAATGCAATTTATTTAAAAAGATGACCTAAGTTTAGAATGGAACATGCGATTCTAACCTTATATGCACAATGATTTTTTTGTGTTTTTCTTTATAAAATTCAAATTAAACATGCAACTCAAATAGAAAACTAACAACCTGAATGAATCCCTATTCTAGATATGCAAGTTAACAAAAGATATTCCAAAACAAACTGAATCCTAATTTAAAAATTTTTGGGATTTTCTTAGTGGTTTTCTAAAATAAGCAATTATCAACTAAACATTAAATCTAAACAATCAAGATATTCAACAAATAAAGGATTAAAATAATCGAAAAAAATAACCTGTTGTCTCACAGGTCAAATTAGCGATTATTCTAACCCTAATTATCACGACAAAGATATTTAAAATAATTAAAAATCTGATCCGAAGTCTTACGAATCAAATTAATAATTATATTGATTATCTAATCTAAATCCTGCTAAAAAGCCCAACAATTAATATAATTAGAAAAATGACCCGATGTTTCTCGGGCCAAATTAATAATTAAGATAATTCCGGACTAAACCCCTATGGATAATGCCTACAAAACTCACAAATATTAGCATTCAATATTGCAACTTAAATAAATAAACTAAAAAATATAAACAAAATAAAATAAATAAATAAAAACTACCTAATGTACTTTTCTTTTTTCCTTTATCTTTTTCTTCTTTTTTCCTTCTAGTCACGTGCTCGTGGATCTCTGGGCCGCCAGTGAACAGCACGTCGTCGGATCGGCAGGGGGCTCCGGCGAAGGACAGCAGCAGGTGGGTGAGCGGTGGAGAGGTGTCTTGGGTCAAGGATCTCGCGCGGCTTCAACAGGCGTCGGATCAAGGGCGGTGCAGCTCGCCTCCGGGTGGAAACTCGAGCAGAGGCGGGGGCGCTGCAGGTCGCGGATTGGTCGGTGCAATGAGGCGGCGTCCGACGAGCGGTGGCTCCGAGTCACGGTGCGGGCTTCCACGAAGGAGACGATGAATAGCCCCCTTTTCACCTTTGCTTTTTTTTTCCTTTCTTCTTTTTTTATTCCCTCTCACCTCACATCACTCACATCCCTCTCTGACACTGCTTCTCTTTTTCACTGTTTCTTCTTTTCACTTTGACCGAGAAACCTTTCCTCTCTCTCACTCTCTCTCTCTCTCCCTCGAAGACCCCACGGACAGCTCCCCTTTCCTTCCTTTTCACTTTTTTTGCTTTCTGCTTTTTTCCTTCGACCATAAAGAAACCCTTCCTAAAGTACGAACATTTCTTCTCCTTTGGATTTTTTTACAAATCGAAAACCCCCCCATTTGTGCTAAAAAATTATGGCCCTTTTATAGTGATTTTTAGACGGTCACTTTTTCTAGCAACTTTCGGATTTCCAGTTTCCGTTGCATTAAATCAAGGATGTAAATCGGGCGTGATTTCGCAATCGCCGATTTTGTTCAAATTTCTTTCACTTTGTAAAATTTTTGCCATTTTTTCACTTGATTTCAAAATTGTTCTTTGCATTTAACAAAATCCGACATCCATCGAATTGCATATTTCCTTGCATAATTCAATCAAATCAATTTCCCCATTTTCATTTTCATCTCACAAATATTACTTATAATCTCATGATCACAACAATCCTTATCTCATGAATATTCTTCCCCGATTTCACCATCTATTGATAAATATAAGATTATCATGCGATTTTCTTAATTTCCAAAAATCATCATAATATAAAAAGTTAAACTAAAATGAATGCACCTAAACTTATGTGTTATGCAACTAATTAATATTTTTTTCAAGGATAAAATTAACCCTTAATTTTCTTATGCAATAAATGATCGGACCGCCAAAATTTAGGTGTCGACAAATAAGAAGATTTTAACAGTGCAAATCGACATGTACATGTATTGAAAGAATGTTTAATTCCGTCACATCGATATAAATGAAATAAGACTTGTAAACAAGCAAAAGAGAATAGGAAATTTTGTCCATAGTGCCATTCAAGTCGATCACCTAGTTATCCCATTTAAAACCAAATCGTCTTATTCGAAATTTGTTTTCATATTTTGGGGAAAATGAAGAAAATATCTAACCATGGAAGTGGAATGATGAACCTAAAACTTGGGAGCGGTCGACATACATGTGGCGCAGCTATGTGTAGGAGGAGGAATTGTTTTAACAAAAACAGGGAGGGATGCCACCTCACCGTTTTTTTTTGGTCTTGTAGCAAGGATTCCCCAGCAAAGAAAGTGGGGGACCGGGGAGAAAATATTGGGTGAGTTTAACCCTCCACGTAGGCGAAATGTACCACCATTCAAAAGTCGACACGTGGCGAATTTGGGCCCACCTGTCAGGCTTAACTTCCTCTGTTAACCCTCGGTTTCTCTCCCTTTTATTCTCTCTCCTCCCCTCCGTATCTGCCCACAAAAACCAGCTATCCTCTCTCCCTCCCTCTTTCTCTCTCTTTCCTCTTTCTCTGTCTTCTACTCCCGAATAAAGAAGAAACTAGCGTCCTCTTGCGAACGGAGAAGGAATTTCGCCAGTGCCCATTTGCGCAATCTGCAAGTGTCGACCCTTCACTTCATCCAGTGCCCACATTCTAGAGAGAGAGAGAGGGAGTGCAGTAACAAACAAAAGGGAGTTTTTTTGCGCCGTTCCTAGAAAGAGAAAAATGCGTGGTGGCTGAGCTTGGAGCCGCTGGACATGGTGGGCGTCCAGATCCCGCACCACTTCCGGTGCCCCATCTCGCTGGAGCTTATGCTGGACCCGGTGACGGTGCCGACGGGGCAGACCTACGACCGGTCCAACATCGAGCCCTGGATCGCCGCCGGCAACACTACCTGCCCCGTCACCCGCGCCCCGCTCCTCGACTTCACCCTCATCCCCAACCACACCCTCCGCCGCCTCATCCAATCCTGGTGTGTCGCCAACCGCCACTCCGGTGTGGAGCACATCCGCACCCCGAAGCAGCCCGCTGACCCCTCCCGCGTCCGCGCCCTCCTCTCCCAGGCCACCTCCACGTCGTCCGCCGCCGCCGCCGCCCCCGGCTCTCTCCCTCCTTCCATAATAGACTCGCTCCAAGCGCCGCCGCCGGACTCGTCATCTTCCTCAAGCAAGATGATCGTCAAAGTAGTGGCGGCCACTGTGGCCAGCTCGCTGGTCGTCGCCACGCTGTTCTTCTTTGCAATCCAAAGGCGGAGACACCGAAAGGGTCCGGACCATGGACCGGCGGAGGCAGGAGGCTTCATGCCAATGCCTCACGGCGGCGCGGCGGCGTGCCGTCCCTTGACCTGAAGCGGCCATGAGCCGACTCGAGCTCGAGCTATGGCAGACGCAAGAAAAAATAAAAGAGAAGTATAAAAGAGAAGTGGAGAGAGAAAAGGGGGAGAAAGAGTCGTGGGCAGAAACGGAGGGGAGGAGAGAGAGTAAAGGGGAGACAGACGGAGTTAATGGAGAGAGAGAGGACGCTGACAGGTGGGTCCAAATTCGCCACGTGTCGACTTTTGAATGATGGTACATTTCGCCTACGTGGAGGGTTAAACTCACCCAATATTTTCTCGGGGACCGGGCCCACACATCACGGCGCTTCTGTAGCTAATTGGCGCAAATCAAACCGCCCCCGCCCCCCCCCAAAAAAAAAAAGGAAAAAAAGCTCAACAATGACAAAACGAGGTCATTTGCAAAATGTCCTCTAATCCCCTCTCCACCAGTTATTATTTATCTCCCATTGGGACTCTTGACCCCACCATTTTCTCTCTCTTTTTCTAAAATATTTTTAGTTTTCTTCTTTATTTTATTTCTCAACATTTATTTTTTTGGGCCATTTGCATCTCCCATTTTTATATGTGAAGCCATACACATCGTGTTGTACGGAATCTCCCAACTTGGGTTGTCAACGTTCATTTCGATCATTAGTTTTCACTTTCTCATCGATCTCAACACACGGGTTAGCGAGTTGAAAGATCAGGCGATCTTGTTTTATGGGGGATTCGTCGTCTGCTTCGTATATTCACATGGTCGAGTCCTCTCTGCCGATAAGTTTTGGTAGAGAGAAGACAAAAACATTTGCTGATTGACTCTTTCCTCTTTAATCTTTATGCTCTCTTGTTTAACTTCTTTGTGCTTTTAATTCGTATCGTGCCTCTGCAGAACATGCTGTTGTTCATCGGCTCTCCCTTTCTTGATCTTCTTGTGCCCTTTCGATCCCTCTTCCTTTTCTTTCTCTTCGTGCATGAGATCATCGACCCTTCATCTTTTCTTTTCTTTCTTCCTGTCTTTATGTGCTCGGTTTGCTTTGTGATGATGAGTTGCCTATGCCAATGATAGGTCCATCACCTGATAGAGAAGTGTTTGATCTTTCGGATGAGTAAGGAAGAATGCATGGAAGCCCTCTCCAAGCATGCAAATATCAAACCTGTCATAACCTCCACCGGTCAGCTTCTTATTCCTTCCTCTTCTTGTATTATTTCAGAAACCAATCCTTATTTTTTCTTCTTCTCCCTCTCTAAATACATATCTATTTTGGCACTGCAGGTAACTGAATCTTAATTCATCATCAGTGAGCTTGCTAACAAGAACGAAGGCAATTCGGAATCATACTAGCTTAAAAATATCAAACAAAAGTAAACCCTATTGAAAAGATTTATTAAAACAGAATCCTTGTCGTGAAACCTACCGCTCAAATACTTCGACCTTGTTCATAGAAATGTCTGATATCTTCAGCTCCTAGGAATTCTTGGGAAATAATCTTCACTAACCTCCTGGTCTCTTTTGCATGAATAAGTTCTTGCTCAACTTTAAAACATTCTTGCACAATATACAAACACCAAGTTCTTGAGTTTTGCATTGATAGTCAGACATGTTGAGCAGAAGGAAGCTTGCTAAACACGGGATTTTGCTAACCCAGACAGCAAGTATAAGGGAAACTTTCGATTTTCAAAGTTTTAACTTTTCTTGTAAGAATATCATCGATGATTTGTAGACTAGAACTTTTTATTGCAAAAGCTAGCCTAATAAGTAAGTATTCGTAGATCTAATGTGATGGATTCAAGTGTCACATGAAATGCTAATGAATGTAGTGTGGAATGAACTGGAGAAAGAGAATAAGGAGTTCTTTGAGGAAAACACCACGTCATTTCAATCGATTCTGTCCTTTTTCTGACGCAACTGAGGGTGATGGCCGACGTTTTGTGACATCCCATATTTTTAGTCCTGTTTTTTTTTTTTTTTTTTTGGTAACCCAGGGAACCCCGCACTCTGACCAACGCGGACGGCCCGACAGGCCCAGGGTATAGAGGGAATAAACCCTGGAGGAGTGACTACAAGATCCACCACCACAGTACTCCAGGCAAGAATCCCTAACGACGTCTCTGGGATTCGAACTCCTCCCCTTGCATTAGGGGGAGAGAGCCCGAGCCAGCTGCGCTGCTGAGGGCGGTGGTAAATATTTTTAGTCCTGTTTTCTACTTAATAAATGGGACATTTCATCGACGTGTCTATAGGGCTGTTCTCAAAGCTGATTATTCTCGAGATAACTAGATTATCTAGGTAAGTCATTAATGAATTTTAAGACAATAGACTTGAGAATTCGACCAAGAATCGGCTTCTTAACCGTATTCATCTTTAAAGGCGATTATGACATAATATAAAAACGATTTGAGATAAGAGATAGGTTGATTCGAGTGAGATGTGTGATCGATCGTGGCTGACTCCATTAAATTGGAAAATTCTCGTTGACTGGCACTAACTTGATTTTACTATTGTTTTGGTACTCTGTGTATATAATTGAACCCTCGAGATTTTCACGACAACTAAAAGTCGCTATTGTGTTGAGTGGGTTTATTGTAGCTCGAAAAAAATCGACCATGAGTCATTTACTCTAAAAAGTTCTGAAAACTACCCAGTAGCCTAGGTCACGCTAAAAACATATAAAAAGAATATGCATATAGAAGTACCATGTCCTTCATCCCATATCATGTATCACATGCATATTTAGGATTATATAAATTCAATTGCATACATATAGTGATAGTTCAAGTTATGCCATATGAATTGCATCTCGCATGTCATTAAAATAAAATTCATGCATATTAAGTTAAATTAAGATTACATTTAAATAATATTAAAAAAAGGAAAAAGAAAAATTAGATGTCATGTCATTTAGAAAATCATGTTTAGGGCATGCATTTTTATTAGCATTTTTGTAAACGTTTTTTTTTTTTTAGAGGATAGACCTTAATAAAGTTGTTGTCTATAATTTCTTACAAATCTAGCACTTCGATTTACTAAGTGTTATTTCATTGATTGTGCACTCGCATAACCACCATTTGCATGTTAGTAGCTTAAGTTAAAATTAATCAATACTGCTTGCAAAATATTTTTTGAAATTAAAATAAAAAGGTACCGAAAGGGTGTTAGATTAATCTAGCGTAACCATGTTCCCGGACTTATTGAATCGCTGCTTTGCAAAAATAAAGTATTCTTCCATACTTTATTTGGGTTTCTAACCAACCTTAATTGGTTAATAGCGGCTCTAAATTGAATATAATTGTATGTTTAAATTGATTAATTTCCTAATATCAAGTCGCAATTGGTAGGACTTGGGAGGGTCCATGCCAAGTCTTCGGACTTAGTAATCCATTAGCCTTCTTTAGGTAATCCACCCTCGAAAAAAAAAGGTCGTGACAATATATACCACAGGTATGCATCCTTGTCGGCAATTGTTGTTCTTATGGATCTGCATTTATGTCAGGATGGTGGGTTTACTTTCTCTTTCTCCTAGTTTAGGAGCACACGCATGCTGATTAAATAGTGCTTTGTTTTGTAACCGATGACTTAAGGGAAGGATTTGAGGAGTTTTATCGGTCTCCTCTTCATTTGAAATACTAACTATACGCTCAACATTTTTGTTATCTGCATCGTGCACTCGCTGCCATTGTGATATCTGCTGTTATGGGTCTGGTAAGCAATCCTGTTTCAATTCGTATTAAATTTGATATGAAGAACCAAGAACTAAGGAACTCTTAGAAGACTTCTATTCAGTCATCTTAGTGTGGCTGATTAAAATCGAGGAGTTCATCTTTTCTGATGACGATGTTGTGCTGACTTCATGCCGAATCACTAACTTTTACAACATTCTGTGAAAATGGTATATGAATTGGAACTGCTGCCAGATTTTAGTTCTGTACGCAAGAGCGCGTCTACCTATGAAAGTACTGGGGGCTGTCCTGAATGAATTAACCGAGAATGCATGATCTGCCGGCGCATTTTTGTTGTTGCCCTGCTTCTTATTATCGATGACTATCCATTTCCGGACAGATAGCATGAATACTTTCTTGCCTACTGTACGAACGTTTCCAATGATGCCTTGAGATATGAAAGGATATGACTTATCTTAACAGAGCAACCTTCTATAAAATTTTGAAATAGGATAGTGGAGTCAAAGTACTTGCCTAAAAATATTGAAAAACGTATTAAGCATGCACCCTTTTTCTTTGGGACAGTTGTTGACCATTTTAAAGGTGGGTAAACAAACTAACTGTAATGCATAGTTAGATCAACTTGGAGTGCATTTTTTCCTATGTAAAAACATTATGTCTAAGGTGTTGATGCTGAGCTTTAAAGTGTCTGTTGTGGAACATAATGTTATGTTTTGTAACGAAAAAATATTTTGCGTATAGTCCTATGTGAGGGTTGCACCTTACAGGTTACAAATTTCGCTTGAAGATCCCTAATATTACCCCCCTTGTTTTTTCATTTGCTCCCTTCCAATCTCGCTAATGCCATCAACCTTATTTTATTGTTTGTGTTGCACTTACGAAGATCTAGCCTTGTTTGTTTTTCATCTGCATTTCTGTTCTGGTTTGCTTGTTATCTGAGTGAAATGTCTCCAAAATATGCATATACGAAGTACTAATAGGCCTCAGAAGCCAATATCATCCTCCAGCTGAAATCCTTAAGTTATTAATCAATATATGCTTAGTTTATCTTATCATGAGCTACATAATAGATTTCGCACAAGTAGTTCTGTGTTTACACTTGCCATGAATTTGCAAGTGTTAGCAAATTGGGATTTTCTGTTTAATCTGCCATCTTATGACAGAAATTGTTGTCGATATTAGTTTCATATTCTAAATAGATCATTGATGTCCAAGTGAATGTCCACTTTAATTACTTTCTTAGTGAAAAAATTTTGAGGACCGACTTACTCTCAAAGTATGAAAAGGATCGAGAATTACTGTTAGTTTATTTACTAATGAAATGGAAATTCAAGCTATTGCTAATTTGTATTTCAGGTGGATTATCAGGAAGCCATATTTCTTTGGCATGTGGATAAGAAAGATTTTCTTCTTTGGACAATTACTAGCACAATAACATTGTTCCTTGGTATTGAAATTGGTGCGCTTTTTGGGGTGAGTACCTGAAGCAGCGGCATTTGAGCTACTGGGTTTAGATATTTATGCTGTATGTACATTTATTCAGGCATAGTAGATATTATGAGCTACCTTGATGTACTTAGATTTCAGGATGGAAATTGCTTTGAGAAGGTCACTATCGATTTTTAATAATCCAACATTAAGCAGCTTTATCATGAACCACGGACAAAGTATTCCATATTGATATGTTTTTTCATTTATGTCAATTTATCATATTATAGTTGAGTTGATGTTTCAAGAATAAATGATTTCTTAATTGACAGATAAATTTTAAAGTCATATCTGTTTTGTTCTTTATGAGAATCTACTCCAAATCCTCAGGCCAAGAGCATGGATTAATGTTGTAACGGGCCATATAATTTGGTTTAATTGTTGGTGGATACTGAAGAATTCAGCCGGTCAAGCCTCAACTTAAAACTATGCAGGCTTTTTATGGCATTTCTATCATTCTCGGCTTAAAGTTCATGGAAACAGATTTACAACCTCATTTATTGTTACTCATGCTGATATAGGCCTTGGCTTCACTGCATTGAGGTTCTTGTGCTGCCACATCTTAGAATCACATTTTCATTTCTTGTTGCAGCTGTCACATATATTGATTCCAGTGCTGTTCAAGCTTTAAAGGACTTGCACCAAGAGTACAAGTCACGGGACATTCAGGTTTGTTGATCTCTACCGAGAACATTTCGTTCATTTTCTTGTCAGTCTCCCTGGAAGTTCCTTTTGCCATCTCCACAAGCATCTGAGACATTTCTTGGTGTGGCAGATTGCTATTTCCAATCCGAACCAGGACATCCTCCTTACCTTTACAAAGTCCGGAGTGGTTGACATGATTGGCAAGGAGTGGTTCTTTGTTCGAGTCCATGATGCCGTTCAAGTCTGCCTCCAACATGTCAAAAGCATAAAAGAAATGCCCACAACATCCGATCCTCCACCTGAGGAGAGCCCCAGTCTCTTGCAGAGATTACTCAGGCAAACGGGAGAGGATCTTTCGATTCGCGAGTTGGAGTCTGGAAATCAAAGGCCTCCAGCTTCTACAGATACCGATCCTCAATTGGAACCTCTCTTGCCCCGGAAGCCTTGAATGTTTCTTCCCCACTATGTATGTGGTGCCAGAAATCATTTGTAGGAGGCCGTGCTCAATTGTATGATCTATTAGTCCATTTTTTTCCCGCTGTAAAGGTTGATTCTTTGTTTTCATTTTTCTGCGAGTAAAGTAGATAATCTTGTATAATAGGATCAGCATATGTCACTGAATTATATTCACCAATAAGCATATCTCAATTTGCTGCATTCTATGAGCTTATCAATGTAATTCCGTTTCCCTCCCTCGGATCGATTTCCTTGCCCCTATTGTGCCTCTTAACTCAATAATACCTTTTTTCTGTGAGAAGTGTCTGACTATGGGATACAAGTACAACCATCTTTAAGGATGAATTCTATGGGATGCTTCATTTGCGTTTATGGTAATTACTGGACTTAGAAATTACTTTGCAAATCAATTATATAATGGGTTTATTGGCATATGTACTATTGCTTCTAGGTTATTTTGTCTCAGTCGGCGGTACTGTGTTGGGAAGTAGAAAAATCCTTGAGCTTAAGCCTGTGGGGTGAGTGCTTAAAGCCTTGACATGAACTAAATTGTTCAATTATCTAGGTAGTACAAGTTTTGAAGCATTGAAATGGAGTGATGGAGAAATCATGAGCACCAACCAGGGGTCACGACCCATATTCACAAATTCATGTTTTAGTAGGCCCTCCTAAAAAGCCATGGTCGTTTCGGCCCACACATTCTCTTCTAATTTCGAGTAAGCTGGTTAGACGGGTAGATTGAGTCGAAAATATTCAACGTAAACTAATTTATTTAACCCATCTGAACCCATTTTATATGTAATGAATATCTAGTAACTCATATTTAACTTGACCCTTACTTGGGATTCATTTTAGGTAATTTTCCTCTTAAATTAATGCCTTTGGATAATGGGTGACTTCACGGAATGACTTGTCAAGCTAATGGAGGAACTACGGGTTCAGGTTATGAATAGAGACATGAAGGTGATTGTGAAAGTTCGACTCCGGCCATCCACAAATCATGAAACAGATGCAGTATGACCTCATTGTTTTGGGACATTATAAAGTCAACCTCGCAAGCAATCTTGGTTGAGAAAAAGAAACCGAGACATAAAAAGAAGAGTTCTCTATGAGTAAATAAATCTTCGGCTTTTGCGGTGCAAGCAAGTTAAAATTAACGTAGCATTAGATCCCAATCAGAAGGTTGAAGTAAATAGTATCTAAATTCCATCAGTTATAAACCTTAATAACGTCTGATCTCAGTTCCCGGACACTTCCAGCATTTCATTGCCCGATAACGACAAACGTAAAATGCAGTCGTTAAGTAATAGAAACACCATCAACAAAAACTTACGGGCCCTAATATACATCAAAATTAAACCAAAATTGCGTCTCCCACTCAGTTGACGCACATCGACTCCCTAATCGTTCTTTGTTTAGAAACAAAATCGCAAATGGCAGCCACTAGATCGATTGAGAGCTCACTGCCCTGAGGAAGAGGGGGTTGAGAAGGACGGAGATGGAGACCGGCGGTTGCAGCTGGAGGAGAGGCTGCGATGGTGGCTAGTGGCTGCAGTCTGAGGGAGAGGTTACGACAATGTGGGAAGCGGTGGTGACTGTGGAGGAGGGAGGTGAAGTAGAACAAGTAGAAGAGGGGGACGATCAGCAGACGAATAGGGAGAGACTCTTCAAAGGTGGGTTAAGTCTTGTTTTGCCATTCTAAACCTGTTTACTAAATACAACTAACTCATTTAATAACTCAGTTCATTACATATGGATTAAGAAATGGATTTATGATCCATTTTGAGAGTCTAATCTCAAGTGAAGATAGGAAAAACATAGAGAGGGTCTTCGACTTGAGGTCCTTAAAAAAATCAATTGATGAGCTCCAAAATGTCAGGATCGAAGGAGTTGTCCACGAGATGTTGTGGATTAGGCATTGTTGGTTATATGGGCGAGTATTTTTGCCCTTGTTTTTCCTATCACCCTAGTACCGTGGTCCGATTTCTTCTATACCCATGTGGAAGTGGGACTTTGAGGTATCTGGATCAAGTCTAAGAGATGCAGAATGGTTGATATAACTAAATCGTGGGAGTGTTGTTAGGGTTTTGTTCTAGAAATATAAGGATTGGAGGATTTCTGACAGCAAAGTTGGTCTCTTGTGCGAAAATTGACTTGGAGTTGATGTCACTCTCATGATGATACCTATGGCAGGCGAAAATTAGTTGTTGTGTTAAAGTAATGTTTACATACTCGAGTTGAGTTGGTTGTGGAATGATCTAATATGAGGATTTGATTCACTATAGTGACTATAGTGTCCTTGAGAAGAATATATAGGAAGGATGACCTGATGTTTCCATTCACCAAATATTGCAACCTATGGTAGGCAAAAACTAGTTGTTGTGTTGAAGTGATGTTTATATACTCAAGTTGAATTGGTTGTGACTATAGTGTCCTTGAGAAGAATTTATAGATAAGGCTAGCCCGATGTTTCCATTCACCAAGTTTTGCACAGGCTTATCTTTGATAAGGTTGATGATTCGATTATGCTTTTTGAAGATTAAATTAGAGTATGATTTGATTCTACCATTTGAAAATTAGATTAGAGTAGGATATATGGTTTGATTTTGCCATCGGAAGATTAGATTAGAGTAGGAGATATGATTTGATTCTTATTATTCTAATTGTGGGTTAATCGATCTGATCAATTCGTAAGATTAGATATTCGGAATATAGATTTTCGTTGTCTTCTTATTATAAATAGCAGTATGTACTATAGAAGCAGAGAGTGTATTATGACTTTAAGCGAAAACATTCTTCTCCTGGGAAATTTATCATTGAAACATTGTTTTCTTAATTTTTTGATTTGCTTCCATCTATAGCCAGAAAGCTTTCAGCCCGTGACACTAATGTGGCAAGATTTCTTCTTTTTGGTGCTTTGAATGGATGATTATTCATGTCGCTGATAGCTTCATCCTAAGTTAAGCTTGAGCTGTTCAATAATATCTTGTCGAGTGGAGCTTAGACTTGTTGATAATGAACTCAACATAATTGCAAACCTGATCGAATTTCTATTATTCTTTACAAAAATATTGTTATGTAAGTATAAAATGAGAAAGAACTCCACGAAATTGCCCTTTATACCTACGAATTTACAAATGCAGGAAAGTGGTCTAGCTTATTAAGCTCGAATATGAGCTTACCCATAAATCAAGTCGTGGACGAGCATCTGGAAATTGCTATTCAAAATAGACTCGAGCCTAAATTCCGATACTCGATTGAGCCTAAGTCCGAGTTCCCAGCACCAACCACACGAGGCTTGGCACTGTCGGGACTAGATTACATTCCTAGTTGACATTTCGGCGGACGGCTCTCGCACCGTCTCTTACATTCTGCTTTAGGAGCGGCTTGAGCCATCCCAACCGAAACAAAAGAGCAGGGGCAAAATCCTGGAAGGGCTATTTAGCACGGGGTGGCCGCTGCCCTCGACGTCCTTACGGACAGCAAACAACCCGTCCCTAAAACCTCAGCGATGGACTATGGGGGCACCTGCACGAGGACGATCAGCAGGTCGCTAGCGTCCATGAAGGACGGTTTTGCTCGTCCTTTGTCCATCATTTAGCAGCGCGGAACGTATGACCATGCAATATGCATACCTCCTATAGACTTTTATAGAACGAGCTGCTGCTTTTCAAACATTTTGTTATGCACTGTAACGTAGTCAGCGGACTCTGGTCAGAATTCCTATATTGTTGGCTCTTTCTCCTGTAATTCCGATACCTCCTTTTAATTCTTTTGGCTAAGTCCGGTAATTCTAATGCTCTTCTCGTCCTAGTTTCCCCTCTTTTTCTCAATTAACAACTCTCAGACTGAAGGATAAACTGTCTTTTATCGCTTGAAGGCCTAGAGATTTTTTGTTAGCATTGTATGTAAGCGGAAAATTGCAGAGACTAGTCTTGTATTGTTGTGTGTTACTCAAAAGAAGGGCTAGGCATGCTGCAGAAAGTGGGATTCAAGTTGAGCAATAATGGAAGAGGAAAAAAGAAAAATCCCAGAAGAGGGTCACCTTTTTCTTTGCATGAACTTAATTTTTTTTTTTTTTTTTTTTACATTTCTACAATTCTTTTTTTTTTTTTTTTTTTTTTCTCATTAATCATCTGGGGTTGATCAAGAGATAAGCACATTCTCATTCTTTCGGCTTGGGAACCGGTGGTTGCGAGTTTGGAAACTGCTTTGGGAACTCATTTCACTTTTTTTGGAGGGGGGGTGAGTCGGGCACTGCCGTGATGCAGGTAAAATGATGTGCTAGCTCTCTTCCCGATAGCCACCTTTTGGTGGTTGTGCCCCTGATTTGCATAAGAAAAAAGAAATAATTTCTCATTTCTGATAGATGCCATTTTTTGAGTAGGCAGCTTCAGGTTTAGCCATTTTGCATGGTGCCATTTTTGTTTTTTTGCTCTCTTCTAGTTTGTGGTTGATGTTTCTGCATAATTATTACAACGTCTGCGTGTTCGAGTGATGTTGACAATGCAATAATTTTCGTCAGTGGTTTCTTAGGAGAGTTTCATATTCTAGCTATAGTTCTAAGGCTTATCAGAAGAGCTAGGACCCGTTCTTTGTTTTCTTGTGACCTGATTTTTACTTGAATGTGCTCATTTGGTTTTGTTCTTCTTTTGGAGTTTTCTATCATTGTATGTTTGCTGAACTTCTGTCGCTTCTTGTGTTTTGCATTCCCCTGAAATTCTCATTTGACAGTAGCTTAGAACACGAGCTTGATTTTAAGAAAACCGAAAGAATTAAGAAGTATAGAACTTTGCACTTCTTCACTGCCTTCTAATGAACAATTGTTCAATTTTAAGAAAAAAAAAATGGAAGATAGGAGTGCTGCTTATCCAGTTTCTCAGTGAGTTCTTTATGTTTGGGCCTTCTGGTTGCTATTGCTTTGCTCCTCTCATTCCTCACACATTGTTAGTTTTAAACTTTGAAAAGGATATTTAAAGATGCAGTAAAAGAATTTAGGACTATCTCGTTTAAATGTCCATCGATTAGAATCCTATTCCTTTTATTCTAGCTCGTGGTCTCTTGCTTTGTTTGATGGCTATTCATGAATGTCTCTGTGCATTGCTCGTCCGCCATAACAATCAATCCTTGTTAAATGAAGATGATTAAGTTAATGCTACCCTATTCAGATTGTTAACAGTAAGCATGACTCATGAGCTGTCTGTTTTCCATTGAGTTTGTCTTCTGCTGCTACAATTTATTGTAGGAATTCTCAGATGACCTTATTGTTTTTTGGGTTTAATCCAGAAAGGTTGTTGTTGTAGTTGTCATTAGTTTGCCATATGCTTTATGATGAGAACTAGCTAATTTGTGTAGGCTTGCTTTTACGGGTCATAGTTTACTGATTTCAAATGTCCCGCATTACTATTTTGTTTTTCTATCTAGTCGCAAGACTGATTTGTCACTTTTGAATCCACTCTGGCAAGTCATTTCAAACCATGAGAGTTATGATGACAGAGGATTCCAACAATGCCGTTAGCAGTTCTTTCCTATTGGATGATGATTTGAGGTACCAAGACAACTTCCAACTGGCACATATGCCTTGCAAAACCAATCCTTAATTTCGTGTCTCATTCGTTGTGATAATTAAGATGCGCATTTCTTGTACAGCATCCCGTTCACGGTGGAAGAAATTTCAAAGTCAATTGAACAGATCGAGGTGCCCGAAATTGAACCTCCACCTCTAATTCATGCAAATTCAGGCTTTACATTCTTGCTACAACATGCAGAATGATTGTAATTCCTTTCACAGGCTACTCTTTCACTGTAAATATGGCCGGTGTTAATAGATCTTTTGTGTACATTCATTCTTTTAATTTTTAAAAAAGTTCGGGTCGGTGTCGGTCGCCTAGGCCATAGGCTGTCTTCTTTTTAGTTAGAAGGCGGCAGCGGTCGCGTTATTTGGGTCATTGCTTGTTCGTGCCAAAATGTACCATACGTCTAGTTCTTGATATCTTGAAGATAGTCAAATATATATTCTTTTGTAAATTGTGCAGCATAGCAATCTATTTTGATACTTGTACCATAAGTAGTAATGTTTAGCTTCATTCCCACTGTTCAGTTCAATCTCTTATGAAAAGCTTCTCGATTGCGGCTTTGTTGACAAATGATCTTGAATTAGGGATGGGCTGAGATGGATCTTCTTGCCACTAAATCATCTTTGTTTTACTAAGATGGTGGAAGAAGGAAAACGTTGAAAAGAATGGCCCCGGACACTTTGGTTAGATTGTTCAAGCTTGATTCATAAGCAAGGTATATAATCTACATTCTCTTTTTATATTTTGGAGTTTAGTGTCATATCTACATTTTTCTTTTTTGAGTCAATCAACCCGCAAAATCTTCGTATACACATTAATAATTCACCACAAAATAATTAAGCAATCTATAGATTATTCAAAAAAGAAATTTTAATTTTAGTAAAATTATTTACACAACATCTTTAACATTGTTGTCAAATATAAATTAAAAAAGTCACAAACATTATTTTTTTAATTTTAAACAAATTAAAATTAAAATATTTAGATTAATCATCAAAGAGGCTTTGCAAATGTGTTTTCTACCAAATAGCATTTCTCTCAAAGTTGCTTTTCAAAGCGAAATTTACCAAACAATCTTTGCATTTCCTCTAAGTAGCTTTGGGCTTTCAGCATTTGCATTGGACTCAAAGCCCCTTGCAAATGCTGAACGAAACGCAGCTTTAATCATGTGAGAGGCATTACAACAAAAGGCCAAAAGTTGGAAAAAGGAAAGCCAAAACGAAAACAAGTAAAAAAGATGGGTGAGGACCGAGGTAGAGAGAAGATATTATTGTGTGGTGATGGGGAGGTGAAGTGGTTCATCAGGCCTACAGGGAACAAGATAAGCAGATTCTCAACTATGAAACTAGGATCATATGTTTCTACACATGCCTCCTTTTTTCATGGGTTTTATCTTCTGTATAAGAATGTGTGATATCAAGAAATCCCGGCCGGATTGCTAAAAAGATAAGGTCTCTAAGAGTCCATCAACAAGCAGGGATCGAGGATTTTTTTTTTTCCTTTTTTTGTGAAGTCAATAATGCGATGTGAGCGCATTTGCATCATGACACGTGAAGAAATCTTTGGAGAAAACTATGATGGGACATTATACGATAAAGTATGTCACATTCGGGTTCCAAAATTCCGAAATTAAGATTAGTTGATTGAGTCTGGGAAAGTGTTCTACTTATAAATACTTTCGTTCATATAATCTTGAGGATTATCAATGGAAAAAGAATAAAAAATTACATTCGGTTTTCTTTTCTTTAGTCGATATCATATTGTATGTCGGAAAGATTTTGCACATTGGAAAACAAGTACACCTCTTCAAACCACTTTTCCGAAAATTAAGTCATCCACATCTTGGTCAAGAGATTCCAGAGGAATTCACAACTCTTGAACGCTTGATTACTCCTAAGGGTTTATGTTGAGCACCTCATATTCCTCATTTTTCATGAAATTTAAGTTCGAGTCCAGCACGACGCTTGTCAAAATGATATGATATACTTATGTTGTTGATCCATTTCCTAATAGTTTAAGTTCTTTAGAAGGTTAACGTGGTATTAGAGCACAAGCTAATAGTTCAAATGCTAGCATGATCTCTTATTTTTCTCTTAGCCATAATGACTGTTATATATTTTGCATGTATATGGTGGTAATCAAATATATTATTACTTCATATTCTAACAGTCTCAAATTTTTGGAAAAATCGACTCATCTAACAACACTAATCAAGGGTAGTTTGCTAGTTACTCAATTCAACTGTTGGTCACTATACTCTATATCATCTGAAAATTAAAGTCATGTCACTTTAATCTCTCATTCCTCTAAAGCTAAGATTGCAAAAACCTTTTATTATCTTGCCTATTTCCTTAATGCTCGACATTTGCCACTCACAATAGTATGACCAAATCAAAATTGAAACCCATTGACATGTTTCGAGTGTCTTTTATAAAATTGCATGATTGGATTAGACAAAATTTCCGTTAAATTTAGTGATAACTCAAACTATATATATCAATTCAAATTAGATGATATTAACATACGAAAAGAGTAATCACCATCATTTCTTCGTCTTAAGTAGTTGATCCCACACAATTCATAGTCCTTAACTCAGCAGTTCCTCTCTCTGTCTCTCTCCCTCTCCCTCTCCCTCTCCCTTGCCCTCCTCCTCCTCCTTGATTCTTCGATCTCGAATGCTCAAAGAAGTGAAAAAGACACTTGAGAAAAGCAAAAGATAGTGGTCTTCCACTGTCATTTGTTTTGTTTACGTAGTACCAGCTAGGGTTTTCACAGGACCATAACTGTTTGTATGTACGTCATCTTTTGATTGATGTCTCCCAAAAAAGATTCATATTTTTCTCTAAGCATATACATGGTTGTCATGTCCGATATCAAATATATGAATTCAAATTAGATGATATTAACATACGAAAAGAGTAATGACCATCCTTTCTCCGTCTTGAGTAGTTGATCCCACACAATTCATGGTCTTTAACTCAGCAGTTCCTCTCTCTCTCCTCCTCCTCCTGCTCCTGACCATCCTTTCTCTGTCGTGAGTAGTTGATCCCACACAATTCATAGTCTTTAACTCAGCAGTTCCTCTCTCAGGGATCACAATTCATAGTCTTTAACTCAGCAGTTCCTCTCTCCTCCTCCTCTTCCTCCTCGATTCTTCGATCTTGAATGCTCAAAGAAGTGAAAAAGACACCTGAGAAAAGTAAAAGAAAGTGGTCTTCCACTGTCATTTGTTTTGTTTACATAGTACCAGCTAGGGTTTTCATAAGACCATAACTGTTTGTACGTACGCCGTCTTTTGGTTGATGTCTCCCAAAAAAGATTCATATTTTTTTCTAAGCATATACATGGTTGTCAGGTCCGATATCAAGTGCACACAAAAACACACTGCCTTATCGACATCGTGTGATTGATATTTTAGTGAATAGTATTTTGGTTAAAACCAAATCGAGAAGTTTTGATGGCTATTGAACAGCCCATATGCCACTTGGTCCCACGGCTATCATGCCAATTCGGATACGACACATTGTCGACCTCGAGATTGAATCATATCAGCTAGGTGTTGACGTGGTAGAATTGGCTGAAAGCATCAACATCAACTCATCGTATGATTTGTGAAACCCATGGCTATCATGCCAATTTGGATACGACACATTGTCGACCTCGAGATTGAATTATATCAGCTAGGTGTTGACGTGGCAGAACTGGCTGAAAGCATCAACATCAACTCATTGTATGATTTGTGAAACCTCGACTTTGTCGTGAGACTTCTTGTTTCTAGCTCTTGGCTCTACATGAAGATTAGCGAATCAACTGGAGGGGGAATGTTTTGTAGCTATATCGATTTATTTAGAGGTTACACAACCTGCCCACCCTAGGATTGATCAAGTGGTGAGGGCTTTTCTCATGTTTTCAGTTCAAGAACCAAGGATTGTGTATTTGACTCCTACTCAACATAACTTAGAGTTGAGTGGAGGGATTGAGCCTCTAGATCCAAAGGCTAGCAGCAAAATCAACGGCCTCGAGGCCTTAAGGGCCACCTAAAGGTCGTTAACGTCTCAATGGCGAGCCAATGCTAGGGAAGACAATGATTATACTTGTGAGGTGGGCAACGCATGAGATGGAGAGTTTCGGCGGAGATGGCTAGTTAAATAGTGGGAGGACAACAACAATGGACATAGGGGTTCAAAAGAGATAGAGGAGTCTTGCTTGAATATGTGGGATTGGATCTAAGCGGTGAACACCCAAATGAGATAAAACGTATGACAACGATCTCGTGATGGGAAGAAGAGATGGGTATATGAATAGTTATAGTGGACTGCGTCCAAGATCATTTTAATCCTTAGTTTTGGCTATTTGACCATATTCATATGTATGTCTGGTTGATGTGATACTCTGAAATTGTGGTCTGATATTCATAATGGTACAAATGCTAAAAAAGACAACTAACTAAAGTTGATGTAGATTACATGAAAGGAATGCCTACTCTATTAGCAAGTAGGTTAAAAGAAGAACATTCCCAATTTAAAAGAAAGAGCAGTATCTAATCCAGCTTGCTAATGATAACAACTAACTTGAAATCTATTTTTCTCAAAGAACAATATAAATAACAAGATCTAGCAAGGTGTATCTGAACACAATTCTCTTTGTTATAGGAGAAATGATACAAGCATATGGGAGTGCGCAAATGCAGAAGTTCACTGTCATTTGAAGCTTCAACATATATCAACAATCATCTATTCGATTTGAAATAAAACAAAACACCATCAAAAGAGATGATCAAGAAATCAAAATGCTTAGTTAACTCAATAATCCACTCCTTGTCTCCCGCATGATTATGTTGATAAAAGTTACCTGCGATATAATAAAATACTAAGTTTGTTAGGATGCATGTATGAGTGAGTTATGTAAGAGAAATTCCATATTGAAGAATTGATGTGATGTGGAGTAGTTAATATATCCTAGTTGACTTATAACTCATTGTCTTAAGCTTTTGAGTGAACGCGTGTTTAACTAGATATATTGACGGGATCGAGCTTGGGCTCCTTTTTGGTGATCTCTCTAGATGAACGTATCGGATTGTTGCTGCATGCTCCTAACAAATGGTATCAAAGTCGATGGTTGCAATTTCTGGACAGGTGAACATTGTGGTGAAGCTCAGATCAAAAAAAAAAAAAAAAAAAACATTGTGGTGTAGCAACGTGGGCCCATAAGGATGACACCTAAATTATGGGGGAGCAAACTTAACAGTGAGCTCATCGCATAGTTTTCGAATAGGTAGGCATTGTAGTGTAACAACGTGGGCCCATAAGGATGAAATTGGGCTCGAAGGACACTTGAATTAAGGGGAAATAGACCTAATGGTGAGCTCATCACATGTGAGGGGGAGATTATTAGGATGTACGTGTAAATAAATTGTGTTAGAAAAATCCCTTATCAGAGAATTGATATGGTACAAAATAGTTAATATATCCTAGTTGGTATGTAACTCATTGGCTTAAGCTTTTGAGTAAAGATAAGTTTAACTAAATATATTGACAAGCTGGAGCTTGGGCACCTTCTTGGCGATCTCTTCAAGTGAAGGTATTGAAATTCTACTGCGCGCTCCCAACAGAGATTACTAAAATCAAGCATGCAATATTTGTTCCAAAAAGTTTGAGCTATTAGCCTAAAAGCTTAAACTATCATAGTATCATCACGTCTTTTTCAATATTTAAATATTTCCTCACTAAAAGCTAGTAGTAAGAAGATTTTAAAAGTGCAAATCGACATATACATGTAGCGAAAGAATGTTTAATCCCATCACATCGATATAAATGAAATAAGACTTGTAAATAAGCAAAAAGAGAATACGAAATTTTATCCATAATGTTATCCAAGTTGATCATCTAGTTATCCCATTCGAAACCAAATCGTCTTATTCGAAATTTGTTTCCATATCTTGGGGAAAATGAAGAAAATATCTAACCATGCAAGTGGAATGATGAACTAAAACTGGGAGCGCTTCAGCTTTAGCTTGTTTTAACAAAAACAGCGAGGGATGCCACCTCACCTTTTTTAGGTCTTGTAGCGAGGATTTCCCTAGCAAAGATCAAATCACGTGGAGGTGGCGCTTCTTTAGCTAATTGGCGCAAAAAAAAAAAAAAAAAAAAAAACAGAAAAAGGAAAAAAGCTCAACAATGACAAAACGAGGTCATTTGCAAAATCTCCTCTAATCCCCTCTCCACCAGTTATTATTTATCTCCCATTGGGACTCTTGACCCCACCATTTTCTCTCTTTTTTCTAAATTATTTTTAGTTTTCTTCTTTATTTTATTTCTCAACATTTATTTTTTTGGGCCATTTGCATCTCCCATTTTTATATGTGAAGCCACATACACATCGTGTTGTACGGAATCTCCCAACTTGGGTTGTCAACGTTCATTTCGATCATTAGTTTTCACTTTCTCATCGATCTCAACACACGGGTTAGTGAGTTGAAAGATCAGCTGATCTTGTTTCATGGGGGATTCGTCGTCTGCTTCGTATATTCACATGGTCAGTCCTCTGCCGATAAGTTTTGGTAGAGAGAAGACAAAAACATTTGCTGATTGACTCTTTCCTCTTTAATCTTTATGCTCTCTTGTTTAACTTCTTTGTGCTTTTAATTCGTATCGTGCCTCTGCAGAACATGCTGTTGTTCATCGGCTCTCCCTTTCTTGATCTTCTTGTGCCCTTTCGATCCCTCTTCCTTTTCTTTCTCTTCGTGCATGAGATCATCGACCCTTCATCTTTTCTTTTCTTTCTTCCTGTCTTTATGTGCTCGGTTTGCTTTGTGATGATGAGTTGCCTATGCCAATGATAGGTCCATCACCTGATAGAGAAGTGTTTGATCTTTCGGATGAGTAAGGAAGAATGCATGGAAGCCCTCTCCAAGCATGCAAATATCAAACCTGTCATAACCTCCACCGGTCAGCTTCTTATTCCTTCCTCTTCTTGTATTATTTCAGAAACCAATCCTTATTTTTTCTTCTTCTCCCTCTCTAAATACATATCTATTTTGGCACTGCAGGTAACTGAATCTTAATTCATCATCAGTGAGCTTGCTAACAAGAACGAAGGCAATTCGGAATCATACTAGCTTAAAAATATCAAACAAAAGTAAACCCTATTGAAAAGATTTATTAAAACAGAATCCTTGTCGTGAAACCTACCGCTCATATACTTCGACCTTGTTCATAGAAATGTCTGATATCTTCAGCTCCTAGGCTTTCTTGGGAAATAATCTTCACTAACCTCCTGGTCTCTTTTGCATGAATAAGTTCTTGCTCAACTTTAAAACATTCTTGCACAATATACAAACACCAAGTTCTTGAGTTTTGCATTGATAGTCAGACATGTTGAGCAGAAGGAAGCTTGCTAAACACAGGATTTTGCTAACCCCGACAGCAAGTATAAGGGAAACTTTCGATTTTCAAAGTTTTAACTTTTCTTGTAAGAATATCATCGATGATTTGTAGACTGAAACTTTTTATTGCAAAAGCTAGTGTAATAAGTATTCGTAGATCTAATGTGATGGATTCAAGTGTCAGATGAAATGCTAATGAATGCAGTGTGGAATGAACTGGAGAAAGAGAACAAGGAGTTCTTTGAGGAATATGCGCAGTCTCGCAGCAAAGACGATCGAATGTCGGAGGAAGAGACGAGTCAAATGATTCAGAAGATCATCTCCTCCTCTGATTCCACCTCCAAAGATTCACACCATGACGGCAACAACGGCGACGATGGCGATGACAACCATTCAAACCAAAACGTTTAACATATTCTCTGTTAGTATAATAGCTACTACGAAAGCAATTTCACCTTGGTGTATGTCTTTGGTTGTCTCAATATGCCAAAACCGCACACACCCCAACGACTCTCTCTCTCTCTCTCTCTCTCTGGTGGCCCATACAATGTGACGATGATCACCATATATCATTGCATGTACGGAAGAGCACGGAAGCTGCAATTGTCCCTAGCTAATATGATGCATCTGCTTCGATGATTGAACTCGTGCTGCAAATATTACTGTGTAAACAGATTTAAGTGAATGAAATTATAAGTTGTGTGTATATATGATGTTGGTAATGGGATCATATCGAATAATCAATTATGAAATTCCATGTTGGTTATTGATATTGTTATAAATGATTCGATGACTATGTTATTGATTTTTTGACAGATTGTTTAAATATATATGGGACAATAATATATTTACTTATTTTGATGTATGGCTATCAAACAAGCTAGCATGACCCAAACCCCCCATTCGGAATTTAAAATGTCTGGCTAGAACCATATTATTATGCATGCGGTACGTTCATTTACTTATCAGCGCTTGCCCTCTGTATATAGCCAACCGAGGAATCTCCCTTGACATAACTCTAACATCATATTTGAGTCATAGCTCGTGAATAAGTTCAATTCTTCACCTCGTATTTGCACTGTTTATAACATTTTCCTCTATGTATGTTATGTGCTTGCAATAATCTTTTCGGTCACACGTGTCATTTGCAAGATTAAGGCTCTCTCGGAAAACTTAAACGTTCAGAACAAATTCATTGGATTATTGACTTTAACAAAGAGAATATGATTTGACTCAGACGAATTATTAGAAATATAAATGTTTTGATTGTGTGTGCCCCCACTCGAATCATATTTATAGATCAAACAATTTTGAGTAGATCTTTTTTTGGCCAACATCTCTTAAATATTTACAAACATATATGGGGAAAATTACCAAAAAAGAGAGTCTTAAATGTATTGTTTTCGTGTCAACTCAATCTTGAATATTTCAATTATGTCAATTTAGTCAATCCGATAAATTTTAGCCTGAAATTATTGATGTGGCGGACATGATTTGAAGTCAACAATTTTTTAATTTTCTTTCCTCTTCTCATGTTTTTCTCCTTTTATTTTTTTTCCCTAACCCTAGGTTGGTGAGGACACTAGCAGATCCTTGCCAACACACAAGCGAGAGCTGACAACCCTCACTTAGTCTAGTCAAGGGTCTAGAGCTAGGAAAAAAAAGACAAGAAAAGTAGAAAAAATCATAAAATTTTAAAAATTATTCACATTAGCATCGACATTGCCACATAGGCTGACTGGTGCTAACCAGATTGCTATATCAGTGATTTCCAGCCAAAAATGGTTAGAACAATTAAATTCGCAAATCATCAATATGTTTAGGACTAAATTAGTATATTCGCAAAATTGAGGATTGAATTGTTACGAGGGTAATAGATTTAAGATTTTTTTTTTTGTGGCAATTTTCCTATTGTAGATGTAGCTTAAAAAGACTCATTATATAAATTCTTTATCATAATAAGTATAGTTTTAGGGTGCATTTATATTACTAAAAATTTCATGGTAAAGAAAAATATTTTTCATGAAGGTTCTTTGAAAAAATGGCTGGTTTTCATTTATTTCGTGATTTAAGAAAATTAATTTCCTTTCCATCAGGAAGAGAAGTTTGCCTCAATCTAAATTTATTGTTTTTAGTCTATAAAAAAGTTCTTCATAAATCAATTAATTTTTACTTTTTAGTCATCTAAATGTCGAAAAGTGAAAAAGTAATTTTCCGGAAAGGATTTTTTTTTTCAAATAAACGGAATTTAATCATCTCCTCAAAGAAACACGTGATGCCAAACCCCCGGCCGGACGATGGGATGCTCACTTCCACTTCACCAATTAGCGATCCCAATGCAGTGACGTGGCGGCGCACCATTGGCCGCGCGATTTGCGGACGTTTGGAGAAAAAGAAGGGGGGCGGCCGCAATTATGCAGCGGGGGGTGCTCTCTTCTCTGCCTCCTCGCTCTTTTTGGGCGAAACGACGCCCGGAATCTTCCTGTTCATTCTGCCGTCGTTTTGCGGGGCGGGAGGATTAATGGGGTCTAGCTGGGAGGGGAATGCTTCATACATGAAGCGAACAATGTGGGGCTAGCGAAAACGCCGCGTCGTTTCAATCAATTCGCCTTTTTTTCTGACGCAACCGAAGGCGATGGCCGACGGTCTCTCTAGCAAACAAAACCCCCCCGGGGGATCCTGTTGGCTTAATGGTTTTTCCCAATTATGTGGAAGATATTCAGTCTGATTTAGCTTGGAAACTTAGGAGGGTAGGTTTGTCCTTATGCCTTTTTTTCCCTTAATCTTTCCCGTATGGATGATATTAAAAAGTATCCATTCTTAAGAGTGTCAATTGAAACTATATATTAACCACTGGGATTCGCCCCAGTGGCCACCCTTCCAACATGGAAGGGGGAGGTGAGGGGTTCAAACCCCCCACATTCTCAGGAAGGGATGGGATGGGGTAGTGTAGAATATGTATAGAGTATGACTGACAAAAAAAAAAAAATTGACACTATAGTAAAGATCGACATGTCTTGAAATTTGAAGAAAAAGTGTTTGTGTAGAGCGCTTCCAATGGAAGTGCGTGCATCTTTGAAACACAATTAATGATTTTTAATATGGACCTACTAGATTTCATGTTGGCTTATGTAAACTAAGGCAAAAATCGGAAAAAAGAAAAAAGCAAAAATAAATCTTATTAAAGAGTATTATAGGTGAGCGTGTTTCCATGATGGAATTTGGAACTTGAGAATCGGACCGATAGGAATCTATTTAGTTCCAGGTTTTAAAATATGCATAATAGATTTTAGGTTCTAAAAATTGGGGAACTTTTTTCAATGAGTAAGTTGCAAACTTTAAGTTAATAAAATCTAGAACCTATAATTTAGAATTTAAAACAAGTTTATGTGTTCTTTTTTCTTTTTTGTCTATCTCTTCGTGCAATCCAACGGTATTTGATGGCGTTGGATGATTAGTATATAATCTGGAACCCCTAATCTAAGCTTCCATTTTATGATTGAGATTTTTACTCTATTAATATTTCATATTTTTTATATGCCTAAATATAAGTTATAATTAGTGAATTGTAGTGGCAAGCGATTATTATTAAAAGTAATGAGTCACTGCCATCATTCAATTAACAGTACAAGCATAACCTAAGTAGATTTTATAATGACTTTAAAACTTGTGAAGGGGATAGATTTCAAGTTTCAAAAAATAAGAAACTTATATCAACAGATTGTTCCAAATTCCAAGTGAAATATGTATGGAGTCTAAAACCGCTTATCCTTAGTAGTAACAAGTGGTTGTCATTAAAAATTATAATTCATTGTAATCATTCAACTAATAATACGAGTGGAATTTGGGCAGACCCTCAATCCTAAAACTTATAACATGGTAGGTTCTAAGTTTCAGGATATGTAGAGTAGGTTCCAAGTTCCAAAAAGTCTTATTCAAATGGGTGGATTTTGGATTCCAAGTGGAACTTGTATAACCATTTTCTCTGCTATGATGTTGTGTTGATCATTTCTTTCTCTAGATATCTTACGATATACGACTAAATGATCAAATTACATAATCCCAAAGTGGTTGTCATCTCAAAATTTTAGGTGACATACAAAAATTTGTGTCAATCAATCATAACTTGAAATTGCTATGTTTAGTATAGCTTAAGTTCAATTGTGCCAATGAATATACTTATATATATATATATATATATATATATATATATATATACATAAATATATTTTCGATAACTTGAAATTGCTATGTTTTTATTTTCTTTATATATGTGGCTTTTGGGAGGTTATTAGTTTTTCCCATTTGTCTACTGGTGAATTTTGAGAGTTTAGGGTGGGGTAGTTTCTCGAGGAGCATCCTCATGGTCATTGGACCAGCTATCAGCTAAGATGTGTTGGATTATGGACATCTCGGAGAATAACACCGAGGAATTTCAACCTAAAATTTCAGAAGAACTAGCTGTCTAGTAAATTGAACACAGTCGAATGTCATAATTTCTGTGATTGAGAGTTATGAAATGCAATGCAGTTGTAATGACAACGATCGAAACATACTATTCCTCACCTTGGATTTCTCTGCAAATATTTTTTTTTTTTCCAACGAAATATAACTTAGTCAAGGGGAAATGAAAACAAACTGACGAAGGATGCTTTTCCATTGTTTTAGGTGGGCGAGATACCACAGGGCCTCCCAAGATTTTCTGTTCCAAAGAACGTTGGGTATATGACATCTTTAATTCCAACTGCACTACTCATCACTGGTGTGGCTATATTGGTAAGATTATCATCTGGTAATGTTGTTTGTACACTGATGCCAATCAGTACTACAGTTGAATAAATTTACTTTGATCGCTTTTGGCATTTCAGGAATCTGTGGGAATTGCCAAAGCATTGGCAGCAAAGAACGTATATGAGTTGGACTCTAATCAAGAGGTGCGCTTTTCCATAATTGAACTGTGGACATTAAAGACTTGGATGGGAGATAAAGGAGTGAATCTAACTGGTGGCCACTAGAAATTGTTGGAACCAAAATGATTTGGTACCAATTGTAGGGTATGCGACCCTTTGCTGTAATATTAATTGTAGAGTGCGCAACTTATAAAATATGCGGAAGCGTTAAAATATTTAAATCAAACTAGCTGATACAATCACACACTCAAACTAATTAATACAAACATACACTCAGCTATTCTATTTTCTTCCCTTCTCTATCACGGAGGGATAATTCGCTAACACAGAGCTACTGAGGCTGCAGTGCCTCTTACTCTTGAAGTTCACCGTTGCACCTAGTGACTTCCTGTTCCGAAACTCTCACTGCTGGAGGCTTCACTGAAGCTCACCTCGTATTGGCCTGAGGTTCTCCACCTGCGTGTGGCTTGAGGCCCTCTCTCTAGTATGAGGCTCTAAGCCTCTGTGCTCTACATGCGGTGGCTTGAGGCTGTTAAGCCTCTCTTCGAGGCCTTTAGGCCCTCTCCCTAACCTGTTGACCTGAGGCCGCGATGCCTCTATGTGAGGCCTTTCGGCCTCAGGCTCTAAGCCTCCCTACTCTATGGCTTGAGGCTGTTAAGCCTCTCTTCGAGGCCTTTCGGCCTTTTGACCTGAGGTTGCAATGCCTCTATGTGAGGCCTTTTAGCCTTTAGACCTGAGGTTGCGATGCCTCTATGTGAGGCCTTTTGGCCTAAGCTCAAATACTTCATGTACTGCCTTATTTATAGGAGCTCCACCGCCTGGATTCTGCCTCCATTGACTTCAACATGCAAGAGCTGAAGTTGAACTTTCCTTCTTGGCTAAGAGTCAACAATTGTGGGTTGCGAATTCTCTTCTTGTTGCCATCTTCAGTGTGAAAATTGCCAGCCACAATTTTCACCTTCATGTCCAAGTTCCAGCAAAGTTGAACTTTGCTTCCTCCTCCTTGAAGACTCCAGCAACAACTATAATAATATTTTAATATGTGTCCATTCCCCCTTTTTTATTTTAATCAGCTTGTGGCTTCTCTTCTTCACCGCCTCACGTCCAGACTTCATGCATAATGGACTTTCATTGTTATATTAGGTGTTGATTCCAACACTCCCCCTCAATACCTAATACTCTTCCTCTACAGCATCTGATATTCATCTCCTTCAGTCGCATCTACAACTGTGACTTTCTACTGGGCTTTGCGAAGCTCGGATTTCATCAACGCGATCTCGAGAAGCTCCCCCTTCTTGAGTGCTCCTTTGATATAGTCCCCAGTCGCTGGCTCTGAGTTCACAATCCTTGATCGACTGCTCTAGGTTCTCGGTCTCTGGCCACTAGTTTTGATACTCCGGTTCCTGACCTCCTAGGCTCTGACACTCTAATCCTTGGCCCGCTCTGGATTCACGATCCCTGACCGCGAGCTCTAATATGGTCCCTGGCTGACTAGCTCTGATACCAATTGTTGGAACCAAAATGATTTGGTACCAATTATAGGGTATGCGACCCTATGCTATAATATTAATTGTAGATTGCGCAACTTATAAAATATGCGGAAGCATTAAAATACTCAAATTAAACTAGCTGATACAATCACGCACTCAAACTAATTAATACAAGCATACACTCAGCTATTCTATTTTCTTGCCTTCTCTATCACGGAGGGGTAACTCGCTCACACAGAGCTACTGAGGTTGCAGTGCCTCTCACTCTTGAAGTTCACCGTTGCACCTAGTGACTTCCTGTTCCGAAGCTCTCACTGCTGGAGGTTTCCCTGAAGCTCACCTCGTATTGGCCTGAGGTTCTCCACCTGCATGTGGCTTGAGGCCCTCTCTCTGGTATGAGGCTCTAAGCCTCCCTACTCTACTTGCGGTGGCTTGAGGCTATTAAGCCTCTCTTTGAGGCCTTTAGGCCCTCTCCCTGACCTATTGACCTGAGGCTGCGATGCCTCTATGTGAGGTCTTTCGGCCTGAGGCTCTAAGCCTCCTTGCTTTGTGGCTTGAGGCTGTTAAGCCTCTCTTCGAGGCCTTTCGGCCTTTTGACCTGAGGTTGCGATGCCTCTATGTGAGGCCTTTTGGCCTAAGCTCAAATACTTCACGTACTGCATATTTATAGGAGCTCCACCGCCTGGATTCTGCCTCCATTGACTTCAACATGCAAGAGCTGAAGTTGCACTTTCCTTCTTGGCTAAGAGTCAACAATTGTGGGTTGCGAATTCTCTTCTTATTGCCGTCTTCAGTTGTGAAAATTGCCAGCCGCAATTTTCACCTTCACGTCCAAGTTCCAGCAAAGTTGAACTTTGCTTCCTTCTCCTTGAAGACTCCAGCAACAACTATAATAATATTTTAATATGTGTCCATTCCCCCTTTTTTATTTTAATCAGCTTGTGGCTTCTCTTCTTCACCATCTCACATCCAGACTTCATGCATATTAGACTTTCATTATTATATTAGGTGTTGATTCCAACAGAAATTGCCTAGTTGTCGGTGTAGAGAATAATTTGTTAATTACTAGTGATGTCGTGATGGAGTAGGAATTTTTACCACATTTGCAGATTATTGGCTGTCTCATTCTTGCCATGAGCTGTAAAAGAACTGAGGAATTTTGGAATGAGAATTCTGTCTTTCATTACCATAGAAACACAATATATATAGAGGAAGATACAGCTATCAAACAATCTCCTAATAAGGCTAAACTACCAAAAATACAAAGATAACACAATAAAAGATATGTACACAAAATATCCTAAGCAAACGGCCTAAATAAAAGGCCTAAATAAAAGCATATATATAAAAGCATATCACAGCTGCCTTTCCCATATATATTTGCCTTTCCAATACCCCCTTCAAGTTGGAGCATGGAGATCTCGAATGCCCAACTTGCGAAGAAGAAAGTTAAATTGATCATATCCCAACGCCTTCGTGAAAATATCAGGTAGCTGCATTGAACTACATACGTAATCTGTTTGAATGTTACCATTAAGTATCTCATTACGAATAAAATGACAATCCACTTCAATATGCTTGGTATGCTCATATAAACGGGATTGGCAGCTATATGTAAAGCTGCCCGACTATCGCAATACAGTTGCATAGGTTGAGAATGTTTCACAGCAAGAGAATCCAATAATCCTTTCAACCACTTAAGTTCACAAACTGTAGTACTCATAGACCTGTATTCAGCTTCAGCAGATGAGCGAGACACTGTCTGTTGCTTCTTAGTCTTCCATGAGATAGGTGATTCTCCCAAAAGAACAAAGTAACCAGTCAAAGATCGTCTCGTCAAAGGACAACTAGCCCACTCAGAATCGCAGTAAGCAGACAATTTGAGGTCACAATTGCCACGCAACATAATACCCTGACTTGGATTTCCTTTCAAATAATGCAAAACTCTCATAGCTGCCTCCCAATGAGCTTTCTTTGGCCGTTGCATAAACTGTGCAAGAATATGTACACAGTAAGACAATTCAGGTCAAGTTATTGTTAGATAAATAAGCCGGCCCACTAGGCACCTATACTGAGCAGGGTTGTCTACATCATCACTCTCAGTAAGGGCCAACTTGTGATTTTGTTCAAGAGGAGTTTTAGCCGGCTTGGAACCTAGCAATCCGACCTCAGAAATCATATCCAATGTATACTTACGTTGACACAAGAAAATACCATCTGAGTTTCTTGCCACTTCAATCCCCAGGAAAAATTTCAGCTTCCCCAAGTCTTTCATATGAAAACAACGACTTAGATAGTTCTTGAACTTTTGCACAGTGGAAATATCATTACCAGAGATAATGAGATCATCAACATAAATAAGCACATTCAATTGAGCAGTCCTAACTCGAAAAGTGAACAAGGAGTAATTTGAATATGATTGCTGAAATCCATAAGCTTTCAAAGATGCTGCCAATTTTGCAAACCAACATCTAGGTGCTTGCCGCAAATCGTATAGAGATTTTCGAAGTCTACATACCTTCCCTGACGATTGAGAGGCAAATCCAGGTGGCATCTTCATGTAAACCTCTTCCTCTAAATCGCCATGTAAGAAAGCATTTTGAACGTCCATTTGATGAAGTTCCCAATTCTTTGCAGCTGCAACGGCAAGAAAAGTGCGTACAGTGCACATTTTTGCCGTAGGAGCAAAAGTCTCCTGATAATCTATGCCTTCAACTTGTTTATTTCCTAGTATCACCAGTCGTGCCTTGTATTGTTCAACGCTTCCATCAGAATTGTACTTAATTTTATACACCCACTTGCTCCCAATTGCTTTCTTCCCAGGCGGCAAATTTTCGACTTGTCCATGTGCCATTATTTTCTAAAGCTTGTATTTCTTTACTCATGGCCTCTCTCCACCGTTCATCTTTAATTGCTTCCCCATAAGAGTTTGGTTCATGTCCTGCAGTAATTGCTGCCAAGAAACACCGGTATTGCGTAGAAAATTTTTTATAACTCACATAACGTGCTATAGAATAAGGCATACCTGAGGAATCAGATCGGGCAAATGAGCATGTCGAGGGGCTTATTCTGATGGTGTTTGTCACATAATCTTTCAAACAAACAGACGGTTGCTTGACCCTTTGTCCCTTGCCTAACTGCTCTTCAACAACTTCACTTCTTTCCACGTCCTCATTGTTTGTGTGGATCAATTCCTCCATTTCATGATTCACCTCATTTTCTCTATCTACACTTTTGGCGTGCTCCTCTCTCATGTCACTTTTTAAATCATCAACTTCATCACCCAACTCCATAACTCTATTTTTAATGAGTTCATCACTTACTTGTTTTCTCATCGCATATGGAAATTCCGTTTCAACAAACACTACATCTCTTGAAATAAAGTATTCACCAGTTTCTAAATCATACAATCTCCACCCCTTCTTTCCCAATGGATAACCAACAAAAACACATCGACGACTTCTACTAGCAAATTTATCTTTATCCCGATTCGATTATGCGCATAGCACAAACAACCAAAAACCCGAATATGTTTGTAAGAAGGAGGTTGGCCAAAAATAATCTCATATGGGGTTTTACCATTCAATAATATAGATGGAGTCCTATTAATCAAATACCCAGCTGCGAGTACACATTCTCCCCAAAATTCTATGGGTAGATTTGCTTGGAAACGCAAAGCTCTTGCAACATTAAGGATATGGCGATGCTTTCTTTCCACTCGGCCATTTTGTTGAGGTGTTCCAACACAAGAAGTCTGATGCAATATCCCATGTTCATCAAAATATTCTTTCAAACACAAAAATTCACTTCTTTATCACTTCTAACGATTTTCACATTTTTCTCAAATTGGCATCTAACCATCGCAATAAACTTCCTAAGAACACAAGCCACTTCACTTTTTCCATTCAACAAATATATCCACACAGCACGAGAATAATCATCAACAACTGTCAAGAAATAAATTGCTCCACATGAAGCTGGAACTCTATAAGGCCCCCACAAATCACAATGTATTGATTCAAAACAATCTTTAGCTTTATTGTCACTAGAAAAGAAGATCTCTCTTGTTTGTTTTGCTCTAAAACAAACCTCACAAGTTTTATTGGTTTTCCTAACCATTTTGCCAGCTTCTGGAATTAACTCCACCACCTTAGAAGAAGGATGACCCATTCTTTTATGCCAAAGCTCAAAGGGTTCCATATCAGCCACCGTGCAAGCATGTACTGAAGTCACTCCCTTGAGAAAGTAAAGCCCCTCGCGTTGCTCACCCGCTCCAATCAGGTTCCTTGAATTTAGGTCCTGTATAGCACATATTTTATTAGTGAGTTGAATAACCAAATTTGAATCATTAAGAAGTTGTGATACAGAAATCAGATTGCATTTCAAATTGGGGAGAAAAAGAACTCGTCGCAATTTCAAGTTTCCTCCAAGCAACACAGTTCCTTCTTTCATTGCCATGGTCTTTTCTCCATCAGGTAACTCGACTGAGCATGGCACAATGTCACGCAATTCTCTCAAAAATGCCAACGTTCCTGTCATATGGTGGGAAGCTCCTGTGTCAATAATCTAAGGAAAAATACTATGTTTACCTGTCAACCTATCATGGGCACTATTCTGATGAGAACTTAACATTCCCAATAAAGTTGCCCACTGCTCATCATTCAATCCACTAAGACCTTTTCGATCTGAATCCGTCACAACTCCTCGCCCACCATCAACTCCAGTTGCATATGAGACATTGGCACGAGCACCACCTCCCTTGTTACGTCCACCTCTATTACTACGCTTTTGACCACTACCTTGTCCGGCGAGAGGTTCCACGTGGTCTATTACCCCACCATTCTGGATATCCTATTAGTTGAAAACAACTTTCAGCATCATGTCCCTCTCGGTTGCAATTAGAACAAAACGGGATTTTATCTTTATCCCCCCTTGAATTTTGACCACCTACCCGGATTGGAAAACTCATGGGATTGCCTCTTTCATCCTTGGTTCGTGTCATAGTTCGCACTCGCTCTTGCTGAACAACCATAGCATAGACACGATTTAGATTAGGCAAAGGTTCAGTGCTCAAAATATTAGCACGCACTGTTCATATCCTTCTTCATCTAAGCCCATCAAAAACGATGAAGTCTCTCTTCTTCACGCTTTCTTTCCAATTCAATGGTTAAATTGCATCACAACCTTGTACAAACACAAACTGGTATCTCGATCATAGTTATTTATTTCATCCCACAATATTTTGAGTTTACCGAAATAGGACACAATGGGTTGACCATCCTGCCTACAATTGGCCAAATCCGATCTCAGTTGCTGCATCCGTGGACTATTCCCAATTGAAAATCTTTGCTTGATATCATCCCACAGATCTTTCACATTCTCCATGTGAGAGATAGTCGAGCGAAGTGTCGGTTCAATGGTATTAAACACCCAAGAAACCAACATGGAATTAACCGTCCACCAATCTTCAAGTTCCAGCGAATCCTCTGCTGGTTGCTTGACATATCCATTAATAAAACCATATTTCTTCTTGGCTCGTAATGCAGTCCGCATAGCTCGCGCCCATTCTTCATAATTCTCGCCCTTCAACTGAACTTGGGTAATCAAGTTACCTGGGTTGTCATTCGAATTCGGTGTGTGTAAGGGCTAGAGATTTTCTTGTGTCATTCCCGAGAACTCTCCTCACCTTTCTTTCCATCAGCCATGGCTCGATACCATGTAAAAGAACGAGGAATTTTGGAATGAGAATTCTGTCTTTCATTACCATAGAAACGCAACATATATACAAGAAGATACAGCTATCAAACAATCTCCTAATAAGGCTAAACTACCAAAAATACAAAGATAACACAATAAAAGATATGTACACAAAATATCCTAAGTAAACAGCCTAAATAAAAGCATATATATAAAAGAATATCACAGCTGCCTTTCCCATATATATTTGCCTTTCCAATACGAGCTTTATATTTGTAGGTTGGGAAGACTGGTTTTACTTTGATAAAGAGTCGTAAAATAGTGATGGCTATAGGATTGCTTCACGGTGCTGGTTTATAGATACTATATTCATAGAATGCAGATCTTGCAGTCTCTTTTTGGGATGCATTTTCTACTTTCGTGTCATTTGATATTTTTATAAGGCTTTGAGTAGGCCTTATAACTTGATTTTTCATCCTTGACATTCTACCACTTATGCTCCATGAACAAGTCAAGATGAAACTTAATGCACGGTGCCACAATGCTTTTTCATGCCATTTTAGTAGGATGTAGAGAAGATATTGAAGATGATATCCATGGCTGAATATATGGTTATAATTTTGAAGTTCTCTTGGAAGGTGAAAGCATGTCCTTTTTGTCTTTGCAAAATACAAAAGCTTTTTGGGCCCTTTATTGCTTCCCAATGTTCCTTCAAAAGAAGAAGGATGATTTTGAAGAATTTGTGTTCTAGAATATCACCAAGAGTACTTTGTGCCAATTTGAGTATAGCATATATATAAGCTTTAATTTTTTCATTTCATGACCACTCGTAATGGATCATCTCCTTTTTCAAACAGCTTTTTGGTCCTGGGGTGTCCAGTATACTTGGTTCCTTTTTTTTTTCAGCATACCCTACTACAGGTGAGAACTGGAGTTCTTAAGAGCAGTTTAGATGCCCATAATTTTTTGCTCATGTTAAGAGAACTTTTGAAAGTTTGCCAGTACTCTATGTGAGGCATTGGATACGCATTTTATGTTAATTTGCGGATGTAATCTCGTGTGCTATGTTGCTTTCAGCCTCCTTTTCCTGATCAGCTGTAAACCATGAAAGTGATACAAAGTCAGGTGTATCCGGAAGTGTTACAGGAATCATAATGGGTTGTGGCCTTATATTCTTGACTTCGTTGTTTGAATATATACCACAGGTATGCATCGTTGTCGGCAATTGTTGTTCTTATGGATCTGCATTTATGTCAGGATGGTGGGTTTACTTTCTCTTTCTCCTAGTTTAGGAGCACACGCATGCTGATTAAATAGTGTTTTGTTTTGTAACCGATGACTTAAGGGAAGGATTTGAGGAGGTTTATTGGTCTCCTCTTCGTTTGAAATACTAACTATTGGCTCAACATTTTTGTTATATGCATCGTGCACTCGCTGCCATTGTGACATCTGCTGTTATGGGCCTGGTAAGCAATCCTGTTTCAATTTGTATTAAATATGATATGAAGAACCAAGAACTAAGGAACTCTTAGAAGACTTCTATTCAGTCATCTTAGTGTGGCTGATTAAAATCGAGGAGCTCATCTTTTTGATGATGAAGAAAAAGTTGGGGCTGAAAGAAATCAAGTGGGCTGAGAAAAAGACAAAGAAGATAAAAAAACAAAACTATAGTGGCTAGGAAAGCCCCGGAGATTCTATGGGAAATTGGAAACGTCGAAGTGAGCTGTGGCTTGGGTTATCCCGGACCTACACCGAGATATTGACGGTGATTCTTAGGAAGATGCTTATTCATACATTATCTAGTTTGTACTCCACCGGTCGGCTCTGGACTGAAAAGACCTAACAGAGTAATCCCAAGTCTTCCTTAGGCTTAGGCAACACAACCTGAAGATGAACCCTCTAAAGTGCTTCTTCGGAGTCTCGTCAGGGGAATTCTTCGGAGTCATAGTACGAAAGAATGGGTTTGTTCAGTGGTCGTAACGTAATTGGTTAGTGGGGATTCAAAAGAATTAGGCGAAGTGTTTGTCCCTGAACGACGGAGGAAAGAGATAAGGTATGTATGGCTGTTTCCTTATGGAATTGATTTAATTAGCATTACCACCTCTTTGCAATATCCGCTCTTTGCGTAACCGGGTAAAGTGAGGGTCGGAATTCGCCTGTGGTAGAATTGTCCTAAGCCAGGAAGTTCGAATGGCTTAGTGGTATAGAATCCGATCTTTCGGAATAGAAATAGAATAGGCTCTTCTCCTTTCCTTCCAGTGCATCAACCATTTTTTGGGGAAAGAGATCTTTAACGGGCAATAGGGCTTTCGTAATATGCGAAGCAGCGATGAGCGATAGCTCAAGAATTGGTAGAAATTCTCATAGGTGAAGCAAATCAAACCTATTTTCAGACAAAGAAGGTAAAAAAAAAAACAAAACTATAGTGGCTAGGAAAGCTCCGGAGATTCTATGGGAAATTGAAAACGATCCTACATGTGCTTTCAGAGACCCCCACTCATTCAATCACTTGGTTATGATTTCAGCCATTCCCCGAAAAGGGAGAGACGAGGGAATCGTCCGCTCCCGTTCATGTGACGGACCGAACATCCTTAGGTCCTGAATTCTACGAACCACCGGATCTAGACCAAGATCTCCATTCAGAACGTAACTCAAAATTTTTTCTTTTTAGTGAATCCCTCGACTCAATCTAATAGCCTACCTATCGGGCGCCAATAAAAGAGAAAGTTTTCACATGGGCTCATCATCTGACGCAGAACCGATGTGAGAGGGATAAGAAAGATGGGAGAAGCGGGGATTGATAGCTTTCAAGAACTGATGTTGTGCTGACTTCATGCTGAATCACTAACTTTTCCAACAGTCTGTGAAAATGGTATATAAATTGGAACTGCTGCCAGATTTTAGTTCTGTACGCAAGGGCGCGTCTACCTATAAAAGTGTAAGAAAACAAGAATTGAGAAGATAGACGCTGAGACAAACGATTCCAATCGGGAGGAAAGAAGCTCAAAGGGAGAGATTTTGAGAGAATTCTGATTGTATTGTCTGTCTTCTCGTATTACAATTTGATGTACTACCTTTGAATTATATTACAATGAAAAAGAATAAATGGAATTTAATTATCCTGTCAATCAATCTAATGATCGGATCTGATTCTAATTTGATCTCGTACAAAAATAAATCGATCATAATTGATCTCAAAATCTCTGTCAAATCTTACGTCAAGCCGCATATTTCTCAACACTCCCCCTCAAGCTGGTGGCTTAAAAATGTCTAAGACACCTAGCTTGTTTAGTAAATATGTGTGCTGTCTTTGACACAAAGGTTTGGTGAAGATATCTCAGGGCTGTTCTGTTTGTTCCAATCCCTTTGGCTTCAATGATTCCTTCCAAGATCTTATCCCGTGTAAAGTGGCAGTCCACTTCTATATGCTTGGTTCTTTCATGTACAATAGGATTTGTTGCAAGCTTGAGAGCCGCATCATTGTCACGAGAATAATTTGGTTGCCCCTTGCACCTGTATTCCAAGATCCTTGAGGAGACCCCGTACCCATACTATCGACAAGTAGTCTTGGCCATGGCTCGATATTACGCTTTCAGCGGATGACAAAGATACAATGGGCTGTTTCTTGGTCTTCCATGAGAGTAATGAATCTCCCAATTTGATACAAGATATCCGAGTCACGATCTTCGACTCATGGGACAAGTTGCATAGTTCGCATCGCAATATGCCACCATCTCCATGTTGCATTTTCTTGACAATAGAATCCCAAGTCCTGGACACTTCTTTAGGTACTTGAGGACCTTAAATGCAGCATTCAGATGTGATTGTTTCGGACTGTGCATAAATTGACTAAGAGTCTGTACTGCATAAGAGATGTCTAGTCTAGTCATCGTCAGATATATAAGCTTTCCGACGAGCCTTTGATAGTTGGAAGGATCTTCTAATTTGGGATCATGATCTTGAGATGTTGCTTTGTCATATTTTGCGGAAGTCAATTTGGTATTTTGCTCGATGGGAATAGCGGCTGGTTTACACCCTGTTAGTCCTGCTTCTGAGATGATTTCCAATATGAACTTCCGCTGACTAAGCGAGATCCCTTGTTCAGATCGAGCAATCTCAATGCCAAGAAAGTACTTAGGTGCTCCTAAGTCTTTAATGTGAAAGGTTCCATGTAGATATTCCTTGAAACTTTCTATGGCAGCTTTATCATTTCCCATAATGAGAATGTCATCAACATATATCATTAAATAAATTGATGACGTACCTCGGTCCGTGTGAATAGGGCATAATCATGTCTGGGACTGTTTGAAACCTCTTTGTTGTAAGGGCGTTGGCAAATTTTGCATACCACTGTCTGGAAGCTTGCTTCAAACCATACAGGGATTTTCGGAGGCGACATACTCTATTCTCCCCCTGTCTCCGTAATCCCTGGGGCAGGTCCATGTAGATCTCCTCATCCAAGTCACCATGGAGAAAGGCATTATGCACATCCATTTGATGTAAAGACCCGAGTCATGAATTGCAGCAAGCGTGAGAAATGACCGAACCGTGACATCTTTGGCCACGGGTGAGAATGTCTCATGGTAATCAAATCCCTCTCGTTGAGTGTATCCTTTGGCAACCAGCCGTGCTTTATACCTTTCAACGGAACCATCAGCCCGATATTTGATTTTGTATACCCATTTACACCCAATGGGTCTACGATTATGTGGCAAGGGAACTAGATCCCAAGTCTTGTTATCAACCAAGGCTTGTAGTTCTGCCTCCATGGCCCTTTGCCACCGAGGATCAGTAGAAGCTTCATCATAACTAGCAGGTTCTTTATCTTTAGATAAACGACTTACACAACATCTATGTCTGGAGACAAATTATGAAAGGAAACATAAGAGGAGATTGGGTATTTGATACCTGGCTGATTGAAAGCAGCGCATACATAATCCTTAGTCCATGTTGGAGGCCGTGTAGCTCTACCGAACGTCTTGGAGGATTAGCTTGTGATGAAGATGTCATTTCGCCGAAAGGAAAGGATGAGGTATTTTGACGGTCTTCATCGGTGGAATGATATTCCGGTGAATTTCCGAAATGTCCTCGGACACTTGATTGTCATCGACGCCGATGCTTCCATAGGGGTGCTATGCGTTCTTGGAGGAGGAAAGATCGGAACTGTTGGCACTTTATGAAATCAGAATTTTGAAATTCTGTCTCATCTCTTGTTTGAAGATAATTGGGGGTGCTTGGATCCTTTTCGAGGACGGTCTTTCTTCAAATGGAAAGACGTTTTCATGGAAGATAACGTCCCTGCTGACAAGGAACTCCTTTGTGGATAATTCAAGAAGACGATATCCTTTTTGAAAGTTAGGATATCCCATAAATACACAACGTCGAGCGCGAGGATCCATCTTGTCCCGAGGCCCCAAATTTGTAGCATAACACAAGCATCCGAATACTCTAAGATGTGTCTGTTCAGGTGCCTTGCCAAACAACAATTCAAAAGGTGTTTTGCCATTGAGAATCCGAGTAGGCATTCTATTTATGAGATAGGTCGCTGTAAGGACACATTCTCCCCAATATTCATCGGGAATAGCTACTTGAAATTTTAAAGCTCGGGCCACTTCCGGGAGATGTCGGTGCTTGCGCTCAACTACCCCATTCTCGCCGAGGGGTGTATACACGGTGCTTTCATGTTGAATCCTGTGGGATGAGAACAACAATTTGCAATCATGATTGAAAAATTCCCTTCCATTGTCAGTGCGAATCCTCTTAATTGTTTTTCCGAATTGATTTTTCGAAAAAACAATGAATGTTTTTAAATGAGAATAAGCCTATCCTTTAGATTGCATTAAGAAGATCCATGTTGCACGGGAATGATCATCTACTATGGTGAGAAAAAAACGAGACCCGTCATGATTGGCGGTGTGATACGGACCCCATACATCCACATGGATTAGTGAAAAAATTTCACTAGCACGAGTATTTTGAGAAGGGAAGGGTGCACGTGACTGTTTAGCGAGAGGACATATGGGACATAGGGAGTAAGGAAGTGAACTACTGTGGCCCATTCTTAAATGAAAGATAAAATCCTTTCCATGACAGGTTGAATTACACAATGAATGTTTGAGGAAATTACTGGAAAAATGGAAATTACTTGGGAAATTTGTCCAGAAAAAAAGTCCTTCTGAGAGTCTACCCAAGCCAATCGGTCTGCCAGTCGAAAGGGCCTGAAAGAGACAAGTATCAGCATCGAATAATACCTAGCATGAGTTTTCCTTGCAAACCCTTGATACAGAGATAAGATTAAATTTGAATTACGGAACATAAAGAACGTTCTCAAGGATAACTTGGTCACTAAGATTTACTTGTCCCCTCACGAGTCACATATGTGATATTTCCGTTAGGTAATTGAACGAAGAAAGGGAAATTGAATCCCTCATTTATCTCTCGTGAATAAACCTTTATCACAAATTATGTGATCGCTTGCTCTTAATCGATAATCCATGATTTCCTAGCAATTGAATTAATTTTGCAATGTGTAATACCTGTGAAACTTGTTCCTTTATTGGAAGTATCCAATTTCTGCATGGCTTGCATCAATTGTTGATATTGATGATAGGAAACCGGTTGATCGATGTGTGTCCTGTGGGTCCGATTACTTGATAAGCTGCTGAGATTCTTTTTTCTTTTTCTCCGGGCTTTCCGTGTAATTTTCAGCAGCTGTCAATAACATGATTAGTCCGTTTACAATAATCGCAAAATAATTTTCCTTTTCCCTTAAAATTCGGTCTAAAACCCTTTACGACGTGGCATAAATCGACCGTCCACTCCTTTGGCCGAGGACTCATATCCACCGTCGGATCCATCCGCGCCCTCGAAGCCGTGAGAACCGTCCGATCCATACAAAAAATCTCGGCCACGATCTAGGCCGTTGGATCCTCGGCCACGATCTGAGCCGTCAGATCCTCGCGACGAATCTCGGCCGCTCATGGGTTCCCTTTTAAGCGAGCCTGTCCCCGCAAACCCTAAGGCATTCCGCCTCTCCTTCTCTCGATTTAGGATTTTCAGAGAACCCTCTCGTCGTTGGCCGTGAGCTGCGAGCGCGATTCCGTCGCTGTTCCTCGCCTGTTCCGTCGACGCGAGACGCTGGCTCTCTTCCCCGAATCGCCAATTGGTAGATCCGTCCGATTGGAGGGACTGGATCCATGGCCGAGAATACGTGAACGAAAGGTATTGTAAGTCTCGTTCAATATTAGCAAAAAACGAGTAGCCTTTTCCCTTTCCTTGATGGATCGGTGCGGTTGAGCGTGGACTCCGGTCCCTCGAGTTTTTCTTCTCTTGCTTCCAACTCGTTCCATAGAGACGAGCTTGTTGAAGCAAGCCGTGACCGTCATGTTTCCTTGCCTAGATTACGAGTTCTGCATGATTGAAAAAAATTTTCACGGTCAAGTTTACCGTACATCTCTCTAATGTTTTCCCACATTTTTGAGCATCTTACGTGGGTGGTAAACCGGCCGAAACCTTTGGTGAGAGGCAGTTTCAATCCACGTTCGTATGAGTCGGTTGGATTTTCTCCAATGGCGGGCTAGACGCTCGTCTGTGGGTACGGGTACAGACCCGTCGAGGAAGCCGTCTTTGTCCTTCGTAGCCAACGCACGCCGGAATTCCTGTGACCACCTGGAGTAGTTCTCGTGCCCGGTAAGTTGGTGACTGATCAGTTTCAGTTCTGGGCCGTCGGTGCTGGAGACGAACAGGGGGTCGCCGGATTCCGGGCGTCCGGTGAACAGAGTCCCTGGATATGGCATAAAACCGGGCGAAAATCCCGGCGAAAATCCCGGGTAAGGATTTGTTCCTGTATTCGGATCGTTCGACCCGGGCGAGATTCCCGGGTAGGGATTTGTTCCCGTACCCGGATTGTTATTACCCGTATTGTGGCGGTCGGATATGGATTTGTTCCATTACCCGACCCGTCGAAGGATTGGCTCCGAAGCAGTCCGGCGGTCATGCTTGCCCCACTTGTGGCTGGTGGGCTGCCGTCGGTGCGGACAGAGAACCATGGCCCTGGAAATCCTGGCAATGATGCATTTTGGCCGGCTCCGAACAACCAAGGGTTGAAAAACGGCCACTGGTAAGGATGGCCTATCATCGGCTGTGTCGAGATGGGTTGCCCCAGTTTGATTGAGCCAAAAGATTTTGACCATCTTCAACTCGTGCATGTTGCTCTTGAGATCCGATTATACCGCTGATGGATTCAGTGTCTCTGTTTTCTGCAGATTGCCCGGGATTCCCATCCTACGGATTTGCCATGGTGAGTAATGAATTCTTCTTTTGAGTGTAACCCTAATGCTCGAATATGTTTTGTTTTGCAAGTGCTTCGCAGAACAGAGAATGTGGGCAGAGGGTCGAACGAGAAGAAGATGAGATGCGGAAGCTAGGTTCGAGAATTAGATGCTCGATACCATGTAAGAAAACAAGAATTGAGAAGATAGACGCCGAGACAAACGATTCCAATCGGGAGGAAAGAAGCTCAAAGGGAGAGATTTTGAGAGAATTCGATTGTATTGTATGTCTTCTCTGTATTACAATCGATGTACTACCTTTGAATTATATTACAATGAAAAAGAATAAATGGAATTTAATTATCCTGTCAATCAATCTAATGATCAGATCTGATTCTAATTTGATCTGTACAAAAATAAATCGATCATAATTGATCTCAAAATCTCTGTCAAATCTTCTGTCAAGCCGCATATTTCTCAACAAAAAGTACTAGGGGCTGTCCTGAATGAATGAACCGAGAACACGTGATCTGCCGGCGGATTTTTGTTGTTCCCCTGCTTATTACCATTGATGACTATCCATTTCCGGACAGATAGCATGACTACTTTCTTGCCTACTGTACGAATGTTTCCAATGATGTCTTAAGGTATGAAAGGATATGACTTATCTTAACAGAGCAACCTTCTATAAAATTTTGAAATAGGATAGTGGAGTCAAAGTACTTGCCTTAAAATACTGAAAAACGTATTAAGCATGCACCCTTTTTCTTTGGGACAGCTGTTGGCCAGTTTCAAGGTGTGTAAACAAACTGACTGTAATGCATAGTCAGATCAACTTGGAGTGCATTTTTTCCTATGTAAAAACATTATGTCAAAGGTGTTGATGCTGAAAGTGTCTGTTGTGGAACATATTGTCATGTTTTGTAACGAAAAAATATTTTGCGTATAGTCCTATGTGAGGGTTGCACCTCACAGGTTACACATTTCGCTTGAAGGTCCCTAATATTACCTCCCTTGTTTTTTCATTTGCTCCCTTCCACTCTCGCTAATGCCATCAACCTTATTTTATTGTTTGTGTTGCATTTACATAGATCTAGTCTTGTTTGTTTTTCATCTGCATTTCCGTTCTGGTTTGCTTGTTATCTGAGTGATAAGTCTCCAAAATATGCATATACGAAGTACTAATAGGCCTCAGAAGCCAATATCATCCTCCAGCTGAAATCTTTAAGTTATTAATCAATATATGCTTAGTTTATCTTATCATGAGCTACATAATAAATTTCGCACAAGTAAAGTAGTTCTGTGTTTAAACTTGCCATGAATTTGCAAGTGTTAGCAAATTAGGATTTTCTGTTTAATCTGCCATCTTATGACAGAAATTGTTGTCGATATTAGTTTCATATTCTAAATAGATCATTGATGTCCAAGTGAATGTCCACTTTAATTACTTTCTTAGTGAAAAAATTTTGAGAACCGACTTAATCTCAATGTACGGAAAGGATCGAGAATTACTGTTAGTTTGTTTACTTATGAAATGGAAATTCAAGCTATTGCTAATTTGTATTTCAGGTGGATTATTAGGAAGCTATATTTCTTTGGCATGTGGACAAGAAAGATTTTCTTCTTTGGACAATTACTAGCACAATAACATTGTTCCTTGGTATTGAAATTGGTGTGCTTTTTGGGATGAGTACCTGGAGCAGCGGCATTTGAGCTACTGAATTTAGATATTTATGCCGTATGTACATTTATTCAGGCATAGTAGATATTATGAGCTACCTTGATGTACTTAGAGTTCAGGATGGAAATTGCTTTGAGAAGGTCACTATCGATTTTTAATAATCCCAACATTAAGCAGCTTTATCATCAGAGGAACCGCTAAGGGAGCTTGGAACTTATGATCCAATTTTGACATGTTGCTGATGCTATAGATTGGTGCTTCTATTGCTTTTGACATTCCTGAATCAGCAAATCCACATATCGGTAAGTCGATTTACTTATAAGCTGCTCTATGTTTTCAGTCTTCACTGCTGCTTATCTGGTTAACAATGCCATTGCCATGTGTCCTTGTATTTCCTTCTTGTCGATGTTTTCCTTTTAAGTGTGAAAGCTGCTTCATTTGCTTTTCCAAATGTCTACTCTCTCTCTCTCTCTCTCTCTCTCTCTCTCTCTCTCTCTCTCTCTCTCTCTCTCTCTCTCTCTCGTGTTGCTGCGTTTCAATGTATTCCTAGAACCATCTTCCTCAAGATTTCAAAGCTTCTTGTCTGTTTTGCAGCTGGCTTGGGGCGCCTACCTGGCATCACTGTCTATAGAAATATAGAAAGTACCCAGAAGCGTATGCCTACGATGGCATTGTTATTGTTCGGATTGATGCTCCAATATATTTTGCCAATATTAGTAACATTAAAGGTCGGAAATTATATGGCTTTGCCCTCCCTATCTGGTTCATTTTCATTCTGAACCCGCTGGTCGTTCTCATATGTCTATGAAAGGAACCACTAAGTATTCTAATGTTTCTTTTCAGGCTACGGGAATATGAAATTGAGGTCGATATATCCACACGGCGGGGCCCGGAAGTTGATAGTGTTTATTTTGTTATTCTAGAGATGGCACGTAAGTTGTCATTTAAGTGGTGCATTTGGTTATCTATACAAAAACAATATGGAAATGATCCTTCATTAGAGTCTTTATTATGTTGGATTAATATGGAAGTGAAAGTATATAATAGTTAGTTATTCTAGTCGGCTTGCAATGTATCTCTCCTGTCTCTTGAAAACTTAGTTTGATCCTACAACTCAGTTTCCGAGCTAATTTTCTTCCAGGCTAGGGAAATTTATTCCAGGTGGAGCAAATGTAGCCTTTTTTTTTAAATTTTTTGACAAAAAAATTGCCTTATTTCGGGAAAGGTAATGAAGTATTAGTTTCATGAACCACAGACAAAGTATTCTATATTGATGTGTTTTTTCATTTATGTCAATTTATCAGAATATAGTTGAGTTGATGTTTCACGAATAAATGATTTCTTAATTGTCGGCTAAATTTTAATGTTATATCTGTTTTGTTCTTTATGAAAATCTACACCAAATCTTCGGGCCAAGAGCTTGGATTAATGTTGCAACAGGCCTCTTAATTTGGTTTAATTGTTGGTGGATACAGAAGAATTCGGCCAGTCAAGCCTCACCTTAAAACAATGCAAATTTTTAATAGGATTTCCATCATTCTCGGCTTAAAGTTCATGGAAACAGATTTACAACCTCATTTATTGTTACTCATGCTGATATAGGGCTTGGCTTCGCTGCACTGGGTTCCTTGTGCTGCTACATCTTAGAATCACATCTTCGTTTCTTGTTGCAGCCGTGACATATGTTGATTCCAGTGCTGTTCAAGCTTAAAAGGACTTGCACCAAGAGTACAAATCACGGGACATTCAGGTTTGTTGACCTCTACCGAGAACAATTGGTTCATTTTCTTGTCAGTCCCGTTGGAAGTTCTTTTTGCCATCTCCACAAGCATCTGAGACATTTCTTGGTGTGGCGGATTGCCATTTCCAATCCGAACCAGGACATCCTCCTTAACTTTTCAAAGTCCGGAGGAGTTGACATGATTGGCAAGGAATGGTTCTTTGTTCGAGTCCATGATGCCGTTCAAGTCCGCCTCCGGCATGTCCAAAGCATAAAAGAAATGCCCACAACACCCGATCCTCCACCTGAGGAGAGACCCAGTCTCTTGGAGAGATTACTCAGGCAAACGGGAGAGGATCTTTCGATTCCCGAGTTGGAGTCCGGAAATCAGAGGCCTTTAGCTTCACAAGATACCGATCCTCAACTGGAACCTTTCTTGCCCCGGAGGCCTTGAATGTTTCTTCCCTGCGATGGATTTGCTGCCAGAATTTATTTGTACGAGGCCATGCCCAATTGTATGATCTATTAATCCATTTTTTCCGGCTGTAAAAGAGGAGTCTTTTTTTTTTCTCTCTTTTCCGTGACTAAAGTAGATAATCTTGTATAATAGGATTAGCATATGTCCCTGAATTATATTCACCAACAAGTACATCTCAGTTAGCTGCATTCTACGAGCTTATCAATTTAATTCCGTTCCTCCCCCCCCACCCGATCAATTTTTTTTTTGCCCCTATTGTGCCTCTATTGTAATCAATAATATCTTCTTTTTTATAAGAGAAGTGCCTGACTATTGATGAGGCTAGTTCAACTTTGCAAATGGGCTTTGTGTATAATGCAAATGCCGAGAGCTAAAATCCTTTGGAGAAATGCAAATTGTGTTTGGTAAAAACTCTTTGAAAATGAACATTGAATTCAAGTAGTGTTTGGTTTTTCAATGGGCTTGGGTGTATTTCTTTATTAAAAAATGACCTAAACTCTTCATTGGAGCTGACAAAGAACTATGGTTACTAGTGAGCCAGATCTAGCATTGGCGGTCGTCAGTTGTGGTCGCTTGACCTCAGGCAACCCTCGATGAGGGTCGGGTGAGGGTCGAGGGTCATGCGACCCAACCGACTGTCACCTGAGGTCGTGCAAGACCTAGGCAAGGCCGCTTGGGTCTCATGACCCTAGGCAATCCTCACCTTGCGTAATGCGACCCTAGGCGACAATCGGTTGAGGTTGTGTGATCTCTCATGAAGTTCTCCTAGGTTGCGTGACCCTCATTAGCCCTTGGCTGACCAGATGTGGCCTCACTGGTGCCACCCTCATGTGAAGATGAACAATTACAATGAGGGGTAAAATTGGAAGATTAAAAAATTAGTGAGGATAATTTTGGAAAGAAAAAAAAATATTTGAATCTTGATTTCAGCATTTCGCAAATGCTATTTCGCAAGGCTAGTGGGAATAGTATTGGGTTTTCAACATTCCCAATGTTAGAAATTGACCGAAAATTTTTTCGAAATACTTGCCAAACACTCAAGCATTTCTTTAAGGAGCTTTGGAAGCTGAAAGTTCATTAAGAAAGTTGAACAAAATGCATCCTAGGAGATACTATCTTCATGGTATAAATACTATAGGATGCTTCATCTATGTTTATGGTAGTTACTGTACTTCAAATCAATTATATGATGGGTTTTTTGCGTCTCTACTAGTGCTTCTAGTTTTGTCTCAGTAGGTGATACAGTGTCGTGAAGTAGGAAAAACCTTAAGCTTTAGCCTGTGGGATGAGTGCTTGAAGCCTTGACATAAACTAGATTGTCCAATTATCTAACAAAGTAGAAGTACCGAAGCATTGAAATGGGTGATAGACAGAGTACTCACGAGCGACAATTGTTCATGTTTTAGCCCACCTGTCCTAAAAACCCATGGCTATTCAAGCCGATCTGGACTAAACTCATCAGATGGATGGATTAGATCGAATTTGGGTTGGACTTAACCCATATTTGGGATTTATTTTAAGTAAATTTTCTTCTTAAATTGTTGCCTTTAAATAAGGAGTAACAACACACGATGAGTCATTAAGTTTACGAGGGAATTAGGGGATCGAGTTACCAACGGGGGCATGAAGATGATTGTGAAAGTTTGGCTTGGGCTATCCATGAATCGCAAAATGGATTTAGTATGACCTTATTGTTTTGGGACATTATAAACTTATTATCAACCTCGCAAGCATCTCGGTTGAGTAAGTCAATCTTCAGCTTTTGAAGTGCAAGCAAATTAAAATTAACGTAGCATTAAACCCCATTCACAAATTTTAACCATAAAGTGTCTACATCCCATTGGTTATGAACCTTAACATTGTCTGATCTCAGTGCCAGGACATCGTCAAAAAACATTTCATCGACTAAGTAGTAAGCACCAGTTGCTAAACTTCCCCTCCTGCATTCGTTTCATTTCTATACGGTTTGAAAGTTTCTTTATTGAAGAAAATCAAATACACAAACAGATTATTGCCCGAGAGCGAGAAACATATAATGCGATCGTTAATCAATCGAAACACAATCTACAAAAACTTACGGGCCCTAACATATATCCAAACTACCGAAATTGCATTTCCCACTCTGTTCACACATATCAACCCCCTAATTGTTCCTTGTTTAGCAACAAAATCGCAAATGGTGACCACTGGATCGATTTAGAGCTCACTGCCTTGTGGAAGAGGGGGTTAAGAAGGACGGAGCCAAAGACCGGCGGTTGTGGCCTGCGGGAGAGTTTGAGGGGGAGGTTGTGACGGCCTGGGAAGCGGTGGTGACTGTGGAACAGGAGGACAAAGCAGCAGAAGTAGAAGGGGAGGAGCACCGGACGAATAGAGAGAGACTCTTCAAAGGTGGGTTAGATCTGGATGAACTCATATTTCTTTTTTGCTTTGCCGTTCTAAAACCTATTTACCAAATATAATTAATTTGTATAATATTTGGGTCATTATATATGGGTTAAAAAAATGTGTTTATCAATCGAAGACAGGAAAAAACACAATGAGGGTCTTCGACTTGAGGTCCTTGAAGAATCGGTTGACGAACTCTGGAATGTCAGGATTGAAGCAAGTGTCGACCAGATGTTGTAGATTGGGCAGCGTTGATTATATCATCGGGCGAGTGTTTTTGCCCTTGTTTTTCTTATTACCCTAGTGTCATGGTCCGATTTCCTGTGCCATGTATAAGAAGTGGGACTTTGAGGTATCGGGGTGAAGCATAAGAGATGCAGAATAGTTGATATAACAAAATCGTAAGAGTGTCATCAAGGTTTTGTTCTAGAAATCCTGGGAGAGAATGATTATCAAATCTCTAAAGGCGAAGTTGGTCTTTGGCACAAAAATTGAATGGGAGGTGATGTCGTTCTCGTGATGATGCCCATGGTAGGTCAAAACTAATTCGTGTTGAAGTAATGTATATATACTAGATTTGAATTGGGCGTCATATGATTCGATATGAAAAATTGATTCACTATACTGTTCTTGAGAAGAATATATAAGGAAGGCTAATCTGACCAATCCATAAGGTGCCGCATGAGCTTGTCCATAGCTAGGAAGCTTTCAGCCCGTGATACTAGTGTGACAGGATTTCTTCTTTTTGGTGCTATGAATGGTTAATTTCTTCATGTCGCCTATACCTTCATCTTGAGCTAAGCTCAAGCTCAAGCTATCTACTAATATATTGTTGAATCAAGCTCAGGCTCGTTGATACTAAACTCGACAGACTCGCGAGCCTCATCGAACTTCTATTATTCTTTACAAAATTATTGTTATATGACTGTAAAATGACAAAGAAATTCATGAAATTGCACTTTGTACCCACGAAGATACAAATGCAGGAAAGTGGTCTAGCTTATTAAGCTCGAACATGAGTTTACCCATAAATCAATTCGAGCTGGAGCATTTTGAAATTGCTGTTCGAAATAGACTCGAGCCTAAATTCCAATACTCGATTGAGCTCCAGTCCAAGTTTTGAGCACCAAGCACACAAGGCTTGGCACTATCGGGATTAGATTACATTCCCAGTTGACATTTCGGCGGACGGCTTTCACACCGTCTATTATATTCTGCTTTAGGAACGGCCTGAGCCGTCCCAACCGAAACAAATGAGCAGGGGCAAAATCTTGGGAGGGCTCTTTAGCAGGGGGTAGCCGCTGCCCATGACGTCCTTACGGACAGCAAACCCACCCGTCCCCAGAACGCAGGCGATGGCCCACGGGAGGCACCTGCGCGAGGACGCTCCGGGGGTCGCCAGCGACCATGAAGGACGGTTTGGCTCATCCTTTGTCCATCGTTTTGTAGCGCGGTACGTATGAATATGCAATTTGCATCCCTCCTATAGACTTTTATAGAACGCGCCGCTACATTTCGAAAATTTGGCCATGCACTGTAACGTAGTCAACAGACTCTGGTCAGAATTCCTATATTTTTGGCTCTTTCTCCAGTAATTCCGATACTCCTTTTTTTTTCCTTTTCTTTTTTGGCTAGGTCCAGTAATTGCAATGCTCTTCTCGTCCTAGTTTTCCCTCTTTTTTTCTCATTAACCATCCTGGGGTTGATCCAGGGGTAAGCGCATTCTCATTCTTTTGGCTTGGGAACCAATGGTTGCGGGTTCAAAACTGCTCTGGGAACTCATTTCACGGGGGGGAGTGGTGGCGCACGGCCATGATGCGGGTGAGTTGACGTGCTAGATCTCTTCCAGATAGTCACAAGAAATAACTTCGCAATTCTGATAGATGCCGTTTTTAAGTAGGCAGCTTCAGGTACATCCATTTTGCATTGTGCAAAAAAAGGAGACAAAAGAATGAGCAGAATAAGCATAATAAACCAATGTTCTTTGGATATGGTTTTGAAATCATTGCAGCTACACCCTATTTAATCTCGTGAGAGATATTCAACAAATGGTCAAAAGTTGGAAAAAGGAAAGCGAAAAAGAAAACAAGTAAAAAAGATAGGCGAGGTAGAGAGAAGATATCACTGTGTGGTGATGGGACATGAAGTGATTTATAGGGTTTCCAGTACAGGGGACAAGATAAGCAGATTCTCAACTATGAAACTGGGATCATATGTTTCTACACACACCTCTTTTTTCCTCAGGCTTTATCTTCTGTGATAAGAATGTGTGATATCAAAAAATCCTGACCGGATTGCGAAAACGATAAGGTCTCTAGCTTCTTCTACTTTATGTTTTCTGTTTGATCATTGCTATGTACGGCCTTCATCGTGATATATGTACAAAAATTCACATTTGAAGAGTCCATCCACAAGTTGGGATCGAGATATTTTTTCCTTTCATTTTTTGTGAATAATGCGATGTAAGTGCATTTGCATAATGACACATGAGGAAATCTTTGGAGAAAACTGTGATGGGAAATTATATGATAAAGTATGTCAAATTTGGGTTCCAAAATTCCAAAGTTAAGATTAGTTCTTTGAGTTTGGGGGAGTGTTCTACTTATAAATACTTTTCGTTCGTTTGTATAATCTTGAGGATTATAGATGGAAAAAGAAAAACATTACGTTCGGTTTTCTTTTCTTTGGTCATTATCATATTGTATTTAGGAAAGATTTTGCACATTAGAATGCAAGTTCACCTCTTCGAACCACTTATCTAAAAAGTAGGTCATCCACATCTTGGTCAATAGATTCAAGAGGAATTTCTAACTCTTGAACGCTTGATTACTCATAAGAGATTTTGTTGAGCATATACCTCATCTTGGTCATGTACCTCATTTTTCATGAAATTTAAGTTCAAGTCTGGCACAATTACTAAAACAATATGATATACTTGTATCGTTGGCCCGTTTCCTAATAGTTTAAGTCCTTTAGAATGGTTAACGTGGTATTAGAGCACAAGCTAATGGTTTAAATGCTAGCACGATCTTTCATTTTTCTTCTTATCATTATGACTGTTATATATGTTGTATGTATATGGTGGTAATCAAATATATTATTACTTCATCTCCTAACAGTCTTAAGTTTTTTGGAAAAAGCAACTCATCTAGCAACACCAATCAAGGGCGGTTTGCTAGTTGCTCAATTCAACTGTTGGTCATTGTACTCTATATCATCCGAAAATTAAAGTCAAATCACTTTAATCTCTCTTTCCTGCATGAACTTGTTATTATCTTGCCTCTTTACTAAATACTCGATATTTGCGACTCACAATGGTATGATTAATTTGAAAGCGATACTCACATGTTTCGAGTGTCTTCTATAAAATTATCTTATTGGATTAGACAAAATTTCTATTAAATTTAGTGATAATTCATATATATCAATTCGAATTAGATGATATTACCATCTGAAAAGACTAATCACCATCCTTTCTCCATCTTGAGTAGTTGATGCCACACAATTCATAGTCTTTAACTCAGCATCTCCTCTTCTCCTCCCCCCCCAACCCACTTCTTTTCTTCTCTACTCCTCCTCGATTCTTTGATCCTCGGTGCTCAGAGGAGTGAAAAAGACACCACGAGAAAAGCAAAAGAAAGTAGTCTCCCACTGTCATTTGTTTTGTTTACATAGTACCAGCTGGGGTTTTCTCTGGACCATAAGTGTTCGTACGTAAATCGTCTTTTGGTTGATTTCTACCAGAAAAATTCATATTTTTCTCTCAACATTCAACATGTACGTGGTCATCATGTCCAATATCAAGTGCACACAAAAATACATGGCCCTGTCGACGTCGTCTGATTGATATTTCAGCGACGATTTTGCTCAAAACCAAATCGGGAAGTTTTGCTCTCTATTGAACAGCCCATATGCCACTTGCTGCTGCAGCTATCATGAATTAGGATACGACACGTGCCAACCTCGAGCTGGAATCATATCAGCTAGGTGTTGACATGGCAAAACTAGCTGAAAGCACCAATATCAACTCGTGCTATGATTTGTGAAACCTCGAATTCGTCGTGAGACTTCTTGTTTTTAGCTCTTGGCTCCAGATGAAGATTAGCAAATCAACTGGAGGGGGAATGTTTTGTAACTATATCAATTTATTCAGAGGTTAAACAACCTACCCACCATAGGATTGATCCAATGGTGAGGGCTTTTCTCATGTTTTCAGTTCAAGAACCAGGAATTGTGGATTTGACTCCTAAGATAACTCAGAATTAAGTCGGGGCCATGATAACGAGATGTCGTGCGAGTTCTCCTCTAAGTAGTCGACGAATTAATTACAGTCCTCGCTGGGTTGTTAAAAGAAGAGGTTACATGAGCTCATTTGATTTTGATTAAGTCAAACTAACCTTACTTTCCAAAAAGAGATAGACCTCACATTGAATATCACTTGTGTAAACAATTCATGTTTCTTTTTCCTTTTTTCGGTACCGTAAGGACGCGTTTGGTAATGCTTCTACTCTAAAAAATAATATCACATCGAAATGATTCTTTTTTATTCTGTTCCCTGGAAATAATTCTAAGTATTTTAAGCCGTTTGATAAGCGTCAAAATTTCAATTCTCGGAATAGAATTGCATTTGGTACCATATTCAAAATTTATACTTCAAATCATTTTCTTTTAATTTTTAAATAATTTTATTTTTTTTTTTTCATTTTTCATTTTTCTTCTTTTCTTTTTTCCCTTTCTTTCTCCTATTCTTCTTCTTCAAGTGGATGGTGACCTCACGAGCGTCGTCGGCAGCTAGGCGAGGCTTGGGTCGAGCCATGGCTGGGTGAGGCTACTCGCCGATGGCTAGGCTTGCCTTCGGCGAGCTTGCTGGACCTCGCCCTGGCTTGGCAAGCTCGCCAGACCGGTTGCTGGCGATCAGTGGTGGGTAGCGGACGACAGATGGCAGCAAACAGCAACTGTGGTGGTGGCGATAGACAAAGAAGAAGAAAAGGGAAGAATAACAAGAAAAAAAGAAGAAAATATGGACTTGATTCTAGAATTGTTCTCAAGAACAAGAATCAACTTTTTTTTTTTATTCTTAATTTTGTTCTAAATCTACTTCCGGGAACAAAAAAATATAAATTTGTTATCGGGAACAAAAATTTTACTAAACACGATTCTGTTCCAAAATTACTCTCGGGAACAAAAGAATAAATTTTTTTACTATTTGGCCGATTACCAAACAGGGCCTAACTAGTCAGGAGTAATCAATTTATGCCTATATTGTCTATTTTGGAAGAAGTTATTATGAATAGTTGAGAGCAGAGGTTGCCATCAGATTTAGGTTGCTGTTCGTTGTAATCCACACAGATCATACCATGCATCTAGACGTCAGCGAAAAAAAATGGGTTGAGTCATTGAACCTAATCGAACTGAAACATCAACTAAAAGTTAATTTGTCTTAGATCGTCGAGCAAATAATGGAGTGATCAGCTAATGACTGATTAGCTGTTCGTCGTCTTTCTTCTGTCCTCTTCCATATGCTGTGCGCTTTCGCGGGTTGATGAGGGTCAACAACATGATCGATAAGAATTTGAAAGTTGGACTTGACTCGTCACGAGAAAATATCTCGAAGAGAGACAAACAACTTCTACTCCTGCAGTCTATTATTGTGTCACAACACCTGCACATAAGAATAGAAAAGAACAGCGCATGCGCATGGTTGATCCATGGAATTTTGCTGGCAGAGCTAGTTGACGAATTTACAGGAACCAAAAATGACAGGACGTGTCGAGATTCTCGGAGAGGGACGGTTGCTCAACGACCTCTTCTCCTCCTATTGGCGAAAGAAGTGTGGTTTACTTGTAGATGAATCGTTTTTTTTTTCTTTTTTTCTTCTTTTTGGAGATTTTAAGTAATAAAATAATAGCCAGTGGTCCTTTGGATTATGTCTCGTAAATTCAATCACTCTTTTATTTCTATATCTATTCATATAACTACTTTATAACTATTATTTTACGTTTACTACTTGGCAACTGTTACAAACTATGCTTTGTGACGTAGCTGAAGTTTGCCGATGATATCGTTGTTTATTTAAGAAGCTCTTCTTAGAAGGATACTCTCTAAACTCATGTAAATTGGACGGTTTAAATGATGAGGTGAAAAAATGAAGAATATCTAATTAAGATTGGGCAAAAAAAGAAACCCTCAATTCTTACAAACATCAAATGAAAGGGGCCGGTCTACCTCCATCTTCAAACACCGATTGTCTATATGGCATTGGATACATTTCGCTTGTCAATCTAGCGCTCAACTTGAAAACCCTATCTCCCTCCCTCTCTCTCTCTCTGACGCAGAGAAAGCTACGCTTGGAAAGAATTCCAAAAGATGGAGTTTATTTTGAATAAAGAAGTGCGGATTACAATATTTTGGCGTCTATTTATAAGGAGATCGCAATCTAGATAATATCAAATAACTGAAATCTAATAACAAAATTAAGGAAAAGATATTGATAAATCAGAAAAACTGAAATCAAATAACAAATCAAATATTGTAATCCATTTGTAATCTTGAAGATCACGCAATCCTCTTTGACTTGTGGGACCGCCCGCTCTTATAATGCTCCAATGTTTTCATAAAAGCATTTACATGTTGTTCTACATCAGTCTCCTCCACTTTAGAAGAACTCGACCCCGAGTTATGATTAGAATAAAGAGGAGTATCTGGAGGATGATACTCAAATAGATCCGCTATGTTGAGGAGATGTTGAGGTCACTAGGAAGATCAACAACATAGGCATTGTCATTGATTTTCTTCACGATTCGACAGGGACCAACTTTCTTGTGCTTCAACTTGTTATATGTACCAACAGGAAAGCGTTCCTTGCGGAGGTAGACCATCACAAACTTGCCAATAAAAGGTTTAAGAACCTGAGTCATCAAACGCATGAAGGTGCTAGGCGCGTTCGTGAGGCCAAACGGCATGACAAGCCATTCGTACAAACCTTCACTTGTTTTGAAGGCTGTTTTCCATTCATCGCCAGGGCGGATGCGTACTTGGTGATATCCTCTACGTAGGTCAATCTTTGTAAAGACCTTTGATCCCGCAGGCCGGTCGAGCATGTCATCTAGACGAGGGATTGGGAATCGGTACTTGACAGTAATCTGATTAATTGTCCGACTATCAACGCACATACGCATGCTTCCATCTTTCTTCGGAGTGAGGAGTGCGGGTACTGCACAAGGGCTCATGCTTTTGCGCAAGAAGCCCTTTCGAAGAAGTTCTCCTACTTGGTCTTGCAAAATCTGGTTCTCCTTTGGATTCATCCGGTAGTGCGGCAAATTAGGGAGGCTCGCTCCTGGAAGAAAATCAATCTCATGTTGGATATCCCTCAAGGGTGGTAATCCAACAGGTAGATCCTCCGGAATAACATCGCTGAATGCCTTCAATAAAGGTTGAAGAGTCGCCGGAATGGGAATAATGGTTGCTTGATTGCCTTTCTCCACAATCATATACATGCCCTCACGTTTACAAACGTTTAGCATAATCCCTGCACTTTGCTTCTTTGGAGCCTGGGGAGTGTTGCTCATTGGCTTCAAGATAATCTTCGTCTTTTTCCACACAAAAGAATATGTGTTCTCTCGAGCCCTGTGAGTGATATCAACGTCGTATTGCCATGGTCGTCCCAGTAGGACATGGCATGCCTCCATCTCCACTACATCACAAATTATGGTGTCCTTATAGGACTTTCCAATTGAAATAGGTAAATGACATACCTGTGTCACCTTGAGTTCAGCCCCTTTACGAATCCACCCGATAGTATAAGGGGAGGGATGTAACTCTGTTTTTAGTTGTAGATGGTCCACCAAAGCCTTGGACACGATGTTCTCACAACTCCCACTGTCGATGATGAAATCGCAAACTTTGCCGTTGATGGTACAACGAGCACGAAAAAGACTATTCCGCTGCGTGTCTTCTCTTCGCGGAGTGAGCAATAATCTCCTAACGATGCAGTTGACATGCTCACCCTCCTCATCCTCCACTTCTTCCTCATCAATCCAGTCATCTTCATATATGTCATCGTCGTGCTCGACAACATTGGCCATCTTCCGCCTTGGACAATCACTCGAACGATGTCCCAATTCGTTACACTTGTAGCATTTGATCAGTGGTGGCTTAGCGTACGGGTTCGAGCATTCGATTGGTGTTACGGTTGTTTGTAATGAATGGTTCCTTGCGCACCCCCATTGCTTCCCGGAGTTCGGTTCATAGTGTTGGTTTGCTGGTTGGAGGATTCGGAACATCTAATTGTCTCCCCTTTCCGAGATGATCCTCGAGCGAGAATAATTGTTAGCCCTATTAATGGGGCTAGTTCTCTCTAGTTGCATCTCAACCTTTCGGGCCATCTCTTGAGCATCCTCAACGTAGAACAAACGATGTAGAGAAACACGGTCTTGAATATTAAGTCGCAAACCATTAATGTACCTATCGGTTTGTTGTGCCTCCGACTCAGCCAAGTTGTTACAGCGGAAAGTCGGAGAAACTCCTCCGTGTAAGCTTGGGTGATCGCTTAACGCACAATTCTGAAATTGTTGAAATAATAATTGTTCATAATCGGTTGGGAGGAACCGAACCTTCAACATTTCCTTCATCTCGAGTCCATATTCGGATGGGAGCTTTTCATTGTCGACGTCGGGTTAGTTGTGTCTCGCTCCCACCACGGCGAGGTGCCACCCTTCAATTTGTATGCCACCAATTTAACTTGGCGATCCTCTTCAATCTCCATGGCATCGAAGAATTTTTCAACTTCCCAAAGCCAATCCAAAAAGTCTTCAATATTCAAATTGCCATTAAAGGTTGGAAGATCAACCTTAAGTTGATATTGCTCGGGTCTCGTCGATATCCCCGATTCCGGTGGCCTCCACGAACAGGCCGATCCATGAATTCTTCTTCTCCTTCGAGTCCTCGACATAGGCTGGTTGCCTCTCGGCGGGATTTGCCGCACGTTCCATAGCTACTTCTGGATCTCGAGCTACCCGAGCATGTTCAGCCGAAGATTACTGGTGTGGGGTTGGTAGACAAACGCCGGATGGCAACAAGTAATTCTTGAAACCTCCGTTCAGTTTGCTCCGCAAATTGGTTGAACTCATCCCGTGTAATAGGCTCGTTTCTACGACCTTCAGCTACGGGGAGATTGTCATTAGCGTTATTAGCCATCGTCACAGGAGAAACCTGCTCTAATACCAAATGACGCAGAGAAAGCTACGCTTAGAAAGAATTCCAAAAGATGGAGTTTATTTTGAATAAAGAAGTGTGGATTACAATATTTTGACGTCTATTTATAAGGAGATCGCAATCTAGATAATATCAAATAACTGAAATCTAATAACAAAATTAAGGAAAAGATATTGATAAACCAGAAAAACTGAAATCAAATAACAAATCAAATATTGTAATCCATTTGAATCTCAAGATCACGCAATCCTTTTTGACTTGTGGGACCGCCCGCTCTTATGATGCTCCAATGTTTTCATAAAGGCATTTGCATGTTATTCTACATCATTCTCTCTCTCTCTCTCTCTCTCTCTCTCTCTCTCTCTCCTCCTTCCAATACGTGTCGCTGCCTTTGCCCATGTACAGTGCAACCGCCGCGCACTCCATAGTCCCATGGAAGTACTCCACCTCCACCCAGCAATATGACACGATCTCTCTCTCTCTCTCTCTCTCTCTCTCTCTCTCTCTGTGGTACGCTAGTGACGGTCATCATAGATTTTTGACCACTTTTGGTCGAGGCAAATCTACTTCTGATCGGCTTGAACTTCAGGTCGACGTGACCCAAACCATAATTGACCATAGATTAAGGATGTTAGATCTCGATATAAGGTTGACAACTTTTTAATCATGGTTGAAGTCTACATTCATCAAACTCTAAACATGACGTCAATACGGGATGAGGTTGAGAGGAAGGGGGAAATGGAGACGACTTGAGGAGATAGAAGTGATGGTCAATGCATGCGTCGGTGGTGGTGGAGGAGGTAAACATCGACAACGCTAACTGAGTTTGCAACGCATTCACATGCACACACAAAGGATGGACATTGTGGCTTGATTGCATTTTTTCCGTGTCTTGGGAGAAACGTGTTTGCCGAGCGTACTCAAGATGTGAGCATGAGGGCTTAGCGGTCTCATACAGTCTTTATTTTCTACCATTCTTGGTTGAATAAATTTCCACCAACCGTGCCTCTAATTGGTAAGGTACAAGTTATGGCACTATCCATATACAAACTCGACTGAAATTACAAGTGCGCAGTATCCATTTCTTTAATCCACTAATGCGATGCATGATCGAAGGAAATTGTCACGTCGGCAAGAGAATAATATTCCTATACTTTGCCTCATCCTTCTCCTTCAAACAAGCATATGTGGTTATCAAGAAAAAGGTAGCAGAGCCGATGATGCTGAACTCGCTATTATAGGGGGACCCCCACGAAAGAGAGCAAAGCAAGACAAGAAATTGATTGAGCTGACTGCATGCAAGAGCTTTCAGCGGAACAAGACGCTTATAATTTCAGAAATGAACAAGAAGAGAGTGAGAGATGGTTTGATCTAGGGCGACGGTCTGTTTCAATTTTGGAGCAATGGTCCAATCACCGCTGGACACCCCCTAGAGCATGGGCAATTCTTGTCCGCTTGCGAATGCCGATTAAGCAGAGACCCGAGTGAATAGCAAGCCACTCAAAACCCAATCCTATTTCTAATTTGGCGAAACTTTAAAACCTAATTGAAAAACAAAAAAATATCACAACGGGACAATCGACAACATTGAAAATACAAAAATATATGTATATGCAACTGATGTGATCATATATATGTAACTATTGATAATTCATATTATCTCATGCCTGTGATTTACTGTTTTATAATATTATAAACCTCGTATAAGATGAATGAATATGAAAAGTCTTCGTTCTTCTTTATTCATTTTCTTTTCCCCTCACAAGATAATACCACGAGTCCAACTTATTTTAATCCTTTCCACACCAAATTATTTTTTTCTAAAATCCAAATCATTTCTATCCCTCTCTCCTCTTAGCACAACCCCATAGACGGCCGCATCCCCCGTTGTCCCTGACCACCAGACCATGACGACCACAGCAAGCAAACAGCGGTATGCATGGTCCGAGTGGGCAATTCCCAGCCTAGAACTAGGAAACACCCGCTAAAGACCGATTCCAAAATATTGGAACCGGGAACCACCCATTAGTTGCATGGATCCACCCGAGAACCGGATCGCGGTCCGATCCAGTTCCCGGGTGGATCCATGAAACCGGTCTCACCAATAACAATATCGTTTTCCAAATCTCGCCTTGAATACTTTTCATATCAAATAATATTTTTCTTTAAATCGAACTGGCTTAATTAAGGGTGCCATTTTTCTTTATTTTATTGGAAAACACTATCAAAAAAGAGAAATAGGTTTTTTTTTTTTCCCGTTTTTGAATCATTTCAGTTGAAATCTAAAATATTATTTAAGTTCAAGGTTTTGAATGATTGTCATATGTAGATCGTCTTTTCCCTTATCCCCTAATAGTGCTCAATCTCTTATAACATTTGCTTTACTGAATTCTTTTTGTAGAAATAATTCTACTGGTATTCCACATTTTCTCAAACACAATGTCCTATGTGAGTCCCGAAAGTATCATTTGAATGAGCCATTTGTTTAGTTGCTGAAAAGCAGCTTACACACTTTATTAAATTCTTATAAAAACATGGAAACCATGAGAGGAGATGGAGCCCTAAAATTTAAGTTTGTTACTTTGTAATTTCGAAATTTATTTTAATATGAAAAATTAACATATTATTATAATATAATCGGTTTGGTGCAGGTGGGCGAGATCCGCCGATGAAACCGGGAACCGGACTGGTATCCACTGGTTCCCATAAATTGGAACCGAGAACCAAACTGGTTCCTCTCAAGAACCACCGGTTCCAGGTGGTTCTGATCTGGTTCCGAGCGATCCGGCCGGGTCCCAGTTCTTTGGCACACCCCCTAAGCATCACCACCAGGGCGCCGCCAACAATGATGGCGCGCATACCTCACTCTCCATTCTCTAGTTGCGTCTTTGTCCTCTTTTTGCTCTCACATCATCCCCTCGTGTCTCTCTCTATCACAAGGCGAGCTCAAAAGCATCGAGTTCATTGCCTACGCGGAGATCGGCCCAGCGTGTTAAGCCCCTCCCTCGTCGGTGTCAACAAGCAGCTCATCGATCATGATAAATCTATATCTCAATGCCTCTAATTATGGGTGGAGGGATTAAGCCTCTAGATCCGGAGGCTAGCCGCAACCTGTCGTCAACGTCTCGACGGCGGGCTGATGCTAGTGAGGACAGCGATTATTCTTGTGAGGCGGGCAATGCATGAGATGGAGAGTTTCGGTGGAGATGGCTAGTTAAATAATAGGAGGACGACGACAATGGATTTAGGGGTTAGAGAAAGAGAGAGAGGAGCCATGCTTGAATATGTGGGATTGGATCTGAGCGATGAACACTCAAATGAAATAAAATGTGTGACAACAATCTCGTGATGGGAAGAAGAGATGGGTATATAAATAGGTAAAGCAGACTGCATCCAAAATAATTTTAATCCATTCTTTGGGTTATTTGACCATACTCATATGTATGTCTGATTGATGTGATACTCTGAAACTGTGGTCCGCTATGCACAATGGCACAAATGCTCAAAAAGACAACTAATTAAAATTGATTGATGTAGATTACATGAAATGTGTGCCTATCCTATTAGCAAGGAAGTTAAAATAAGAATATTTCGAAGTTAAAAGAAATGGACTAACGATAACAACTTATCTAAAATCTATTTTTCTCGAAGAACGACATTAATGACAACATCTAGCTAGGCGTATCCAAACACGACTCTAACTATTATATAGAAAAGATACAAGAATATGAGAGTGCACAAACGCAGAACTTGGACTTCACTGTCAATTGAAGCTTCAATATATGTCAACAGTCATCTATTTGTTTTGAAATAAAACGAAACACCTTCAAAAGAGATAATCAACAAATCAAAATGTTATGTTAACTCAATAATCCACTCCTTGTCTCCCGCATGATTATGTTGATAAAGGTTTTGACCGAGTGATCAAGGAATCCACGATGTACCAAAACACAAAGATTACTAAAATCAAGCATGCAATATTTGTTCCAAAAGTTTAAGCTATTTATCCTAAAAGCTTAAACTATCATGCTACGTTTGGCAATCATGATAAAATTTATCCCATCCCGCGTTTGGTGCATGCTCAAAAGTATGATAAAGTCGAACATAAGGGATATGGACTAGATAAAATTATCTCATGAATGAAGTAGGATAAAAGTAAATAGAATTTATAAAATCCATATAGGAAAGTTTTTTTCTCAAATAACGAAATTTCTTAAATTAATAAATTAAAATTATATTTCAACATAAAATATTTGAATTCTAATATAAGAAATTCAAAATAACAAAAAATGAAAATTTAGTTTTTAAATTTAATGTTAATTTATTAATATATTCGAATTTAAATCTATCTCATAATATAAATTCAATATACATATTTATCACATATTTTAGGTGTTTTAATATTTTAGATATATTATTACAATTTTATATTTAATAAATTTTTATTAGAGAATAATGGAAGGAGAAGAAAGAAATAAAAAAGAAATTAATTAGAAAAGGGAGGAAAAAAAAAAGTAGACAAGAGTGTCGTGAAAGATTTTTACTATTTTTGTTTGTAAAACTTATGATTCATATAGGCATTTATACCAAATAATATATATAATATGATGAAATATATTTAACTTTATTATTACAATCACTAAATAGTGAATAAAATATAGTAAAATCCTTTGAATTTCATATCATATCCTATACAATTTTATCTTGATTAGAAATTTGGATAATCAAACATAGTCTCATAATACTGTCGTCTCTTATTCTATATCTAAATACTCCCTCATCAGAAGCGAGTAGCCCAAAGATTTTAGACGTGCAAATCGACATATACATGTAGCAAAAGAACAATTAATCCCTTCACATCGATATAAATGAAATAGGACTTGTAAACAAACAAAAAGAGAATATAAAACTTCAGTTAGGGCGTCATTCAAGCGATCACTCAGTTGTCGTATCCGAAATCAAATCGTCTTATTTGAAATTTGTTTTCATATCTTGGGGAGAATGAAGAAAATATCTAACCATGCAAGTCGAATGATGAACCTAGAATTTGGGAGCGGTCGACATACAAGTGGTGCAACCATGTGCAAGAGGAGGAATCGTTTCAACAAAATAGCGAGGGATGCTACCTTAGGGTTTTTTTTGTCTTGTAGCGAGGATTTCCCTTAGCAAAGAAAGCGGGGGACCGGGCCCACACATCACGTGGAGGGGGCGCTTCCGTAGCTAAAGGCGCAAATCAAACCGCCCAAGAAAACAAAAGGAAAAGGAAAAAAGCTCAACAAAGACAACGAGGTCATTGGCAAAATCTCCTCTAATCCCCTCTCCACCAATTATCATTTATCTCCCACGTGGGACTCTTGACCCCACCATTTTCTCTCTTTTTTTCTAAATTATTTTTAGTATTTTTGTTTCTCAACATTTGTTTTTTTTTTTTTTTGGCCATTAGCATCTTTCTCCCCCTATATATGTGAAGCCACTTACGTATCGTGTTGCACCGAGTCTCCTAACTTGAGTCTTCAACGTTCGTTTCGCTCATTTGTTTTCACTTTCTCGTCGATCTCAACACACGGGTTAGCGAGTTGAAAGATTAGCTGATCTTGTTCCATGGGGGATTCGTCGTCTGCTTCGTATATTCACATGGTAAGTCCTCCACACGATTAGTTTTGGCAGAGAGCAGACAAAAGGATCTGCTGATTGACTCCTTCCTCTTCCATCTTTATGCTCTCTTGTTTAACCTCTACGTGCTTTTAATTCGTGTCGTGTCTCTGCAGAACATGCTGTAGTTCATCGGCTCTCCCTTTCTTGATCTTCTTGTGCCCTTTCAATCCTTCTCCTTCTTCCTTTCTGGTTTTGCTAGATCTTCGTGCATGCATCGACCCCTTCTGTCTTTTTTTTTTTTTCTCTCCCTATCTTTATGTGCTCGGTTTGCCTTGCGATAACAAGGTTGCGTTTGCGAATGATAGGTCCATCACCTGATAGAGAAGTGTTTGATCTTTCGGATGAGTAAGGAAGAATGCATGGAAGCCCTCTCCAAGCATGCAAATATCAAACCTGTCATTACCTCCACCGGTCAGCTTCATATTCTTTCCTCTTCTTGTATTATTTCAGAAACCATCCTGGTTTTTTCTTCTCCTCCCTCTCTAGATACATATATATTTTGGCCCCGCAGGTAATTGGATCTTAATTCATCATCAGTGAGCTTACTGCTAAGAAAGAAATAAAGACAATTCAGAATCATACTAACTAAAAACTATCAAACGAAAGTAAACCCTATTGAAAAGATTTATCAAAAAAGAATCCTTGTCGTGAAACCAACCACTTTTATACTTCAAACACATGTTTGTTGTGTATTTCGTCCTTGTTCAAGAAATGTCCGATACCTTCAGCTCCTAGGGTTTCTTGGGAAATAATCTTCACTAACCTCCATAGCTAATAGCACTGTCATCATGGTCTCTTTTGCATGGATAAGCTCTTGCTCAACTTTAAAACAATCTTGCGCAATATATGAAGACGAAGTTATTGAGTTTTGCTTCGATAGTCGGATATGTTGAGCATAAGGAAGCTTGTTAAACACTTGAGTTTGCGAACCCCAGAAGCAAGTATGAGGAAAAATTTTGATTTTCAAAGTTTTAACTTTTCTTGTAAGGATATAATCGATGAATTGTAAATTGAAACTTTCTATTGCAAAAGCTTGCCTAATAAGTAAGTATTCGTAGATCTAATGTGATGGATTCAAGTGTCACATGAAATGCTAATGAATGCAGTGTGGAATGAACTGGAGAAAGAGAACAAGCAGTTCTTTGAGGAATATGCAGAGTCTCGAAGCAAAGATGATCGAATGTCGGAGGAAGAGACGAGTCAGATGATTCAGAAGATCATCTCCTCCTCTGATTCCGCCTCCAAAGATTCACACCATGACGGCGACGGCGGCGAGGATGACGATTCAAACCCAAACGTTTAACATATTCTCTCTTAGTATGGTAGCTACTGCGAAAGCGATTTCACCTTGGTGCATATGTCTTTAGTTGTCTCAATATGCCAAACCACACACACCCCAACGACTCTCTCTCTCTCTCTCTCTCTCTCTCTCTCTCTCTCTCTCTCTCTCTGGTGGCCCATACAATGTGACGATGATCACTATATATCATTGCATATACGGAAGAGCACGGAAGCTGCAATTGTCCCTAGCTAATATGATGCATCTGCTTCAATGATTGAACTCGTGCTGCAAATCTTACTGTGTAAATAGATTAAGTAAATGAAATTATAAGTTACGTGTATATGTTGTTATCAATGGAATCATATCAATGGAATCATATCAAGTAGTCAATTATGAAATTTCATGTCTCCTATGGATACTTTCATAAATGTTTCGATGACCATGTTATTAACTTTTTGGTCAATCGTATAAATATATATATGGAACGAGAATATTTTTATTTATTTTCATGTATGAATGTCAAACAAACTAGCATGACCCAACCCCGCCAACCAGAATTTGAAAACTCCGGCTAGAACTTTTTATTATGCATGTGGTACGTTCATTTACTAATCAGTGTTTGGGCTCTATGTATAAACACGATATTTGAGTCATGGCTCGTGATTAAGTTTTAATCTTCACCTCGTATCTGCTCCGTTTATAACATTTTTGTCTTTATATGCTTTGTGCTTGCCATAATCTTTTCGGTCGCGCGTGTCATTTGCAAGCTTGAGGCTCTCTCTAAAAACTTAAACGTTTAGAACAAATTCGTTGGATTATTGACTTTAACAAAGAGGATATGATTTAATTCAGATGAACATTTGTTAAATACATACAAATGTACATATTGCTCAAAAAACTCATTATATATATATTCCTTTTGACTATGAGTATAGTTTTAGAGTGTTTTTGCCTAAGTGAAATAGTTTCACGGAAATTAGATTTTCAGACTTTCACTCGATTTTCAGACTTTCACTCGTATGATTCATTTGAAAATGATTTCCAGTTAACGAAAATATTCATCTATAAAATTAGGAAAGTAGATTTCTAAATCTAATGGGGTGAAAGCACCTTTTAAGATTGCTCATCTTGAATTTTTTAATATTTTCTCTTTCTTTTTTTTTTCTTTTTCTTTCTCCCTCCATCAGTCGATGGGCTTTGGCAGTGATCGATGACTAGCCACAAGCACAAAGCAGCGAGGATCGGGCCTTATTAAGGTCGACGAGGTTGACCCTCACTTGTAGCCTATCGTTGGCCATCGTCGAGGCCCGGCGGCGGGGAAGAAGAAAGAAAAAAAGAAAAGGTATTTAAAAATCCAATTTTTCTCTAGAGATAGATGAAAATCATTTTCCAAATGATATCTAAACACTAAAAAACGTTTCAGTCACATATCATTTAAAAAAAAAAAAAAAACTATTAATTCTCTTGAGAGCTGATTTTCTGGAAAGTATTTTCCTTTGTCATGAATATTTCTCCATATATGTTTGTTTTATTAAAAATTTCATGATGAAGAAAAAAATATATTTTATAAAAAAATTCAAGAAAAATTATTGATTTTTATTTGTTTGATGGTTTAAGAATAATTATTTTACTCTTATCAGAAAGGATAGTCATTTTTCCCAATTTAAGTTTATTACTTTTGGTTTATGAAAAAATATATATATAAATTGATTGAATTTTAGTTATTCAAACATCAATAAGTGAAAGAAAAATTCAAAGAGGAACGTGGTGCCAAACCCCGCCGAACGATGGGATCCTCACTTCCACTTCACCAATTAGCGATCTCCACGCGGTGACGTGGCGGCTCGCCATTGGCCGATGCGATATGCGCACGCTGGGAAAGAAAGAAGTGGGGTGCGGGGGGTGCTTTCCGCCACGTTGTTTTTCCGGCGAAACGACGCCTGGAATCTTCCTGTTCCATCCGTCGTCGTGTTGCGGGCCGGGAGCGGGAGCGGGAGCGGGTGTGCCTGATGGAAGCGAATGACGTGGGGCTGGCGAAAAACGAAGCGTCGTTTTCAATCAATCCTTCCTTTTTCTGAGGCGATTGAGGGCGATTGCCGACGGTCTCTCTAGCAAAGCCCACCTGTCCCCTTTTGGCACAATAGTATTTCTCAATCATGTGGAAGAAAATTCGGTCTGATTTAGCTCGGGAACTTAGTGGGGTGGGCATGATCCCATGCCTTCGTTTTTTCCTTTGATCTTTCTTGTATAGATCGCATATACAAAGCACTTCAAATGGAAATGCACACGTTTTCGAAACATGATTAATGACTTGATCTCATGTTGGGACCTACTAGATTTTCATGTTGGCTTCTGTAAACTAAGGCAAAAACCGGAACAAAGAAAAAAAGCAAAAATCAATCCTATTAAACAGTATTAGGGGTAAGCATGGTTCCATAATAAAATATGAAACCTAAGAACTGGACTAGTAGAAATTTATCCGGTTTCAGTTCTAAAGTATGGAAAGTAGATTGCATGTTCTAAAAATTAAAGAACCTGTTTTTATAAATATGTTCCAAACTTTAAGTTTGTGAAACCTAAAACCTATAACTTGAAATCTGGAATAAGTTTTTATCTTTTTCTTAGTCTATGTCTTCGCTCGATCATGCGGTATTCCATGGTGCTTAAAAATGAGTGTATAATTTGAAATTACTAGTCTAAACTTTCATTTTATGATTGATTTTGTTAATGTTTCATATTTTTCATATGTCTAAATATAAGTTATGGTCAATAAATTGTAGCGGTAGGCAGTGATCATTAAAGATAATAATTCATTGTCATCATTCAATTAACAATACAAGCGGAACCTAGATAGATCCTGTAATCAATATTCCTGAACTAGAGGCTCAATTAGATGTTCCAGTCCGGAGATCCATTAGAAATCGACGACCTTCCACCAAATATTCTGAAGATGAGTATGTATTATTGACTAATGCAGGTGAACCAGAGTGCTATGCAGAAGCAATAGAAGATGAGCACAAAAGCAATTGTTTTGATGCTATGCGAGATGAGATGCAGTCACTTTATGATAATCATACTTTTGAATTGGTGAAGTTACCTAAAGGTAAAAGAGCTTTGAAGAACAAGTGGGTATATAGGTTGAAGCAAGATGAACATTCTTCACAACCACGATGCAAAGCTAGATTGGTTGTTAAGGGATTCTACAGAAAAAGATATTGATTTTGATGATATATTTTCTCCAAAAGAGTGAAAATGTCTTCTATCCGTGTGGTACTAGACTTGGCAGCTTCCCTAGATTTGGAGATTGAGCAAATGGATGTCAAAACAGCCTTCCTACATGGTGACTTGGAGGAAGAGATATATATGAAACAACCTGAGAGTTTTAAAGTGAAAGGAAAAGAGGATTATGTATACAAATTGAAGAAAAGTCTCTATGGCCTAAAACAAGCACTGAGGCAGTGGTATAAAAAATTTGCGTCGCTTATGATAGAACAAGGTTATAAGAAAACTTCCTCGATAATAAGCGTGTGTTTGTCCAAAATTTTCTGATGATGACTTTATTATTCTCTTACTTTATGTTGATGGTATGTTGGTTACTGGCATGAATGCTTCAAGAATTGAGTTATTAAAGAAACGATTGAGCAAGTCTTTTGCCATGAAAGACTTGGGCTCGGCGAAGCAAATTCTTGGCATTAGAATTACCAGAGACAGAGATGCTAAGAAGTTGTTTTTATCGCAAGAGAAATATATCGAGAAGATCATTCAGAAATTTTACATGGACAAGGCTAAAGTGGTTAGTACTCCTCTTGCTGCCCACTTTAAGTTAAATATGAAGAAAGTCCTATGACTGATAAAGAGAAGAAAGATATGGAAAGTGTTCCATATGCCTCAGCTGTAGGAAGCTTAATGTATGCGATAGTATGTACATGCCCGGACTTGGCGCACGCAGCTTGGCGTTGTTAGTCGCTATTTGTCAAATCCAGCGAGAGCACCTGGAATGCAAGAAGTGGATTATGAGGTATCTTCGGGAAACTTCAAATTTGAAACTCGCCTTTTGGGACCGAGAAACTTGAGTTAGTTGGATACACAGATCGACTTGGCAAGAGATATTGATACTCGTAAATCTACTTCTGGTTATTTGATTTTTTTTTTGCGAGTGGAGCTGTGTCATGGAAGTCAAAATTGCAGAAGTGTGTTGCACTTTCTACAACCGAAGCTGAATTTATTGCAGCAACTGAAGCTAGTAAAGAGATGCTATGGATGAAGAAGTTCTTAGAAGAACTTGGGTTCAAGCAAAAGAGGTATATGCTATTTTGTGATAATCAAAGCACAATTCATCTTGGTAAGAATTCATCTTTTCATTCTAGATCAAAACATATTGATGTTAGATATCATTGGATAAGGGATGTTCTAAATGAAAAGTTGTTGGAACTTGAGAAAATTCATACAGATCATAATGGCTCTGATATGATGACAAAGACTCTACCAAGAGAGAAGCTTGAACATTGCCGTTGATAGCAGGGATGGTGAATCCCTCTACATTGTCATGAGGGGAGATTTGTTAGTTTGGGTTCACTCCTATGTGAAGGAGGAGACCTAATGAGTTGCAAGTCCAAAAAGGGCTTGAGCCCATATAATAATTTATATGAGGAAATAGGGTTTCTCACTATCTATAAAAATTGATAGCCGCAAGGAAATAGTAACAAGAGAAAAGAGAAAGCAAAAAATCGATAGTTGAGGCAATATTTATTTACATCAAGCTGGCGTCGGAGGTCGATTCGTGGTCCGATTGAGCTGAAATTTTGTCAGCATGTTCGTGGCGCAATCTTCTCAAATCTGAACGGTTTGATTTTCGTTTGAAACTGCCTACATCAAAACCTGCGTTTTTGGTCAGATTTATCATTAATCTCTTGTAAAGTTTATGTGTATTGCCAAGAATTATGTTCTTGAGATCTTTGCTGCTATGTACCTCTAGTATTTGCTAGAGAAGAACAATTTTGTTGATAATGAAGAATTTTGGGTGGACTCCGGTCCCGTGATTTTTAATCTCCTCACATCGAGGAGGTTTTCCACGTAAAAAAATCGTCTTGTGTTCGCGTGCTTAGTATTTATTTTATTCTACTATATCGATTCCTATTAAATTTACACAAGAGGAGAGATTATTTTATTCCACTGCGTTGATTCGATATTGTTCGAATTGTTATCGTTCTCCCATCACGTAGTTGTAGCTGAGTGGGTCAAAATCGGTGGCTTCGGCTTCTCTTTCCATAATGTTGAACCAATCAGGTAAGTTTTTATTCTGTTTTTTCTTTTGAGAGCAAAGTCTCTGGCGTGGATCTCCGCATAAGCGTGTCATTTCTCCACCGTGGAGTGGGTGCCGCTGCAGGGTATCGGAAAATCCCCCTTCTTCTTCTCTATTCTGATTTGGGCTTTGTAGCTGTTCATTTCGTCCATCTTCCTCTCCTCTTAGAAAATCCGAGCTTCCCTAGTGACTTGCGTTGGATCTTCTGTGTGTACATGGGATTGGTGAAGCTTTGAAGGCAATGGTGTTCCGATCTTGTCTGGCCTGGCTGGTGCGCACAAAACGGTTGGGCGGCCATGGGAGCGTTAGCGAGGAGTCATTGTTACCACAGTCCTTCTCTTCGGTGATCACTAGGCCCGTGGGTAGATGCTTCATCTATGCTTATGGTAGTTACTGTACTTCGCAAATCAATTATATGATGGGTTTCTTGCATCTCTACTATTGCTTCTAGTTTTGTCTCAGTAGGTGGTACTGTGTCGTGAAGTAGGAAAAACCTTAAGATTTAGCCTGTGGGATGAGTGCTTGAAGCCTTGACATAAACTAGATTGTCCAATTTTCTAAAAAAGTAGAAGTACCGGAGCATTGAAATGGGTGATAGACAAAGTACTCACGAGCGACAACTGTTCATGTTTTAGCCCACCTGTCCTAAAAACCCATGGCCATTCAAGCCCATCAGACTAAACTCATCTGATGGGTGGATTGGATCAAATTTGGGTTGGACTTAACCCATACTTGGGATATATTTTAAGTAAATTTTCTTCTTAAATTGTTGCTTTAAATAAGGAGTAACAACACATGATGAGTCATCAAGTTTTTATTTTTATTTTTTGGACGAAATGAGTCATCAAGTTTACGAGGGAATTAGGGGATCGGATTATGAACGGGGGCATGAAGATGATTGTGAAAGTTTGGCTTGAGCTATCCATGAATCGCAAAATGGATTCAGTATAACCTTATTGTTTTGGGACATTATAAACTTATTATCAACCTCGCAAGTATCTCGGTTGAGTAAGTCAATCTTCAGCTTTTGGAGTGCAAGCAAATTAAAATTAATGTAGCATTAAACCCCAATCACAAATTTTAAGCATAAAGTGTCTACATCCCATCGGTTATGAACCTTAACATTGTCTGATCTCAGTGCCATGACATCGTCAAAAAACATTTCATCCACTAGGTAGTAAGCACCAGTTGCTAAACTTCCCCTCCTGCATTCGTTTCATTTCTATACGGTTTGAAAGTTTCTTTATTGAAGAAAATCAAATACACAAACATATTATTGCCCGAGAGCGAGAAACATATAATGCGATCGTTAATCAATCGAAACACAATCTACAAAAACTTACGGGCCCCAACATATATCCAAACTATCGAAATTGCATCTCCCACTCAGTTCACACACATCGACCCCCTAATTGTTCCTTGTTTAGCAACAAAATCGCAAATGGTGACCACTGGATCGATTCAGAGCTCACTGCCTTGTGGAAGAGGGGGTTAAGAAGGACGGAGCCAAAGACCGGCGGTTGTGGCCTGAGGGAGACGCTGCAACGGTGGCTAGCAGCTGCAGTTTGAGGGGGAGGTTATGACGACCTGGGAAGCGGTGGTGACTGTGGAACAAGAGGACAAAGCAGAAGAAGTAGAAGGGGAGGAGCACCGGACGAATAGAGAGAGACTCTTCAAAGTTGGGTTAGATCTGGATAAACTCATATTTCTTTTTTGCTTCGCCGTTCTAAAACCTATTTACTGAATATAATTAATTTGTATAATATTCGACTTGAGGTCCTTGAAGAATCGGTTGACGAACTCTGGAATGTCAGGATCGAAGCGAGTGTCGACCAGATGTTGCAGATTGGGCAGCGGTGATTATATCATCGGGCAAGTATTTTTGCCCTTGTTTTTCGTATTACCCTAGTGTCATGGTCCGATTTCCTATGCCATGTATAAGAAGTGGGACTTTGAGGTATCGGGGTGAAGCATAAGAGATGCAGAATAGTTGATATAACAAAATCGTGGGAGTGTCATCAAGGTTTTGTTCTAGAAATCCTGGGAGAGAATGATTATCAAACCTCCAAAGGCGAAGTTGGTCTCTCGCACAAAAATTGAATGGGAGGTGATGTCGTTCTCTTGATGATGTCCATGGTAGGTCAAAACTAATTCGTGTTGAAGTAATGTATATATACTGGATTTGAATTGGGCGTCATATGATTCGATATGAAAAATTGATTCACTATACTGTTCTTGAGAAGAATATATAAGGAAGGCTAATCTGACCAATTCATAAGGTGCCGTATGAGCTTGTCCATAGCTAGGAAGTTTTCAGCCCGTGACACTAGTGTGACAGGATTTCTTCTTTTTGGTGCTATGAATGGTTAATTTCTTCATGTCACCTATACCTTCATCCTGAGCTAAGCTCAAGCTCAAGCTATCTACTAATATATTGCTGAATCAAGCTCAGGCTTGTTGATACTAAACTCGACAGACTCGCAAGCCTCATCGAACTTCTATTATTCTTTACAAAATTATTGTTATATGAGTGTAAAATGACAAAAAAATTCATGAAATTGCACTTTGTACCCACGAATATACAAATGTAGGAAAGTGGTCTAGCTTATTAAGCTTGAACATGAGTTTACCCATAAAGCAAGTCGAGCTGGAGCATTTTGAAATTGCTGTTCGAAATAGACTCGAGCCTAAATTCCGATACTCGATTGAGCTGCAGTGCAAGTTTCGAGCACCAAGCACACAAGGCTTGGCACTATCGGGACTAGATTACATTCCCAATTGACATTTTGGCGGACGGCTCTCACACCGTCTCTTATATTCTGCTTTAGGAATGGCCTGAGCCGTCCCAACCGAAACAAATGAGCAGGGCAAAATCTTGGGAAGGCTCTTTAGCAGGGGGTAGCCGCTGCCCATGACGTCCTTACGGACAGCAAACCCACCCGTCCCCAAAACGCAGGCGATGGCCCACGGGAGGCACCTGCGCGAGGACGCTCAGAGGGTCGCCAGCGACCATGAAGGACGGTTTGGCTCATCCTTTGTCCATCGTTTTGTAGCGCGGTACGTATGACTATGCAATTTGCATCCCTCCTATAGACTTTTATAGAACGCGCCGCTACTTTTCGAAAATTTGGCCATGCACTGTAACGTAGTCAAACAGACTCTGGTCAGAATTCCTATATTTTTGGCTCTTTCTCCAGTAATTCCGATACCCCGTTTTTTTTCCTTTCTTTTTTGGCTAGGTCCAGTAATTGCAATGCTCTTCTCGTCCTAGTTTTCCCTCTTTTTTTCTCATTAACCATCCCAGGGTTGATCCAGGGGTAAGCGCATTCTCATTCTTTCGGCTTGGGAACCAATGGTTGCGGGTTCGAAACTGCTTTGGGAACTCATTTCACTGTGGGGACACGGCCATGATGCGGGTGAGTTGACGTGCTAGATCTCTTCCAGATAGTCACCCAGTTATGGTTCTATCCCTGATTTGCATAAGAAAAAAGAAATAACTTCTCATTTCTGACAGATGCCGTTTTTAAGTAGACAGCTTCACGTTCATCCATTTTGCATTGTGCAAAAAATGGAGACAAAAGAATGAGCAGAATAAGCATAATAAACCAATGTTCCTTGGATATGGTTTTGAAATCATTGCAGCCACACCCTATTTAATCTCGTGAGAGATATTCAACAAATGGTCAAAGGTTGGAAAAAGGAAAGCGAAAAAGAAAACAAGTAAAAAACTTTACCAAAAAAAAAAAAAGAAAACAAGTAAAAAAGAAAGGTGAGGTAGAGAGAAGATATCACTGCGTGGTGATGGGGACGTAAAGTGATTTATAGGGTTTCTAGTACAGGGGACAAGATAAGCAGATTCTCAACTACGAAATTGAGATCATATGTTTCTACACACGCCTCTTTTTTCCTTAGGCTTTATTTTCTGTGATAAGAATGTGTGATATCAAAAAATCCTGACCGGATTGCGAAAACGATAAGGACTCTAGCTTCTTCTACTCTATGTTTTCTGTTTGATCATTGGTGTGTACGGCCTTCATCGTGATATATGTACAAAAATTCACATTTGAAGAGTCCAACAACAAGTAGGGATCGAGATATTTTTCCTTTCATTTTTTGTGAAATCAATAATGCAACGTAAGTGCATTTGCATCATGACACATGAGGAAATCTTTGGAGAAAACTGTGATGGGAAATTATATGATAAAGTATGTCACATTTGGGTTCCAAAATTCCAAAGCTAAGATTAGTTCTTTGAGTTTGGGGGAGTGTTCTACTTTTAAATACTTTTCGTTCCTTTGTATAATCTTGAGGATTATAGATGGAAAAAGAAAAACATTACGTTCGGTTTTCTTTTCTTTGGTCATTATCATATTATATTTAGGAAAGATTTTGCATATTATAATACAAGTTCACCTCTTCGAACAACTTATCTAAAAAGTAGGTCATCCACATCTTGGTCAATAGATTCAAGAGGAATTTATAACTCTTGAACGCTTGATTACTCATAAGAGATTTTGTTGAGCATATACCTCATCTTGGCCATATACCTCATTTTTCATGAAATTTAAGTTCAAGTCTGGCACAATACTTATTAAAACAATATGATAAACTTGTATTGTTGGCCCATTTCCTAATAGTTTAAGTCCTTTAGAATGGTTAACGTGGTATTAGAGCACAAGCTAATGGTTTAAATGCTAGCACGATCTCTCATTTTTCTTCTTATCATTATGACTGTTATATATTTTGTATGTATATGGTGGTAATCAAATATATTATTACTTCATCTCCTAAACAGTCTTAAGTTTTTTGGAAAAATCGACTCATCTAACAATACCAATCAAGGGCGGTTTGCTAGTTGCTCAATTCAACTGTTGGTCATTGTACTCTATATCAACTGTTGGTCACTGTCGTTTGTTTTGTTTACATAGTACCGGCTGGGGTTTTCTCTGGACCATAACCGTTCGTACGTACGGCATCTTTTGGTTGATTTCATATTTTTCTCTCAACACATACGTGGTTATCATGTCCAATATCAAGTGCACACAAAAATACATGGCCCTGTTGACGTCGTGGGACTGATATTTCAGCGACGATTTTGCCCAGAACCAAATCGGGAAGTTTTGCTCTCGATGGAACAGCCCATATGCCACTTGCTGCTGCAGCTATCATGCCAATTAGGATACGACACGTCGCCAACCTCTAGCTCGAATCATATCAGCTAAGTGTTGACATGGTAGAACTGGCTGAAAGCATCAATATCAACTCGTGCTATGATTTGTGAAACCTCGAATTGAAGATTAGTGAATCAACTGGAGGGGGAATGTTTTGTAGCTATATCGATTTATTTAGAGGTTAAACAACCTACCCATGATAGGATTGATCCAATTGTGAGGGCTTTTCTCATGTTTTCAGTTGAAGAAGCAGGGATTGTGGATTCGACTCCTAAAATAACTCAGAGTTAAGTGGGGGGCTATTGTGCAAGTTCTCCTCTAAGTAGTCGACGAATAAATTACAGTCCTCGTTGGATTGTTAAAAGAAGAGGTTACATGAGCTCATTTGATTTTGATTAAGTCAAACTGACCTTACTTTCCAAAAAAGGAGAGACCTCACGTTGAATATCACTTATATAAACAATTCATGTTTTTTTTTCCTTTTCTGGGTACTTTAAGAGCGCATTTGGTAACGCTTCTATTCTAAAAAATAATTTATTATCGAAATGATTCTTTTTTATTACGTTCCTAAGAACAATTCTAAACATTTTAAACCGTTTGATAACTATTCAAAATTTCAATTCTCGGAATAGAATTGAGTTTGGTACCATATTCAAATTTCTACTCAAATCATTTTCTTTTAATTTTTAAATAATTTTACTACTTTTTTTTCTTTTTTTTTTCTTCTTTTCTTTTTCCCTTTCTTTCTCCTATTCTTCTTCTTCAAGAGGATGGTGACCTCACAAGTGTCGTCGGCAGCTAGGCAAACTTAGCCAAGCCATGGCTGGGTGAGGCTGCTTGCCAATGGATAGGCTTGCCTTCGGCGAGCTCGCCGAACCTCACCGTAGCTTGGCAAACCTCCCGCAAGCTCGCCAGACCGGTTGCTGGCGAAGCTTGCTGGCGATCGGCGATGGGCGGCAAACGGTAGACGGTAGCAAACGGCAATTATGGCAGTGGCGGTAGACAAAGAAGAAGAAAAGGGAAGAAGAACAAGAAAAAGAAAATAAAAAGAAAAATATAGACTTGATTCTAGAATTATTCTCAAGAACAAGAACCAACTTTTTTTTTATTATTCTTGATTTTGTTCTAAATCTACTTCCGGGAACAAAAAAATATAAATTTATTCCCGGGAACAAAAATTTTACTAAACACGATTCTGTTCCAAAATTACTCTCGGGAACAAAAGAATAAAAATTTTTACTATTTGGCCGGTTACCAAACAAGGCCTGACTAGTCAGGAGTAATCAATTTATGCCTATATTGTATATTTTGGAAGAAGTTCTCGTGAATAGTTGAGAGCAGAGGTTGCCATCAGATTTAGGTTGCTGTTCGTTGTAATCCACACAGATAATACCATGCATCTAGACGTCAGCGAAAAAAAATGGGTTGAGTCATTGAACCTAATCGAACTGAAACATCAACTGAAAGTTAATTTGTCTTAGATCGTCGAGCAAATAATGGAGTGATCAGCTAATGACTGTTTAGCTGTTCGTCGTCTTTCTTCTGTCGTCTTCCATATGCTGTGCGCTTTCGCGGGTTGATGAGGGTCAACAACATGATCGATAAGAATTTGAAAGTTGGACTTGACTCGTCACGAGAAAATATCTCGAAGAGAGACAAACAACTTCTACTCCTGCAGTCTATTATTGTGTCACAACACCTGCACATAAGAATAGAAAAGAACAGCGCATGCGCATGGTTGATCCATGGAATTTTGCTGGCAGAGCTAGTTGACGAATTCACAGGAACCAAAAATGACAGGACGTGTCGAGATTCTCGGAGAGGGACGGTTGCTCAACGACCTCTTCTCCTCCTATTGGCGAAAGAAGTGTGGTTTACTTGTAGATGAATCGTTTTTTTTTTTTTTTTTTTCCTTCTTTTTGGAGATTTTAAGTAATAAAATAATAGCTAGTGGTCCTTTGGATTATGTCTCGTAAATTCAGTCACTCTTTTATTTCTATATCTGTTCATATAACTACTTTATAACTATTATTTTACGTTTACTACTTGGCAACTGTTACAAACTATGCTTTGTGACGTAGCTGAAGTTTGCCGATGATATCGTTGTTTATTTAAGAAGCTCTTCTTAGAAGGATACTCTCTAAACTCATGTAAATTGGACGGTTTAAATGATGAGGTGAAAAAATGAAGAATATCTAATTAAGATTGGGCAAAAAAGAAACCCTCAATTCTTACGAACATCAAATGAAAGGGGCCGGTCTACCTCCATCTTCAAACACCGATTATTTATATGGCATTGGATACATTTTGCTTGTCAATCTAGCGCTCAACTTGAAAACCCTATCTCCCTCCCTCCCTCCCTCCCTCCCTCTCTCTCTCTCTCTCTCTCTCTCTCCTCCTTCCAATACGTGTCGCTGCCTTTGCCCATGTACAGTGCAACCACCGCGCACTCCATTGTCCCATGGAAGTACTCCACCTCCACCCAGCAATATGACACGATCTCTCTCTCTCTCTCTCTCTCTCTCTCTCTCTCTCTCTCTCTCTCTGTGGTACGGTAGTGACGGTCATCATAGATTTTTGACCACTTTTGGTCGAGGCAAATCTACTTCTGATCGGCTTGAACTTCAGGTCGACGCGACCCAAACCATAATTGACCATAGATTAAGGATGTTAGATCTCGATATGAGGTTGACAACTTTCTAATCATGGTTGAAGTCTACATTCATCAAACTCTAAACATGATGTCAATACGGGATGAGGTTGAGAGGAAGGGGGAAATGGAGACGACTTGAGGAGATAGAAGTGATGGTCAATGCATGCGACGGTGGTGGTGGAGGAGGTAAACATCGACAACGCTAACTGAGTTTGCAACGCATTCACATGCACACACAAAGGATGGACATTGTGGCTTGATAGCATTTTTTCCATGTCTTGGGAGAAACGTGTTTGCCGAGCGTACTCAAGATGTGAGCATGAGGGCTTAGCGGTCTCATACAGTCTTTATTTTCTACCATTCTTGGTTGAATAAATTTCCACCAACAGTGCCTCTAATTGGTAAGGTACAAGTTATGGCACTATCCATAAACAAACTCGACTAAAATTACAAGTGCGCAGTATCCATTTCTTTAATCCACTGGAAATTGTCACGTCGGCAAGAGAATAATATTCCTATACTTTGCCTCATCCTTCTCCTTCAAACAAGCATATGTGGTTATCAAGAAAAAGGTAGCAGAGCCGATGATGCTGAACTCGCTATTATAGGGGGACCCCCACGAAAGAGAGCAAAGCAAGACAAGAAATTGATTGAGCTGACTGCATGCAAGAGCTTTCAGCGGAACAAGACGCTTATAATTTCAGAAATGAACAAGAAGAGAGTGAGAGATGGTTTGATCTAGGGCGACGGTCGGTTTCAATTTTGGAGCAATGGTCCAATCACCGCTGGAAATCCCCTAGAGCATGGGCAATTCTTGTCCGCTTGCGAATGCCAATTAAGCAGAGACCCGAGTGAATAGCAAGCCACTCAAAACCCAATCCTATTTCTAATTTGGCGAAACTTTAAAACCTAATTGAAAGAAGAAAAAAAATATATATATATATATATATATATATATATCACAACGGGACAATTGACAACATTGAAAATACAAAAATATATGTATATGCAACTGATGTGATCATATATATGTAACTATTAATAATTCATTTTATCTCATGCCTGTGATTTACTGTTTTATAATATTCTAAACCTCGTATAAGATGAATGAATATGAAAAGTCTTCATTCTTTTTTATTCATTTTCTTTTCCCCTCACAAGATAATACCACGAGTCCAACTTATTTTAATCCTTTCCACACCAAATTATTTTTTTCTAAAATCCAAATCATTTCTATCCCTCTCTCCTCTTAGCACAACCCCATAGACGGCCGCATCCCCCGTTGTCCCTGACCACCAGACCATGACGACCACGACAAGCAAACAGCGGTATGCATGGTCCGAGTGGGCGATTCCCAACCTAGAACTAGGAAACACCCGCTAAAGACCGATTCCAAAATATTGGAATCGGGAACCACCCATTAGTTGCATGGATCCACCCGAGAACCGGATCGCCGGTCCGATCCAGTTCCCGGGTGGATTCATGAAACCGGTCTCACCAATAATAATATCGTTTTCCAAATCTCGCCTTGAATACTTTTCATATTGAATAATATTTTTCTTTAAATCGAACCGGCTTAATTAAGGGTGCCATTTTTCTTTATTTTATTGGAAAACACTATCAAAAAAGAGAAATAGGTTTTTTTTTCCCGTTTTTGAATCATTTCAGTTGAAATCTAAAATATTCTTTAAGTTCAAGGTTTTGAATGATTGTCATATGTAGATCATCTTTTCCCTTATCCCCTAATAGTGCTCAATCTCTTATAACATTTGCTTTACTGAATTCTTTTTGTAGAAATAATTCTATTAGTATTCCACATTTTCTCGAACACAATGTCCTACGTGAGTCCCAAAAGTATCATTCGAAGGAGCCAATTGTTGAGTTGCTGAAAAGTAGCTTACACACTTTATTACATTCTTATAAAAACATGGAAACCATGAGAGGAGATGGAGCCCTAAAATTTAAGTTTGTTAATTTGTAATTTCGAAATTTATTTTAATATGAAAAATTAATATATTATTATAATATAATCGATTTGGTCTAGGTGGGTAGATCCGCTGATGGAACCGGGAATCGGACCGGCACCCACCGGTTCCCATCAATTGGAACCGGGAACCAGACTGGTTCCTCTCAAGAACCACCGGTTCCGGGTGGTTCCGATCCGGTTTCGGGCGATCCGGGCATGTCCCGGTTCTTTGGCACACCCCCTAAGCGTCACCACCAGGGCGACGCCAACAATGATGGCGCGCATACCTCACTCTCCATTCTCTAGTTGCGTCTTTGTCCTCTTTTAGCTCTCACATCATCCCCTCGTGTCTCTCTATCACAAGGCGAGCTCAGAAGCATCGAGTTCATTGCCTACGTGGAGATCGGCCCAGCGTGTTAAGCCCCTCCCTCTTCGGTGTCAACAAGCTGCTCATCGATGGCGGGCTGATGCTAGTGAGGACAACGATTATTCTTGTGAGGCGGGCAATGCATGAGATGGAGAGTTTTGGTGAAGATGGCTAGTTAAATAATAGGAGGACAACGACAATGGATTTAGGGGTTAGAGAAAGAGAGAGAGGAGCCATGCTTGAATATGTGGGATTGGATCTGAGCGATGAACATTCAAATGAAATAAAATGTGTGACAACAATCTCGTGATGGGAAGAAGAGATGGGTATATAAATAGGTAAAGCAGACTGCATCCAAAATAATTTTAATCCTTACTTTGGGTTATTTGACCATGCTCATATGTATGTCTGATTGATGCGATACTCTGAAATTGTGGTCCGCTATGCACAATGGCACAAATGCTCAAAAAGACAACTAATTAAAATTGATTGATGTAGATTACATGAAATGTGTGCCTATCCTATTAGCAAGGAAATTAAAATAAGAATATTCTGAAGTTAAAAGAAATGGACTAACGATAACAACTTATCTAAAATCTATTTTTCTCGAAGAACGACATTAATGACAACATCTAGCTAGGTGTATCCAAACATGACTCTAACTATTATATGGAAAAGATACAAGAATATGAGAGTGCACAAACGCAGAACTTGGACTTCCCTATCAATTGAAGCTTCAATATATGTCAACAGTCATCTATTCGTTTTGAAATAAAACGAAACATCTTCAAAAGAGATAATCAACAAATCAAAATGTTCAGTTAACTCAATAATCCACTCCTTATCTCCCGCATGATTATGTTGTTAAAGGTTTTGACCGAGTGATCAAGGAATCATCGATGTACCAAAACACAAAGATTACTAAAATCAAGCATGCAATATTTGTTCCAAAAAGTTTAAGATATTTATCCTAAAAGCTTAAACTATCATGTTACGTTTGGCAGTCATGATAAAATTTATCCCATCCCGCATTTGGTGCATGCTCAAAGTATGATAAAGTCAAACATAAGGGATATGAACTAGATAAAATTATCTCATGAATGAAGTGGGATAAAAGTAAATAGGATTTGTAAAATCCATATAGGAAAGTTTTTTTCTCAAATAACAAAATTTCTTAAATTAATAAATTAAAATTATATTTCAACATAAAATATTTGAATTCTAATATAAGAAATTCAAAATAACAAAAAATAAAATTTTAGTTTTTAAATTTAATGTTAATTTATTAATATATTCGAATTTAAATCTATCTTATAATATAAATTCAATATACATATTTATCACATATTTTAGGTGTTTTAATATTTTAGATATATTAGTACAATTTTATATTTAATAAATTTTTATTAGAGAATGATGGAAGGAGAGGAAAGAAATAAAAAGAAATTAATTAAAAAGGGAGGAAAAAAAAAAGAGTAGACAAGAGTATCGTGAAAGATTTTTACTATTTTTGTTTGTAAAATTTATGATTCATATAGGCATTTATACCAAATAATATATATAATATGATGTAAATATATTTAACTTTATTACTACAATCACTAAATAGTGAATAAAATATAGTAAAATCCTTTGAATTTCATATCATATCCTATACAATCTTATCTTGATTAGAAATTTGGATAATCAAACATAGTCTCATAATACTGTCGTGTCTTATTCTATATCTAAATATTCCCTCATCAGAAGCGAGTAGCCCAAAGATTTTAGACGTGCAAATCGACATATACATGTAGCAAAAGAACGGTTAATCCCTTCACATCGATATAAATGAAATAGGACTTGTAAATAAATAAAAAGAGAATATAAAACTTCAGCTAGGGCGTCATTCAAGCGATCACTCAGTTGTCGTATCCGAAATTAAATCGTCTTATTTGAAATTTGTTTTCATATCTTGGGGAGAATGAAGAAAATATCTAACCATGCAAGTCGAATGATGAACCTAGAATTTGGGAGCGGTCGACATACGAGTGGTGCAACCATGTGCAAGAGGAGGAATCGTTTCAACAAAATAGCGAGGGATGCTACCTTAGGGTTTTTTTTGTCTTGTAGCGAGGATTTCCCTTAGCAAAGAAAGCGGGGGACCGGGCCCACACATCACGTGGAGGGGGCGCTTCCGTAGCTAAAGGCGCAAATCAAACCGCCCAAAAAAACAAAAGGAAAAGGAAAAAAGCCCAACAAAGACAAAACGAGGTCATTGGCAAAATCTCCTCTAATCCCCTCTCCACCAATTATCATTTATCTCCCACGTGGGACTCTTGACCCCACCATTTTCTCTCCTTTTTTCTAAATTATTTATAGTATTTTTGTTTCTCAACATTTGTTTTTTTTGGGCCATTGGCATCTTTCCCTCCTTATATATGTGAAGCCACTTACACATCGTGTTGCACCGAGTCTCTAACTTGGGTCGTTAACGTTCGTTTCGCTCATTAGTTTTCACTTTCTCGTCGATCTCAACACACGGGTTAGCAAGTTGAAAGATTAGCTGATCTTGTTCCATGGGAGATTCGTCGTCTGCTTCGTATATTCACATGGTAAGTCCTCCACACGATTAGTTTTGGCATAGAGAAGACAAAAGGATCTGTTGATTGACTCCTTCCTCTTCCATCTTTATGCTCTCTTGTTTAACCTCTATGTGCTTTTAATTCGTGTCGTGTCTCTGCAGAACATGCTGTAGTTCATCGGCTCTCCCTTTCTTGATCTTCTTGTGCCCTTTCAATCCTTCTCCTTCTTCCTTTCTGGTTTTGCTGGATCTTCGTGCATGCATCGACCCCTTCTGTCTTTTATTTTTCTCTCTCCCTATCTTTATGTGCTCGGTTTGCCTTGCGATAACAAGGTTGCGTTTGCGAATGATAGGTCCATCACCTGATAGAGAAGTGTTTGATCTTTCGGATGAGTAAGGAAGAATGCATGGAAGCCCTCTCCAAGCATGCAAATATCAAACCTGTCATTACCTCCACCGGTCAGCTTCATATTCTTTCCTCTTCTTGTATTATTTCAGAAACCATCCTGGTTTTTTCTTCTCCTCCCTCTCTAGATACATATATATATTTTGGCCCTGCAGGTAATTGGATCTTAATTCATCATCGGTGAGCTTACTGATAAGAAAGAAATAAAAACAGTTCAGAATCGTACTAACTAAAAACTATCAAACGAAAGTAAACCCTATTGAAAAGATTTATTAAAAAAAAAGAATCCTTGTCATGAAACCAACCACTTTTATACTCCAAACACATGTTTGTTGTGTATTTCATCCTTGTTCAAGAAATGTCTGATATTTTCAGCTCCTAGGGTTTCTTGGGAAATAATCTTCACTAACCTCCATAGCTAATAGCACTGTCATCATGGTCTCTTTTGCATGAATAAGCTCTTGCTCAACTTTAAAACATTCTTGCACAATATACGAAGACGAAGTTCTTGAGTTTTGCTTCGATAGTCGGATATGTTGAGCATAAGGAAGCTTGTTAAACACTTGATTTTGCGAACCCCAGAAGCAAGTATGAGGAAAATTTTTGATTTTCAAAGTTTTAACTTTTCTTGTAAGGATATAATCGAGGAATTGTAAATTGAAACTTTCTATCGCAAAAGCTTGCCTAATAAGTAAGTATTCGTAGATCTAATGTGATGGATTCAAGTGTCACATGAAATGCTAATGAATGCAGTGTGGAATGAACTGGAGAAAGAGAACAAGCAATTCTTTGAGGAATATGCAGAGTCTCGAAGCAAAGACGATCGAATGTCGGAGGAAGAGACGAGTCAGATGATTCAGAAGATCATCTCCTCCTCTGATTCCGCCTCCAAAGATTCACACCATGACGGCGACGGCGGCGAGGATGACGATTCAAACCCAAACGTTTAACATATTCTCTCTTAGTATGGTAGCTACTGCGAAAGCGATTTCACCTTGGTGCATATGTTTTTAGTTGTCTCAATATGCCAAAACCACACACACCCCAACGACTCTCTCTCTCTCTCTCTCTCTCTCTCTCTCTCTCTCGGTGTCTGGTGGCCCATACAATGTGACGATGATCACTATACATCATTGCATATACGGAAGAGCACGGAAGCTGCAATTGTCCCTAGCTAATATGATGCATCTGCTTCAATGATTGAACTCGTGCTGCAAATCTTACTGTGTAAATAGATTAAGTAAATGAAATTATAAGTTACGTGTATATGTTGTTATCAGTGGAATCATATCAAGTAGTCAATTATGAAATTTCATGTCTCCTATGGATACTTTCATAAATGTTTCGATGACCATGTTATTAACTTTTTGGTAAATCGTACAAACATATATGGAACGAGAACATTTTTATTTATTTTCATGTATGAATGTCAAACAAACTAGCATGACCCAACCCCGCCAACCAGAATTTGAAAACTCCGGCTAGGACTTTTTATTATGCATGTGGTACTTTCATTTACTAATCAGTGCTTGGGCTCTATGTATAAACACGATATTTGAGTCATGGCTCGTGATTAAGTTTTAATCTTCACCTCGTATCTGCTCTGTTTATAACATTTTTGTCTTTATATGCTTTGTGCTTGCCATAATCTTTTCGATCGCGCGTGTCATTTGCAAGCTTGAGGCTCTCTCTGAAAACTTAAACGTTTAGAACAAATTCGTTGGATTATTGACTTTAACAAAGAGGATATGATTTAATTTAGATGAACATCTCTTAAATACATACAAATGTACAAATTGCTCAAAAAACTCATTATATAGATTCCTTTTGACTATGAGTATAGTTTTAGAGTGTTTTTGCCTAAGTGAAATAGTTTCACGGAATTAGATTTCCGACTTTCACTCGATTTTCAGACTTTCACTCGTATGATTCATTTGAAAATGATTTCCAGTCAACGAAAATATTCATCTATAAAATTAGGAAAGTAGATGTCTAAATCTAATGGGGTGAAAGCACCTTTTAAGATTGCTCATCTTGAATTTTTTTAATATTTTCTTTTTCTTTTTCTTTCTTTTTCTTTCTCCCTCCATCAGTCGATTGGCTTTGGCAATGATCGATGACTAGCCACAAGCACAAGGCAGCGAGGATTGAGCCTTATTAAGGTCGACGAGGTTGACCCTCACTTGTAGCCTATCGTTGGCCATCGTCGAGGCCCGGTGATTGGGGAAAGAAGAAAGAAAAAGAAAGATATTTAAAAATCCAATTTTTCTCTAGAGATAGATGAAAATTATTTTCCAAATGATATCTAAACACTAAAAAACGTTTCGGTCACATATCATTTAAAAAAAAACTATTAATTCTCTTGAGAGCTAATTTTATGGAAAGTATTTTCCTTTGTCATGAATATTTCTCCATATATGTTTGTTTTATTAAAAATTTCATGATGAAGAAAAATATTTTTATAAAAAAATTCAAGAAAAATTATTGATTTTTATTTGTTTGATGGTTTAAGAATAATTATTTTACTCTTATCAGAAAGGATAGTCATTTTTCCCAATTTAAGTTTATTACTTTTAGTTTATGAAAAAATAAATATAAATTGATTGAATTTTAGTTATTCAAACATCAATAAGTGAAAGAAAAATTCAAAGAGGAACGTGGTGCCAAACCCCGCCGAACGATGGGATCCTCACTTCCACTTCACCAATTAGCGATCTCCACGCGGTGACGTGGCGGCTCGCCATTGGCCCATGCGATATGCGCACGCTGGAAAAGAAAGAAGTGGGATGCGGGGGGTGCTTTCCGCCACGCTCTTTTTCCGGCGAAACGACGCCTGGAATCTTCCTGTTCCATCCGTCGTCGTGTTGCGGGCCGGGAGCGGGAGCGGGAGTGCCCGATGAATGAAGCGAATGATGTGGGGCTGGCGAAAACGAAGCGTCGTTTTTCAACAATCCTTCCTTTTTCTGACGCGATTGAGGGCGATTGCCGACGGTCTCTCTAGCAAAGCCCACCTGTCCCCTTTTGGCACAATAGTATTTCTCAATCATGTGGAAGAAAATTCGGTCTGATTTAGCTCGGGAACTTAGTGGGGGTGGGCATGATCCCATGCCTTCGTTTTTTCCTTTGATCTTTCTTGTATAGATCGCGTATATAAAGCACTTCAAATGGAAATGCGCACGTTTTCGAAACATGATTAATGACTTGATATGGGCCTACTAGATCTCATGTTGGGACCTACTAAATTTTCATGTTGGCTTCTGTAAACTAAGGCAAAAACCGGAACAAAGAAAAAAGCAAAAATCAATCCTATTAAAAAGTATTAGGGGTAAGCATGGTTTCATAATAAAATATGAAACCTAAGAACTAGATTAGTAGAAATTTATCCGGTTCCAGGTTCTAAAGTATGGAAAGTAGATTGCATGTTCTAAAAATTAAAGAACCTGTTTTTATAGGTAGGTTCCAAACTTTAAGTTTGTGAAACCTAAAACCTATAACTTGAAATCTGGAATAAGTTTTTATGTTTTTCTTAGTCTATGTCTTCGCTCGATCATGCGGTATTCCATGGTGCTTAAAAATGAGTGTATAATTTGAAATTACTAGTCTAAACTTTCATTTTATGATTGATTTTGTTAATGTTTCATATTTTTCATATGTCTAAATATAAGTTATGGTCAATAAATTATAGCGGTAGGCAGTGATCATTAAAGATAATAATTCATTATCATCATTCAATTAACAATACAAGTGGAACCTAGATAGACCCTGTAATCAATTTTGGAATTTATGATATAGTAGGTTTCAAGATTCAAAAAATGAGAAACCTATCCCAATGGATAAGTTTCAATTTCTAAGATTGGAACCTACACTGAATCTAAAACGACTCACCCCTAATAGTAACAATTGGTAGTCATTAAAAGTGATAATTTACCGCAATCATTCAACTAATAATACGAGTGGAACTTAAGTAAACCCTGAAACCGATCCTAAAATCTATAATAATTTAAGTTCAGGGTTTCAGGATATGTAGAGTAAGTTTTGAATTCCAAAAAATGAGGAATTCGTTCCGATGGGTAGGCTTTATATTCCAAACTTGTATGGAACCGCTCACCCCTAAAAGATATCCATTACTATAGTGCTAGTTGAGCCTATATTAAAAATTAGTAAAATCGCATGACAATGCTTCTTGAAAATTGGAAAAGGTGCCTACATAAAATGCTTCAAATGAAAATGCACATGATTTTTAAATACAATTAATGACTCTTGATATGGACCTACTAAGTTTCATGTTGGGACCTACTAGATTTCATGTTGACTTATGTAAATGTAAACTAAGGCAAAAATCGAAAAAAAAAACAAAACAAAAACAAAACGTTTACCATCGTGACAAATTTCACCCGATTTCAAATTTACAAGAAAAAAACACAAACTTTGACAAATTTAACACGACATTTCAAACTTACCACGACTACATCGAACTTCCTTAGTTTAATTTTACGTAAGCAGCTAAGGGAGCAATCCTATGTTTTTTTTTTCCTTTTCCAACCAAAGTTACGCGAGTGATCCACTCAATTTTAACATAAGCACCAACCCAGAACAATGCATCTCCCAAGCCCAGATGCAGTTTTGAGAACTTGGGCCGAAAAATCGAATTTACTACTTGCTTATCTGTTGTCGAGTGCTGCAAAGGGCCCAAAGTTGGTAGGGGATCAGCAATCTCTCCTTCTCTCTTTCCCTCAAATTGCCAACATGATTTGACACCCCCCTTTTCATTCCTTTGATTCCCCAGTGACATTGACGATGTTGGCTTCTCTATGTACATTCCCGAGAATTTGCCAATTTTCCGAACCGAGCGGGATAGAGGCGGCCCATTCAGAGAATTGATTTGAGAGCAGCTGCTAGGAAAATTAGTTAACCCTCGAAGAAAGAATCTCTCGTGGAAACCCCAAGAAGGGCCTAAGCCAAGATTTGCAACCTCCATTCAAACCACACTCGGGCCACACCAGTAGAATTATAAATACCATAAGCCCCAACATGGGCGAGATGAGAGTAGTACATTTATTGACTTAACTAATATGCAGAGCCTCTCGAGCCACAACCACACTTCCATAACAGAAGATCAAAGTTAACAGTAATAACGCAGAAGCTGTGATTCATGCTCCATTGACCTTCGGCGCCCATCCAGCGACCACATGCTCCTTTGCCGGCTTGGTCTTCACAAAGGACTCCCGAGCAAACAACAGCTGCAAAAACAAACGAAACATCAGTTGTTTTTTGGAGTGTCCACATGAAACTGTGCATTTTCAAAGGAGCTGCACAAGATGCTAGAGAAGCAAATGAAAAGACCTGGACAACAATTAAAAAAGAAAAACCATTGTTCGGAAAAACACAAATGGAAAATCATTGAGAAAGTTTTTCAAGGATTAGCCTAATCCACTTAAAAGAGCTAGAAAACTCAATCTTTACTATGATTAAACAATGCCCCTCCTGCATCAAGTACTGCGATGATGGGTCACCTACCGGTCAAGTAACCACCAAGGCATCGCCACATATCCGAGATGATATTTCTCATGGAAAAAAACAATTATTCAATATTTGGCACAGTACAAGGATCTGCAGCCGTATGTTCCTGGATTTAAGTAAAACTTCCCCAGAACAAATTAAAACCCAAGGTTTATGTCGGCAAATATCAATACACCTAACAAATGCCTTGGCAACTACATTTCCACAACTGGACACTACCTCTTGTCCACTTTCACACAATTCACAACACTATGACATGCACCACAGGTTTCAACACAAAAGATGTGTGATCACAGATTGGAAGCAGTCCTTAGAAAATTTGGCAGCAATACCCACAACAGGCGCTGGTAGCAATAAAATCATAAAACGCCGTAAATGGATGAAAGAGGAAGCGCATGTCATAGATGGATGAAAGAGGAAGCGCATCAACTATCAACATATTATGCGTATGCAGCACTCATGATGGCTGTTAATTTCTCTGTCCGTTTATCAACCCTTCACAGCACTCATGATAGCCAGTGCAATGGAACCTTATTCTACCAAAACTTAACACTTGCCAACAGAAAACAATTTGCAGAAACATAAAAGGCTGCGAACATCGTATTTTACCTTAGTGTAGCTGTGGACATGAGTAAAGCTTTCTGGGACTGTCCATTTCTTGAAGTGGCCAAGAGCAACCTCGAGATGGAACAATTTGGGGGCCAAACTCAAGTCAACCGCTGTTATCTTTTCTCCAGCAATGTATGGACCCTGTAACCACAATAATACGCACCAGTAAACCTACAGAAGAAAAGGCAAAATTTTCGAACCATTTTTATGTACAGTTGACTGTGCATATGCATTTTACATGAGCCTTGAGATGTTCATCCAGCGCTTTCAGTTCATCAAGCAATGCCTGCTCAGTGCCGTCACTTGGGTCCTTGCTCTTCACAAACTTCACAAAGGAGATGAAAATTTTTGAGCCCCTGCAATTTCAAAAGGGTGCGCTGGTTGAAATTCAAAACTCAAAAAACAGAGTCCGATCCATCTATCTGATATAAGAAAAGAAAACAAGCTTTTCAAGACATTTTGGCAATGCACATTTTACTGCCCATACATTCAGCTAGCCTTAAAAAGAAGCACAAGAGAACGCTAAGACCACTAGAAACCGCACAGCATGAGTAACCATCAATGTCTCCAATCAAAAGCAAAACGCTAAGCAAAAGGAATTCTTCCATGAAACTGATGAAGAAAACAAATAGCAAGAAATTTTAAACAAAGAACAGACAGAAAATAAACCAGAATGGTGAAAACATGACAGGACAACAGACACACACAAACACAAACACGTACGCAGAGAGAGAGAGAGAGAGAGAGAGAGAGAGAGAGTTACACAGATGCAAACTCAGGGGGAGGAGTGAGCGGAGGTTCAGGGTATTTCTCTTCAAGGATGCCAACAATCACATCAGAGTCGGCGATCCACTTATCATCGATCTTGATCAGCGGCACCTTCCCTTCCGGATTCACTTCCAATAACCTATCAGCGAAACATTCGTCACAAAAAGATCGTCATAACGACCAGAACCTTTACAATCCCAAAAGACCAAACACCGAAAAAATCACGACATTCCTCGCAAAAATTGCCTAGAAAGAGAGAGAGAAAGACTTACCACTGGGGTTTCTCATTGAAATTGATGAGGTGGGTCTTGTACGGGACTTTCTTCTCCTCCAAAGTTAGCATCACCCGCTGGCAAAAGGGGCCTAAACAAACACGCAGAAAACACCACACAGCCCGATCAGCGAAAACACAACCCAAAAGATCCCCTCACCCACATGACGAAAACATCACCCAGAGGCGAAAATTACAGTCTCCAAGAATATCGGGTGCTCCGGCAGCAGCCTTGACGCAGATCTCCAAAGCCATCTTGGTGGGCTTCCCTTCTTTCCGGGAGCGAGTGGGAAAAAAAACCTCTCTTTTTCTCCTCTTCTTTCAGGGCGTTGATGATGCACAAGAAGCGGCAGGGAAAGTGCGTCTCTCCGGGTTTTTATATCAACTCGCGGGTCAATACGGCGTGGAAGATGCGCCGCGAGGAGCTGAAATTGTGGCTGACAGTTTCGACTTTCGTTTGTGATTTTAGGAAAGTTAGGTTGAGTCACTCGATGTTTCCCATCTTTAACCGACATATATGATGCATGCTCTTACATAATCCTAAGTCTTGATTTTCTTGGCAAATGTAGAACTGCCATGCAAATAAATTTCGTGGATGACATCTCTTCTCCATCTGTCGAGATATAATAAAATTAATTGATCGAATTTTTTTTTTGATTTGATGCCTTGTTCGATTTAGTGGTCAACTCAAAAGGAGCTCACGTACTTGTTATTGAAAAGTAAAATAAGAATTGATGTTAATAGTACGATATAAAAATGGATAATAGCTATAATGTCGTCCACATTCACCATGTAATCTGTATTTGGCCACCTTAGTCTCCACGTAACTGCCATGAAAAGTTTAAGTTGACTAGCACGTTATTTTTTGCCACCAATTGCTAACCACCTTTTATTTCACTTCAATTTTTCCAAAATCAAACCAAAGAACATAGAAAATTCACGTTTTTCACAATAGGAATAACGGAAAAAGAGAACACTTCAGCGGTCATAAATTTTTTCTCCGCATTAACTATTCTTTTAAGTACATGAATATCATAACGTCCAAGGAAACATTTATTAGAGTGAATTTGATGAGATTTTTTGAATATTCGTCTTACATGACCTTTATTTAAAATTTTAAAAGTTCAACGTGACATTTTTGAACAGAAAAAATCAAATCCAAAATGGACAATCCTCCATCAACATGGATCAACATGGGAAAATTGTTTGGCCTGTTGCTCCAGATTGATTTGAAGATGAAACCCTAACCCCATTAGACTAATGCCCTGTTTGGTTCAGCATGTAGAAGGGGCTTTTGGGCTCTAAAGGAGTTTGGGCAAAAGCGAAAGCGTTTGGTTCAATTTTTTGAGCATTTTGGAGAGATGCGATTGCATCTCCAAGGGGGTTGAAGGGGCTTTGGGGGAATGAAGGGATAGAGGTGCATTGGGAAGTTGCATTTTCGGAATGCAACTTCTGGTACTGTTCATCTTGCCGATGGAGAAGACGATTGAAGGCCGACGACCGCCGCCAAGGGGTCGCTCGCGCCGGCGACGCGCCGGCGACCGCTAGCCAAGGGTCGCCCAACCCCGACAATCGTCGCCAGACCTCAGGCGACGCCTAGGTCGTGCGACACAGGCGGTCGTCGCCTAAATCACGCAACCCTAGGCGACGGCCGCTTGGGGTCGCGTGACTGAGGCGGCCGTCCCCCTAGGGTCACGCAACCCGAGGTGGCCGAGATCGGCCATCCGCGATCCGATAACCGAACCTTCAAAAAAGAAAATAGAATTTTTGTTATTTTTTTAATTTAATAAAAATCATTTACAAATGCAAATTTTTTTTTTTTTTTTGATGACCCAGTGAGGGAACCCCGCACGGCCGACAATGGGAGAGTAAACCCCAGGGTGACGCTAGCGGAGGACCCACCACCCCGACGCCACACTTAAGAATCCCTAGCGACCGTGAGGGGATTTGAACTCCTCCCCTTGCGTTAGGAGGAGAAAGCCCAAACCATCGCGGCCACTACAGGCGGTGGTTACAAATACAAATTTTACCAAACAGTATTTTGGCCAAAATTGTTTCTCAATGCAAATTTTACCAAAACAATATTTGCATTTCAAAAAACCCCATTTACCCAAAGGTATTTGCATTTTGACAAATACATTCCCCAAAAGTCGAACCAAATGAGCCCTAAGTGTTAAGGCTCGGTTTTTTCAATGTTGGGGGTAACCCATGGTCGAAGCTACGAAATGGAGGTGCGGGATTTCGGAGTCCTCGACAGCATGGGAGATGGCGGAGTCGAGCTACCAAAGGGAGGGTGGAGTGGTGGCGAGGGTGACGATGAAGATGGTTTGGTGATGGATTCGGTGGGCGAGGGCAAGAAAGGGGACGAGGTAGCCGGCACGGACAAGTGCTAACAGGACATCGTTGTGCACGCTTTTGCTTATTTCAATTCAATGACGAGCCATGTTTGTAGTTTATATAAAATAATGTCACATAGGATTTTTTCATCACACAAATTGTTGATGGTACTCAAATAAACGATCTTTAAGCAATGTTGCATTCAAGCAATCGAGAATAAAATTATAACTTCAAATGATCATCTAATGCTCCAAATTATCCATTGATCACAAAATTAAAGAAAATCCACCTCTCTTGCACATAAATTCCATTATGCTTGGTGTAGACGAGACCAAGATGAGGTCAAGATACTTTGAAAAAGATCTCAAGGGTCCCCCGGAGTCGCTTGACTTTATGTCATCCGTAAACTTTTCCAAAAAGAATCAGTCCTTCCTCTCGACATTTCCTGGAAGTTCCACCACGCATGTTCCTACATCAAACATCCATCTTACGCCAAAGAACATCATGGCTTATGTCCTTATCATGTTTTTTTCCTCCCTTTTTTCTCCTGGCTCTACTGGCCATTCACATGTAGAAGGTTTCGTGTTGGCTTGCTGGCTAACGGTCAACGGAGAAAAATAGGTGGCATATAGGGAACACCAAATGACATATTGAAGGTGAGATCGAGGAGTATTCAATCATTGTTTCCTCAACAACTCCACTAAAAAAAAAAAAGTTAAAGGCACAAATTGCATTAGAGCCCGGATAAGGGCAAAAAAGGGTTTGAAGACAAGCAGAGATATCTAATGGTAAAATGATTCTCTTTCCACGTGTACAATTCTAAAGATTATAAAATAAAGAAGATTCGAATTTGTCAAGACAAGTGTTATCATGAATGTGGAATTACAACGAAATTAAAATTAAGAAAAATAAATGAATACACAGACTTATGTAAAAGAACACTTATGGGAAAAATTGCAGGATGAGGAGAAGTAAAATTCATTATGGGAATTCAAGAATCATAAAAGATGTCTCAAAAATTTTTAAACCTCTTTCTATCTCTCATTGAAACTTAATAATTTGAGAAAAAAAACAATTTTTATTCCACCACCAACACTAAACCTCCAATTTTTCTCAAGTCAAGTCGCCATAAATTTCAATTCAAGTATCAAAACTCAATTTTAGTCAAATACCCAAAAAACAAAAATCGATACATACTCAACAAGATGCATGAGGTAAATGTAAGATTTATTGTGACCCATATGATATAATTTAATATATGGTTTAATAAATTATTGAAATGTTATAAAATAAATAAATAATTTATTAAACAACTATTTGCTATTAGAAGTTACGACTCTAATTAAGTGAAGAGGTACTTTGATGGAATGCACCTATTCATTAAACATATAAATAGAGTCCGATCCTCTCTCCACCCTTTATGAATGTTTTTCTCTTCTCCATCAAAGAAATACATAAAGGAAAAGAGGGTTAAGAGAGAGAAATTGGATTTCTTCATTTGGATCAAATTCAACGACAAAATTATGGACAAAGGTATGTTCTTTTTCATATATGTTTATGAAAGTCATGAAGATCTAAGATCATTGATTTGTTATTAATTTTCGCATTAAGAATTATTTAAAAAAAAAATGCTAACAGTTGGTATCAGAGCCTTGGTTTATGATCTCATGACTTTCCGTTTGTAAATTTATTGTGTTTTATGCATGATGCTTCGTTGACGATCCTGTTTGTACTTTTATTGGATAAAGTTGAGAAAGAGGGTTTGTACTTTATTGGAAAAATGTGAGAAACAGGTTCTGCCGTGTCGAAGAAAACCCCCAAATGAGGCATTTTACTTATAAAAAAAAAAAAGACTAAAATGAAGGAATTCGGACTTTTAAGGGCGAGTAAGAAATTTGTTGATTCCGGGCAAAATCCGGCGACCCACCGCTTGATTTTGAACCCATACGGTCGCCCTGCCATGAGGAACACTGGGCATGAGTTTTTCCGGCATATCGGTGTTCGCCGGAGTCGAATCGGGCGGAGGAAGTCGCGGTGGTTAGGGTTTTTGTGTTCTAAGGAATTTTGGCTTGATTTGGGGCTAATTCTTCGTCATTTTCTCCGAAACTTGGATCCATGTGGTCGTGGTTGCATGCTCTTCAAAACCCATATTTTTTTCTGTATCTGGGATGGCTGCCGGAGAAGGAACAGGGGCGAAATCGCGGCATGAAACGGCGGAAACCGGCGAAAAATCGCGTCGGTGCGCGAGGAAGAAGGCGCGTGGGCTCCACGCGCGCGCGGCGGTTGCAGGCGCGTGGAACCCACGCGCCACGCGCCCTCACGCGCGAGGAGGCCTCCGCGCGTGGGATCCACGCGCGCGGAGCGCGCGTGAGATCCACGCGCGCGGAGTTTCCCGCGCGGCTGCAAGCGCGTGCAACGCACGCGCCTGCGTGCTGGACGCGCGCGTGTGGGGCACGCCCCGCTGAAATTCAGGCACGTGCTCCGCACGTGCCTGACTTTCCCGCGCGGCTCTTTTTACATTTTCGCCCCTCCCAAGGCTCCTAATTACCGTTTTGCCCTCCTTTTGATGGTTATTTATATTTATGCCCATGTTTAATTTATAATTACAATTCTGCCATTGCTGATTATTTAGCATTTTGCCCCTGGATATTAAATTTATGGTTCTGCCCTTATGAAATTATGATTTTACAATTCTGCCCTTATGCTTTAATTACAATTTTATCCTTGTGTGCAATTTGGCAAATATTTGTATTTTACAATTATTAAAAATTCATATTATGAATGGTTTGTTAGTCACCAAAGTGGCCAAACCTTTAAGTCTTTTGAATTTTGATATTGTAAATTATTTTATTCAATTACCCATGATTAATTGATGCTATAAGTATGAAATTGATATGTTTTATATCTTTATTGATGTTATGGGTATATTGAAGTTCATTTATTATAAGAACTTAGGGATTAACCCAAAGGTTAATTATTTTCTTATAATTCATGAACATGATGGTTGATAATTAATATGACTTGTTAAATTTGTTTGTATATCCAAAGATAGCAAATTAATTTTAATAAGTTATATTTACAATTATCAAATAAAAGTTATTAGCATCATTATGGTTTTATATATATTTGTATATCATAGGATCGCCCAAAGGAGAACTGTGATGTACATGTATAGTTAGATTGAATCGATTATGTGATATTCTCAAAGCATTAATTTATGAGTACTTCTTGTATATTTGCAAAGATATCGTACTGTTTCACTACATTCACATGCTTCGTCTGTTCCCTTATTTAATGGGATAAATTTTCCCCGATTGGAGTGAACAAATCCGGTTTCACTTAGGTGTCCTGGATCTTGATTTAGCTCTTCAAGTTGAGAAACCAAATGCTATTACGATATAAGTAGCGATGAGGAAAAGTCTTTCCATAAAGCTTGGGAAAGATCGAATGGATCGAGCCTAATGTTCATGCGAATGACAGGTTGCAAACAACTTAAAGACTTCTCTTCCCAAGACCGACAATGCTAAGGAATTTATGAAATATGTGGAAGAGCGTTCTCAAACCGCCGATAAGTCACTTGCTGGTACATTGATGAGCACACCGACCACCATGAAATATGATGGTTCGCGTACCATGCATGAGCATATACTTGAGATGACAAATTTGGCAGCAAAGTTAAGGACTTTGGGAATGAATGTGGATGAGTACTTTTTAGTACAATTTATACTTAATTCCTTGCCTCATGAGCAATATGGGCCATTTCAAATGAATTACAACACTATAAAGGATAAGTGGAATGTGAATGAATTGGCCAGTATGCTAGTTCAAGAGGAAACAAGGATAAAGAATCAAAAAGCTCATTCTGTTCATCTCTCAAGTCATCAAGAAGCTCGAAAGAATTTCAAGAGGAAAGGTGGAAGGAGCAAGAAGAAAGGACTACACGTCCTGAATGACTCTTCAAAGGCTTCTCAAATCCACAAGAAGGAACGCAATCTTATTAAGTGTCATTTTTGTAACAAAATTGGACACTTGAAGAAAGATTGTCGAAATGTAAGGCTTGGTTCGAAAAGAAAGGTAAGCCTTGTGCTTTAGTATGTTTTGAATCAAACTTTACCGAAGTTCCTCATAATACTTGGTGGATTGATTCGGTGCCACCACTCATGTGTCAAATACGATGCGGGGATTCCTTACGATCCAAACTACAAAGCCAAATGAAAGTTATGTGATTACGGGAACGAAACAAAGCTCCGCTTGAAGGCATTGGCACTTATCGTTTGATCTTAGATACTTGGGCATTATTTGGATTTGTTTCGAACCCTTTATGTACCTACTTTTTCTCGCAATTTAGTTTCTTTGCCAAGACTTGATGTGGCGGGATTTTATTGTAAGTTTGATTCGAATCTTTCGGTTTATTTTAGTGTGATACTCTTATTGGAACTGGAATTTTATATGATGGTCTCTACAAATTTAGACTTGATAATACTTTTGTTGAGACATTAATGACCTTGCATCATAATGTTGGCACTAAACGAAGTTTGGTGAATGAAAATTCTGCTTACTTGTGGCATAAACGTTTGGGTCATATATCCAAGGAAAGAATGCAAAGATTAGTGAAGAATGGAATTCTTCCAAATTTGGATTTTATCGACCTTGGAGTGTGTATTGATTGTATTAAAGGTAAACAAACAAAACACACTAAGAAAGGTGCCACAAGAAGCACAGAGCTCCTTGAAATTATACATACTGACATATGTGGTCCTTTTGATGTTCCATCTTTTGGTAAGAAAAGCTATTTCATCACTTTTATTGATGATTTTTCACGTTATGGTTATATTTATCTTTTGCATGAGAAGTCTCAATCAGTGAATGCACTTGAAGTGTATATTAAAGAGGTTGAGAGGCAATTAGATAAAAAGGTGAAAATAGTAAGGTCGGATAGAGGTGGTGAATATTATGGAAAGTATGATGAATCGGGACAATGTCCAGTCCATTTGCTAAATTCCTTGAAAGACATGGCATTTGTGCTCAATATACAATGCTAGGTACACCACAACAAAATGGTGTAGCGAAAGGCGTAATCGTACTTTAATGGAAATGGTTAGGAGTATGATGAGTCACTCATCCCTACCCTTGTCTTTGTGGATGTATGCTTTAAAGACTTCTATGTATTTATTAAATAGGGTTCCTAGTAAGGCGCCCAAAGACTCCCTTTGAACTTTGGACGGGTAGGAAACCTAGTTTACGACACCCGCATGTTTGGGGTTGTCCAGCAAAAGTAAGAATTTATAATCCACATGAAAGGAAATTGGATTCAAGAACGACCAGTGGTTATTTCATTGGTTATGCAGAGAAATCCAAATGGTATAAATTTTATTGTCCTAATCATAGTATAAGAATTATTGAAACTGGAAATGCTAGGTTCATTGAGAATGGTGACATCGGTGGGAGTGAAAGAGTGCGTGATGCTTGCATTCAAGAAGTAAGGGTAGAAGTTCCTATACCCAAAGCTTCTAAAATTGTTGTTCCCGATATTATAGTGCAATCTAACAATAATCAAGAACAACAAATTAATGAACAAACACCCCATAATGGAGATGTCAATATTGAACCTCCAATAGCCGAGTCACGAGAAATGGCATTAAGAAGATCTCAAAGAGAAAGGAGGTCGGCTATTTCGATGACTATATGGTTTATCTACAAGAGTCGAAATTGACTTAGGAATTGGAAATGATCCGGGTTCATTTACCCAAGCCATGGAATGTGAAGATTCTAATGAATGGTTTAATGCTATGGAAGAAGAGTTAAAATCCATGTATCAAAATCAAGTTTGGGATCTTGTCGAATTGCCTAAAGGATGCAAGAAGGTCGGGTGTAAATGGGTCTTTAAGACCAAGCGCGACTCAAAAGGCAATGTTGAACGACATAAAGCCAGACTTGTTGCAAAGGGTTTTACACAAAAGGAAGGCATTGACTATAAAGAGACATTTTCACCAGTCTCTAAGAAGGACTCACCTAGAATCATTATGGCTTTGGTGGCTCATTATGACTTGGAGTTACACCAAATGGATGTAAAAACCGCCTTTCTTAATGGGGATTTAGAAGAAGAGGTTTATATGGACCAACCTCGAAGGCTTTTCGGTTAAAGGAAAGGAACACATGGTATGTAAATTAAAGAAGTCAATATATGGACTTAAACAAGCTTCCCGACAATGGTATCTTAAGTTTAACGATACCATAACTTCATTTGATTTAAAGAAAACACCGTTGATCGGTGTATATATATGAAGATTAGTGGGAGCAAGTTTATTTTTCTAGTTCTATATGTTGATGATATTTTGCTTGCTGCTAATGATCTTGGTTTGTTATATGAAACCAAGAAGTTTCTCTCTAAGAATTTTGAAATGAAGAATATGGGAGAGGCAACGTATGTGATAGGAATAGAAATATTCCGTGACAGATCACAAGGGTTGTTAAGATTGTCTCAGAAAGCCTATATTGAGAAAATTTTAGATAGGTTTAATATGAGTAAATGCTCAGCAGGAATAGTTCCAATTCAGAAATGTGATAACTTTAGCCTTATGCAATGTCCGAAAAGTGAATTGGAACGAGAACAAATGAAGAATATTCCTTATGCATCTTTGTGAGGAGCTTAATGTATGCACGAGACTTGTACCGCATCGGACATCGTTTCTTTGTCGGAATGTTGGGCGGTATCAAAGTAACCCCGGAATGGATCATTGGAAAGCTACAAAGAAAGTTCTTAGATACTTGCAAGGAACAAAAATCATATGCTCACTTATAAGAGATCCGATCGTCTTGAGGTGATTGGATATTCGATTCGACTTAGCCGGATGTGCCGATACAAGAAAATCAACATTTGGTTACTTGTTTCTTCCTCCTGGAGGGGCAATTTCATGGAAGAGTGCGAAGCGCCGATTATTGCTGCATCTACTATGGAAGCTGAATTTGTGGCATGCTTTGAGGCCACTTTGTTCATGGATTATGGCTGTGGAACTTTATTTCGGGACTTGTGATTGTCGACGGTATTGCCAAGCCGCTGAAAATTTATTGTGATAACTCGCAGCAGCTTTTCTTCTCTAAAACGACAAGTATTCTAAAGGTGCTAAGCATATGGAGATCAAATACTTGTCTGTTAAAGAAGAAGTTCGAAACAAAGAGTGTCAATTGAGCACATTAGCACCAATCTTATGATAGCAAATCCCTTAACGAAAGGATTTGCCGCCCAAAACATTTAATGAGCATGTTGAAGAGATGGGCATTGTTGGACGTCATTAATGTTTGTATTATGTTTGTATTAAGTTTATGTATTTGACACTTTGAGCTCATTTAAGTGTTTCTGACATTTCCTGTTTTCTATTTAGTATACATTATGGAAAATAGATGAATGTTAAACAGGATAGTTTCTAAAGAGACATTATGGTTGGACTATTACTTGTACTTCTCATTTATGGATCATGTTAAGTAAAGTACTATAGTTGTAGTGCATAGAAGGGACTATGTCGATTAATGACATACAACCGCTATGACTCACGTTAGTTTTCCTTACTTAATTGTGATTATTATGTGATTGCCAATTTTATGAAATTTTATAGCATAATTTTATTGTGCACATTACGCCTTTATTGAACCATGAAAGGAATATCATATGGGCCAAGTGGGAGAATGTAAGATTTATTGTGACCCATATGATATAATTTAATATATGGTTTAATAAATTATTGAAATGTTATAAAATAAATAAATAATTTATTAAACAACTATTTGCTACGATAAGTTACGACTCTAATTAAGTGAAGAGGTACTTTGATGGAAGGCACCTATTCATTAAACATATAAATAGAGTCCGATCCTCTCTCCACTCTTTATAAATGTTTTTCTCTTCTCCATCAAAGAAATACATAAAGGAAAAGAGGGTTAAGGGAGAGAAATTGGATTTCTTCATTTGGATCAAATTCAACGACAAAACTATGGACAAAGGTATGTTCTTTTTCATATATGTTTGTGAAAGTCATGAAGATCTAAGATCATTGATTTGTTATTAATTTTCGCATTAAGAATTATTAAAAAAAAAAATGCTAACAGTAAAGTGGAATCTTTAGTTACATATTTTTCCATTCATTAATTACTAATGCAAATAACCAATTGAGGATAATTTTGGGGGAAAAAGAAGAAATTATGGTCGCTCAAAAGTAGTAGTTACCTTTCTCTATATATAATAGTATATCTGTATATGTTATGGGGCTAAGACGAGATGCTCTTATGGTCCTACTGAACACAATTCAAAGCAAATTCGTGTACCCCACCAAAATATATCGCGTTGATGTTGCCCAGTACAGGCCTGCTATCCATAAACATGGGGAGCGCATGCTTTGTCGCCCGTGGAAGAGGCTTCTTTCATTGCATAGCAGACTTTCGAGGTGGCGTGAAACTATAATCCGGAGAGGTGAACTCATCGAGGTGCGTAAGAAAGTGGTCCGTTCAACGAGACCGACACATGATCGCAACGTGGCGGGCGTCGATATCATTGGTCTCGAACGGTCCGCCAAGCCGGCCAAGTGAAAGCTTTGTGTCCGTCCAAGCGGATTGGAACCCTGCTTGGATCCCTTGGTTGGAACGTTGTCGAATGCGGTTGGTCGAGCCGAACGCGGGTTTCTCTTCGAGATGAGGGTGTCATCCTCTCCGGGTGGACTGTGCCAGGTTGCAGCCGGCAATGAGGATGAGCAAGAAGCAGATGGTGATGTCGAGTGTCTTTGAGGTCACTTGTGTTCGATGGGCTTGAATTGGCAAGAAGGGGAGGGGGAGAGAGAGAGAAGGATCCATCCATGGCAGAGCGAGTTGAAACTACTTGGCAATTTAGTTCAAGAGCGAGTCAGGTCCTATTGCTCAAGACCATTTACAGACTGGAAGCTTCCCCTTTAATCCGTTCCCGCATTGGTGAATAATTTAGAAGAAGACTGTCCGGACCGGCTCTTGTAAATCGAAACCATCAAGTCGGCACATCATCCTCTTGGTTGCGTGCAGTATGCTGCACGCGCTGACGATAACATGATCTTTCTTCGTAACTGTTATCACGATGTGAGGTGATAGAGGGAAGAATTCGCTCACACTCTAACATTACATCAAAGTGAAATCAGTCATTCACATAACATTGAAGTCATCATCATTCAGAATCAGATGCTTCTACGTGCATTTAACTGAAACCTGTAAAGAATGGGACTCCCAGAGACTCGGACACTCGACTCCTTTACCACGTTCATCACATATTGGATGCGACACATTTACTCAGATAGATACACACTAAACTGAAGAATTGTATCCACGTCATCCGTGGTATGTTGATCTGCCTGATGAAGCGTCTCCACGGTAGCGTAGCCCTTGGCGTGCTCATACTTCCCTGTCCCGCTGAAGATTGCAACCTGAGACTCAGGCGAAGCCGTCCGATGCACCCCGAAGAAGCTGATAGTGTCCTTGATCTCGTGATCGCCACTAGCACTGGTGTGCAACATCACGGTCACAGCGATCGTCTGGCTCGTGCCGTCCAACGAGCTGGCCAAATAAAAGCCCTGCGCCTTGCCTATCACGGCAGACCCCAGCTCGTGCCCCTTCGTTAGCTTGTCCTCGAACACGGTGATTGTGCCGAACATGAGCTGCTGGAGTGTGGCCCCGGCTGGGAGCTGCCCTGCTGTGACAAAGGGCTGGTTGTCATCGCCTTCGACATGGTCATTATTACCTGCGTTCTGTATCACGGTGCTCGCCTGCGCACCGTTTAGGCCAGTGAGGAATGGGAGGTTGTTGTTGTTGATTATGCCGTTGAGGTTGCCGATGCCATTGATGTTGCCAACGCCATTAACGAGAGGGACACCTCCATTGATCGGAAAGATATTGTTATTGGGCTTGGAGAAGGGGACGGTGCTTACCTCGGAGTTGGCAATGACACCCCATACTACCGGGGCAGATGGGTGCGATCCTCCTATGATGTCGAGCATGAAGAAGGACAATTGGGGCTGTGCTGTGCCAGGTTTCGCCACTACTGCACTAGCTGTGGCAGTGGCGATCGGGGCCGGGCCACCAGGCAGGGTTGGGACAGGGCCTGCGCCACAGCAGCAACTGGCGTGTCTGGGGCTGGCGGGTCCTCAACTTCATCAGCAGTGGGCGCGGCCACTGGTGCCACTGTGACATCGGAGGTGTTGGGTAGTGGTGGCTCTGCATCAGCGGCATCTGGGAGTTGGCCACTTGACAATGTACCAGTTGGGGCAGATAGCATCGATGCACTGGTGATTTGGGTTGGCAGGCCCGCCTCATCAAGGATCCTGGCCGAGCCAACCCATCCAACGGCGACGGCTAAAAGCAAAAGGCAAATGAGTGCGTGAGGGGTAAGAAGTGAAACTTTGGCCATTGTGGGAGGTGACTTGTGAATTCTGGAATGGGCTTGGAATCTGGTGATCCGGTGGACTAGTGAGTTGCAAAGTGAAAGGTGCATATATAGCTTGATGAGTTTAGTCTCTTAGTGAAAATGTGGAGCTGTTGAGTTGGAGTTGGTGATTACTCACTTGTTCGAATGGAGATCAGTGAGGTTGGTCTTGATGACCTGAAGCTCATACGAAACCTAGTAAACCATGCTTAATCCTAGAGCAGATCTTATCTTGATTTTAATATAATGAGAATTCTGCCTTCTTATCCATAGTTTTTCATCAAGAATTTAGTCCTGAAATTCAGCTCGTTGGCTCGATCATCTAGCCTTGAATTAAGAAATGGGATGTCCTGGGACACTCAAATAAGTGATGATCTTAGCTGATTTGACTTCAATCTCTCCAACTTCATAACTATGTTATCTAAACAACTCTATACTTCACGAACAGCGATTTTTTTATTTTTTGTCTATCAGCAGCAGTTTTTCATGGAAAAGAAACATTTGGCAGACGGTTGTGAATTGTTAAGATTAAATTTTGGTTTTAGTTTTACATGAAGCAAACTCGCCAGTTCAAGTTGAACATCTTTGTAGAGGATTAGTCCTAACATTCTGAATGCGCTGTGGCAAAATTTCATCAGTTCGCTTTAGCATTGTTATCTTCTAAATGTTGGATCCTTCAAATCTCCATTTAAACTGTACTGAGTCCTGAGAACTTGGTCAATGATCATCAAAAATATGTTAAAACCAGCCCAGCAAAAGGTCCAACATATAATATGTCAGCTTCGAGGTGTTCTTAAGGCAGTGTTCCAACATATCAAGATCCATTAGTAATGCTGAGAATCTGTTCATTGTTTTTTCCAGCTAATACGTGCATAATCGCAATAGGCATTTGCAGTACGTCGCTTCGCACGGTCTTCCTTTTCACCCCTTTCTTTGTATGAATCAGCATTAGGAATGTGATTATCCATTTCATTAGCCAGAAGTGCTACAGCCTAGTGCTCTGACATTTCAAAACACTGCCATCGATTCTGTTTCCAGATCTTAATCTCACTTTTTGCAGTTTGAATAATTACCATCTCTGATCACAGAGACAATCGGTAAACAGAATAGAGAGATGGAATGGAAGACATCAGGCTTTTAAGAGATAACTTTGATGGTTGATGAACTCAAAATCTTGAATGTAGTTCGCGAAACAAGAGCCCAACATCTTAAGATTTGAATAAGAAAAATCTCTTGCAAAGTCAACCCTAAGAGATTACAGGGGAGTGTGTAAGGATTGCGTTTCCAGATGAGAGAATGATATATGAATACAGGGGAGTGTGTAAGGATTGCGTTTCCAGATAAGAGAATGATATACGAGTGTTAACAATGTTTCACTACCTAAGGTAAACCGTGAATAAAAGGTACATGCTTTCTCTTGTATCTTCCCCACTAATGTTATATTCACCGTCAATGAACTTGACACTAGCATAGCCATTTGCACCATTATACAATCCTGTACCACCAATGACTGCAATATGAGACTCCGAGACATCTGTCCGATGAACCCCAAAGAACCTCAGTCCATCCTTCAACTCATTGCCTGCAAAATATGCAGTCATTGCCATCATGTGGCTGGTTCCATCCTCCGAGCTGGCAACATACACTCCTTGCGCTTTTCCAATCACCCGGGAACTGAAAACCAAGCCTTCAAATAAGTACTCATTAATCTCTGTTACGCTACTGAGTTCCAATTCTTGAAGGGTTGCGATGGCCGGAAATGAAAAGCCTGTGCCAGCCAGATCAAGTGTTCCAGTGGATGAGCCAGTAACCTCCGGGCCCAAAGGGTTGTTAGGCTGGGGTAATGGAATGCCCTTGCTGGGAGGGAAAAGGCCTAGCGGCTTTGGGAAGGGGAGTTGGTTGTTGGGAACTTTACCTGTGGCCGGTCTCGAGGAAGAAATGTTGCTCAGGACATTTCTCATGAGGAATGTGACAGTGTGATGGCTTTGGTGGCCATTCAGGGCAGGATTGCCCAGGCTTCGGGCCGATGATGACTGGTCTATGACAGTAAAGATGATGATGACAAGGAGTGTCAATGTTAGGGTGCCGGTGTTCTTAGGATTGCCCATTGGGGGAGAATCACTGGGATTCTAATCTGTGCCTGCTATTTATGAGATTCTTATAAGGGGGGAAGCAGATGTTGGGTTGTGGTTTGGTTGTGTTGGAGTTGTTCTGTCATTGAGATGGCAGAGCAGGTGGCCTACTTTCGTTGTTTTTGAACCGTGAAGACGATGCAAACTTTTGGGGAATTTTTACAGCTTAGAGAAATCTTGTGGGTCGATTCTAGTAGCAAATTGTTGAACTCGGGCAAATTGCCAATATAAATCAAGTCACTGTCAGTGCGCTGGCCTGCTTTCTTATGAAAAACCCTTTTTGGCCACTGATTTCTTGGGAAGTTTAGGCATGCGTTTATTGCATCTTTCATGTTTCGAATTTGTCATGGTCAACTAGGTTGTAGTATGTGCACTTCTACTTCCAAAGCATCCGAGATCAATGCAGAATTTCCAGCAACAGTACATGGAAATCAGTTGGGATGTAAGTTTCGATGCTTAGAAACAGGCTAATGGTTACAGAAAAGATGATATTATCCTGGAGAAAACGAAACACTTAGTTCAGGCATGACTTGTGGACAATTACAAAGAATGGTTTCTTCGACATAAAATCTACCATGGCAGGTGGTGCACTAGTTCAGAAACTCGTGCATTAGATTGCTCTTGATGGTATGGATAATCTGCAGCTGCATCTGCATTATTACAAGCTTTCTAGCTCGCTTCTTTGGCGACGTGCCCTCTTCCCTCACGAAGCACACCAATCCTAAGTTAATTGACCTTTAAGAAAGGCAAGCGAAACTTCATCACTTCCCCATTGAGAACCCTCTTTGAGTTGCTTTTTGCAACCAAATTATCACTATGACTATGCCCTGTCTAATCTCTATACCCCTTGGCCTCTCTGAGTTCCTATGTATCTTTTGGTTGCGGATCATTCTCTTCTTTCAGTTCTCTCTCCAGCCTCAAATTCCCTAGTGAAGTTCTCTTATCCAACCATCCTAAGATGTCATTGAAGACGATTTCGGCATTCTCTGGTGGCTCTCCATACAGCAAACCGTGCCACATGCCTGGATACAATTTGAATGTCTTGTCCGAACTCAAAGCGGAGTCGTAGAGTTGCTTGCTCACGGATTTATCTGTGACTTTGTCTTCTTCCCCATGGAGAACTATGAATGGCAACGAGACCTATTAAATAACAATGAGATGTTTTCAGTGAGCCGGACAACAAACACTGCGTAGCATTGGAATCAAAAGATTATTTAAACCAAGTAGTTTATGCTCGACAGCCAAACGGCGCCGATTGATGTGTCGAGACAAAAGAGAGAATATATCAATAGACATGAGGGAAGGATGCCACGGAACCTCGTTAAGCCTCTGCTCCAATTCCAAGCTGATCCTCAGACATTCGTAGCCCGTTTTTAGCCGTGGCCGTCCTTTGTAGCAATACTTGTTTTCTCTCACCTGTCGCAAAGAGTTGCACCAGTCAAATCACCTTATATAAATATCTGTCATCTAACTCTCGTTTGGTAGTCCGTGACTGATCTTCCTACTCACAGAATTTGCGCAACTATAAAATGGGAGCTTGTCGATTGCGATAACTAGTTCAATGTCAAAAGTATACAAAATCAACGTTGACAAATTGATTATCCATGATTACTTCATAGTGAGCATACAGCCAATAACTGCTTGGGATAGGAACGTACCTGCTTTCTTACTTCAGGGACTTTGAAAGCGAGATCGATGATGCTCGGAGTCGGAATGATCTTCCAGGTCGGGATGACATTGGTCAGTTTGGTGAGTATATTGATCACCAGCGGAGGCGGCTTTGCATCCTCGGCAATCTGAAATAGAAATTGCAGATCAAAAACAGTGCTCCTCCTTAAAAAAACTTGTGTACACACATCTGTGCAAGCACTTTTACCTTGATTTTCACTTGTTAAGCATGAAGATATGAGTTGATGAGTGATTATCCGAACAGCTTATGTTGGGATGTAGATTCACATGATGAATCAATTTTTAATTTCTCTTGAGCTATTTTATTCTGATGCATGAAGTGGGTCTCAAAGGGACACATTCTCCCATAAAAACGACTTCCTTTTTTTATAATAGGGTAATCACTTTTCCTAAACTACTAATTAAATAAATAAAGATAATTATTTTTCTTGAAAATAGTTTCTTCATTATAAATCTTTCAATGAAACAAATGTAACCTAAGTAATCTCAAAACTTCGAAACTGGTGCATTCTATTTGTCAAGTTTAACTAAATAATTATTTCTAATGTTGCCTCCAATGACAAAGAAGAAGACGGATCTATTCCCAAATTATCCTTGTATCAAATAATAAAAGGAAAAAATATATAATCAACACTTTTCTTACAACTTCTCATTTCATCCACTTCCTTGTCGATAGAAATAGCCTCTCTCTTTCGCATACAAACTCACTATGCGCATTCCCGACGCTAGTCTAATAATAAAGCTGCAAATGCTATGTGTCTCACTTTTAGCTTTTCAAATTCACCCTCGCATTATATACTATCTTTTAAAGGAGATGTTTCCGTTCAGCTATCCACGATAATTTCCTTTTTATCAGAAAAGTTTTTCAAAGTCTAGAATTGTAAAACCTTCACAAATTAAATTCAAAACTACTCACTGCCTTAAAAAAAGAAAAGCTACTCAAATTTCTTATTTGTGAATTGCGCTACTCAAATACATTCATGAAATGCACAGGGCACGGCGCAAGTTTTGAGTCATAGTTATAGAACACATTATTCAGAGTTGACTCTAAGCTGGTTAGTGCATGAACACCTAACGCACTATAATAGAATAAATATTTGAGTGAAAGTTAAAATGAAAGGATAATTTTATACTTATCAAACCAACCCATTACCGACCAAAAGAAAAAGCATTGAGAGCGACATGAATGGAACTTTGAGCTGGCAGAATGCCAACTAAAAAGTATCTTTCCTCTCGAAAGACAAAAGGAAGTGGAAAAAAAAATTATGTGGGTATCAAGAATTTTATTTTTATTTTTTTGTTAAAATAGGTGTCGAGAATTTGATCTTTCGAGAGAAGTGAGAAAGACACAAAAATCCAAAATGGGAGGATTGAAAAAAATGGGACGATAATGATTTATCAACGACAATTTTAAATTGTAAGAAAGAAAAAATGCGTAGACATATTAATATTCTAATAAGTTTTCGAAACACACGGTGCGAGATTAAGTGATGGGTCAAATTCAACGGATGTGGAAGCGAATAAGGCAAAGGCGCGACGTGCACGCTCACCTTACACATGGGAGCAACCAGGACAGCTCCATCCCAGAAATCTGGCATCTTTCTGTGTAAAAGTAGGGCAACAGCTCCTCCCATGGACTCTCCCATCAAGTACCTCATCTTCTCTTTATTCTCCCTCCTTTCTGTGGATGAACATAAACCAAAGGGGCACCAGATTGGAAATTGAAAAAGGGAGAAAAAGGCATGAGCAGGAGCAAGAGTTTGGACTCTGGAAGGAGCATGATGTTTTTGGCCATTGATTATATATCAGCAAGAGAGGGAAAAGAATGTAAATGAGGTTTTAATTACCAGAGATGCTGGTGAAATGAGCTGAGCAGTCGTCCACGAGATCGTCGAAGCTGTTGATGAAGGCCGTCAATCCATCGGATTTCCCATGGCCTTCGTAATCGATCCCGTAGACAGCGTAGCCCGCGTTCACCAACCGGACCGCCGTGCCTGGTCAAACGAATTAAAACACGAAACATAACCAAGTTATCTCAACTGTACATGTAAGTAGCTCGAAAATAAGGGTGTTTTTCGAGAAAATCATATAGGATCTTCAGAAA